>PYIU01000009.1:0-2400000 GCA_003415625.1 Aquanectria penicillioides
TAACCTAACCCTAACCCTAACCCTAACCCTAACCCTAACCCTAACCCTAACCCTAACCCTAACCCTAACCCTAACCCTAACCCTAACCCTAACCCTAACCCTAACCCTAACCCTAACCCTAACCCTACGGTTACCCTGCCGGGTGCTAGTTGCGCGCGACGGGTTCCACCACCCTGATTAATAACTGCTATAGCTCTTTATATCTCTTTTTATTATATATTTTAAAAACTTGCTTTATTTACGCTGCTGTGTACTTGCTATTAGTATCTTTATATAGGTTACACTACCTTAATTAATAAACCTACTATTGCTTTACTTTACTATTTGCTACTACTCTTTATTATATTAAAATCCTTTTATTAGCTTATTTCCCTTTCTTTTATTATTCCTTTCTTAATTTAGTATAGATGTTCTTTTTACTATTCTTTCCTTTTTAATTTAGTATAGGCGTCCTTCCTACTATTCTTTCCTTTTTAATTTAGTATAGGCATCCCTTCTATTATTATTCTCTTTTTGATCTAATATAGGTATCTCTCTATCTATTCTCTATACTTTATTCTACCTAAAACCTTATTTATTAAGTTATATACCTTACCGCTAATATCTACCTTATAGTACGGTTTCCTTTTAGTAGGGTTATAGGGCTGCTAATATCTACCTTATAGCATAGTTTCCTTTTAGTAGAGTTATAAGGCCATTTAGCTTTACTTTATTAATTATTTTAGCTACCTTTATTTTATATTTAATCTCTCTTTAACTTACTATTTTACTTAACTGTTTACTTTTTTACTTTACTTTATTAACCTTTTAAACTATAACTTAATTAGCCCTTATCTGCCTTTATAAACTATAGTTACTTACTTCTCTTTTTTTAATTTTAACTATAGTTTATAGACTCTATATAAAATATCTTTTTACTTTCTTTTTTACTATTAAATAAAAGCAATTAAGCCAGTTATTAAAATTAAGCTACCCTATAGTAAGGCTAAATAAAACTAATATTATTCTTTATATCTTTAAATTTCCTTTTCTTTAGAATAACCTTAAGAGATATTAATATTACTAACTATAGTCTTTATAAATATTATATAATCTTATTTAATAATATAAGCCTATTTATTATTTACTTTCTAAATATAGGTTATGCCTTTATTAACTAGCACTAATATCCCTCCCTTTTCTATATATTAATTTTAAATATATCCTTAATATACCCCTATAATTAAATGCTCTTTTACACTATTATTATTACTAAAAGTATTCAGTTCTTATACCTATACTTACCTTTTACTTATAATATTATGCATTAATTATATAAAAGCCTATACTTCTAGCAATACTAATAGTTAGTAAAATACAGCCCCTTTTACTATTGCAAAAAGTCCTACTAATAGATTAATATATACTGCTTATATAAATAATGATATTGCTATTTATACTTCTTTTACTTTTTATAAAGATTCTACTTAATAAAGCAAATATTATATCTAACCCTTTAGATTATATTAAGCTATCTATATAATGCTTTTAAACAATAAGTCTAATTCTATATATATTCTTATAGCTAATTAATTAAGCTATTAATACAATTCCAATTATTATTATTATTATTATTATCTTTAATATTATTAGCTGCCTCCTTTTATAGTATTTGCTTTAACTTATAATAATTATATTGCTTAGCCTTAATAAGCTTATTGCATTATTGCCTTTAACTATTAAGAAATGCCTTAAGCGCTAGTTACTAATACTTTATGCTTTATATAAACCCTTTTATTTTCTGCCTATTCTTTTTATTAATATTACTATACTATTTATTTTAATATACTAGCCTGCTATTTATTATAATTACTAACTCTATTACTTCTTCCTTTTACTGCTCTTTATGCCCTATCTATTATACAAACTTAATTAAATTAAATGGCTGCTATATATAGATCACTTTAATAATGCCCTATATATTAATATCTATTTTAAGCCCTATTATAGCTATAATTTACTTTTAACCCTTTTAGCTAAAGATTTAATTACTTAATGCTTTTATTTTCTTATTACTTTACATTTTACTATAATAGGCCTTATATCCTATTTATACTAATAATTCCTTATACTTTTAAATTAAATAGCAATAAATAACTCCCTTTTATAACCCTTTTATATATAGCTCTATTTATATTATTACTATAAGAACCTTATTCTTTATAGCTGTTTTTCTATTTAGCTTTATAGTTTAAATTTAATATTAAATATTAATTTATATTATTAATGCTTAAATAATATTTATATTTTAATATAGCATTTATTGCTAAAGCTACTATTTTATTGATTTTAGCAATATAGCTATAAGTATAACTATTAAATATCTATATTAATAGAGCTTAATAAATAACTTAAGCTGTTTTTAGAAGCTAATATTTATAATAATTATATAGCACTTATTAAAGAAGATCTTACCTAAAAGTCCCTACCTATAGATACTCTTAATATATACTATAAACCTATTATAAATAGCTATATTAGCACTAATAATAATAAAACAAGTATCTTACTGCCTTTTCTTTTAATTATTATTAACTTTATTATACTATTATATATAGTTAATGCCTAGCTTTTATACCCTTAATATTAAGTCTATAGTAAGTGCTATAAATAATACTACTATAATATTTATTAGCTTACTTAATTTACAATCCTTCTTAAGTATAGCAAAAAGCAAAAAGAATATACTTTTGCTATTACTAATAGGCAGTATAATAATAAGCTTTTTGCTTTATACCCTATTATTATATATTGCTATAATTTAATATATACTCTTTTGCTATTATTAAAACTTTTATTTAATGCTCTCCTTAAATATCTTCTTAAGCCCTATATTAATTAGCTATAGCCTAAATCCATTATAGCCTTTTTACTTAATTTAATACTTAAGCCGGCCTTTAAGAACTGTAGTTATAGCTATCTCCCCTTAATTATTAACTGCAGTTCCTAAAGCCCCTTAACTGACTTAATTAACTGCAGTTCCTAAAGGCTGCTTATTATATCTCTTTTACCTTTTGGCAATCTATAACTTTAGCCTACAATTGCCCTTTTTATTATTATTACTATTATTGCCTTTTTCTTCCTTTTTTATTATTCTCTCTCTCTTTTTAGCCTTAACCTCTCCAAACTCCCTATCTATATATATAAGGAACTAATGCTAAAGCTAACTAATCTTCTAAAAGCTAGTAATTATTTTTAGTTATAGCTAGCTAAAAAAAAGTATATAAATAGTATAGTGGTTTTAGGCTATATAGCTGCTATAAGTAGATTAAATATCCTAAATATATTCAATCCACTTCTACTAATAGTATTTATTAGTTAAAGGATCAATTTAATTATTAGCCTTATTTACTTTTGCCTTTACTTTATTAAGCTTAGTCTAATAGATAATAAAACCTTTAATATAGCAATTAAACTTAATAGCAATATATTAATAGCTTAATATAGTTAATTAAACCTTAAGATAGGTCCCAATAAGGAGTGCTAATTGCTTGCTTAAATTATCTATATACTAAAGCCCTTTATTAGCCGATTTCTAGAGCTATAGCTTTAATAACTTAAATGGACCTTAAATGCTAAAGAGCTTATACAATACCTTTTTAAAGGGTAGCAGCTATACAATATAGGCCACTATAGCCTAACTTAAATGTTTTAGTAAGAACTATACTACCTTTTGGCCACAGCCATTTTAGCCCTTACTTTTATTACAGTTAGCAATTAATATAATTTAGCTATTAAATATAAAGATATTTTTTAATAGCTATATTATATTATAGTGCTTAAAAGTTAATACTTTTAGACTTTATTTAGGCTATTTGCTTTAGATATAAATAGCAATAAATAGACTATATTTAAACTACTAAAATTATATTAAGAACTCCTTAACCTACTGCTAGTAGCACTTATACTAAACCTTACCACTATTTGCATTAATTTACTTTTAGAGTATAGACCTAACTAACTTAACCATACAACTAGCACTAGGCTTTAGCTATATATTATAATAATTTATTATAAATAACTTGCCTAGCCCTTTATAAACTAGGCTATTGCTAATATTTTATAGCTAAATACTATTTTTAACTTAAGGCTATTTCCCCTCTATAAGCTTATTTAACTATTTATTAACCTTTAAAATAGCTACTTATACTATCTTTTAAAAGTAAATAATTTATATATACTTTAAATAATAGTAGAGCATACTACTATCTCTTTCCTATATAACTTAAGCTATACCCCCTTCTTATATATAATAGCTATAGCTATATATTATTTATTTAATAATCCTATTAAATAGAGTATACAATCTACTTATAAGCTAATAGTAGTGCCCCTTTTAGAACTGGTATATAGCTTTTAGGCTAGTATTACTAGTAGCTAAATTATTTAATATATTAAAATTATATTAATTGTCCTAAAAGAAATGCTTTAGCATTAAGACTTAACTGCACTATAGAAAGCCAGTAAAAAAGCAAGTATATAAGGCAAATAGGATTTAGCTTTCTTTACTTTAATTAATCTTAAGGATAGCTATAAAGTATAATAGTGAATTCTTATAGCTCTTACAATTAAGCTTTTGCTTAATTAAATAAATGCAAAAGTTAAAGATAGCTTAATTAAAGGCCTTATAGCCTAAATCTTCTTTATTATTTGCCCCTTTTTTTTATTTATATTTACTATTTCTTTTAACTACAGCTACTACTATATTTAGCTACTAGATTATTTGCTTTAAGGTAGTCTATTAAAAATTAAAGAACTATATATTATGCTTTACTTTAGTGGGTTTCTAGCCTAATGCCTATATATAGGTATAATAATACAAATAGCATTATTAATAAAGTTAATATCTATTTATTATAGCAGTCTTTTACTTCTTGCTAAATAAAGTAGGGTTTGCTTTAGTTAAGTTAATACTACTTAACCACTTAAATATTTTATTTAGCACTTTATATAGTTAATTTATATAATAGTCTAAAACCTACTAAAAGCTTTTATATAGCTAATATAGCTATTAATTATCTTTAATAGCCTTTTTATTTTATAAGTAAGTCTTAACTATTTATATAACTAATAGTTATATAGCATTATATAGTATTAACTAGGTTTTTCTCTATATATACTCAGCCTACTTTATAAACTTAACTTAATAAGACTTAATATTAATGCTGCCTAATATCTTTACTATCCACTAGCCTTAAGCCTTTATATTTTAAAGCTTAGCTTTATATTTCTAAACTATTTTTAGTAGCAATTTATCTATTTATATAATGCCTAATAGCTCTTTTTCTTTCTTGCCTTCTTCTACCTTACTATTGCTTTCAGTTCTAGACCGGTTTAGGCTGCTAAATAGTAAATTAAATAGATTATCTATAGTATAAATACTACTATTTTAGTTAACCTTAACAATCCAATACTATATATACTAGCTATAGCAAAATATTTATACTATTACTTACTTATAGAATAGCTTTTTATTGCACTTAATTAAATAGCTAAATTAACTTTAATGTATAGATATATTATTTTTATTAATAGTTAAAAACTAGCATTTTATAAATATATAGCTATAAGCTTTTAAGACTACTAGTCTATTAATTGAAATACTATAGTCATTTAAAAGCTCTATAGTATATAGGTTATAAAGTAGATCTTATAACTTAAATAGTATAAAGGCATATATTAGCTATAATGGCTTTCCCTTTAGTTAATACCGCTAATAGAAGTATATTATAACTAATTAAAGCTTAAAGTAAATACTAGCTTCTTTAAAGTATTATTTATAAAGTAAGACTATCTTTAGCTTATAAAGCTTAATGGCTTAGTCTATAATAAAAGGCTTAAATATAGCGACTGCTTAAATAAATGCTGCTACTTTAATAGCACTTATAGTAACTATAGGCAGTAGTAAAGGTAGTAAAGGTAGTAAAGGCAGCAATAATAGTATATATACTAATAATAATAATGCATTATTAGCAAATATTAAGCTTAATGCTCTCTTTATAGATAAAGTTACTATTTAATATATATATATATAATTTAATTAGCTTTTATATATATATATATAGTTTTTTAGATCCTATAAAAGAAGGGAGTAATTAAAATAATAGAATAAATTAAAGGCAAAACTAAAATAATTAATATGCAATAAAGATAGTAAAAAATAAAATATAAACTAAAGCAAACTAAAGTAACCTAAATGAGCTATTTTATCCAATAAGCACTTTTATCTTTCTTTAATGCATTAAATGCATTATTTTACTTTAATAGCCTATACTATACTTACTTTCTCTACAGTTAGATTAAGCTAAAGTTGCTTATTCAGCCTTAACAAGCATTAAATTATAGGGCAGGCCTTATACCCTATTTATATTAATAATTCCTTATACTTTTAGATTAAGCAGCAATAAATAACCCCTTTCTATAACTTTTTTATATATAGCTCTATCTATATTATTACTATAAGGACCTTATCCTTTATAGCTATTTTTCTATTTAACTTTATAGTTTAAACTTAATATTAAATATTAATTTATATTATTAATACCTAAATAATATTTATATTTTAATATAATATCTATTGCTAAAGCCACTATTTTATTGATTTTAGCAATATAGCTATAAGCATAACTATTAAATACCTATATTAATAGAGCTTAATAAATAATTTAAGCTATTCCTAAAAGCTAATATTTATAATAATTATATAGCACTTATTAAAGAAGATCTTACCTAAAAGTCTCTATCTATAAATGCTTTTAATATATACTATAAACCTATTATAAATAGCTATATTAGCACTAATAATAATAAAACAAGCATTTTATTGCCTTTTCTCTTAATTATTATTAACTTTATTATACTATTATATATAGTTAATGCCTAGCTCTTATACCCTTAATACTAAATCTATAGTAAATACTATAAATAGTACTACTATAATATTTATTAGTTTACTTAATCTATAATCCTTTTTAAATATAATAAAAAGCAAAAAGAATATACTTTTACTACTATTAATAGGCAGTATAATAATAAGCTCTTTGCTTTATACTTTATTATTATATATTGCTATAATCTAATATATACCCTTTTACTATTATTAAAACTTTTATTTAGCACTTTTTTTAAGCATTTTCTTAAGCCCTATATTAATTAGCTATAGCCTAAATCTATTATAGCCCTTTTACTTAATTTAATATTTAAGCCAGCCTTTAAGAACTATAGTTATAGCCACCTCCCCTTAATTATTAACTATAGTTCCTAAAGCCCTTTAATTAACTTAATTAACTGCAATTCTTAAAGGCTGCCTATTATACCTCTTTTGCCTTTTAGCAATCTATAACTTTAGCCTATAGTTACCCTTTTTATTATTATTACTATTATTGCCTTTTTCTTTTTTTTTTACTATTTTTTCTTTCTTTTTAGCCTTAATCTCTTTAAACTCCTTATTTATATATATAAGGAATTAATACTAAAGCTAGCTAATCTCCTAAAAGCTAGCAATTATCTTTAATTATAACTAGCTAAAAAAAAGTATATAAATAGTATAATAGTTTTAAGCTATATAGCTACTATAAATAGATTAAATATCCTAAATATATTTAATTCACTTCTATTAATAGCATTTATTAATTAAAGAATTAATTTAATTATTAGCCTTATTTACTTCTACCTTTACTCTATTAAGCTTAGCCTAATAAATAATAAGACCTTTAATGCAGTAACTAAACTTAATAGCAATATATTAATAGCTTAATACAATTAATTAAACCTTAAAATAGATCTTAATAAAAAGTGCTAGTTACTTACTTAAGTTATCTATATACTAAAGCCTTTTATTAGCCGATTTCTAAAGCTATAGCTTTAATAACTTAAATAGATCTTAAACACTAAAGAGCTTATATAATACCTTCTTAAAGGGTAGTAGCTATACAATATAGATTACTATAGCCTAACTTAAGTATTTCAGTAAAAACTATACTACCTTTTAGCTATAGCTATTTTAGCCCTTACTTTTATTATAATTAGCAATTAATATAATTTAGCTATTAAATATAAAAATATTCTTTAGTAGCTATATTATATTATAGTGCTTAAAAGTTAATACTTTTAGACCTTATTTAAGCTATTTACTTTAAATATAAATAGCAATAAATAAATTGCATTTAAACTACTAAAGTTATATTAAAAACTCCTTAATCTACTGCTAGTAGCACTTATACTAAACTTTACTACTATTTGCATTAACCTACCTTTAGAGTATAGACTTAATTAGCTTAGCTATACAATTAATATTAAGCTTTAGCTATATATTATAATAGTCTATTATAAATAACTTACCTAGCCCTTTATAGACTAAACTATTATTAATATTTTATAGCTAAATACTATTTTTAATTTAAGGCTATTTTCCTTTTATAAGCTTATTTAGCTATTTATTAACCTTTAAAATAGCTACTTATACTATCTTCTAAAAGTAAATAATCTATATACACTTTAAATAATAGTAAAGTATATTACTATTTCTTTTCTATATAACCTAAACTATACCCCCTTCTTATATATAATAACTATAACTATATATTATTTATTTAATAATTCTATTAAATAAAGTATACAATCCACTTATAAGCTAATAGCAATGCCCCTTTTAGAACTAATATATAGCTTTTAGGCTAGTATTACTAACAGCTAAATTATTTAATATATTAAAATTATATTAATTGTTCTAAAAGAAATGCTTTAATATTAAGACTTAATTGCACTATAAAAAGCTAATAAAAAAGCAAGTATATAAGGCAGATAGAATCTAGCTTTCCTTATTTCAATTAATCCTAAGGATAGCTATAAAATGTAATAATAGATTCTTATAGCTCTTACAATTAAGCTTTTACTTAATTAAATAAATATAAAAGTTAAAAATAGCTTAATTAAAAGCCTTATAGCCTAAATCTTCTTTATTATTTACCTCTTCCTTTTATTTATATTTACTATCCCTCTTAACTATAGCTACTACTATATTTAGCTGCTAGATTATTTGCTTTAAGGTAGTCCACTAAAAATTAAAGAACTATATATTATACTTTACTTTAGTGGGTTTTTAGCTTAATGCCTATATATAGGCATAATAATATAAATAGCATTATTAATAGAATTAATATCTATTTATTATAGCAGTCTCTTACTTTTTGCTAAATAAAGTAAAGTTCGCTTTAATTAAATTAATACTGCCTAGCCACTTAAGTATTTTATTTAGCACTTTATGCAGTTAATTTATATAGTAGTTTAAAACCCACTAAAAGCTTTTATATAGCTAATATAGCTATTAATTATCCTTAATAGCCTTTTTATTCTATAAATAAGCCTTAATTATTTATGCAATTAATAATTATATAGTATTATATAGTATTAGCTAAGTTTTTCTTTATATATATTTAGCCTACTTTATAAACTTAATCTAATAGGATTTAATATTAATGCTGCCTAATATCTTTACTATTTATTAGCCTTAGGCCTCTATATCTTAAAGCTTAGCTTTATACTTTTAAACTATTTTTAATAGCAATTTATCTATTTATATAATGCCTAATAGCTCTTTTTCTTCCTTACCTTCTTTTACTTTATTATTACTTTTAGTTCTAAACCGATTTAAGCTATTAAATAGTAAATTAAATAGATTATCTATAGTATAGGCACTACTATTCCAGTTAACCTTAACAATTTAATACTATATATACTAGCTATAGCAAAATATCTATATTATTACTTACTTATAGAATAGCTTTCTATTATACCTAATTAAATAGCTAAATTAACTTTAGTATATAAATATATTATTCTTATTAATAGTTAAGAACTAGCATTTTATAAATATATAGCTATAAGCTCTTAAAACTACTAGTCTATTAATTAAAATGCTATAATCACTTAAAAGCTCTATAGTATATAGGTTATAAAGTAGATTTTATAACTTAAATAGCATAAAGGTATATATTAGCTATAATGGCTTTCTTTTTAATTAATACTACTAATAGAAGTGTATTATAATCAATTAAAGCTTAAAGTAAATACTAGCTTCTTTAGGGCATTATTTGCAAAATAAAACTATCTTTAGCTTATAAAGCTTAATGGCCTAATCTACAATAAAAGGCTTAAATATAGCAGCTACTTAAATAAATACTGCCACTTTAGCAGCACTTATAGTAACTATAGGCAATAGTAAAAATAGTAAAGATAGTAAAGGCAGTAATAATAGTATATATACTAATAACAATAATGCATTATTAATAGATATTAAGCTTAATGCTCTCTTTATAGATAAAGTTGCTATTTAATATATATATATAATTTAATTAGCTTTTATATATATATATATAATTTTTTAAATCCTATAAAAAAAGAGAGTAATTAAAACAATAAAATAGATTAAAGGCAAAATTAAAATAATTAATATATAATAAAAATAGTAAAAAATAAAATATAAATTAAAGTAAACTAAAATAACTTAAATAAGCTATTTTATCCAATAAGCGCTTTTATCTTCCCTTAATGCATTAAATATATTGTTTTACCTTAATGGCCTATACTATATTTGCTTTCTCTATAGTTAAGTTAAGCTAAAGTTGCTTATTTAGCCTTAATAAGCACTAAATTATAGGGTAGGTATTTAAGTATTTCTCTTTCTATTAGTAGATATTAATAATAATGTTTTTTAGTATAGCATTATAGATAGCTTAAGCCTATACTATAAAAGCCTTTTAACTAATAGAATTTACTTTTTTATTAAATTAGGCATACTTTATAAGCCACTAAAGGATAACTCTATACTTTATAGATTAAATTAAAGTTATATTTATTTACTAAAGCTTATTTTTAGGTAAATTTAATTAATTTAAATTCTAATACTTAAAGGTTTTTAAAAGGTTTTGCTTTATAGTAGCCTAATTATTGCCTTTTAATAAGTTTATAATATCTTAAAACACTTTAAAGGTTATATAGTATATAAAAGCTTTGCCCTTTACACTATCTATAACTCCTTAATTAGTTATAAATCTATTATATAATTTAAGAAAATATATAATATTTCTTCTATTAAAAATTATATTAAGCAATTAAATAAAAGTAATAGTTGCTTTTATTATTTTAGCTAATATATTTAGTTTATTTTCTTTAGAAATATTAATATTAATAGTATTAATTAACTTAAAAAAAATAATTAAAGATTATTAACTATATTAACTCCTTTTGCTTTTAATAGGGCTTAAGGGATTTAATTGCATTTAATTAAATATTCTTTTTATTTTTTTATTTAAGGGCACTAATAAATTATAGTTATTAGGATTCCTATAATAAGTGTTTTAGTATATATATATAAAGGAGTATAGGCTAGCTACTTAACTCTTAGAATTATAAATTACAATAAAATAATATATATATATAATAAAAGAATAAAATAATAAAATAAATTAAAATATATATTAAAATAATTAAAAAAAGTAAAGAAAAGGAATAATAGTATTATATTTAATAAGGCTTTATTTTAATAAATTTAAACTAGCTTTTTAAAGTTAATAATAATAAATAAAGTAATTAATTAAAATAGTAATAAATATATATATATACCCTTTAGCTAAAATTTAAAGACTAGCAAAAATAATAAAAATTTCCTATTTCCTATAATTAATTAAAAGTTAAGTAATCTTTTTCTTTCTTTTCTTTCTCCTTTTTCAATCTATAAATTAAGCTTTTAGTAGTCTTAAGTATACTTTAATATTTAAAAGTATTTAATTAAATGCTTATATATTATTTACATTATTATTTTGCCTTATATGCCTTTATGCTAATATATTAGCACTATATTAGGTTATTAAATTTTTCTATATATCTGCCTTAATTATAGTAGTAGGTTTTCTTTTTTTAAAATGCAAACTTATATTAATATCTTTACTTACCTTTAGTATTATTTTCAATCCTAGCGCCCTTTATTTTTATAGAAATAATAGGTTTTCTAGTATTTAGGAATTCCTAAATCTTTATAATTAATTATTTACTACTTCTTTAGGTTCTTAATAATAGCTTAAAAGTATTACTAAAGAGTTTAATAAATTAGGGTCTAAAGTAATATAGATCAATCTATTATTAAATTGATTAAAAAGATAAAAGGGACCTTAAAGATATAGAAAATAAACAGGCAGTTTTCTCCAACTAATTTTTATTTTTAAAATTCTAAATTCCTTACATTTAGACCCTATTGAAGTCTTAATGCAGCCCCTTATAATATTACTTTATTTATAACTTTCTGCTCTATTTTCTTTCTTTCTTTTCTTTAAGGGACACTTTAAAGCATTTAATTAAATGCTTTAACACTCTTTTAAATTGTTTATAGCTACTTAAAAAGGCTATTTAGTCTTTAACCGAACCTGCTTACCCTATACCCTTTTGGGTAAAGTATATATTTTAGCTAATGTCCCTATTTACTAACACATTTAAAGGTTATAGTAAAAAGAAGCCTTTAAGTTATTTAAAAAAACACTAAAGTATTTAATTAAACTCTTTAGTAATACTTTTAAGCTATTATTAAGAACCTAAAAAAGTAATGGATAATTAATTATAAAGATCTAGAAATTCCTAAATATTAAAAAACCTATTATTCCTATAAAAATAAAGGGCGCTAGGATTGAAAATAATACTAAAGGTAAGTAAAGATACTAATATAAGTTTGCATTCTAAAAAAAGAAAACCTACTATTATAGTTAGGGCAAATATATAGAAAAATTTAACAATCTAGTATAGTGCTAATATATTAATATAAAGGTATATAAGGCAAAATAATAGTGTAAATAATGCATAAGTATTTAATTAAACACTTTTAAATATTAAAGCACACTTAAGACTATTAAAAGCTTAATTTATAGATTAAGAAAAAAAAAAAAGAAAAAGAAGAAAATTACTTAACCCTTAATTAATTATAAAAGATAGAAAATTTTTATTATTTTTGCCAGTCTTTAGACTCTAGCTAAAGGGCATATATATATACTTACTACTATTTTAATTGGCTACTTTATCTATTATTACTAACTCTAAAAAGCTAATTTAAATTCATTAAAATAAAGCCTTACTAAATACAATACTACTATCCCTTTTCTTTACTTTTCCTAATTATTTTAATATATATTTTAATTTATTTTATTATTTTATTTTTTTATTATATATATATATTGTTTTATTGCAATTTATAACCTTAGGAGTTAAGTAGCTAGCCTATACTCTTCTATATACATATATTAAAACACTTATTATAGGAATCCTAATAACTACAATTTACTAATGCCCTTAAATAAAAAAATAAAGGGAATATTTAATTAAATGCAATTAAACCCCTTAAGCTCTATTAAAAGTAAAGAGGGTTAATATAGTCAATAATCTTTAACTATTCTTTTTAAGTTAATTAATACTATTAATACTAATATTCCTAAAGAGAATAAACTAAATATACTAACTAAAATAATAGAAGCAACTATTACCTCTATTTAATTGCTTAATATAATTTTTAATAGAAGGAATATTATATATTTTCTTAAATTATATAATAGATTTATAATTAATTAAGGAGTTGCAAATAGTATAAAGGGTAAAGCTTTAATATACTATATAACCTTTAAAGTGTCTTAAGATATTATAAACTTACTAAAAGGCAATAATTAAGCAGCTATAAAGCAAAACCTCTTAAAAACCTTTAAGTACTAAAATTTAAATTAATTAAATCTATCTAAAAACAAGCTCTAGCAAATAAATATAACTCCAATCCAATCTATAGAGTATAGAGTTATTCTTTAGTGGCTTATAAAGTATGCCTAACTTAATAGAAAAGTAGATCCTATTGGCTAAAAGGCTTCTATAGTATAGGCTTAAGCTATCTATAATGCTATACTAAAAAACATTATTATTAATATTTACTAATAGAAAGGAAAACACCTAAATACCTTAAGAACAATAAGGTATAAAGAGATAATTAGGCTAATTAAAAACTTCCTTAATATTAAGAAAGGAATCTAAATCTTTTAGATAAAAGAGAAGAATAATAACTTTAGATATTTTAGGAAAACTAAAAAACCTTTTGCTTATTAAAATCAGCTTTAGCATTAAAAGCTTAAGTTCCCTAACCCTATCTAAAGCTTAAAAGGAAAGTTAAGTCTTTTTACTAAAGGAATAAAAAAGCTATAAATTAATATAGCCTAAAATATTATAAATAAATTGCAGAAGTTAAAGAGAATTATACATTAAAAGATTAACTAACTAAAAATAGAATTATTATTACTAATTAAAAACAACCTTAATTAAATAAAAGAATCTAATTATATATATCCCTATTATAACTTCTATATTAATGCAAGTTATAATAGGGATCTAAAGTGCTTCTATTATATAAAAGTAAGGCATTTTCTAAACTATTGCCCACTTCTTATAGAAGATAAAAGGAGGGGATTTACAGACTATAATAGCAATACTAGCTTTATTTAAATAGGGCAATAGAAACTCTTACTACCCTTAAAACTAATATATAAGCTTGCTATTAAAGAAAAAGTAAGAAAAATAGTTATTTTATAGATTTTAGAATTCCCTACCTTTAAGATTTATGGCTAAGCTAAGGTTATAATAGTAAATAAGCTAAATATATAAAAATGGCAGATTACTAAAAAAGAAAAGCATTTAATTAAAGACTTTTTTAAGCATACTAACTAACTAAAGTATAGCTCTTTAATGCTTAATAGGAATTCCCTTAAGGAGACTTAAGAACCTAAAGTTAATTGCATTTTTATTAATAATTAAACTATAGAATTAATTAATAACCCTTTTATTGCTAATATTATATTAGAAACTAATACTGCAAAATGCATAAAAGTAAAATTAAAAAAGAAATTAGCTAATTAAAAAAAGGAAAAGGGAATTTAATCTTTTATTTAGGTTATAAATAGGGAACTTATTAAAAATAAAGAGATTACTAATATTATTCTTAAAGAAAAGGATTAAAATGCTTTCAATTAAATGCTTAAGGTTATTTAAATAAAAAGATAAGTTTATAAAAAAGTAATAAAATTAAAAGTTTAAATAACTATTAAGGACTTAATTACCCTTAACTCTCTCTTAAATAATAATATTTTAAAGATAGTTTTCAATTATATAAAGGGAATAAAAGAAATTAAATAGGTAAAACCTAAACCCTTACTAAAAAAGAGATAGATTTAGCAAGCTACTAATCTAATTACAATTAATAATCTAAAAGCAATATTTTTAAAGGAGTACTTTAACTATATTATTAAGTAGTATAATATTAATAATATATTAATTAAGAAAGAATCTAAACCTTATTATATACTATTGCCTAAAGAATACTTTATTAAGGATTAAAGAAGTATTAATAAAGTTAATATTAGCTATACAATAATTAAAAGGGGAAAAGTTATATTTAATTAAATGCATTTAATAGTCTATATAAACATTTTAGATTAATAGCATTAAAGAACTTTAGCTTAATATTAAGAACTACTAAAAATTTAAGTAAAGTTAAATAATCCTAATAGAACAATTTAAAAAGCTTTAGTAGATTTTAGGTTAAAAGGAAATATTATCTTTAATAAAATAATATAAAAATGCAAGCTAAAAGTAAAGCCTATAAAAGCTTTTACTATATTTTACTTTAATAATTAAATCTAAATGCATAAAGAAGTAAATATTAAGCTATTTCTTAAAAATGTTTAAATAGTATAGAGATTCTATATTGCTTTAAGAGAATATATTTCTATTTCTTTTATTTTAGGAATGCTCTTTATTAGGGCTACTAAAGTTATATTTAACTATACATTTCTAAAAGAAGAAATACTTTTACAATATTAACTTAACTTAATTAAGATTATTATGCCTATTACTAGAAATATTAAATAGAATGCCTTAAGAAGTATAAAGACTACTTAAAGCAACTAAAGATAAGTTCCTAAAGTTCTTCTAAACTAATAGAATTATAAGGTCTAAAAGAAAACAATAATAAGCAATTAATTAAATAATTGGATAAGGCATTAATAAAAGTAGTGATTTAATTAATGGTTAAAAATTAATTAAAGGTTAATTATATAGAAATAATAAAGGTAAAGAAGAAGCTACAATTAGCTATATACTAAAGAGGGAAGGTAGTACTTATTAATATAATATATAAATAAAAAGCTAATAAAATATATCCTAAAGATAATATTCTATTAAATAGATCTATTTTTAAAAAAGATCTATATTAAAAGGAGAAAAGGTAGAAAAAAATAAAAAGAGACTTTAGAGAGAAGTTTAAGTACTTAAAGCTTTTAATACTTAAGTTCTTTAAAATAGCTAAAGGATTAAGGCTATATAGAGAAAGACTTTAGAAAGTAATTAATTAAATAGAAGGGATCTTTATTAATAAAAAAAGAAATATCCTTTTAGAAATTCTCTATAATAGAAAAGCAGCACTTACTTAAGATTTTAAGGAGTATAGAAGACTGGACCCTAAAGTGGCCCCTTTATAGATTATTAAGATAATTAAATATAAAGCCTAGCAAATAGAAAATATTTTAATCCCTAAAGGATTAAAAAAGAAGGTTATTAAATTATTAAAAACTTAAATAAAGAGAGAAATCCTTTAAGAGTTTTATACTGCTTATTAGAATCTATATATACTAATAGCAAAAAAGGATAGTAAACTCTGCCTAATTAATTTAGCTAAAAGATATAATGCATATATAATATAGAATAGATTAATTCCTTTAGGAGCTAATAAATTTTTAGCTAAATTTAAAATATATAAAATCCTAACTCTTTTAGACTTCTTTTTAGGATATAACTAAATTACTTTAGTAAAGAAAAGTTAGGATTTAACAACTTTTAATACACTATTAGGGCTTTTTAGGATATACACCTTACTATAAGGAGGAATTAATTTAATAGTATAGTTCTTAAGGATTATAATTAAAATCCTTTTTAATCTATTACTAAAAGTCTATTAAGCCTTCTTAAATAATATTGCTATTAAGGGACTAAAGACTAAATATAATAAAGAGAAGGTGCTCTTTAATATATAAAAATTTATCCTAAAGCATTTAATTAATTTAAATAAAACTCTTTTAAATATTAAGCTATTTAAATGCACAATTTCTATAGAAAAGTTAAAGTTCTATTAATATACTGCAATTATTATTAAATATTTATATAGTATAGCTAAAAAGCAGCTAATAAAGAAAAAAATAATTAAGATTAATAAATAGAAAAGATACTATAACCTAAAGTAAATTAAAGCGTTTTTAGAAATTATAGGCTACTATTAAATTTAAGTTAAAAGATATGCCTAAATTGCTAAACCTTTTATTTAGTTATTAAAAAAGAATGCTATATAGATATAAAATAAAGAATAAGCTAATACTATAATAGTTCTTAAAAAAAAGATAATCTCTACTTTTATTCTAGCAATATTAAACCTTTCTAAAGGATTTAAAGAGATTATCTTTATAATTAATACTAATAAAGAAGGCTAAAGTGCAGTATTAATACAAATAATAAAGGGAAAGAGACATTTAATAAAATATAAATTTAGTCTTTAGACTCCTATAAAATAAAGGTATAATACTATTAAACTTAAATGCAAGGGTATATTATATAGAATTAAATGCCTTTATAGCTATATATATAAATTGCCCTTTATCTTAAAGATAGATTCTTAAGTTTTAGTCTACTAGCTTAATAGTAGGGCTAGCAATATTCTTAATGCAATAGTTATTTAATAGATTGGTTATATTCTATTGTTTAACTTTACTATTTAATACATTTTTAAAAATAAAAATAATATAGCTAATAGGCTATTTAAAAAAGGTTTAAAAGCATTTAATTAAATAGATTAAAAGGCTAAAGGTAATATTAAAGAGTTTATTAATACTTATTTTAATATTATTAAAATTAAGGATAAATTAATAGAGTTAAAAAAGAATTATAATAGACTTTTATTGCAATTAAAGGAATACTTACTTTTATTAAAAAGGCTAATAGGTATTACCCTATAGAATTATTAATACTTATAGCTAAAGGCTAAAAAACACTTTATAAAAGGTAGCTACTTATAGATTAGGGTTAAGGAATAGAAAGGCAACTTAAGGTTAATTATAAAAAAGAAAGATATTTAAAAGGATTTAATTAAATTATACTATATTAATAAAGGGCATTATAATTATAATGCTATTTATATACTTCTCTTTAAAAGGTACTATTAGTAAGGTACAAAAAGGAGCATTATAAAAGCTATTAGGCAGTGCCTAATATATTAAATATATATTCCCTAAAGACTAATAGAAGCCTTTATATCTATTAAGCCTATCTACTTAATAATAAAGATTTATTTTAATAGATAGTATATACCTTTTAATAAAGGATTTAAATTTATACTAAAAGTTAAATGCAACCTTTATAAATAGATAGAGGCTAAGCCAATCCTAAGATTAAATAGTTACTATATTGCAAAATTCCTTAAAAAATTATACTATTAATATAAAATGCTAAAAAGAGTAATTACTAATAATAGAAAAGAGATTATAAAAAGGATTCCTAAAGATCTTAATAGCTTTAATATAAAAGTTATTAATACTTTTACTTATAACCTAAAAGCAAATAGATTTATTAAAGGTAGTTATACTACTATAATAAGTTTCCTAAAGAAAAAGGGTAAAGAAGAAAGAAAATAAATAAATATCTTACTAATAGCTTTACTGGCTAAAAGAGCAGCTATTTATACCTTATATAGAAGATCACCTTTTTATTTACTCTATAAATAGAAGCCAGTCCTTCTTTTAAAAGTAAAAGTGCCTATATAGCATTTAATTAAATAAAATAATATAACCTTTATTAAGAACCTACTTAAGTAAAGGATTAGGATCCTAAAGTAAAAGCAGAAAGATATAAAAGAAGCTAGGCAATAAATAACTACATTCTAAAGGTTAATTACTAATAGAAAGACCAAAAAGAATTAATATAGGCTGCATAAAGAGCCTTTTGCTATAGGAGATTTAATTCTTTAGTATAATATATAGAATTAAAAGGATATATCTTACATTATAAAGATAAAGCTATATTAATTAGGCTCTTATAGAATTGCTAATACATTTAATAAAATAAAGAGTTATATTTTTAATACTATAAATAGAGTTAAGCTTTTTAATATAACTTATAGTAATTAATTAAGGAAGTTTATAGAGGATAAGAATAGGTAGTAAGTAAGTAAAGATAATAAAGAAACTTTTAGTATAAATTAGAAAGTACTACTAAAGGTAAGGAAAGAGAGAGAAGCATTTAATTAAATGCAAACTAAATCTATAGGATAGTAGAAATAAAATAAACTTAATCTAAATGCTATAAAAAGCTTAAATAATAATACTATAATATATATTTATATTAGGCCTAAGGAGATTATTAAAGTTTAAATTCTAAAGATAAATAATAACTAATAAATGCAGTACTAAAATATAATAAGCAATTAATTAAATAGTTAGTAATAGCATTAAGCTAAAAATAGTTAGGTTGCTATTAAGGGAGGGGTACTAAAGGTTAAAAAGAAAGAAATAAAGACATTAAAACTAATACTATACTAAAAAAAGATAAGCCGCCTAAAATAAAGCAAAAAAGCGAAATAAAGAGCAATTAAAGGCAAGCAAAAGAATAGTAAAATTAAACAAAACTAAATAAAAACAACTAAAAATCGGCTAAAAACCCTAAGAAAATGCTAAAAATCCCTAAAAATCCCCTAAAATCTATTTAAAAACTTTAAAAATTACACTAAAAATCAATAAAAACAAAACAGAAATGCCTAAAAACTATAGCAAAAGGGTTAAAATTATTTAAAAATAGGTAAAAATGCATAGAAAATAGCAGGAAATAAAGTATTAATATCCACAAAAAATTTAAAAATCTAAATATACCTAATAGAAATTAAGTTTTAAGGTTATTAAAATAATACAATAATAGCAATAGCCTTAAAGGGTATAGAAATACTTAATTAATTGCTTTATAGTACTATCTTCTATCTATTAAACTATTATTAATAAATTAAAAACTATATTTAGCTAGTTTATATTAAAAGACAAGCTAAAAATTATTATTTTTATTAACTAAAATCTACTTTATGCTTTTAATTAAATACTTTTTATACTTACTTAATTAACTAGCAATTACTAGCTATACTACTAGTAAAAAAACTGTATATAATTTATAGGCAAGTAATTAGCCTAAGAAAATCTACTGCAAAAGTTAATAGTTAAGTAGACTTATTAATAGTATTTATATTACCTAAAGGAAAGTTATAAGGGCCTTTATAAAGACCCTTTAATTAATATTTATAAAGAAAGCTCTATTTATATTTAGATTAACTATTTTAAATACAATTAATATAGCAGCCATTTATATAATCTAATGCTAAAATATATATATAAAAGGGAGTAAAGATATATTTATTATAGGCAGAAACTATAAAAGTATATAATTAAATATATCTATAATATATAAGGGGGTTAGTGTATTTAATAAAGGCAATAATAAATGCCTTAATATATTTAAGGCAAGTTAGCAGCTAAGTTAAAAAATATCCTACTAAATAAGCCTATTCTATAGGGATATATATAGACTAAAGTTAATGCTAAAGGAGAAGATCTACTTTAAAATAAAGTATTAAATTGCAAAATAGTAATTGCAAAACGAACTATTAAGCAAGTTTGCAATTAATCTACTTGCTATTTTCCTTAAAGGCAATTTTAATATATAAGGGCTAGCTAAATTAATTAAAAGCTTAAAAGCTATAAATTTAAATATTAAAGTATTGCTAAATCTAAAAGTATTTAATTAATTATTAAATAAAAATAATAGTTAAAAAGCAATATAAAAAGAGGTATTTATTAGTTATTTAATGGCAGTACTAATAGCATTAATTAAAGCCTTATAAAAGAAACTATTATAGGTATATTAATAAATAAAGCATTAATAAAAGAATTTAAAAGCCTAAATATAGCTAATAGCAAGATTGCATATATTAAAAAGATAATTATAAGGTATAAAGGCAAGAGACTTAAGCTTATTGCAATATAAAGCTATTGCAAAATAAAAAATAAAAATTACAGTAATAACTAAAGGTATAAAAAAATTAAAAAGGTAAAGAATAATAAGCTAAAAAGGAAGGAATAGAAGGGGGGGCTAATATAGTACTTTTATAATAAATAGGAAATTAACCCTTAAGATTTAGGGTAGAAACTAAATATTAATAAAATTCTTATTAAATACTAAAAAGTATACTATTTTAAGAAACTTATTAATATTTATATATATATAAACATTAAAATAGTAATTTACTTAAATAATACTAAATTAAAAATAAAGGCACTTAAGTTATATTAATTTACTTTATGCTTATAACTCTTTTCTTCCTTTTAATAATTTTATAATAAGTTATATTACTTTAACTTTATTTATAATATCTATAAAATATTAATAATCTTTATCTTTTAAGTTATAAGCATTTAATTATAAGCTTTTAAACCCTCTATTAACCTTTACTTTATTCTATAATAGAGCTAAAGAAAGCAACCTTAAGTGCAATTACTTTAAAGGCATAATTTTTAATGCTAAGCAAAGACCTTTATATAGCTAAAGGAGTTATTTAAAATAAAGGTAGAATTAAAGATTTTTTTTCTTTTAGTAAAGAAAATACTATTAAAACATTTAATTAATTGCTTAATAATCAATCTATACTATTCTACCCTTAAATAAATTAGAATTATTAGTCTAATAAATTAAAAACTTAGCCTATTTTAGGTAATAAAAGCAATTTAGATTTTTAGCTTATTAATATTAATCGCTTTAAAGACTTCCCTTTTAATTCTTACTAAGCCTAAATATTCTATTATTAAGATCTATAGGACTTATTTAAAAACCTATAGAAGAAAGAAATGGCCTTAAACTTTAGTATTTAAGCCTTCCTTACTACCCTTACTTATAGACTTATTAATATCCTTGCAATTTATTAAATTAATCTTTTAATTGCAAGCATTAAAGTTAAGAAGAATAAGTAAAAGCAAAAGAGCTTCTCTTATAAGCTTTTACCAAAAGGGATAAATATTAAGAAGACTAAATATTTAATTAGTTTTATACCTATAGAGTTCCAATAAGCAATATATAATAAAAGGCTATTAATTAGCTTTACTTACTTTATTAATGCTATCTATTAAAGCTTCTTTATTTAGGATAGATAGCTAAGGCATTTAATTATTTATAATACTGCTAATATCCTTTAGAATAAGCAAGCTATTGCACTTACTATAGTATAAAGGGAGATTATAATTAAAATAGGGCTGCCCTATAATTTCTTAGTTTTTATTATGCCTATTATTAAGTAAGCTAAAAATTAAAAATATAGCTTTTTAAGTGCTTTCCTTCTTTTTCTTAATATCTATAGAATGGTTAGATTTATTAGAACTTTAATTATTAAATGCCTTATAATTTAGCCTTTAATCTTTAATAGTAATTATAATGCTATTAATAATCTCTTTTTAGCATTAATGCATTGCAATTAAGTTTTTATTAAGTATAAGTAAGGGAAAAGTACTTAATTAATTGCTTTAAATGCTAATTAAATATAAGACTTTATTAATACTATTATTCTTAATAAATTTAATATTACTAATAGAAAGTTCTTTAATTAGCATAAGCTTATAGAACTTACTAAAACCTAAAAATCTACTTATATCCTAAGATTTTAAAATAGTTCCCTTAATATTTATTGGCTTTATACTAATTTAAAAGGTTATTATATAATAAGCTAAAAGGGAGTTAATTATTAAACTCCTAAAAATAAATATTAAATTGTTTTAAAGCCATTTAATCCTTAAAGCAATAGCTATTAAATAAGTCTACCTTTACTATTAGGCCCTTAACTACCCTACTGTCCTTTAGCTAATAATCTAATTAAATGCTATTAAATTTATAGATATTAAATAATAAATAGATTTCCTACTAAAATTAATAAGTTTATTAAAGTTATTATTATTTTAAGTAATAATAAAGGAAAAGGTTTTAAATAAGCCCTAAACCGCTAAAATTAAAGCATTAGAGCAACTTGCCTTTACAATCTATACCTTGAGTCTAAAACTCCTGCTTCTAAACCTACTATTAAGCCTAAACCAGTAATTAAACTTACTTAACCCCTATATAAATTGCCTACTAGCTCACTAACTTATATAAGTACTGCCTAATTAAGTGCACTTAAAAAAGAAATCTAAATTAACTAAAATATACCTACTTATTTTAATGCATTTAATTGAATATTTATTAACTTCTTAAGTAAAGGGCAAATAATTAAATTAATTTAATTAATTTAATAGGTACCTTTATTTAAATTAGCTATCTTATAGCAATTTAATTAAATAGATTTAGATTTGCCTGCTACTAAAAGTAATAAATAAAGTTTTTATAAGCGCTTTATATTGCCTTTACTAATTCCTTAACTAGCTAAGCATATAGCAAAAGAAGGGAGTTATACTATAATTGCCAATACTATAATTAAAAACATTACCAATACTACTATTTAAACCCAATAAAGTAATTATAACCCAAACTATATTGCTTTTGCTAGAAGAAAAATAACTATTAGGATTAAATAAATAAATTTGCCTTAAATTAATTAATAGGCTATTTTTAAACTCTTTTAAATAAAGAGCTAAATCTTTTATACACTAAAAGGGTTAATCTTAATAAATTAATAGAATAAGATTGTAATTACTGCTTATAAGCTATTTAAACCTTTAATTCCTACTTGCTAGTCTTATATTAATTAATACTACAATTAGGAACTGCATTATAAAGGAAGGTAATAGTAAAGTTAAAATAGAGAGGTTAAATATTAAAAGCAAAATAAATTATAGAGGGAGATAATAGTAAGTTAAATAATAGATTATAGATATAAAGCATTTAATTAAATGCTTTCTTTAAGATTTTCTTTGCATTTAAATAGATTAAGCTTAAAGTTTTCCTTTTGTATTATGCCTTTAGTCTGCTTAAAGGCAAGTATTAAGGCATTAAAAAGGGATAAATTAAAGTCTAAAATAATATAGATCAATCTATTATTAAGTTGGTTAAAAAGATAAAAGGGATCTTAAAAATATAGAAAATAAATAGACAGTTTTCTTTAATTAATTTTTATTTTTGAAATTCTAAATTCCTTGCATTTAGACCCTATTAAAGTTCTAATGCAGCCCTTTATAATATTACTTTATTTATAACTTTCTACCCTATTTTCTTTCTTTCTTTTCTTTAAGGGACACTTTAAAGCATTTAATTAAATGCTTTAACACTCTTTTAAGTTATTTGCAGCTACTTAAGAAGGCTATTTAGTCTTCAATTAAACCTACTTACCCTATACCCTTTTAGATAGGGTATGTGTTTTAGCCAGTGTCCCTATCTACTAATACATTAATTAAATACTTTAGTATTTTTTTAAATAACTTAAAGGCTTCTCCTTACTATAACCTTTAAATATATTAGTAGATAGGAACACTAGCTAAAATATATACCCTATTTAAAAGGGTATAAAATAAGCAAGTTTAGTTAAAGACTAAATAGCCTTTTTAAGTAGCTATAAATAACTTAAAAGAGTATTAAAGCATTTAATTAAATGCTTTAGAGTGTCCCTTAAAGAAAAGAAAGAAAGAAAATAGGGCAGAAAGTTATAAATAAAGTAATATTATAAAGGGCTGCACTAAAACTTTAATAGAGTCTAAATGCAAGGAATTTAGAATTTTAAAAATAAAAATTAATTTAAGAAAACTGCCTGTTTATTTCCTATATTTTTAAGGTCCCTTTTATCTTCCTAACCAATCTAATAATAGATTGATCTATATTACCCTAAACCTTAACTTATTAATTAAGCTATTTCTTTTAGTTTAATAAAAGTATTTATAATACTTTTGCCTTTATAGGCTGCCTGCTAAAAATATAGCTTTAAATAATATTTTAAGTATTACTTTTTTAAAGATAATTTAATAAGCATTTAGTAGCTTTACTCTTTTAGTATTATTACTATTTTACTGCCTCTATCCCTTTATATTTAAGTAAGTAATTAAAGTATAGAAAAAGGCTAATAGAGGTAATTATAAAGGTATAGAAATAACCTTAAATTTAAAAGTAGTATAAATAAACTGCTTAATAAAGGCTTAATAAATACTTACTTTCTTTTTACTAGCCTTTATATACTTTAGACTATTAAGGTTAAATAAGATTTTATTTAGTTTTTTATTTAAAAGCTATAATAATTATAGTAAAGGTTTTTATATTACTATAAGTAGCTTTTAAATGCATTTCTATATTGCTTTTAAATCTTTCTTTAATAAATTATTCTAAAGGGTCTTTAAATGCCTATTAAATAGCTAATATTTATTAAAGGTTATATCTTTTAAGGTTATTACTTTCTTTAATAGTAGGTTTTAAATCCAAAAGGAATTACTTAATATATATTTTATAAGGAATTTAATTTAAGCTTATAGAGCCTGCCTTTAAAAATAGTTTTAGTAAAGCTATATATTTACTATTAATATAAAGGCTTTATAGCTATATAATTATAAATAAAATAGATTAAGTTTTACTATACTATTAATATAGTATTATAAATAAAACACTTTATAAAGAGACTTTTAGCTTTAGTAAGCATTTAATAAGCAATTATAAAAGTAAATAGCTGCTTTAATAGTCTTTAGCTAAAAATATACTAAAAGCTTAATTATTGCTTTTATTATATAGCTTTTCTTAATAATAATTGCTATAATACATTTAGCACCTTTATTTTAGGCTTAAGTATTTAATATAAAGGGCTTATATTAAATCCCTATTGCTTTTATTTTAGCAGCCACTTAATAATAAATTATTAAAAGCTTATTATTATATTTAAAGACCTTTACTATAGCCCTATATTGCACTTTTATTATTTTAATAAAGTTTATAAAGGCAGTTTAAATTATAGATATTAATCGGTCTATAATATAGTAATTCTATATATAACTAAAGGCTTAATCTACTATAATCTATACTAATATATAGCCTTTATATTTTAATTTTATTAAGTGAAAATTAAAGGCAATTTACTCCTTTAGCTTTACCCTTTTAATAGCTTCTTAAAGTATTTAGTAAATTGCTTAATAAGCCTTTACTACCTTATAGGCATTGCAGTTAACTATTATAATCCTTTAAGGGCCTTAAGGGTTATTTAGCTTTAGCCTAATGCCTTAAGTAGCATTTAAAAGGTACTTAAAAATATTTAGGCTTAAGTAATTAAGTTATTAATACTATATATATAAATTTCCCTTAAGGGGCTTTTATTAGGTCTATAATATATATTTTTAAATATAGTATTAAGCTAGCAAGTAATTAATAAGTAATACTTAAGGGGCTAATAATTTATTTTTATTAAAGTATATATATTTTAAAATCTATTGCCTATAGATCTCTTTAATTTTATTAAGGTAGCTGCTATTAGCTTTATATAGGCAGTTACTATTAGATTTTATATTTTATTAAAACCTTTATTTTTTTAGCTATAAAAAGGATATTAAGTTTAATATTAAGGCTCTATAAAGAGCAATATTAAATAGTTAAAGAGTTATTAATAAACTATTAATAAATTATAGGGTTATTATAATATCTTTATAACTATTAATTAAGACTAATTTTATTTCTAACTATAGAAAGTTTTCTATTAAAGCTGCCTTTAGATTATACATTTATATAGTATCTCTAAAGATATATATTAATGCCCTTAAGTTTAAAAGATAGCTCTTTTATAGTAAGTATAATTTAATAATTATTAGGCAAATATTTATTATTACTTTTCTTTAGTAAAAGCTTAATATTTAGCATTATTATAAGTTACTTAATATAAGCTTTTTTATTTAATTTATAACTTTATTATTATTCCTTTTAATACATTCCTTAACTAAAGCCTTTATTATTTAATTAAGCTACTATCCTTAAGGTTATATTTTTAAAAAGGTATAGTAGCATTTAATTAAAAGGTAATAATTGCTAAAATAAATAGGGCATTATATATCTATACTATTAATAGCGCTTAGCAGTTATACTCTTTTTCCTTAAGGCTTTACTAAAGGTTTACTAGCTCCTTTACTTTTTTTATAATAATAATAAAATGCTTTTAGTATAACCTTTTCTTAAATTAAAACTATTAGGCTATTAGTAAGTGCTTAATAAATAGCCCCTAAAACCTTTATAATTAATAGGGTATTTGCAATAGCTTTATTTAACTTTATAGCATTATATATATTAATTTAAAACTTAAGAGATATACCTTTTAGTACTATAATTAAGTCCTTAAACTATTAGCTTACTTCTATTGCTTTTTAAAGCTTTATTACTTAAGCTTTTTAAATTGCTTTTTTCTAAAGGGTAAGCTAATTGCCTATATTTTTATAGATTATAACTTAAGATTAATAGGGTTTTACTAGCAATTTATAAAGGGTTTAGCAAGCTTTATATATATATTTATCTTTTGCTTAAGTAAAATAGTTATATAAGGCTTTTATTTATTTAGCTAATACCTTTTCTATTAAATAGTAATAGCAATATAAAAAAGGTAAAATAGTCTATTAAATTTAATTTTAAATAATTACTATTTTCTTTTAAAGGGCTATATATCTTTTTAATTAATATTTATAATTAATCTATAGTATATTAAATACTATTAGGCCTATATTTATAAAATTAATAACTTTAATTGCTTTAGTTAAGGACTTTTTGCTATTTATTAGGTAAAGGGTCTTTAATTTATAATTAATTATAAAGGTGCTTAATGCTATAATTAATATAGAGGCGCTTATAGCTAATAGTATGCCCTTCCTTTAGCTAAAGAACTTAAGGTTTAAAGGGATTAGCTCTTTAGTAATAAAAAGGGGCTTTTAAGCTATTTTAGGGTTAATATAGGGCTAAAGGTTTTAGGTAATAGCCTTTATCTTTAGAGCTAAATACTAAAAGATTTAATTATTACTAGTAATTAGCTTAATTAAGGTAGCTAAGGTTATTATTACTAAAAGACTAGCAATTAATTAGCAATTTAAATAAAGGAGGCATATATATAATAAAGATATATAGTATATATTTAACTATTAATTGTTAGATAGCTTATATAATTACTTAATAACCTTAACTATCTATATATCTATTATATATTTAATTTAGCTCTTTCTTTTTAGGTTAGGGGGGTCTATCTTTCCTTTTATTCTTAATATAGGCTAGCTGACTGAAGGCTTAATAAGCCTTCTTTAAGTCAGTCCTAATAACCCCCTATTTCTTATATAACTCCCTAAAGTATAGGTATTCTAATATGCCTTTAATCTAATAGATATGCCTACTTAATTAATAGATCTAAAAGATTAAGTAATTTAAGTATAATATATTGGAATTGTACTATATAACTATATATAAGGGGCCTAATTATTATATATTTATATATGCCTAGCACTATTCTTATAATATAGTAACCTTACTTATTAATAAAAGCATTAAAAAGAAATAAATTAAGATTTAAAGTAATATAAATTAATCTATTATTAAATTAATTAAAAAGATAAAAAAGACTTTAAAGATATAAAAAATAAATAGGCAGTTTTTTTTAATTAATTTTTATTTTTAAAATTTTAAATTCCTTATATTTAGACTCTATTAAAGTCTTAATATAGCCCCTTATAATATTACTTTATTTATAACTTTTTGCCTAATATTTTTCCTTTCTTTTCTTTAAGGGATACTTTAAAGCATTTAATAAAATGCTTTAATACTCTTTTAAGTTGTTTGTAGCTGCTTAGGAAGGCTATTCGGTCTTCAACCGAACCTGCTTACCCTATACCCTTTTGGGTGGAGTGTGTGTTTTGGCCAGTGTCCCCATCCACCAACACACTAGCTAACTGAAGGCTTGGCGAGCCTTCTTTAAGTCAGTCCCAACAACCCCCTATTTCTCATGTAACTCCCTAAAGCCCTAGTGTTTTAACATGCCTTCAATTCAACAATAATATTAAATTTCCCTTATGTATTTTGAGTTATACCTACCTCTATTAAATAAACTCCAACTTGACGCTTTAATTCTTAGGATACACTCTTTCATTGCCTCAGCTTTCTCAGTTTCATTTGGATGCGGATTGTAAATGCCATTGCGATAATGAAAATCACAGTATAAATCGCAGCTATAACCAACCACGCCTTGTTCATCCCAGATGTCTTATCCCAGCCCTTCCATTTCATAAAAATTACCACTGCCATGGCAATGAATCCTGCCTCAAAGAGGCACATGGCAAAGAGATAACACCAAAAGACTGGGCTGAAGCGAGCTTTGAGAGGTGTTGCCGCCCCATTTTCGGGATTGGCCCAGTTGGGTTTGTCTACAAATGTGACATGTCAATACAGGATCTCATCGCTTTTGTTCCAGTACATACCGGTTTGAACTTCTGTCATGAGCGGCTCGTACCGCTCTTCTCGACCTTGAAAGGCAGACATTTTGGAGTTGGCAATGAATGAATGAATTGGTTGTGTGGCGTAAAAGTGCGGGCTGAGAGCTTTCTTAAGACAGATTTTATGTATAATTTCAGGGGTTCGCTAACAGTCTCAGTGTATCGCGTGTCTGTGCATAAAGTAAAGCCCGAAATGGTCGCCGACCATTAAACCAATAGCGTTCGCACCCACATTCCCGAGAATCTGAAACTGACGTATTGCTCCACAATCACGGGCAATCAATTCAATTTTGGCGAAGCAGTGCCACCGTGCTTCTGTAGGCGCCGGCGCAGGGTGTGCCAAGACCTAGCATCGGACAATGCCGTTCGATGTGCGGGATGAAGGCAATGCTACGAAGTGTTGGGACCAGGATAAATCTGTGCAATCAGCCCCAGACCAAAGCGTGTCCACCCTGTCTCAGCAAATCCCGTGCCTCTCAAACTCGGGGTCCATAACGGGGCACCAGTGTCGCAAATACGCAGTAGCAGCTTGAGCCTGGCGAGGCTGAGGGCATCATAGCCGACATATCCCAGTGACATACGGCAGTTACGGAGTTCCCAATTGAGAGATAGTGGTTGTGATATTCCGTGTTTGGAATTTATTATTATGTGTATTATTGTTAATAGTGCACTGAACACTGGCATATTCGACACCACAAGAAATTCTCAACAGACGAAGCATGTCCAGATAATTCTAATGACTAGAAATTCATGGCCAAGCCCTCCCAATTCTTAGCGTTGCTCTCTTCCCACCAGCTTAGGTGCGGTAAAACAATAGTCCGGTCAAGATATCTTGACCCGCCAAAAATTTCAGAAATGACACACATCAGCCCAAATGGCCAGCCTACCAACACTGGTGTTTGTCCACGGCTCGTGGCATCAGCCGAATTGTTTTGAAAAGATCATTAAGCTGTTGGAAGAACATCAGCTAAAATGCGTCGCCATCACTCTCCCTTCAACTACTGGGAACCCTGCTGCGACCTTCAAAGACGACATCTATACCACCCGTGAAGCCATCTCTGCTGAAACGAGCAGTGGCAATAATGTGGTAGTTGTTGCCCACTCTTATGGTGGCATGGTCGGCAGCAGCGCCATCAAAGGTTTTGCCAACGGCTCAGGCGCAGGGCACGTCATCGGCGTTATTTTAATAGCTACCGGATTCGCCCTTACCGGGGTTGCCTTTATGGACCCATTTTTTGGTCGTCCACCTCCCTCCTGGCGCATAAACAGCGAGACTGGATATGCTGATCTCGTTGTATCGCCACGAGAGCTGTTCTACCATGACCTGCCCGCAGATGAAGCAGAGTACTGGACTTCTCAGCTGACCACTCAGAGTCTCAAGGCATTGTTTGAGGGTGGTGAATTCGCATATTCTGGCTGGCTGGATGTGCCTGCGTGGTATATTGGCACTATTGAGGACCGTGGTTTGCCAGTAGTGATGCAACGCTTCGGGGTGGGCATGGCGAGGGAAATGGGCGGCAGCGTGGTGCACAGAGAACTGCAGACAAGCCATTCGCCATTTTTGAGTCAGCCAGAGGAAACGGCCAAGATTGTGGTGGAGGCTGTCGAGGCGTTTATGGGGAAGCCGGTGGGAAATGCGTCAAAAAGCCAAGTCAACAAACTGATAATACCAGCGGTGCAACTCTTTCAGCCTTTCACGTGGCTTCGGTTTGGGCTGCCTCTACTCTTTGGACGCATAGCAGGACGAGGCGTTCTCATTTTTGGCTGGTGGAGGAGATTGTGGCGCTTTTAGAAGAGCAAGTACCTTGGCATCTTGCACTCTACTGTGCTCAATTCACTCTGCTCTTTGACCATTTGTTTCTGATAGGTCCAAGTGATACATCCACGCGAGAAAATAACATGTTTGTAGAAATGCTATGCGGACCGTGCTCTATTGGGCGTACAATCTTAGTTACATTGTTTTGACAATCCATTATAAATGGACTTGAGAACAGTCCAACCTAGCACCTCCACTTATCCCAATCTTACCAGTTTCCTTGACACTAGTTTGAAACATGATCACACTGCCATCCTTCCACATCTCTATTATCAGCGTCTGCCCAGGTAATACCGTGCTGGAAAATCTCGTCTTGATAGTCTTAATTGGACCATATGCCGAGACAATGTGCTTGGCAGTTATACCAAAGGTGCAAAGACCGTGCAATATTGGCGTCTTAAAACCGCCCGCCTCACTGACCGCCGGGTCAATGTGCAGAGGATTTCTGTCCCCGTTCAACCTGTACAGGGCTGCTTGGTCTGGTAATGTCTTTTCTTCAACAACGCGGTCTGGTTCGCGATGAGGCCTAGAGAAAACAGAAGTATCACTGGAATGTCCAGTAGCTCGACCACCAAAACCACCGGATCCTCGCATAAAGAGCGATAGCTCATTGTAAAAGATCTCTTCCTTTGTTACAGCATCCTTTGTTGATGTTCCAATGATGGCGATGCTTGATTTGCCTTTATCCAGCACGTCAATCAACCTGCTTTGGGAAACAAACGTTCCAGATGTCGGTATCGGATACTTGCAAACCTTCAGAAAGTGCTCGCCGTGAAGAACCCTTTTGTAGGAGTAGTTCGGAACCAAGTTCTCAAAATTGAATGGTCTTGCAGCAGTTGTGCCAGGAATGACTCCAAACGTGGGCAGCACGTGGAACTCGTTGCTTTTCTCAAATACCAGGGGCAATTGGGTTGCTGTAGCTCCGAGTGAGAGATTGTACAAAATGATATCCTTGTCAATAAAATGCATCATGGTTTCTTCTCCCTTGACCTGTTTGGCCAGTTCAATGGCATGCAAATAATTCGTGTCGGAGTTTCGGGCACGCTTGTCGATATTCGCAAAAATCCGTTCCCGAGAATCTGCAATGGTTTCGGGATGATCTTGTTCACTAAACGTGACTATATGTTTCCAATTCCTTAAAATCTCTTCTGGAGTCAGAGCCTTGGTAAGAGGAAAGTCAACCCCGGCTGATCGCTGCCATCTGGTCCTCCCTTGCCACCCGCACCCAGCCTCAAAGACGTGCCCGGTTGCTGTCACTGGAGCCTTGTCCGAAGACAAAAGTAACACCAGGGGTGCAACAAAATCTGGCTTTCGTGTTTTTACGACCTCTTCGCTGAGTACGGTTTGGGTAAGCTGTGTCCCTGCCGATGGCGAGATGCAGTTCACTTGGATATTGTTCCTGCGGCCTTCAATTGCCAAAGCTCGCGAGAAGCCTATGATGGCCGTTTTCTGGAAAAATTAGTTAGGGAAATAGGTTGCGGCACAAGTACTCACAGCTGCTGCATAGTTTGCCTGGCCAAAGTTGCCGTAAATACCACTGGTGCTTGTTGTGTTGACAATGCGGCCATACTTTTGCTTGACCATGTACGGATATGCGGCTTTTGTGCACTTGTAAGTGGCCCGCAAATGGACATTGTTGATGTCATCCCACATCTTGTCCGTCATATTCTGAAATGACTTGTCTCTTAGTATGCCTGCATTGTTTATCACGATGTCGACCCTCCCAAAGTGATCGATGGCTGTTTTGATGATTGCATCGCCATCCTCAGCGGACGATTTACTTGGGACTGCGACCCCCCAAATTCTCTAATCTCTTGAACAACCGTATCGGGGTCCACAAGGTCGTTGACGATGACTGATGCGCCAAGCTTTGCGAGCTGCAGGCAATAAGCCCGACCCAAACTATAGTTATTAGTATTGATCAACGAGAAGCGATGTCAATCCTACCCAGCACCCCCACCAGTCACGACAGCCACCTTTCCATCGAAGCGAATATCTTCCCCTGGATTGCTAGGTGGCAGGCTTTGCGACTCTTTTAACTTTGTCACCATGTCCGCCGTTGTCACTGGGTAGTCGGGGTTAGAAAAGTCGTTGACAGCGGCCCATTTGGCGAGAACCGCCCCCGGCGTCATTGTAGTATCGCATCTGAGTAAAGCACCGCTGGCTCTCTCCCACCTCAGCTTAGAAACATGGCCTCCGCCAACCTCAAAGATGGAGCCATTCTCAAAGTTGTTATTTTGACTAACAAGAACAGAGACCAATGGTACAACCCACTCAGGAGTGAGATATTTGGAAATGTTTGAAGGCAAAAGGCTGGCTGTCATGCGGCTCGTGGCAACTGGTGCGATGATATTCGTCCGGATGTTGTACTTTTCTCCTTCTTTGGCCAGCGTCTCGCCGAATCCAACCATGCCGCACTTTGCAGCCGAGTAGTTGCACTGGCCAAAGTTTCCATGGAGCCCAGATGCCGAGGACGTCAGGATAACGCGACCGTACTTTTGCTTGCGAAAGTGAGGCCAAGCAGCATGAGTCACCTTGTAGGCTCCTCTGAGATGCACAGAGATTACAGCATCCCAATCGTCATCGGTCATATTCTTAAAAGAGACATCGCGGAGAATTCCAGCATTATTGATGAGAATATCAATGCGTCCAAATGTGGAGAGTGCTGCGTTGACAATGTTCTCCCCTTGCTCAACGCTGTCGTAATTTGGAGATGCCTGGCCTCCAGCGTCGATAATTTCTTTGACCACCTCATCTGCGACCTGGAGCTGTCAAAACGTGCAAGGAGACGGACACCACCTTACGAACCTTGATACTATTGCCTTCGCCTCTCACAGAAGCCCCTACGTCGTTGACAATCACCGCGGCGCCTCGAGAAGCGAGAAGCTTGGCGTATGCCTTGCCAAGGCCTGATCCTGCCCCAGTCACCACTGCAACCTGGCCATCGTAGCGGAGATCCATTGCAATGTTGTTAATCCAAACCGAGTAACAAAAATCCGACAGGAACGGAGACCAGATACGTCAATTAAAAGAATACAGGATTGGTTACATTGCGGGCGCTCATGCAGATATACAATGACACTCAAGAGCTGCACGCTACAGGCTTCAATGTTGACAAAGAGTTGTACATCAAGTATCCGATCAATGTTTATCGACCAGTAGCAAATAAAAATAAAGCCGAGGATACTCCCGAGACCGAATAGTCGGAGATAGAAGCTGAGTAAAGGCCGAGGTGAGCTTCTCGGGCCTCGGTGAATAGCAGGCTAACTATGCCACTCTTCAATCGACCATAAATTCAAATATATGTTAACTGTAAATATACGAATGAGCGCAGTTGTGTTACTTAATAGGAATATAGTCACTCTACCGGTCACGTACCCTAAATTGGACAGTAACCTTGGTCCGAATCAGATGATGATCCATGGAGTTATATATATTTGAGGATAGAATAGTTACGGCATATTCATAACTCCCAATCTGAAAGGTTAAGGTTTATCATGATTCCAGATGAAATTATGGTGTATCTGCGACCCTATACACAAGCTTTTGAGCGTCCACCTTTCCCTCTTGGAGATCTCGAAGACCTTGAGGTACCCCCCCAAGCCTCCATTGCCTATTCGATAGTGATGTGGTCTCAAATAACCCTATAATGTTTAGAATTGAGCCCATCCCATTAAAAAGCTGTTTTGAGTCTTACCTCTGCCAGCAGTTCTTCCGTAAGGCCAAAAAAGAGCGTGCTGAACTCATAATCCTCCTGACTCGGTGGTATATGAAGGTGCCCAAACTTGAACTCCTTGCCAAATGCCGTGTACATGATAGTTGATACAGTTTTGATATCTGACCGAGGACTTGCGACTGGAAGTAGAGTGCCATATACGGGCTGCAGAGTAGAATCCGTGGTTAGCGCCGTAGCACAAATCTGTGCCGAGCTCTCAATGCTAATCGTATCCCAAGCAAATCTGAGCCTATTTTCCGTGTAGTCGCGGATTTTCTTTCCAGCCTTGTTGTCTTTATAGTCAACAGCAAAATCTGCACCGAGACTCTTGACATAGTCAAAGTGCACCGGTGAACACGCTGTGACTACTGTATATCCAGACCTGTGATGTTAGTCGTATCCATCATTGTCGAGAGATTGCTCACTGCTTCGCATATTGTATACCCAACGCACCAGTAGAACTGGTACCACCGTATATCAGCACTGCTGCATTCTTCTTCTCTACTCGACCAACTGTTGGCAGGTCAAGCTTCAAGGACTTTTGATACAGTCCTTGGCCTACCGTGATAGCTCCCAAGCCAATAGTTGCTGCCTGGTCAAATGAAACCGACTCAGGGATTCGCATCTGTAAATCTCCAAGTACTGCAGCAAATTCGCCAAATACCCCGTCGTCTGGGTTAACAAAATTTGCTCCGTGTGCGCAGCCGAAAATGCGATCACCTTGCTTCCAACTTTTCTTGACGGCACTTCCCACCGACTCAACGATCCCTGCATAGTCACAACCCAGGATACATCCATCTCTGGCTCGTCCATACTGCACGTGCCGCCAGTCTGTTGGATTTAGGGCAACTGAGACTGGTCTCACAAGCACACAGTCATCGCGTAGGTCCGGGATCCGCCTCGAGTGTTCTAGCCGGGCTGATCTGCCGCCTACAACAACAGCCTTCATTGAGTACAGTCTCTGTCTAGCCACATATAAGTGACGCAAACTGCGGATCATTGGCCGGTGGGGAGTAGGGCCAGGAGTTGCCCTCAACAACATAGTTTCCAAGCAATAGCACAATGCTCTTTAGTCGGGGCTAATTTAATAAAAATACCAACCCTGGGGTATGATTCGAAGGAGGATGCAAACCTATTGATGAAACACGGTACTGCTATCCATTTAATCTACGAAGAATTGATGCAAGCGTATTATCCCGTGCATTGCATCCTGCCAACTTAGACACCGTAATTGAACTGCTCGGGCCTCGGCAATCTTAGTAGCCGAGAAGTCCCTTGCTATTATGCCAATCCTGTAATATGGGAAATGACAGTATTGAATATACCAGCTTCTCAAGATAGAATTCAAATCCACATCCGACTGGTCTCATCGTCCAAGGGAGTCTCAGTGTCGCAAACATGCCTCTCAAGAATATTCCTACCCCGTTTTCCGAGCCATTGTGGCTTATGGGCCAACCATCTCCTTACTACTCAGACTCACACAGAAAATGGCAGAAATCTTGTCGCGAATTCATCGAGGAACATCTGAAACCCCATGTATTGGAGTGGGAGACCGGAGGCGATGTTCCTAAACATGTCTTTGAAGTATTTTCAAAGCACAACATGCTCATACCAAACCTACCAGCGCCGCTCCCAATTAATCTTCTAAAAGAAATGGGTATTACGGAGCTTTTGGGAGGCTTAAAGATTGATGAGTTTGATTACTTCCATTTCGCCATCTATATCAGTGAAATGCGAAGATGTGGCATTGGCGGCCCGACTTCATCATTATCAACCGGAATGGCGTACGGAATGCCACCGATTATAACGTATGGCAGCCAGGAGTTGCAACAACGTTTGCTTCCAGAACTCATAAGAGGCGAGCAGAGAATTTGTATTGCCATCACAGAACCCGATGCGGGGAGTGACGTTGCCAACATATCAACTACGGCTGTGAAAAGCAAATGCGGAAAATATTATGTTGTGAATGGCGAGAAGAAATGGTTAGTGAATACCTCCGAAAATTTCACATCTATTAATGCTGAATACAGGATTACCAATGGAGTATGGTCACACTATGCAACAATGGCTGTTCGCACGGGAGCTCCTGGGGCTTCTGGCCTTTCATTACTTGTAGTACCTCTGCTCAACTATCCTGGCGTGTCTATGCGCCGAATGAAGACAATGGGAGGGACGGCAAGTGGTACAACCTTTATAGATCTAGAAGATGTCAAGGTGCCAGTTGAGAACCTCATTGGCAAGGTAAGTAAACCCTTTTCGTTCTGGCATGGTTTAAATTGTGTCCTAATCTTGCCACAGGAAGGTGAGGGAATGAAAATGATTACTCGAAACTTCAATCATGAAAGGATTGCGATTTCTGTCGGCGTCACCCAAACTGCCCGAGTTGTCCTTTCTTCAGCATTTGAATACGTCTTGAAACGAGAGGCGTTTGGAAATCCTCTCATCGAACAAGCCGTGGTTCGTCACAGGCTTGCGAAATGTGGAGCAGAGCTAGAGTCTCTCTCTGCTTGGGTTGACCAACTTGTTTACCAGATGTCAGAAGCGAGGAATCATGGCACAATCCCAGAGCTTGGGGGTCTTGTGGCTCTAGCCAAAGCGAGAGCGGGTATGGTTCTCGATGAATGCGCCAGATGCGCTGTGCTTTTGTTTGGTGGAAACGGGTATACTAGGACTGGTCAGGGAGAACTGGTAGAAAAGATTTACCGCGAGGTTCCAGCTGCAAGGATCCCAGGAGGCAGCGAGGATGTCATGTTGGATCTCGCAATTCGCCAATTGGTGAAGATATTCAAAACAAAAGGTCGGGCTGTAAAGGATGAGAGGTTGTAAATGCAGGCTGCCTACAGATAGGGCTGGTTTGATCACAAAATCCGAGTTTTGCAGGGACAAGTATGCACGCTAGCGCTAGTTCTAGATAGACCAAATAGCAACATGAGCCGAACAAGTCAAATTTCGAGAACGTGTCAACGATGAATGTTTAGTACTCACAAAAGTATTTATAAATTATCGTTAAGCATAAATATATAACTACTATTCTGACAGGTACTCTGAAACTCGTTAATATTCAGTCGATTCCGTCATCTCTGTGAGGCTTCGTGCTATACACATTTTCAAATGGGCTTCGATTGCTCCAGAAATCTCTCCAACTAAAGCTCTTAGTCTTTTCCTGGAATTTACGTATTCCATGCTCACCCTCTGAGCCAGGAGACATCATGTTGTTAAATGTCCTTTCGATCAAGTCTACTTGGACTTTGCTTTCAGGGCCGCTCCATCCAATCCTGGCCAATTCCTTATTAACAGCTGCTGCTCGAGGAGCGCACTTCTCAAGCTGGTCGAGGTAGCTGTTCAACTTGGAGTTCAAAGATTCTCCATCTTTGGTTATCCCATGAACGGCCCCAACGCGTAGTAGCTCGTCCGGGATAATTTCCCGTCCTGACAGCATACCTTCGCGGGCCATTGAGGCGCCCCATTCTCGTACGAGGAACTTTGAAATAATAGCTGGACTGACGCCAATCTTGACTTCGCTGAGCGTCCATCTGGCTTTTAGAGAGACAAGTCTGACGTCACATACAAAGGTAAGTCCGACGCCCCCGCCAAAACACGGCCCATCCACCAGAGCAATGGTCGTCTGAGGAGCTTGATCGATGGCATCGAACAAAGCAGCAACTTTGCTGTAGTAGTTAGACTCCAAGGAAGGATCAGAGGTATTTGTGTCGCCGCTCAAATCCATTCCAGTGCAAAAGTACTTTCCCTCTGATTCAATAACGACATGGTAGATGGATGGATCCTTGGATAGGTTTCGGAAAATATCGGTGAGATCCTCCAGCATCGCATTTGTCATAGCATTTCCATTCTTTGGTCGAGTAAGTGTGATTTTCAAAGCAGTTCCTGCTTGAGAAACTCGATATTCACCAGTGCTTTTTACCTCCGTCCACGTTCTCATTGACTTTCGGGCCGCTGGCTTCTCTAGTCCTTTTCCTGTCTGTTTCGAGGCCAGTGCTGCACCAGCCCTACTTCCGTAAGGAATGCCGATCTGTCGAGAGATCCATTGTCCAACAGAAACTAGTTTGTTCAAGTTCACGCCCGTGTGGATTCCGCTCTTCTCCAAGGTATAAACCACATCTTCGGTAGCCACATTGCCCTTGGCACCGGGAGCATAAGGGCAACCGCCTAAGCCGGAAACACTGCTATCGAAAGTCCTAATGCCCATTTCGTAAGCCCGAAAGATGTTTGCTATGCCCTGGCCGTACGTGTCGTGAAAGTGGCCGGCAAGCTTATTTGCCGGGACCTCGCGGAGCAGCAACTCTAACAGAGCTTGAGTATCTTTGGCCGTTCCCACACCTAAAGTGTCCCCGAGGCCAACTTCGTAGCAGCCCATGTCGAGAAACTGTTGTACCACAGGGAGCACATCTTGAGGAGCCGTTGGTCCAGAAAATGGATCGGAAAAGATGCAAGATATTACACTGCAGAAATCAAATTTAGTTCAATTACCGGGTCTCCAGCCTTGAATGACTAACCCTCGAACCTTCATTCCAAGGGACAAAGCTTTGCTTGTAACAGCCCGAGCTTGACTGATGGCCTCATCAACCGTGCAATTCTGATTGGCTTTGCTAAAAGCCTCAGTGACCGAAGCAAAGACCACCACTTCTGTGGCCCCTGCTGCTTTGGCATTTTTCAGGCCTTTAAGATTTGGTGCCAGGACGGGGAATCGGATATCATTCTGGCGTTCAAAGCGGAGGATGTCGTTCATCACGGCATGCCCATCAGCTAACTGTGGCACCCATTTTGGGGAGACAAATGAAGTTGCCTCAATATCACGTAATCCGGTATTTTCAAGACGCTTGATAAGTTCGACTTTAACGTCTTTGGGTACCAGTTGCTTGATATTTTGCAATCCATCTCTAGGCCCAACTTCAACAATGCGGACTTCGCGATCATTGCGCGCTGAGTAATATCTTCGAGGCCTTTCCAGCCTTCGAAAACCCTTGAGAGCATATCCGCAGCCGAATTGTATTTTTGAATGAGATGACAGTGATGGAGAGCGTTGTAGGGACATGGCGAACAATATACTGGATGCTAGTAAGGAATGCGGATCTCTCTAAACAAAAATGACAATTATTTTGGTGCATCCTAGATCAAGCTCCTTATTTTCCATTTTTCTCTTCACGAAATAGATGCTTTCTGGTCTGGCTATCTCAGCAAATAATGCTGTATAGTAGCCGAGGATTAATGGTAGCCTCGGCAACTTAAGTGCGCTGGAGCTCGTTGTCTAAAACATACCTGGCTACAGCCACATGAAAATAAGCGAGTGTGGAAAATAGTGAGAGATATTGCAATAGAGGGATTTTAAATAATAGTGGACGCTATAGAAATAGTTACGTTTGGCCTACTGCTGTTGGGATCTTGGATTCCTAGCTGCTATACAACCACGTATGCCAGCTTTTACTGCAAGCGTCGAGTAGAGGGTTCGGCACACACCGGATTAATTACTGGCGAACTATTTCATCAATGTCCAAGAAGAAGTGGCTCCACCAACCGATAAATATTGCTGACACTTGTAACAAGTATCTTGGGACCAGACACTGAATCGGGGCTCATCTTGCCCTCGGTAATCCCAGCATCCGTAGCACACATAACTCACATTATAAATCCGATTTCTACAAACGATAGCACATCATTTTAGTCCACAACTTTGATGAGTTTGATCAGTAGTGCAATCCAACGTGGACAAAATGTCTTCTGAGTACGACCCTGATTACTTCAAAGCTCTCGAGCCACTGCTTCCCCTGCTGTCGAAGCGACCGGTGCTTGGTTCTATACACGATATTCAGCCCAATCGTAAAGGTCGCGAAGCAGGGATTACCGCATTGTATGAGGCCTGGCCAGACTCGCCAGATGTAGATCGGGCGGTCCATGATGTTGAAGCCTCCGATGGCTATCAAATCCCGGTTCACCAGTTCTTCAAAAAGGGCGCTCTCTTGGAGCCAGGACCTGCCATCCTTCATTACCATGGAGGTGGGATGATTGTTGGATCATCCCAGATGTCAGCCAAGTCATTAGCCTGTCTGGTCAGCGAGACGTCAATTCCCATTTTCAGTGTCAACTATCGTCTCGCCCCCGAGTTTACTGGAACAATCCCTGTCGAAGATTGCTACACAGCTTTGATATGGTTAAGCAAAAACGCCCAGAAATATAATATCGATCCTGCGAGAATTGCCGTTTTCGGGGAGAGTGCGGGTGGCGGTTTGGCCGCTGGAGTGGCATTGATGGCCCGAGACCGAAACTTTCAGCCGCCACTTGTCAAGCAGATCCTTGTCTACCCTATGCTTGATGATCAAAATCTGATCGACAATAAAGCTATTGAGCACTTGGCCTTTTGGAAAACTCGAGACAATGTTATAGCCTGGACTGCGCTGCTTGGGGATAAAGCAGGCGACCCTAACGCTGACGTGTCGCCGTACTCGGTACCCGCGCGAGCGCAAAATCTGGCCGACCTACCCCCTACGTACATTGACGTGGGAACCCTGGACATTTTCCGTGAAGAGAGCATTACATACGCGATGAGACTTTTAGCACATGGCATTCCAACCGAACTACACCTATATCCCGGCATACCACATGCGTTTGAAGCAGTGGCACCAAAAATACCGGCAACACAGAGGGCCATTGGGAATAGAGTGAGAGCAATGCTGAGCTGTTGATAAGGGGATAGTTGCTCCAATGCGAAACATTAGGAGATTGAACATCCCAAGCACAATCCTGAAACGCAACCTACCTTGAAGTTCATCTATGACACTCGAATAGCGTTCCAACTCGGACCTGAATTTTCTTGATTGATCCAAGTGTTGTTAATGAGATAGACAAACAATAAAGAGTTGTGAGTAGGTGTCCGTAATTTCCTAGCACTTGATTCACGTGATTGACAAAGAAAACTTTGATCGGTTTAAACTTGAGCATTCCGTCCGAGGTATAAATACACCTAGAGGCTATTCGGAAAAGCATCATTGAATTTATTGATTTCTAACGAGTGGCTATACATAAACCATAGAAGAAGCCCCAAAGAGCCCAACCGGCCTTGATATGACGGAGCATGAGCTTAAAGCAATCCAAATACCATGTCCGTCGGCGAGGACACTGACGCAAGATATCGAAGAAATCAACCTACTCAGCACGTCGCAAGCCACCTAGCACTCAAACGAAAACGCTCATCGAATCTCAAAGTCAGCAAAGTTTGGTGTCATCACCATGCGATGGTAGTCGGCCGTATGCCACGGCACATTTACACTTTGGCGGCCAAACTCGTTGACGTAGTATCCGTGACCCTCTGATTCCCAAATGAGACCCTTGCTTTCATTGTCAAGCTTAGCATTGTACTCGTCAAAGACATCTCTGCGGCACTCGATGGACTTCTTATCGTTCTCAATTAGGTGGACAATTGCCGCGGCAGTGTACCGCGACCAAATCTCGCCCCACGAATAGAATCCTCCTGAGCGAGGCTGGTGATTCGGCCCGTAGAAAATGAAGAAATTGGGGAAGCCAGGCATCACCAAGCCAAGATAGGACCGTGGACCGTCCTTGCTCCACAGCTTTTGAGTAGTTGCTCCATTCCGGCCGACATATTTCGTGGGCCAAAAGTACTGCGAAACTTTGAAGCCGGTCCCAAGAACAACAATATCATGTTCGCGCTCCGTACCGTCAACTGTCTTGATTCCCGTCTGGCTAAAGTTTTCAATATCTTCCGTGACTAGTTCCACGTTTTCGCGGCGAAGTGCATCGTAGAAGCCATTATCCACGACTAGTCGGCGCACCAGCGGTGCATGGTTTGGCAGAATCTTCTCCAACAAGCCTGGGATTCCATCTGCCTTTGATTGAATGTACTCGGTGAGGTTCTTGCGCACTAGATCGTTGCGCTTGTTGATAATGCCACCCTTTGACTGCCAGTCCTTGTCGTAGTTTTGAAGATACTGCAGTTGCTGGGAGGTGACGTGGGCTGAATAGCAATACCAGTTCCAGTAGTAAGGCATGTGGTCAAAAATGTATCGCACCTGGTTGTCGATGACATTTCGATAGCCGTCCATGTTCATGATCCAGTTTGGCGTCCGCTGATAAATAGTGAGAGATTTGGCCTCAGAGGCAACAATTGAGGCGAGTTGAGTGCCTGTTGATCCTGTACCAAGGAGAGCCACGCGTTTGTTGCGATAGTCAACCGCATGGTCCCAATTGGCAGTGTGGAACATGGACCCTTTGAAATCTTCGATGCCTTTGATATCTGGTTGGTTAGGTGTTGCGAACAGCCCTGTGGCACTGACGACTGCGTTGCACTTTAACGTCTCGGTATGGCCGTCGCTATGCTTGATGGTGAGAGTCCACTGACTCGCATCCTCATCCCAGACAGAGCTGATCACTTCACGATTGAAGAGAAACCGGTCCTTGACCTGGTGCCGTTCTGCCACATCCTCGAGGTACTTGCGTGTCTCGCCGGCGGTGGCAAAATACTCGGACCATGGGTAGTTTTTAACAAATTTGAACTGAAACAGGTAGCTGGATGTGTCAACGCGCGCATCGGGGTAAGAATTGAGAAGCCAAGTGCCCCCAATGCCTGCTTGTCGCTCGAGCACCTGGAAGTTGATGCCAAGTCGTTTGAATTGCACTGCAGCTGCAAGACCGCTGATCCCGCCACCAATGATAACAACCTTGAACGCCGCGATCTTTTCCGCCGAGGGCTTTTTGGTCGTCCAATCAGCAGTGCGAGGGAAGTCGTTAAAAGCTAGCTCTTCATAGTCATATTCCCACTCGCGATCCCCGACTGGCTCGTCGCCAAAGACGTCGGCCAACTTCTTACTCTCAGTCTTTGATGGTGGTGGCGGCACACTTTTGTCGAGCTGCCTCTTTGTGAGATAAGCAAATGCCTTCTCCTTGAGAGTCGGAATGTCCTCCTCGGCCACAACATGCGAAAACATGGCGCCACCACGGATACCGTGGCGTCGGGTCCGCATTTTAGCCAAGTCTGGGTCTCCCGTTACTTGAAGCAGGGCGAGACGGAGCGCATTTAGATTAGACTTTTCAATGGCCTCATGGATGAAGTCATCATCTACTGGCTTCGTGCCATTAATAGAATTGATGTTTGTTGCCATTATTGACTTTCTCAACTTGCAGGTCGTTGTTGGAAGAGGGGTGATTGTAAACTGTAAGGTGAGGCAACTAGCACATTGGAGGTTAAACAACAATGATATGATCCGTGTACTGATTAGTTGAACTAAGTAAATATATAAAATTGGGAGGCTTGAACATTGATATGATCTCGATTGATTTAACATTGAGGAATAACGAAGATGCTGTCCGAGGGCCGAGGCTCACCGATGTTGGTTCTGAATAGAAGACTTTGATGTTATTTCAGATTGAAGGTCATACGATCATATCTGGTTCGGCCCGGGCCTTGAGAAATATTAAATCTCGTACGATTTCAATCTGACACAAGTTGCTGTTATCATCTAGGCTCATTTCGCGGACATGCCCAAGTCTGTAGCACTGTCGAGCTCCGCCAATGCAGCAGGTTGAAACCTGATTGCGGAATCTGAACTCAAGTAGGTGCTGTCTCCAAGACTTGACTGGTGCATTGTGTGGCAAATGCAGCTGCAGACATATTCTAGCTATTCTCTCTAATAAAGAAGTGCACTATGATTCCCTAAACGACTCTCAATCTTCGCTTGGCACAGGAAATTCGAGCGGTGCATTAAATGCTTCTGAGGGAAGGGATCGATGAGTCTGCGACCGAATAGGTTGGATGCTAAATGGTCTAGGGGAACACGACCCACAATCAGCCGTCTTTGTAGCCCCACAAATGCAATTTAAGGCCGATAACCTGGTGATAGCCGGAGTTCCTCCCAGCAGCAAGCCTCGGATACCTCAAATCGGAGTTGCCCGAGATTCCACGCCGATCACCTTCCATATCGTCCCATATCAATAAAGCAGCTGGATTCATCATCTAAAGTGAAGCAGAAAGTTCAAGATCCTCTACAACGTGTTGAGTTTAAGTTAGTCACGACCATTCACATCAAGATGCTGTTCACATCCAGATACCCGGACGTTGAGTGTATGTTGCACCATTCCCAAGGCTTCCCTGCCAAGTCTCACCTTTGAGCAGATCCGACGGACTTGACCATATGGGAATGGGCTTTTGAAGACCCGAGATATTCACCATTATACAAGTTCCCCTCTAACGAGATTGCCGGATTTACCAATGGTGCTACTGGGGAGAGGCTCAACTTCTTTCAGGTCAAGGAATATGCTACTCATCTCTGCACGGCATTGGTCAGAAGATATCGCTTGCAAGAGATAGATACCGTGGCAATATTTTCCCAGAACACAATATGGTATCCAGTAGCGATGTTTGCTACTTTGAGAGCGGGTAGGTTCGAGGGACTTGGTTATTAAGAACCAATGACATCAATTCTTCGAAGCGGAGACTAATCAGGTAGTAGGCGGCCGGGTTAATGGTGCGTCTCCTGCATATAGCGTAGACGAGATGACGGTTGCTCTGAAAACGGTTGAAGCCAAGTTCATCATGACAGTCCCCGGCTCTATCAAAGCGACGCTTGCCGCTGCAAAGAATGCTGGGATCCCGAAAGAACGTATCTTTCTGCTAGAGGGAGAAGTTCAGGGCCACACCACAATGAAACAGTTGTTGAAAATCGGTGAAAGTTATGGAAATGACGGACAGTCTCCGAAGTTTCGCATTCCAAAGGACAAGACCAATCACATTTGCGGGTTTCTCAACTTTAGTAGCGGAACTACAGGCCTACCAAAGGCTGTGAGCCATCTGATCCATTGTTATTGTGAATATTTTGCTAATACATGGCGATAGGTGATGCTGTCACACAGGAATGTGATTGCACAATGTCTCCAGTTGAGAGATGTAGCTGGACCTGAAAGAAAAAGGTTCCTGGCTGCTCTCCCCTTATTTCATAGTAAGAATACAACTTAGCTATGCCAATGATCTAAACTAATGCATACTAGTCAGTGGACTCTTGCGTTTTCTCCATTGGCCTATCGCAAGCAACGATGAATGTATCATGCTTCCTCAATTCACCATTGAAGCCTTTCTCCAAAGCATCGTGAAGTATCAAATCACAGACCTCACACTTGTTCCCTCCATCGTCTTGCGACTAGTAAGTGATCCTATCGTAAATAACTACAATCTTACTTGCGTGAAGCGCATTGCGTGCGGGGCCGCTCCTCTTGGGCAAGAAGTCATCCAGCAGCTTCAAGACAAGATGCCTTGGGCTGGATTTAGGCAAAGCTACGGTCTGACTGAATCATGCTGTCTCCTATCGACCCATCCACCTGAGTATTACGATTTCAAATACGCAAACAATGGAGGAATGCTTTTAGGCTCGACCGTCGTCAAAGTGGTGGATGTAGGTACAGGCACGGAGCTTGGGCCGAATGAGACTGGCGAGATCCTCGCCAGAGGACCCCAAATTGCAATGGGTTACCTTGCAAACCCAACAGAGACAGCGAATACGTTTGGAGCAGACGGGTTCTTACATACAGGTGACATCGGGAGCATTGATAATCACGGATTCATTCATGTCGTGGACCGGATCAAGGAGCTGATCAAGGTGAAGGGTCAACAGGTTGCCCCGGCGGAGTTGGAGCATCTCCTGTTGGGCCACCCTGATGTTAATGACTGTGCGGTGCTGGGGATACCCAATGTTTACAGCGAAGAACGACCTAAAGCATTTGTGGTTTTGAAACACAACGTTGAGCCCAGCGATGCTATCGGCAGAGAGCTAATTGGATACGTCAAGGAGAGACGAGTGAGGTATAAATGGGTGAGGGAAGTCGAATTTGTTTCAGATATCCCTAGAAATCCAAGCGGTAAGATCTTGAGGAGAGTAATACGCGAAAGGGTGAAAAAGGGGGAAAGGGGATACGTTGTTAAGGATGACTCCACCCGAGCAAATCTGTAATGAAGATTTGTCACAGAGGATCACTAAACACTGCCTGCACATCCATCAGGCCTTATTCCTGAATAGAGACCCAATTCAAGCACCTCTGATCGGGGAATTTGGAGAGTATGCCGTGGTCATGGTTTGTCATACACTTTTCTTCATGTGAGATCATTGTGGAATATCACTGCTTGATGAAAATTGCAATATGTAAACCCAGGTCACAAGATCTTTAATCTGGAGACATGTTGAGTATTTTCTCCATGTCAGTAAATGCCCATCGCCCAATGATTCTCGAGTTTCTAAGCTTGAGGACACGGATATGCCATTTGCGTGACTTCTCATGGAAAACATACATTCAAATGCAATTAATTTCACAGAAAACACACTCAGTCTGTCATGTAGCCTCGGTAACTTGGAAGCTATAACAATAGCCATTTACTTCCGATGGTAATCTTCATTCAGCGGATAGGATCCGACGGATAGCACGTACCATAGCGCCAAACCAGTTCCGAGGTTACATGGGCACAATCTCATCTTGTACCTATTCCATTTATCTCTTCTCACCTCGGCTCGGCAACATGCGTGAGATATTTCAATTAGATTCCTCTACACAGTATTCCCCATATATTTGCACTCTCTCTGAAATCCAGTATACTCAGCACCTACCATTTGGTCAATCCTTTTGCATCAAACAATGGCCTTTAGCGGAGAGACGGGATATATTTCGGGTAATAAATCCTTACAAACCCCTTGGTGTGTATGCCGACTGAGACCAGACCACAGGAGGCGCGAGCGGCATCGGCCGCTCCCTAGTCACGTCTTTAGTTGGCAAAGGGTATGTACTCGATTTTGTTTACGAGATATTTACTCACTATCTATACAGGATGAAAGTATTCATTGCTGATCTCAATTTTGATGGCGCCCAGAAAGTAGCCGAAGAGTTGAATGAGAAGTCCCAAGTCGCTTGGGCAGTGAAGGTTAATGTGGCTGATTGGGACTCTCAATGCAGAGGCTTCGAAGCTGCTGTCAAAGAATTCGGCAGGATAGACTACGTCTTTGGAGTAGCTGGGATCCCTGAATTGGCATGGCTACCTAATCGACCTAAATCAACAAGCTTCGAGAAGCCTAACCTGACGGTTCTCGATGTCAATGGGACCGGGGCTCTTTACACTTCAGCCTTAGCGATCCAACAGTTCCGCCGTCAGGAGCCAAACAAGTATGGGTTTCGAGGCAAAGGTATCAACTTCAAATGCTTTCTGGAATTGTTTCAAAACTAACGTGCTAATTTACAGTCGTAATCGTCGCGTCTGGCTGTGGATTTTACTATATACCAGCCATCCCTATCTACACTGCAGCGAAACAGTAAGTGGTCTAGTTGTATCAATTATGAAAATTTCTAACCATCATAGCGCCATTGTTGGGTTCGTTCGCTCGTTTGGCAAATACTTGCCAGGTGAAAAGATAACCTTGAACGCAATTTGTCCGAATATTGTCAAAACCAACATCTCTACCGGAGACTTTTATGACAAAGCCGAATCGAGGGGGCTCCTCATCAGCTTAGAGTCTCTGATAGAGTCTTTTGAGTCTTTGTTAGGTGCTAACGAGACATCTGGTGAGGCTATTGAGGTTTTGCCAGGCAATGGCGGGTATAGGATCAAGGAGCGTGCTCCGTACACAAATGACCAGTGCAGGGAGAGTGTAGAGCTAACGCAAGACCGTTCACACAGGTCAGCCAAGTTTCATCAGCCTGTGGAGGAATGAGTTTGATCAAACTTGCGGCCAACAGTTGTGAAATCAATCCTTCTCAACTATCCCTCTTCAACTGGCCATGCATCAAAGCTTTCTTACTGGTTCGTTTTCTATTATTAGGTCTCACTGAAGGGATACTAGCTCCTCTAGTTATTAAACCATAAAATCTCTATTCACGGGGTTGTAAAATTGAAAGTTGGATTGTATTGAAACCGAGTGGTAGCTGTCAACATAGTGACACTACCTAACCAATGTCATCCGAGTCGCGGTGCTCGGTGTTATCTATAATTCGCTCGATCTTCGAATCTAAAATCGCTAATAGATCTTGGGAGCTTCTATTTCCTTTACAGTCCGCCCTCTGGTCTCTTGGACGGTTGGATGACTTGATATGCATCATTACTTCACTGGATGATGCCCATTTCGAGTTGGCCGGTCCGACACAAGGCAGGTAGAATTCATATTCCTTTGGTCGAAATAACATCGTTAGAGGTACTTGGATCACTGGACTCGGTCAAGTCCTAGCATATGATGATTAATTAAAATGTCTATTCCGTCCTGAGACCTTATCAGATGAGGGGGACTGATTTGAACCAAAGATAAACTCGAGGCATCAATGTGAAAACTTGTGGATACTAGCCACAAAATAGACATCTCTATGTAATAGCGGACAGTAGTTGATACGCATCTTCATACTAATGAAGTATCTTCAAAGCGAAACTAAGGTCAGTGTTTCATACTACAGAACCTGAAACTCAATCTCAAATCAGATATCGGATTCTCGCCCTAGATTTAATACGATCCAGACGACATTCAAACTAGCAGTCGCAATAGGCTCAGTCCATTGCTATAGCGGCACTCCTTCTGGGCGAGGTTTGCGCCCCGCTGCGGTGCTTGGAGGCCCCAGTGGCTTATTTCCGTAAGGCGTAACATTGATGCCGAGCTCCTCGGCTTTAATTCGAAGGGCAAGCCGAGCTGAGTGGAATCTGCTAAAGGCAAATTGGTGAAACATCGCGTAGAGGCCTTTCTGGGGGAGTGGGCAGTAGTTTATGATCGATTCACCTTCAGGGCCCACAAAAAACGCATTTCCCTTCTCCCATCTCTCATGACATTTGGTGGCCATGTCGTCACCCATGAGTGCCTGAATCGCACCCTTGGAGTTCATGTATCCAGTAGCAAAGATGACAAGATCAGCCTCCTGGGAGGTACCATCTTTGTAGACAACTCCACTTTCCGTGAATCTTTCGACTTCGGAATGCAAAAGTTTCACTTTCCTATCGGCTATAAGCCTGCAGCAACCGGTATCCCAGTAAAAGCCTCCTTGATCGAAGAGGAACATTGAATAAGCGCCACCGCCATGATAACCGTCGTGGACACGATATCCGACTTCCCCAAGAGACTCTAACAAGTCATGATCTAGTTCTCGGGCCTTTTTCTGTCCACGAGACAAGAGTTCATATTCAACAGGGAATGGCTGCCGAAGGAAATTAGACAGGTCCATCACTTCCGCAGGCAGACCCTCTCTTCGGTTTGTCAATTCGCGGCTCTGGAACAAATATCGGACACTCTTCTCCACCGACATGATATGTGTTGCACTCCGTTGGATCATGGTGACTTCGCAACCACCTTGATGCAGCTCGTATGCGAGGTCATTGGCAGAAGTTGCAGCTCCCACGATGATGCATCGCTTTCCTTGCCATTTAGGATCTGACTGGTGACGGGATGAGTGAACAATGCGGCCTCCATGGTTTTCAAACTCGGCCATGCCGGGGATTTCGGGAACATTCGGAGAGGTCCCAGAGATGCCCGTGGCTATCATTAGATGGCGAGGGTGCAGGATGCGCTTGCTGCCGTCTTGTCGCGTAACAGAAACGGCCCATCGCCGCTGGTTTTCGTCGTACGTTGCCTTTTCACCGTCTATCTGAGAGTTAGTCCAGATATTGAGGTCCATAATGCCGGCATAATGCTGCAAAAAGTTGGACAGTTGTTGCGCGGGCAAGAAGACAGGGAACCAGTGTGGAAATGGAACACAGGGCAGGTGGTTTGTAAAGGTAGGGCCATGCAACGATAGTGAAGAATAACGGCTTCCCCAACTGTATCCTGCTCTGTCCTCCTTTTCTATGATAAGGTGCGATATACCAAGAACTTTGAGCCGGGCAGCCATTGCCAAGCCAGTTTGGCCGGCGCCAACGATTACAACCGTGGGATCAGACGCGTCTTTCAGCTCGACCTCGTCCTGCCTAAGCTCTTGATATGTGCGACCTTTACCCTGAGGATCATGAATCTTGGGGCGCTGATCGCGGATCTTATCGCCGTATTCCGCGTCCCATCCTTGGACCGTTTCTATGGCCGTCCCGATGTTGTAAATTTTCCAAGAATTCACGTCCGCAAGGTCAGCAGCTGAACCAGTCGCTGCTGCAACTGGGCTCAGTCGTGCAACCCCAACGCCAGTGCCATGCGCAAAGTCGAACTCGATGTGAAATAGGATAAATGAAAGGTCGTCTCCCAGTTTCTCCAAAGTCGAGGGAGCCTCTAGGCTGGCTCGAATATTCCTGATTTCAGTCTTTGGGAGACGCTCTTGGAGCATACGGCGAATGTCGTCATGGCCGTGAAGGGTGCGAAGATCCCAAGTAAGCAATTCGACATCCTTCCAGTAGCCGCTTTCGGCGATATGTCCGATGATTGCATCGATATCTTGTGCTTCAATGGCACTTTTGAAGGAATTGATAAAACCTTGGACAATACTCTTGACGTCAACAGAGGCATAATCGGGATCAAAACCAAGTTGGCTATTTGTAGGAAGCGTTGCCCGCTTGATGTGCCCGTAATAACCCAATGTGTGAGACAAGGGAACTCCAGCCCAGCCGATTGTAGAATCAGCATCAGGTGGGCGAATCGCGTCGTCATTCCACTCCGGTACAGTGCTTTGGGTCATGGTTGGTAAAATGATTAACAAACGGGTTAGTGCAATGATCTGATAGGATATCGAAGCACCAGCTGTCAAACAAGGCATTATTTAAACACTGCCTTCAGACTAAGATCCCATATTAGGTTCTAAACAAGTGGTTCAAAATAAGCTGACTCGTGGGATTGCTTGCCTCGGGCCGAGTACCAGCTGCTGTTTTCATTTGTGAGTGCACATCTCCAGCCATGCCTGTAACTGTCTTCGGTCAGAGAAACATGGCGCAGGATATGAACAGACGTCGTGACAACCCATCAATTGTCGGCGAACTCCGTCCGAACATCGTTATCATTATTCCCGAGAACGGTTAGAGGCTTTCATCCGTGTGTGACTACAGGAATGGCCCTTGACAATTGATCTTCATGGGTTGCCACGCGCAACGCAGCAGACTTGGTTGAAATATTCGGCACGGGTCTTGGAAGTGAACGAGGCAAATACTGAGCCATTGTGTGATCCCCACCAGCGATGGAGGGTTGTTCGATGATCGCATTGGCCATCAAGCCAACCCCGCCTCGGCCGACACAAAGTATCCGATGCCTGACGGGATTCAGCCGCACCGAGGATACATCGCCCGCCATCCCCAGTCTGTTTTCTCAGTCGCACGTTCACAAACGAGTCAACTTCTATAGCAAGTGTCCCGTTTAGAGACTCAATGCCACATCTCCAACCAATCCCCATATAGCATCAAATTATCATGAGAGTCGCAATTGTCGGCGCCACCGGCCTAACCGGAAGATCAATTGTCGATGGCCTTTTGAACTCGGGCTCCGCGTTTGTATGGACAATGCCTATCTGACTATGCTCGGCAAATATTGACATTGACAGGATATCACGGGTCTTGTACGTCCTTCTTCCTTGAATAAGCCCGCTGTTCATGAGCTTGAGGCTCTCGGTGTCAAGATCGTTTCGGCCGATCTCCACAGTCCTCAAGACGACCTGGTTCAAATCCTGAAGGGCGTCGACGTGGTTATTTCGGCCATTCACTTTCAATCACTAGCCGACGAGATACCTCTATCGACGGCTGCAAAGGATGCCGGAGTTAAGCGATACGTGCCATGTTTTTTTGCAACAGTGGCACCTCGAGGGGTTATGCGTTTACGCGACACTGTGAGACTAACCTGGACCGCTGAAATATTTACTCTCTAATGCTTCGTACAGAAAGAGGATATCCTGGACCATATTCAGCGGCTGTATCTCCCTTACACGGTTATTGACGTCGGCTGGTGGTACCAGATTACGCTCCCAAGAGTTCCATCCGGCCGCTTCGATTATGCACTTTTGTTCCCAATGAACACCATCTTTGCTGGGGGTGATGTCCAGAGCGCCATGACAGATGTCCGTGACATAGGTGTATATGTCGCCAAGATTATTGCTGACCCAAATACAATCAACAAAAAAGTGTTTGCATACACGGAATGTAACACCCAGAACCAGGTTTTTGATCTAGTCGAGAAGCTTACCGATGAGAAGATCGAGAGGAGTGAAGTAAGTTTGTTGTGAGAGAAGAACTCTAGAAGCCACTGACCGGGCATGCACCTAGATTTCTGCCGCCGACATTGAAGCAAAGCTTTCCGAACTTGAGAGTTCGAACAGCGTCGCGGTTAAACTTGATGATTCGACCAATGTCACTCAGAAGGCCACATTTGAGTATTGGCATTCGTGGGGCATGCGTGGGGATAACAATCCAGAGCATGCGAGGTACCTGGGATATCTCATCGCAGACGATTTGTATCCCGGCCTTAAGAGGCGGGGACTTGAGTCTTACGTTAGAGAGGTAATTGACCAGAAAGCAGTGAGGGCCTACAGTTAGTAAATTAGGGATACCAACATGTTGCCAATCCTTGTGCCTCTCTAGCCACGTTAACAATAATGTTTTAGGACAGTGTGTCCGAAGTAATTTTATCATCTCATAATCCGTGAAGTCATGGGTTGCATATTGATTAAAGGGTGTCAAATTGGTCTGGCTATGGCCGCTATTTAATGTAAAGCCAGGGAGTCATCTTGCTTTGCGTATAGAATAACATTTGAGTTAACGCAATAGCCACTCATTTTATAAGGTAGAATGTTTAATAATTCCGATCAATGTCATTTGAACTTGCTAACCTTCAAACTTAATACCGAACTCAAATCAGACTGGATCTTCAACACCTACGCATTGAAGGAGGCTGTCAGTAATCTCATATAGGTTTCCAAACCCTTTCAAAATCGCATAAATATCTCCTAAGTCCCTCTTCTCAGTGTGGATGTCGTCGGTATCTCGACGTGATTGCGATATTTGCCAGATCAAAGGCAAAAGCGAGAACGCAACGCTAACAGCATGAGTAGTGGTCGAGGGAAACAGGAAGCAGCTTACAATGTATTTGGCAAATATTTTGTTAAGTTTCTTTCTTTCAACGCCACAAAGTTCCGCGTAATACTTTGGAGTGATTCCGCAACTTCCTCCGAGGCGTACCATATTTCATACATACTATTGGTTTCGGTGTCATGGCTCATAGCAAGCTTTATGATTTGATAGTTCAAACATGCTTTTGCCGTGCTTCCATTTCATTAGTACCAGTTTCCTTAGACTAGTTCGGGCTCTTACTAGTAGTATATGTAAATAGCGTTCACAAATAACGTCAGTGAGTCGTGCGTCCCGGCCAGGCGTACGGGGACCTGCAACTTTGCTACAGCCTTTTGATGCCACTCATCCAGCCGAGAAAACAAATCCCTAAGCCCCCGAGCACTACCATCTTGGGTCTTGGGCTTTGAACTCAGGGGGTAGCAAAACATCAGGGTGTCGTTCATTGCAACTGCAAGCTCACAAAGGGAGACCACCAGTTGCACTAACACCTTTTTTGTTTCCGAATCATATACCTTTGAGAAAGATATCTCATCTTTGATATCGGCTTCTAGCAAGCCCGGTTGCGAAAAGTCAAAATCGGTAGGTTTAATCTGGAGAGGGCGCCGGAGACCAAGAGCCATGATTCTATCGCGAAGAATGCAACACCACCACAGTCGCTTGAGGATAGTTTTGTATTTCGACTCTGCACTCGCGTTTTGATACTGACTTGCACCAGCCATCTTTGCAAAATGGATTGCAGTGCTCAGCCAGTAGCTATTTGTTTTATCAGAAATCGTAGGAGCATGATAGGTCAACATGAGTGCTACTTGAGCACTGCAAATGTCATCTCTATGTTCATCCATATTAAATAGTGCCTGGTTCGCCTCGTGTGAGCCTCAATAGAAATCATAGCACAAATTCCCCTTACCTTGCCCACAGAATAAAAGACAGATCGGGCGTGTCGGGCAGATGAAAAGCCTAAGTTCTTCAGTGTCGACTCGGCGACAAACTTGAATCCCAAGCATTAGATTTCCCCTTTATGCTTTAATAAAGAACTCACGGGACAGGCTGCAAAGATCATAGCTTGAAGCACAGCCAGTGGTACTCGTCCAGTCCGCGTTGCTTCAGATGACCTTGCGTTGTACATGATCCAAAAATCACGTTCGTTTATGAGAGGCAGAATCGGATGCACATGAAGGAAGTATTGCCGAACGAATTCATCCAGTGCCGTCTTTACTGGCAAATGAAGGCAAGACCTTTGCTCAAGGTACTTTGAATCTTCTTGGTTCAATTCCCATAAAGTATCGGCGGAGACGAAGTGGTAAAACGAGAAAGGCACGAATGATTGCTTCATAGCTACTGGAGTTTGGCAAACGAGTGACTCAACAGGCGTAGGTGTCGAAACTATCCTCCCCTGCGGTGATGGAGTATTGAACATGGCTGAAAAGAAGTCGATACGAGAAAGGACGTCTCTTGTGAGACCGTCAGTGCCCTGCTCGCTTCCTTCCTGTCCCCTGTCAACAGTCTCAGTCTGGATATTACTCGATGTGCTTTCCAGGGCATCCCCAAAGGATTCCTGTGTCAATTTAAATATCATGGAGACCTTCTCGGTATGTTCATCGTCCAAATTAGTAAGAAAATCATCCACATTAAAGATCTCATCAAACAGAGCTTCTTTGGGCTCCTGTCGTACATCTGCGCAACTGATGTATGACTCCGTGAGTTCCTCGCTTCCAAAGCTATGCTTTTCCTGCTGAGATTGAAAGCTTTGGGAGCGAGTGGTGTACTCGCATTGTGTCCCCAGTTGATTGTGGGTTGTGACTCTTGAAGATTGACTATCGCCATTAGATTGTCCCAAGACTTTGAATTTCCAATCATACCGGTCACGTCGTTTACTCGGAACAACGCACTCTCTACTATCCAGCATACAATTTGTGCATGGGGAGCCACTGAATACGACATCACAGCGAACTTTCCTCAGTCTGCAATTGAAGCAAGCCCGGGGAGCACGGCGGCGAGTCTTGCAAGTAGATTTTCCCATACCCATTGATGATGCCATACTGTGTTCCGGAGATGGAGAGAATTTCCAAGCAAGTATCCCCCTAGATGAGAGATAGGCTAACGGGAGGTATAGCCATGGTAGTAATTAGTCTATTCTTGGCAATTTCTCCAAGACGGATCTACGGTACAAGAGTGGTAATGTTTCCAACAGACAAGTAGAACTTGGGTTGCCGAGGTAAGTATTGATTACTTGGCACGAAGATGAACCGAAATCCCACCACCAATTCCGCGGATTGGCGCAGCATGGCGCTGTCAGATGATTCCGGTCATAACATGTCAGATCCGTGTGTTCCGGCCATGGTGGTGAGTTTTCAAGATGGTACACTACGTTTCTGCTTGAGGTGGTTATCTTCAACGGATGGTGTGATTATTGCCCTGGGTGTGAAGACTGCTAGACTTTTGTCCACTGTAGGGTAGGTGGTCGTCATTACTAACAGAGCATGGAATAGAATGGCTGTTATAGTGATTATTACCTATTACTAGGCCAGTGACTTTGAAGATTTTGTAAAATGGATATATTAGAGCTAGAAGTTTAGTTGCATTTTCCACAATCCTGCTGACATGTTTAACTGTTGATCCGTTTTAATTTCCCCATTGCGTTCGCCTTTGGGTACGAAAGGTTTTATAAGTACCGACAGATGTCATCACCCTCTCTCAATCCCTAGGAATCGCAAAAAGGAAACTCTCTACGTTGCCTCTTCAAGATTTGTTACGTGAATATTATGCATTAAAGTGGTTCTTCTCTTCTTGCCTTTTCCTTTATTATTTTAGCTGCATTGTATTGTAGATTGTGTTGTGGGTGATATTGTGGGTTGCGTTGTGGTTGAGAGCTACTACGTAATGGGCCAGCGGCTAAGGCATCTAAAGCTAAGGGTATGGGGGCCGGGCGCGGCCCACGTAATTTACCCTTAGCTCTCTGCCCGGGCCCGGGGCCACGCGACCCTTGTTGGTCGCTACTATGCATGCTATTCCTTACTTTGGCCTTTTATCTCTTGTGCCGTGGCCTATTGCTTCCCCCCTGTACGCTGTTATGGACTAAACAAGCGCACATTACTCGCTCTTGCGATTCAGTCCTGAATTCAACCTGTACAGTTATAAATCCAAAAGGCGATAAGTCCCGAGCTCTTATGCAGAAGGAATTCAATATAAAAATTGCACTTGTATTTTGACCCCAATTCCTGTGTTCGCCTGGCTAGACATGGCATGACCATTACCTCGGGCTTGGCTGTTGACAGATTTGGCAAATTCCCTAAGCCCCTAGCGTACTAGTGATGTGGGCCCGGATCACACAACACCCTGCTGCCTCATTTTTTCAACCTCGGATGCGAGGATGCCCATCTCAGCAAGCACCTCATCAGTGTGCTGTCCAAGGCTGGCTGGCGGAGTCCTGAAACTGGTAGTTGTCTTACTAAACTTGACTGCGGGACCAATGACTTTGATCTTGCCAGATTCTGCCGCATCGGTCTTGATTTGGGCAATCATGCCTCGCGCAACGGCCTGCGAGTGTGCAAAGGTTTGTTCCATGTTGTTGATTGGCGCAAAAGGGAGATCTGTCCCGCTAAAGATTTGAATCCATTCGGTCGTCGCCTTGGCCCCAAAAGTGGCATTGAAGATTGGGCCAAGCAGGTCCCGATTTTCCACTCGTTTGGGATTTGTCGAGAAGCGGTCATCATCAACGAGTGCTTCCAGCCCTAAGAGTTTACAGAGAGCTGCAAACTGGGCATCATTGGTGGCACCACAGACAAGATAGGAGTCCTTCGTCCTAAACGCGTCATACGGCGCAATGCTAGGGTGTTGGCAGCCCCAGCGCTGAGCCTCGATACCCAAGTTCAACCAGGCCAAGCCCACGTTAGTAAGTAGACTGATTTGCGTCTCGAACAGTGACGCGTCTACTCGCTGTCCGGTTCCTCCCTGATCCCGGGCATGCAGAGCGGCGAGGATTGCTCCGTGTAGATATAAACCAGTTGCCATATCTATAATCCCAATACCTGGTCGCACTGGTGGCCCATTCCGTTCGCCGGTCACATGAAGGAGTCCGGCCTCTGCTCCAGCAATGGGGTCGTAACCACCACGACTTGCAAAGGGGCCAGTGGTCCCGTAACCTAGGAGCGTTTTAATGACACCTGCGAGAATTGCCGGTGGATGGATAATAGGTGCTTACCGGAGATGCTTGCGTATATGAGACGCGGGTTGTGTTCCTTTAACGCCTCATAACCCAGTCCCAATTTGTCCATTGTTCCTGGTTTGAAATTTTCTACACTTTGTAAGAAACCCATCATCGTGGTTAGCTGGAACTCTCTCCTTCGGCCATATTTTCACTTACAGGACATCTGCGTTCTTGGCTAGTTTCGAGAGTATCTCCTTCCCCTTAGGATGCTTGAGATCTATAGTGACGGATCGCTTGTTGCGGTTAACAGCGGAGAAGTAGTTTGACATTGGCCCAGCTGCTCTTTTCCATATCGCAGCCTCTCCCTTCATCATCCAGTGCCTTGTATCGTCCTGATGGTGTTGATTTTGAGGATCAGCCCTGGAGAATTCAAATACACCACGCTAATATCAGACTTACCCCTTTTCCAATAGCTTCGATCTTGATAATGTCCGCGCCATAATCTGCGAGAATCTGAGTGCAAAACGGTGCCTGTAATCTAGCACCTTAGTTTCGATCACTCCAAATAGTCCAGAGCAGAATTACCGCAAGAACGCGGGACAAGTCTAAGACCTTTAACCCCTGGAGCGGCCCTTTGCTCACATCCTCACTTGGAACTGTCGAGGAAAGCCGCCGTGCGAGCGGCTGGTGTGTCCTTGCCGCAATGGCGGGCAATGTCGCATCTTTTAGAGTATCGTGCAATCTCTGGGCTTGAAAGACTCGAGAAACTGGACGAAACATGGCGAATTTGACAGAAATTTAGTCATATGAGAGTTCATTGGAAGTTTACAACACATTGAACTAGGTTTTACTACGTTGGTGTTCTACAAGGACATTTATGTTAAGCGACGATTCAGATGATTTGACTCACCTAGAGTCTGCTCTTTTCTCGCAGCCTACGACCAATATATCCTAACCTGAGTCACCTCGGCTATATGCTAGAATCATAGTAGCTCTTGCAGCGGCTTCATTGGTATGGCGGTTGCCTGGTGTAAGTAGCACCTAATACCTCGGCAACGTCATTATATGTATTTAGAACCGTCATAGCCTGATATTCATGTATGCATTATCTGGTTGGCAGCTAATAACTTTTAGGTAGCCCGAGAACGCGTTGGCCTATGTAATTCTTAATCATTTCTCCACTGATCGGGGCAATCCTCGACAGCGTAGACTCTCTTAAATAACGCTCCACGTGGTACTCTTTCGCATACCCCATGCCTCCATGTGTCATTATCGCTCTCTCTGCAGTCTTAAAAGCAGCCTCAGAAGCCAAGTACTTTCCCGCATTAGCATATTCTCCACTCGTATAGCCTTGATCGTATAGACGTGCCGCCAAGTAGATCATTAGACGAGCGCTCTCAAGATTCATCCAGCATTCAGCAAGGGGGTGCTGAATTCCCTGATACTTGCCTATGGGATTCCCAAACACGGAACGCTCGTTGGAATAGTTACAGGCACGACGCAGTGCTGCATATCCGAGTCCCAATGCCTCTGCACCCACGAGAACTCTCTCAGCATTCATACCGTGCATGATGATCTTAAAGCCATCGCCTTCGTTGCCAATCAAGTCCTCAGCAGGGACTTTCCAGTCCTCAAAGAAAAGGGTGTTGGTATCAACAGCTGACCGTCCCATTTTAGGAATCTCTGTGATCTGTACAGCAGATCGGTCGAGATCCGTGTAGAACAAGGAGAGGCCTTGGCTTGGTTTTGTGACTTCCTCCAACGGTGTTGTTCTGACAAGAATCAAGATCTTTTCTGCCACTTGGGCCGTAGAAATGAAGACCTTGGAGCCCTTGAGTATGTAGTGATCTCCATTCCGTCGCGCATATGACTGGAGCCGGAGTGTATCCAGACCGCTATTGGGCTCTGTCACACCGAAGCATGCTCGTTCTTTACCTTGAATGAGCGGCACTAGCCAACGTTTTTTCTGAGCCTCAGTCCCAAACTTTGCCACAGGCTCCAAGCCAAAGATGTTCATATGTACAGATGAAGCTCCGTTCATACCTGCACCGGACTCGGATATCGTCTGCAACATTACGGCAGCTTCAGATATGCCAAGCTCAGAACCGCCGTAGGATTCAGGGAGACAGATTCCGAGCCATCCGTTTGAGGCTAAGTCATTGTACAGCTCCCAAGGAAACTTGTGCTCTGTATCCTTCTCCAACCAGTATTCATCCTTGTACTGAGAGCATATCTTTGCGATTGCTTCGCGGACCGATCTCTGGGACTCAGTCCATTCCGGAAGTTCGCTAGGGAGATAGTCGGTGGCGCGTGCGTGAATAAATCTTCTCGATTTGGATAGAGTGTTTAGACTGGGGTTCGAGATTAATGAATGCGGTAGAATCGATGACCGAAGCCACTGTGTGCTGGCGAAAAGATGGTTACGCATCGTTTAACAGAGTTTTGTTGTAAAGTAACACCCTAGAAGTGTTGTGAGACTCGTGGCTGGGTGTAAGTGGTGTAAGTATTGGAAACAAGGTAGATAAAACCCCGTGTGACTGGAATTTTACGGGACAATCTTATCTTGCTATTTGAAGCCATCTGCGTCTTTCAAGGCTTGATGATGTCAGATTCAAACATCTATTCTATCTACAGCGGAAAAGCTGACTCAGCTTTCTGCATAGAGTTGGAAAATTGGTAAATGTAATATTGTCTGGGCCGAGGTTACCAAGTTCCGAGGCCATCAGACCCTTAGACACGGGTGGTCCTTCAACGCAGCTTCAAATATTACTAATGTAACTATCAAGCAATTAACGGTGTAAATAACGCAATGGAACGTAGTGGAAGCTGTATATGACCTGGAGAAGTCGGGAAGGTGGGAGGGTGTCCAAGAAGTCAGTGAGAGCCAAAGGTCACCACTGATTGAGCCTGTTCCACAGTCCTTGAGGAATTTCAGGTTGGAAATGACTGATCGCCTAACAAATATGGAAGGAATCTTCAACGCTTGTGTACCCTTCGCTGTGGGATGTTGCTCTGGCATGGTTGCGACTGTTTGCATTCAACCCATCGATACAGTCAAAGTCCGGATGCAGTTGACTGATCAAGGTATTAACAAGGTGTCTCCCTGGTCGACTGCAAGGAGTCTTATCGCGAGAGATGGACTACTTAACCTCTACCAAGGCTTATCGGCTGGTCTCCTCCGTCAATTAGTGTATGGAACCCTTCGACTTGGTCTCTTTTCTACGTTTGATCAATACCTTGAACGCAGGGCTCATGAGCAGGGGGAAAAGTTAGGGTTTGGTGGGAGAGCACTTGCCGGGCTCGGCGCCGGTGCCCTGGCCGCCTTGGCGGGAACCCCAACCGAAGTTGCTCTGATCCAAATGCAAGCTGATAGTATGAGGCCAGTTGCACAGCGGAGAAACTATTCCTCTGCCTTTGATGCACTCTGGCGCATCGCGAAGCAGGAAGGGGTTCTCAGCCTCTGGAAAGGTGGGGCATCTACTATCATTCGGGCAATGTCGACCAACTTTGGCCAGCTTGCTTTCTTCTCCGAGTCTAAACATCGGATCAGTGAACACACTTCACTCTCTCAACAGAAACGCACAGCGTTGGCAGCGATAATTGCTGGTTTTGCTGGCGCGTTTATCAGTCTGCCATTTGATTTCGTCAAGACCCGCATACAGAATCAGTCGATGCAAGGACAATCCAACGGCCTTCCAATGTATTTTGGTACAATAGACTGTCTTTCCAAGGTAATCCGCAAAGAAGGTCCGTTGCGATTCTATCGAGACTTTTGGCCATACTTTTTCAGAATTGCGCCCCATTCGTGAGTAATATTGCTGCACCTTCGATATTTCTCTCCACTATAGCTAACGAACTATGATAACAGTGTCATTGCTCTCTGCTTGACAGACTGGTTAAATGAGGGCATAAAGAAGCGCCGACAGTAAGAGGAGCTGGTTGATTGCACATCGCCTTGTCACTGAAAGTAAACTCCGTTTCCATAAGATACCAGTGGACGTAAAGAGCTGGGTAATCCAGCTAACGGAATCCGGTTGATATGTGAAGGTCCATGTTTAAAGCTTATATTAGACTATAATGGCGCTTGATTAAAGATTCCAATAAATGGATAATATGACATCATCTATGCTAGCTCAACTAATTGCCCAATTACTTGTATTTTGTGATTAATCATAGTGGTTAGCTTACTGGATTATCCTGCGTACTCCTATTTTAATAATTCAACTGCTCCTCTGTATGAGCGAGGAGCATTTGAAGTTTTGCTTGCACAGGCTTTCGGCGCTGTTATATAATCCAAAATCCGGAAATGAATCCGTGGAAATAATGTGAATCTGCTGAAGAACTAATTATTGCCCGCTACTGTCAAGGGTCCCAGAATTCTTCCTATCACTTAAATGACCGTTATAATCAGTAGAAAATAGGACCCCCTCCACGTACAGATGAAGTTTTTCATCGTTATTGAAGAGATTCAATCTAAGTAGTGCAGGGATGGCTGCGGTGACTTGCTCGTTTATGCAGATACATTCATCTTTTGTTGGAAGCGAGGATTATAGGTTTGTTATTAGGGCTATTAGCACAGGCCTCTTGTTGTGTGTATAATATTACTTTCAGTAGGAAAGATTGTGTTTTGCTCACCTCCAGAGCGCGGGCCGGACGTTATAGAGTATTGATATAAAGGGAAGTATCCATGTCAAGCAAACGATAAATTTGCCACTTACTATTCTTCCCAAATATTCTGATACTAGTATTGATCAAAGTTGGTCATTCTCTTGCAGGCAACATGCCAAACCCGAGGCATACCAGAGTCCCATTCTGTCGCCTGAATACCTCGGGGACTTGGCCCTCACCAGCAACTTGGGGCCCGCTAGAAGGGCGTCACTTCCACATCGGTCTCCTAACGTTAAGATATAAGTTATGGGGAAAAGTGCAATCGTTACAGTATATGAGACCCGTTTTTCCCTGCAACAGCTGGTCATGTACCACCGAGTAGCAAAACTCTTCATCAGGCTCGCATCTACGCATAAAGAATATTATGACTACGCAACAAGACCACTACGAGAAGTCAAAGGATCCGAAATGTTCAGATGCGCCTCTGGAAGAGGGCCTCACAGCCGCAATCGTTGATCATGAAGAACATTGTGGGCTGAAACTAGGGAATGTAGAAGCCATTGTCGACCCAGAAGAAGTATCCAAGGTCGTCAAAAAGATGGATCTTGTTGTTCTCCCAATAATGACAATTGTGCTTGCCTTCTGTTACATTGACCGTGCGAACATGGGCCTCGCCGCGGTAGCAGGCATGACTAAAGAACTAGGCTTCAAAGGCTACGATTTTTCTATTTCGTTGCTAGTATTCTTCCCTGGATACGCATTGTTCGTCATCCCCAGCAACTACATTCTTCACAAAATATCGGTTCGTCACTGGCTTACACTTCTAACTGTCACGTTCGGTCTCTTCACAGTGGGATCGGGCCTCATTCGCAACAAGGCCGGCCTCCTTGCCATGCGTCTGATTTTGGGCATGTGCGAAGCTGGGTAAGCAATGGGAGACCCGGCTGATGGTATAATAATTACTAATTTGAACAGCGTCTACCCTACCGTTATCATGGTAGTGAGCTCGTGGTATCCCCGCTACTATTTTGGGAAACGAATGGCATTTGTGGGCTGTGGTGCCTCTCTGATTGCTTCCCTAGGTGGCGTTCTCGCGTTTGCCTTCTCGCGTGTGAATACTACTGAATATGCTGGATGGCGCTGGATCTTCATACTGGACGGAGCAACCACTATTATAGCGGCACTGGCGGCTTTCTTCGTGATTGACGAGTACCCTGAATGGTCAAGGTTCCTCTCTAAACAGCAACGCGATGTTGCCATCGACTTGATTGCGCAGGACCGAGAAGAGCATAACGAAGAAGTCTTGACTGTCAAGATGGCCCTGAAATTCCTTGCCGACTGGAAAATTTGGATTTTCGCAATCATGTACATGTTATGCGTGTCTACGACGTACGGTCTCGCATACTTCATCCCGCTGATTTTGAACGGCAAGTTGGGTTTCACGGGAGCGCTCAGCCAGGTCCTATCCACTCCACCATATTTTTACTCAGCGATACTGGCTGCTGGAGTTTCTTGGATTTCTGATAAGCGTCGCATCAGGTCGCCATTTGTTATCTTCTTATCACTCAATGTCATATTGGGAATCTCATTAACACGATAGGGGCCAAATACTGGGTCTCAGTACCTGGGATTGTTTTTTGCATTTGGTGGCTCGCTGGTCAATGGCCCTATGATCATCGTCTTTGCACAGAACAACGCGCCGACACGAGCAAAGCGTAGCGTTAGCTCAGGGCTACAGCTAACCCTAGGCGCCGTGGGAGGGATCATTGGCTCAACCGTATTTCGGTCGCAGGATGCCCCGACTTATACTCCAGGGGTAATTGTTGTGCTGTGTGGTGCACTTGCAATCATCGGGTTCAGCTGTTTGCTTGCCTCCCGATTCCATCAATTGAATAGGCTCCACGAAGAGAGTGGTACCATCTTGGAAGGTCAACAGGGTTTTGTCTACACGCTTTGAACCAGACAGAAGAATTGGATATGATCCTGGGTGGAACCTTGGCAGATTGGATCCGTATGTATATTTGATTTGACAACCCCGATGATCTGAATCTAATGATGTGATCATCAAACATGAATGGAATTTTACGTTATTATATATCTTATAATCGCCAAGTTCGATTGGAAATGCTACCATTTGGGTTTGCTCAACATCCGTACCACTTGCTATTGCCATCCACAGGCATTTGCAATAGCATGGCGAAATATGGCGCGGATAATGAAGTGCCCATTATTCATTGTAGGTCTATGTAATGCATGAAAAGATATGGCTTCAAGGGATTAAGGTCCCTCGGCCGTGATTTATCCTGTCTTTTGCCGAGGATTTATCAAAGTTTACTTCCGTACAGGTCAATCCCATGTATAACCGAATCAAGTAAACAATTCAGAATAACTCATGACCTCGGCTTCATCGCGTTATAAAGAGCTCAATGTCAGACACAGTTTGGGAGTTGATATATTGGCAATCCAAGATCCAAGGCCTCCTGCAACTGGAGCGAGCACCAACCATGCCTTCAAAAGAGTCACAAGTTATGGCGGATTTGTACTGCAAACTGAGCGCCTTTCTTCGAGCAGAGGGTCTCGACCCAGAACTGTATCGAATCATAATGGAAGAACTGGCAAGTGTGGGAGCGGAGCCGGCAGATGTTACTTACGAAGAGATCAAATGTCCCGGTACTGTCAGGCCGGCCATCTGGTGCAAACCACTGTCAACTTCTCCATCTCGAGTGATTTTGTACCTACACGGAGGAGGATTCATAGGAGGCTCCCCAGCAAGTCACCGAAAAATAGCCGCTCACCTTGCGAAGAAAGCCGGATGTCACGCTATCATTATAGACTACCGGAGAGCACCGGAGCACCAATTTCCTAAGCAGATTGAGGATGTTATAGCTACGTATAAATGGTTGATTCATGATAAAGGCATCGCCAGCAAGAACATTGCCTTTGTGGGAGACTCCGCAGGAGGAAATCTGACAGTCTCTGCCTCGCTTGCAGCAAGAAATCTCGGCCTTGACCCCCCGGCAGCAATTGTTGCATTCTCTCCCTGGATTGACATGAGATTGACAGGGGAAACCTTTCAGACGAACGCAAGCAGCGATGCACTTGTGGTACATGAAGCTATGCAAGGGGTGGTCACGGCTTACGTTGGCGGCGCTTCTTTAGATGATCCACTGATGGATTTGCTTCATACTGACCTTAAAGGTCTTCCGCCACTGTATCTAACAGCCGGGACAAACGAGGTGCTGCAAGATGATGCAGCTCGACTGGCAAATCATGCAAAGTTGGCGGGAATCGATGTGCAGCTAGAATTTGCTCAAGGCATGCAACATGTGTGGGTGTTTATGGCCGGACATGCTCCAGAGGCGGATGAGGCCCTTGCTCAGGCTGCGAAATTCATCTGTACAAAGCTTGCAGACTTTTGATACTTCTAGTCTAGTTTCATAGTCCCCATCGATACTCAACAAAAACTTGATACATTAAGAGGTGCTCACACAGTACCATGATTTCTCATTGACACGACGAATCCTTTATTTATTAATTGTACGTGTCGCCTTTGTTCAACTTGAAAATGTACACACTGGACGAAATGAGCTGGGAGACTTTCAGTAGTGACCAGACTCTACAAGTTGAATTCATTCTACACTGTTGAATGTACACGGAAAACATGAGTCGCATTGAAATATTGAACCCCTTCGTTCTAGTGTCTTCGCAATCCCGCCAATCTACTTCCTGTGATACTATTATGCCTTGTGTATCCTTGTTGCTGGATTAGGTATCATAGCCAAGGCAACCTAGATGCCTCGGCAATCACAGCTGAAAGCCGGACACGACTTGATGCATCCTTCATGCAGCACTTTGTAACCCAACCTGCGTCTACTAGCCCATTTTCCCATGTTCTGCCCCCTTAGCTTCAGTGTCATGAGTTCCAGCCTCTTGTAAGCAGTTGAACCTAGGAATGTGACTGGCTGGGCCATCATTCCGGCATGAGGGTCCTATCTGCAACGGAGGCGAGATGACGCAGGTGACAATTGCGGGGTGATCGCTTTCAGTTTTTCTTGGAATTGAATTCGGCGCCGATGGCGACCTTGAATCTAGCCTCAAGTCCTTGCCTGACTTTTGATGCATCAATGTTACCTCTGTCATACACATTCTTATCTCTGGATCCGCCTCCAGGGGACGCGTCCTTGGTTTTCTTTCATGTTGCGCATTGCGAGCCCCTGCTTATTTAACAACATGAGCCCTTGCCCCAGTCTCAATTGTAGATGGTGTGTACCGGCGATTCGGGTCGGGATTTCAAAAACCATATGGGGAAGCGGGGAAGTGAAGAAGCGGGGAACCATGTCATCTGTGCCGGCTTCCTTAACTATTTGTTGCTTCTCGTCGGTTCAGTCGTGTTATGATGACCTCCCTCTAACCCACCGTTTATCTTGCATATAGGTAGCCACACTGCCGACTCATTGTGACTTTGATTTTGGCCTTGAAATTGGGCGCACTCATATTAATTGCCTCAGGCCCGGTCTGCTTCAAATGGCATCACCAAATCCGAATTCTGATCTCGATCAAGATGCCATTGTCGTCGACCCCAATACTGGTCCTGCTGAAGGATCAGGTCAGAAACGTCCGTCATGGGATAACAGCAGTGATCGTGCTTCCAAGCGACGCGCATCCAAAGCTTGTCTCTCATGTCGAAACCGCAAGGTGCGCTGTGACGTGGTAAGCGGGGGGCACCCGTGTACGAATTGCCGCCTTGACAAGCTGGAATGTGTTGTCAAGGAATCCAATCGAGGCCGAAAGCCCGGTCTGACAGCCAGCCACACTGCTCCCGAGTCTCCTCCTCGTACAGAGCCTACAGCAAATCCATCTCCTCCGCGAGTCGACCCGTCGCTGGTCGCTGACACGCCACCAGCGTCCCCCTCGAGAGCCAACCAGACGAGCGACTACCTGGTGTCACTGTCTTTTGAAGGTGAGTCCAGTGAGCGCATCTGCAATGGCTAGGTTGATTTCTTGGACAGGAGGATTAAACTTTGTTCACTTAGAGCAGCAAGGGCAACCCCAACAGGTTGCTGACGAAATCCATGTTCATGTCGACCCTGGCAATAATCTTGAACATCAAAGCGACCCATTGTCAAAGGATCAGACCTCTTCAGACCAGCACACAGCACGACCCAGCATTTCACAGCCGCAATCTGAGCCTCATAGCTCATGTCGTCTACCCTCCTATATTCGACCGCTATCACGCCATCTAGACTTACGAGATCTGCAGTATCTGGCCGACAAGGACGCCCTGACAATCCCTGATGACTCCTTTCGAGACGAGCTCTTGAGAATCTATGTATACATTGTCTATCCTTTCATGCCTGCTTTAGATCTAGAGGACTTTCTCCACCCCATTCTGCATGGCGATGGGCGCGAGCCTGTAAGCCTGCTTCTGTTCCAGGCTGTCATGTTTGCCAGCGTAACATTTGTCGATGAAGATATTCTCCGATCCCGTGGCCATAAAAGCAGGAAGGCGGCTCGTAAGGTCTTCTTCAACCGTGTCCGATTATTGTATGGACTCGACTCTGAGCCAGACCGGCTGCCGCTGCTCCAGGCTGTACTGTTGATGACCTACTGGTACGACTCCCCAGCTGACGATAAGGATACATGGTACTGGATGGGTATTGCCCTGAGCCTTGCTCAAGTCGTTGGCTTTCATCGTGAGCCAGAGTCTTCTAGAACACCTACGAGGAAGAGACAGCTCAGGCGCCGCATCTGGTGGTCTTGCGTCATGCGAGACCGACTGTTGGCGTTGGGGATTCGCCGTCCCTCGAGGATTCGAGATGAGGAGTTCGGGGTTCCTCCGCTTACTATAAATGACTTTGATCTGCATACTCCCTCTGATGCAATCGCCAGCCTTCTTGGAGAGTCAAGGTTAACTGCGTCTGGCCCTTCAGCTCGCTCAGAGATGGCGGTCATGTGTGTGGAATTGAGTAGACTCTGCGTGTGTCTGGGCCATATCCTACATTCCCAGTACTCGCTTTCTAGCAACCAACAAGCCGGCTCGGAATTTCTACTGAAAGCCATTGTTGCTCCAAAACAAACCGAAACACAGCTGCAGGACCTGGCCAAATGCGATGCAGAACTCAACGAGTGGCTCAACAGTCAGGACCACCGTTCAAAGTACACACCGCCGGCGAGAGGGTCCGAGGATAACAACGATGAGGCCACCCGGATCATTAAACTGCACCAAGCTCTCCTGCAAATGATCTACCTCACCTCCATGGGGGTCTTACATAAGCCCCAAGTCTTCTATTTCGGTTACGAAGGAGCTGATGCTGCTCGCAAGAAGGCATCAAAGGAAAAGGTCACAGTGGCTGCCATTGCCATCACAAAACTTGCTTTCCATTTACAAACCAGTAATCAACTTCGCTATTTATCCACCAGTAGTATTCCCGCGTTCCTATCTGCTAGCCTGATCCATTTGACGGATATTCGTTCGCCTGAAGAGGAGGTCCGCAATATCAGCATCGGCCGCTTCTATCAGTGTGTGCACGCTTTGCAGGAGCTGCAAGATATGTACGGTTCGGCTGACTATGCCGTCAAGTTTATCGAAGCAGTACTCAGGAATACAGACATTCATGTTCCTGTAATGAGGCCTACCATTTGCGTACCCAAGGCCCATGAAACAGGGTCTCGGTTCTCAAGATGGACGTCGAATTGCATATCAGCTGGGCGTCTGGGAACGGCTTACCCAAGTCCCTCGAGTTCCAGGAACCAGCAATTACACCAAGAGCCTCCTAATGAGGAATTTGGTGATGTTTTCGAGCCCGATATGCCCGCGCCTCCTAGCCCCCTCAACGCTCAATTGGCAGCGTGGTCAGCAGTAACAGATGCTCAGTTTGTGGGTAATGAAGTGTCTGGTGAAGGATTGCCAGACCCTTCCTTCATGGGAGACTGGATCGACATTGACAGTCTCGTCCCTGCATTGACGAGTTTCGAAAATGATAGTAACATGTCTATGCCAAACAATGTAGCATTCATGTGAAAATATAAGCTGCGCTTAGATGGCACGACGAGGGAATCATTAGACAACGAGTAATAAATTGAATGCGAGTTGGAAACATCTGTCACTTGACCATCATCATCCCTTTTTACGATCTAAGTTTGCATGTTGTCGAGGAATAGTCAGGCAAGGTCCACCTATTTTGAACCGTGACATGCAATCTTGAGATGGGCGTTATGGTGCCATCATAGCCTGCTTCTTTTCAAAGCTGCAAAAACATTTTGGTCCCCGATGACGTAGTCTCTCCCCGTTTCCCATCCAAGCCATATCTTCAAGGCCTCCTCACCTCCTTGTCCGGGCTTGAGGATTTTGGCATTCCATGGATTGACCACGGGCTTCGCAGGCGATCTTTGCAGGTGTACGAGTGGTCTTTGTGAGTAGCCTGATCTCTCAAGTTCCTCGTACTCAAGAACTGGGGTAACACACGCATCCAGGTTATCAAAAATAGTCTCCCACTCGCTTCGCGTCTTTTGTTTAAATCTCTCCTTGAAAATTTGATGCATCTGAGGCCAGAATCTCTTGTCCTCTCTTGGTATGCCACCAATAGTCTCGGGGCTCAACTCCAATCCCCGAAGTAGGTTCGTAAAGAATTGTGGCTCTAATGCAGCAACTGACATATACTTGCCCGTATCTTTGCATTCATAGCACCTATAAAAAGGACAGCCACCATCTAACAGGTTCGTGCCTCTGTCAGAACTCCAAACGGGCTCTTTCTTTCGTAGCCGGGGAATGGTTCCCAAGTAGCCGGCGCCATCCACCATGGTCGCCTCCACAACCTGGCCGTTGCCACTCAAGTTCCGGTGTATGACTGCAAGAAGCACGCCGGCAAATGCTACCAGTCCACCACCGGCATAGTCGGCGAGAATATTGGCCGGTGGAGATGGAGGCTCACCTGATACACCCAACATGCTAAGGAGACCCGAAACAGCGAGATAGTTGATATCATGGCCAGCTAAATCCTTATATTTTCCATCGCGTCGAAATCCGGTGAGTCGGAGAACTATTAGGCGCGGGTTGTCTCTCAGGAGGATATTCGGATGAAGTCCTAGCTTCTCCAGGACTCCAGGCCGAAATGGGTCGATTAGGACATCAGTCTCAAGGATCAGAGACTTCAGCAAGGCTATGCATGGTGAAGCCTTTAAGTCCAGGACTATTGATGACTTGTAGGATGTGAGAACGTCAGAGTGACTTGAGGTGCCCGGCCGATCAACTCGGAGGACGGATGCGCCGAAAGAAGACAGTAACTGGCCACAGAAAGGCCCTAGGGAGTCCTTAGTTCCGATTGATACTAGAGAGGCATAGAAAATCAAGCCAACGTACCAGGAGCTAAACCGGCAAGCTCAAGAACTCGTATATCTTTCAGTGGATGGGCACCAGACATTCCGACGATGGGGATGTTGGCAGTTGCACTTTTCAAGGGAATGAAATCGTTAAAAAGATTCAAGGGCCCTCAAGTGCAGCTAATTAGGAGACGATACGACCTTGAACCGTGCTTGTTGTCATCGATCGTGTACGCTTGGAAGAGCTCGTTAGTTTGTTGGCCATGATGATCAATACGTTGCTCATACCTGGTGGCTGCTCTTCTTGCCTTCTATATGTGCATCTGTGTCCCGATGTGGTCTGCGTTTATCTTGTCCCCTTAAGATAATTGGGAACAAGCCCGCTTAAGTTCATGCATGCTAGTGCAGCAAACCTACTTGCAACGTCTGAACATATGCGGGTTGGCAATTGAGAATGTCGTCTCCGGAACCTCCAACTAGCCGAGGATAGAATTCCTAACCGAGGAGACAAGAAACAGTATAATTCGAGAAAATTCTAAAGATAATTATGGACACTATTGTTGTAAATTTCTGTTTCTTACAGCTTCATTTTCTCTAATCCTCTCAGTGCTTGTTCTGTCCGAATGAACTCGCGTGCCTCTTCCTGATTGTCCTTTGTATCAGAAATAGGAAGTGAAGCTCGTGAAACTGACCTGGTGCAAATGGAGGAACTCTCGGGTTTTGTGAGTAGAATCTTCGAGATGGGTGTATCATCTAAAGGTGATACGCCTTTTTCCAGACTCATTCATCACTGTACATGTTGATTCCGGTGGGTCGCTTTACATATTGGAGACCCTGATGTGAACTAGGACTTGAATAATTGGCTCTATGGACTCATTGATTTCCACAGATTACCACGATAGACCGCGTTGATTGAAGGTTCCAATAGTTTAAATCCTCCTACGTGGATAATTTGGTCATTGTGGGTCCACTTTAGTCGCATCCCGCGATCAACCAGAATCGAAGCTACCCTGTAGCCTCGGCTGAAATTAGTAACCTCGGGTACTTGATAGTGGACTGGCAAGTAATTGATGGCTGCAAGGTCAGCCCCTATGCGGACTTCTGGTTGTCACTACTCGTAAGTTGTGTATTTCTATCTCAGGATGATGTAGACGAAGCCATTTCCTGTAGATAATACTTCACTACGTGACTTAAAAGCATTTAATCAAGCCGGCGCCATACAACGCAAGGCCATAGATTCTCGGTCCATAGTCAGCCTTCACCCAAAGGCGACACATATATGACAATTCTCGATGGAAGACCGGTCGCAAATCGAGCGCCTACTCTCTCTTTGTCACCTGACAGAGAAGTCTTGCCCAGACACGTTTTGTAATCAAGAACCTCTCCGGTGCCCACCATGGGCACGCGGGGCTTACGGTGGGCAGCTCATTGCCCAGTCACTGCTGGCTGCGTACGAGACGGTGCCGGATTATTTTGCTGCCCACAGCATACACTGCCTTTTCTTGACCGCTGCTAAGGTTGATTTATCCATAAAGTATCATGTAGATCGACTGCGGGATGGGAAAAGCTTTACAACTCGAGTCATCTATGCAAAACAGGACCAAACACTCATCATGTCTGCAACAGCCAACTTCACTAGAAGTGACAAAAGACAAAGTCTCCAGCATGCGACCCCGATACCACACAATGAACATCCGCCTAATGATTATGTTGCAGCAGTCAGTCCATCTGCTGCCGGTCAAGGGGGCCAGGACCAACCATGTTACTGCGTTCGTTCGACTTCAGAGTGTAAGGGTCTGCCAAGCGAGCGAAGGGTTCGCCAATGGGTCAGAGCTCGTGGAAGAATTCAGGAGAAACCTCTAAAAGCTGAGAGAAGCCTGAACGGAACAGGATCGACCAGTACGACAATTGGCCACAGGATGACAGATAATCATCGTACTCACCTCGCAGCATTGGCATATATGAGCGATAACTATTTTATTGGCACTGTTTTCCGCGTTCATAACGCTTCTCGGTTTTCCAAACTGTCATCAACTCATCCAATGCTATCTGAAACTCAAGGGAAACCTGCAGACGGCTTACGTGCATACTTTGATGCGTTGGTTGAAGAAGAAATCGTCGAGAATACAGACGCACCTAGAAACAACCAACAAGTGGAGATGCTGGTGACTCTGAGCCATATCATATACTTTCATCAGCCACGAAGCTCTCGTGCTGATGAGTGGCTGCTGGCTGAAATGGAAAGTCCATGGGCTGATGACGAAAGAGGTGTTGTTGTGGAGCGTGTCTGGGATCAGCAGGGCACATTGGTAGCCACGTGTATTCAAGAGGGCGTTGTCAGGTTGGCACAAAATGAAAGCCAGAGTAAATTATGATTTAAACCATTTCTTGATGCGTTGATACGTTGAATAAAAAACAGGGGGGAAACAAAAGGCGACGGCGCCGCGCGTGGTTTTGTTGTCAGAGCCTTTCGGAACGAGAGATAGAGAAGGCCACCCAGGCCAAAGGAATAGCATAGCGACCAAGGGTACGTGGGCCGTGGCCGGCCCCTGTACCCTTAGCTTTAAATGCCTTAGCCCTGAGCTCTTGACCACAATGCAACCCATGACACAATCGACAGCATAATGCAGTTAAAATAATAAAGAAAAATGCAAAAAGAGAAGAACCACTTTAACACATAATATTCACGTGAGAAATCCTAAATAGGCAATGTGGAGAATTTCCTTTTTGAGATTCCTAGGGATAGGGAGGAGGGTAAGGGTCGGGCGGTACTAAGACCTTTCGTTCCGAAAGGCACTACAGGTGCGCCTGAGCCTTAAGCCTATCTATAGTATCACCTAGAGCAAAGTCATTTCGGTTCTTCCTACTTCTGACCTTCTCGGCGTCTCTGTCTGTGACGCTTCGCGCCTCTACTGCAGGGTTATACCCCAACCATGAAGCTCGTGCTATATCATCATTGCTGATAATGGTGTTGGACTGACCGTCCGCCCGCTTGTAGACGTTTACGACTACAGCGCCTCCGAGACCCAGGTTATGCTGGAGAGCCACCCGAGTCTTGTCGACGAGTCGGTTATTGGCCCATCCTCGCAGCTGCCAGGTCAGTTCGGCACACTGAGCCAACCCCGTTGCGCCGATAGGATGTCCCTTGGAGATCAACCCTCCAGATGGGTTCACTACCATCTTGCCACCAAATGTGATGTCTCCCCTTCGGACCATCTCATGGGCTTTTCCATGTGCGGAAAGTCCTAGGGCATCCAACAGCACCAGCTCGTTTGTGGAGAAGCAGTCGTGTAGCTCGCACACTCTAACATCGCCAGGTGTGATTCCTGCTTCCCTCATTGCTGCCTTGGCGGCCCTCTGCGTCATGTCATAACCGACAAGCTCAATTGAGCTTGTTTGGAAAGCTTTTGGGGAATCAGTCATAAAGGCTTGTCCAGCCATTAAAATTGCTTGGCCCTTGAGATGGGGTCGAGCATCTAAGAAGCGCTGCGAGACTATGACGGCTGATGCGGCCCCATCACTCGTGGGACTGCATTGTAACTTAGTAAGAGGAGCAAAGATCATTGGAGATTCTTGGATCTGCTTGAGGCTGTAAACTTGGCGGAACTGCGCGTACGGGTTATTCTGGGAGTGTTCGTGTGAGATGCGACCAATCTCAGCAAAGTCTTCTGCCGTTGCTCCGTACCTGGATCTAATTAGCAACTTTTCTAGTCCTCTGTCGTCTCTTCCTTATGATCCTCATGCAATTGTAGAGCACGGGACTTACTTTTCCATATACTCCCGGCCTGCATTCGCAAAGTATTGTGCCGTCAATGGTGCTTTCTTCTCAATGCCCACTAATTCTGACATCTTGGCGGCAAATCGGCCGCTAGAACTTGGCCTATCGTCCCACACGCTTTTCAAGCTCCCAGGCTTCATCTTCTCTACTCCCACCACCAAAACGCAATCCACTTTGCCAGCCTTTACAAGTGTCCGAGCCAAATAGAGGCCCACAGATCCAGTTGCGCAGGCATTGCTGGTATTGACAATTGGGATGCTTGACATGCCGAACTGGTAGAAGATCCGTTGCCCGGATGTTGAATCACCGTATGCGAAACAGGCAACCCCGTGGTCAACATCATCGTAGTTGATTTGCGCATCTAGCATGGCCTTGATACCAGCCTCGTAGCCCATTTCTGGATACTCGCGTAACCCCCGAGGCTTGATGAACTGCGTCATACCAACACCAAGCACGTACGCTTCAGGTTCAGTTGCTATATTCGCCATTGTAGGAATATGATTGGTACGTGTTGTTCGTTGGAGATGGCTCAATAATGATGGATTCGAACATGAAATTGAAGGTTTTTTTATCATAGCACGCAAATCACTACACAGCGTTATTCATCTCTTCCTAAATGCTTTTCATCTTACGAGGCATGAGGAAATTCTGCATTGCGGTCAAGCGGTGGCCCAACTAGACCCCTGTGACAAGTTTCCCGAGGCAAGCCCAGTGCGGACTGCAGAGTGAGGTCGCCTCGGTTTCTGTTCTCACATTGTGGAAGGCGTCGCTTAAACCTCGGCTGGAGCACCAACTAGAAAGCCCTTACTAGCGATGGGTGCACGCAATTTGGCTGATAGCTGGATCACTTTGAAGGAACTTGATCATGAATAATTTCAAAAAGGAGCTAGTTATTTCCTTGGAATGGCAATTGAATCGTACGCACGGGCCCTAGGAAGTTGTCTAATATCGCAAAGTTGATACCCTATGGGATCATACCACTGGGGTAGTCTGGATATCATCGTTGGGATTTTGAATTTCATCAAGACAACTACCCCCTTGAGAATGATAACATTGAAGAACTTTTGCATTCAGATAAGACTGATTATCACATAAATAGAGAGTGTATTCACAGCCCATTACTAAGTTTAAAAGTCTTCCCTCGTAAAGACACTAACATCTTGATGGATATTGAAATTATGTGACTCAAAATCCTAACTTTGCTGGCACCTTTGATACATGAAAGTGTCTCAGATTAAAGTGATACAATTTCAAGACCTTCGAATTGCTTGGTAGCTCTCCACTCAGATAAGAACTTGCCGAAATGCGAAGGCCCCTTGGACCAGACCGCCCCACGTGCTCTCTGTTGCTGGACCTCTGGTGGAACGGCGCGGTCGAATTCTCCCTCGGCATTGAAGTAGCTGGGAGTACAGCCGGCTGTTGCTGCAAAGACGCCGGCTTCAGATGCAATCAAGAGAGACCACTCCTCTTCGGCAGCAACTGTGGGTTCGATGAGGAAGTTGTGTCGGTAGGTACTGGGAGAAGCAAGGGACGTCCTATTATTCGCATTTACTGAGGCAGCATGAGACATGATGCCGGCGATGTGGATCGCAGAGGCATCTATCGAGTAGATGAAGTTGGGGCTAGCTCCGCTTTGGTTAAGGCCGGGCCAAAACAAGTTGGGAAAATCGTGGCTCATCATTCCATGGAGCGTTGTAACCCCTTGATTCCATTTCTGGTCCAGCGAGACTCCGTTGCGGCCCTTGATGTCGAGTCCAACTCGGCCAGGAGGACTATACAACACTGGGCTATTGTAGCCGGTGCTGAGAATCAGGATATTAATCTTGAACTCCTTGTCCCCAACCTTGATCCCATCCTCCGTGATCTCATTGACGCCAAAACCGTTGGTGTCCACAAGCTTCACGTTGGGAGCGTTGAAAGATTCAAGATATTCATCGTGGAAACAAGGTCGTTTGCACCAGCTCGGATACCATGGTTTGAGCTTTTCAGCAGTGTCAGGGTCGATCACAACATCATCTACTCGTTTGCGAATACTCTCTTGTCGAGGCAGGTCAAGAGTGTAGAGTTCTTCCACACGTTTTTGAATGTCATCGAGCGTTCGGCAATCCAAGTCAGGATTACCTGACAACGCGTTGTGGGAAAGCATCCTCGTCCATCCATCGTTAACCATGTTGACGGCGGGCTTATTAGCGACGTTGGCCACAAAGGCATTGAAATTTTCCAGCCGCTCCGCCTGCCAGCCTGGCTTTGAGAGCATTGCTTCAGCCCACTTTGGATCTGTTGGTTGGTTATCTCTTCGATCTACCGACGAAGGCGTCCGTTGGAACACGTAAAGATCCTTGGCCCAAGCCGTCAAAGCTGGTACCACCTGGATTGCTGTCGCACCTGTGCCGATGATTCCGACACTTTGGTCTCTCAATTTCACCATCTTGGGATCCTGAAACGTGCCACCCGTACTTTCGTAGTCCCAGCGCGCGGTGTGAAAACACGGACCTTTAAACTTTTCGATGCCAGGAATTTGGGGCATGCGTGGAATTGAAAGAAATCCTGTGGATAGTACTGTGAACTGAGATCTGACGATGATGGAGGCACCTTCTTCGCCCTGAGGCAACTGAGGCTTGAGCCCAATCACCCACTCCTTGCTGTTTTCGTCCCATTCAATAGAACTGACACGGTGGCTAAACCATGTAACTTTATCAAGACCCCATTTTTTTGCAATTCGTTCGGCATGCACTCTCAGTTCGTGTCCAGATGCATACTTCTCTGTCGGTATGTAACTGGTCTCTTCAAGAAGTGGCATATAGATGTAGCTCTCGACGTCGCACATCAGGCCAGGATAGCGGTTCCAATCTTTATTTGTTAGCGATATGCGGCTAACACAGAGCGACTCACGTCTAAATTGGTGCTCCAGAGGAATGGGCTCGAAACTCACACCATGTGCCACCAAAGCCACCCGCGGAATCTACCATGTGAATATCCTCGAGTTTGAACCCAGCCTGAAGGAGGCGAACAGCATAAAGCAATCCTCCATAACCGGCGCCAATGATTAATATTTCAGTGCGGGATCCATCTTGTGGCGCCGCGGCGCGGGTATGGGAAACATTCTCGTCAAACCAGGTATCTGCTTTAAAACGACGGAATTTTTCGTGATCATAGAGGTCCATGAACTGGCTGGAGCCATCAGGGCGGATCCTCTTATTACGTTCTTCGATGTATTTTTGCCGCACAATATTAGCAACAGTACCTGCAACTCCAATCTCCGTGTTTGTAGACTTCAGCGTGGATGGCGTAGCAAGCTCTCTGTCTGTGTTGAAGGCTACTTTCGTCATGACGAAATCGAGTTTTGAGCTAGTGATGCTGGAATAATGCTTGACGTCTGTTCAATGTTTGGGTTGACAAATGGACGTATAGATTGCGAAGTGCAGTCTGTAAATACAAGAACAATGATTGCCATCTACTCTGAAGAGTAGAGGGTGGTTGAGGGACAGTTATATCTGTTGCCTAGCGAGCTAGAAAGGTCCCCGGCTGTGACAGAACCCATGCCGAGGACCTTCAACTTACACACTTACATAACCGTGCCGTAGAAAGAGTAATCAAACTGCATTGGGAATCTCGGGTATACTAGTGTTTGAATACTATGAGGCCTGCTAAAGCCATCCATCGTCTCATACCACGTCGGCACATTGTTCCACTCAAAGTTGTCGGTGCTTGGAGACCGGGAACTTTCGAGGGGCGTTCAAAAGTTACCATGACAAGTACATCGCTTTGGAATGGCTGGGACTATCACGTCACTATTATTCTGCCAGTTCATTTCACCATCTCTGATGTAGGTCTATCCTATTACTCTGGGTTGTGCAGACTGCTCAAAGGATGGAAAGCTCCACATGTGACACTGATGAATAGTGCATCTGTGAGAACTAAACAATGCCTAATTAATTCCCGTTAGAATTGTCTTCTACAGAAAAGGCTGAACTCTGTGGCTGGACTCATCGCTATTGTAGCCAGAAGTTGTGTTTCGGCTACTGTGTCAATGGTTAAGTTCTGTGGCCGTCACACCACCTAGCTTCCGTTATGAGCTTCTTCGCGAAGGTAGCATGGCCACTCGGATAGCCATGGGCCGAGGATATTGCTCTCCATATAGAATCGACACACACAGTCGATTTATCGGGCCCCTGAAATGTCCTCGTCTCTCCAGAGTTTACCAGACAATTGGTTGAGGACCTTGAGGTTTCGAACTTTGGTGTGAGTCACAGACAAATGAATTAGGGTGGCAAGTTCGCACAGAGGATGGGTTTCAGCCAGCCACAGCAGGTGTCTTGTCTAATTCGTTTCAATTCTTTCATTAGCTGAAAATACGTAATCATTATCTCTCAACCATGGTAATGAAGACGACAGGGCTATCCCTCAAAGTATATCGCAACTAAATAATCATTGAAGAAAACAATCCAAAAAGCGAGAGAAATGATTGATGTAGTATTGGATGCCGAGGGCTGAGTTTAAACCTGCCATTTCAACAGTTTATGTTAGATCTTGGAAACCAGAACTCTCTGTTCTTCGAGCTTCTTGACCCTCTGAAAGGCGGCGTCCAAGAACATTTTCGTTTTTGCGAAATACATGTGGCTAAAGTCGCTGCTAGCTTGGCCGCTAATTGTCCGAGCCTGAATGCCATGGCTGATCGTGCCTCCTCGGATATACTGAAAAATCGTAGCAATCTCCCAATCTTTCCCCCCTCCATCTTTGCGAGGATCAAAACCTACCAGTTCCTTGTAGCGGTCAAGTAACTCTGTAAGTTCCGGTATTCCATTTGCCATTCTATTCTCAGCTTTGTATGGGGACTCGCCACGCTCTTGGACTGTCACATAGTCCACAAAAAAGGGACTGACATGGAAGACAAGATCCATAAGCGGGTGGCCGAGAGTTGACAATTCCCAGTCTAGTATCGCAATGACTTTGGGCTCGGTTGGATGAAGGATCTAAACAATAGTAAGCAAAGTCACTCGTCGTAGAGATCAACACAAAATACCAGATTGTCAAACTTGAAATCTCCATGGACAATAGCATACCGCTCGCCTGGCAAATTCCTCCTCAGGTAGTCCATTATCAGGTCATATTTATCATGGGCTCGACCTAGAGCTTTGCCGGTTTTATTGTGCCTCGCCATGGCTTGTTGAGCTTCAATGCGACTCCACGTGTTGCAATGCCGAGCATAAAAATTAGTTTTTTTTCCGTAACTACCAAGGCCAATCGAGTCTGGGTCTATCGAATGGAGCCATGCAAGAGTCTCAATAGCCGAGAACCAACTGTGTAGACTTAGAAAGCATTACAAAAAAGCGGAGTGATATGACTTACACTTTGCGCCTATCGATGGTTGACAGCTCCTCAAGGTTTGTATCCGTGATGATTCTTCCTTTTACAAACTCCATCGCCTATCTTGATATTTAGCATGTGTAAATTGAATTGGCCTGGTTACTTACGTAAAATGAAGTTCCAATCACCGAGGAGTCCATACATAAACCATAGACCTTGGGAACGGGAAACCCTTTCACCGAGCCAAGTGCCTGTAGCACCTTGTACTCTCGATCTATTTGATGCGCAACCGGGCTAATGATCTCTCCTGGTGGCTTCTTTCTCAGGACGAACCTGAAACCACTATGGCCACTGAGTTAGTACAAGGTACTTAGTCCTAGGATTCAGGATCCTCGTTTACTCACGCTGCATCATCAACATAGTAAGTAGGATTGCTCTGGCCATACCCGATCTTTGTCGTCACGATGGGGAGCTTCAGGCCTGGGATTTCGCCCGTATGATGTAAGTATTCTCCCAAAGCCCCATCATCAAGGCTATGCTGTGAGCTAGCCACTAAAGGATTGTCTGAATTCATCCTTGTTAGCGCTAGTAGAGCAATGAAGGCGTAGGAGGTTACCTGTCACCACTACAGCCAATCTGAACTTATTATGAGAATTTCAGCGAGAGGCTCTCATCTTCAGCACATGATTATTGCCCAAGGTCTCAATTGCCAGAATACGGGAGGTTGCTAGATTGCCGATAAAGCCGAGGGTTCTCGGATCATGCCTACTTTCGCAGTGGCGTAGCACAGACCTAACATGGTCTAGTCAAACTCCAGTGTACCTCGACAACGACCATCACGTAAATAAACCCAATGTCTAATTCTTCACTGTGAATCAACACTATTAGATTTAACGCCAACTTCTCGAAATCATCATCATGAACTTCGAACTTCCTCTAGAGGTGCAAGGCTATCTATCACGCATCGATGCTTTCGTAAAAAGCACAATAATTCCGATACAACAAAGCGATGACAACGCCCGCTTCTTTGATCACCGCCGCGAAAACTCGCGGACACAATGGGAAAACCAGGGTTTACCAACAAGGGATTGGGAGGACCTTCTCCGCCGAGTCAAGAAGCTCGCTGATCAGGCCGGCTTTTATCGCTTTGCTTGCCCGCAAGAATATGGTGGATCAGGAAGCGATTCATTAAATTTATACATGTGTGCCATTCGATACCACCTTACCTCTCATCCTGTGTACGGTGGCGGCGTCAGCCTGGCCAACGACCTCCAGAGTGAGCATAGTGTTGTCGGCAACATACCATTTGTCATTATGATTTATCACTATGGAACTCCAGAGCAGCAGAAAAAGCTCATTCCTGCTAGTATCCAAGGCGAGATGAGAGCGACCTTTGGTTTGACTGAGATTGAACATGGCTCCGATGCTACCTATATGGAAACGACGGCTGTACCCATCAAGCTTCCTTCAGGAGAGCTCGGGTATGAGATAAATGGGAACAAAAAATGGCAGACAGGAATGCATACAGCCAATTACTGCATTGTATTTGCTCGCACCTCTGGAAAAGCTGGAGACGCAAAGGGTATCACGGCCTTCATGGTGCCTCGAGAATCTCCGGGCGTAACCATAATTTCATATGAATGGACACTCAACATGCCTAGCGATCATGCAACTGTCAAGTTCCAAAACGTTCGCGTTCCGGCATCTTCAATTTTGGGTCCGCTGGACAATGGGCTTGCCATTGCTCAGACCTTCACTCACGAGAATCGAATTCGTCAAGCTGCTTCCAGCTGTGGTGCTGCACGATACTGCATTGATCGAACCGTGGAATATTCGAATAAGCGCAAGGTGTTTGGGAAACCTCTCTCGTTCAACCAAGCTATTCAATGGCCTCTCGTGGAACTGTCGACTCAAGTTGAGATGCTGAGACTGTTGATTCTCCGTACTGCTGTGGAGATGGACCAAGTCGCCGCACGAGCTAGGGCAACTGGGAAGGCGCCATGGGTGGCCATCGAAAAACAGCTTGGGCATAAAATTGGAATGTGCAATTATTATGCGAATCGTCTAGCTTGTGAATCAGCCGACAGGGCCATTCAAATCCATGGTGGAGATGGATACTCAAGGCATCTTCCTTTCGAGCATATTTGGCGTCATTTCAGGAGGTATCGAATTACAGAAGGAAGCGAAGAGGTACAAATTCGGAAGGTGGCAGCGTACTTGTTTGGCTACAAGACGACGGGCGAGAACTCCACAAAGGGAGAAGTCAAGCTTTGATTTTACTTCTGGATGGTAATAACTAGTCAAATAAAGATTTATAGTCAAGTCACGAATAAAAGAAACAAAATCTATATGGGACAATTCTTGTATGAAGGGTCGTTAAATGTAAAGTGGTGTGATGGAAAGATCATTTGTCCTTTATTATTTGCCAACCTGAGGATAGGTAAATTCTCGCCCTTCTTCAATTCTCGAGGGCCAACCTCCTTGGCATGGATGGTCAAGGAATATTCGCACTGTTGTACTATTGCCCGTACTTGAAGATATTCGGCCCTCGGGTAGGTGGTTTCACTACAAGTCTCTCCTTGCTCGGGCCTCGGGCGGGGAACCACAGTTCTCGCTCCATTCGGCGTGTCATTGATGTCACATAAATGGTACAATAGCTATTCATTGATCCCCATTGTAGCCCTGCGACCTGGTATACAGTTGCCGATGTCAAAGTTGAGCCAAGATGCCTCTACACTATGACGCGGAATGGTTTGCGTTAGCCAGCCCCAAACTAGAAGCGCAGAGTGAGGTCCTACCGCTTCATGACATTGCAACGAGAAGAAGTCGATATGAGCAGCTCTTTGTCCAGTCTCACTACACAATATCAGATGACATTGAAGTCAGAGTCTACAACACTCTGGCTTCAGATGGTCATGAGATTCCCATTTATCACATCTCGAAAAGAACCTTACAGGCATCCCCTGAGCGTACACCAGCTGTGTTACATATTCATGGCGGAGGGTTCATATCTGTTCACGCGAAGGATATAATTCCTTCGCTTGTGCCGTTTGTTTCCCAGTCTGGAATACCCATATTCACAGTCGACTACCGGCTGGCACCCGAGAACCCTTACCCAACGCCGGTAGAGGATTGCTGGAGTGGGCTACTATACCTCCACTCCCAGGCAAAGGAACTCGGGGTCCATGCTCATCGGATAGCTGTTATGGGTGAGAGTGCGGGGGGTGGCCTGGCTGCCGGGGTAGCCCTCTTATCAAGAGAACGCAAGTTGTCACCGCCCCTAGCGAAACAGATCTTGATATATCCTATGTTGGATGACAGAACCGTGACAGATCACTCGGAGGGCTTGGCAATTTTTAGCATGAACGATGTAATCACCGGCTGGGCCGCCTATCTCGGCCGAGATCGGGGCACTGACAGTGTGTCGCCGATTGCTGCGCCTGCTCGAATCGTCGACGCAGAAGGTCTACCACCACTGTATCTTGATATCGGCCAGTTGGATGTTTTCCTTCATGAGAATATTAACTTTGCAAGAAAGTTTCTTGAGGCTGGGATTCAAACGGAATTGCATGTATATCCAGGTGTGATTCATGCTTTTCAGCGGTGGGCGCATACCTCGCAGATTGTAAAGCAAGCGTTTGCGAATAGGCTGAGAGCAATAACGACTGTTTAAAATAGATAAATAGCAGATAAATCATGATAGACAGTGATATTAAAAGAAATAAGCTTGATTTAAACTTTTCGGTAAATTCACGAATCCCTCGACTCGATTTTAGGGTTGAGGTTTGGGCCAGTCTGGAGAGCCAGATCTCGTATTAACTCCACTATCTAACTTCTACTAAGGCTCCTTACGAAAGACAGGATTCGCCCAATTGGTGATAATGCTTCATTTAACGTTATAAGTATATAAAACTACAAACGATACACGCCTTTAGTTGGTTGAATTTGCAACTATCCAACAAGCCGCAGGGACTTCCATCAAGTATACGTCACCTTGACATTATTGTGTACTTCCGAGGGGTCCGGGGATAAGACAGTATATATAAACACCTAGGTAACCTCGGTCCGAGAATTGGGGCTTCCTTGAAACATATTTTAACGCGATAGCTGTGTTAGATTGAAAATACCTTTCAGTCCACAATTCATTCAGTACGGTAATTCACCACGTACACTCAACCTCTTTAAATACCAATCTTGCAGTCAATTATCAAGATGGGGAACATCGATTCTTATAAGCGCCTTACAGAAGTCCTTTCTTTGGATAATATACCGTTGCTTCTAGCTGCAGGTATCACTTATACTGTTGGGTTCCTTCAGTACTTTTATGCGATCAAGCTATCTGTACGGGACGGAAAGGCACCCATGCCCTTCTGGATGCATTCGTTCTACCTCGCCCACGATTCTATCATGTCTTACCTCTTCTCCCAAGCTGCTCCAAGGTATAACAATCATTGGTTTCTAAGGGGCACATCAACAGCAATGTTCGTATGGTCGACTTTGGAAATATGGTGTATCCACAGAGCCATCACCAAAGAGAGGAAGGCAAGCTTCTCGTCTCTTTTCGGACCAAATCCCCCTTTGATCTCAGTGCTCGCATACGCTGTTGCGCTGCAGTTGGTTATGTATGCCACGGTCATTTTAGGAACTCTCTTCATGGGACACGGGTGTTTTATGCAATGGTTTTGCCTAACCAATGTAGTGATCGTTATTGGTCCAACACACGAATACATACGGCGAGGATCACGAGAGGGTTTATCGCTGAGCTTTTGTTTCATTAATATCGTGGGGACCATTTTCACATTTGCGCCATTCGGCTTCTGGGCCTTGGCTATTCCTGAAATGTTTGCTCGGCCTGAATATTATTCGCTAGGAGTTGTTTTCGTGCTTTATACCATTTGGTGTTTTTTTCTAGTGTTGCAATACCCCGAAAAATAGTCAATACCGATACTGTATCTCAGCACTTGGATCGTGTCATTGAGTTTTTCAAAAAATGTGAAACAAAACACCGAAGAATTTTGAGCTAACAGCGCACACCACACGTCTTAGATTCCATGAATATTGTACAAAGAGATAGGAAATAAGCAAAAGGCAGCTGTCAATTCACATCAAGACCACGCGATTGGAATTTGGAGTGCCCAATTACTGAACTGCGCTAGTCTGTCGGCGTAGTGAAAGTCGCAATCCAGGCTTTTGGTACGACATCCAGACTCGATGAGATGGGAGTTGATAACCATAAAATCTGGGTTGTCGCTATACATCCGCCGCAACCCACTTATTCAACTAACAAGCATCCAAAGCCGCTCGAAATGTTTAAACCATGGAACCCGTATGCTTGTTCAACTATTTGATGGGCCTGGGGATAAGGCGAACGTAAAGCTCAGGTTTAGCCCAGAGGAATGAAAGAACATTCTTTTCCAACCACCCTTCACTGCGAGGGTCAAGTTCCAAGTCAAAGTTCCAGATCATTCTAGCCAATATAAGTCGCATTTCAGCATACGCAAGACTAATGAGAGATTAGCAACGGTTATCTGCATGCGAAATAGTGCGCTTACTTTAAACCAATGCAATTGCGAGGGCCCACGGAAAATGGCTGAAATGCTCCTTTTTGGTCGCTATCAAACCTTGGATCTCCAAGCCATCGTTCTGGAACGAAGGATTCTGGATCTTTGAAAAATGTCGGGTTGTGGAACATGGGCCACTGCCAGATGCCGATTATGGTCTAGATTCAGAACATTAGCAGTTACCATAGAAATCTCTTGTAAGACCTAATCACATTTGGTGGTATGTATTCTCCACAAATCATGGCTCCACTAGAAGGCGTTTTGCGAGGTATAGCTGTGGGCACAGGCGGATAGATACGGAGGGCCTCATGCAGCACGGCCATCATATACTCCAGCTTTTGAACGCTAATGAGATCGATCTCATCTTCTTTTTCAAAGGTTTCGTTCAACTCTTTCTTCAACTTTTCCAGAATTGGTTTATGAGTAGCCAGTAAATAGGTGGCGCCTGACAAGACAGTTGCGGTTGTCTCAGAGCCACCAACGATTAAGTTGTGGGCATTAGCGAGAATCTCAGGATGAGAAATTTTCTATTCAAGATTAGATAATAAATATTATTTTGTATCTCTACAGTCGACTTACCGATTTCCTGCGCGCATTTATCATGGACTCCATAAAATCGGGCCTCGGTTCTTCGAAAGATAGTCGCTTAGCAACCTTTGCTTCAGTGAACTCAGCGTGTGTCTTCATGTCTCTTTTGATATCCTTTGGGATCATAAACTGAGAAAAGAAGTTCAGAACCGGGAATCGGATGAGAACAGAAGAAAATGCTATTCCCTGGACATGCTGAAAGATGAGCTTTACCCATGGGTGATAGCGAGATTCTTCCAAGCAGCCAAACGATTCGCCAAATATTAAGTCACCAATCATGTCAAACGTAGCCCAGTTATACCAGGAGGTCATTTCCTGTGCGTCTCCCTGGGCCGAGGCCGTTTTGAGTCTGTCAATTAGCAAATCAACGTAGCGTCGGAAAATAGGCTGTTGATCAAACATAGCCTGAGCAGAGAAACCATGAGAGAGGATTTTTCGTACTCGACGGTGCCTTTCGCGGTTGGAGCCAACAAGGGTAAGTTTGTCATTACCTCTCCAAAAATCAGGATCTTTGCCATTCTCATCTTGATCCTGCTTTCGATGACCCATCATATCATTCCATGAGTCAGGAGATCCAAATATGAGCTCATTGGGGGCAATTCGAACAATATCTCCATATTTTTGATGCAATTCATAGATCGTCTTATGTCCGCTGCCGGAGACCCAGGCAATGGAAAAGGGGACACGAGATGCGGCCCAGGTTCTCGGACCTGGGAACTTGCTGAGGGGATGGAAATAGAGATTGTATATTATGGAGCCGACTTGATAGCATATGAGCTGAGGGTTAGGATTCCAAGTTAGCAAAACATTCTCATAGCCCGGGATGCAATCTAACACAAACAAGTCGGGTTTTCTTTTCATAATGGACAACATACAGAGCCTACAAGAAAAACAAAAGAGGATATGAGAGGGTTTTGGCCAAAGAAAGTCTCGAGAACCCAAGACATGATGAAATAGCAAGTACTTTCTCTTGATCGGGAGATGCAGTTCAATCAAACATATAATCTAGAGTAATGATCGGACTCTGTGCGAACGTTTCGACGGGATGCAAGACCTTTACACCTAGTTCTATCAAGCAACTATTGTTGACCAATTCTGTTTGCGTTTGAAGTATCGGGAATAACATTCATTTCAATTTAAATGACAGATGAAATCATTGTCACTGAGGAACAAGCAGCAAAGGTGGTTGCCGAGGAGTGAATTTGCTGTCCTCGGCTATAGGCAGAGTTAACGTCTCCTCTCGTCCTTAGTCTGCATCTGTGTCATTGTATATTAACCGCTTATACTAACCATGCCGACAGTATTAATGCAACCCTAACCCGGACATTAGACCAAATATTGTTCTACTTTCAGGCCTAGGGTTATGGATACATGGAGGGTCAATACCCCGTGAGTTTAAACTTCGTGCCAGGTTTGAATTGGCAACGGCAGAAGCAGTCCTTCCCATTTTATGAGTCAAACCACTTTCATCCTTGATCCAGCTTCAAGTGCAAGATTGGACGATGATTCTTCCGGCGCAGATCGATAGGTTGATTCCGTAATATTAGACACAAAGTTGAATAGCACACCCGGAGGAGAGAGGAGAGATGATAACAATCAAGCAATTGCATCAGTTTCGCCGAATGATCGAGGAACCAAGTCATTTCAGTGCCAATTTATTCCAAAGTATTTTGCACCGAATGGTCTTCAGGCGACAAAACTTGCACCAGGTTCATCCGATGTTTCATCTCACAGACCACGAGTCCAACCCCCATCCACGGCAACATTTTGACCAGTAATCTAAAGAAACGTAGTAAGCTGGTCTGACAACCTTAAATCCACATATTTGGTAATTCGCTTACATAGCTAGCCCTCTCAGACGCTAGAAAGAGGACTTGGGCTGCCAGTTCATCAGGTCGTCCTGGGCGCTTCATTGAGATAATAGGTTGCGGTTCCGGTTGAGCTTGGCCTATTTGTTCCCCTTCTGTTTCAATTTTTTCACTCACACCTGTATCAATAAGACCTGTTGCAATGGTATTAAAAGTTATACCGAAGGACGAGAACTCATTCGAAAGCGATCGCATAAGCCCGACAGCGGCCCTGGAATCAAGAGTGAGTTCATTATCAATCAGCAGCAGGTTGGTAGTGTCAGATCAACGAACTCACAATCGGAAAGTATTTCCTAAAACGATATGATGCCATCTGTGAGGCTCTAGAGTGCAAACGCTTCCCAAATTGATAAATCTCCCCCACTTCTTTTCCTTCCAAGCAGGCAAGACAGCCTTTGCTAAATACACAACACTCAAAACACACTGCTCTGAGCTTGTCCTGAAGTCATCTGCACTCGCGTTGTCAAAGCCAAACCTCACCAAAGATCTCACATTGCACACAACTACATCCGGCACAGTCCCAAACACCTCTTTTGTCTTGGCGATAGCTGCAGTCACGTCCTCTTCTTGCGTCATATCCGCAGGAACGTAGCTAGCTTTACCACCAAGAGCTTTGAGTTCTTGGACAGTTTCTTCCAGTGGACCGATGCGACGAGCCGTGATCATCACCGAAGCTCCTTCTTTCGAAAATTCCACGGCCACTGCCTTACCAATCCCGCTGGATCCGCCTGACACAAGTACGACCTTATTTTCGAGGCCAAGTTTCATGATTATTGTGAAATGCCGTATGACCTTGTGAAAGAGATGTTTTAAGTGGTTTTAACTCAAAATTAATAAGCATTGGGGAGGATATGCGGTAGACTTTGCATATTATGGGCGGCATGGCATTCTTGTCTGATTTTGTTTTCTTTCGCCCACCTTGCACCTATTCGCACAGCCGAGGCTACTTCTCCACGCTGCACCATCCGACGGCCTCGCTCTCCATGATTTCAGTAGCGGATGAAGCAAGATCGTCCGAAATAACAACCGGTTCACCTAATGAATCCAAAACCCAGGCTACAAAGCCAACTTTTCTCCCCGAATGTAGCTTAGTAGAAAGTAGCCACGGGCCGAAAGAGATGTACCGAGGCATTTTCAACACAACACCTGACTATTGATAGGGAAGTATATTATCTTTCGCAGGAAGGACTGCCCAAATACTAGTTGATAAATCCACCTTGGCGAATACCTCAGCAGCGCTACTCCAGTAATCCATCAACGAAAGCCTCTTTTCTGTACTTCTCAATGGCTTCATCCTCAGGACCTAGAGAGTGGCTCGTGCAGGTACCTTTGATACAGGGGAGTGTCGAAAAACGGCTTTCTCTTCGACAACAACACATTGACGAAGCGATGCCGAAAATTAGAGATGGCATCATATCGTTCGCGGGGGGCGTTCTCTCTAAACCAACAATAGATGGTGACAACAAGGATATGATCCTTACCATTTTCACGCTGAGAGCAGATACTCAAGAGGAAGCACAAAAGATTATTGAACAGGATATATACACAAAAGAGGGTGTGTGGGACACAAAGAAGGCGCAGATACTTCCTTGGAAGACTAGTGTCGCCATCCCTTCATGATTACATTTTCGACATACCACATGACACATACAACAGATCATTGTACTATATTCCGAGTCTGTAGCATGGCGATTAATTGTGACTATTGATCTCAACTTCCCACCGCTGCTTGGCCCGCTCATTGCTCTGGGGGGAAGGCCCACTCCGTCCCTTCGGATCGCCCTACCCTATACTACATAGCCCTTATCACATGTCTGACAAAAGTTCTAAACTTTTCTTGAAGACATGGGCTATGATCTACTAAATGCTTTCGATTTAGGGAAACATTAGTCGGGATTCTAAGAGAATATTGGTTTTATGTAAATGTATCGATGATGTTTGCTTTTAACTGAGTAAGCTTACCAGAATGCGTCAATTGACTCAGTTAGAAAAGTTTTGATGGGAGGAGAGTCACGGCATAAAAATGCCGGTGAAAATGAACTTGGCTTAAAATGGCTGAGGTGGAGAACCTGACTTTTTGAATTGCACCTATGTAAAGTAGAAATTAAAAACCAGAAAGGTTAGCTGCTCTCCAGTAGCTGAACATGTTCCGACTTCTTGAGGTGTTTGGAGAGTATGTGGCTTTGATAGAGGTTTGGCTTACCCTTGGGCTAGAGACAAATTTGTGGTCAAGTTTAAATACATGATGTCATTTGGATCGGCAACACACTTTCTGGTATTCAACAAAACCACTAGTGCACACTGAAGAGCACCATCTTGAAAACAAGATCAAAATGCCAGGTCAGACCGATTTCGGAGCAGTCGCCCGAGGTGTTCGGATACGAGTGGTTGAGACTACTAGGCATGTTCGGACAGGATTCAAGAATGTGATGAGTAACCGAGGCAAAACTAAGTAGTCACCGAGAAGCCAAGGAAATGGTAATCATCAATGTTGCCAACCAAAACAATACAGCTCTCAATTTATTCATACCATACGCATATAAGGGAAACATGGCTACACCTTCTTCTATTTCCACTTCCAAAGATATTGACAGATATCACCACTGATCTTGTCAAGTTTCCCTTCTCAATTAAACGAGTCAATCCAACGTATGAATATGGCAACCTTCTCAGGCAAAGTCATCGCGGTCTCTGGTACGCCGGTGTTTCAATACTGCCCCTGCAACAGAAGCAGCCGCTGACGCTGTGTGCAGGTGCGGCATCCGGAATTGGCCTTTCTACTGCTAAGATACTCTACTCCCGCGGAGCATCTTTGGCCCTTTCTGATATTCGAAAGGACGTCCTTGATGGAGTCAAGGATCAGATACTTGAGCAAGGCGTACAAAAAGACCAAAGACTCACCACATGCAAAGTAGACATTACCAACACAGAGGATGTCAACGGGTGGATTGATCAGGCAATTGGAGATTTTGGCCGACTTGATGGTGCCGCCAATATTGCAGGCACCGTGGTTCTTGATGAACTCATCGAAGGCACAACTGATGAATCTTGGGAGCGCATCATGGCAATTAACTCGACTGGAACGTAAGTCCATTGTATGAGAGGCCCCACCCTCGCAAAATTCCCATCATCATCGGCTTTGTTGACATGTAACTGGTCTCAAGATTTAAATCTCTCCGAGCTCAGTTACCCAGGCTTCCGTCTGGTAGCTCGGTGGTGACTATTTCGTCCATTGCTGGGCTCGGAGGCGCTCCACATATGGTAGCTTATGGTGCAAGTAAACATGCCGTGATTGGCCTCACACAAACTGCAGCAGTTGAGTATGGACCAAAGGGTATTCGCGTCAACACCATCGCACCGTAAGTTGAACTTCTTGCGCAAATGATAGTCTAGACCAGTTAACTCTTCATAACTAGATCCGCGATTGCCACTCCTCTTGCGTTGGGGTTTTTTAAAGAGGAAGACAAGCACAAGTTTAGTGCAAATCGGTCATGCCTCAAGCGTGTAGCACAGCCAGAGGAAGTCGCGAAAGTCGTTGCATTTCTTCTCTCAGATGAGTCCTCGTACATCACAGGCTCGGTGATTAATGTTGACGCTGGGTGGACGGTGTCGACGCCTGTAGATTTTGTAATTTAATGCATGACAAGTCGTGGCTATTTTAACAGATCTCTTCAACTGAGATAGCCTATTGTTTTAAATGATGAGTTTTATATAACCTTTATATTAATGAGTAGTGCTAGGGGCACCAACAACTATTGCTATTCGCACTAATAAATCGTCATGTGACTAAAATTGCGGCCAATTGTCCTCTTTTCCCTTCTATACATATAAATTTTATATGCAACTAAAAGAGCTTAAAGAATCACACAATACATACACAAAGGCTGCTTATTTCAATACATTAATGCTATCCCTATAGCTCAAATAGCCTAAAAAATACATTTCCATTAAAATAAATACATTAGCCTAGGCCAATATATTATCTAGCGCTAGCCTTATCTAACAAGGCTGCAACCCTAATGACCTCTCGGGTCCTTAAGGACACCTTACCCCTTGCAGCCCCTCTCCCCTATCTCCCTTATGTTTTTTGCCTCATAGAATATATGTGTAGTCGATCTTATTGTAGATATACACTGATGCCTGTAAGGTCCGTTATTAGGATTGGGCTGAAGGTTGTGTGATGAGGGCTGGAGGAATAGAGGAATAAGGGGCTGTAGATGAAGAAGGCAAGTTGCGGCGGATGATATCAATTTCAGAGGAGGTTGCCCGAAATAACCATTGTTCCGGGATTTCCCGGTCACGTGGTGTATTTTGTTGGTACGAATAGCAATAGTTGTTAGTGCCCCTAGCACTACTCTAGATAATTATGACCGCCTATCCAATAACATTGTTGACCTTGCTGACGCATCTTGAAACATGGGGTGGCTACACACTGTGCAACTGAATCTCTACCCAACATTACAACAGGATGAGGATCATTAAACGAGGCCGATATCTCACAATTATACCCGATATTATTTTACTGATCTAGAGATGGATAATTCTACCCGCCTTTCTAGTAGACACAGTGACCATTCTGCCTCGGAATTAATACCGTTGGAGCTATATTATTGAATGAAGCGCGCAAATCACACTGCATAATAAACCTCTAAATTAAGCATAAGAATAACAGCCTGATCATTACGAATAGCCGACACCTAACCAGTTGCCACCCATAAACCTTTGATGGGGTTGTGTTTGATAATTAATTTGGAATATTCCAGTGTCTACAGGATACCAGTGTCAATTAGCTTGAACCTACTCCGTGCAATCCAGGGTAGCATTCTTCCCGTGCCATGTTTCTCGTCACCACATTCTCCATTCCCGAGATCCTTTTCAAATGGCTTCCTCCATCATAACAAAACAGCAATCTCGACCAAGAATCCAATGTGAAGGTTGAAGGGATGGATGATCAGATAATGAGAAGCCATGAAAGAATCCCAAAATGCTAAGTGAAAAGCTCACATTAGTCTATCTGACGAAATCGTAAGGGCGTTTAGCACCAAGATTCAGATAAAAACGTTCCTACCTAAACAATCAGGTGCGTCGAGTCGATAGACTGTGCATTAAGCCCTTGGATATGAGAGAAGCAAGGACACAGTTCATCCATAAAGAAATACACACCATCGTGAATATGGAGTAGAAAATAAGCACAACTAACGAAGGATGAATTTCAAATGGAAATGGAAATCACGGGGTCATCCTTGCCCAATACTTCAAACCAAGATAATATTAAAATAAATCTTCAAGACGTAAGGTAATAAAAGTCTATGTCAGACTAATAGAAATATGCCGGGGCTCAAGAGAGGGAGTGCCTGACATCGGTCTGCACTCCTGGATAACGCTAACACTAAGAGTGTATCCTATCTTTCTGGTCCTTCGCCCAAAGGCGTCCTTTCTCTTCTCATCATAATGCACTAAAATATTGAATTTCTCTTCCTTAAAGACAATGGCCCACTGATTCCCAGTGCCATTTCCAACCAGAGTACCGTATTGAATAGACCCAGCACTTGGATCTAGCAATGCAGCGTTTACACAAGCTTGCCGATATGCTGCAAGTCTTCCATCCGCATGCTCTTGGGGGCTGACATCAACACCTAACCGGGTCGTTAGAAAAAGGAATAAAACCACTGCAGTGCTTCTATTTAACACAAACCTTTATGGTGGAAGACTTGGGAATAAGTGTTTGTGAAGGACCTTGTATTGGCAGCTGACATGGTGAAGGGTTTTCGGCTGGGAATAAGTTTGGTTTCTTTTCGTCAAGCAAGACAGTTCTTCGGGTTCTGAATGATACTAGTATTGCGAGTGATGAGGTGTTTGTGATCATGTAGATGCGCGACTTCCCTTTATACATGTTTCTGTCCCTCCAAAGTTATGAAAAGGTACATGGAGTTCTATGGTCAAAGTTTCGGTTCTGACCTTCGTATTCATGCAGCTGAGAGGCACATGGCGCTAGGATGCCTATGGCTAAGACATGCCTGACGCTAAAACGTTTCTCGCTAAAGTTGAGAGAAGTGTGAGGTTGAACCATATGTCGCCAAGACGTAACTGAAACCAATGTGCGAAGCTGAAATCTGGACAAAGCTGAATTGGATATCGCCAAGATACAAGTCAAAATGTGGAGAGCTGAAAATTATGGACCTGGGAGGGGTTCACACCTTGGATTGATTTGGAGCCAGAATTTACGCATTGAGATGGAGTAAATCTAAGTTTGGAGGGCTGAGCTGTTTGGGGATGACATTTATGTAGAGGTGCGATATTCATGCCGCCAAATGTTCTATTGTTGTCAAAATAGAGTTTATGTTGAGATACCAGTGACGGTACCCCGGATTTCAAGTTTATTGCTAATTGCAATCGAGGCCAGTCGGTTGCATTGGTCGGAGGAAATAATCCGATACGCTTAAAGCTTGGGTTTGCGCCGAGGGGCAGTATTGTTCGCCGAGATGTCCCACATGTTTATTGTTGGATCCTCAGACAATGACGCAAGTACTTGGCCGAGACTCAAAGACCCAAATCCATTCATCGAATTGGAATGCACCCTGAAGCTCCGAAATTAATCACATGCACGATCAATATCCCGGAGTGTGCGGGCCTGTGGAATCAGCAGTCCACTTTTTGAGGAGCTAACTGAGTCTATCGAATATCGTTTTCCTCTAATGCTCCTATCACATTTGTTGGCTGTATCCAACGTGAGAAATCTCGTTAAGCGAATATGACGCCAAGAAAGCCACCGCTTCACCCTCCCCCATCTCCTATGTGCGTGTCAACAAGTGCTTACGAGTGCTTGCCGGATTTTGGCTGTCCTATTGATTATTGCCGAGTACAACGGTCAAATTCTTCTCGAGAAACAAATAAGTGAAGATACTTCATCAATATCCTTCAATAGTGAACAATCACTGGTCAGGTCCTAGTTTTGGGGGGGATGAGATGAGTATTGAGAGTTCAAACAGAAAGATGCTAGTCTAGTCTATATTCCACTGGTATCCTCGTTACTCCCTTTCACTTCTTGGATAATTCCTGAGCTGATCCAATCGCTTATTGCCATTACCGTAATCATGGGATTGACGCCACTGGCACTAGGGAGAACGCTGGCATCTGCGACATACAATCCTTCTGTGCCCCAGACCCTTCCCCGCTCGTCCACAACGCCATAGCTCTCCCTTGCGCTCATCCGGCACGAGCCCATCTGATGCGCTGAGCCGAATGGTGTTTCTGGAGTCCTGTTTCCATGTCTTTCCATTTCCGCTAGCCATGACTGGAAGAGAAAATCTATAGCCGCCTGGCTTGAGCTGGAGGCATCAGACTGATGTATCCCCATCAGAACACCTGGGGGTACAGATTTCGGACGAATGAAAGGTCGAAGTCCTGGAAGCATGGGGTGGATCTCCAAGGCCCCTTGGACGTAGAGAATCTTCGCAAGAGAAATCATACCCAGCAGGTTATGACGACGGTCGAATGCTGATGGCGTATATGCGATGCAGGGTGTCCTTGTCACAGGATCAGGAAACACTTGCCCGCTATCTCGATCACGCGTGATAGCAATAAAAATATCTGTATGTCGATACATTGAGAGAAGGAGTTTGTACTCAAATCCCGAGGTCCAGTTCAGCCAGGTTGCGGACATTGATGGCTGTTGGGTAAGCTTTGGTTAACTCTGTGAGAGGATAACATACCATCATGGAAGCCCGCTCTAATTTTACCCCATGCCCCTTGCCATCGATATTATCAAAGCTTGAAACTACGGAAGTAAGTATTCCACCTATGTCTTGTTAGCGACAATGGCATAAGACATCATTGATCGGAATGATCTCTCACCTTCCCATGGTCGGACATCCTCTTCAAAAAGCCCAGCCACAAATGATGTCGGGTGAAGATGCAGGTTTCTCCCTATGTGATTGTTCTTCGCCTATTAGCAAGAATTCCAAGGTAATCCAAATTCGATGCAATCGCGCAATAGGGTCCGGACTCACCTTCAGTCCACTATTCAACAGAATCATCGGACTCCACAGAGAGCCTGCAGAAATGACTACCCTTCGCGCCCTGATGAATACTTGACGAGAAGTGTTTTCCCCAGATGAGGTGTCCACTTGACCGTCTACATGGCTTGACTTCCATGTACCAGTCACGCCATCTGCGACTTTTCTCCCGTTTGACTCGGTAAACAGAACCCGTTTTACGGTGAGTCCTTCAATGAACCTTGCACCGAATTTTGCTGCATCTGGAAACCAACCATTCGCAGGCCCTTGTTTAGCACCATTCCAGCAGCCCATGGCGCAGTAGCCATCGTCATGCTGGCATTGGTAAGTATTTTGTGGGACAGTGTTGGTGTTGAAACCCAGCTTCCGCCCACCTTCGAGGAGGGTTGCATTGCCATGATTATGTTCGATAAATTTGTGGTCTACTTTCATGTGATTACAGACACGATCAAGACATGTCTGAAAATTAGTCGAGTTGAAAAATGGGAGTCCGTGATCGTTAGCCCACTCATCACGCACGGTATTTTGCGTTTGGAGACAGGCACTCCAGTTGATGGTCCCTCCCCCGCCAAAACATGAACCTGCCGTGACATTAACCGACCCATCTTGTGTAGCAATCATGCCACTTTTTTCGTACAGATGGAAAAAGCCTTCTTCTTGGTCAAGCGGGAAGCATGATGTCGGAAAGTGATATCCCTTGTCCACGACGATAACCTTTTGGCCCGCGGCAGATAGATTCCTCGCTGCTACGCCAGCACCACATCCTGACCCCACTATAATTACGTCTGTTTTTAAGAATATCGGAGAATTCGAGGAAGGAAATTGCATGAACTCGAAGGGGTAGCTCCAGGTTCGAGACCAGGAGGACGGGACTGGCGGAAATCCAGAAATTGTGTTAAACAGTGTACTGGTACGGAGGTAAACATGCTTAGCGATTGTGGTGAGCTGTTTGAAAGCTGACCGAAGGATTGAAAAATGGCTGGTCCTCCAGGAGTGAAGCACCATTGTTCGGTTTTCTACGGAGAGATTGGTAAATTCAGCAAGTTTTCCGGTGACAGGGAAAGCTTTGATTCGGTTTCTAAGTCCGCCTTGTCAATCCCATAACCGTGTCCCCGTTGATGCTTCAGACTTACTCCAGTATTGATAACAGCATCTGCAAGGGAGATATCTGATCCTTAGAGAAGCCAGTTATCAGCCGTTTCAATACTTCTTGGAAACGGGCCATCTTTGATGGCCTTTCAGAGAGGTATTGATCAAAGACGTCCGTGTCGGGGAGGTCAACAGTAGTTGTTTTACGGAGATTGTCAATTGCTTCGGTATCTGCAGCGACGAAGGTACATCCCTCTGTATGTTTGCCCGAGCCGCCCCTTCCACTGGATGAGATGATTGTATCCATAATCGCCATCAAGGTATCCCATTGAGGCTCTGTAAGAGGGAAGGAGCCTGTAAGTGGGGGCAGGCCGATTCGGGTAGGACCAATTGTTTGTGTCGTTCCATCCATGTTGTGTGACAAGTGGTAATTTGGAATATACGCAGGGTATTCTGAGATTTTCCACGGGGTATGGCGATAAATACATCAAATATGTAGACATACCGACGCTTTTGACTGAGTCTCTTGCAACAAACTAACAAAAAGCCGAAGGGACATGAATGATTGCTTGCTGAGTTGAATCGGAATTGTTCCGTAAAGTTATCGTGCTCAAGAGAAGAGCTTCTATGAGATCAAATTAGGACAGCCGAGAGTGCATGTGAACGAGACGGGATGGTTCCGGTAGTGATACAGTGTGTGCATCATACATGGATACGACAAATAATCTATACCTGTCTCGAAGACTGTCACAGCCATAGGACCTAAGTCTTCGACCAAATCGGTTGGCCACTTGATGTCCGGGACTTGTAAGCCGTGTTCAACAATGAGTTCTTGACTTTAATTTCGTCAATACATCTTATTTATCACGATTTTCTAAATTCGAACTGGTCCAAAGCTCGTACTTTGGTGGACACGGCGGCTGGTTCCTGTATCAGGGGAGAAGTTGTGTTCTCCTAATGGTCTCACTTTCATCATTCCAACAACCAATACCCAAGATTCGTGATGTTAGAAGTTCCTTGAAGCAAAGGCTCGTGATCTAAGGGACGCGGATATCTCTACTGCACGGTCTTCACTTCTGTCCACTTCGCCTATTGAAGAGACTCCTTGCTAGCTGAAAGATTTTGAAGTAGAGACAAACCGAGTCCGCAGATGAGAACATCATTATGACCCTAAGAGTTCCAGCATGATGGGTGTTTTGCAACTTATGGTATCTAGAAGGTATTACTCCCTGCCATGATCGTTCCGCATACTTTTGATCCTGACCTAATCACTGTGTGGAACCGAGAGTATATCACATCCGAAGGCTCTGTCAACGTGTCCATACGATATAGTGCTCAAGGGTGGCTTGTCTCGAGCTCAAACCTAAAACACCATCACAAGTACGGCAATTAGTCTCGGCACTTATCAAATGTTAATGGAATTCTTATAGGCAGGCACCTAAGCCTTTGCACCATTAGCGTCTTTTTACCACTAGCGTGATGCGGAGATGCAGCGATGCCGAGGCACCAGATCTCGGATGTCGGGATGATCCCGCTGCCAAATGAGCGACATGGTAAACTCTGCGAGAAATGGGCAATATAGGGGCTATGGCCTCTTGACACTGCATCCCATCTTACCATGCCTTTATCGCACACATGACGCTTGCAAGAAATCCCAGATTCCTTGCGGCAATGACTGTGAATTTATCTGCCACTGAAAAACTTCGGCTAGCATGGCGCCTAACATGTGTTGGTACGAGAAACCCCATATTCTCATCAAGTTTACTCCTCGAGCCACCTGTAATACTAATGCCTTGCTCTAGTACCAGGGAAAATAGCCCTGACCGTGGTGCGTTCTCTCTTCATGGCCTGGGTACGCGGCATTCCTCCGCGCATGTACCTTGCCTGTGGATTCGTCAGAGTGTTCCTGGGAACATTCACGCCACGTGAGATCCAGTGCCTTTCTCCTCCAACAAGGGAATGCTACAGAGCATGGGTTCAACGCAAAACGGCCGACACCAAGAAAAATACCCAGTTGGGGACTGTGGGTATAAAAGTCGATATCGAGTCTTTGGAAGACGGCAAGTCTTCGCTGCTCTGGCTTGGAAACCGCGAAAAGGCCAAGAAAGTGGTACTGTTTTTCCATGGTGGCGGCTACATTGCACCTCTCCTTCCTGGCCACCTAGAGTGGTGTTGGAGAGCATATGTGTGCGCGGGGCTTGATATGGGCGTTGAAGTTGCTGTGGCAATCCTCGAATACACTCTTTGCCCCAATTCAAGCTATCCAGGCCAGCTCTGTCAAGCTGCGAGTGGCCTTCTTCATCTTCTTCAATCTGGCTTTCGACCGCAGGAAATCATCATTGGCGGAGATTCTGCAGGCGGAAATCTATCAGCCCAGTTGATCTGCCACCTGATACAACCCCACCCGACGGTTACACAGATTGAGCTTGCTGAACCACTTGCTGGCGCATTTCTCGTCTCACCTTGGCTCTCTCAACATACTAGCGACTCGTCATTTTTAGAGAACCGCTGGATCGACATGCTTTCGGCATCAATTGTGGACAAATCCACCAATCAGATATTGAGAATCGGAAATACAAATTTGGACCGGAAAACTCTTGATGCGCTCGTGTTCCCTGCGGGGATGTCGGGATCCTGTTATCGGGGATTTTCCAAAGTCTTGAGTCGCATGCATGTTACTGCAGGGAGGCATGAGGTTTTTCACGATCAGGTAGCACAATTTGTGTACGAGGTTCAGCACTTGAACCCGATGCTAAAGGTGCAACATGACATTCAAAAGCACGCCGCACATGATTTCATCCTTCTTGAAGGCCAAGAGGAGCGTAACGGGGAGTATATGGAAGCTATGAAAACATGGATGCGCGGCGTGTTGAAGGAAACCCATGTCACACCAATCGCTGTGAGCACTGCAACTATTGAGTCGTAATTTACATATTGCAATGCAACATCTATCTAGTTATTGCCATGCGTATCATATTTACCTATGCATCTGTTGTTTCTTGTCTTTTTTTTTTTTTCAAATACGACGAGACCGTGTATCTGTTTCGTTCATTGATCTTGACCTGCGTCAGATCGGCCTTTTCACCATCTGCGCTAATTGAATGGTTACGAATGAGTGACCTTGTCCGAAATGTGCGAACTACCGCATGATTCACAAAGATTCCGCAGCAGCATAAAATCGGTTGAGCAAGACCCTTGTTCTAGAAATCACACATCAGTCTTCTTGGAAACATTTCATCGATCTTCTTCCAATACAAGTACAGCGGTGGCTCAACTTCACACATTCTCAGTAAAACCCGTCCAATGCCGAAATCCGATTCTTCAGGAACTTCCACAGCTCCGGAAGCTTTTGATCCCTCGATCTGAACATCAAAACATATAGAATTGCCATTACTATCCCTCCCCATATTAGTGGGGATAGGCGCTGGACTCTTCTCCCATCTCGATCGAACCAGACCTTATCGGTCGGTCTAAAGGTCTTTGCCAAAGTAGCTGCAGTCTTTTCCGTGTACGGTGGGTACTTGGAACCCAGTACCAGATCTAACCACTTTGGAATGTCAACAACCGTTCTCATATGAGTGAATTCTTTGAAACCATAGGCCCCATGGTATGCGCCAATTCCAGAGTGCCCGGCTCCGCCAAATGGAGCACCTTCGGCGAGCATGTGTACGATTGCATCATTGATAGACACTCCACCAGATGTGGTTAAGCCTAGTATGCGTTCCTTTTCAGCGTGTGATGTTGTGAACGGATACAAAGCCAAGGGAGTTTCCCGACTTGTAGTGTGCTGGATAGCCTCGTCCAATGTTGCCTCTAAAATTGGTAGAATAGGACCAAACAACTCTTCAGACATCAATGAATCTGAAGGCGAGACATCGACAACGATAGTTGGGGTAAACGCCAGGCTCTTAACATCACATTCTCCGCCGTAGATGATTTTGCCGGATGTCTTATCGAGGAGGGCCTTGAGGCGATTGAAATTCCGCTCGTTAACAATATGCGAGTAATATGATGGAAATTTCGTGCCACCGGAGAGGAATTTATCAAAGTATTTGATTAGTGCGATCACGAATTTCTCCTTGACGGCCGGATCAACAAATACGTGGTTTACAGTCAAGCACACCTATTCCACATGTAAGCATCAAACTATGGATACTTAGAAATAAACACTCACCTGTCCAGCGTTGAGAAATTTTGCGGCCGCGATTCTTTTAGCTGCAAGTTCAACATCTGCATTTGCAGAAACTATCGCAGGGCCTTGGCCTCCAAGCTCCAAGGTGACGCTAGTAAGGTGCTTTGCTGCCTTTTCATAGATAATTCTACCAACCTTTGTTGATCCTGTGAAGAAAATGTGATTCCATCTCTTTTGCAAAATGTATTCCATCTCCCTTGGCCCAGCTGTTACAACCTGAATGGCATCCTGGTCCAAGTATTTGGGAATGATTTCTTCAATCAGCTTTTGTGAGGACAGAGCTACCTCGCTGGGTTTGAGAACCACACTACATCCTGCAGCAATCGCGGAGATCATTGGCTCCAGAAGTTCCATGAATGGGTAATTCCAAGCAGACAAAATTAGAGCTACACCCTTCGGCTCTTTCCGGACTCTGGACTGGCCGAAGAGGTTCAGGGCATCGAGTCTTGATGGCTTTTCATCTGTTGTCCATTGCCCAATGTTCTTGAGCACGTACAAGCAGGTTGTTTGTATGCCGTAGACATCAACTGTAATAGCTTCAAGGCGATGCTTGTGTAAATCGTCGTGTAAAGCCTGGACGATCCTCTCCTTGTTATCCTCTAACATCCACCAAACCTTCTGAATTTGGAGGACGCGCCAGTGGATTTATTTGGTCTTTTGGGAAGCGAATGCTGCGACGGCATTGGAGTGTACCTGGGCCAATTTGAGTCAGAAATCCGACACAATGATTCAACACCTCTCGTGGCTGTGAAACTTCGTGTGAAGACGGTGGGGTATGAAAATCACAAGGAGCTACCTGATCAATGTGTGCTTGCGAACTGAACACCATTTTGACTCGCACTAGGAGGCAGATCTTCTAAGCGATGTTGCGTATTGTACTAGCGCAAGCCCTGTGCGTTGGATGAATGGGCCGAGTGTCAACTGTGTTGAGAATCGGTGAAGATGAATTGGCGTGGTATAGTCTCCACAAGTACCTAATCACCCCCTCCCAAGTCTACCATCAGCCTCGGACTAGCACGAGGCACCGAGGGAGACCTTTCAGACACAAATTCTTTTCTTCCATACAGTCCGACGGAACCAATCCGTCTACGGTCATCTTCAGTCGAAGTGACTACTTGGCGTGCTACCCTAGAGCAAGGCAGCATTATGCCGAGGCTGAATGACAAGAACCCCGCTTCATCACACCCATAGGAGATGAGCTGAAAGAGGCACATCTCCTAGTGCTGGTAAATATAGCTTAGGAGCAACCGATTTAGGCTTAGTCTACTGGGTGTCTCATGTGGGAAGTTAACCGAATGAACACCGCCACCTGCAATGTGAAATGTGAAGAAGGAAGTGAAGCAAACAGTTGATCAAATTGCAACGAAAGCTAAAATAAACATTCAAAAACACAACATTAGCCCCTTAAATAGGACCACGCAAAACAATCTCGAAAGTTGATAGAAAGTTTGTTTCGGGTGTTATCCTGGGCAGCTTTGGTGTTGAGACCGGCCGGCTTCTGGCTGATGACGGGTGTTGTTGATCCGTCTCCACTAATTATATCCATGACCACTTGAGGATGCATTTTCGCTATACCCTTCATCCCCAACCACCTATTTCAAGTTGATGCAACGTCTCATTTGTTGGACAATAACGGGGAGGTACCTGGTGAGATCGCCATGATACCTCCAACCCAAATAGGATAAACTTATTAGGGACAATACACCTCCGAGGAGAACCCAGGTCCTCATTAACCTCTGGAATAATGGAAAGTGCGTGGAGTTGTTTGTGCCCTACAGTCGTTAGTTTTGTTTGTCAACAAGACCGTTGCCCGTTGGCAATGCTCACCGCGATTGTCCAGTCGCTCCATTTCGGGAACAAGCTGCGATACCAAAAGTGAGCTTGCGAATACGGGTAGCTCATCGCATTCCACGTGCGGTCTTTGGCTACAGTTTCTTGGATGTACCAGCTCTGGCACCCAGAGTTCCACACGGTTTTCCCCAGATCGTTTTGGATTCGGTCAACATAGGCCATCTCAGCGCCGTTCCTGAGCTCAACTACGCCTCTCTCACTTTCTAGTATTGGCTTGATGATACGAAGTGCATAATTGATGCTGTTTTCGGATGCCATAATAGCAGATGTATGGCCTGTAGCGGCATTGGGACCTGATTGGCAAAACCCATTAGCCTGTCTGACCATGATAAAAGCATGCGATGTAGGAACTAACCGAGAAGAATGAAAAAGTTCGGGAACCCATTCATGACGGAACAATTGTAGGCTTCGGCTCCCCCAAATGAATCCCAATGTTGGGTCAAATTTTCCCCTCGCCCAACGACCTCAATGCCTCCAAGAAATTTATTAGTGACATACCCATTAGCCAATACGATGACGTCTGCTTCAATAATGCCCCGTGCAGTCCTGACGCCCTCTGGTACGATTTCTAGAGCCCGATCGTCTGTCAGGGTTAGATTGATAGCATGCAAACAATCCAGATACCCGGAATCGAAAATCCTTCGTTTACAACCAACTTCGAAATCTGGAATCAAAATGTCGTGATACTTGACCGGGGCTCTCGACTTCATGTGCTTCTCAGCCTGAGTGAGCCGTTTTCGGCGAAAGACAGCAGCAGATTCAGTCATGGGAAATCCTCTCAACTCATTTTCCGCGACAAGGAAGATAATTAAACGCTGAAGTGCCATGCTGCCTGGGATGAACTTGAATAGAAGCCGGATCATATTGGTATTGACACTGTCAATTGCAGGAAGAATCCAGTGTTTAGATCGCACAATTTGGGTGAGATGCTTCGTTTTTTCGACGATGGAGGGTACAATTTGCGCAGCTGTGCAACCATTTCCAAATACAACCACTCTCTTATCGTTGAGGTCAACATCGTCCCTCCACTTAGATGAATGAAAGATTGGGCCGGCAAAGGTCTGGGCTCCTGGTACATCCAGTTCTCTGGGTTGAACTAACTGACCCGCTGCAGTAAATAGAAATTGTGACTCGTGGGTAAAGACTTTGCTTGTCTTCACGTCGCGTATGTGCAATCGCCACCGCTTTGTTTCTTCAACCCACTCACACTTTTCGACATTGACTCCAAAAGTCATTTTTGTTGGAAGCGAGTATTTTTCGGCTACTTGTTTGAGATAATTCAAAAGTTCTTCATGGGAAGGCAAGACTCTAGTCCAGTGTGGGTTGGGCTCGAAGGAATAACTGTATAGTGCACTTGGAACATCGCAGGCACACCCTAGTCGGTCAGTACGCTGCCTTTTCACATCTCAATATCATTTCTTCGCGGGCAATACCTGGATATTTGTTCGTAAACCAAGTCCCTCCTAAATCAGAATGCCTGTCGAAGAATTTGATATCTTCAATTCCGTACCATCGTTTCAATGTTGCCCCGAGACCGATAGCGGAGAAACCGGTGCCGATACACGAAAAGCGGCTATAGCCGTGTTGCTTTTCATCCTGGAGATCCATTCCAAACCGATTATTATCGACAATAATAAGTGATATAGAGCTTTAGGGATGATTTCGGGTGCTCGATTGCTTTATAATTAACAAATGCAACTATCATCAAGGGGCATGTGACCGACCTGCTCAGTGCCCTATTTAATACCCTTTGGGCTCATGGCCAAACTAAGCCAATGCCTACAATCCCGGCTACTTTGCCACAAAGAATCACAACAATAACATCCGAGGTTCTTACTCCTCCGTATGTCGTGGGAAGCGGGGAAGCTGTTGGTCATGGAGCTTAGACAGTCACCAGTCGGCATGGCCCCGAATCGCCGGAACAGTTCCGTGCCACAAGCAGTCATGTTGGGGATCTAGAAGTGGAAATTTATACCTGGAAGAAACCTTCAACAAAAATTTATGGCTGATGGCAGGATTGACGCTGGTGATCAGAAACTTGCGAAGCTGTTTCGAGGTTGAAGAGATGGGATCATGCCACTATTTGGCTGTCCATGTAAACCAAGTAGACTAAGCCATTCAAATCGCTAGCTCCATCAAAGGTTAAATTATCTAATATATTGAGGTTTGGATTTCATGGGTGTCGGCGTATTAAATGATCCATATTCACAAAGTCTCATCATTCACATGTTGCTGCTTTGATGCTACCACTTGCAATTCAATTGACTAAATGTACGCCCTAATTAGTCATTTTTATCTCTTGGATGGACCATGCTTAAATCAGTCTTTGATAAACAAGATTTACATCTTGTAAAACACGTATTCAAAAAGTACCTGCAGCGCAGACCCGTGTCGCCATGAAGCCCACCTTTCAGATCAGACATCACAGGCAATACCATCGGTGTTGCGCGCTCAAAACCTTGCCAAAGCATCGAACATTATGTCAGTTGCCACAAGCTTGTATCAGTCTGCCCGTTTTGGGGTCGACCTGCTGTCTTCCTCTGAAGTCAACCCCTAGTTTGTTTGTTCTCTCCCTCGCCAATCTCCACATCCACTCTGGACCTCCTTTCTATGGTAGCGAATTAGGGTCCGCGAGCCATCTTCATTTCTAACTAAGACTCACCATGATAGCAACATACCGCATTACCCCGGGCATGTATACCGTCCTCCCGTATCCACTGTGCAAGGTTTCGGTGAGCGTTTCACACACCGTCTCGACGTCCAAAAGAGGGAACAAAAAGTTTGACTGTTTCGTGTCCCCTTTAAATAATGGTGTTCGGATGAAACTGAATATGCCGAGTGACAATCTTACTCGAGGGGCTTTGTGGATATTTCTTAACTCTAGTTGCAGTGCCTACAAATGTCAATTCCATAACAAACATATGGGTTAAATTTAACCGCAGCTCACTTCATGCAGCGCTATCAAGCCGGCCTTGGATGCCGCGTAATCCGCTACCCGGCTCGGTGGGAGCAGCGCACTCATTGAGCTAATATTCACAATGTGACCGTGATTTTGAAGCACCATATTTGGTAAGAATTCCTTTACGAGCAGGAATGGAGCAATAAGGTTAGTCTGAATGGTAAGCTGGACATCACTATAGTCACCCTCGCAAACGGCAAGACCACGACAGATGCCAGCATTATTGATAAGAACTGTGGGATTGCCAACTTCGTGACGAACTTTGTCGCAAACCAGCCGGATTTGAGTCGAGTCGCTGAGATCACACTGGTAATAGTTGATGGAAGAGTGTGGAGGAGGTTTCCAATTCAATGGCACGTAATCGATAATCACAATCTTCGTCTGTGAATGCCGCGCATGGAGGTGTTGTGCCATGTGAGCTCCGATTCCGCTGCTCCCTCCTGTAATAACGACAATCTCTTTCTCCCAATTCCAATCCCCGCTCGGTTCCCAGTTGTTGTTATATCTTCCATTAACAAACTCGGTGATGGAGAACAAAATGCTGCAGACCGCGAGGATGTATATAATGATCTGAGCATAGCTCAAGATACGAGCATGGGCTAGTATCAGTGCATTGGAGGGGCTCCAATACGTACCAAGTGCCAATGGTACAAGTATGAAGGGGTTGAAAATACTTCTCAGTGCGATTGTGCCAACAACGTCAGCTGTAAATCCTTCTCGAGAAAAATACATGGTTTGTGACAGTGTGGAATTGATGCTTGATAGCTACTGGTTTCGTATGAGAAGCGAAGGGTTGCAGCCAACCAACCCAAGCCCTTTTATTGCTTCTGGGATACATAACATCGGCATACACGAACTTGTTGAGCCTCGGGTGTCGGGATGCACCCGTCGAAAGGCGGGGGCTGAGGATTATATTCCGCCGTCTCTTCAATGCCCAACCTGTGTGCTCTGTCGGCGAGGTAATCTGATGAACTGGATCTCAAGACTCGAATCCTGTTGCCTCATGATAATATTCGCGGCTTTATTTGATTTCTTACTTTTAATCCTGTATTTATAGATCCGAAGACCACAAGTGATCTCTATAGTACAATAGTTGTCAATCGGTTATACAGCGCCGAGCCGATGACAACTGATTTTCGCAATTGCAATATAATGCATTTATTTATTATCAAGATTAGATCATAGTACAACTTTCATTAAACGTCATGCAGCATCTTTCCATCAGTCAATGTAGGTAAATAGTGGATAACAGGAATAGATTTTCGGTTGAAGAAATCATGGATCTACTGAAACAAATTGCAACCTAAGATTACTGAAAGCTACGATCAGCATATATCTAACTATCATTCTCGATCAAGTTTAGCATCGTCAAGAACCCCTGCTCTGGCAGCTTCTTCAAAAATTAACCTCTCGTAGTCCTTGCTCCGGATGGTTGCTTGGACAGGAAATGGCTCATCTGTAGACTCTTGATTCAGAATCTTTGGATTATATGGACCGTCCTATGCGAAATAGTTAGCAAACGATTCTACCTCAGGAGTTAAGGAGAACAGACAGCCTTGTAGTTGACGCACTGAACCAGTCTTGCGATGTTGATAAAAAGACTCCTTTGAGCCAGTCGGTACCCAACGCAGATTCTACGGCCTCCTCCAAACTGCCACAGGCCATGACTGATGTCAGTTTCGTGACCATCCATCCACCTCTCGGGATAAAAGCTCTCGGGATTCTCGCATTCATTTGCAACTGGTAGTTCGTTTATGACGAAACCAGTGCCTTCTGGGAAGCGATATCCTTCAAACTCGATGTCCTGGGATGCCACATGGTCGGGAGTTAGAATAAAAATCGGCCTCCACCGCAAGATCTCCTTGGAGATGGCACAAATAAAGCGCAAGTTCTCCATGTCTGCCAACACTGGAAGCCGTGCACTCTCTCCAATACCGCATACTACGTCAATCTCATCACGGGCTTTCCGGAAGGTCTCTGGATACTCCAACGCTGCCATGACCATAATGTTGAGAGCCTCTCTTGTAGTATCGCTTCCTGCCTCAATCAACTGCATAGCAAGATACATGCAGTCTTCATCGCTACCTCTATACTTTGTGTCCTTATTCAAAAGAACATCTCGCACAAATGACGGTGGAGCGGTGCCATCCTCGATCTGCTTCCTGGCAGGAGCCCACCATGAGTTGTAGACATTGTAGTTCCATTCTGCCAAGGCCTCCCATTGTGGCCGCCAAAATTGCATGAATTTGGGCAACCTCGCCAAATCTGGGAACCAGTCGATAATGCTCGATCCAATGCTACCAACAAAGAAGGTAACACAATTTTGGAGGTCAGCTAATTCCTGTGTTGATTTACTGAGTCGTTCTCCGAGGGTGATCCGATGAATGACCGAATTTGCATATCGATAGTGATGTCGGTACCAGAGCTTTGGTTTGAAGACGTACTCGGCCATCATTTGTGTGCTTTCCACTTCCTGCCATTCACCGTATTGCTTCAATGCACTTCCACTGAGAAGGCTGTGCATCACCCGTCGTCGCTCCGACCAAGTCTCCTGAGGTAAAATTAACGACCTGCCGTCATGGCTAAGAATGCCACTTGATATAGGCATTGGGGATCGCGTATTGGTGGTGATTCCTCGTTTAGCAATGATCTCAGAGACAACGCGGTGAGTATTGAGAAAAATCCAAGTCTTGGAACCAAAATGGACAGTCGCCATTTCACCATATGCGGCGAGGTTAAAAAGCTGTGCACATTTAAATTAGCAACTTAGTGTTTATATTTGCGTTTTACATACAAATTTATGGTCTGGGTCATGCCGGCCATCTTTTAATAGATGCAGCGATCCAAGGATCGGGTAACCTCTCGGTCCTGGAGGAAGACAGGGTTTCCTGCCATCTTTCAGTCGTCGTTTTCCTACGGGTTTAAAATACCGAGCAACCACGACGAAAATGGTAGCAATCCCAGTTGTGAAAGCAATAATGAAACAGAGAGCCGGGCTCTCCTGCTGTAAATGATAAAACTTTTTGTTTAATTGGCCGATCATGTTGCCTAAAGTGTTGTTCTGTGATGTCTCGATTCTTGAATCGTCAGTGGTCATGTGCCTTCGTATGATTTGCGAGGAATTGCGTGCGTTGAATATAATTATGGTAATTGCCTCAGCATCTTCAGTCCCAGATTCATCCCTGCAATTGATCCAATCCTTCCGTCCGCCTTGAAATAATATCGCATACTGGAGCGGGGGTGTTGACATCACTAGGCGGCCGCATATCACAGGCACCGGAGAGATTCCGCCAAACTCCCGGAAGCGGCGGATTTAACGCAAAGAACTGCTCGGTTTCTAAAGCCCTGACTACCAAGCCTTCAAACCAAGTCAACGAAGATATGAACTGCCATCGCACCTCCATATCCAAGGCATGTGACACACAAGGCTGGAGGAGCGTAACGGAACTGATCCGACTGCCCCACTCCTCATTAGAAACCCAAGTTGCAATAAGAATTGTGTATCGGAATAGATCCGTTGAGCGCCAAAGTCGGTATATGATTTATAATCTAGCCTAGGTTATTCTTAAAAAAAAGAGCCTTATCTGGCTATACTTGTCCACATTGGATCATAGCTCCGCGTTCGACAACACTTCCACAACACTTCCACTAAGAGTTCCAACGACAAGGGGCGGGATCAAGCCGACAATTGAGCGGGTTCCGGCGGCCGACACAGGCTGTAGAGTTCACGGATGGGGCTTCACATGACAAGAGTCGAATTTAGACCGAGCCCACTTTAAGGAGTAACGATATGATTTCGAACAAATGATCGAGTGATTCCATGTCAGGGGCATTTTTCAGCCCACCACCATAAAATATCAGACAAACTAAAGATGCGCGGTGGTTATCCAATATTCGTTATTTTTGCAGCTCTAGTCACTCCTTTGATCTTTGCCATGATTCCATTTCGCCGTTTGGTCTATGTTATCGGCACATTTGGAGCTGTGGTATGGGGCAACCGCATCGACACCCATTTTCACGCCCTTCCGCCTGCATACGTCGACGCGCTTGGGGCAGCTGGTGGTGATCCATCTGGATACCCTACGCCCGATTGGACTCTTGATGCCGCTATCAAGTCCATGAATTCGATTGGAACCTCACTAGGTATGGATATCCCTCCTCTTTTGACCCAGCCGTGTATTAACCGCTGGTCGTCCAGGCTTCCTCTCCATATCGTCGCCCGGAGCCCCTATTGCTGGGACAGGTCAGGCAGCTCGAAATCTATCCCGAACTTTGAACGAGGTTTTGGGTGGTCACTCTACGGCCAAACAATATGCCGGGAGAATTGGGTTTTTTGGCGTTCTTCCCGACTTCCAAGATGTGAATGGGACCTTGGAGGAGCTAGATTTCCTCTACACCAAACAAAAGCTTTGCATTGGCGTCACAGTGTTCACCAGCTATGGTGGCAAGCTTCTTGGGCACCCAGAATTTGCGCCCATTTGGGCCAGGCTACAGTACTATAAAGCTCTGGTATTCCTACATCCTTCTGTGCTTGACGTCACACCACATCTCATCGGCCCGGCGATCCCGCAACCCATCGTTGACTATCCCCTCGCCACAACTCGCGCTGCCGTCGATCTGGTTATGACCGGTGTATTCCGAGCATGTCCTAATGTTGATATCATTCTTTCGCATGCTGGAGGCACCATCCCCTTCGTCGGAAGCCGTGCCATCAACTCTCTTGGTATTCCCAGCGTTGCGGCTTTGGCCAAAGTGAATTTGCTCCAAGCCAAGAATGACTTTGCACGATTTTACTATGACATCGCATTGAGCACAAGCTCTGCTCAGCTAGATGGACTTTTAGACTTTGCAAGCTCCGATCATATCCTTTTTGGTTCTGATTTCCCTTATGCTCCTCAGTACGGCATTGATGCAGTCCTGTTCGAGTACGCGAAGTACGTCTCGACTAATTCACGAGGATCAAACGTTGCACCTGAAATTCTCCGCCAGAATGCACTCACTTTGTTGAGCAAGCATTCGCAGGGCCAAAACTATTCCTAAATGGCCTTAGTTGGACCAATTTTCTTTCTGGTCGTGGTTACTGTTTGTTGCACACGTTTAGGGTATGCGAATAAGGTCGGGCGGTATCAACCCCCTAACTTATTCACCTCATGTCAGGAAACAACTCTTGATACCCATCCCATCCTAGTCCTGAATTCCTTGCCCCAGATCCATATTCGCTCCAATGGTTCAGTAGACCTGCTAACTAGACTGACCACTTCATAGCCTTTTGCACTAGCTTCATATTATTTTAGCAACCCCTTTATTGGCCAATTTTTTAAATAGAATCATTGTCGTCAAACATCTCATCTTATCCAGGGATCAAGTGCGCTCGTAAGCTTGTTTCGCCATCACTGTTTTATTAACCCTGGGAAGGAGATTGACGAGTTAAATTCGGAGAAGAAGCGAGTTTAGGAGTAGGATCAAGCACGAAAGAGAACAGTCAGCAAACTAAAGAACCGTCCTGTAATTTCATAGCCTTGTTATGTTATTGACCAGAAGAGTGGAGATCCCGCTCCAATGGCGCCAAAAATGGCGGCTATCTTACTTAGCATTGCTGTTGACGCCACTTGCACACTTGTGGCGGAACATTATTATGCACTTTGTGGCCTCTGCCTTCGACCATCTCCCGCGATCTAAGATTGAATTCACAAGTAGACTGCATTACGGCACATTTACTTTGAACTGGTGGCTTGATTAAAATTGTCCTATCCATTATCATAAATTAAGGGTTGAAATCTATCCTAGAGAGGGAATGGCTGGCTGCAAAATATGGATTAAGCTTGCTTTAATGCCGATAGACCTTTACTTCGTATGCGTATGGATAAATTTTTAAAAAGGAGTGAAAAAGGGAGAGTCGTAAATCGTAGCTCATGTTGGGCATGATGCTCATTTCTTGGAAGTACTCGTCGTGTAGGTCTTCGATGACCCACAATATTGAATCCAACCGTCCAGGTTCATCTTCTTCAAGACAGTGCTGAAACCGTCAGTGCCTGCGCCACTGCCAGTTCTGGAACAAGCCTTGGTGACGACATTGGCAGCCATTTTGTTGGGGGCACCGCGGGGGTATTCGATGTGGAAGACTGGCTTGCCGGCCTTGATGAAAGGTGCAAAGGACTTGCACTCAGAGTACTGCACGCACTGCTCGTTAACTGAGAAGTGCACATCGTCAAGTACACTGGTGACGATGTCGGCGCTGTTCTTGAGGCCAATGGACATGTTGTAAGAGATGGCGGTTTGGGACAGGAACTTGACGTAATCAATCGCATCGGCCTTGGTCAGCTTGAAACCAGTGTTGCTTTCCTGAACGACTTGTTAGTTGAAAAAGTCACCAAGTCAGCGCTATTCAGAGGGAGCCATACATAACCATCAACGTTGTCGGGGTCAACAGCATTGCATCCCTTCTGGCTGCATAAGCAATTCGCTGTTTCATGATATTTCGAACGTTGGCGCTTCGAATGTCCATCCAACGCTCACCAGGCCAGCCATCCATGTTGTTGCCAAGATCGGTCGCCTGGAATTTATTCTTGTCGGATCTCCAGTTTTCCCAAGATCCAGCACTGAAGTAGCAAATAACCTTCTTGCCAGCCTTCTGCAGGGTCTGGAAAGTTTTGATGTCATTGTCGTACATGTCTAAAGTCCAGACATTGACATCAGGGGAGAGTCCGGTACTAGAGATTTTGATAGGATTCGAAATAACAACCTGCCAAGTGTCGCCAATCTTGGGTTGCCAGATGGCGGCGTTGGTGGTGACCTTGCCACTGGGCTTTGCTGCAGTAGCGGCTCTGCATCGAAGCTTGCCAGCATCAGCATTTACTGCGGCTGAAGCTGCCAAGGGGCTCGCGATGAGAATCCAGAGTCCGATTGCAGCCAGCGTCTTTGCAAAAGGCCGAGAGCTTCGGCAGGAGTTGGTGTACATTGTGGATGTTCTAGACGTTGGGGTCATGGAGATTGGTGGGTATGCCCGGAAAGTCAGAGCCAAGCGTGGGGATTGATGACTTCGAATATTCCAGGGGTCCCAATGATATGGCGAAGTCAAAGTGAGAAAGAGAAGGGGATGGTTGTGTTGTAGGATTGATTTTTCTTTTGACGATGGAGGATTCGAGCAGTGTTTATAGAATGTCCAGGTTCCGTATCAACTCGCTCAGGAGTATAGCAACGGTCAATATGGCCTATTGCATCGAATGCAAGCACCACAATTTGCTCTCCCGCGATGGCACGATGGTTCACGCATCTAATTTAAGGTTTGTGTGTAGTGTCCAAACCCACCGATCCAAGCTCGCGTGCATTGACCGAATCTCGGGAGCGCAGCTCAGAGTCGACTCGAATCAGGCACCGCCAAGACCACGTTAGATCAACCGAGAAGCGGTTGTCGCCCGTATTACCTGCCTCAAGGGGATCTGTGAAAGTCATGCTTGTGAACAAGCGCTCTAGAGACGGCGATAAGCTGCTGCGTAGCGGAGAGCCAGAGGCCAGGCTTGCGTAGGCTCGCCAAGAAGCCATCAGCCGATCTGGGATAACATCGCGGACGAATCGAAAATCGCGACGGCTCAGTGGCAACACTATTCCTTATTGGGACCACGTTCGATCTCTTGCCTGACTCGATTGTACGTCTTGTGGGTGGCGAAATCGGGCTTGTGCCAAGTCGCATTCCAACGCACATTCCAGCCCCCTGATGGCTCTCATATTCCGAATAACTGCTTAAACCTTTACTTCACCAGTGGCCTCCAGCCGAGTTGCCGAGAAATGCGGGAGCCAACTTTTGCGCGTCAGCTGTTAACAACGGCGAAAAGGGGTCTCGCGATTTTGCGGAGTTGCGTGCGACCAACGGGGCTCTAAACAATAAACCCACGTGTGTCTCAGGAACAGGCTGCGACAAACATTTTGCCAATAGCTGCCCGGAAGTCAGAATGAGCCCACGAAGGATTTTCATCAGTCGCCAACTATAAGCGATTTCTAGACCATAGCGATTACAACCTAGCGCATATACACAGTCCTTAGCAAGAGGTAGGAGAGTCCGAATTGATGTCAGGATCTTTTAGCAATGAACAAAGTGAGAGATGTCCGATATGGTACAAGCGTGTCGCTTTAATGGATCGGTACTACACCCATGCTTGCGGTCTGATTCGAGGTGTTGGAGCTGTCTCCATCAATAGCTGAACAGGTTCGAGTGGCGATGGACCAGAGTTGCTTGGCATAGAAATGTGGGTTGTGGTAAGAGAATCTATGAGAAGAGGGACAGTTACGGTTGTAGATGAGAGTTTGCCGACTTAGAAAAAAAACGCTCGGTCTAACCATTCTGCGAAGAACTAAGGCGAATCCATCCATACAAGCCCCGTAACCCACTTAACTGTGGATGGCACCATAACGCTAGTTCATCGCTTTGGAATGCCAATGCAATATTGACCAGAAGCGAAGTCATGAACATGCTCATGTGACCATTGAATCCATCTTGGATTCAAAGTAGTCAGAAATCACCGATGATGCCATTGCTATCCATAAGGTGCTGTAATACTTTTTTTGGTACCTGAATAGCAACCCCTCTTGCTCCTTCGACGCGAGAGCCCCACAGAGCGATATTGTTAGCATCAGCATCAGGCGCTCGATCCTAGGCTTGTCATTGTACAGGACCTTCTTAAAGAGATCTCTGATAAATTCAGTTTTATGTCCATCCGTTTCATACTTATAATATTTGAGCCTGTGCGCGGTGAATATGAGTAATCTTCTATGTTTGGCGAGAAACTTCGAGCCGTACCATCAAATCATCCTCACCTTGTTTCCTAGGCCGCACAAATTTCCTCTCTCATAAGATCGCTTTAGCACCAATGTTCAATCAATATCCAAGGTCAAAGGGACACTACTGGCACAGATGTGAGGACGTTCTTGATTGTCATTGAATGGGAGCAAAAATGCAGGAAAATGACTTCGAAGAACAACCACACCAAAGTGAAACAGGCGCCTTTGCGGGAAAAGGGAAGGTGGAGGGTAAGTAGAAAATAAATAAATAAATGGCTGAAAAATTGTCAACTGAGCCAAATCACCTAAATACATAAACAACAAATAATAGATAATAGGCCAACTTGGTCAATTGGAAGCACCCAAAAGAAACATCCAAATCGGCCGAAAGGATTGTGTATTGTGAATTCTTAGCCAGGCATCTAAATCTGTCCCAACCAATGATGGGCCACACATGCACACCTATTATGGGATATGGCGCACGCCCAGCTAGCTGTGCGAATAAGATACATTACATAAGCCAGTCGTGTGCGCAAGAAATGTCTCTCATTTATCTTTGAGAACAGCATTAATTTATATAATTAAAGAATGGCAATAATATATTCAAAATGTAGTTATCCTGTGTATAGTGTATTACTTATTGGTGATGCACTAGGCTGCCTAAGCATTGATGGCTGTAAATAGTTCCTTCCGTGAGGTGAATTGACCTTGGGCCCTGATCGGCTCGCTGACATTTGCAAATTCGATATTCGATATGGTGTTATTTTGACGCTAAAATACCAGACCTTCGGGAGACCCTTGTATTATAGAGTTATGCAACGTACTTTCAGGTATCTTTTTCCACTAGCTTTAATTAGGAATAGATGCTAAGGAAAATACTGAAAATATGGCCATTTTATCGCTGAAATCGAGGAAAAATATCGAACGTCTTTGAGCAGCATCTTTTTTGATATTCGATATTTAATATGGAATAAACATACCGTAGAGTAAGGGAAGCGCCAGGGTTAGGGTTGGGGTTAGGGTTGCTGGCATAACTCCTGCATGAAAGTACATATAGATACATTAGAGCATTGATGCGGACCCACAAGTCACTATGTCACTTTCGGGTTGATATCGAATTTGCAAATGTCAGCGAGCCGATCAGGGCCTTATTAGGGACTAGGTGTAAACAATATACAGGCACGCGCAGGGACGGTCACAGCGGGCGACATGCGCAACGGGTCGGTCCAGATCAATTGGGATTCGTAAGGAACAGCTAGATAGTGGTCGCAGAATGCAGTCACCTATTTACAGTGCAGGGATTCCCTTGTGAGGATACGTGGCCTCAAGACCTAGGCCCACAAGGCCCCCGAGGTCGGCTTGTGGCCGGCCGCTATGTCTGTAGCGACGACCACCTTCGCCCAGCCGCTATATCCGTCAACACTAGGTGCTACGTCCTCCAGTCAGCGAAAGGGTACATCACTTATGTTCATGATGATAGAATCGGCCCATGTTCGGCAAGCGGAATTGATACTTGAAGAAGTAGAAGGTATTTATTATTGAATTGGTAGGGAAATTTAAACCGCGTTCCCCTTATATAATGCAGCTTATTTGCAAAGCTTGCTGTGCATATAGAGGCCGCCCAAATCATGTTGGTGATGACTAATATTTACACTTACCCTGTACCATTTCTCTCCCACTCACTCTATATTTCTAATCCTCCTTTAGTGTTGCATCTAGACTTTATGCATTTCCCTGCGAAAATATTAAAAGTGAAAGCGGTGAACAAAAACCCAGCAAGGAAATGAACTCTGGAGAACACCAACGCCACCTAGAGCAGCGGATGTCTTGTCAAGGAAAAGGGGCAGGTATAGAGGAAGTCGGAAAATGAACAAATAAGTGACTGAAAAATCGTAAACTGGACCAAATCATCCAAAATAAAAGTGAAGAAATATCAAGCCAACCTAGCCAATCAGACCTATCCAAACGAAACTTTAAAATCGGCCCAGAAAAGTGTGTATTGAGGATGCTTGCCTAGGCAGCCTTGGTGTTGAGAGCAGCCGACTTTCCCACAGAGACAGATATTACTGAATCCGTCTCTACTAATCATATTTATGCTGACTAATAATACAATTCCCCTGTACCAACTTTCCCCGACTCAGTAGTATGGTTGTTGATGCCAAGAATGAGGGTCCTAGCATACATCCCTCACAGATTCTGTGTGGTGCAATGATCAGCCTAGGTAGTCCTATGCGGACGAACTTCAAATGATGGTACTACAACATGGCAAACTTGAAGCTCTTGATGCGCTAAATCTTGCATCCGTTCAACCTCCTGTCAATTCTTAGTCAACATCAATATCAACCAAACTCATTCAGAAGTTCTTGGAACGCACGTCGGCTACACTTTCAATCCTACTAACTTGAGTCGAATTTGGCAACAGAGCGGTTCCGACATGATGTATCAGCCCATCCCTGCGATGATGTAAAGAGTGAAAATACTTCCTCATGTATGCCGGTATTGGCAACTCGTATCTCTTGAGCGCGGCTTGAATTCTGGAGAGGACATTTGTTGCTAGTGGAAAGGTGATCCTCATTTCATGAAGGCACTAGCAAGGACAAACGATCGTATCTATTCAGCGGTAGTGCAACGACGACACCGCTGAAGAAGCCCGTGACGAAGGCCTCGACGACCATGCCGGCGGCGTTGTGCACGCCGAGCATGCACAGCACGGTAACGCCAAGGATCAGCGTGATGGGCGCCATGGTGTTGAAGACGCCGATGCGGTCCGACAGCGCGTTCGGCGCGATCCGTCCCAGAACCGACCCGGCGTTGAAGATAGCCGCCATGTAGAAGGCCAACGACTCGTCGGTGAAGCTTGTCTCGTAGTAGGTCTGGAATACAGCAAACGCATTGATCATGCCCCATGTGCTGAAGAAGAGCATGAAGCCTGCGGCGACCTGGAGGCTGGAGCCATGCGATGAGCTCGCCGTCGGGAGGGGCCGAGGGCGCGTTGGTGAAAGTTTGAGGGTTTGCCAGCTGTTCTGGATCATGTAGATCGGATTGCACCTTGGCTTCAGTATCGAATGGGTCGGCATTGGTAGTTTCGCTGCTAAGTTTGTCTGTTGCCATTTCTTCTTTGCCCACGCCCGTGGCAGCTTCAGACCCCAGGGCGTAGCTGGAAGTATACATCTTAGCTGACGACTGGTGAGGCTTATGCAGTCAGGATGTTGTCGATGAAAGATGGCCTACTGCGCGTATTCTAACATGAATTTCAGGGGGCCAGACGAGACGGAATAGCCACTCGGACTGATGGACAAATTTGTGCACAAATCACACCCGTGTCTTGTTGTGTCATTGATACAGATCTTAGTTAATATAAAGCTCTGTGCTGCTGGTTTAGAAAGCTCTGCAGTATAAAAGAGCAACTTAAGTAGCAACTGAGGAGCATCTTTGTCGGGCGCTCGTCCAGCTACACAGAAATGGTGCATTTCCACCGGAGCGGGTGAACGCCGCGCATGATTTCGAATGACTTCAGCAACACGGGAATGACAATGGCATCAACTATAGTTAGGAAATTGCTCTCGATCGTCTGAATAATCGGAGCTGTAAGTTCGACATGGCGGACTCTAGCGAAATGCCAGACTTCGCCCGCGACGGCGGAGCTCGTCTTGTCGACAACATCTCCAACTCAACGCATCACCACAGTTTCATAACCCGACTTTCATTCTCCCCGCCGCGCGGGAAACTCCCTCAGATGCCGGACCACCGTCCACGACGAACGTGGAAAACGAGGAGCTAGGGACGGCAATGTCCTCAAATAACAAGGCCACAAGCCACGGCGGCGTCTCACCCACCCGCAGAGCACCAGCGAAGCGGAGAAAGGTTCGCAAGGGACGAGATCTTGCTGGGAATATAAAAGGCGAAAGATCAGGTGCATATTTGCATGGTCCGATATGCCAGTTGCATCAACTGCCGGCGAAGGCGCGCGCTCTGCGTAAGCTAGGAAATGCCGGAAGATCTGGCTCCGGCAAGGGAGGGAAACCGGCATCTCATCGAACGCATCACTAGAGTCGAAGATTTCATGAATGAATATCTTTCAAACAAAGATGCCGACAACTAGACGACCCGGGCTAGGGAAAAGGCACGGCAGCAGAGAAAATCACGCTCTACTGTCGCAGTAGCCCACCTAAATGACCCAGCGCCCGCATCCATCGAAGCTCCTGTCACACCTGCAGGGGTAAGCAAGCCACTAATATCTACACTTGCAGCGCCCCTAAATTTAATGATCGTTCAGAGTCTTGAAGAATCCGGTACCGGCATTGCAGGGAGCTTCAGGCCAATCCGAGCTCAAAGCAGCCCTTGTCCACTTATGGAAAGCCTTCCCAACCGAAGCCGACGCCAAGATCCTACTCAGAGAGAGCCACACAACCTCGCTTGGCACGGGGATCGTCAACACTCAGCCGCACAGCAAGCTGACACTCGAAACGCTTGCAGCGCCGTACCTGTTATTCTGGCCAAACTTATGCTGACGTTTGCAATCACTCTGCAAAGCCCAAGTGGGGAAAAGGTCCTTGGCCACTCTGAACTGCAGCACGTCCTCATGCGTCGCTTGATGGCTGCTGGTTCGACATGGGTAACAACTAAAGATGAGATGCAAGGAACCGTGGAGGGTTTGATTTGAATCATCCTGGAGGACGCATTTGAGATGAACAATGGTAATCTTTGGAGAGCGTGGGCCGTTTACCGCAGGGTAGTGACAGTAGCCCAATTGATGGGCCTTCACCGTTCTCCTTTACCACCGCTGAAACGCATTGACCCAGAGCTTGATGCTGACCCAGACTTCATCTAGTTCCTAATTGTCTACTTGGACCGATATCTTAGCCTTCTGCTCGGTCTACCTCAAGGTACATCTGACAAGAGTATGGGGCGACAACGGCCCTGCTGCACGAACCACGTCTTGGCCAATTCGAGCGCCTGCTCACTGTCATTGCCTCTCGTATCTTGGAGCGCAATGAAGGCGTCTTTACCGCAAGCGATCTTGTGACAACCCAATCCACCGACTCCGAGCTGTTGAGTGTCTCCAAGAGCATACCGGCAAGCTTTTGGCGCCCAGCGAATTTCCACAGCCTCACCCCAGGAACACCGGATACTCTCTTGGAGACGGTGCGTCTAGAGGCTCAGGTTTACTACTATGGCCTCTTGATTCAGCTACATTTGCCATATAGGATGTAGGGTGGTCATCATGTGCAGCAGGAGTACTCCAAGATGACCAGTGTCAACGCTAGCCGAGAGATTACGGCGCGCTTTGTCGCTCACCGGACCTTTAACCCCACGTCTTCCTGTTCCCGACCAGTGGACTTCTTTGCTCTACTGGCGGCGGTGACGCTGCTGCTTGCTCATCTCGACACTCACCGCCATGGAGAAGTGACCAGCCTACTCGCTCACCAGCGCTTGAGCGACCGCACCATGCTAGATCAAGCACTAGAGACGATGGACGTAATGAGTAACATGAAAAAAGACATAATAACAGGAGAAAGCGCTAAATTGATCCGAAAGCTTCTGAGAGTCGAGGACCATTACGCTGCTACGAGTGAAAGAGAGGACAATAGTGCGCCCACAGTCAATGAAGAATGCGAAGAGCTCCGACTAGATATCCCGTACCTTGGTATCATCAAGATTGCTCTACCGAGCCCTATATCCCGTGAACCCAGGGTCGGAAATGCGTCATATCTGCTTCATTGCACGTCCCAGGTCGAGTTTTCACACGGAGGGCTGGTCGCGACAGCCGCGTCATTTGCGACAACCGACGAAGCATTTGCAACAGCCGACGACACATTCGTGTCTCGACCTCCTCTAGCGCCGATAGAAGGGCAGCCAACTTGGCCAGCTACACAGCATCACCCAAAGCGCCACGCCTTTAGGGAACACACCTCTATCAAGACGATCCAGCCTGCCGCTGCATGCGCCATGGTGTGAGCAGTCCATTCCGTAGTGCACCAGCGCGCAAGCAGATGAAGACTTCCCCTCCATCCCGTTTGCAGACAATACGTGGGCGTTCCAGGGTGTTGACATGGCCTTTTTTCGACAACTTTGATGCGAGCAACGACATGAGTGAATTCCGCCCAGCCAGACCAGTAGCGCATCGCGGATTCTGTTGGAGAGCGCGTGGTTATTTAGCAATAGCCGCTCCCTGCGGTCGTGTGCTCCCACGCATGGGTTGCCCATCAAGGCCCTGATTACCCCGTGTTTACGCGGACTGAAGCAATACGAGCGTAAGAAAACACGAATTTTGCATCAAGTGACTGCAACCGGCCCCATGTTGCGCCGACAACACGAAGCCACCCGAATTCCGCGTACCTTGGTCAAGAATAGGCGCCTTCTTACGCGTATACTACATCGCCACCTCTCGGCGTCACACATCAGACGAAAAATATTACTGGCAGCAAATTTTCTGCGTTTCATGTTAGCATCCATCTTAAGGACATATCTCGTGTCTGCAATGTTTAATTAAAGCCGCTTATCGGAGCAGTCAGAGTCACAATCTACTGCTTATTCACACCACCAGTTCGGATGGCGCTTACTTCGTCCACCACAGGTGGGGTCTCGATTCGACAAAGGTCCTCCTCGCCAAGATTTGCTAAACGTTTTTGGAGACATTTATCGAGGCCAAATAGTGAATCACCATCCGTCACACGGAACCGGTCGATCATCTTGCCTGCAACAGCATTGCCCCTGATTTCTGCGACCCCTTAATCATACACGGAAATCCTGCACGTAGTGTGATGGCTAACTCGTATTTAAAATACTTGCGGTGCCAAAGTGGTTTTGGACGTTGAATTTGGTTGGAGATAGCTTCGTCGTTCCTTTTTTTTTTTTTTTTTTTTTTTTTTTTTGCTGTCCCAACCCCTGCGCGTTCTGCATATCTCGTCTCCTACGCAGTCGCCATAATGATCAATCCAAATGGGATGGCTTCCCGAAAAGCCATTACCATAGCCGTTTCGGTCACGATGTTGTTCGTGGTGGCCCTTAGTCTTCACCAATCAGTGCGTATCCCAAAGTACTGACTCTTTCATACAACACTAATTGTATTCTTCGAGCAGGGCCTCTCCCAGAATATTCACATTCCTTCGTTTAATCTGAGTTCAACACCAGCCAGCCAAGTTGAAGTCTCTCGATTACATTATCTTATTCCCTCGAGCCTAGTCAAACCCCCTCTCTGTGCCGTCGTTTCTTCCGCACTTGCCAACCGCTACTCGATCCCGACAATTCTTGGCTACAAAGGCGAAGGCGACTACGATGCCAAAAAGGCGCATATTGCGAAACTTCGCGTCATCCAGCGTTATCTCTCCAACTCGACCGCGGACGTTGATGACCTGGTGGTGATCGTGGACGGATTCGACGTGTTGGCACAAATTCCTGCGCAAACTATGATAGAGAGATACTTTGAGATGACAGCTGCAGCAGATAAGAAGCTGGCAGATCAAAGAGGTATTAGCGTAGAGGAAGCTCACGCGCGTGGCCTGCGTCAGACAATTCTATGGGGGACTGACAAGGGATGCTTTCCATCGGATCCGAAAGCTCCTCGGTGCTGGCTCATACCTTTCTCACCTACGCCTCGGTTCAAGTGGGGCCCCAAGACGGATAATGGCGAAGTGCAATTTAGTGATTCCCGCTTTTTGAATTCTGGGACTGTTATCGGGCCTCTAGGGGATTTGAGCAAGCTCATCGATGCTTCACTCAAGTTGATCGAAGAAACATGGGACCCGAACTATCATTTTCGAAACTCGGATCAGTTCTATCTCTCCTCGATATATGCCCGCCAGGAATACCAACGAGCCCTTCATCTTAACGGTGGGCACTTGGACTACGACGTCGGAGACCGCAACCTCCCCGAGATTAGAGAAGACGATGTTACTGAGTATCACATTTTTGTTGATTTCGACTCGACTTTTACTCAAACCCAATGCCACAACGAGCGGTTTCTTCACAAATTTACCTACAACAATAGCGACTTAACAACAACAGTGAGACAAGACTTCCTAGATGAAGGAAAAACGTTTCAGCCATACAATATCCAAATGCCCTTGAACCTATTTCAGGGCTTGAGCGGACTGTACGAATCTCTCCTTGATGATGAGCGTACCTACGAATCAGAACGGGAATGGGTGGAGACCCTGCGGCTTGGCACGAATATTGGCACAAACCAGATTTACGGCTTTTATCACAACACTTGTGATAAAAGAGCGTTTCTCGACAAGTACAAGGATTCCTGGTTTTATCCGCTAATTCAACCGCTGCTGAGAGCGGCAACGAGAGCAATCCGGAACGACGAGCCTATCAACTCCGAGCTTATTGATGGACGTATATGGAAGGCAGCGATGGAATATCCTGCCGAAACCCAAGATGATGATTACGGGGGAGTGTTTACCGATTTTGTGGACGAACCTTTCATACCCTTGCGACAATTGTGTAATGAGAGTTGGAAAGATACTGTGGGCGAATAAGTTGCCGAATGCCGAACAATGTAATTAGAGCGACAAAAAAAAGAAATGTAAAAATGTGCAATTCATGGATATCGGGCACCCAGCAATGCAATCCTTTAATTTCAGGGGTAAGCCAAGTATGGCCGCTATACTGATACAGTTGCGCATGCCGGGATAAACTTGGGATACCTCCCGAAGCGGGGTCTCACAGCCGAATCACTTGAGCTCACGGCGTCAGGGGCACATCAGCTTTAGCATCCCACTCGAGTTCCATGCTAGGATCCTTGCTAGTGTGTATCCATACCGCTTTTAGCCTAGTAATTGCAAGATGGAACGGACAGGAATTGATACCTAGGGCAAAATGACAATGAGCAATCATGCTACTGCTCCAGGGTGATTGAAAGGAATTAAATCTGCCAGTGCGTACGGACTACAATAGTAGGTACTCCACATTATAGATAAGCGGGCATGTTGGTCTCGGGACTTTTGCCAACCCCAAGGATGTTGGAGTGGGAGCAGATCATTCTACTGCATCCTCCAAATAAATGCAGCGCCAAATAAATTTGTTGGATCATAATTTATTACAGCCCAGGCATAATTTTAAAGTGTCCCAAATAAGATCGGGCATTCATTTTCGGCACCCCATGCAACTTCAAGATCAGGATTCGCTTCATCTAGTAATGTTTGAGGAGCATCTCTTATAATAAGCAAGTTACACCTATTAGGACATTGTTTAAACATCATCTAAAGTTTCTTTCCACCTGCCATGCACTTCCACATGGTCCAAACACAAGATAGGTTGTTTTGCACGGTAGCATTTGCGGCGCTAGTAGTTATCAATTTGCGTTGACTCTTGGCAGATTCAAGATGGGCGCCAAAGCCGCGTATCTGTATATTAGGATAGAAGATATGTCATAATTTACACCACCCAAATTATGAACATCATTTGTGTGCACAATATCAGATGTTCCATGGCTTAGTTAGAAGCTTCCACGTTCATACTTGCTAGAATGTCGCCAATCTTATCCCAGTTGCCTTTATTCAAATAACCCGACAACCAGTAATTGCCGTCACCGTCCTTTCCCATAATTGGAAAAGCATTGGGTAGTGTCAACCCAAATTGACAGTTCTGAATATATGTTGGTCGTCCGGGGTGGTGCTCATCCGTTCCCTTCGTTACAACGACAGAAGAAAAGTCGGTCTCGAACAGTTTTGCCTTTTCCCAGTTGGAGTATGTTACCATGTGCATAGATGCATCTCCAAAAAATGGAGGAGTCTTGCTCTGCGATTCGCGGGTCATCGCCATGAATGCCTCAACCTGCTCTCTGGTGCCATATTCAGATATGGAATGCCTGATCTGAGAGGCGACGTGTCCGATAGTGGTTGTAAAAACGTCCTTGATAGGCATGATGACATGAATGAATCCAATTGCGTTTGAAAGATATGACTTATTCTCTGGAAGCAAATCGTATTTGAGCACCTTGCGAAGGGAATATGCGTTGTATAAAACAACATTCGTTTCCAGATTCTGGGGTAAGTGTGATAGGGCCATTCGAGTCCACCAAGCACACAGAACATCTCCCTCGGTCAAGAAGGAAGTTTCGTCGGGACTTTGAGATGCCAAATCGGTGAACGCGTCTTTTTGGAGCTTTTTCATAAATGCAGCTGGGATACAAACCATACGGCACTCATTGGGACGCCACATGAGTTCAACCAAATGGCTGAGACCATACTGGACCAGTTGGAATGTGGAAAGCCTCTGACTAGCCAACTTGTGCGTCTCCGTTGGACGGCAACCTAGTTCTACAAGAGGGTCGGCGTCAGCACCGCACAGCGGAAGCACCTCGTCCTGTCGATCCTTGAGGATCAGGGACCAGGCAGTCAAAAGGGCCTTCTTCCCCAAGGCGTCGAAAAGTGTGTGTGGCCAGTACATGCACACTATCGTTGCATCCGAAAATGAAACAATGTGGAGACCAAGTTGAGGAATATCCACGTTTACGTAGTCGTTAAGCTTTGTTGGAGCATCATCGGGATGAAAGAGCGGGACGAATCGGTCGGGATCTCCAACAATAGCCGGGTTCGCTGTGGCTTTGGGCAAATGACGGGCAAGAGAGTGCTCATTCTTCGATGTTGAATGTTGTACATGAGAGTAGGCGAGGCCCGGACGATCCTTGGTAAACTCGACGGGTATATGATATTCAAGATTGCCTCGAGCCTTGACAGTATTAGCAATGAAAGTACACATAGATAGATATTGTCTCACATCTCGACGTAGCCTCGCACCAAGCTTCTCCCAGCCTTTTGTTCGGACGAGTTGCTCTAATCCATTACACAGCTTTTCCGCATCAAGTACATCGTCGAAAACAAACATGGAGTACAAAATGAACGACCTCCAAACTGGGGTATCATCGAAAAAGTGCAACGGAACCACTCTGTCGGTCAAGACGGGCTCAGGCCCAGCGGGCTGAGAGCGAAACCAGCTAAACATGGTAGATGGAAGCAAAAGGTGCCCAAGGAATTGCGTTGTCCCAATGTGCAGAGCTGTCCAGCGTCGAACCCGCAGTGTTTAAGAACAGGCGGGGGTGACTCCATTTCCGCGGCATGATCGACAATTCGACTGGGTATAAAAGGGGGCAGTGGTCTGAGGTCTTTATCCCCCAGTTCCGTCCCCAACTTGATCCCTGGTATACTTCAACCCAGGGCTATGTTAGCGTTCTCGCTTGTAGAGGTTGGTAAAGGGCCTCGGTTGATAACATGGTTCAAATTCTCTTGGGTCGAAGTTGATTGGCTGAGCGCAGAAGCTAAAACATTGTGGACGTTGTGGTTACATGGGGGGACCAACATCATGATAAAAAGCATGCATCAAGGGCAGCATTCTCATAGCTTGGCGCATCCTCCAGCGACCAGGCTGTTGGAAACCGGTAGGCGGACGCGTCCATGCTGACAAGGTTGAATTTTCGGCTCCAAGCAGGTCCACAGACCAACTCCACAGCCGTTGATAACCATCGACTTTCCGGTTTTAGAGCTGCAGATAGTTGGCAGCCTCAATGTCAATAGTGGTTGCTTTTCAAACATGTCAACTCTCGAACAGGGCGAGCAGCTGCAAAAGCTTGCATATGCTCAGCCCCCGATCCAGCCTGCGGGGCTTGCGCTCGCCCTCGTCATCATCATTCTAACGACTCTCGCGCTGTCAACCATCATCATAGTTCCGAGAATCTACGTTCGAGCATGGATGGTGAGGTCTACTTCGAGCTGGGGCTGGGAAGATACTTTTGCCGTGCTTGCATACGTTAGTACACCAAAACATTGACTTCAGAATGCTAACTAGAACATAGGGATCCTTCGTCACGAGCGGTACTTTCGCTGTCAAGGCAGCCTACTATGGGCTAGGCACACGAGATGATAAACTAAACGACTACTTGATGGTGCGATGCGCCGAGTACATGCTGTACTCGCAAGTCACATACGGGCTCACGGTTCCACTGATCAAGGCCTCCGTTGTCTTCATGTTGCTGCGCATAACCATTCAGCGCCGATTCCGTTGGACACTATATGCCATGCAACTGTTGGCGACAGTTATGGCAGTGGTAGGTATCGTTGCTTCTTTGACGTACTGCACGCCAGTCAGGGCGTATTGGAATCCGTTGCTAGGGGAGTGCGGTGACTTCAACCGCGTCGTCATCATCGGCTATGTCTGGACTGCCATGGGGATATTGACCGACTGGTGTTGCGCCATCTTGCCATTTTTTGTCGTGCGCAAGCTTCAAATGTCGCGCCGGTCAAAGGCAATCGTCTTGGGTATCTTAGGGCTTGGTGCTCTTGCAAGCACAGCAACAATCGTACGAGCACCATATCTACAATACTACCTCGCCACAAAGGACAAGCTTTGTACGTATCCCGCTTGAGGTGCAGTCCTTGACTAACGATTCTAGACTGGAACGGGCATATTTCCCTGTGGTGCCAACTCGAGAGCGGCATTGCAATCATTGCTGCCTCACTCCCTTCACTCCGAAAACTATTTGGCAAGTACTTTGACCGTAGTCGTGGGAGTTCCAAAGGATATGATTTAAGCGGTTCAAACGGGAAGCAAATACGCACTATTGGGGGTGGTAATGTCGGCGGCACACAACTAGACAACCTCACCCCAAGCGGGGCGGGAAGAATGTCTGTAAACATCATCGGGAACAAGTGGAAAAGACTAGAAGACGAGAACTCGAGCTCAAAAGGAATCATGACCAATACCGAAGTGTATGTGGAGTCTGAAAGCCTAAATAGCAGCAACACGAAACTCCACGAGTCGCAGAGGCGAGCACGCTGAAAAGGGGCATACGATGACATAAAGTTTTGGAAAATGGGCGAGGCATTGGATTAGTCTAAAAAACATACTTAAGATTTTCTTAAACAGTCTTTGATGAGATCGAATAGTTATTTTACTTGAATGTGTCGTGATATGTAGCCAACTATTGACTAGGTTTGAGCTAACATGGAAGTTCTATCTAACATTCTCCCTTGGCACGATCAAACTTGGGAATTAGAACGACTAATAAAGGTTAACTAAGAGTTAGGATATGTAGTCTCAAACCTCAAAACCCTTTAGCCATCCGGGACATTATGTTCTCAACATTTCCATTCAGTTCTGGCAGAACATCATCCTGGGTCATGAAATTGCAATCGTCGCTGAAATTTGTCTCGTTTTTGATTGCATCACAATCATGTCCTGATCCTACTCTATCTTCGCAAAAGTCGTGTTGTGGAGACGCGCTCCAGGCAGAAACCGTAATGCCATGAGCGCAATCATGACGTCTAGTTCGCAGCATGCAAGACTTTGTCTTATTGGCCTCATCTTACGATGAATGGTTGGAATTGCATCCCCTTCCTTTTCACCGATATATGAACGACTTTCCTTTCCAAACAATATTAGTCTTTTTGGCAGGCTCTTATTCGGCTCACCATTCACAAGCCATCGCTTAGGTAGAAACTTTTTGAGATTTAGGAAAAATATTCATCTGAGTGGTCAATCAAAGAAAGAATGCCGACGGGAGTGCCCCTTGGAATATTCAATTCCACGTTGCCGTCTTGGCTTCTGTATACCAAGTCTTCGTTACGGTATTTTATTGATGATGGGGAGTGCAAATTCTTGAACCTCGGCTTCTAATTTGAGAGTCTCTTGATGAGAGAAGAACTTGGGCAAGACCAACCTTCGTGAGCGGTGCAGTTCATTCGAGAGGGTAGAAAATGATGCAGATGATAATGGACCAGCCCCAGTGGTGCTCATTTGGTGCTTCCGTTTGTCGCGGTTATGTCCCGGCCTAGCATAAACATCGTCGGCAAAACGCGGGTCGGAGCAGTGCAGTTCGTCGGGATTGATTCTAACGATGGGACCTGTAATTTTCCGCTTCAATTCCAGCCATTACTGATACCAAATGATGTCACTCACCATACTCCTCTTGCATTCGACGGCCATATCTCCGACCTTATCACCAATCACAGTATGCCTCATAAATGGAGCTCGATGCAGCTAGCCTACGACCTGGGAAACGCTGCAATGGATGGAGCGGCGAGATGTTGTAACAAAAAGGGGATTCTATACACAGTCTACAGAACGATGAAACCGACAATACCGGCTGGGGAAACTAGAACCCGAAGGTTTGCCAGGTCAAAACTGGAGGGTTTCACTTTCGATATGACGTGGATGCTAGCTTGCAAGAAATATCAATAGCGGTCAAATGAGGTTGACTCACGAGATATACATTTCACTGTCATTTTGAAAATGCCTACTACTAAGAAATTGGCTTGGTTTACTTGCCGAGAAGGTCGTTAGGTGGATTTAATCTGAACGGCTAATTAGCAATTCGAGCGATTTGGGTGGGCCACAATGGAATCTGGGCTTGCCAGATTGGCTATAATGATGAGAATGAACCCTGGATTCTCGTTGGGTAGTCATCAGTGAATGTTTGTCGCTTGTATCGAGATGCACCTGGCCTGGGCTGCTTGCAACTCAATTTCGACAAGGCTTTGGAGATAGCGGTGGGCTCTGAACAAACTGAATCAACCGTAAGCACTATAAAAGTGATCATGAATAAGGTTACTTTTCCCACAACTTTAACCAGGCGCAAGCAGTGGTCTTCTTTTGAATTGATATATATGCCGGCCGTCTTGTGAGTACTTCTTCGTCTCCGGCAATCCAAAGGATAAGCAAAAGCCAAGCCGACAAAGGTGCACACATAACCAACTTGCGTTATGCCGCCGTGCGCGTGCCAATTAGCGTAAGGGGGAGTCAGACTCAATCTACGGTTGAAAACCAATTATTTAGAAATACCCCATCTCTTGCACACTTGGGCATCAACGTGGCGTCAGAGATGCAGGAGTGCGAAAGTACCTACGGGTCTCGACCGAAGTAAGCTACAAATATTTCATACGTACTTATGGGTCCAGCCTCGCGTTTTGCGTCGGCAGCTCATATGTCCGACCACTTGGCTAGGCTTTGAGGGACTATCCTTATCAAACACCTTCAACACAAATGTTTGACCTTCTACTATAGCCAAATAATGACACGATAATCAGACCAGCATTCCAAATATATTCTTCAAGACCTAGGTTGCATCGGAGTCACCAATGATACAATCCAAGGCACAGCTTAGCCATCATGGCTCGCGTGTGTGTTGAATCATGTGAAACCTTGTCTCAAATTCCTTGTCCCAAAAGCCACTAGATAGCCAGAGCCGGGTTCCAGGCGACTTTTACGGAGTATTTATACGCAGTAAGCAAGGGTTCCTCCAATGGGGTGATTCGAATGACCGGACACTTGGGCCCGCTACTCCGCGGACAAACGGACTACTAGCCTCCGGACTGTCTCCGCCTTTATCTATCACCTTCATCATAGCTCCGGGCAATGCTAGTTAGACAATACGTCGTCCTCGGAAGTTATTTTCCGATTTTCATCCCAAGATACGTGTCATCATACCAAGTCATCACTGAACAAGAGAGTCTTCATTTTACCGGGGCAAGTGACTCTTGGAGGCATCCAGACAGCATACAAACAGGCTCCATTGTTTCTCATCTATGACATGTAGTCATGCACCATACTGACGGTGGCTCTCTTGTTGCCCTTGGTAGCCAACATTCTTCGGCAGTATCGCCTCTCCCCTTTCACCATTTGAAATCCCCAGACTTCCGAAAGTACCCAACCATTCGCTTTGCTCTCCGTTCGACTGAAAATCAAGGAATAACCCTCACCTTCAACAAGCCAGCCGTTTTTCAGGAATTTGTCATCAATGTCTTCAATTTTGGCCCATTTTGATTCGCAGAACGTCGTTCCGAAAAGCCAGTCACTCTGGGTGACAGGTTTGCCATCAAGGCTCCTGTCAACCTGAACTCCCTTTAGCCCAGCAGCCAATTGAGCCATGTTGATATGTGTAATTGGACCATTCGCCGTGTCTGGAGGGTTCAGCGAGGCCTCATACTGTTTTATGTCAAGGGTAACGGGGGCCAGGCCAACAGCCTTTCGAGTGAGGTAGTTGATGCCCTGGACAGCAAAAACCGCGTCAGGGCTGTCGGACAGAGACTTATTCTTATATACGAGATATATTAGGGAGCATGCCACATTTTGGAATTGGTCAACATACCAAGGCCCACTTTCCGTTTAGATCAAGTATTGTTTTTTCACTTGGGGCTGCCATAATGTGCACTGATTCCTCAAGAATGATAGTGGCTGTAAGTTGTAGTTCAATATGAAAAGAATTGTCCCAATCCTAGTTTTGGATGTCTGAAACAGCTGGTTTATAAACTGTCACGATTGCCGAGTACTTGCAAGTCATTCCGCACTCCGGGCAGCCTGCCTCGGTTTTCTGCCTCATTTAGCTGCAAAATCAGCCTCAACCCCGCTCCATTGCACGATATTGATGCTATATTTACGCCGACTTCAGGCAGGCTTTGGGTTTGGCAATTTGGGGTAAACTCTTATGACGAATCGGAACGTTCGGGGAATATGAATATCAGAATTAGTCTTGCCTCGGTCCGTTGTCGGCTAGTTTCCCCTTTGGAACTGGTCAACCTAGCAAAATGAGCCTAAATACCCTATTCTCTTATTCTCTTTTAATATAATTATCGCCTTCTCTAGATTATTGTTATAATTTGCTGGGAAGAGAAGAAAGCAGGCCACCCTCCGGTCACGAAGGCACAAGAACGCCGGATGCGCTCGGGGATCAGTGGAGTTCGTACATATGCGCTGATGCTATCTATTTTCCAGGGGTATTCACTCTTGAATAGTTTTAGCAACTACATTGATGATGTCCCCTCCCCCCCCCTTTGCTTGCTAGATGTGTTTATTTAGTGTCAATAATCCATCAATTTCTTAGGCTAGTTCAGGTAGTACTCTCAGACGCGCGTTTTCCTTCTTTCGAAATGACCTTTAATCTTCCGCTTCATCTCTATCTAACTTAAGATTCAGCATCCAACTCGTACGGCCCTAGTACTAAATAATGTCTAGGGCTATAGATAGACCACCCGACACTCTTGGTGAGGAACCCTGTCATCCCAAGCGTATTGAGCCCACCTCGATCAGTAACCATCCTGATAATTCCATTGCCATGAGTCAGGAATCCATTCATATCCCCTTCGTAGTACTTGTGTTTGTTAGCAGTGAGGGAGTGGGATTGGCAGGGAGCAAGATCGCGTACAGATTCCGACGCCATGATCATCGCGAGGGCGATGGTTGTATCACTGGCCACGGCCTCAGAACCAATGGCATCCTGTGCCATATTGAGGCAAGCAATGCGATACCGCAATTTCTTTATGGAAAACCTGCTGGTTATCGCATTGCTTGTGTTTGCGGCATAATTGCGGCAAGCGACCAAGAAAATAGCTGCCATTAGGCTCGGTTGGGCCATGGCATGTGGCACCCAGACCTCCCTCATTGAGCTTTGAAAGCTTTCCTCATCCTCTTTATGATGACAAGCCTTGTAACCGTTCTCTATAACGTAGCTCACATCTGTGCAACAGCGAGAATAGTTAGCTTCAACTCTCTCTCCTTTTCATTGTAGTTACAGCGGTGAGTTGGATGAGGCCACACGCACAAAAGTTGAAAAGAAACTGCTCGTCCACAGATAGAGCTCTGGCGAATCCTTGGTATGCATCCTTTTGGGCACCCCCGACCAACTGTATCGGGCTTGGCATGTCTGTAGGTAGTAGGCCAGCCGCTCTGGGAATCAACGGCCCCGTGTTTCTCTTGGGGGCAAGGATACGAAGTCTAGTTTTAGATGCAAACCTTGTATGCTGTTCAAGCTGCGAATTTGTCTTTGAAGAGCCGTATTGTGTAGTTTCTTCATCGTTATTTTCTTCCTGGGTCAGAGTGTGAACTGCGGGGCTGGAAATGCCCGTTCTACCCAGTGGGCTTGAAGGCTGGTGCTGTCGCTGCTTCTGCTCGCGCTGCAGAGCTCTCGAATGCTTAGCCACATGAGACCTGATGAGACTAATGCTTTGCGAGGAAGTTGTGTCGTCTGGATGCATGGTGTTGATAAATTGGACCTTGAAAGGCTCCTCCTTGTTATGCTGACGGGATTGTCGCCAATGGCCCTTCCTCCCAATCATGGCCATCTTGCCGGATATGGCTTGATCCATTTTTTCTGTGAGCGGCGAGTTTTGGCCTCCTGGGATCAATACCCGAAAGATCAGTTACAGATGAATGTGATCTTTCCTCTGAATTTGCATCGCTAGCTAGGGACTCCGGTTGAGAGCGGCGGAAAGCACATGTGGCCAGGTGACTAAAACCATACCTGAGTATCCGTAGCGTGGGGCAATTTGTGGCTTGAGGCGATATGACTCAGCTACAAACTGTGACGTGACAGATAAGCTGTTTCGTTTCCATGAGCGGTGAGATTGTCGATAGCGCGGGCAAAACAAATGCACACAGTGCTATACCGTACGTAATGCGTAGAAACAGCATTATGAGACGAAACCCAAAACAGTATACGGCGCATACTCGGTACAGATTACCCCTTTTATCTCCTTTCCGTGATTGGCTCCATTTCGACTCGGCGGTTCATTAGCCCTTGCAACAACTCTGGCCGTCTCTTTGGCTGGGTAACGGCTTAGCGTCCAATCTTGCTTCTATTCCATGGCTTAACGTCTCAGTCTTGTTGGTCGGCCCGTTCGACTCTATTCAGTGTCATCCCAACTAAGGAGTCGACCTTGAGTCTCGTTTTGGCACTAGGATCTCAATTTTGAAATATTTAGCAAAAAAAGCCCAGAACTCGACAATGGTCAAATCTTTCTGTGTACAAAGGTAGTAGACTCCGAAGCGAGGCTCCTCGCCCTTAAAACAAATTCCCATCGTGGTATTAGTTTGTCTTTGAGTCATGCCTAGCCCCATTCACCCCTAAGTCCACTGCCTCTCCTAACTAGGATAAAACAACAACTCATATTCACCTTAGGGCCCAAAGATAAGAGGTCAGGCACAAGTTCATCATCAGTCGTGTCTTTTAGACGATGTGGCAATAGACTCTCACTTTCGACGCGTATCACCTCATATCGCATTGAGATAATGCATACAAGTAGGCGACTTCAACGCAAAACAGTAATAACTTCGCCAGGCACTAATACCTATTATTCTGATCTACACTCAGCACTTATCTACTCTAGATTTGAAGAAAGATAAATGACCTAATACAATATCTTCTCAACTAAGATAGTGATGTGCTCCACCCAAAGGGACATTACAAAATGCGGTTTCAAAATGCACAATAGATCAATCTTGACAGTTTTTAATTAGTGCTTGATGGCTTAAAGATATGCGGCAATCTCTTGATGGAGAATATGATCTACGACCTGTTGGCTGGCAGACTCAACGGCCCATGTTTCGCAATTCCTCTACACAACCCTCTTTTGAGTCACACCCTACGAGACTCGATGTTAGCCAGACCGGAGATTGGGGTTATCTGTTGCTTTTCGGATGTTCGTGATTGTGAACAGGGATCTTACAGTTTGACTCGTTCAGTGATTTTCAAGTTCCTTGGTCTTATATAGGCTTTCCTCGAAGCCGCAAATAGGAGCGTTGTCGGCCTTGTAAACGCCGTTGTTAAGCATGGCTCTTTCGTTTAGGAGCCTGCCGTCGGTTCACTGTAGTGGGATTCTAGGTTTTGGTACAGTGGAAGTAACTGAGAAATCATAGTTCCTCTTGACCTCGACTTTTCAGCCGTACCTCGCATCACCAGTGGCGTGGATGATGACGTCAATAAAGGGTTGAAAGCTTGATCCAACAAAGTATCTCCAATGGTCTTGGAAATGAGAGCCATTGTATACAATCAACTCAACCAATAGGACTCCAGCCGGAACATTGTTAACAACTAAAGGTGGTGTTGGGCGCGAGGTAGAGGCGGCAGTTTTGAAGGATGGTGGAAGAGGAGGCGGACGCGGAGGAGACATCTCTATAAGCTATAGAGGGCAAGAGTCTAGATACCGAGTTGTGAGGACATTTATCTTGGTCGAAAGAGAGAGCTTTATGCCTGTGAAGATTGCTCAATCGAGGGCATCTGGATCAAGACATTGCCTCGACACACCACGAATTTCTACCACTCGACAAAAGAGGTCTGACTATTGGACTGATTTTCAATTTTCCAAGCTTGTTGGTGTGTTAGGCTTTTCGTGTTGGTCTGGACAAGTCTCAGGTGCCTGGGGCAAGCGGGTCGTGGTGTTGCGGCCTTTGCTACCTACCCACTTCACCCCGCTGATAGCATAAACCGACAAGTTTACCATTGAGAATCAGGCCAATAGGCGGGCAAGAGATTCGTAGGAGGTCAATATACTGACTGACAACCCCATCCGGTAATAGATGCAAGACCTAGCACTTGGCGCTCTCGAGCCAATCAACATGGACCGCTTCCATACGCAGTATCGCCGGTAATACACTTAAAGCCAAAACCCAAACGTACCAAAATCCATTTCCATTCCGAAGTGGCACGGGCAAGACTACCTTGAGCGAAGTTGATGAGTTCCTACGATATGGGTAGTGGTACATATAGGGGTATATGCCTACACTGTAGCAGATCAGGTTAAACACTGGACAATGCCTTGACTCGTGACATGCACACGTTGGCCAGCTAGATGTTGGCTATTGCACGGTTCCTGTGACCCAGCCAGCAAGAATTCCTTTGCTTACCGCCCACAATTCACCAAAGTCAACCAACATCACTAAGGCATTCAGCTCCGCCTCATATTTCATCAAGGGCCCTCAGCTAAGAATCACGTCGAGCACCCCAACAACACTGGCTACTCCACTGCTCCAATGGTCTCAGACAATAACAGCCTCCGCGCTGCCCTCGCCAGCAGTGATCAGAACCATGGATGAGGCCTCTGGCCACTACCGTGCCACATCCATGAACCACCCACCCCCTGTTATCGTTCCATCATTGGGGCCAGCCATAAAGTGCGGAGCCGACGTCACTGCCGCCGAGATTGAGACCCAGGTGCTTCTGCGTGAGCGATTGCGAGGCCGCATACCAATTCCCGAGGTCTTCGACTAGGCTGAAGACGGCAGCCAAAGGTCCATGTCATGTCTGGGGTCGACAGCGACACATACACAGGGAGTACAGGACATCACCCGCTAAACGACATTGTCGTTGCCGGTCAGCCAGAGCGCGCAGGGCCGTTCCTAGGCGCAGATGCCGCACACAAGTTCCACGACGCATACAGAATCGACATCAGCGATGATGTTGAGATTATGTTTACCCACAATGACCTTTGTCGTCCAACATACTTTTGTCATATGGCCTTAACTTAAAGGTCGTGGGAACTCTTGATTGGGGTCAATCAAGTTGGTATCCTTCATACTGGAAGTCCTGCAAGGCTCGGCTAATAAGTGTCGTGGATGAGAAATTCAATCCCGCCCTTCAAGAGGAATGGCAAACCAGTGATCTACCCGAGGTCATTGATCCAGTGGATGACAAGAGCCTCTACCACCCGTGGCTATAGTTTATGCTGTCTACCATCTGAGACTGGCTCAAGTCATCATGAGCTGCAAGAATGGTTACCGCCTGAATTGTCAATTTCGCATGCTTACGCGATTGGGGCAATGGTCCCGGCGTCCTGGCTATGTCTACCTTTCTATGGTAGTCGTAGTCGAATTTCCTAGATAGGCTTCGTACATACAAGGTCCCTGACTTTCGGATAGCGCTGTCTAATTAAGCCCTCTACTACAGCCTCTTACGCTTGATGACAAAATCCATCGTCTCGACGATACATATCTCCAAGTTGATGCTGTCGCGCTGGGCCCACTTCTTTATCAACCCGGGAGCAATATCATTCTCGATAGTATAAATCAGCATCGGGTTACCCGGAATGAAGTCTTCGACAAAGGTGCGCTTGGGGTACGTCTTGCGTAGGATGTCGAGGCAGTCATTCCAGTTGTAAGATCCAGAAAGGACTTGAATGCGCTGATGCTTGATATCCGGATCAATGGCCGCAGCAACATGTACAATGGCAACGTCAGTGACATGTGCATAGTACACTACGTTGGGTAGATAATTTGTCAGCTCATCCACTTCCGCTACAACGTGTTTCCTGCACATCTTGGGCTGTCGGTTCAGCCAGGTAATAGGGGGAAACTCACTCGCTTGACTATTCCGCAATCCAGCCGTATTTCCCAAGTACAGTTGCTCCAGCATCTGGGGTGGGAAGGATCGAAGGTGTTGGTCGACACGAAGGTCGCCCAAGATGACACAAGGGCTCACTGAGTTGACAACCCAAGGTAGCTTTTCTTCCTTGATGAACTTCCACACTGCCTTTTCCGACTCAATCTTGGAAGCAAAATAGACGGGGATAATCCTGTCAGCCTCGTATGGAGGTGGCGACCAAGCCAGTCGTAGCGCGCCCTCGTTCCATGTATCCAAATTCGTGATAGTATCAGTCACACCTGGCGTCGGTTGTGCCGCTGCCCAAAAGGTTGACGTGAAGACGAACCGTTTAACCGACGGCTCGCGGGCGGCAGAGCGGCACACAGTCAGGGCCGCTTCCACAGTTCCAGGGATGACGACGTTTGGGTCTGGTGACAAATCAACTATAATGGCGACGTGGATCACTGCGGATACGCCCTTGACGGCGTTGTCGAAGGCGTTGGGTACCGTGGTATCGGCAACAACCACTTCAAAGTCACCCCGCTGGGCATATGGAGAGACTAATTCATCATCTAACAACCACTGGGCAGACTCAAGTTTGCGGACAGACCCACGCACCTTGTAGCCTCGCTTCAGCAGCTCCATCACAATGTGACTCCCAGTGTACCCGTTTGCGGCAGTCACCAGGACCCACGAACCCTGGGGAATAGCGGTGATGTGTTCAGCCATGATGATTGTTTTGGAGGAGAGCAGAGAAGTCAGAGCGAAATGAAGGAATGGGTGTTTCTGGTTTATCGAGGTCCTTCCTATGCCCAACTGGAAGGCCTGTCGACTTTTATACTGGCACGAAATTTGAGATGCTCATAATCACGGCATTCTCGGGCCCATGGATTTGAAATCTTCAGTTTGCATTGCCAATAGCTAGTGAGCCTCATCTTTGAGCAAAGTCCTATTTGGGAAAAGACCATACGTTCAATTACTGTAGGATGACATTGCTAGCTGAAACCCGTTCGAATTTCTTACGGCGATAGTTCTGGATGACTACATATGCCAGGGATCCAATCACAGCCAATCATTGCGAATAATGCGACTCGAGCAAATTCCTATTTTGGTTTAGGGCTGACTCTGCGTCAGATGGTTGGCCATTTCACCTTTTTTGTGGTCAGAAGGAAGCGAAATGAATGAAAGTAAAAACCGTTGTGGGAGATATCTGGAGTTCAACCCTGCAAACACTCGAGGCTGATGATGACTCTGGGGTGAGGGAGATGGCCTTCTCGCCGGATGGGCCGAGACTCGCTTCTGGATACTTCTGTGGGGCAATCGGGATATGGGAAACGGAAACGGGCACTTGTGTTCAAACACTTGACAATAAGTCCTCCATGTCTGGTCTAATATCCTCTTCAAAAACAGGCCAACTACTTGCCATAGGGGAGGATAACCATACAATCTAGGCTTGGGACACAGCTACGGGTAGATGCCTTCGTTCACTTGATGATCACCAAAGCTCAGGATTGTGTGCGGCATTTTCGGCCCATGACAAGTGGCTTGTGGCTGGGTCATCCTGTCATTAAAATTTGGGACCTCACGACATGCAAGTGCATGCTTGCCCTAAAAGGACACACTGATGATATCCCATCTGTTGTGTTTTCTAAGAACAACCAACTTCTCGCTTCAGGGTCGCCTGATGGAACAGTCAAAATCTGGCAAATGCCCGCCGGCACTTGCTGCCATACACTTCAAGGAGACGGAGGTCGGGTAAAAGCGGTAGCTTTATTGGGCGATGGCAAATGGTTGGCGTCGTGTTCGGACAACCCTAGATTGACAGTATGGGATACGAAAAAGGGAGTGCGTGTTAAAACTTTTGAAACAATATCCGATTCTATACACTCGGTCAGCTTCTCAAAGGACGGTCGCCTGGCTGCATGGGCCCTCATCATTTGCGGAATACTAATCCAGGCCACAGCTACAGGTAGATGTTCTCGGATGCTAAGGGGACATTCGAATTCGATCCAAGAATTTGCATTTTCTACAGATGGACTTGAGCTTGCTTCAGGTTCTGATCATTCGACAATTAACGTGTGGGATTCAACAGTGAACAATGTCGCCACGAGCCTCGAGAGCCATGATATCAGCATCCATCGAATCGTTTACTTTGATAAATCCAACCTATTCGCCTCTGGTGCGGCTGGTAACGAGTCAAAGTTTGGGATGTTGCAACTGGATCCTTCCTTCGAACGTTATGGGGCCACACAATGCGGGTCATGACATTCACCTTCTCTGTAGACGGCAGCCGTCTTATCACCGGCTCATACGATGAAACAAGCAAAATATAGGACGTTCATACAGGGGAATATCTTCAAACGCTAGAGGGCCACACTAGCGCTATCTACCGTGTCCGCTTTCTGGGAAATATGCCCCATATCGCTTCAATTGACTTTGATGACACGATCAAGGTGTGGAATGGCATAGCAAGGGCTTGTCTCTATACGCTAAGAGGTGTAACTGCAAACATGCTTGGGTTGAGCGCTTCCATAGAGGGGAATTTCCTGGAGGAAATTACGAAGAAATCATAATTTGTGACGCAACCACCCGGCATACAATTCATTCAATCGACGCAAAGCCCTATGGAGGGTGCAATCAAGTATCTTTTCGGAGAATGAGCAGGTCATTGCATCTTGGCATGGAGACAAAAAGATTAGAATCTGGCATCTAACTACAAAGACCTGTTACCATACTTTAGAAGGCCAAGACAATATAGCGCTGCGCATCGCATTTATTAAAGGCGACTGCCAACTTGTTTCAACTTCCTTAGACATGACAATCAGAGCAAGGGAGTTGTTGAAGGGTAATTGTTTGGAGAAGTTACAGACATCCAATGAAACATTTTTTTTTACGGCTGTAGTTGACAATACGTCGTCTATTTCAACTGGCCTCGGGACAACAGATTTTAGCCGGTTAACTTCACCCGAGAAGGGACCTAACTCTGCGAACAACTTCGTACGGACTGTTTGGTGGAGCGGGTACAATATTTCTGCAAATGGTGTTTGGATTGAAAAGGATGCAGAGCCTTTAGTTTGGCTACCTCCTGAACAACGTTGTCAAAATCCTGTCTTAGCAGGGCCTATGGTTGCTTTTGGGAGCTCTACCGAGGTTGTTACGATGATCAGATTTTAGATAGATAGTAGCAATCCTAATCCATACTAGGCAAGATATTTGGTGTGTTATTATTTGCGTGCAGTATACAGACTTGTGAAGGTAGAGAATAATAAATATATGTCAGGGAAGCGACACGCAAAGACCCCAGTAATATAGTTGTTTCAGTCAAATGTGTTGATCCTCTGAGATGCACTGGAGTTATTGCGCTAGGTAGGGCATTTTGTTTATTTTGGGCGATATAAGACTCTCTTTAAATATTCATAAATTCGTACGCGGTTCTCCGTAAACCGGAGCGTCAAGCGGATGTTGTTGATTCAAGAAACATAATGCAGGCCCACGAATCGCAGTATGGTATTTGTGATATAAAGAGAGTCAACCAATCGGGCCAGTCGGACCAATATCTCAAGCCCGAAGCAATCTTCGGTACATATGACAGGCTTTATTGTATTGTTTTCCCTAATCCACTAAATGAAGTCAAGTTGCTGGCATCGAGCCGAACTTTGCCGCTCGCTTCGGTGATCGCCGATACGACTCACTGGGGGTCGTCTGCCCCGGGAGCACAAAATTTGGCCTTATCGGGATTTGCTCCGCATTTTCAATGTATCAGATGAGCTGGGATTAGCCCCGGAATTTCGTTGTCACATCTCTCGACTATTTTAGTTGAGTGGCGCAGCTCCAATACCTTTACCAGTGCATGAACCTACATTCACGTCGATATCCTCATATTCTTGTTACAATTTACCTGCAATATGAAGAACTCTGGATATAATATTTTGGTTTGTGCAACGAGAAAACGCCCCTGGGTTGGTGGTACTAACACGCGAACTATGTTTAGGTAGTGCTTTCAGCGTGTATTGGTAGTTTCACCTATGGCTACGTGATATCCGTGTTAGCAACTACACTTTCGAAAGATAATTTTTATGAATACATGGGACTCGAGGCAGGAAGTAGTTATGTTACTTCGTTAGTCGCCGAATGGATGTGCCTCTTGTATGCTGGTGCGTTTGCTGGCGCGATCTTATACTCTTGGATCGCGAACCACTTTGGGAGAAAAGTATCCATGATGGCTGGGGCTGCAATCACTATTATCGGAAGTGCCTTTCAGGCTGGTAGTGTCAATACTACTATGTTGAGCGTTTCAAGAGCTGTTGTTGGAATGGGAGCCGGCGTACTGTTGCCTGCTATTCCACTGTACCAAGCAGAAATAGCACCTGCGCATGCCCGGGGTCTGATGGTTGGACTTCACGGTAAGACTGATAAGATTATGAGTAGAAAGGTATGCAATTTAAGTATTTGGCGAAGGCTGACAAATTATATATAGGTTCTGCCCTTGGATTCGGAAACATGCTCGCCTCATGGCTGGGATGCGCCTTTTTCCATTCATCAGGCCAAAGAGCATGGAGGATTCCTTTGGCTATTCAATGCTTCTTCCCGCTCGTTCTTTGTATCTTGACAGTTTTTCTCCCAGAGAGCCCACGGTGGTGTAAGTGATTCAATTTCAATTCTCCAACGGCTGAGTGAATTCCTTATTGACGTGGACGAGTCGAAGTGTACATCAACGGCAAGGCTGAAGAGGCTGAGGCAGTGATGATCAAACTTCATAGAGTTAAGGAAGATCCGTCTGACTCGTTTGCACGACAAGAGTTTCTTATTGCAAAAGCTCAAATAGATCTCGAGTTACAGAAAACCATGACTGTTATTCAAGCGCTCAAGGTTCCTTCCCTCCGCAAGCGTTTCATTCTGGGCTTCATAGCCATGATGGGTACTCAATGCAGTGGGCTTAATGTTTTGTTATGTACGTGAACTGCAATTCGGCGTTCGAATTAACGAGAATGGGAGATTATGTGCTTATCTCCACTCTAGCATACTCCCCTGTCATCTATGGTGGCCTCGGATTCAGTCCTTTCATGAGCAATGTCATGGCGGGGCTTTGGACTACATTGAATGGATTTGGAAATCTTATAGGAGCCATGATTTCTGATAGGATTGGGCGGAGAATTCAGTTGCGTACGGATTTCCTTTCCTTTTCTTGACTCCGAATAAATGCTGACAGGATTCCAGTCGCTGGGTACTCTGGGGTCGTTATTGGCTTGGTTGGGGCTACAGTTCTCACTAAGCTTTTTGCAGGAACCGATTCACCGGGAAACCGTGCAGCTGTCTTCTTTATATTTTGGATTATCTTCGTGTAAGGTGCAATCTCCCCTGCAGTAGCGCAAAAGTTTAACTTTCGCTCAGCTATACCATGGGCATCGAAGCTGCATCGTTCATCTTCACCTCCGAAATCTTTCCGAGCGAGCTAAGAGCACAGGGCGTTGCATTCTCTATGCAAGGGCTGTTTCTCAGTTCTATTTTGTGGTCTTCAGTCGCTTCTCCTGCTCTTGCTAAAATTAGTTGGCGTTTTTATATTGTCTTCATTGCAACCAGCGTTATGATGATCATAATTGTTTACTTACTGTTTCCTGAGGTAGGACTCAACGAACATCTTATCTAGATGAACTGTGTTCACTAACCCGGGTAGACAAAGGGATATACCTTGGAACAGCTCGGCATAGTATTTGGCGACGAGGTAGTAGATGACGGAGGCCATTTGCATCCTATCTCGGTGGTCGATAACCAAGAGCGAGAGAAATCCAAAATTGACTTGGAGGTGGCTGTATAAAACCTGGAAGTTAGTTTTATGACAAGGAGAGTAAAATTTGGCACCGTTGGCCTTATAAAAATTCCTAGGTAACGTTCTACGGTCGACAAGATTTGTACCCTTAACGAAGCGCCTAGAAAGGCACCTACATATGCTGGTCTTCTCCTCCCAGTCTGACCCCGACCCCGGAACCAGGGGAGAAGAAAGACTGAGTAGTTTGAAAATTATATTTCTTTCGATATGTTTGTCAGTTAGACCTGTAGCATATTCTTCTTTATCACGATTTGTTGCCAACCTTGCTTTCGGCATTCCTTGCAGCCACTCGGTTGTAGAGCTATCTAAGTGCACCATCAGCACGGAGCTGCATATTAGAATCCCTATTTACTCTCCACATCATTTTTACTGTCTTCGAGTACCACAGGCTCTAGCGTTGTAGGGAAAATATCCACAATCTTTTCGCCGCTGCCCTTTTCAGTTCCAATAATCCTGATAAGACAAATTGAGTCAATGAACAACTGGAGGCAGAAAATGCTGCCAGCCAGCCAAAATGTCCAACCTCCATTCCACGCAAATGGCCCTGTTTTGACACAGTGAATTGCAATCCCCGGAACAAACAAGATTGGAACCGCAATGTTGAGCAATGCGATCGGCTTTGGGAAAAGCGGCGTTGGCCGGGAGTCAATAATGATGGCGTAGGCAAAGGCAAAATTCTGGGCCATGAATGTCGGCCATGGCATCAGAGCAGTAATCCAGAATAATTCGTTCAGCGCCTTTGTAATCTCAACCGGGCGGTCGAGACTATAATTTGTCACAGCAAGAATCATCCCTGGCATCATGAAAGTGAAGATACCTGCAGCTCCAGAAGCCAGCTGAAGGGCGCTGACAGCATAATGAAGGTTTGGGATTCGCCGCATTTGCGCCGAGATTGCAGCTGTGAGCGGCAGATAAAACATGCCAGACACGACCAAGAGTGCGGAACCACCTTGTATTCCTTTTTCATGATGGCGATAATGCTGAACCGTGCGTTCTGCATCCCAGTATGGTTTTGTTGGGGGTAGGAATCCGGAGGCGACGAACCCAAGAAGAAATGTGAGTGAACAAAGCATGCCGCTTATAGCACAAGCGTATTGGAAATTCTGTGGAGAGAAGATAGGCAGGCGTGCCAGTCTGTTGAAGAAGTTGTCCATTCTCTTCAGTCGCCTGGTTCTCAGAGCATACAGCTAAGAAACAGTGGAAATTGGTTGGGTATTACAGACAGTTGGTGAAATATGGCAAGATCGAGGGATGGCTTTTTGAGATGCGTTGACTTGGGGGTAATTGGCCTTTATATCTACATTTCTATGCAGCATGAATAACTTCATTAGGATTAAAACGCACCCTCGGCAAAGCCCGAGGCCACAGGCAAGTTAGCCTATGGCGTTAATGTTCATCGGCTATGGTGAGCTCGGCTTGGTCATGCGGTCAATAAGAGAAAAAGAGATTGTAAATCAACGTATCATTGTTCTCAATACCAATGCCTTTGCCATGGTTTCAAGTTTAATCATGTTCCCCTTCTCAGCGGCTAGCTCACCTTAGACCATGGATAGATTGGCGGATAGACAGTTCGAAACTAAGTATATGGCTTTGAGACCTTTGGTTCGAGTATTCACGTGGATGAATATCCTTCAAGGGGACACTGTGGCCTAAGAGGCACATGGATAACAATCGGGGCTAGACGAAAATTCAAGGTTTGGAACAGTGGCTTTGGTGGAACAAGACTAATTTTTTAGCATGATTCTAAGCTCGCTGTTGAGCTTTGCACTGTTTACAGAACCCCACGATTCTCCGAGTAGAGGATATCATGTCGTTTGTCCATCATAATTATCACAACCTAGCTTGCTACAGGCTGTGTTTAGGCTAGTGAACTTTTGTGTAAACTCCTTGTGTAAATGCAAAATAAGCTAGAATTAATGGAAGAAGTTGGATGGAGTTTAAAAATTCTGAATCTTCCAGTGATAAGAATAAAGTGACCTTGTGGTGCAGAGATTAATGGACTCCAGACGGTCATAACATGTATCTACGACCGCTAGATCTCCATGCATTTACTGGAGTTTGGATAATCCTCAAGGTTCCTCATAATATTGTGATCTACACCATTTCCGCCCAAAACAAAAGAAAAAAAAGAGAAAAAGAACGGATCGCACAGCGAATGATCCAAGCAACTCGCGTAATAGATTTCATGATCCTGGGAGGGGTAGCTGTCGTGAGGCTTCAAGATACTTGGCCAACAATGAACCCGACGTCAGCTAAGCGCGCATCGGCGACCCGAAAGATCTCCCCTCCGGTGCGGCAGCCGCCGAAGAGAATTTGCGAAACACGCAAGCCACTGACATTTGTGGTGATGAGTGAGTTGCGGCCGGCGCCGACGCCGAACCTGGTCCATGATTTGGCCCCACGTCCGTGACCATTGCTCCGTGTGATGAGTCGAGGTTGGTATGCTAGGCCGTACACATATTTTCGGTAGTTTACGGTCCAAACTTACAATATCAACAAGATTAGACACTCTCAGGAAGTGCTATCATGTCTGAAGGGGCCGTCAGTCGTTGATTGACATTGACATTGTGGTGCTTTAAGCCACGCGCTATTGGAAGTAGTGACCCCCCCAAGTATTAGGATTGGGCGATTAACCTAATTTCTATTGATCAGTGAATAAGCGAATTTGAATATAATGGCCGAGTGCTGGATGTTTCTCGTTGCGTGTACTAGCAATCAATTATGTTAAAGTGTGTTTAGAAATGACAGATCCCTCATTCATAGCCGTTTAGCTTGCACCTATTTGCTCAAACATGAGTATAAACTACTGTGTGATCCAATCTGTCACCCTCGCAACAAGTAAGTAACTTTTTGAGATAGATGTTGTCGAGGTGATAATATTGGCCATCCATGTAGCATCATAGCCATTGTCTACACGTAGTGTTGTACACGGAGCATGTTCAATATATATTATATTCAAGCGATCACAAAAATCCTGTCCCAGCGTTGCGTATTTATAATTCAATCTCTTACTCCATTCTTGTATTTTAACGTTCATTCTGGTTATCTTCACGGAGAGCTAGCGGGAAATCGAGCTCTGTGGGAAATTTCCCATTTGAGAGTGAATAATCCACAATTAAGACAACTCGAAGATACCTGTAAGGTGTATTCAAGAGCATGGAATGCCAAGAGTTTCGGAGTGTGGTGTCAGCAATTGGGTCCCATGACGTACTCAGCGTCAAAGAAGCTGGGCTGACCAGGGCGTCGTTGGCTTGAACCAACTGTTCAAATGACTCTGTTGCCTTGAGATAGTCGACAATTTTTTCAATACACTGAAGTGTTGAGTCAGTGTGAACATAACGATCCTTGAATCCACCCATCAAGTCCGCATACATTTGTTGTTCTTGGTGAGTAGTCAATAAGTTCGCCATGGGAGACATTAATCTTGCGTCTAACAAGTACCAAATAAACGAGAATGCGCAAAATTGAACACTGGTTTCGGTTAGCTCACGATGGAGGGATATCAAGTCATAACTTACAAAGTATTGGGCAAATACTTAGCTAGTCCGAGCAGTTCAAGCTCCGTCAAATCGTCAGAAATGTTGCAAAGGCATCGATGTAGCTGCGACTGGGCTTTCAGTCGACATTCCAAATCATTTCGCCCCGAGTTGGCTATGGCTGTTTGCAACATCAGCTCCTTACACACTCCAGCTTGAGCAATACTAAGAAAGGTCAGTATCGACATCGAACTATGCCAGCGAGGTGTCACCAATTGAACGTATAACGTACTTGTAATATGTGTACAATATGTTTGTAAAGAAAATTAGTGACTCGTGGGCATCAGACAGATTAGTTGGAAGACGAAATTTCAAAAACGCCTTTTCATACCACCGATCTAAGGCCGTAGACAGTGTCTTAAGTTCTGTGGGGCTGCCTGCTTCATCTGGCTTCAGTGGCTTTTCCGGATGGAGGGCTGTAAGAACATCGTTTAGAACAACGCCAAGTTCACAGAGCGTACACACAAGCTCAATCAACACTCTTTTCGTTTTTGAATCGTAGACCATGGAACCGTTTGCTTCATCGTATAAATCATTTTCAATTAACCCTTTGTTGCCGAAGTCAAAGTCTCCAGGTCTGATTTGAAGAGGGCGTCTCAATGATAGCGCCATGATCCGATCACGTAGGATGCAACACCACCATAGTCTCTTGAGTCGATTCTTCTCGCTGGCGGTTTTTTCTATGGTGTAATAATCCGGAGCCCCGGCATTCTTTGCATAGTGAATGGAGATGGTGAGCCAGTATGTGTTTTTCCGATCTGTCATCGCGGTTGAATAGTAGCTTAAGAGCAAAGCGACTTGAGCCGCTACTATGTCATCTTCTGGTGGAGCAAGATCAAGAAGGAGCTATCAAACACGATTAAAAAAAAATGTTAGAGGCAACAACTAGACTCGGCGCACCTTAGTCCTCGAATAAAACTCGGCGCGAGCATCACGAGCATTGGCAAATCCAAGACTGAGAAGTTTTGTGACTGGTACGTACTAATGGTATGTTTAGTAAGGTGATAGTGACTCGAGATTTTCCAATCATACTTACAGGAGAAGAGACAAAAAGCATAGCCTGGATAAGTATAAGTGATACGCGAGAATATGGTTCTGTGTGTTGAATTTCGTTTGCGTACATGCGACAAAATTCAGATTCGTTCAGGATAGGGATAAGAGAATGCATGTACAAAAAGTATTTCCGGACGAATTCGTCGAATACTTGCTTAGCCGGGAGATGCAAACAACCTTGCTGCTCTAGGAATGACGCAGTTCTCGAATCAACTGTGCAAAGTGAATCCATCTCCACAAACCTATAGCATGAAAACAAGATGAAATTCCTCTCGCAATCAAACGAAGAAGTTATGGGATTGGTATGGCGCCAAGATCTACCGCTCTGTTCGGGAATACTCAGAGTAACACGACTAGAAGGCGCAAGGGGCGCTGAGAAAGTTTTACTTTCCTCGCATATAATGGAGTTTGACAGCAACTCCTGTGACAGAATAGTTGTTGCAATTGACCCTTTGTCCAGATCTGAATCAACACGGGTCTCTGGGAATAAATTTTCGGTCCCGATGCGCTCCTTGAATCCCGAAATGTCCTCCAATTGCCATGCAGAATATTCATCTTCGTCCTCTAGGTCTGGGACAGCTGGAAGATCAGCAGCGTGAGACTCAGGCTCGGCATTCGGTTCAGGTTCGCCATATTGTGAGAGGATGAGACTATGATCCCTAAATAGACGTCTTTGAATCAATAGATATTCAAGCCGTGTAGCACTTTGTTCAAGGAAGTTGAAGAACTGACTCACCTTTTGTTAGCCCGGGGTTTCGTAAAGCACCTTGTGCTATCCAGTTCGCAATTCGTGCAAGGGCAGCCACGCAAATCTACATCGCATCGTACTTTTCGCATTCTGCAGGCAATACATGCGTATCTAGATCGCCTTCTAGGGCCGCGCAGTGGAGTCTTGATTTGCTTCTCCATTGAATGTGGCTGGATGCTATTGTTGAGAGAGGGGCCAAGTGTACACCTCGCTTGGCTGATTGCTAATCTCACAAGCCAACATGGGTGGTCATTAATTGCGTACGAATTTGTTCTTAAACCCAGTACCAGTTCAAATGAATAATGTAGATTTTGAAGGTGCATGGAAAGGCGGTGCGAAAGCCAAGACGTCAGCTAAAACCCCTTTAGGCATCATTGGGAGAAAAATGATTCCCAGAGCCCGATTTCATGGCGGCGATGGCCGAGCTAGCGACGCTCATCTCGGCGTTGGCCGACATCTCTGGACTAACGAGCCTGTGCACAAGTCCCCATTTGCTGATATGGCGAGGTGAGTTGGCAGGTGCCTGAAAGCTGAATCATTTTAGCACTTGATATCATGGTCTTTTACATGAGCAAGATCACAACGTGTGATTGATAATTGTAGCTAAGATTTTACAGCGCTACAGCTTCACAATGGACTCAGCCGTAGCTAGGACAATTTCCTGCCAGTCTTTCAAAAAGTCTCCTTCCTGATAGTCATCATGTGCGAGATCGATGTAACCTTCCGGTGCCTCCTCCTTCGGCACGATTCCAAAAGCACGGCCTGCGTCATATCATAAGTAAATGACCCATCACATACATGCGTCTCTCAATTATGCCATGACTCACCATTTATGTCCTTGTCGGATGCTACATGCAACATTGCTTTGGCGCAGTCTTCAACACTGGCAAATTTGACCCCTTCGGACTCTAGATATTTGATGATCTTATCTGAAAGAATTGGTGTTCGCACATACCTAAAAGGCAGTTGCAGTTAGTGCCAAAGCTCAAATCTACTCAACACATCAACTTACCAAGGTGCGATGAAGTTGACTCTTATACTATCCCTCCAGGACGTCCGTCGAAGGTTTCGAAACAAGCCCCGCGCCCCCCATTTTGAGATGTTGTACTGAGGGGAGCCTGGCTGGTCTGCATACGCCGCAACGCTCCCTTTGATGATCAAGCATCGGTCGCGACCGTCATCTTTCGGTTGGTTTCGAAAGAAATGTAGCGCGAGATTCGCTGTATAAGTGGTGCCAATGAGGTTAACCTCGACGATTCTCAGATTGGGCTTCGGCGGCGACTGAGAGGCATCTAAGTTTGTTGATTAAATGAATGAATCGTAAATCACATTGCCAAACGAACCTTGTCGATTGTTAAAATCATCAGCACCCACAATTCCCGCATTAGCAATGACTACGTCAATGCTTTTGTGAGGCGAAGACTCAAGTGCAGTTTTAAAGAGGGTCACCTGTTGGTCCCATTCTCTTACATCACATTTGACAAAAGCCACATTACTAGTATCCCTATGTCAATCGTCTCAACCCATCACTAGAAAAGAGGAACCTACGGTGATAATTCTTCCGTCGTGGCTTCACCGGCAACCTCATCATAATCGCCTATAGTCACGAACGCTCTACCGAACCAGTTAGTTGCTATGCAAACAAAGCAATAGTTGACCGCACCCTGCATCAACAAAAGCTTTCGCGTATGCCTTGCCGAGTCCGCTTGCACCTGGATAGATAGTCAATCTCCCTCTGACAACTCAAGCGCCAGTTTGCCTGCAAATTACCTCCTGTGATGATGACCGATTTTCCTTTCAGGCTGCCCGTAGTGACTTGGTGGGTAACCTTCACAGGACCTTGGTCTTCGTACTTGGGCATTGACATGATGGTAAAAAAAAAGCAAGGTAGTTTGATATTCGGTGGATGGCACTTGGGGATACCAAACAATTGTTTTAATCCTAGTTTTTGGCCATGTTGGATGCCAGCCGAGTAGTCCACCTACTGCAGCTACGGGCACTGCGGCCGTTGCCGAGCAGGCTCCAGTCCGTCACATTTTCTAACGGCCGGATGTCCGTCCGCTGAATTCACGGGATGTTGTGTTTCCGCACCAATAATCGTGCTCCTTATTGCGGAGCGGAGAATCTTAGCCAAAGGCAAACAGACTACCCTAGACTAATTTAAACGAGTGCAAGCTAATAAAAACTATCTCAACCAATATTTCATCAGGTTGCAAATCAACATATTTAATCCTTTAGACATGTTATTTTCTTTTCAAGTGAACTTTTACTAGTATCATGCATTATGGGGCGGCCTGGCCTAGTGTTTTCATCGCGTGAGGAGCAGGTTTCTTGCTATGACTCGGCACAATAGTGGGTAGCTAAAATAGAAAATTGTTCCCCTTGATCAATTCGCAGTGTTCATATGAAGAAATCAATTTCTAATAATCGAATATTTAATCTTCCCCTACCTAAGCAATAATATATCTAATACATGAGAACCACACCAGAACCAGGAGGAAAGTATGTAATTGGCGTGAAGTGAATGTTTCAGCGTGAGTATGGCCATAGCTAAGAAAAGGGGAATGTATTGCGGGGTGCCCCGATTATCAATACAGTTGCCGTCTGGGTTCTCGAATTCGGTAAACGCCGGGACTCGTAGGTGACAAAATGCTCGCTTCTCCATTTCAAATGACACAGTTTTGTTTCCACACTTTGCCTTGCACCATACTACAGTTCGATTCGTCGCGTATTTCGGCCCGCTTCCTGTCCTTTTGAACGTTGGGTAGCGAAAGGATGATTGCAGATCAAGAGTGTGGCCCTGCGGCCGTATTCCAATTCGAGCACTTGTCCAAGACAAACCCTGCCTGGGAAAAAGTTGCCTCTAAGCAATTAGAACTTGAACCAAAGCTTGACGATATGTACAACTTACCCCTGGAAGAATTTCGAAAGATACCCTATAGGGCACCTCCATTACCAACGGCTGTTCCATCCCGGGTCGTGATATTTGCATAAGGCAAGAAGAAGTAGTCGTTAGGGATGGCAATTCAGTGAAGCTTCGCATTTATGCGCCATTTCATCGGGAAACGGACCATTTGTTATTTTTCAACGTCCATGGAGGAGGTAATAATAACTAGAGCATGATTTTGATATTTTCCTGACTTGAAACAGGCTGGACAACAGGCACCCCGGAGACAGAGGAGGCCCAAAATCGACAAATAGCCTTTAAAAACAATGCAGTTGTTTGTAGCGTAGATTACCGAAGGTAAGTTTGCATCAAATCATTTCAGTTTCTACATCTAAAAATGGTTTCAGAGCACCGGAATTCCCGTTTCCATATGCAATCAATGACTCTATCGATGCGATCTTGTGGGTAAGTTGGGTTCAAATTTTGGGCTACACATCAATCGGTCTTACTGATAAACTTGGGACATCGAATAGTGTAAAGAGAACGCCACAAGTCTTGGGATTGATCCTTGTAGGATAGTCATTGGTGGTGGGAGTGCTGGTGCCAATGTGGTTTGTTGCCCAATCTTGATACGTATTCCGTGTTTGAAGCTGACCTTTTGTAGTGTGCAGTCATTGCTCAGGCATTTCGCGACAAAGGGATCCCTGGAATCGTGGGACAGGTCCTCAACATTCCGGTAACATGCCATCCGGACCATTTTCCAGTAGAAAAGTACGAACTACATTCGTATGTACAGAATGCTGATGCGCCGATTGTTGGGTCATCGAGAATGAGAATGTTCTGGGCAAATTATCTTCCAGAGGCCCAACCTGATCCAAAATCAAGTCCGCTACTCGCAGAGTCATTTAGTGATCTCCCTCCAGCCTGTAAGTCGCTATAGCCTTTCGTCATCCTTGAGAATGATGAAACTGAAGGGAGAGTAGTGATTCAGATAGCTGGCATGGACCCCCTACGAGACGAAGGGCTGGCATATGCCAAAGCATTAGAAGAAGAAGGGTAAAAATCTCTATCAGTCTGCTGAGATATTGTTCGCATCAACTAACTTCTTGCAAATAGGGTAAGTGTTACACTGAAAGTATACTCCGGCATGCCGCATGCATTCTATATCTATCCTGATCTAGAACCATCGATAGAGTATATCCAGGCTATGGTAGAATGGATAGATAGATTTTAATGTCTCATCTACTGCATTGCCACCCAAAGAACAGTCCCATCCTGACTAATCAAACGAGGAGCGACGGAGCGACGGATCTTGGCATGAAGGGACTGGACGCTCCAACGGTTAAGCTAATGAACATGATCGGTATAAGAGACCTAGAAAGAGTTGCTGTCATTAGGACACAACTTAGCTTTCAATACAACTTGGTTACCTTCAATTCCTCGTCTTGATCAATTGACCCATTACCAGACACACTTTTATTTCTTGTTATCTTGTATTGCTTAGACCTAGCGTGCATGATCCATCCTGCAACATAAGCCTGACGGTTTACCTTGTTGGATGTCTCAAACCTGATTACCCCATAGTAAGTAAGGCTTAGATCAAACCGTTACACTAACACTGATTTGTCTAACGGCACAGAGACTTGAATATTTCGAAGTCTTGCAAATTATAAAACCATGAAAGAAGTCAAATTGTCAAACTGCCATAGAAAAAAGACAGACTCTATCTTCTATTTTAATTCCTAGCCCAGAGAAATGGGATTTCCGAGAAATTTTGCTGGAACGTCTACATACTTGCTTCGTAAATACTCTGCTACCCCCTTTCCGAGCATGTCAATCCTAGTGCTGCTCGCAGCTCCACCGCCGAGAAAATCGAGAAATCGAAAGTGGACGGCCCAAATGTGAGGGAACTCACACCTCTCTACTCGAATTGACTCATTATAGTCCTCCCCAAGTAGTGACTGGATTCGGGTTACAGTCAGATATGACTGAAGCCACTGATACTCTTCCGCTGATCGGACGAAGAACCCGACGTTGCAGTTGTTGCCTTTGTCTCCTGAGCGAGCGTGCGCTACTGAGCCCAAAGCAACTCTACTAGTGAAACCAAACAAACTCAGATCTGTTGGGCTCGTCGTCTCGTAGCTTGGGCGTTTTGATGGAGGGGTCGCGGTGATTCCGTGGTGTTTGATATTGATGACATGGTCATCGATGACAACACGATGAGGAAGTTTCTCGTAAGAAATAATTCCAGGAAACAGCTCCATGAACATCTTAGGAGACATGGTTCTGAAGTCAAGGGACATATGATATCCTTTTGAGAGAGAATCACGTTAGCATGCTCCGAACATGACGGTAAATATTCTTCTCGACCTTCATCTTCCTGAGGCTTCCTTACCTGCGTAGAATTGCATTCTCAAAGCGTATATCTGCTTTCGGAATACATCTTCGCTTATGTCCTTCTTTTCCTTTCCTTTCACTAGAATTCTGACCGAAACTGTTCCGAGTGCTTGGTTGCTTGGGTTTGGCGCACTGGAACCATAGCGCTCTATGCTTAAATCCATAAGATTGGCGTCTTTGAACGTATGCTCAATCTGCTGACGCATGAATCTCTCCTTGGCATCTAGGTCCAATCCGTTCATATAAAAGGTTGCCTCGGCTTGATAGCCGCCAATTGCCACTGCAATAGCTTTGGTAGTGGCTGGGGGTGCAGTACCCACAGCACCTGAAACCTTGACTCGATTCTTTTCAGCAGTATTCTCGATCCGGATATTTTGGATATTGGCTGACACATCTGGATTCAGGTATTGAGTCCCTTGGATCTCATATAAGAACTGTGCCCTGACATTGAGTTCATCGACGAAGCCTGCATGTTTTGGATTCTTGGTAATGATTGTTGTGCCGTCGCGCGCGATTTCCGCAATGGGGAAAGCGAGATCAACCATGCCTTGAAGCTGGGATCGAACGCCAGAGAAGTTGGCTCCGGTGACGTAGGGTCCGCATTCGATGAGATCTATAGAAGCAAGACAAATTAGCTGCCCGAAACATGGAGTGGTAGCCTAATTGACGACATACGACCTGCTACTAGGGCACCGGCTAGTCGGTCCCAGTCATCATAGGACCAGCTGTGCCACCATGCCGCCAGAGCAATAACAGGACTTGCGTCAGTGACACGACCGCAGATAACAATATCTGCCCCTTCCTGCAAAGCCCTAACAATGCCCCAACCACCGAAGTAGGCAACCCCACAAAGAGGATCCTTGCCCCAACTCTCAAGAGTCTGTTCAGCATGATCCAGGTGAATGATGCCCCCAATTTGTTGCTGTTTGTTCTGATCGATCACGACATCGGTAATGTCATCTCCTGTGACATAGGCAATTTTCAGGTGATCATGCCCATGCTTCTTACAAATTTCTCTTGCCTTGGATGCGCATTCTGGTGTATTCAACGCACCAGCATTTGCAACGAGTTTGATCTTCTTTGAAGCAATAACGTCGATGCAATCATCCAACTGTTCAAGAAATCCTACTTCATATCCCTTCGATGCATCATCGTACTTTCGAATTGCATTCCAAGCAATATTCAGCTCCGAAAGCCAATCGCCGACAATAGCATCCAACTTGCCATCAGAGACCTGGCGCAACCTAGATCAGATGGTTTGACACTTTAGCATGTGCTAGCATACAGTTACAGTAACATTGTGGGTGTTAAAAGCATGTGGTGCATGTAAGGGATTGAAAACTGGGTGTGAACACCAACATTGCATGCGGGCAGTCCTCCATGGCACCAGCCACATTACCAATGACAATTGGTCTATTACCGTCCATTTTAGTTGTCATATCTTGCTGTAACTTGTCTTTAGTTCTTGTAGATATTCGATAGAGTAAGGATTGATTCTGGTTTGTGTGAGTGAATATAAGAATTGATGAAACTAAAATATGGCGAGGGCCAGACAACTCGCAGGAAGTTGATATTAAATCAATTTTAGGCAATGAATGTTGGAACTGCGTCGTGATCCATCTAGGCTTGCGCTGGCCGAGACTATCGGCCTTTGCCGCTGCTCCGCCCCACCAAGAGACGGTAATGAAGCCGGACGCGCGCAATCAGCATGCAAGACAATACTGGAGTCCACTTTGTATTAGATAGCGATGATGCTGCTCCACTAGGTGGACACTTGAAGGTTGAAAAGAGTTGACTATGATCAAGAAGCGAATACTGTGATGCCGATGTGTTGCCGCACAGCTAGAAGTTTCCATGGTTTCACCATGACAACATTAAATGTCGCCTTCAATAGAAAGGAAACCACTAGAGATTTATACAGGATAATTACCATGCACATTGTGAGCTGGATACTGACCAGGTTATAATCAAGTTTGATTTCCACTCCTATGGGTAGACGCACTTAATCTCGTCCGAGCACAATGCATCTCCGGATGTAATTTCTCTCACCAACAGGGATAGGAAATTTAGTGTCTCCCGTTGTGGATGAACTTAGATAATGCATACTGCCAATTTGGCTTTCAAGAAAATCAGCCAAGTCGAGACGACTAGACACCCTCTACAACCCATAAAATTAATTTGCTCAAGGGCCCGCCAAGCGCCTTCTTTGGTGGTAGTGGCCTGCAAATTAAGATACACTTGCCCTCACTTTGCTTCGACATATGATCGACGCAACCCACTCAGCCTGTAATTTCGGACTAAAGGAGCGCTACAATCAAGTTGCTCTAGAGTCCTGCATTGTTAGTGACAGCGGGATTGGGTCGTAGAAACTCGCTTCGGCGATGGCCGAGTCTCCCCACAACCCCACTATGATTACTTCGGAGGTGGGGCGATGGTGGATCATCATGGTCAGATCATCAAAACATAAGATGTGCTGAGTGATGTTGGGCATAGAAAGAAAAACATAAGTCTAAAGGGGCCAGATTCATTTGTCTTTGCAGATTTTGTTCATTTTTGTGATGACTAGCCACTATAATTTTGTAATTGGCTGGTCAAAGTTGTGGGCACCAAAAACAAGAAACTGGTCGTTGTTCGGTATTATCTGGCAACCCTGGGGTTTGCAATAGCCTCGATATCAGCCCGAACTTGGGCCATAGACGCTAGGGGAAGAAAATAATAAGTGGCGCCCAACGGCAGAGAGTTCAAACCTAGTGGCAAATTTGCGTCGATTTTTGCAACTGTTGGGTGTGTGAACTCGTTAACCGTCCATATTCTGCTGGCTTTCGTGACCTGTGACATTGCATCCTGTTAGTTTTGCCTGGAAGAGTTTAGGAATCTGGTTTTCAACCTGCTGACCCTTTGCCTGCCGCAATTGAACGGCGTCTGGGCGGAATGTGTCTTGGTTCCTATTGCGGATGGCACAATTCATGTCTCTTTAGCTGATATTGATGGCGCCCTTCTCATCGTCATGTGTTGTTTTCCCTACAGGTAACTTTGGTGTCGCGCACGCAGTTGGTTTCACAAAACAACCAATGCTACAGCCCATTACCCACCGAGAGAGGTGTCTTAGAAAAGAGAGTCTCGATATTGTAGTTGTTCTTGGTCTGCGATGCTCCCCTGCTGAGGTATTTACGACTACTGAGAAGTCACAGGCCGGCCAACCAGGTGAATAGTATAGAGGATATTCTTGTGATTCCACGCACAGGTGATATCACCAAGACTATACATGATGACAAATGGGCATGGAGTGAATGGTGTCTGGGGATTATATCAACCCCCAATCAGCACGCTTTTGGAAGAAGCTCTCAGCTTCCTTGCGTCTAACAAATACCATGTATCCGTAAATTAATTCTTCTCAGTTCTTCTCGCAGGGTTGATGAGGAGCTATCGGATATTTAAGCAACTGCCAGGCGCGAAATGGTAATTCCCAGACCTAAATTTCTAAATTGCCGTGGCAGTAGGAGTGTTGGCCATTTTCTATAACATCAGTATCCAACCTCGTGAAATACCAGTAGCTCTCGGAATAAAGACTAGCTCTCGGACAGTGGACATGACGCATTCTGTTAGTTGTGACAAGTGAGAAGGTTCTATGCAAGTTATATCTAGTTAAGAGTAATGTTGATCGTCTGCCCCACGTGAAGTGCGGGCAGGATAATCAGATTGCCTGCCGAAGAAAACCAATTCAGAAATAGAAGAGACCGGGACTGGTCTATCAGTATTTTTCAGTCACCGCTTCAGGCGATGTGGTCGTAGTACAGGATTGATCGAGCCCACTTCCCCGCAAACCCCGCATTTAACGGCATCCGGTTTTATGGGGCTGTTCCAAGTTGCCTGTCCCGGACATCTGGTTAGATCCTTGGCTGTCAAAACTCAAACCTCACATACAACCTTGGATTTCTTCTTGAGAAGATACCGAATTTTCGGGCAGCACATAAACTCTGCCCCGTCGAACCATGCAGGCTTGTGACCGGTGCCATGCTCGAAAAACCCGATGCGACCGCCGCATCCCCCAATGCAGCGCTTGCGAGAAGGCTGGCGCAGCTTGCGTGCATGCTGATAAGCTGCGACAGCGTAACCTGCCCCGTGGCTACCTCGACAACATAGAGAGCCTTGTGAAGCAGCTGAGAGAGGAGAATAAGACTCTCCGAGAGAGTTTGGCAGCTACACAGGCCGAGATTGGGGCTCGACATCAGCAGGCTAGCGAGCCATCTGCATCGACTGGGCCCGCAGTCTCTTCATCTCGGTCCGAGGCCAGAAGGGAAGATGCAAACTCGTCACCTTCAAGCACAGGGACCCCAGATTCAAACGCCTTTGCAGTCGAAGTGGGATACCTCACTCTCATCGCCACCGGCGAGACACGATATCTCGGCTCGAGCAGCGGCCTGGGCCTAGCCAGCGTAATCAACACAGTAATCAACGTTCACGGTGGGATGGGTTTCAGCAATACAGATCAAAACGACTTCGGTAGCTCAAGCAACCAGAGGATTCCTCTGGGCCCTGCAGACTCGTTGTTTCCTTCGCTAGCCACAGCGAGGTCATTCATAGAGGCCTATTTTCAGCACACGCATATTACATTTCCACTACTTCATCGTCCCTCGTTCTTAGCTTCTGTGGATAAAATTTATTCAGAGCCGAACTTCTACGAGACGAACCCATTTGCGGCTTTTGTCTTTGATATGGTCCTCACAATCGGTAGCTCCAACTTCAATCGCTTCGAGGAAAAGTCGGTAAATTCCTCGGTTTATTTTAGCATGGCTCAATCCAAGATTACCACAATTGCAACAAGGCCTTGCATCGAATCTTTACAGGCAGTGTTGCTCATCTCGCAGCACGGCATCTTTAGCAACCTCCGAGAGACGAACACTAGTGTATGGCATCTTACGGGTCTCGGCGCTCGGATGTGCTTCGAGTTAGGTCTCCATCTAGAACCTAAGCATCTTGAAGGAGACCTTAACAGTCCCTCAGGACATATTTCGGTGTCATTTGAAGAGGAGATGAGGAAGCGTTGCTTTTGGTGCTTGTACAACCTAGACAGGTAGGACACTTACTCACCCAAGCTGATGATTGGAAGCGCGTATGCTCATAGTTGATCCTTATTTCAGGATTGTCAGCATTACACTTGGGAGGCCAGTTACAATTCGCGACGAAGAAATCGACGTCACCATGCCATCTCACCTAGATGACGATTGCTTTGGTGTGAATCAGCCAGTTCAAACTAGTCTCGCAGAGGTTTCCGATGGTGTTAAGATGTCTCCTTTTCTACACCTTATTCGAATCCGACGTCTCTCAGGGCAGATTCTCAATCGAATGTACATCTCTAGACAACATTCGGACATTCCACTCGAAGAAAAGCGACGTATCCGTTGGAGACTCCAAAATGAAATCGATGCTTGGAGACGGGATACGGAACGCCTTCATCTGTCACCAACAGAGTCTCGTGGCTATGTCTCGAGCTTCTTGTCAACAGAATGGTACACAGCCGTTTACAATAACGCCATACTCCTCCTCTACCGGCCGTCCCCATATCTGCCTGAACCAGCCACGGTTTCGAGCTGGGACGGCGGGGAACCAGAGTTGACGTGTCTCCTCAAAGCCGCAAAAGCATCCATCGAATCCTACAGCGAGTTACATCGCAAGCGAAGGCTCAACTATTCGTGGATAACGCTGCATGGAATTTTCATTGCAGGTTTGGCATATATTTACAGCATCGGGAGGCTCCTTGATAGCCCGACAACACGTAGTCAAGTTCCCAACATCATGTCTATTATCGAGGTGACGCAGGCTTGTGCTCACGTTTTGGTCGCCATCTGCGAAAGGTGGAATGGCTCACGCCGTTGTTGCGAGCTTTTCAGCAAACTCAGCACCAATCTTATCCGGGACTCACTTAATGCTGCTTCAAAGCCCAGTGATGGTTTACATACTCGTGATAGTGCCCATACTTCTGCGGCAGCTGGAAATGGGCCTTCGGTACCAGCCGGACAGAATCAATCTGTACCATTGAACGACGACCGGATGAACACGGACGAGCCGCAAATAGATATTGGTACTGTTGAGTCGACGGTTGAACTAGAAAACATTCTAGTCATGGAAAACTTCAAAGAGTTTAGAGGGTTCTTTGACTTTACATTCCAGGATGAATGCTTAAACTCAAGCGAGATGATGTCGAGCTTTTCACAAAATTGGCCCTTGGATCTTTCGTTCAACCCAGAGGAGACGGAGAATGCGCACATAACATAAAGGAAGAGCAAAATCTTCCCCGGCACAATGAAGCTTGTTGGATTACGGTGTACATTTTACGATGGCTCTTTAGGCAAAAGATCCAAATCTCGACAGGGACTGGCAGACTTCAAACCCCCTTCTCCAAAGCTTGATTTCGAAGCATCGTCAACCTCCTTCTCATTGGCGATTAGTGAACGCTGATACACTCTAACTTTTTCAATTTTTTATCTAGCGACACAACTCAACGGTGGTGCTCTGACATGGGTCGGCCGACTTGTCATTTGTTTGGACAGAATTCGGCGGAGGAGAGGTCTCTCTAACCTCCCATACCCCGCACCACCCTCTTTACCACAATGGCCATATAACCGAGGGTAACATGCCGAGCCTAGTGGTTTGGTTACACAGGATCGGCATTCACCGAAAAGTGTGAGTGGGAACGTCCTGGGGACTGACAGCTGTGGTAAATGTTGGGTGTACATCTCTAGGGTAGGCTCCAGCACAAAAGCTGTTTGCATCGCTCGCACCACCTCGAATGACAAGGGTTATCTTGGTTGCACATCTGTTACTTTCGACACGAAAGACGGTAGTTTGTATGAAATACAATTGCTTGCATTGGAAATTCGCTATCACAGCCATGAAAACCAAGTTGCAGGAAGTCGAACTTGAACCGAACACAACAAATGTTTCGTTAGAGGAACACTCAAAACATTATGGCCTAAATTCCGAGAATCTTCCGCAGTATCATCATGAAGAGACGCGAAAAATTCTGCGAAAGGTTGATTTTAGACTGCTCCCGGTGCTCACGCTGCTTTATCTTCTTGCCTTTCTGGACCGTGGAAATATCGGCAACGCAAAGATTGCTGGCATGAAATCAGATTTGAGGTTGACGGATGCCCAATACAACATAGCCCTCACGGTGATATCCCTCCCCAAAAGAGAACTCTTTGCTCTCCAAATCCCCTAAGACTTACTTTCCAGGTCTTCTTTATACCATATGCGCTATTTGAAATACCGAGTAACGTTGTGCTAAAGTTGATCAGACCTTCTTGGTGGATGACGTTTCTCGTGGTGTCTTGGGGCTCGGTATGTTTTCACTGAGTGGTCCGTTTTGAACAGAGCGTTGTTGGTTAATATCTAAAAGGTGATGACTTGTCAAGGGATAGTCCAAAATTATAACGGTCTTGTCGCAACTCGAACTTTACTCGGTGTCTTTGAAGCAGGCTTTTTCCCTGCCAGCACCTACTTACTCGGCGAGTGGTACTGTAGATTCGAGGTGCAGTGGCGCCTCTCTATCTTCTTTTCTGCTGCATCAATGGCTGGAGCATTTTCTGGTCTGTTGGCCTTTGCACTGGTGAAGTTGGATGGAGTCGGCAACCTAGAAGGCTGGCGCTGGATTTTTATAATTGAAGGACTCACTACCGTCGTGGTTGGTGTTTGTGTTCCTTGGGTTCTACCAGATTCGCCCGAACGAGCCGGATTTCTCTCTAATGGAGAGAAGTATTTCATCAGGGCTAGATTGGAACAAGATTCAGGCACCTCCGAAGGGAGGGTTTTGAGTGCTGAGCCATTTAAATGGGAGTATATAAGATCAACCCTTGTGGACTGGAAGATCTGGTTCACAATCTTCATATATTGGGGAAATACGTAAGTCTCATTCTGTTCTTTATACCTGATCCTCTTCGCGGGGATTCTATCAACCTCAATATTGCTCACATTACTTTTTCTCACCAAGAATTCCCATCTACGGCTTCACCTATACCGCTCCCACCATTATCGTTCAACTTGGATACACCGCAGCCGAGGCTCAACTGTTGACAATCCCGATCTACGTTGTTGGATTGGCAAGCACACTATTATTGTCTTGGCTTGCAGATCGACGCCAACTACGCTGGCCCTTCATTGTTGCTCCTTATTCCCTTGCACTGGTCGGGTATGTGGGTCTCATGAGTATCCCCCATCCCAGGTTTCCGGGTTTGACGTATGCCATGTTATTTACGATTCCCGCTGGCGTATATCCATCGGTCATCTCTCTCATATCCTGGATATCCAATAACCTATCGCCAACATGGAAAAGAGCAATTGGAATGGCTGCAAGCATCATGCTTGGCAACATTGGTGGCGCGGTTGGCTCTAATATTTATCTTGCCAGGGAAGCACCACACTACTGGACGGGGTACGGCATCTCCTTGGCTTGTCTCGTTCTCGCGATTTCCTGCACATTCATTTTGCGTCATGCCTACGTCCGTGAGAATCGAAGGCGAGATCAAATTTCCATGGAAGAAATTAGGTCCAATTACACCGACCGTAAGTATCTCGATCGAAATTGTCTTCAAAGAGTGCGATGCTAACAACAGCTTTTAGAACAATTACTTGAGCTCGGAGATCTTTCCCTGTTGTACCGATATGTTCTCTAGATAGATATTCCTATTATGGCCATGACTCCTTAGGCTTCATATGTTCATCTTTCAATGTCACGGATTATTGTAGCCAGTTGTTGGCAGAGACCACACGAATCAAATCCATGAGAGAGTGCGTCGGTTAGATTAAATCAAATGCGATATCTAGCAGAATAATAGTAGTCAAAGTAGTTACATCAAGAATTCTGGCAATTGTTCACATGAATTTCTCCTTGTCTCGCCCCTGTCGATCATTTAAAGCTTCCTCATTCATCCTATATAGGCCTCAGAATTTGGGACCACTAATTTCAAGTCCGAGATGATCAACCCAGGTGTGTGATCTCAAGAGCTAAAAGTCATCAGACTTCGAGTCGCAGCTGAAGGAACTGCCGACTGCCGACCCGATAGCTCATAATCGGAGCTTCTACAATCCATCTAGATCTGTTGGGCATCGCTCGTGGAGCCACGACAGTTTACGCACTGTAAGCGGCCCCGCTTCCGAATGCCCACATTTCTCATCGGCGACCGCCGTCACGGCACGATGCTACCAATTGGGGCCAGATCCCTAATCGATGCTTGACGGGAGAGCTTTCCGTGGCCCGGTTCAAGCAATAGCGCATTTATTATGCTGTTGCTCAAGGAGGGAAAAGTCCGAACAAAAGAACTTAGTAAAAGACAAGACAAGAAAAGTGCGAGGGGGAAAATAGCTGTGGGCCAAGTGACAAGCGAGAAGCGTAGTTTGCCGAGGTGAAGTTGGGACAATGACCGAGCCACTCTCCCCAGTAACGCTTCTACCCAGTACACACACTCCTGCTTGAGCTTGAGGGTATCTGATATTTCGAATAAACTTGGAGTCTTCAAATAATACTCTATAAAACCAAGGTGAGAAAGGTGCCGTATCCACGCGGCAACCTCCTATCCCAGAAACCCAACATGTCCTCGGGGTGCAAAAAGCCTCTGTGGGAGCCTCGCAGCCCAGATGACACGAATATCGCGAGGTTTATGTCATACGTCAATGCAAGACATGGAATAAACCTGCAGACGTACAAAGACATTCATCAATGGTCGGTTGACGAGGCGACCTATCTGGAGTTCTGGAGGGATGCATTTACATGGCTCGAGCTAGCCCCGGAGAATCGTCGGGTTCTAGGCCAGTTTTGACTGAAAAGGTAAAATTGGCATCCCATATGTTCTCATTTATCCGAATACCCCCACGCTGACGTCTCCGGGCTCTCTGTCACTCTGCAGGATCGCACTTCTCAGGTCTTGTTTCCTCCTCCGCAATTTTTTCCAGATGAGACTATGAATATCGCAGAGTTCATTCTGCGCAATGGTAAAGATGGAGACATTGCCATTCACTTTGCGCGAGAAGGCACCAATGGGATTGAGCGAGTCACTTGGCAGGAGATCAGAGATCGAGTCCGCCAGGTTCGCGACGCCATGGCAAACTCCGGTATTGTACCCGGTGACGTAGTTGCTGCGGTCATCTCCAATTCTGTCCATGCAATAGTCCTATGTCTAGCCACTCTATCTCTTGGCGCGATTTGGTCATCCACATCTCCCGACCTAGGACCAGAGGGAATCATTGACCGCTACTCGCAAGTCAGCCCCAAAATCATTTTCGCCGATGATGGATACATCTACGCAGGAAAACTGGTCAACCTAGGAAGCCGGATGAAGCGATGGTCTCAGGCCTTGTCTCGGGGAGATACAACACTCAAAGACGTTGTAGTTATTCCATCTTGCAAGTTCGATCAACTTGTTTCCCAAATTGATCGTGGATGCACCTATGAAAGCTTTTTGAACCGTGGCACCGGCCACAAGCTAGCCTTCAAAATGTTTCCCTTTTCACACCCAGCCTTCATACTGTATTCCTCTGGCACCGTAAGTCACCTTTCTATTACTGCCTCTCACTTGGCTGTGTTCCAACTGACAACCCGTGGTAGACTGGGAAACCAAAATGCATTGTTCACTCCGCCGGCGTAGGTTGCCCCAACCAAAGGAGCACGCTGGAAAACATTTACTAATAAGCTGAGCATTCAGGGTGTTGCCTTGAAAGTGAAGACGGATATGATCTTACAGCATGATATTCGCAAAACCGATGTTGTGTTTCAGTTCACAACGGTATTTCCCTATTCCTTCGACAAACCCGTTTAGTACTAACTAATTTCTAGACATCTTGGGTCATGTGGGTGTTGAACTTTGTCAACTTGTCATCAGGTGCTAGTATGCTCCTTTATGATGGGTCTCCATTTCATCCTCGTCCGACAACGCTTCTGCAATTGGCTGAAGAAGTTGGGTATGTTCGACATACAACAAAGTTTGGAGTTCATCTAACCCATACTAATAATCTATAGTGTGAGCGTCTTCGGCACCTCTCCCAGGTACCTTGAAGAGTTGAGGCGCCATGACATCATTCCTCGTAAGTTCTTCGCTGATTAAATAGATTATGTGCATGCAAAATGACTTATATTGCAGGCGAATCATTCAATTTGTCAAAGCTACGAATAATGACGTCCACCGGATCGGTTCTACCGTCAGAGCTTTACAACTGGTTCTACAGTATAGCGTTCCCCTCTAAAGTTCACCTCATCTCAATGAGCGGTGGAACGGATATTGCGGGGTGCTGTGAGTCACTTGTCACTCCTTGAATTTGGTTACTGATCTCTTTGCGTAGTTGTCGGTGGGACACCAATTCTCCCTGTTTACGCTGGTGAGATCCAAGCTAAAGCACTCGGTATGGCTGTCGAGATCCTAGATAGCAGCCAAGACAAGCCTGTATCTATTGAAGAGTCTGGAGAAGCTGGGGAGTTGGCTTGCACAAAGCCCTTCCCCAGTGAGCCATTACAGTTCCATGGCCAAGATGGCTACGCCAAATACAAGTCTTCATACTTTGATCGCTTTGGAACTGGAATATGGTGTCAGGGAGACTTTATTCAGTCTTCAAATGAGACCGGAGGACTGGTTATTCTGGGAAGATCGTATGTGTCACGGGGTTTATACTCGAAAATCACTAACCTAAGAATAGGGACGGTGTTTTGAATCCGTCAGGCATTAGATTTGGACCTGCTGAGATTTATGCGGTCGTCGACAAGTTCAGTGATATCACTGACAGTATTTGCGTCGGTCAAAAGAGGAAGTGTGATTCGGACGAAAGGGTCATTCTATTTGTTAAAATGAAGCATGGGGCACATCTCACGGACGAACTCAAGAAGGCATTGAAAATTTCCATAAAGGAAACTCACAGTTCCCGCCATGTCCCCAGGTTCATTTTCGAAGTTGCCGACATACCTTACACGGTAAATGGCAAGAAGTGCGAACTCAACGTCAAGCACATTGTGTGTCAGAGAAAAGCCGCCGCCAGTGGAACAGTGGCAAACCCCGAATCTCTTGCACTATACACCAAATTCCAGGACTTGCCTGCCGATGAATTAGGTACGAGGTTTAATGTCAAGTTGTAGATCAATAGAAGTGCTATTATTTTCTCGTCAATACGGTCGAGCTTTTCCAATGTTTAACCTCTTGCGAGAGTTCGCAAATGATCGCCAGACTAGCTTTGCAGAATGTTTTATGGCCCAATATTGTTGATCCTAATGTTGGAAAGAACTATAAGTAAATGTATCGAGATGACTATTGTGACTAGCGGCGGCCTTTCCACAAGCATAGTGAAGACGTGGTGGTGAATACCAGGTTTCTCAGTCAATCAAATGCAATCGATTGGTTTTCGTCCAAGGAGCTCTGATTGCTGGTTATTATATGCCATTGTCGACATAGTCATTCTGTAACAGATGTGATATGGAAAATTGGAGGTAAACCTTGACTGCTGCACCAAAAGGTCTACCTGTGCCTCGGTTAAGAGTAACACATGGTCTGTAAGGCACTGAGTCGCATCATATCTGCTCTCGTTTGATAGAACGTGATAGAGAATCGTATCTATTCTCTTATAGTAGTTTTCCTTTAGTAACATTCTATATAAGGGCGTGCGAAATAATTCTACTAACACCTCTCAATACTAAACTCGCCCATCTCAACATTCCATCTTCGGATCGCTTTGTCATGGATTGTGGCGGGGAGTATCTCGCCCGCATCAACTACATTCCTCAAAGCATTCCCTCTGTCACTGTTCAATCCACTGTTAGTTGGTGGTATCGTTGCCACAGATAGTAGACCCTAAATTGAGTTGATTGGACAACCCGTGTTGGAAGTTTCTCCAACTGCAGTTGGCCGTTTGCGCTTGCCAATCAGAGATTTGTTGGATCATAAAGTTTGTCTCTTGGAGTAATCCACTGTATAACAATGGCAGAAAATAGGACTTACAATTACATTAGCTGGGAGATGAACTCGAAGTGCATCCAAGGTACATACTGTCAAAATTGCAACAAAGAAGCCAACCTAACTAGGTTCGCCATCACGGACTGTGAAGACCGTCAAATTCCTTCCAATCGTCATCGAAGTCTTTCATTCTTCTAGATACGTAGTCTTTCAGAGAACCACCTACAATAGGCTGCTAATCAGTGTAGCGCGAGATCCAATGCCACTTCTCGGAGATCGTTATTCAGTGGAACGTTTGTTGGAATCTGGAACGAGTATGGGTCTGTCGGCACCGTTAGAACGCATCAACAAGAAACCAAAGAAGTATCAATACTCATGAGAGAGATAATAAATAGAGCAGTGAAGTATATATTTACCACTACATCGAAGGATATAAACAACATCATGGCCACTCTCCTTACTCCAACAATGTATACTCCGTTCTCACCAATCCGGTCAAACCGGCCCTCTGTATTATTACAAAGCCCTCATATTGGACTTGGGGACACCAAACTCACTTAGGAAGTCTATGATGGCATTAGAAATGTAAGTACTCAGCGTAACAAATGTGTTGAAACAGTAGAGCTTGGCCTGCAGACGTCTACTGGTACGGCGCCCAGTTATGTGCTAAGAATTCGTAAGATTTCATACAAGATATCAATGTGATCGGTACTCACTGCTCCCTCAACCAGAAAACAGTAAATGAACGAAGTAAAAATTAGGACAGCAAATTTGGACAGTAGGTAGTCCAGACAAAGTGAGATAACAGCTCACCACCTGCCAAATGCATCAGTGGGTGATATTTAGTAAACTGAAAGCAGAATTGTGACCTTTGTGGTAAAGGAGCAGACAATGCAAATCTCAACTGCGCATATGCAGGTAGAATAACCCAATAATCGACCCCAAACTTGCTGAAGGCTAGTCGCCAAGAAGACAAACAGCAGCGAAACAGTATAGATCGCGAAGACAACTGGATCATCCATTAGGTATGAGTACAATGGCAGGCAACACAGGCAGAGCACATACGCCAAGCAACAGCATGGAACTTTCTCCACTCCTTCACAGCGATGATTTTGCGACCTGACTTAGTTAGAGAGTACTCACAAACGGTCAGACCAGTTATCGTACGACCCTTCGTCGAAATATAAAGGTTGTTCCATCGCGGACACTACTAATAGAGGCAGATAGACAAAAACAAGATTGAAATGATGGAGATAACAAGGCTGGCGATTCCAGCACCAACTGGAATCGGGTCCGTAACTTCATCTCGTGCCACAATGGATGCAACTTGATAGAAACAGAAGGGAAGTCGGCGATATTTGACATGGCCATTGATACTTTACTTTGATCCGGCCCGCAATCGTACCTATATTCACGGCAGGCTTGAGAATTATTACCTCTGTGCCTTGTCCCACTATTGTGTCAACCAGCCCCTGGACTTCTTGCTTGACAACATGATCAACCAGTTCCTTCGGAACACTGACCGGCACGTCTCCAACGGCCTCAACAACCGTCGAGATGAAAGTAGATTCAAGTATGCCCCACGGGCCCCATTCGGTGTACCACTCGCCAGTCATTCGTTGTGTCCCCTTCTTGGCGAACCGGATCGAACTACATCCGCCAAGTTCCGCATTCGAGATGACATCACCACCCCATTTATATTGATCTTGCCGGAGGAGGTATAGCGGTATTTGAAAGTGAACACCAGCTGCTTCAAGACTCCTTCAGAAGTCAGTAGAAACCAATCCTCGGTAACCAAACGCTACACAGCTATTACGTGGGAGAGGAGAGGCTACACTGTTCTTAGTCAGCTGGCTTCTTGGTGTGACGTATAACTGCAGATGAAGCCAAGCTTACCTCACTGGTGACCCAGACTGACACGGAGTTGTGTAATTGGATACTGGAGAAGCAAACATCGACACGATAGAAGAAAGATGATTGACCTCAAGGACTCTTAGGACACCTTCCAAGCCAAAAGACCTTCTTTTGGCTCTCAAGACCCCCAGCTTTACCATTTTCCCTTGGTATCTACCATGCATCATTGGGGTTCCAATATGTATTACATGTGAAGGTCGTCGCTGAGTCGTAACTGTCATCAATTAAAATTTGGCTTTCTATCCCACTTTTTATTCCAAGTCCAGCAGTATTAAGACATTTAGTAGCTCAAACCGGTCAGGCAAGCGTCAATTTGTATTCCACTATTTATGCCATCTCTGGTCATTATCATCCACATGGGGTTGATGGGCCAACATTTGCTTGGATTTGTCACATTTGCCTCCATGTTCCCACACGGAGGAGAGTCAGCAGCCCTGAAAGCTTAGTATTATCTAAAACTTTAGGACGATTTTGGGGCATCTTCGGCTGTTCAACTGGTTGCTTGGCAACATTGCGAAGACGTAGACAAAACTACGCTAAGCCTCCTCTTGGCCCCAAGGTGTGCAACCAAAGTGCTCTATTCAAGCAGGAAACTCTTGAGCGAGAACTGATAGTAGCGTAGCTTGTGGTTACTTCCAAACCATTGATCAATAGCATCAATTACTTTCGTTATGTGGCAGAGCATGAGTTGCAGAGATTGTAATTAGACTTTACATGTTTTTCTTAGGGTCGTCCGAATCAATCCATATCAATAAAAAGGAGAGTTTCAGATCTGAATCTTACCACTCGTCAATTTTCTCAATTCATCTTGGCATCTGATCGAGAAAGAGTAATTACAGTCACAACACTTGCCTTTGACAATATATAATTTGCTGTAACCTGGAGAAATGATCTGCTCGTTCCACATAGTAGTCAGCAATATACAGTAGCCCATTCTTCTTTCACATGTTCTTTCCGCTATTTTGGTATGGCTGCGGGTTTTTACAATAGGTCGTAGATCGTAGCCCAAGGTAGTGCAGACAATCATGCCTTGTTGAAGTTATGAGTGGGAATAAAACCGGGGCTGCAACAGCTCAGGGAATCCCTGATAATTGAGCAGAGCTCCCCGCTGGTGGATCAGTCACTGGACATCGGAGTATTGGCCGTTTTTGGAACATTCATTCAGTTCTATTGACGCAGGTTGATGCAACCTCCTTCAATGCGCAGGGGTCACGCTTAGGCCCTGCAATATCAAAGACTTATCTTCTCCATTTTAGATGTTTTTCCACTTTCAAAACCAAGATCATTCACGTTAAGAGGCCCAAGCACTAATATTCCGGCCTACATTTGTCCCCAGCTGCTCACTTCTTCCCACGACCAAGAATATTAGCTCGAAAACAGAAGAGAATAAAAACCATGGGTTCCAAGGTAGATCAGGGAGTGGCAATCATCACTGGTTCCTCGGTTAGTCTACGCCATATGACCTAGATATTCTCTCACTAGCTAACCAAAGAGGATACCACTCGCAGAGCGGGATTGGGCTTGATGTTGCTAGGCATCTTCATGGCCGTGGCTACAAGGTCATCCTTGCCGCACGCAGAGCTGAGCTTGGAGAATCAGAAGCGTCGGCGCTGGACCCTACAGGAGCCACTGCTATCTTCGTAAAGTGCGATGTATCCTCTTACGCGTCTCAAAAGCAGCTCTTCCAAACCGCCTGGGACAAATGGGGCCGTTTAGACGTCGTGGTAATCAATGCGGGGTCTGTAGATCACGATTCCAAGTACAACCTGGATAGGAAATCGGTTCCTCTATCTGACCTACCTCCTGAGCCAAACACCACCGCTACAGACATAAATTACAAAGGCACGATTTATGGCATAACTCTCGCCACGCACTTCATGCGACACAACATAACCCCAGGTGGAAAGATCATCATCACTGGGAGCATGATCGGAGTTCATCCATGCCCAACTTTTCCTGAATATTGCGGCTCCAAGGCTGCGATTCATCAATATGCAAGGTCTGTGGCACCAATGCTGCTACAGGAGAACATAACTGTAAACGTGGTTATGCCAGGCGCTGTCGATACCTCAGCTATGCCTGATTTCGCAAAGGCATTCTTACCTGAACAGTATTTTCTCCTCTGCATTAGATGTTATGTATTTCCTAACCATATCTACAGCTTAGCCGTCAAGTCAACTCTTATGTCTGCTTATGACATATATCTGGATGATGAAAGTGGCAAGAGGACTGGTGAACTAGTCGAAGTCGCCCATGACAAGCATTTCTACTACGAAGTACCTGAGCACAAGGGTGGCAAGGTTTCTGAAAGGAATGCTCTTCCATACGAGCCTTGGTTCACACTCATTCACGGTGACGCCAGCAACCTATCATATGCGCTCAAGGGGCCGCCTCAACAAGGGCTATAGTATTACAAGGTAGTTTTATTCTTAATGCGCTGTCACACCAGCGACGCTTGAAATAAAGCTGTTGGGGTATTTCCCCCACGTTTTTTTATTGAAGTTGCGCCTGTCCTGAAAGACTGGTAGAGTTAAGAAGTGCTTTGTCAAAGCTCAATTAGACCTTGCTAGGTAAACTCTTGTTTATCTGGATTATCTGGAAATTTGGTTCCAATACACCCTAACCGATATACTGGTTGGCATTTTGTGAAGGTCTGGCCCATCCTAACATCATCACTAGTTGCCAAGTCTGAAAGTGGGTGTTTGGAGTACGGCCAGGATTGTGGGCTGACTTGGCGGCAAGCACATCCCAACAAGCTGAAGTCCCTATTATGCAGCGTTACTCCGTACCCACACCGAAAACAAAAAGGACCGATGCTATCTTGAAATGGTTAGCAAAGGTAGCATCTTCCATGCTAATCAGGCCACAATACGTCGTTTCCCCGCATCAACCCAAGAACCGTGCCGCAACAGTGTCACGTTAGCCAACCAGCAGAGTATAACGTAGGCGGAGGTCGGAGTGTAAGTCATTCCCTATCTGTTACGTATCCAGCAATCAGTTTCCAGCGTATGGTTGTAGAATTGAGACAAAATACAGCATCTCTGAAAAACTTGCTCTAGGAAGCTTTAGTTGAAACCTCATTAATATGTCGGATTTCTTCTCGCAAAGAATTGTTCATTCACATGGTGGCCTCGGATAATCTCCATCCCTCTCCTCGGCTTTGGCCTGCTCGACTGGTAGCAATTCCCCGAGGGGCCCACCCAAGGGCACAGGGTTGGTAGTAAAACAAGGGTCAGGACCAAGCTTGTCTCTTTTCGACATGCAACCCGAGCAATGTCGCGAGTTGATCGTTCTTTAGTCCGTGCTTGGCACGCCGTCGCTGGGTAATGATTCCGATGTTGCAGGGGTATTTGTGACGCCACTTCCTGCAGATACTTATCCAAGGCAAACCCTCCAGGCAATCGCTTTGTGCAAGTCACTTCGTACATTACAAACAACTACACGCTGAAAATGAGCAAAATCATAGCTGTGACTGGCGCTACGGGCGCTCAGGGAGGTGGTGTTGTCAACATAATGAAAAAAACACCCGGTTGGAGCGTACGGGCTATAACGAGAAACCCCGACAGCGAGACTGCCAAGAAGCTCGCAAGCGAGGGCGTCGAGGTCGTACAGGCTAGCTACGAGGATGAGGAGTCTCTTGTAGCCGCATTCAAGGTTCGTACTGCCAGTATCCTAACTCGTATCACCTATTGGTTAAAATCTGACTCGCCTATTTATAGGGCGTTCATGCCGTCTTTGCTGTCACCAATTGGTGGGAGCACCTCTTTTCTGGAAAGTCGCAAGATGAAGCTGGCGTTATTGAGGAGGAGCAGGGCATGAAGATTGCTCGGGCTGCCGCTCGCACGCCGACGATTGAACACTACATCTGGTCTACGACGCCCAGCGCAAAGAGGGATTACAATGGAGAGCACTTGACACCTCACATGGACTACAAGGCCAATGTTGACGCGCGCATCAAATCCGAACTCCCCGAGTTGGCGGCGAAAACGACATACCTGTACCTTGGATACTACCCGCAAAACATGATGTTCTTCCCTTTCATCAAGCCAATTGAATACGTAAGTCATTGTCCTCAGGGAAAACGACAGAGTGCTGACTCGAATATAAACTAACTATAATAGCCCCCCAATTCTGGAACCTACGTTCAGATGATGCCCAGCCGAGCAGATGCCAAGGTTCTGAACTCTGGCGACATGACTGTGAACCCCGGCCTCTGGGTCAGACAAGTTCTCGCCAAGGGCTCCAGCACATTTGGTAGATACTCAAACGTGGCCTTGGAGAAGTGGACTTTCCAGGAGATGATGGATGTCTGGTCCGAGGTGACTGGCAAGAAGGGCATCTACATCCCTTGCTCGCTCGACCACTATGGAGCTATTTGGGGGCCCGCGGGATATGAGCTTGGTCTGCAGTTCAAGTATGGAGAGCTGTGCGACCCTTGGGAAGAGAAGGAGGGCTTTTTGGGTGTCAAGGACCTTGACCTTGACGTCAATGAGGTGGTTGGTTTCCGCGGCGTCATGGAGAAGCTAAAGCATCTATCATAAATCAGGTTCAGAGTGAGGCCTGGCGCCGCCTCACGGCAATGCTCGACGTCATAATTGTGGCACACTAGCAGAGATGAAAATGAATGGATAATGAAACACGCTGGCAATGAGCGATTCAAGCAGCCACGTTAATCAGCACCTGATCACGCCGGTGGGGGATTGTCGTCCCTTGGGCCTAATCAGCGCAGCCGATCCGTAAGCACTCTAGCTAGATATCACAGCCTTTTGCCCTCTTCCAAGATTGTCACCCTATTGACAAACCGGCAGCCGAATAAATGTCGTGTTAAAAAAACAAATAGCAGGAAAGACGGACAGAAGTGGAAGGTTTAATTGAAAGATTCAGCCGCATTCGGCTATTTGAGATAAAACTGGTTTCGATTCATTGTCTCTAACAATGTCACATGGCTGGCAATGGGGTTGGTCTATTTCCATACCCATCCCAAAAGCAACCGCACCAGCATGGATGAAATAACACATTGTAGGATTCAAAATTGTCTGATAATATATAGTCCAGACGCTGCGTGGTGACCTAATTTGAAATGTCCAATAGAATAATCTCTTTGATTTAAATGCATGAAGTATCATTCTGTTCAGCAAACAAGTAACAAATTAACTATAAAATTAGACTTTTATAAAGCAATAATCCCAGACCCCATCTATGTAATTCTATCTGGAAATAGTTTACTGCAACATCTGCTGCATTGCGTTCAGCCTGTAGCTCTCTCTTCGCTCTATCAAATCTGCGTGACTTCCGCTGTCAACAATTTGGCCGCCCTCGACTACAATGATGACATCGGCTTTCTGCACTGTGTGTAGTCTGTGCGTAATGGCTAACACTGTTGTGCCGCGTGAAGCCCTCTCAAGGCCCTCCTGGAGCGCAGCCTCACTGGCGGCATCAAGAGCACTCGTGCTCTCATCAAGGAGAAGCAGACGCGGGTGTCGGACTAGAGCACGCGCAATGGCGAGGCGTTGTCTCTGACCACCTGACAGTCGAGATGCAGAAGGGCCACATTCGGTGTCATAGCCGTCGGGAAGAGACGTAATCACGTCATGGATGTTTGCCAGGCGGCAAGCCTCTTCGATCTCGGCATCTGTGGCTTCATGGCCGGGCAGGGCTCCCAGTCCAACATTGAATCTCACACTGCCGTCGAAGAGAGCCGGATCCTGAGGAACCAGAGCAATGTTGTTGCGGAAGGACTCAGGCAGATTTGCAATATCCTGATCATCAATGAGGACAGCACCAGCAGTAGGATCATATAGTCGCTGCACAATATTCATAATGGTAGACTTTCCGGCTCCAGAAGGACCCACGAGACCGCAGAACTGGTTGGGTGGGAGCGTGAAGGAGATGTTGTCAAGGATGGTAACATCTGGACGGTTCGGGTAAGCAAAGGAGACGTTCTCAAACGTCACCTTTGCACCTCCGCGGCGCTTTTTATTCTTGTTGCTGCCTATTTTGGCCTCTCCAGAAGCTTCGATATCCTTGTTGGACTCGGAAACATCCGCGTCAACGGTAGATCCCATATCCACAACACCCATGACTCGGGACAAGGCCAAGCGAGCGCGGGAGAACTCGGGAGCCAAAGCAAACATGCTGCCCCAGAGCTGGACGCTGGTGAGCATAGCCACGAGAATGATGAGGAAGTCTGTCTGCGAGTATTGTCCCTTCATGATAAGTTGCGAGCCCCACCAATACGCCAGGGCATTAACAAATGTTCCGGTCGTGTAGGAGATGGCTAGCCAGATATTTGTCGACACTGACGCGCGAACGACCTGCTTGCGTGGGGGCTTGAGAAGACGAACAAAAGATTCCATATACTCGCTCTCCAGAGAGAGAACCGCCACAGTACGAATAGACTGGATTGCCTCGGTGGCAAGCGAGGTGGCTGTGGAGAAAGCCTCTCGATGACGCTCCTCGTAGCGCGCCAACATGCGAAGTTGCATGAAGCCCGCGCCCAGCAAGATGGGAACTGTTACCAGACACACCAGGGCAATCTTCCAAGCGAAGATGTGAGAAATGACAATGGCAATCATGACATTGATGCAAATAGCAAAGACCGTACCAAACGTGGATCCACTGAAGGCGCCAACCGCCGTGCTGTCCTTGGTGATGATGGAAAGCAGGTTGGATGGAGTGCGGCCTTCAGATTGATGCCAGTAGATGCTTTGCTCAAGCAGGGAGCGGAAAGACAGGACACGCAGGTTGTACAGGAGTCTCTCGGCAATGATCCCAAAGCCCCACCAGGCGAGAAAGTTGGCAATCAGTTCGACGCCTGCGAGCATGAAGAAGAGACCGGCAAAGAGACGGCCCATGGCTCGGATCTTGTCCACGGTGCTCTGGCACGGGTTGAGCGCGCCGACGGTGAAACCAAAGATGACACCTGAGCCGGAAAACGTGGCTCCAACAAATACGGCAGCGATGATGGCGATGGCGAACCAGCCGAGAGACGGACGGATTAATCTGGTGAGGCCATTGATGACGGAACTGAATGGTCTAACGAGGTCCAAGTCCTTTTCGTTGACCTCTTCCTCTATGTCCTTGTTATTGTCTCCGTATTTGGCTTCACCGTCGAGAGCCTTCTCGGTCTCAGAGGCCTTCATCTTTTCAAGTGGCTGGACATCAGTCTTGAGGGTTGATGCGTCACAGGAGTCTCCAGAAACAGAAGATCCAGCCTCATTCTTGCCTGAGTTGCCCAGCGTTTGCAGCTTGGCCATACGGGCAAATTCGCCATCTTCCTTGGCCATGAGATCGGTATAAGTACCCTGCTCGACTACTCGGCCAGCCTGCATAACAACAATGTTGTCAGCGTTGCGAATCGTCGAGAGACGGTGCGCGATAGAAATGATAGTGCGCTGTTCGGCGGCGGCACGCTCCACAGCAAGCTGGATCCTTTTCTCGCTAGCAGAATCGAGAGAGGCGGTCGCTTCGTCAAGAACAAGGATTTCAGGATCACGGATCAAGGCACGAGCAAGCGCAATGCGTTGTCTCTGGCCACCACTGACCAGGGACCCGCGTGGGCCCGCAGACGTGCCATAACCAGACTGGAGGCGATCGATGAAGCCGGCCGCATCAGCTTGTTCGGCAGCTTGGCGTATCAGACGGGCAAGTTCAGCAAACTCGGGGCCCATGGAGGCAGCAGAGGCGAGCGCATCCTTGCCTTTGGTAGCCAACTTAGCAAGCTCCGGGCCATTAAGCAACGGCTTGAACTTCTGGTGAGCGGGCTTGGGCGAGTTGACCAGTCCAAGTGCGATGTTTTCCAGGATGGAGCGGTCGAGAAGAGAGGGTTCCTGTTGGACAAAGCTGATGAAACTACGGAGGGACCTGACATTAAGCTCCCTCATGTCATGGCCCTCAAGCTCGACGGAGCCTCCGGTAGGATCGTGAAGACGTGCAATAAGCGCGGCGATGGTGGACTTGCCGCTGCCCGAGAGACCAACAATGGCAGTGAACTTGCCGGCAGGGAACTCAACGTCCACGTTCTGCAAGACCTTTTGGTCGGGACGCGAGGCGTACTCAAACGACACATTACGGAAAGCAAGAGACTTTGCGGTGCTCGATGGGAGAACAGCGCCGGCATCAGAGGTGCCATCAATAGCAGAGGGGGCTGTAATGTCTTCCATGAGGCGCCGGTAAGCAGTAGTAGCAGCTCCGAGGAAAGGAAGAGTTGGAGCTATTCCGCCTAGCATGACACACGCGTCGACGAGGAGGTAGACAATGGCGTAGATCTGACCGACTGTAGAGTTGCTGTTGCCGTCTGCTACCGAGTCGGCAATACGCAGGCTGCCCTGCCAAAAGGCCAAGGCGTTTGCTGAGTAGGCAATGAAGTATAGGAGACCAGTCTGAACAGCAGCAATAGCAGCCTTTGTGATGGCAAACTTGCGAGCGCGGGCCATGTGGCCTGAGAACTTGGCTTCGATGCGAGGAGCTGCACCAAACGCCTGGATAACGGCAACGTGATCAAGAGCTTCAGAAGCAATGGACGAAGCTGAAGCCACCGCATCGTTCTGGCGTTCAACGTACTTGCTGAGGTATCTTCCACCGAGAATGCCAGACAAGAGGAACGCAGGCAGCATGCAGACGAGGATGCCTGCGAGCTTGGGCTGCTGGGTAAAGGCGATGACGAAGACGGTGATGAAGAAGCTGATGGTGGTGATGATGTTGCCAACCTTTTCCGAAGTTCCAGCTTGTACGGCGGTGATGTCTCCATGCAGACGGCTCGAGACCTGGCCAGAAGCACCGCGGGTATCAAAGAACTCTGGCGGCTGGCGCAACAGAGCTGAGACGTAGCGAGTGCGCAGGCGCTGAGCAAGACGCTGGCTGATGATATTCCAGCTGGTGAGGTGTCCGTAGATGAGAGCCAAGGAAATGACACCGATCCAGGCCGTCTTAATGACCTTGTCATTGATGATCGACTCATATTGGAACGGGTCGATGGTGGCAGTGCTGCTGCTAGATGTTGTGCCGTCGGCAGCACAAGTAGCACCGTTGAAGTTGTCAATGAGCTGACCAAACAACACACCCATGAGAGGGAACGGAACGCCAGCTGCGGCGGCGCATGCGGTGCCGAATATAATGAGGGAGATGTCGACCCATGTTGGATCGGCCGCGAAGAGAAGTTGAAAATAGACGAAGAAGCTCTTGAAGCACAGCAAGCAACGTTAGCCATCTTGTTTTTTAGTGCTTACATTTCGGTCTTCCAGCGTAAATAGCGCTTGGAATATTAACTAGAGTATCAAAGTCAAACTTACAGAAAAGGCGCTCTTGGACTTCTCGGCCGAAGTATCAGTGTTGGCGGCAGTGGCTTGCTCCGGAGGCGGTTGCGGCTCCTCAGCTGGCAAGAGATTTTCGGCAGCCACCTTTTCAGGGTCGGCCATGATTATAGTTTCTTGTTCAATTCCCTAGTCGGGAGAATGGAAACTAACACGACAATCTAATCCGTTGTTCTCCTTCTAGACAGATCGGGATGCGACGAGATAAGACGGCATGGGACAAGCCAGGTGATTGACTATTTTATTTTTACTCCTAGTCTCGAGCAGAGAACCGACAGGCCGAACCAGAAATGCAACGGAGGGTAGGAAGAAAGAATGGAAGAGGAAAAGCTGCCGAAGCGAATGCGACGGTATAGGATAAAGATAGGGGCCGAGTTCGGAGCGGCCTAGGTCAAATTGGCATTAATATACGTAGATGGATTATTTTGACTCTATGTAATATTCCTGGATAGCCCAGGAGTAGGCGAATATACATGAGGGTTGCATTGCCCGGCCTGGGCAAGTACAGGACGGGATGGTGTGAATAGAGGCGTGTGGTGAGCCAGAGCAAGGTGACAGATTGGCAACGACCCACCGAGTCCGTGATCAGGGGTGCGGCTTAGCATTGAATCGGTGTGGCGAGAGTTGAGTTGAGGGTGGGCTAAGTTAAGTTAAGTTGAGTTGGGTGGAGAGCGAAGGGTGGGGGATCAGCAGGGATTTTCCAGAGGATGAGTGAAAACAAGTGTGTAGTTGCCAGGGTTGGAAAGCATATGAAGCAGTCTACAGTGGGATGGGAAAAAACACAATAGGGAAAAAAAGGGCACTGGTCGGAGTCGTGGGAAGGGTCAAGAAAGCCAATGGGAAAAGAAGGCGTGGAGTGGAATGAGCCATTTTTACGTACGCGGATGACGGGAGGCGAGCCTGGGACAGGGGAGACAGCGGAGGGTGTTAAGGGAGCCGGATGAAGCCTAAACAAGTCCCAAGATCCCAAAGGAGAGAGCACGACGGCGATCTGAGGAGCGGGCAAGGGGCGGCCGAAGAGTGCAAAGTCCTAAGATCCGTAAAGAGAGAATGGGCCGATGATCTGAGTAGCCCGTAGCGGGGTCAGCCGGGCGTTGGGAGGTGGCCAAGTGGCCTAGGACGAAGCGTGAGGAGCCGACAAAAGGACGATCCGGCCGACGGGCGGGGAACAGATGAACAGGCGGACAGCGGGTGGTCGACGGATGGTCAACGGGGGTGGCCAACGGGTGGACCCCGGACAGGACACCACAGGGAAGTGTGTGACGGTCGTGATCAGATAAGATGATCCGATTGATAAGATTTCTGCATGCCAAGGCCCCGCTCCGCGCACATGTCCATCCATCCGTGAAAGGAGGGCTTGGCCCAAGCAGGGGGTGTGGGGAGGAAGAGAAGAGGAGTAGGGGGGAGGAGGAGGAAAAGGAAGAGTGTATGTTGGATAATTTGTGGTGGACGAATGTGATGGGACAGATAGAAGCGTGTGGATAGATAAGATGGATGGATGGATGGATGGATGGATCATCTAAGCTGAAGTGTACTGAGAGGATCAAAGAGTGAAAATGGCAACGCAAACGGCACCGTAAATGACAAGCCAAATTCCTGTCGGTTCGGCTTCCGCTTACGGAGCCCCCCCATGAGTGGCACGAGTGGGAACTGGTGATTTCGCTTCGCGGGGACAGGGACGAGATGGCAGTTTCTGGCGGAGAAGCCATTGCATTGCGACGCACCACGACGACGCTACGCTTGGCAACGCAACGCTGCAGATGCACTCTGCTTACTCTTGTTTGGTGGACCCTGCGACCTGCGATCGGCTGACTTTTCTTTTCTCTTGGGGCCCTTTTTCCTTTCGTTCAGGGCCATGTACATAGTAAATCATATACCGATTACATAGTGCAAGGGTCCATCCCGTCCAACCAAGAACTAAAAGCCGACGGGCCAAGGGCCAAGTGGCCAAGTCGACCGAATATCATGGACCGAGGGACCAAGCAAAGTAGAGGATTCGTATGTTGGTCGGCGTCGGATGTGGCCCGATCGTCGTCGTCGTCGTCGCCGTCCAGGACCGAGACTAGGACGAGGCCAAGACCAACATCCAAGGCCAAGGAAGCGGGAAGGTTACATGGCACAACCCAGAGGACCGCAATACTACCGGCATAGTGCGTACCACAGTTTGTATTATGTATTGCGCGCATTCTGGCCAGAGGCTAGACAAGCGTCTACATCTTTTGCTTCTGGTGCAAGCTGAGCAATCGACGACATCGCGTTGGCCAAAACAAACTCCCCGTCGTCACGATTCCGGCAGTTTTCCAGACGCCGCCGCCGCCAGGGCTGAGGCTGAGGTTGGCCCGCCGCCACAGCGACAAGTGCCGCTGCAAAATGCCGTGATTGACGCCTCGTGTGCCGTCATGGACCGATTCGGCGCCTTTCACTGGTCTCTGCTTGGTCGGTTTGCAGCCAAAGTCGGATGCAGAGCGCGCCATCCGTAACAAGAGTGCCGACAGAGCGCCGTCGACACGCCAGCAGACTGCGCCAGGGCGGGACCACCGCCCACAGGCGTCCATACAGGTGTCCTACAGGCGCCTGCAGGGAACCCAGAGGGAACCCACAGGGAGCCTACAGGGGGCTTGCAGGGGGCTTGCAGGGGCCAGCGCGCTGTGGTACTGGCGGCGCAGGCAGTCCCGCAGCGGCCCCATCCTGGGCTAACCTTAACACGACTTCCTAAGCCCGCCCCCCGTCATCCTCAGCCCTGTTGGCTGCAGCCTGCCGCCTTGTCCTTGCGTCTGCCGTGGAGTCGGAGTTGAGCCAAGAGCCGCAGGCGTTTTTTCGGCCTTGGTTCTGCTTTCTTTGCTTTTTTGTTTCTATTGAGATTCTCGCTGCAAAATGACTGAGCGGCCGGGCCTGGGCTGACGTCGGAGGAGCTAGAAACTGAGTGCCAGAGCCCAGAGGCTGCGTCCCTCTCACTTTCGACCATCTGTCGTGAACCGCTCCAACACTCCTGTAACAGTTTCGTCCATCCTCACTCAGTCTAGGCGTCCTTGGTCAATTTCGTACGCCCGGAAGTCGTCGTCACCCACTCCGAGATCGTCCAAGGTTGCCCAACGTTGTCACCCTAGGTCTTGGCTCCCAATCCATCAACGGGCCTCTATCTGTTTCCATTGCGTTATGTTCCACCACCAAGGAACCATTTATGGTTTATGCTCATTTCCTGCCTGGGGGCTAAGCCGCCGATGGGCCTCTCCAGATGTCGCATTGCAGGCATACCGGGGTGGTTGATGGAGCTCGATTCCTCAACACGGGTCCTCATTGTACAACTACTTGAAACCCGTGTCTAAAACAAGGGACAGGAGATGGCTCAAGTACATGGTCAGTCTTATCATGCATGCCTACACGGCCTTGTGGCAGCGGATGGCATGGAATCCCTCTCGGTGATCCTACCCAACCTCCCTTTGGCAAGAGATCTGCAACACTGGCCGTCTTGAACCTCAGTTACCCTTGTATTTTGTACGATACTCTATGGGTATATAAAGGGTCGAGGGCGGGAGGCTATTTAGCAGCCATGGCGCGCGCCACCACGGCACTCCGGCACAGAACAAAGATTTTATTTGATTAATTCGTTTTTATAAAAGAAAAAAACAAAATAAAAAGCCAATCAAAATCACACACAATAAGCATTTTCCACATCAACTCGTCTTGAACTCTTGATTTCCTCATCATGGGACAGGCAACTCTTCGCACCGGACGCCTCGAGATGCTGCCCCTCGGGCTTGAGCATCGAGACTTCATCTACGAGCTAGACTCTGACCCAGATGTCATGAAGTACATTGGCTACGGCCGCCCGCTTACTCCCGACGAGTCCGGCATGGTGCACAAGCACCTCCTCCAGACAGCAGCCTCCAAGTCGGGCCTCGGGTGCTGGGCAGGCTTCTCGGGCGGCGACTTTGTCGGCTGGTGGATTCTGGCCCCGAGCGAAGGCGACGAGGCGAACCCCGAGGAGAATACAGAAAAGGCCATCTTTGGCCTGCGGGTTCTGCCTAAATACTGGGGCCAGGGATTTGCAAAGGAGGGGTCCCGTGAGATGCTCAAGCACGGCTTCCGGGACTTGGGCGTCAGCGAGGTCATGGGCGACACCATGGCCATCAACTCGGGGTCTCGCGCGACTATGCTGAGCTTGGGGTTGAAGCACGTCCGCACCTACTTCAACAAGTACGACAACCCGCCCGCGGGCATTGAGGAGGGTGAGGTTGAATATCGAATCACCAAGGACGAGTGGATGACGCTGGACTCTGGTCGGAAATAGATTATACCCCTTCTCAAACATGTAATATGAGCCTCTCTGTAGTGTATAAAATTGCCGTCATCTCATCACAAGTAATTTCAAACTATCTAGAGCGCCACCCTGTGCCATTTGCCAAGGATGACTATCATTTTCCAAAAGAGTAAAGGAGACATTGTGTGCACATGTGTCTGTTTTCATTGCGTGAGTGAGTGAACGAGCAAGTGAATAGTGGGTGAATGAATAGCTGAGTCCGCGAATGCAAGTGTGTACGTGAGTGCATGCGTGTACACTTCTCGATTTGGAGATCCCCCACGAAGAGCCAATCTTGGGCTTCATGAGGCATGAAAGGAACCTGTATCCTCAATTTTTCATATTTTAGTCACTTGCCCAGTGCGTCCTGTCCAGCTCGACGATCAAGGGTGCCAGGTGGCGACAGGCTGACGTTGGTGCAAGCGAATGCACGCCGAGCATGGTGTTGCTCGGCCAGCATTAGACCATCTGGTAATCATCCCACGCTGACTCCACAAAGGGCGAAACGAAATCGGCAAGATGAGAACGACTATTGACGGCACAACACATGAGAGTTTTTTTCTTCCCAAAGTAGGCATGGCAGACAAAGTATCGCCACCACCGTCGGGTTTCCTAGGAACGGACGGTTCCAGGAGGTGTTTCGCTAGCCGGAAATCCCTCCTCGATATGGCCTGGTTCCATGTGGTGCGTTGGGCCAACAAGGCGAGACGGACATATGGAAAAGATACATCCAAAGGGTACTCGGGATATACACAGGTGAAAATAAAAAAGAGTAACAAGAAGAAACAGGATGCAAGAGAAAACAAGCACAGGTAGAAACTGGTCGTGCAAGGCCTAGTGCATCAACTCATATGTGTTATTCCCAACAGAGGCCAGATGTTCGGAGCCCACGAACCACACACAGACACAAACCACAACCCACAACCTAGAACCTGGAACCTGCAGTGCACAAACCCTCCTCACCTTGTTCCTTTTTTCCCCTTGGACGCGTTGGCGCCCTGGGACCCTTTCTAGGAACGAATGCCGAGCTTATGGGGTGGGTCGGGGGCCAATAACGGCGACGTGTTGGCTGTGGAGTAGCATTGCATTGCGATTGACGAGCCATGTCTCAGTGAGCAGAGCAGAGCGAGCAGAGCAGGCTGACGATGTGCCAAGGATTGGCTCCCCCAAGTATCCCGACTACTCACGGCAAGACAAGTCCAAAGCAGGACAAGCCCAACTCGAGCGGCGAGAGGCGAGACGAAGCAGACGCCATCACGTCCCACCTCCCACGTCCTGGATGATCCCTGGCCGTCCCATCGACTCACACCCTCACGCCCATCACGTAACGGTCCAGTTCATTTAGACCCGTCAGACTTTCTCTCTCATGCCCTTCCGATCCCGGGACGTCCCCCACCCTCCGCTAACCTGATTCTAAAATGAGTGCCCCGTTATTCCTGCGAGGAGCCCGTTGGGGCAGGGATTGTCCATCACCATGTGGATGCTCTTTTTTTTTATCAGATGCTGTCGAACTAGCGCGCTACTCAACGCTGCGGGCGCCCAGGATCTATACCACCAAGCTTAAATATTGAGTCGCGCGCCTGGTGATTATCTTTGGTTTTGCTTCATCCCGCCTTGTACCCAGAGTCGCCTGCCTTTGTGGTTTGTTTGTTTCCTTTCTTTCGTTATTCCGACTGCTTGCCTATTCACCAATGTCAATCTTGGACAAGCTTCGGGCCAAGAAGGCCAGCGGCGACGCTGAGCCGACTGGGCCCGCCGTCGACCCAGAGACTCAAGTTGTTCGAGACACCAAGGAAACCGGCGGCGATGTTCCCAGCGATGCGCCCGACGATGTCCCGACCGAGAGCGCCCAAGTCGGTGTCCAAAAGATCGAGGCCGTAACCCTGGTGTGGACCAAGAAGTCCCTGGCAGCTCTCTTGTGCCTGTAAGCGCTAGTCCTCGCAACCTTCCATGAAGAATCGACCGCTAACCATCTCGACTCAACAGCATCTGGCTCATGTTCTTGACCAACGGCTTCAGACTTTCCATCCTGGCCACTCTGGCACCCTATGTCACCAGTAGCTTCCAGTCCCATTCGCTGACCACCGTCATCGGCATCGTGGCAGATGCCATGACCGCCGCCGTCTACATCCCAATGGCCAAGATGGTCGATGTTTGGGGTCGTGCCGAAGCTTTCCTGCTCATGGTTGGCTTTGCCACCCTTGGCCTTATTCTCATGGCTGCTTCTCACAACCTTGCCACTTTCTGCGCCGCCCAGGTACATATCTGACTTTAATGGCGATAACAAATAGACCATTGGTTCGCTAATTACCAAATCCCGATATAGGTCTTCTACTCTGTTGGTTTTGCCGGTATTATTTACTGTATCGTTGTCCTTGCCGCCGATGCGACAAACCTGAGGAATCGAGGTCTGGGCTTTGCCTTCACTTCGTCTCCTTACATGATTACCGCTTTTGCCGGATCCAAGGCCGCCGAAGCTTTCCTCCTCCACGTCAACTGGAGATGGGGATTCGGCGCCTTCGCCATTATTCTGCCCTTTGTCACTTTCCCCTTGTTCCTTGTGCTCAAGATCAACCTCGACAAGGCCATCAAGCAAGGTCTCATCGCCACCAAGGGCAGCAGCGGTCGAACTATTGTGGAGAAGATCAAGTACTTCATCGTTGAGTTTGACAGTTAGTGATCCTTCAAACCCCATCTAAAAGCCTCGCAGCATACTAATCATCTACAGTCCTCGGTGTCATCCTCTTCGCTGGAGGCTTCACTGTCTTCTTGCTACCCTTTACCCTCGCCGCCTCTGCTCCCAATGGCTGGAAGACCGGCTACATCATTGCCATGATTGTCACCGGTTTTGTGGTCCTCGTCATCTTCGGCCTGTACGAGACCTACGCTGCCCCAACTCCCTTCTTAAACTACAAGTTCTTGACCGACCGAACTGTTATTGGCGCTTGCTTGATCGATCTGACCTACCAAATGTCCTACTACTGCTGGGCTAGTTATTTCACATCTTTCCTGCAGGTCGTTAACAATCTCAGCGTCGCCGAAGCTGGATACGTCAACAGCACCTTCCAGGTCGTTTCTGGTGTTCTCCTCTTCATTGTCGGCTACCTGATCCGCCGAACTGGTCGCTTCCGATGGACCTTCTACTTTGCCGTGCCCATCTACATCTTTGCTCAGGGTCTCATGATCCACTTCCGACGCCCCAACGGATACATCGGCTACATTGTCATGTGCGAGATCTTCATTTCCATTGGTGGGGCCGTTTTCATTCTCTGCATGCAACTTGCTGTCCTAGCCGCCGTCGATCACCAGCATGTTGCTGCTGTGCTTGCCTTGTTGTTTGTGTCCGGTTCAATCGGTGGCGCCATCGGCAACACCATCTCCGGAACCATCTGGACCAACACCTTTGCCCCGGCTCTTGCACGATACCTCCCGGAGTCTGCTCTTCCCAACCTGGCCAACATTTACGCCAGTATTACTGTGCAGCTCAGCTATCCCGTTGGCAGCGACGAGCGAATTGCGATCCAGAAAGCCTACGGCTATGCCCAGACCCGAATGCTTGCTGCCGGAACCGGCCTCATGGTCCTTTCCTTCATCTGGACTTTCATGATGAGGGACCTGAAGGTCTCACAGATGTCACAGACCAAGGGTGTTGTCCTCTAAATGGCGAGCCACTCTTCAGCTACTGTCTTCGCACGACGGACCCCTGGAGACTGGAATTCACTAGGATAGACGAATCTGTTGGAGCGAGGAGCGTAATTAGTCCCATCACTTAATCATATCGAAATATCTGTCGAGATAATATATAATTGATCTTGGAGACTTGCATATATTCATTCCACTCATTTGCAATTGTGCCTCTAATATGTGATTCGTGTTGTTTTAAGGTTTTAGACACTATTTCATTGCCGTCAGCTTGAGTTGTGATACATGGCAGAATCACTCACTCCACCAAACCAAAACCTTTGGAAATTTGATAATTCAACTTGGTTTGTCCGGTATTGAATACTTTGCGAATTGACCGCCTTCCACAACCACTCTCTGTTATGGCCCTTGTCTCGTTTCATTCTTGCTCTTCGTTATTGATCAATTCCTTGTTCCCTAGTCATGGCATCATGTAAGCTTAAGGAGGGACACAGTGTTGTATACATATGCAAGCATACCCCAAGTGCATGTGTTTAATATTATCATGCTTCATTTGTAAGTTTCATCGTTCATAAGTATTATACATCCGGTTGCTCCGAAACCTTTGATCATACAAACCTTCTCCATATTCGTGCAACCTATAACCTCCTCATATTTTGGGGGCTGGAAGCAAACCCTTCTGTATTGGTTCGTCATCATTCCTGTGCTTATACATGATCCTCATATGACATGTCTTCATATCATCAACGCCGCTAAACTAGGCCCTCTTCAGGCTGTGTCCTATTCACTGGGCCCTTTCAGCAGAAGTTTCCGAAAGTCCATTTCGTTCTGAATTATTTGGATCGCCGCGAAAGCAACACTACTGTCGGCCTCTCCACATCTTCAAACCCAAGTTCACGTCGAATCATGGTACTCTTGGCAAAGCCTGCTGGAACAATATTATAATTTTGAATCATGCTCATAAATAACGAAGATGAGAGGAAATCGCAGAGAACGGGACTGGATCCCGAAACATCAAGCTAAAATGTCGTCAGTGCTCCCGTCGTCGCGGCGTGAGCCCCGCGAGCCATCCACGTCAACCTTGTATGAGTGGTACACATGAATGTCTCTGCTGTCAGAAGGAGGTTCGTTGCATCCTTTCTGGATGCTGTGGAGCTGGTACGAGTGTTGACCCTTGCTCTTGTCGATCCTTATTCCGTTTCCCCAAGACTCGCTCCCTCCACCACCCGAGCGAGATGAGAAGAGTCCGAGCTGTGGTAGGTATGTGACCAGTAGGCGCTTGAGTCGCATAGCGCATGCGCAGATGATTCCGAGATTGACTTCAACAAGGGACCACACGCCCAAGATCGCCTCAGTATAAGTCACATCTTCAGTCTTGTCAAGGACGATGACGTATGGTAGGCGAGCTATTGAGCAGATAACGACACTGCGTTTGCGTAAGTATATCATCTCAAAGATGGGGCAGGCCTTCAACGCGAGAGACATACCCTGACCCTAAAGCCAAGAGGCAGCCGACCGATATCCTCTGCTTCATAGTAAAATTGAGACTGTGAATCGTAGGAATGGGCACCGCGATGACGGCGAAGTCGGATGCAATGTTCAGGGCCGCCTGGGATAACGCGACATTCTCCAGACACTTTGTCGTTCCTGACTTGAGAGGGTTACAAGGTCCACCAGTGATGGCGCACAAAGTCAAGGTGTAGGCGAAGATGGCGACTCCGACGGCCACGACGACACAGCGGTATACGATGGAGGGGTTGATCTGATACAAGACAGCCAGCATGGCCATCTTGGTAATGGACGGACACATCAAATACGACAGAGTGTTGGGGAGAAGGCCCTGTTGTCTGTTAGTTCAAGTTCGGACTAACACGATGCTCAGCATCAACTCATAAGCGGATGACTTGCCTTGTTAAACTCGACGAGATCTGCCAACGTCACGTTCCAAAGATGCTGACCCCAACCATAGTTCATCACTACCGCCAGGTCAGAAGACAGTTTTCTCGCAAAAATGCGACGAGCATCTTACAATGAACCATGGTTACGAAATAGACCATGGAAACTCCATATGATAATGTGACGATAACTGCAATGCCCAAAATTTGGAGTGAGAATTTGCTCCTAGTATCGTTCCGAAAGCTCCCTTAACAACCCCCTCTCCAAGAAAAGCTCATACCTAAATCCAACTCGACTTTTTTCACCAGTTTGAAAGCCTGAAAGTAGCGGAGGCCGAGGAAAAAGGTGGCGAAAAGATAGGTGACCCCAAATGCAATCACGATTCCTATCTGGAGCGAGTTGTAAGGCTGGTGAAAGTTCGACGTCTGGCCGTCCGGCGGTAGCATTCCAGGGGTCGTATCCAAATCCATTGTCGTCGGGGGCGGGCTGCTCCCGGAGAGCGAGCGACTTAGCGAGAGCGAACCAAAGCAACAAACCAACTTGTAAGTGTGAGAGTGTTTTGGACAGGTTAACTAATACATATGCGGATATGGGCGCCATCTCCTTATAACCCCTTGATCTGCAGAAAAATACCTAAAACATGCGTTCCCCGTCGGCCAGGGCCACGCCTCCATCGCGTATTTTTGCCGCAGCATGAGACGCAAGTATTTTGCTCAGGTTGCAGTGCTAAACAGATAACTGTCAGATGGGGCTGGCTTTTGCCCCAGGATTGCCTGGTTTAACGCATATCATTGCAACATTGCCCCTTCCAGGTGGAGCCAAACTAGGACAAAAGAGTGAACGATATGCAAACCTATGGGTCCGCGACGAGATGTCACGCCATGTGCCAGGAACTGTCACTCCATCACTGGCTGCCAACTTGCTTGGCCCCTACCGACAGTATGGAAACAATGTAACGCCATCCCTGTCGTGATTGGTCTCACGTTATCGGCGAATTTCTACCCCGTCGAAGGATTCCAAAATGGGCCCGTAATTAATCTCGCTACGAAGCTAACAGACGGACCCCGCTGCCTGTCTTTATGCTCTCTCGCAATGTCTAAAAGAAGCAGGTTCCCGCCTGCAGAAACTGGGGAGAGCGATCGCCCGGCGAATACTTTCCCGGACCGTTGTATTTAATATCCCCCCCGCTGTGCTGTGAACAGGACATTTATATGAATCCATCGTGTCCATCGTGTCCATCTTTCTCCTAAAGCGGAAACCAAACAAAAAAAGCATCAGCAAGTGACGAATCATCAACATGGACTGGCTGTTGGGACGTAAGCCGGCCGTGGAGCTGGTCCCGACTGATCGGGTGCTGCCGCTCCACTTCTTCGAAAAGAGCCCTCTGGTCCAGGGGAACAATATGGCCGTGTCAATAGTGTTTGACGATGTGCTCGACCCAGAAAAGCTGCGCTTGGCCCTCGAGGGTCTCGTCAAGCGCGATGGGTGGGAACGTTTGGGAGGCCGACTGAGGAAGAATGTAGGCTTATGACAATCACACTATCCTCTCTTCCTTTCATAACTCTCTCACACTGTCTTCAATTTCCATCATGCTGTGTTATGATGCTGACTTGCCCGCGTCGCCGCATAGGCCTCTGGCAATATTGAGTGGCACATTCCAGCCGAGTTCACGGCCGAACGACCTGCCATCAACTTCGCCCACGTCGACCACGGCATGCCTGCTGCTCAGCATCCCGCAGCCAGCAAGATACCACAAGCCCCGAACCGCCCCTCTGTCGTGAGTGACCCGGACGATCTAGCAGATTTGGCGTGGGAGCCTGGATACAAGCCAAACGGAATCAACGACTACCTCACGACTGACCGCCCAGCCCTGGGCCTGCGTGTCAACTCGTTCACCGATAAGACCATCCTCGTTCTGTTCTGGCAGCACGTCGCCTTCGATGCGCTCGGAATGCAATACGTTATCGAGGGCTGGAATGACATGCTTTGGGGCAAAGATGACGAGATCTTGAAGCCCTGCAACACCGACGTAGATCCCTTTGACGCCCTGGCCACGGGCACACGACCCGTCACTGAGGAGCACATCTTGGCAGATCGGCGAGTTGGTCTTGGCGGCATTCTCAAGTGGGGGCTTGGCTATGGAGTTGACATGCTCGTCCGAGCCAAGGAGAACCGTATGCTCTGTGTCCCAGAGTCGTATTGGCGTCCGCAGCACGAGAAGGCCATGGAGGAGCTCCGTGCCGAAGCCATTGAGAAGGGCGAGGATCCATCCAAGGTGTTTTTGACTGAGAATGATATCCTGACAGCCTGGACCATGCGTTGTGTCGTTGCTCCTATGGGAATGCACCCTGACAGACTGGTGAGCTTTATATTTTTAACCTATTCAAGTTGGCATTGCTAATCGGTTCACCTTCAAGGTTGCTGGCTCCATCGCCATGTCCCTCCGCAAGGCCTTTGAGGGCGATCTTATCCCTTATGCGTCCGAGCATCCATATGTCGGCAACGCCTTCGGCTGGGCCAATGTTCTCGTCACTGCTGGCGACGTTACCTCTAAACCTCTAAGTTGGCTTGCTCGCCAAGTCCGCCGTGCTATTAACGAACAGGGTACACGCGCTCAACACGAAGCTTACTACTCCATGGTGCGCACGTCTGGTACCGGCCTCCCTATTGTAATCATCGGAAATGGTGAAATGGCTCAGATTGGTTTCTCCAATTGGTCCAAGGCCGGCCTGTTTGATCTAGATTTTGCCCCAGCTCGAAAGAACCCCAAGGCCGGCAACCCTCCCTGCAGACCTTCGTATGTCCAAGAGAATCACGGTCCTATTAAGCCTGTAGATGGTTTCTTCATTTTTGGAAAGGACTTTAAGGGAAATTATTGGACGTCGGCGTACAAGGTTAAGGGCCAGTGGGAGAAGCTCCAGGAGCAACTGGACAAGGACTTTGAGGTAGGTGTGTAAAGTAGCCGTTATGTGATCTCAGATCTTGTAGCACAAATATCCTCAATTATATGTAATACATAATTCACTTGCACATTGCGGGATATCTGGATGTGATGAGAGCAGCCCACCTAATAATCCAAATCGTACCAACCAATCCAAGTCAACTCAAATCAAATTAATGAATACGTCCAGCTCAATCAACTCAAATCAAAGAAGATCAAAGAAAAGTTGGTATCAATCCGAATTGTTGCCCTCACAATTAAACTCGGGGGGGGGAAAAAGTCAACTTGACGCTTTGGGTCAATTGATTTGGATTGTGGGATGGGCTGAACACAGCAGCGTTTGCGTAGCATTGATCCTATCAATTTCTCTTGTTCGAAGACTAATCTTTAAAATTACAAGATGATCGAATGCAAGATAGCCGAGCTAAAAGGGGCCAAGTAATTCCCTTGGCAGCCCTTAGACTGAAGTATACCTACCCTAGACTTTTTCCCCCTTGCGAACCAGTAGCATCGTTCGCGCCGTATTCCATTCTGGGGGCCTTACAATTGTGAATTATAGTAGCTTTGCACCATAGCTCTGCTAAAAATTGATAAATTCTATAAGTCTCAGACGACTATTATGGAAAGTCCAAGTATTTTCTGTTTGAGCCCAGTTGCGACAATGAATTTGGTAGTGTCAGATTTATCAATTAAGTTCAAAATTCCAGAACTTTGAGACAACACAAACCGTTCAGGACATGTACATCTCTAGATGATATCCAAGTGGGATAAAATAATCTGCGATATAATTTGGCTCTCTGATTTTAGGTGTCATTCTCTTACTCGTATGAGAGCTGTAGACGTCTTGGCCTAATTATCTTCAGCTGCCTCGTCCTATCTGTAAGTCGGTACTTACATATCTGAATCATGCAGGCCCTGTGAATTTGATATGTGACTGATATTTTCGACTGGAAAGCGATTGAGGTCGTGCTAGTATAGAAAGTTTATGAGATGATTGGACTATTTCAACAGCAATTTCGAGGGACCGAGGTGGGGAATCAATCTACCAAACGGTCGAGGCCCGAGACAGTGAAAGAAGAAAATATGTACGTTGGAATTTTTCAAAGTAATCTAATTACAAGCAAGCCTCCTTGGCTCAGACATTAAAAGCACCCCTTGCCCTTTGCGATCAAAATGTTGGCGTCCTCCCTCTCTAGGTAGCCAGCCTCGATCAAAGCCAAAATGTTTCCCACGCCGCCAGTGTAGAACTGGGCGCCGAGTCCTGGCTGGCCGAACCAAGGTGCGATGGGACCTCCGATAACCTCAAGAGGCTTGAGGACCTGATAGACGTGGTAGTTGTAGGGGAAGTCTGGCGCAGATGGGTTTGTGTCAAGGTTTGACGGAGGAAGCGCTCGCTGCGAGTAAGGAGCAGAAGCAGCAGAAATGTAAGAGCCTGCGAAGGAGCAAATTAACATCGGCGCATTTTTGAATTGTGTCAGATTCAGTATCGCATCGCCACTTACCATACTCGCTTCCGAAGCGATCCACATATGTTCCCGGCTGCAGCGTCATGGTGCCGTTGATAGCATTGCCATTTCCATCAAGCTGGAATCCGTTCTGGGGCGGGTAGACGTATTTGCCCTTCTCGTCGGTCCATTTGGCGAGGTATTCGCCAGGGGTCAAGCCTCCAAAGCGGTCGTAGCTGGCAACGAGCGTGCCCAGAGGCAGCTTGCTCGGGAGTCTGTTGGGGCCGAGGCGAGCATCACGGCAGACGTACATGGACGAGTTCTTGCCGCCATTGACGGTGCCGCTGCAGTCGCAGGATGGTCCTGATGATCCTCCGTGGGGGCAGCTGAGACGAAAGCCGACGAGGCTGACAGCAGCAGGACGGACCAGGAGAGGAGAGACGAAACCATCTTGACTATTTGCTTTGGTGGCTTGGCTGGAGAGGACGGGAAGGCTAGCTGAGCATGGGGAACGGTTGTGCAAAACGCTCCCGGTCGGCTACCTTTATAGGGATTGTTTTTGCTACTTCGTCAAGCTGTACGAGCATGCATGTCTCACTCGTTGGCACTGACCAGCTCGGAGCGAGCCAGGCGAGCATCCGTGCCGTCTTTCGTCTCCCTTCCGCTGCACGAGGAGAGTAGCCGGGCGGGCCAACTGCAGGGATATATGCAAGCAACTGCCACTAGGAATGAAGCGGCCACCAGGCACAGCCCGAAAAGGCTTGGCGGATGGGGGAGGTCAGAATGTTTAACGCGGAGAGGGAGGGGGGGGGGGGGGGCAGCTGAAGCCCATTTGCTCATGCAAGGAGTTTGTAGGAGAGCTGAATTAATTGCCCATGCCGCTCTGTCCGTGTTCCGTTTTTCTTCTCGCAGATCTCGGCATCAGGTGTGTCTCAGTTCGTTGCATTGCATCACTCGTTGTTCTCTCTCCGACTTGGAAGCGTCAATTACTGCACCGCAACCTGTCTCTCCATCATGGCAGGCCTGTGAACCCTCGAGTTGCACCAACCGCCATGATAGTAGAGGCTGGCCAAAAATAGCACCGAGAAAATTAGCCTCCCAGGCCCCTACCAGGAGCCCGGTTGCGAAGATGGGGTTGTCGGCGACGTCAAACGCCAACCAGCTCGTGCGGTGATCGCCGACAATAATCTCAACCACTGCAGCAGTAATCGCCGAATTTGATCCCTGTCCACAGGAAGTCGGCGGCACCGTGGCGCACGGCTTCAACTGTGACTTGATTGGCCAGGGGCTCGCTGCGCCTGGCATCTTGAATCGACCCATGCCAAATTGTTCGGCTTCTATTTTGCGAAACGCCCGTTCTTTCATGTCCTGCCCGTTTGGGTGGCTTTCATGGTGCATCTAATTGCCGAAGCATGGGTTTCTAGAAGTTTGAGGCTCCGATTTGATGCAGAAGAGAGTTGCACCAAAGGTTCCATTCCGGCCACCACCCATGTCTAGTCCAGGGGCTAAAGTTGGCGTCTGGGGGTGGAACATGTTGTGTTCTTGGCTCCGTCTTAAAGACCCCTTCGAAATTCATCCGCTCATATTTGTGCATCTGTCGACTTTACGCCATGATGCGTTTTCGACGACACGGGGTATTTAGCGTTGTAAGTCTAAGGTTGTAGCGGAAACACTTCAGATCATACCATTTGGAGAAAGCCATTCGTCGCTGACTGATTGGGGAGAATTAATTATTGCGCCATGGTTTATCTGGTTAAATTCAATAAAGTATCAGCGTCCGCACAGCACTGACAGAGTAGATGCATACGCGTACCTTGTTGGTTCATATATTCACAGTGGTTGTAGCGATAGAGGTTGCTAGTCATGATGTCGTTGGATATTAATTGAGTCGTCCGCAACTGAGATGGTTGGGAAGGGATAAATCCCTGCCGAAAGATTCGATCAGCAAGATTTCCGTAGACATTGGTTTACAATTAAACGGCGACTTTTCGCATGGCCCGATGAATGGTAGTGGGACAAGCCCAGAACGTAGCATGAAGTCAGCGTGAGCGCCTATGGGAGGATGGAAAATAAACATGTTTAAGAATTACAAAAAGCTCTTCCTAAGGACTCGGCTGCCAAGTTTATTCACTGTTAATGACTCAGTTGCCGACGGATTTTTGGAAGGATTTCACAAATCGACATGATGAGAAATGTAGTTTTGCTACCAGGAGGCTTGTTTGCATTGCAACGATTTCATTCGACTATTTGCCCTACCTCGTCGCATCTCCCTCCAGCATGCGTCGTCACGTAGTTTCACATCATGTTGGACCTCATTTGGTTCTAAACAAAAATCCACATGGATGTTTCTACCTAGCAAAATTTGCGAGACCTATGGCTGGTAGGCTTCCATTCAGACTCACCATCTCCACTCCGGATCCTTGTCCTACTACCGGTAGGTCTTAGTTACTGTCACGCAGAATCTACTGTGTGCATCCGGCTCACCTATGACCAACAATGTTGTGAATGAGTAAGAGTTCATGCACGATTCACATGACCATGGTCATTGTTCGACCCCCCAGTTAGACATGGGACCTGTGTGTTCATGTTTATAGCCACATGGCGTTTTAGGTTCCTTTGTGCATCGCCACGCTGAACCTGCATCAAGAATGCTGGCACTGGGTAGCAGCCACAATCGATTATGCAGTGTGGCTGGGTACATAATCCGGGCGCGCTACAACAACCAGTTGAGTAGATTGTAGATTTGATTCCTCTCATCTGATATGATAACACACCTGTTTTTTAACAAATATGATTGAGGCAAGTGCATGTGACAGCACCATTGTTAGGTACACTAATAATCACCCAAGACAGCAGGGACCATATCATAAATGAGGTTACAGCCTATGAACAAGAATTACACACAAACCAGTAATGAAAATTAAATGGATCAATAGATAAGGCTCGCGCTCGTTCACTTGCAAAGCCACAGCGACCAATGGCTACGTGGGTTTGCGCTTGATGCTCAAGTCTTGAAAATGAGCACAGAGATGATTGTCACCAAGTGACGTCACTTCAACGTTGTGCGGTTGAGTATTCAGAGTTGTGGTTTCATCGATTTGGATCAATGCAACCCTGCGTTACCTTTGCGCTGACGACCAAACGTGGGCCTTTGCTGACGGATTTCTCATTCTGGTGAGACTCAGCATCAAATCAATGGCTGGCTTCAACATCCGGGCACCCGATATTCGGCGACGCGATTCTCACCGGTCCGGCTGTTGGCGGATCCTGATAACGATCCAGGCACCTCGCTCCTATTGGCCCGCATGCGAGATAAAAGCACGTAATTGTAGCCGGAAAAATAAAGAGTCCGGAAAGTGGCGACGTATAAAATCCTCGACTCCACTCTGGCGCGCGAATCCTCAAACTCCATGGCGTCGATTTTCCAAGATGAATTGTGACAGTCTCCCTCCGGACGGGATGGAGCAGGTTGGACAGGCGATTGACTCACAAGAACGAAAGTAGGTTTGCATCAATTCGGCACGAGGTGCTCCGGGGGAAATCTTAACCTGGGACTGCAGGAAGCTTCGGAATCGCTTATCGCAACGAGCTTTCCGGCGGAGACAAGCAGAGTCTATCAGACGGCTCCAAAGTCTCGCTCACCACAACCAAGGGCCCAATGATGAACGCGTCAAGGCTCTGGAGCGCGAAAACAGCCTGCTGCGCGCGCAGCTGGTTGATGTCCTGAACAAGATGTCCAGGCTGCAGGCCACCGTGCAGACCATGTCCGAGTCAGTTTCAAAGACTCTGGACGAAACCACCCTGATGAGCCGTGACAAGTCCAAAAGCCCTGAGCCACAGGAAGCTCCCTCTGAAGACGTAGAGAGCCCTTCTGTTTCCGCCCCCAGCATGTGGCTGAGTCCTCGCCGGGCTCCCACAGTTGTGCCAATAGAAAACGCCGCTGCCAGTGCCGTCAGTGCGGACAAGGCTCCGGCGCCTATGACCGTTTCACTTCGTGAGCAATAATTTCTTCCTGAAATCGTAGTTGGTTCATTACTGACACCCGGAACAGAAGAGCTGGAGCTTGGTAAATCCTGGCCAGAAATGAACATGGCTTCTAACAACAGTCCCACGTACGGCCAGATTCCGAGAGTCTGGGACTTTGAGTATCAGATGGGCCCACAGTCCTTCATGCATGCCATGAGTGCGGCTGAACGATATAACATTATCCTAGGGAAGCGATGGGCTCCCTCGAATTCCCCATTTTCAGACCACATCAACATTCTCCAAGATCTTCTTAAACACAAGCTCAACGGGACAGGCCTCATTGCAAGCCCTAGAAGTCTGGCGCGAAGGTAACTTGAGTGACAAGCATCAATTGGCATGAGCGGATATTCTAACTTACATCCTAGCTTATATCAGCCAATCCTATTGGTCCTATCAATGTTCAATAGCATGACCCGGCCGCATATGATGGACTGGTACGCCAAGACACGTTACTTCCACATCATCGACCTCACGGCCTGGCAAATATATCCATCTTTTAGTACATTTGAGAGGCTCCACGAGAGATTCCGACCGACCGATCTGCAAGGACAGAAGGATCACCCCAGAGTCATTGACTGGATTGCATTTCCGTCACTACGAGACCGGCTTATCCAACTTCACTGCGCCAATCCGCAGATTGACCAAATCTATTGCGATGTCGTCAACAGCTATGCCGTCGAGGCCAAAATGTCCGACCTGATTATGGGAGCTCCGGATATCGACGTCTATGTTCGAGTGACCGACCTAGTCTCAGCCCTGTCCTCGCTAGACGACAGGAGAACTGATAAAAACATTACACTTCCAGCTCCAGACCTGACCTCGCTGTTCACCATAGGCCAATACGCGCGTGCCGCTTTTCGATATCTCAACATGGAGCGAGGAGTCTCATCTTACAAACTTGAGCCGGCATTGTTCGGCAAATATCCTGAATTGTACGACAAGGATGTTGTCGCAGTAGGAATTCCGTTGAAACCTGAACTCCAAATCACCCTAATCCCCCCAAAGCCACTGGACCCTTTTACAGCAGAAACATATCACAGTTTCATCGATTTTTATCTCGATTCAATTGATACGTTTTAAGCACTAAAATTTACGCGATTGACAAAATGGCAAAGGACAGACAGGGTTGGGCCACCTAGGTAGTTAGGTAGAGTTACACAACTCTCAATATATACCACCCACAAGCCAATTGCCGTATCACTTGAACACCTGCAATGAGTACACCCTTGACGTGCAGCCAGACTGCGTTGCATTCGATATATGAGACTTTCATCGTCGTAATGGGATCCTCCTCCCCCTCACTGGGTGCGAGTCAGGTGCATTGCTTCAGTTACGCCCCTTTTGCCCGATTGCTCTAGCCTTCTTTGGGCAGATCCCAGTTCTTAGGTTTGTTCTCGGTACGAATTTCCGAGTTCATAACTCCTGCGCCTCAGACTTTCCCATCCTGGACAACCTCGTATTTGGTTTCGGGACGACACGACAATGAGTCGCGTGGCAATGGCAGGGGTGGCAGCGGCAACCGCTTCGAATGTGATCGGCGTTGGTCGTATAATACCCGAAATATATCTCGAATTCAGGCCTGCCTGGTCGCGATTGGTGGACACCTGATAGTGCTGCTACCTGGATCGGCGCTGTTGCACAAGTCCTCTCCTGATGGCCACGTTGCTAGGCCTGATATTTGGACCTCGGCGCAGCCTTGATCGCCGGTATTTGATGTCATGATTGGGTCGCCAGTGATGTACGGCTTTCAAACTTCTTAGGGAAGAATCTAGTCTGCTCCGTCCGTTCCAAATCGGGGCAAATGCCACCCTGCGATGCGGGGTTTTGACAAAGACCGCCGTTCATTCGAGCGCAAATAGTGAGACCCACCCTCGGTCTATCATGGGACTCCAGTTATTGACACGAGGAAACTCTACACTGCGTTTTCGACCTATCGGACATTGTTTGGCCACTATAACGAGAACCCTTGCTCTATTGTTCGTTATGCAACAGGAGCCTAAATAACTATAAATTCATGCTTTTTCCTTCGTAAACTCGTTGCAGGTGCGGCAACAAGTTCTTCACAATGCGATCTCCTTTGGTCAACTTTGTTGGCCTTTGCCTGCAATTTGTTGCGGTGCAGGGTGCTTCGGTTGAGCAACTCGACGCAGCCCTTGCGGCCGTGTCCGTGACCAACATAGACGATGTTAGAGGCAACTTATTCCTGCCTGACTCAACCTCCGATGGCTACGAAATAACTTGGAGTAGTTCGAACTCGTCTATTATTTCGGCGGCTGGCGTTGTGACTCGGCAGTCTGAAACCGTCGAGGTGGATTTGACCGCGTCGATTAGCGAGGATGATTTGACGCGGACCCGAGTTCTCACAGCCAGTGTCCGAGCTGCGTTTACACTGGCCGAATTTGAGGGCTACGCTTTTGCCTATTTCACCGGAAACACCCTTAGTGGCGAGAAGATTTACTTTGCTGCTAGTCAAGGCAATGACGCTTTAGACTGGACAGAGCTGAATGGTGGACAGCCCGTCCTCGCGTCATCCAAGGGCACTGGTGGTCTGAGAGATCCTTTTATTATCCGATCCCCCGAGGGCGACACCTTTTATCTTTTAGCTACCGATCTTTCCATCGGCAGCGGCACCTCTTGGAGTTCTTCAGTTCGCACAGGCAGTCGATATCTTGAGGTCTGGGAGTCGCACGATCTCATCACATGGTCGGACCAGCGCCATGTTCTAGTCTCTCCAGCAACTGCAGGAAATACATGGGCTCCCGAGGCCTACTACGATGCCGAATTGGGCTCATATGTCGTCTTTTGGGCGTCTTCTCTCTATAATGAAACTGATACTAGCCACTCTGGCAGCACCTACCACCGCATGCTCTACGCCACTACCCGGGACTTTGTCACCTTTAGCGATCCTGTTATCTGGCAAGATGCTGGCATGTCGCGAATTGACTCAACGGTCATCAAGTCGGATGGAACTTACTATCGCTTCACCAAAGATGAAGGTGCCAGTGGTACGGGATGCTCAGATATCATTCAAGAAAGTTCGTCCTCGCTGCGGGCGACTCTTAGTTCGTGGACCACCATCGCTACGTGCATTGGGAAAAATGCTGGCACAAGCGCCGTCGAGGGACCGACTGCGTTCAAAGCGAACCCAGGAGATGTCAACGGAGAGAAGTTTTACCTTTTTGTTGACGAATACACCGGACGAGGATACATCCCCCTTGCAACCGAAGATATTGCCAATCCCGATTGGCAGGTCCCTACCTCGTACAGTCTTCCATCAAGTCCTCGACATGGAACCGTGATGCCGATCACTGCAAGTGAACTGGCTGACCTCACTGCAAACCTCGCCAAAGTCAAACGGCGTGAGCCCTTGACAAAGACCATTGCAAAGCGCAGCAACCCAGTGCTCCCTGGCTACTATGCGGACCCCAACATTGCCATCTATGGCTGCTATTATTACATTTACGCCACTACCGACGGGTACTCTGGTTGGGGCGGCAAGGATTTTTACGTCTGGAAATCCCCAGACCTTGTAACGTGGTCTCGTTCTGATGAACCATTTCTGACCTTGGATGGCGACAGTGGAAACGTGCCATGGGCGACTGGAAATGCTTGGGCCCCGACAATTACCGAACGCGATGGAAAGTACTACTTCTATTTCAGCGGACAAAATCCCACATACAACAGGAAGACAATTGGTGTCGCGGTGGCTGATTCGCCGGATGGACCCTTCGAGGCAATGTCCGAAGCCATGATTCTGAACAACGAAGCAGTTACCAGTGGTCAAGCCATTGACCCTTGCGCATTCTTGGATCCCGTTTCCGGAAAGTATTATCTCTTTTGGGGCAACGGAACCCCGCTATTTGCCCAACTCAACGATGACATGGTCTCCATCAACTGGACATCTGCTGCGAAAGTTAGTGGCTTATCGAGCTTCCGCGAAGGCAGCTTTGTCAATTACCGTGATGGACTATACCATCTCACATATTCCATTGACGACACCGGATCTGAAGATTACCGCGTTGGCTATGCAACCTCAATCAGTGTCCAGGGCCCATGGACCTATCGTGGCGTCATCTTGCAGAAGAATGTGTCCCTGGGCATTCTTGCGACTGGCCATAACTCTATTGTCAATGTGCCTGGCACGGAAGATTGGTACATTGCCTACCACAGATTCCACATTCCTAATGGAAACGGCACACACCGCGAGGTTTCAATCGACTCATTGACTTTCAACTCATCCACCGGCTTCATTAACGAGGTTGCCCCAACTTTGGATGGCCCTTCAGCTGAGGTGATTCCAGGATGTGAGACATCCACACGGAGACGTCGACGAAATTGGTTTTAGCGTCTTAGAGGAGGAACAGTGAAATTCAATCATTAGTATGACTCGTTTCGATCATAAAAAGGTCACCTAGAAGATTAAATGAAAGCCGATTGGTTTTTGAACATCAATTGGTAGTTCACTCGTTATCCGAAATCGGTAGCTATACATTCACGATGGGGTGAAACACAAACATTCAAGCTAACGACAGAGCGAGAAATGATCTATCTTACCACAAACCAAAGCTCGTGGATTTACTCGATATACTCAACTGTATATCAAAAGTATGCCCACTAACACTCCTAACTGCACGCTGAACGAATAATACAATCATTTCAGTTCGTTGATGTGGATCCCTTGTTGGTTTCGTTCATCGACTGTTCCTTGTTCGAAGGGAAGCACCAAATCTTGAATTTCCCTTGAACGCGATGTAGTTTATGGTGGTCAATAGCAGCTAGAATATGATGAAACGACAGAGCTATGAGTCCCGCCAAAGTCCCAATACTGAAGATCGCGGAGATGGCTCTGTGAGGCGACAGCACTGCTAGAACAGAGCAGCTTATGGCCCTGAGGCGTTCCGTAAGTAAATGGACATGTGCCTCTTGTGGAATTACCTACCATACAACTGCAGGAGAAACCTTGCATTCGACAAGCTTTGACTCTGTTTTGGCCAGACATATGGTACGGTCCATCGCCTTTAGGTTAAAGACGGCGCTATCATGGGAAATCTTGACACACCATCCGTACTTGTCGGCTTGCGATTTGCCCTAGGTAGAAAGTTCTATTATGAGGATGGAAAATTAGGACTTATATGTTGCAAGGCTAACTAGTCATTTTGGGGGGAAGATATCTCGAGATGATGATGCTAGTGCGTAACTCTCAAGGCTGGTTGCTCATTCAACACAACGTCGATACTCAAAGTGCATTTCGGAACGAAAGGTCTTAGTACCGCCCGACCTCCTTACCCTCCTCTCTATCCCTAGGAATCTCAAAAAGGAAATTCACCGCCACTTTCGTACAGGAGGTCAAGGCATGGCCTGATGCAATTGCGAAAGTAAGCGCCTAGAACTTGCTCCTACGCCCCAAAGGCAATAATTATTGTAATACATCTTTCGTGACTGACTCTCTTTCAGGGCAGTCCCACATCCCAAGGTAGGACAAATCCTCTCACAAGTTACTGCTACAGCTAATTTACAAGAAATTTTAGCCATTTTTGGTTGAGACAAGCATGAGTTCGCCTCCGATAGTGTGCTCCCGTGACGAAGAGTCGGCACACCTAGTCTCACATCGTTTTCTCGAATCTGGCTTCTTTATGATGCCCTATGCTCTGTCCCTTGCCCTTGAGCTTCTGTTTCCGCGCCTCTCCATTTTTTACCTCTCAACATCACCAACCATAACAGGGGACTAAATATTAACCAAATACCTGCGACAAAAACAGAAGCCCAGCCAATTCCCATCCGGTCTATCATGGGCGTTGCAACGGCAGCGGCGCCGGCACCAGTGAGACACCTCGCCAGGTTATTCGCCGCAACTGCTGTCGCTGCCGAATTGGTGTGCAAATCCACAACGAGCGTGTTGAGATTATTCAAGGCCCCCGAGAAGCACACTGCGCCGAAAAACAGTGCGACTTCTATCCCCGCAAGTGAAGATTCGATATCCATCAACCACCCGTAAATGACAACCATGACACATGACAGATAGACCATTGGCAATGATATTTCCAACCTAGCCCTCTCAAGATCCAGATCATTGATGTTTTGCTGGCGGTTCTTGATTATTTCAATGCCTTGTTTCTTGGCATGACGCCTAAAGTTCCAGTCTGTGAGGAAACCGCCCGTAAATCGATAGCTCATACTACCAATTCCCAGAGGTAAATAACAGACGCCAATTATAACGGAGGAGTACCCAAACCGGGATGCTAGCTGGGTTGAGAGAGTTGTCAAAATCAGGTAGTACCCTCCGTACATGAGAGATCCGAAACCAAGAGCAACGCTCGTTTCTTTCTCCATCAGGATTTTTAGAGCCGCAAAAGGGTTAGGGCGCTTCTTGGGCTTCCACTTATCAGTTTTTATATCCCCTTGTTGTTTGCGTTGTTTGAAGTATCCGAGTACTGATTCGTTCCACCAAGGGGGCGAATGCTCCCATTACCGACAACATTCCTGCACGTTTCTGGCAGGAATATGAACACCAACATGAAAAGAGATCCCGATAGGATCGACAAGAACCAGAAGATCGATCTCCATCCAAGATATTGATCGAGCAGGCCCCCAATGACTGGGCCTAGAGCAGGGCCAAGTGTCACTCCCATCGCAGCGTAACCCATGTATTTCCCGCGCTCAGCCCTCGTGACCATATCTGCAGCTGTTGCGCTTCCTAATGCAATAGTGGCGCTACTTCCGCAGCTTTGCAGACATCGTAGTACCAGCAATGCTGCAAAAGTGTTCTGCAGTGCCAGGCCGATATTAGCGGCCAGGTAAATCACGCAGCAGATCATATATGCAGGACGTCTGCCATATGTATCCGAGTAGTTACCGATGAATGAAGGCGCGATACCTTGAAAGATCTTCAAAGAGGTTAGATTATGCCAATATATGGAGCTCATTGAACTTACCAAATAAGTTGTCATGGTCAAATTAATAAGTGAGATTGACACGTCCAAGTCGTCTGCGATCGATGTCAAAGCTGGAAGGTATATTGCGCCGGACAGTGGAGATATTATGGCAAGAAAAGAAACAAGCATGATAATGCCAGCCTTTTCGTAGTGGTTGAAAATGGTGTATGGCTCTTCATAGGGCTCTCTGGGCTGGGCCTTTTCGTCCAATCCGCAATCTGCAAACTTTTTCGCGTCTTTTTCTTCCTGTGAAAGGGCTGAAGAAATCAAACCCCCAAGCTCTGTACCATCATCCTCACTTTTAGCATGGGGATTCTGTCTAGCAGTTTCATTCATGTTTTTTCTCAGCTTTTGTCGATTGTCGACGGCTTGGAGTAGGTAGATGCTGAACTAAAAGCACACCCACAAAAAGAATGAAGAAAGGTATTGGATACGAGCGAGCTGTATACCGCTAGTAATTTTATCGATGGAAATCCATCAAATATACTTACAATTCCTTCACAATTTTGTCTTGAAAGATGAAATCCCCTTGGAGATTGGCCGATTCGGTGCCGATTTGTGGACCAAATTATCAAGCCACTATGCAACCGGGGATCTACAATTTCGCCCGCTCCGACGCAGCCACAGACCCTATTGGATCAGAAAAACGCCGTGTCATGGCACTGGCAGCCGTTGCAATTTGACAAAGATACCTTGCGAAGGATCTTGCAGACTAAACTCCGAGCAAATCTGACTTAAATCCGGACTTATCGGGTAGACGGCTTGATGAGGGGCATTTCGAATGACGTCCTTTCCATACATGATGGTAATCAACATCCCTCAAGACCGCCCTCACCCCAGCTGCCATCTAAGTGCAAGAGATAAAGGCTATCGAGAACCAAAGAGGGATCGTCGAACCATACCTAAGAGCCCCATTTTCCCCCGTCACAATGGCTAGCAAAGCATGTTGTGAGCTCGCGCCTGTCACTGCGGAGTACGAGAGCAAGGGCCGATGGGAAGTGATTGCCGGCATCAACACGTGTGCGTCTTCGGCAACGCACGATGTCGAAACGAAACCGAAACCCATGCTAACTAGTACACAGACATCATTGGCTCTGAGGATGCATCTACAGGCATTATCGACATTTATGACATTTTCGGCGTCGCCTCCCAGACAATTCAGGGCGCCGATCGTCTAGCTACACTGACATCGGCCTTGGTCTTCGTGCCGGATCTCTTCGATGGCAAGCCAATCGACCGGAATGTTATCCCGCCCGACAGTGACGAAAAGAAGGCACAAATTAAAGCGTTTATGGAAGGCCCAGCTAACATTCCTGGAAATCTCGAAAAGGTCCTCAATTTGCGTAAAGAAGTTGGCCTCCAATGGCCCAAGGTTGATCAAAATATGGGAATTTTTGGCTTGTGTTGGGGCGTATGTGTCAAGAGAACTAAAAGTTATGGCGGAATTCACTCTGACCTATACTAGGGGAAAATTGCCATTGTAGCCTGCGGAGAAAATAACGAGGGCAATGGTCGAAAGTTCAACGTGAGTGGAACTGCTCACCCTGGGTAAGAATCTCTCCGAACCCCCATCAACCAAGTATCAAAGACACGCCCAGGATCGGGGTGCTGACATGGCAATAGTCGACTTGAGGCTAAAGATGCCGAGAACACCAACGTGCCTCACCTTCTTCTTGCTTCTCCTGGCGAGCCCGCACAGATAGTGGCACAATACAAGGAGATTCTTTCCCGACCTGGAAAGGTTGGTGAGGTTGAGACGTATTCAACAATGTTCCATGGCTGGATGGGCGCGAGAGCCAACCTCAAAGATGAGGCAAACCTCAAAGAGTACGACCGGGGCTATCGACAAACAGCCGATTTCTTCTCTAAACATCTCTAAGCGCTACTAGCTTGAAAGAGAGTGAGATTTTACGTCTGAGCAATGACCTGCTATAGTTGCTTGAAAATATCGCCGAAATTCACTGGAGCGTAAAAAGTCGGAATAACAAATCCGGACTATCATATTGTAGATGCCACAGGCAATTCATTCCTAGCTTTCACCTATGAACATTGCAATTTGCCACTTATACAAGCCAGTTGTCAAAAAACGAAACAGCCTGATAGAAGGCTTGCTCCTTTGCAAATCTCTCCTGCTTCTTGCTCAGATCGCAACGAACAGCAAAGCCATGAACCACCCCCGAGAACAAATTGATCTGATACAGGCTGCCGTTCTTCTTCAGAATTTCTTCGCTTTTGTACCGTTTCTCAGTCGGAAAAATAGAATCCGTTTCTGCAGCCGCAATCGACAAAGGCCCCGCAATGGCAGCGAGTTCCTCCTCTTCAACAAAGGACGGGTGTGCGATGAAGCCGACATCAATCCCAGTTTTATAGTGTCGCACAAGGTACTTTGCGCCAAAGCAATAGCCAACTGCTCCAACACGCTCATACCCAAGCTCGTTTTTCATATATGCAAGTGCTTGCTCCACGATGGGATCGACCTCCTTGGTTGTGTGACCGCCTGCTCCATTGCGTCCATTTTTGACCCAGTCATGTAGATCAACTTCCGCGAAACTGTTTACTTCAATTGCATCACCGTTAAACAGATCAATAATGATGGTGGTGTACCCCTTCGCGGCGAACTCATCGGCAAGAAGCATGCTGTTTTCCCAGATACCGAGGACGTCAGGAATGTACAACAACCCGGTACCGCTTTTCGCAACATTTGGACTTGCTGTGGCAATATAGGCATCATAAGATCCAATCTTAATCATCTCCCCGTATGTTGAGCCCCTATGAGACATATCAGCGCGTGTCACAACTAAATGGCAGCATCTGATTCTTCAATTCCAAACTGTTCCACAACTATGGCGGCAATATAACGCACGGCGAAGCACTCACTCATGCCGAAAGCCAACAGTGCAACATTTGGCAGGTGGGTGAGATGCCATGATTTAATTTGAGGATATTTGAGTTGGATGGATGGCACTGAATGCTCGGTAATCTAGGATTCGTTGAGAAGGTTGAAGGCTGGAGTTGTTGGTGGAGACGATGGTAGGAGGGGTCGTCTAAATACCAAAGGATTAGCCCACAATACATGCGGTAAATATGCATACCGTCATATAACCGTGCAATAAAGCTATTGATATGTAAGTAGACTATTTTCATTGCCCCAAAAAGCTAAATCCGAAGTAATAGCCGTGTTTCGCTGGGCCGTTGAGTGCCATCTACCCGCTGATGACATATTTGAGCCACAGATAGTAAGCAGCTATCCGGAAGGTACCAAATTGGGCAATTTTGGCCATCCAGAGGTGAGAACTCCCAGTAGCAGAATAGTTTATGTGAATATCAAAGCCTGTCAGCAAGGAGAAATCATTCATTGTCGAACGACGTCATTGTACCACTAATGATGCAAGATTTGATTGCCAAATTGGGTGAAACAATATTTAGATTAGCAGCGCAACATGATTCGTCAAGGTACACAGGTCGCTAGTATCTCTATTGCAAACAAAACCGATATTGTGTGGTCCGTTAACCCAACTGATGAATACAATATTCTATCACCAAGCATCCCACCGAACCGCAAACTTGAATCATTCAACCAGGTTTTGTAGTAACCTCTGGAAAGTGCTATCAATTGACGTGGCTGCATCTTGAAGGCGATTTATCAAATACAATATTTTTCCGAATCTGGCCTGACTTCGTTGGGCCTGGTGCATCTCGCCAATGCGCAGTAGGAGACGGTTAGAATTTCTGACTTGGATTTTCGCCAAGACTCGGATCATATGTAATTGTTCCTCGTATGAGTACTGCGCCTTAAATTCGGCAGAAAACATGTCTGGGTTACATGGCACTTTGACACTAGGCTGGCTCGAATCGCAATCGAAGAGTAGGGGGGTATGTATTTTGTTCGGCATCGGTATGTCTCCCAAAGTGTTTGCCGGTGTTGTCGGAATCAGGATTTCTGGACTTTCGATTCCTCCGTGCTCATCCAACTCTCCAACGTCAGGAAGCAGACGCTTGACACGTTTTGAAAGGCATTGAAACATCTCGACAATTCTTTCGCAGATGATGAGAATCACGGTTGAAGCTGCCAGCAAGTTCATGCACTTGCCACAGTTAAGCGGCTTACAGCAGTGGAAAATCATCCATTTTTGAAGTTTCATCACTTCATCAAAGCCCAAACTCCTCAGTTTGAACTCATCATCGTCCAGTCTTTGCACAATATCCAGCATGTCTTCAATGCATGAACATGTCCCTGAGTTGGCTGAGTCGGCAGAGACTGGCTGCAAAAAACTCAAAGTCTTTTTAGCCTCACAGGTGAGACCAGGAGTGAGCCCACTCAGACTCAGATCAGGCAATGGCTGAGGCAGCTCCGAAGCGATGGAGGGGAGAGGATGCTCCCTCGGGGTAAAGGGTAAATGTGACTCATGACCGCCCAACGAATCCTCTGTTTGATAGTAAGTACATATTTTGAGCCGAATTTTGCGGCTTCGAATCTCATTGATTCACTCACCTCCCGTGACACTAAAAGAGGCAATACTGCTTCCATCCGAGTCTGGTGCAAGCACATCGGTCGGGGTTTGCTGATTTGATTTGCTTGTGGATGATTCGACTTGTACATCATATTGGATGACAGTAACAGGCTGAACTGGCTGGTGCCATTGGACATTGTTCGCGAATTGCCCTCCCTGGACGTCGGAAGTGGAAGGTTGCGAAGTGTAGGTGGAGCCATTCCCATTACAGCTTTGACCGGCCTTTCCATCATCATTTGACTGAGCTGGTGTATCAATATTAGTCGCTGGCCCTGGCTGGGAGGGATGAGACGCGACTCGAGTAGAGCGACCTCGACGAGCGCTGGGTCCAGAAGGAAAGACACAGCTGATTTGTTGAGCTGCGCATCTGTCACACGGCCCTTTGTTTCCGGTACAACGAAGCTACAGCATCAAACATGAGTAAATGAAATTAAGGTCGGCGCAGCCGTCTGATGAAATGACAACGATCATGCTGTAGACACACCTTCTTGGCTTTACATCCCATGCAAGCGTCCCTGCGACTGGATCCAAACCGGTTTCGGGCGCTGTCGTGATTTGCGCTGCTCCATGCAATCTGCTCCATGCCCGAGCCATTGGCACCTTTCTTCGAGGCCTTGAGCGTGACAAACATGATTTTGCTCGAAATGGAAGCGCCGAGAAATGGTTTGACGGGATCAAGTTCGTTGAGGACTTGGACGATTCTCAAAGGCAGGGCGATGGCATTGACCTGGATCTAAATCGGCGATTTCCTCAAACGGCCAAGCGGCTCGGCGATTCCTGCATTTGGAATCCGCCGAGATCCTTGCAGGAAAAATTACTCAGCGAAGGACAGGGTTGAATCCATCCTACCCTACACTTATACTTCCATCTGGGGCAACTTGCAAATTTCCTATTCGGGCGCAACATTATTAATGTTGAAGATGCGGTGATTTTCTGTGATTGATACGGCTTCAAACGGTATAATTGGGAAAGGGGGAAAGTAGGGGTACAAATGAGTCGTACCGCCGGACAACTTGGCTGGAAACTCGCAGTCAGAAAACATCATTGCACGACGACAAATATTCATCACGTGTTCTTTCAAGCCTCTCAAGTGTGTAGCATTTTTCATCACATTATTCCAAATGACCGGCTCCTACCCAAAAACTCATCCTGCAGTTGTTGCCCTTGCCAAGCGTGAGCCGTTGTCTATTTTAGAGGTGCCTACTGAAGCCCCTGGCCCCGGCGAGGTCGTTGTACGAGTGGAATGGACGGCCTCTTCACCGGCAGACCTGCATCAGGCCGACGGCGGTCTAGTGGAAGGATACCCATTCATTCTGGGTTGTAGCCTCGCGGGAACAATTGTTGCTGTTGGGGACGATAACCCAGAAGCACAGGTGCCTGACTCGCCACCACTTGCCATTGGTGATGAGGTATTCGGCTTTACATTTGAGAAGCAGAAGCGACAAGGCTTTCAGACCTATGCAACCGTGCCTCGGAATCTGATGGGTCGGGTTCCTAAGAATACTGGCATGCAGGCGGCCGTTACAGCACCAGCTAATCTGGTCACGGCTTTCCATGCCTGCGTCAAATCTCTAGGCCTTGAGCTTCCCTGGCCAATCCCTAGGGACTACGTGCCGCCCAATGCCGACACCAACGTGGTCATATGGGGAGCAGCAAGCAGCGTGGGTCTCTTTACCATCCAGGTTCTTCATCACTGGGGGTACAAGAATGTCATCGCCGTAGCGAGCGTAAGACATCACGAGGAACTCAGATCGTTCGGCGCGCGAACTTGCTTCGACTATCAAGACTCAAATGTCACCCAGGAAATACGAGCTCAATTCGATCAAATTCCCTACATTATTGACTGCATTGGTCAAATGGAAGGGACGCTTCGCCCAATAAGTCGGATCGCTAGGAAAGGGATCAAAGTCGCCGTCATGATGCCCGCGATTGTGCGGGATGCGACACGGGACATGGAGCCCGAATATTGTGGGAACCCATCAGAACTCTTAAAGGGCGAGTGGAAAGATGGCGTTGAGCTCATAGGTGTGAGAACCTTTTTTTATGAGGGGGTACGTTTGAGATACTATAATTTTCCGACCATTGGGATTTTAAATATACTGACAGAGAAGCCTTATTTCCCAGACGGAATTTTTTAAATGGCACCTGCAACCTGACATTGTCCCCGCCTTGCTTGAGTCGGGCATTGTCAAGCCGAATAGGCAGAGGATCGTCGACGGGACCACTCTTCTTGAGCGTGCCCAAAGAGCAATGGATCTACTGCGTGATCGTGCTCCAAGAGGGGAAAGGCTTGTCTGGAAGGTGGCTGAGGAGTGATATAGGAACAGGAGAATAGTCCTTGGACCCTGTGATAGGCCCCAGGGAGTCGATGGGAAGGAAGTTTTCCTTTGAATGATTAGGTGCGAAATAATCTAAGCTGATGTCATATGTGGTTGTGCGCGAATTGGATCAGAGTCTCGTCGCCCAAGCCCCATTCCCTTGGGATCAGGCGGTCGCAACATGACGAAATCAACAAGGACGGCGCAATTCTAAATATAGGGTTACAGACACGCTTGGTGTTATAATTAAACTTAGCTATTTGATGTCAACGACCCACTCCACTATTGCTCGTGTCAAACCAGCATCAGTACTGTCCCATCACAGATGACATTGGACATGGAAGAGACGACCAGACTGTCACTTTGCATAATTCCTTCCACCAAAGTTCCATAAGGGGCTATATCATGCAGTATATTGTTTATGTGGCGGTTTGTGGCATTACGCCCTGAGTGGGCGTCAGGTCCCAATCGATCGAGACTCGTGGATTTGTCTCTGGCCAGGCCCAATCATGAATCATTGGGCAGGCTTCAATTTGGTCCCCCCTCCAATGGACGTGCCGCCGGCTGTCGGCACATTGAGCACAGATGTGACCGGTCTCACAACGAAACTCGTCGGTGCCACCGCATCAAGCCTCTTCGTATTTGCGCCGGCCGGTGGCTTCTCACGGCCGAGATGGCGTCCTCCGCAGCGAGTGCTTCGGCTTTTGAGCGCCGGGAGGATGATTTCATTTGAGCGAAACGGCCCCCAGAATGACGCCGGCTTATGGGCCGAGCCTGAACAATTCCTGTGGCGAATGCTTATGGGGGAAGATTGAGCCACAGCCTGTTCCTCGTATTGGGCGCACGGCCTGCAGATCTGGACCACAACAACTCACATGGCTGCGTTGAGATGTTAGCTGGCATGAGACAATTGATCTAAAAGGGTCTCGAAGGCCCCCTCCTTACAAATGCTTCCGGTTTCTCGGTTCATCTCGCCATATCTCTGTATTGAGAGAATACCAACTCGCAAACATGTTTCAATCCTGGTCAAATCTCCTCGTCGGCCTCGTGGTACAGGCATCTCTGTCCACCGCCGTTCCTACTAAACGTGACGCAATAGCATCCTGCCTTGCTAATTCCAAGGTGCCTGTTGATACCAAAGGCACCTCGGCATGGACGCAAGACGGCACCGCATACAATCTGCGTCTTCAATATGAACCCATTGCCATAGCAGTCCCTACCACCATCCCTCAGATCTCCGCTGCTGTTGCCTGCGGCGAGAAGAACAGTGTCCCTGTCAGTGCTAAGAGCGGTGGTCACAGCTACACATCACTCGGATTTGGTGGAGAAGATGGACACTTGATGATTGAGCTGGACCGTATGTTCAGTGTTAAGCTGGCCAAGGATGGTACAGCCAAGATCCAGCCAGGCGCCAGATTGGGTCATGTTGCAACAGAGCTGTACAATCAGGGTAAAAGGGCAATTTCTCACGGAACATGCCCAGGGTAAGTTGTTCGCCGTGTCCCACTCCCTAGAGTTTGATACTCATCCTTACAGGGTTGGCGTCGGTGGCCACGCACTTCATGGGGGCTACGGCATGGTTTCTCGAAAGTATGGCCTTGCTCTGGACTGGATCAAGGGAGCCACAGTCGTCCTCCACAACGGAACCGTTGTCCACTGCTCTGCGACTGAGCGACCAAATCTTTTTTGGGCCGTTAGAGGCGCCGGCTCTTCGTTCGGGATCGTCGCTGAGCTCGAGTTCAACACCTTTGCCGCCCCCGAGAAGATCACTTATTTCGATGTTAACCTTAACTGGAACCAGAAGACCGCTGCAAATGGTCTCCTAGCCGTGCAAGATTTTGGAAAGGCAATGCCTGGAGAGTTGACAATGCAAGCTGCCATCTCCAAGAACGGCTACAGCCTCGATGGCGCCTACGTCGGTGACGAGGCTGGCCTACGCAACGCAATTCAGCCTCTCTTGACGAAGCTGGGCGTCCAGGTCGCCGATGCAAGGACGCTTGGATGGCTGGATTTGGTGCAGCATTTCGCCGGTACTGCAGATATCAACCCAACCAGCGCCGCATATAATGCCGTAAGGAAATGTCCTGACCTCAACACCATGCTATGACTGACCAAATGCTAGCATGACACATTCTACGCTACAAGTCTTTTGGCGCCAGCTCTGACTACTGCTCAATTCAATTCCTTCGTCAACTACGTCTCCACCACTGGTCTGAGCAGCAGCCACTCGTGGTGGATCCAAATGGATTTGCATGGTGGCCAGAACTCTGCTATTGCTAAGCCCAAGACGACCGACACAGCCTACGTCCACCGCGACAAGCTTCTTCTGTTCCAGATCTATGATAGCGTTTCACAGGGCCAGCAATATCCCCAAGACGGGTTTTCCCTTCTCACTGGGTTCAGACAGAGCATCACCAATTCACTCAAAGCCGGACAATGGGGCATGTATGCCAACTACCCAGACTCGCAGATTAGTTCAGGTGATGTTCAAAAGCTCTACTGGGGCGCGAACCTGCCAAGATTAGAGTCGATAAAAGCGAATTATGACTCCAAGGATCTCTTCAGAAATCCTCAATCGGTGAGGCCAGCGAAGGCATAAAGAATGAAGAGTGGCTCTACTAATAATTAGACGGGGTTGATATGTGGCGCTATGTACAAACAATGGGGATTTGCTTCGTTGTCATATTTATTGAAAACATATGATAATGTAGAATGATATAGATAAAACATGCTGTCTATTAGATTTACTACGATCGAAGAGTTTGGGCGTGATGTGCTACGGTCGAATGATCAAAGTCTATTTCTATACGACTAGTCTTTCTATTGTTTCAGCATCCAAGAAAAAAGACACATCAATTCCGTCTTTGACCTCCATAACTTGTAAACATCCATCTACCTTGGGCATTATTGCATGAACGTAACAAGGCTCGGCTTCGAACCCGACGTCGTATACCTTGAGTCTCATCCATGAAGTGACCAAGATATGCCGACTACCTAAAAATGCCTGCCATAGTCTCTGTGGCGCGATTTCATATGCTGCATCGTGCAACATGTAACCGACAGCCTCGGGACTAAACTTTGTCAAGCAAGAACGAATACGATTTGCTGCTTCGGCGACTGAAATGTTTCCGTGGCATTTAGCGTGGGCCAGAAATAGGGGTGACCCAAGAAATGTGTCTGGCAATGGAGGGTTTAATCTTGCTCTTGCGCCAAGTGTGAGATTTATAAAAGAGATGTCCGATGCCCTGGCACGGTTGATTGCCACCCAACAGTGACCTAGTAATGCATCTAGGCGTGATACATGACCTACAGATTCACGAAGTCGAGCTAGGTCATCGTTGGTGAAATGAAGTATGATATGCTTCACCTGTCGAGACAAGTCCCAGGTTGTCCACGGCGCAGGAATGGCTGGAGACTCCAAGGCAGCATCAAGAAGGGCTATATCTTTCGGTTTTGAATTTTCTGAGGTACGGACCATTGCCACAGGGTATCCGGGGGTGTTTGTAGCCCACCAGTCGAAGCGGTGTAGGGGAAGAGATCTGGCCTCTCGTACGACAGCTGGATCGGCGACGGAGTCGATATCCCCAGCGGCGTGAGCGTCGAGTTTAGATGGATTAAATAAAGGCGGATCGAGAATATCACCGCGATAGGCTGCCGTCCAGCGGTGCATAAAAAGCATGAGTGAATGTGCGTCGGCGAGAACATGAGCTAGCTTTATTGATATGGTATATCCCCCTTCCAGTAGAGTAGTTTGGACCAACATTCCGGGAAGACCAGTGCATTCTTCGAGATCATGAAGCGCCAGCGAAGTCGATGAGCTGAGTTCAGCCTGTGGGAAGTTCACCTCAAACCGTTGGCTACTCTTCTGGGGAATTACCGAGGTTACTGGACGCTGTAGTTCAATGACTGTCCATTCAACCCCAGGATCCGAATCGCTACCAAAGATAACCATGGGCCGATTGAAACGGGATGTATGGCCTCTCTCGGGTGCGAGTGGTGCCCATTGTAACTGGCCGGCCCACTGCGGAAAATCTCCAAGACATTTGATAAAGGAGCTTTTGAGGAGTCCTAAGAGGGTGTTGTTCAAAGGGTGATCGAAGACCCAGATTGCCCCAGTTGGAGCAAAGCGAGCAACCCCAGCATCGAGGATGGACAGCGGAGTTGAAATGGACTTTTCTCGAAAGGTTGTTGGGAAGAGTCGAGTCTTCTCAAGGACTTTCCTATTCTCCGAATTTTGCATCCCGAAAGATGGTGTAAAACGCAGTTTGGGTGTATGTTATTGAGGCGCTAGAAAACCAGAAGCTTAGAATGAACGAAATAAACAACAGTTCATAATGTGGTTTGACTGTGGGATAAAATAATGCCTCTACAAGAGGTGGTTTGTCGCGGTGGCTGGTGAACTGAGTAGACTTTCCTAATCGGGATCACCAATGCTCGACTCATCCCGAGTCATCATCGAATTAGGTCTTCACGTGATTTGATTAAAGTTGCTTGATCGTAAGCGAGTGAATTTCGACCCTGCCCATCATGGAGTAAATCGCTGTAACTTGCTTGTTTGTTTAGGATCATGAATGATTTTTAATATTAAATTATGATATTTATGCTAAGTTAGGATCGTGCATGGATTTAAAAATGCCACTGAAAACTCAGAAGACGACGCTTTGTGGTTAGTGATAGATCATCGCCTAGACAATGAACACAACTGCTAGATTGTAATTCTAAGATGTATTCTTGATAATCAATCAAAAATATTCTGTAGAAAGGCCAGCTTCGGCCCAAACATGTCGAAATTACAGCCTGTGCTTCCAGTCCCATTTCAAGGCACCCTATCTGATAATGTCACTGAGTTGACGCCATACGCATGTCTTAAGTCATCGTAACTTCTGCAACGATAAAAAGTCGTTTTCTTTGATGAGAGGGCCGAGGAAAAAAATCAACGCTCCCTGGGAATCGCAAGGATAAACGTCTTGGCAATGGAACCCACGATAGCTTCCAATACCAGAGCCTTCAATAATGCGTTGAGCCCCTTCACGAAACTGCTTCCCGCTCCTTGCATCGCAAGTTAGATTTCATCCACAGGACTATCAGGCAGAATTTCTATGACCTTCGCCTGGCTTTCATTTAGGAACCAAGTGTTTGCAATAGCGAGTGCTATCGTGATGTCAGCAAATAGTGCGAGGACAATGAATCCCACCCCGGAAGCGACAAGCTCCGGGTTCACCACTCCCGATGCAACGGGAAATGAGGCCTGAAGCCACATCCCAACTCCGCAGCCAAGAATCACCGCGTATCTGTATATACGACTTTCAGAGGTTGACTGATCGACTGTGTATATTACTGCGCTGCCCGCAACAGCTACCAACCCCGCTGCTGTGTACCTTGGGACGTCGTACCCGAACTTGGCCATAAGGCTGCCATTAAAAAAACATCACCACCACCATCACGGCTATACATGGTAGTAACCGTACATCGGCACCTAGGGGCCCAGCTCCTCTTGTGAATTGGAAAATGATTGGAACCATGAAGATGGGGACAAAGGCGCAAGCCCCGGATGCTGCAGTGGCACTGAAAAGAAAAAGTATAGTACGTGAGGAAAAGGACTCGATTGGATTGATTCGCCGGTTGCTAGTGTGCATATCAAAAATATTTGCCGAATTCTCAGAAGCACGAAGAGTACACCGGATGAGGCGAAGAGACCAATGATTCGAGCCGCGTCCAAGGGTATGTTATTCCTCCCCAGTAAATGCTTAGAACAAATGTTGTCAAGGCTCCCATTTGAAACAAGCAACCGACGATGTCCATCTCTTCGGCCCGGCCCATAATAGGAACTCCTGGTCGAGGATCTTCGTTAGGAAGCAGGAAGAAATAGACAGGGGCGCAGGACGCTCCGATACTTTGTTGGTGGAAGGGGACCTGGCCAAAACACACACCCCACCCAGAAGGGTATAGGGTAAGCAGATTCGGTGATGACCGAATAGCCTTTCCAAGCAGCTGCGAACAACTTGGGAGAGTGTTAGAGCATCTGATCAGAAGCTCTGGAGTGCCCCTAAAAGAAAAGGGAAAGGAATATAAAAGGGGAAGTCATAAATAAAGGAATGTCATAAGGGGGCTGCACAGGGACTTCTATAGAGTCCAAATGCAAGGAAGTCAGGATTTCAAAAATAAAAATTGGTTGGAGAAAACTGCCTGTTCATTTCCTATATCTTTGAGGTCCCTTTTATCTTCCCTGACCAACCTGATGACAGATTGATCCACATTACCCTAGACCCCAACTCAATACCCAGGTTGATGTGCCCACATCCAGCCAAGGCTGGACTTGCTGAAGGCTCCTCATATTACAAGCCCAAGAACTATGCCCACGCCCCAAGTGAATCCAGTACCACAGACATAGAGTGGGCCTTCTGGCAAAGTGGTTGTGGCAGCAACGAGAGTCATGACTGCTACATATAGCCCAGAACCTCCAATGCCACAGATGTTACGACCAATAATCATGACGACTATTGAAGGAGCAGCGCCGTAAATGGCGGAACCGACTTCAAAAAGAAACACATTAAAAAAGTAGAGCCATTTGGAATCGAAATGGCTGTACAGTTTCCCCCTACGCGGCTTTATAGGATTTGGTATTTAGAAAATTTAGTACAAGTTAGATGAAGTGGTAACATGTGCTGCATTCATTAAATGAATTTGAAGGTGATTCATAATTAATTGCGGAATCGAGGTAATTTTCATAGAAACGCCACTGAGATTGCTGTGATGAAATTATCTATTTGTGTTCATCCCCTCCAACCTGAAGAGAACCACCAACAACGCATATGAATCGTTGAATGAGAGGAAATAAATGGCGCACTTTTTCCACAGTAGATAAGATTAAATAGGTCATAAATTCATCAAAGTTAATTATCATTTGATAATTCTAAGTGAGTCGGTTACATCTGTGAGCGAGGACTGCTAACCTAACCTATGGTATTGGTCCCATTTGGGACTCGGATTGCACTCCAAATTTATCAAAGGTTGTTCCAGGGAGATTCATGGTATTTAAACTTTCTCGACATGCTTTGAGCTTGTTGACTCGCGCCTTTTCAAGTCATCCTCATCCGACTGAACAACCACGCGCATGTCCTCCGGTTTCGGATAAGCAATTTTATGAACAGTGTACCACGGCCGATCGAAAAGCTTGTCCATACTCTCCAGTGAGCGGCCTGAAGTTTCTGGTAGAGCAAAATAGACGTAAACAAGAGAAATCGCGCAAATGGACAAGAAGAATATGAAGGCACCATAGCGATCTGTTGCAGCGAGTAGAGACGGCATGGCGCGAGAGCAACCAAAGTAATTGGCCCAATGAACCGCCATGAGAATGGCCACGTTGACCGATCGAATTCGTAGTGGAAAGATTTCGGCAGAAACCAGATACGGAATGGAAAACCACCCAATTGACCACGCGATGGCGTGGAAATAAATGGCCACGATAGCTGCACGACTGGCTGCCATCGCAGAAGAGCTGGCTTCAATTCGCTGGACACTCCAGCCGTTGGTAATGCCCAGGTAGATACCAACAAAACCAAGGGTGATAATCTGTAGAGTAATGCCAGTCATAAGAGACCGTCGACGACCAATAAAGTCAATGACAAATATTGAGAAAACGAGCACTGAAACAAACTTGACGACTGCGTAGCATCCGGTTGCCAGGAATCGTGACTCAGTACCGACGATGCCAAGATAGCCAAAGATGGTTGGGCTGTATTGTGTGATTGCATTGGCACCTGACCACTGGCCAAAAACGTGGCAAGCAAATAAAAGGACGAAACGGCGACGATTGCTGATGTCGGTAAATGTCTCCTTCATGAGGTCAAGGGTTGAAGCTCCGGCAACCACCTCGATCTCATGGTTCAACTGAGCCTCGATGCCTTGGAATTCTGCCTGGACGTATGGGTGGTCTTCAGGAAGCTGTCGGAATCGGACTAGAGTTGCCAGGGCTTCGGAGCGCTTGTTCTGTACGAGAAGGAATCTCGGAGTTTCAGGAGTGAAGAAAGTTCCCAAGCCCCAGATAACAGCGGGGATTGCCTGGAGTGCTGTTGGGAGTTGCCATTGAAGATTTGTTCCGGCGTAGTGCTTCGTGATTCCGTAGTTGAAGAAAAATCCGAAAACCACGCCTAGTTGCTGACAGCATGTGTACTGGAGAGTAAGGAGGCCACGAATAGATTGGGGAGCAATCTGTCACACGATACAGTTAGATTCCAACACACTATGCATGTAGTTCGCAGTGGCACAAACCTCGGCAATGTAGATAGAGGGAAGAACAGTTGTCGTTCCGATGCCAATACCAGAAATGAATCGTGTGATATAGAGAGCTGTGAGGCTTCCTCCACTGAAAGTTTGGCCCAGAACACCGCCGATGTAGATCAAGGTGAATATTTGCATGGCCAGTTTGCGACCGAGACTCTGAGTGACTCCGATGCAGGCCAAACAGCCAACGACGGCGCCGGCCGTTGCAATAGCCACAATCCATCCTTTGGTGTCGGAATATTCTGTGTCTGATTGATGACTGACGCCAAACTTCTTTTTGAAGGTGTCCATGATGACGACGGAAGCGATGTTACCTAACTTAAGTCAACTAAGAAGCATGAGAAAAGCGAGCTTCAATCTAGACTTACCTTCATCAAATCCCTTGGCTACGCCAGAGAAACTCCAAATGCAAGTGCATGCAATAAGATAAAAATTGAAGATCTCTCGAGGACATGCCTTGATGGCGTCCTTTGTCGCTCGGATGAGGTTGGGTTTCGTCATTTTGCCGAGAATCAACGCTTTCACTTGACACAATGAGCCTCAGTGCAATTGTTCATGTCATATTTTCGCCGAAGTCGCCCTCTATTTATGTCAACAAGATTATCAAACTGAGTCCCTGTGTTCCCCTGTTTTCCCCGCATCATTTAGATTTATGGGGGAATGGGCACATCGAACCGGGGCCGTGTTTGGGTGGCTGAATGTGGGGTTGGCCATGACATCCATAACCCCAGCTTCCGACAGATGGACGGGAGACATCCGAAGGCGATGAATAATGGCGAACATGGCCGAGATGATCGTATGATTCGTTAAAAAAGGGAGAGAAAGAGAGAGAAGATTTCACCAGTTGAGACCCTCTTCCGGGCCCAGAAAAGGGTCCGAGCCGACGGTACCATACGTTATGTTTTGTGCGCAGGATATAGAATGGTGAAACTATTCTTAGCTTGTAAGACCTCTGATGAAAATTGGATTGTTTGAAGATCTGTCTGACACTCACTCATGACTATTCGAACTATGTGACCATCCGCGTGGATTCATCGGGATGAGATGGCGGGGTGGAAATAACACCTGGACTTCTTTTGAAGGTTAGGCTGTCTAACTACTTTGATCATCTTGAAGCGGTTGAGTATGGGCTTACGGCTTGCGTCATCTGCTTGACCCGTTGGAGCCATTTTTTGAAGTGCATCAAAGGTCAATTCTGGAGACAGTTACGGCTAGCCAATTCCCTAGACCTTGGCCACGGGACAGCCCATGTATCACCACGAAGTCAGGCACCGGCACTTATGATGATGCGGACCAAGTCCGATGACCTGCTACAGACGCGCGGCTCCTGTCCGGCTGCACGAGAGAAGCTAAGGCCAGTATTCAAGAGCTCATACAAAAATAGAGGCCGGGGTTGGAGGAAGTTTCCTATTGTTTTGAGTGCGCATCTCGTGATGCTGCTGCATCACGCACGCTGGCTCTGGAGGTATCATTACGTCGTGTGGCGCTGAATGCAGATGGATCACTGCTCACCTATGTTAGTTCAAGGTAGTTAAGCATCAATGTATTGGAACAAGCTTAATTTCCATTCAAATCCGTATCCCAGCTGCTTTTGATGATAATTCCCCGTTGATCACCCGGACTTGGGCGAATCGGTGGTCGTCCGTGAGGGGTATCGGACCTGGGCCGAAAAGGCCTGTTGGTCCCTTGGAGCTCGGTCGGCAGGGTTTGGGTCTAATTCAGGGTGAACTAGGCCTTAAAGACTTGGGAAAAATAAATAATCGACTTGGTTTATCTCATTTTCTTCCTCGATTCCTTTCCCATTCATTTGGGGACATAGCTGGGTCATTTGAACTGGACAGTGCTGCGATAACATAACCAGAGGCCAAATAGACCAACCCACCGTTGGAGAAAATGAACTTCTTTCCTCCACCCCCGACTATTCAAGCTGAACTATACGTTAGGATTCCGGACAAGGCCCGATGCATAGGTCGAGATTCGGAATGGAGGGGTGGTTTTGCGAGATCTTTTCAGCACATCTTCTTGGAGGGCCCCGTGGCTGATGACAATGGCAACCTCTACGTTGTCGACATTCCGTATGGTAGAATCTTGAAAATCGATTCATCCAAAAACGTCACAGAATGCTGCACCTGGGACGGTGAACCAAACGGTCTCACCGGAACTGAATCAGGAGATATTCTCGTCGCAGATTATAAGCAGGTAGTTTGAACCGTATGACCATGAAGGCAACTACTCGCCTGACATCTGCTTCCAGGGAATCCTCATATTCGATCCAGAAACACGGGAAATCAAACCAAAGCTAACGAGGAGAAACCTGGAGAGATTTAAAGGACCCAATGATCTCATTGTAGATTCCAAGGGAAACCTATATTTCACTGATCAGGGCCAAACGGGAATGACCGATCCTACTGGCAAGGTTTACCGATTGTCTGTGGATGGGAAATTGGACACCTTGGTAAATAACGGGCCTTCGCCGAATGGCCTCGTGCTTTCCAGAGACGAGAAGTTTTTGTATGTCGCCATGACACGAGCAAACCAAGTGTGGCGGCTACCTTTACATCCGGATGGAACCACGTCGAAGGTCGGTGTCTTTTTCCAGTCATTTGGAAATGTCGGTCCCGATGGACTGGCACTGGATGAGGAGGGCAGCTTGTTTATCTGCCAACCAAGTCTAGGGTGTGTGTTCGTGGTCAACGCGGATGGAATTCCCAAGGCACGAATTGTAAGCGGTACACCTGGGATCAATTTGACAAACTGCTGTTTTGGAGGGCCAGAACATAAAACACTGTACATTACCGATAGCCTAGAGGGCAACATCCAAAAAGCAGAATGGCATTGTAGAGGGGCTGTCCCAGCACCAAAGCTGAAGTCGTCGAAATAAACCAGTTGTTGAGGTACCTCTTGAGCCCAACAATGCACATCAAACCACCCCAAAACATTTTATCATCGTCTCAATTCATCAACACAACTTTTGATCTCGGCACGAGGATTTTTCAAGCTGTGGTAATTGCTGACGGCATGAATTAGTCTAATTTCAAGCTGTCGGACAATCCCTCCATTTCATCGGAACTCCCCCGCATGGCGATTTCGGAAGTGGGATTGGGGCAAGGTTACCTTCAGTTGGAGAGTTGATTGTGTGAATCTGCATGTCTCACACCTATAGATACGCTATTATCAGTTCTTTTCCAGTTTTGCAAGGCTCCCAAGACTTTTCGTCACTCCGAGATCCTCCCTTGCGCGATCCACTTGGAAGATGCCAGCGATCCAACACCCAACCTTTGAGGAACTCCCTCTGGATAAGAATGGCCCCCATGGAAATGCGTGGGGCCTTTGGGGCCCAGATGATCAGTTGGGCACACTTAATTTACTCACCGACGAAGTTGTTGCGGAGGCCGCCAAAGAAAACATTAGAACAGGACAAAGAGTTTCTCTCAAGTAAGTTAGTTAACTAAGCACCTTACGTTCAATGGCTTAGACAACCTCAGCTGGTCGATGATGGGGCCATCTTACCCAAAGTTTGCTCGGAAACTACTGCAGCTAAATACAATCAACAAGGCCCCCTTAAAGCATGCACATGACGACGAGGTCTGCATCCCACTTCAAGAATCGGGGATCAATCCATGCGCTAATGGATAAAAAGTGGACATTCAATTCGCAATGTAGCTCACAGTGGGATGGATTTCGGCACTATGCTTATCAAAACGAAGCTGTAAGTAACCTCCTATTTCCCACCGATGACATTTTTATAATAGTTAGCTATATTACATGGGTCGAACTGCTGAAGATTTTGCGGCATCCTCTGTCCCCAATAGCATCCATCGTAAGCTGTGATTCTCATTGTATTGTAAAGTCTATTCTTTAGTAGAACTAACCATCATGAAGACGCATCAGTCAAAGGTATAACTGGACGAGCAGTGTTCATTGACTGGTATTCATGGGCAATGAAAAACGACCGTGTGGTAGATGCGATGAGTTCGCATGAGGTCCCATTTGATGAACTAATCAAGGCCATGGAATTCCAAGGTTTAAGCCAGGATTCCTTCCGTCCAGGAGACATTATCGTTGTTCGGTTCGGTTACATTCAACAGTATGAATCTATGAGCGAAGACAAACGAACGCGGCTTGACGAGTTATACAAAACCGTGAAGCCCGACAATATTGGCCTCAAGCCTTCAAAACAGTTGTTAGAATTCCTTTGGAACAACCATATCGCGGCCATCTGCGGGGACTCGCGCTCTCTTGAAGTCTGGCCTTGCAAGGACCTCGAGTGGCACTTGCATGAGTGGCTCCTAGCCGGGTGGGGGATGCCTATTGGAGAATTGTTTTACCTGGAGGATTTAGCCCGCGTTTGTGCTGAATCTCATCGGTACACATTCTTCCTGTCAAGTTCTCCCATGAATGTAAGATATCCCATTTATGGATGGAGCTAAACACTGATATCATATCTATTGCGCAGGTTCCTGGCGCAGTTGCTAGTCCCCCAAATGCGTTGGCCATTTTTTAAAAGCCAAGCGGACGCAATATAATGCTGTTGTTCAAAACTGCAACGAGTAGTTAAAACTATGGCATACCTTAATCATACAAATAATCCGCTGCACCGCTATGTTATGTCCCAAAACCGTTCGAACTGATTGTCAACTTACCAAGACGAGGGGAGCTTTCTCAATGGTCAATCTAGAAGAAAACAGCATCACCAGCTTAGCTTGTTTAAAATTCTTCCACAACCATTGAAATACCAAAAAACCCTTGACTATGAAAGTTATTCCATGCCTACTAAGTTCGTCTGACCACCGCATAACTAATTACACTACAGTGTGTATTGGTATAGAGGACTCCTCTCACCCATTGCATCTAGCTGCCCTTGGGTGTACTTTTGGCGGATTTCTCTCTCTGACATGTTCTTCTTGGCTTTGTTCAACCTCCACAACAGAAACTCTAGGGTCAAGGCTGCACTAAGGCCGAGACATATGATACCCAAGGAAGTTCCATAGCCAGTAGGATAAGTCGGACCTTCTTTGTCAAGGAAAATGTTGGTACCGATCAAGCCTGATGAGTTCAATTAGCATTTCTGACAGGTTTAGAACTAGGGAGAATATTTAGAAAACATACTGCCAAAGTTTCCTGCGGCAAGTAGCCAAGCGAGGCCGATGGATCGTTTCCATGACGGAGCCAAGTTGTTGCCAATCCAAGCACTGATGCCAGGGAGCAATGGGTAAATCCCAATTTGCGCAAGAACAACCCCAAAGTACATGACTGGCACCTTGTTTTTGACGTCAGACGAGAAACTGAAGAGAATCGCGAGCGCAACTGTCAGGACAGTCATGGGTCCCACGATGAAGGGCATGCGCCACGAAAATCGATCGGCAAATCTTCCAGTGATCCATGCAGACACACCGCCGCAGAAATATGGAGGCATAGTAAGTAGTTGAGCCTTGGCAGTAGAGAAGCCTAGTTGCTTGATAATTTGCGGCATGGTGAATTTGAAAGCCACGTTTGGAACGGAATTGGCCCAAGCAAGGAGAATTCCAAGCAGGACTTTCCAGTCAACCATGGTTTGGAGTAACAGACGCCAGGAGAATTTGTCGCCTTCTTCTGTTTGTGTCCTGACACCAGAGAGGCGCAGTCGTAGATCTATGTATCGCTTTTCATCGTCAGACAGCCAAGCCGCTCGTTCCGGACTGTCGATGATCAAGAATGGCATTACAAGTGCAGTGGCGACTGTGACGGATCCCTCAAGCAGGAAAATCCATCGCCAGCCGTCCACTCCACGAAATCCATCCATTTTGGCGATGGCGAAGGCTAGAAGGCCACTCAAAGCTCCAGAGAATGCCGACGCAGTGTAAAAAATTGCGAGACGCTGCTGAAGTTCATGTCGTGGATACCAACTCGAGACAATAAACACGGCACCAGGGAAGAAACCGGCCTGTCAAAACATGATTAGAATCATCATCCATGTGTATTTGGTGATCTTGGATATTTTGAGCTACTCACCTCGCACAAGCCGAGCATGACTCGACATACCATGATGCCTTGAAAATTCTGTACGATGCCCATCAGAGTCATGACAATGCCCCAGGAGAGAACTAGAACAGACAGCCAGATGCTCGGTCGAATCTTTTTGAGGACGATGTTGGAAGGGATTTCTGCCTTCAATTAGCGAATCGATGGCAAGCCAATGAGTCTGATTAGAGCCTACCGAAGATAATGTAAGGAACGAAGAAAATGGTACTAGCAATGTTGTACTGATTGCCAGTCAATCCAAGATCCACATCCATTCCCTCGATTTTCGCATTTCCAATGTTTCCGCGGTCGATGTGAGAGAGAAGATATAGTACTGCCATGATTGGGATCAGTCGGATATCGATCTAGGAACAAGACTTGTTAGCATGGGATGTGTTGAAGGGGCCGTTTTTTTTTTCACCTTTCTAACAATCCGTTTGCCAGCCTTCCCTTTGTAGCCTCTCATGAACGTCGCATCTTCGTTGGAAAGGCCTGTATAGAGGCCGGAGCCAAGTGCATCCTCCACAGCTTGATCGGTCGGCTTGTCTAGCTCATAGTGATCCGGTACATCTTTTGTCGAAGTCATTGTAATACGGTACCAAAGAACTGTCAGAAATAGCTCTGACTTCTACCTTTGAGAACGCATCTACCGGAAATCACACCGGAGTTTATGTATGGCATCAGCTCTGACCGACTTTGGCTACTGAGTTGGGGTCTAGGGTAATGTGGATCAATCTGTCATCAGGTTGGTCAGGAAGATAAAAGGGACCTTAGAGACATAGGAAATAAACAGATAGTTTTCTCTAACCAATTTTTATTTTTGAAATTTTAAATTCCTTGCATTTAGACTCTATTAAAGTTCTAATGCAGCCCTTTATAATATTACTTTATTTATAACTTTCTACTTTATTTTCTTTCTTTCTTTTCTTTAAGGGACACTTTAAAGCATTTAATTAAATGCTTTAATACTCTTTTAAATTATTTATAGCTATTTAAAAAGGCTATTTAGTCTTTAATTGAACTTACTTACTCTATACCCTTTTGGGTAGGGTGTATATTTTAGCTAATATCCCTATCTATTAATACATTTAAAGGTTATAGTAAGAAAAAGCCTTTAAGTTATTTAAAAAGACATTAAAGTGTTTAATTAAACTCTTTAGTAATACTTTTAAGCTATTATTAAAAACTTAAAGAAGTAATAGATAATTAATTATAAAGATTTAAGAATTCCTAAATATTAAAAAACCTATTACTTTTATAAAAATAAAAGGTATTAAAATTAAAAATAATACTAAAGGTAAGTAAAGATACTAATATAAGTTTGCATTTTAAAAAAAGAAAACCTATTACTATAATTAAGGCAGATATATAGAAAAATTAAATAATTTAATATAGTGCTAATATATTAGTATAAAGGTATATAAAGCAAAATAATAGTATAAATAATATATAAGCATTTAATTAAATACTTTTAAATATTAAAGTATATTTAAAACTGCTAAAAGCTTAATTTATAGATTAAAAAAGAAAAAAAAAAAGAAAGAAAAAGATTACTTAACCCTTAATTAATTATAAAGAATAGAAAATTTTTATTATTTTTATTAATTTTTAGACTTTAGCTAAAGGGTATATATATATACTTATTACTATTTTAATTAATTACTTTATCTATTATTATTAACTTTAAAAAGCTAATTTAAATTTATTAAAATAAAGCCTTATTAAATATAATATTATTATCCCTTTTCTTTACTTTTTTTAATTATTTTAATATATATTTTAATTTATTTTATTATTTTATTCTTTTATTATATATATATATTATTTTATTATAATTTATAACCCTAAAAGTTAGGCAATTAGTCTATACTTCTCTATATATATATATTAAAATACTTATTATAGAAATCTTAATAATTATAATTTATTAATGCCTTTAAATAAAAAAATAAAGGGAATATTTAATTAAATGCAATTAAACCCCTTAAGCTTTATTAAAAGTAAAAAAGATTAATATAATTAATAATCTTTAACTATTCTTTTTAAGTTAATTAATACTATTAATACTAATATTCCTAAAGAGAATAAATTAAATATATTAATTAAGATAATAAAAGTAATTATTACTTTTATTTAATTGCTTAATATAATTTTTAATAGAAGGAATATTATATATTTTCTTAAATTATATAATAGATTTATAACTAGCTAAAGAGTTGCAAATAGTATAAAGAGTAAAGCTTTAATATATTATATAACCTTTAAAGTATTTTAAGATATTATAAACTCATTAAAAGGCAATAATTAAGTAGCTATAAAGTAAAACCTTTTAAAAACCTTTAAGTATTAAAATTTAAATTAATTAAATCTATTTAAAAATAAGCTTTAGCAAATAAATATAACTTTAATTTAGTCTATAGAGTATAGAGTTATCCTTTAATGGCTTATAAAGTATACCTAATTTAATAGAAAAGTAAATTCTATTAGCTAAAAGGCTTTTATAGTATAGACTTAAGCTATTTATAATGCTATATTAAAAAATATTATTATTAATATCTATTAATAGAAAGGGAAATACTTAAATACCTTAAGAATAATAAGGTATAAGGAGATAATTAAATTAATTAAGAACTTTTTTAATATTAAGAAAGAAATCTAAATCTTTTAAATAAAAGGGAAGGATAATAACTTTAGATATTTTAGGAAAACTAAAAAACCTTTTGCTTATTAAAATTAGCTTTAGCATTAAGAGCCTAAATTCCTTAACCCTATTTAAAGCTTAAAAGGGAAGTTAAGTCTTTTTACTAAAGGAATAAAAAAGCTATAAATTAATATAGCCTAAAATATTATAAATAAATTATAGAAATTAAAGAGAATTATATACTAAAAGATCAATTAATTAAGAATAGAATTATTATTATTAATTAAAAATAACCTTAATTAAATAGAAGAATTTAATTATATATATCCCTATTATAACTTCTATATTAATGCAAGTTATAATAGAGATCTAAAGTGCTTTTATTATATAAAAGTAGGGCATTTTTTAAACTATTACCTACTTCTTATAGAAGATAAAAGGAGGGGATTTATAGATTATAATAGTAATGCTAGCTTTATTTAAATAGGGCAATAGGAACTCTTACTACCCTTAAAATTAGTATATAAGCTTACTATTAAAGGAAAAGTAAGAAAAATAATTATTTTATAGATCTTAAAATTCCCTACCTTTAAGATTTATAGCTAAGCTAAAGTTATAATAGTAAATAAGCTAAATATATAGAAATAGTAGATTGCTAAGAAAAAAAAGCATTTAATTAAAGACTTTTTTAGGTATATAAATTAATTAAAGTATAGCTCCTTAATGCTTAATAGGAATTCCCTTAAGAAGACTTAAGAATCTAAAGTTAATTATATCTTTATTAATAATTAAGCTATAAAATCGATTAATAACCCTTTTATTATTAATATTATATTAAAAACTAATACTATAAAATATATAAAAGTAAAATTAAAAGAGAAATTAATTAATTAAAAAAAGGAAAAGGAAATTTAGTTTTTTATTTAAGTTATAAATAGGGAATTTATTAAGAATAGGGAGATTGCTAATATTATCCTTAAAGAAAAGGATTAAAATGCTTTTAATTAAATACTTAAGGTTATTTAAATAAAGAGATAAGTTTATAAAAAGGTAATAGAATTAAAAGTTTAAATAACTATTAAGAACTTAATTACTTTTAACCCTCCTTTAGGTAATAATATCTTAAAGATAGTTTTTAATTATATAAAGAGAATAAAAGAAGTTAAATAAATAAAACCTAAACCTTTATTAAAAAAGAAATGGATTTAATAAGCTATTAATTTAATTATAATTAATAATTTAAAAGCAATATTCTTAAAAGAGTACTTTAATTATATTATTAAATAGTATAGTATTAATAGTATATTAATTAAAAAGGAATTTAAACCTTATTATATACTATTGCCTAAAGAATACTTTATTAAGGATTAAGGAAGTATTAATAAAGTTAATATTAGCTATATAATAACTAAAGGGAGAAAAGTTATATTTAATTAAATGCATTTAATAGTCTATATAAATATTTTAGACTAATAGTATTAAAGAACTTTAGCCTAATGCTAAAAACTATTAAAAATTTAAGTAAAGTTAAGTAACTTTAATAAAATAATTTAAGAAACTTTAGTAGATTTTAAGTTAAAAGGAAATATTATTTTTAATAAAATAATATAAAAATATAAGCTAAAAGTAAAGCCTATAGAAGCTTTTATTATATTCTATTTTAATAATTAAATCTAAATATATAAAAAAGTAAATATTAAGCTATTTCTTAAAAATATTTAAATAGTATAGAGATTCTATATTGCTTTAAAAGAATATATTTTTATTCCTTTTATTTTAGGAATGCCTTTTATTAAGGCTACTAAAGTTATATTTAACTATATATCTCTAAAAGAAGAAATGCTTCTATAATATTAATTTAGCTTAATTAAGATTATTATATTTATTACTAGAAATATTAAATAGAATGCCTTAAGGAGTATAAAGACTACTTAAGGCAATTAAAGATAAGTTCCTAAAGTTCTTTTAAACTAATAGAATTATAAAGTCTAAAAGAAAATAATAATAAGCAATTAATTAAATAGTTAAATAAGGCATTAATAAAAGTAATAATTTAATTAATAGTTAGAAATTAATTAAAGGTTAATTATATAAAAGTAATAAAGGTAAAGAAAAAGCTATAATTAGCTATATACTAAAGAAAGAAAGTAATATTTATTAATATAATATATAAATAAAAAGCTAATAAAATATATTTTAAAGATAATATTCTATTAAATAGATCTATCCCTAAAGGGGATCTATATTAAAAGGAGAAAAGGTAAAAAAAAGTAAAGGGAGACCTTAAAGAGAAGTTTAAGTACTTAAAGCTTTTAATACTTAAGTTCTTTAAAATAGCTAAAGGATTAAGGCTATATAAAGAAAGACTTTAAAAAGTAATTAATTAAATAGAAGGGATCTTTATTAATAAAGAAAGAAGTATTCTTTTAGAAATTCTTTATAATAAAGAAGTAATATTTACTTAAGATTTTAAGGAGTATAAAAAACTAAACCCTAAAGTAGCCCCTTTATAGATTATTAAAATAATTAAATATAAAGTTTAGTAAATAAAAAACATTTTAATCCCTAAAGGATTAAAAAAGAAAATTATTAAATTATTAAAAACTTAAATAAAGAGAGGAATCCTTTAAGAGTTTTATACTGCTTATTAAAACCTATATATACTAATAGTAAAAAAGAATAATAGACTTTATTTAATTAATTTAGCTAAAAGATATAATATATATATAATATAGAATAGATTAATTCCTTTAGGAGTTAATGAATTTTTAATTAAATTTAAAATATATAAAATCCTAACTTTTTTAGATTTCTTTTTAGAATATAATTAGATTTTTTTAATAAAGAAAAGTTAAAATTTAATAACTTTTAATATACTATTAGGGCTTTTTAGGATATATACTTTACTATAAGAAGGAATTAATTTAATAGTATAGTTTTTAAAAATTATAATTAAAATCCTTTTTAATCTATTATTAAAAGTCTATTAAGCTTTTTTAAATAATATTTATATTAAAGGACTAAAGATTAAATATAATAGAGAGAAGGTGCTCCTTAATATATAGAAATTTATTCTAAAGCATTTAATTAATTTAAATAAAACTTTTTTAAATATTAAGCTATTTAAATATATAATTTCTATAGGGAAGTTAAAGTTCTATTAGTATACTATAGTTATTATTAAATACTTATGCAATATAGCTAAAAGGCAGCTAATAGAGAAAAAAGTAATTAAAATTAATAAATAGAAAAGATACTATAACCTAAAGTAAGTTAAAGTATTTTTAGGAATTATAGGCTATTATTAAATTTAAATTAAAAAATATATTTAGATTATTAAACCTTTTATTTAATTATTAAGGAAGAATACTATATAAATATAAAGTAAGGAATAAGCTAATACTATAGCAATTCTTAAAGAAAAGATAATCTTTACTTTTATTTTAGTAATATTAGACCTTTCTAAAGGATTTAAGGAGGTTATCCTTATAATTAATGCTAATAAAAAAGGCTAAAGTATAGTATTAATATAAATAATAAAAGGGAAAAGGCATTTAATAAAGTATAAATCTAGTCTTTAAACTCCTATAGAATAAAGGTATAATGCTATTAAACTTAAATATAAGGGTATATTGCATAAAATTAAATGCCTTTATAGCTATATATATAGATTGCCCTTTATCTTAAAGATAGATTCTTAAGTTTTAGTCTATTAGCTTAATAGTAAGGCTAGCAATATCCTTAATGCAATAATTATTTAATAGATTAATTATATTTTATTATTTAACTTTATTATTTAATATATTTCTAAAAATAAAAATAATATAGCTAATAGGCTATTTAAAAAGGTTTAAAAGTATTTAATTAAATAGACTAAAAGGCTAAAAGTAATATTAAAGAGTTTATTAATATTTATTTTAATATTATTAAGATTAAGGATAAATTAATAGAGTTAAAAAAGAATTATAGTAGACCTTTATTACAATTAAGGGAATACTTACTTTTACTAAAAAGGCCAATAGGTATTACCCTATAGAATTATTAATGCTTATAGCTAAAGGCTAAAAAATACTTTATAAAAGATAGCCACTTATAGATTAGGGCTAAGAAATAAAAAGGCAACTTAAGGTTAATTATAAAAAAGAAAGATATTTAAAAGGATTTAATTAAATTATATTATATTAATAAAGGGCATTATAGTTATAATGCTATTTATACACTTCTTTTTAAAAGGTACTATTAATAAGGTGCAAAAAGGAGTATTATAGAAGCTATTAAATAGTGCCTAATATATTAAATATATATTCCCTAAAGACTAATAGAAGCCTTTATATTTATTAAGCCTATTTACCTAATAATAAAGATTTATCTTAATAAATAGTATATACCTTTTAATAAAGGATTTAGATTTATACTAAAAGTTAAGTATAACCTTTATAGATAGATAAAGGCTAAGCTAATCCTAAGATTAAATAGTTACTATATTGTAAAATTCCTTAAAAAATTGCGCTATTAGTATAGAATACTAAAAAGAGTGATTATTAATAATAGAAAAGAGATTATAAAAGGGATTTCTAAAGATCTTAATAGTATGTTGGTAGATGGGGACACTGGCTAAAATACATACCCTATCTAAAAGGGTATAGGATAAGTAGGTTCAATTAAAGACCAAATAGCCTTTTTAAGCAGTTGCAAATAACTTAAAAGAGTATTAAAGCATTCAATTAAATGCTTTAAAGTGTCCCTTAAAGAAAAGAAAGAAAGAAAATAGGGCAAAAAGTTATAAATAAAGTAATATTATAAGGGGCTATATTAGAACTTTAATAGAGTCTAAATGCAAGGAATTTAAAATTTTAAAAATAAAAATTAATTAAAGAAAACTGCCTATTTATTTCCTATATCTTTAAGGTCCCTTTTATCTTTTTAATTAATCTAATAATAGATTGATCTATATTACTTTAGACCTTAATTTATCTCTCTTTAGTGCCTTAATACTTACCTTTAAGCAAACTAAAGGTATAATATAAAAGAAAAACTTTAAGCTTAATCTATTTAAATATAAAGAAAATCTTAAAGGAAGCATTTAATTAAATGCTTTATATCTATAATTTATTATTTAACTTACTATTATCTCCCTCTATAATTTATTTTGCTTTTAATACTTAACCTTTCTATTTTAACTTTACTATTACCTTCCTTTATAATGCAATTCTTAATTGCAGTATTAATTAGCATAAAACTAATAAATAGAAATTAAAGGTTTAAATGGCTTATAAGCAGCAGTTATAATCTTATTCTATTAATTTACTAAAATTAACCCTTTTAATATATAAAAGATCTAGCTCTTTATTTAAAGGAGTTTAAAAATAGCCTATTAATTAATTTAAGGCAAATTTATTTATTTAGTTCTAATAATTATCTTTCTTTTAGTAAAGGCAATATAGTTTAGATTATAATTACCTTATTGAATTTAAATAATAGTATTAATAATATTTCTAACTATAGTATTAATAATTATAGTATAACTCCCTTCTTTTGCTATACATTTAGCTAATTAAGGAATTAATAAAAGCAATATAAAGCGCTTATAAAAACTTTATTTATTACTTTTAGCAATAGGCAAATTTAAGTCTATTTAATTAAATTGCTATAAGATAGCTAACTTAAATAAAGGTATCTATTAAACTAATTAAATTAATTTAATTATTTGCCCTTTGCCTAAAGAGTTAATAAACATTTAATTAAATGCATTAAAATAAGTAAATACATTTTAATTAATTTAAATTTCTTTTTTAAGTGCACTTAATTAAGCAATGCTTATATAAATTAATAAGCTAATAGGCAATTTATATAGAGGCTAAATAGATTTAATCACTAGTTTAGGCTTAATAATAAGTTTAAAGGTAGGAATCTTAAACTTAAGGTATAGATTATAAAGATAAGTTGCTTTAATGCTTTAACTTTAGTAGTTTAGGGCTTATTTAAAACCTTCTCCTTTATTATTACTTAAGGTAATAATAATTTTAGTGAACTTATTAATCTTAATAGAAAATCCATTTATTATTTAATATTTATAAGTTTAATAGCATTTAATTAAATTATTAGCTAAAGGATAATAAAGCAATTAAGGGCCTAATAGTAAAGGCAGACTTATTTAATAGCTATTGCTTTAAGGATTAAATGGCTTTAAGATAATTTAATATTTATTTTTAGAAGTTTAATAATTAACTCCCTTTTAGCTTATTATACAATAACCTTTTAAATTAGTATAAAGCTATTAAGTATTAAGGGAACTGTTTTAAAATCTTAAGATATAAGTAGATTTTTAGGTTTTAATAAGTTCTATAAGCTTATACTAATTAAAGAACTTTCTATTAATAATATTAAGTTTATTAAGAATAATAGTATTAATAAAGTTTTATATTTAATTAGTATTTAAAGCAATTAATTAAATACTTTTCCTTTATTTATACTTAATAAAAACTTAATTATAGTGCATTAATACTAAAAGAGGATTATTAATAGTATTATAATTACTATTAAAGATTAAGGGCTAAATTATAAGGCATTTAATAATTAAAGTTTTAATAAGTTTAACTATTTTCTAAATATTAAGGAAAAGAAGGAAAGCACCTAAAAAACTATATTTTTAATTTTTAGCTTATTTAATAATAGGCATAATAAAAATAGAGAAATTATAGGGCAATTCCATTTTAATTATAATCTCCCTCTATACTATAGTAAATGCAATAGCTTATTTATTCTAAAGGATATTAATAGTATTATAAATAATTAAATGCTTTAGCTATCTATTTTAAATAAAGAAGCTTTAATAAATAGCATTAATAAAGTAAGTAAAGCCAATTAATAGCCTTTTATTATATATTGCTTATTGAAATTTAATAGGCATAAAACTAATTAAACATTTAGTCTTCTTAATATTTATTCCTTTTAGCAAAAGCTTATAAAAGAAACTCTTTTACTTTTATTTATTCTTTTTAATTTTAATACTTATAATTAAAAGATTGATTTAGTAAATTGCAAGAATATTAATAAGTCTATAGATAAGGGTAATAAAAAGGGCTTAAATACTAAAGTTTAAGGCCATTTCTTTCTTCTATAAGTTTTTAAATAAGTCCTATAGATTTTAATAATAAAATGTTTAAGCTTAATAAAAATTAAAAAGAAAGTCTTTAAAGCAATTAATATTAATAAGCTAAAAATCTAAATTGCTTTTATTATTTAAAATAGACTAAGTTTTTAATTTATTAAACTAATAATCTTAATTTATTTAAGGGTAAAATAGTATAAATTAACTATTAAGCAATTAATTAAATGTTTTAATAGTATTTTCTTTACTAAAAGAAAAGAAATCTCCAATCCTACCTTTATTTTAAATAACTTCTTTAGCTATATAGAGGTCTTTACTTAATATTAAAAATTGCGCCTTTAAAGTAATTGCACTTAAGGTTGCTTTCTTTAGCTCTATTATAAAATAGAGTAAAGGTTAATAAAGGGTTTAAGAGCTTATAATTAAATACTTATAACTTAAGAGATAAAGATTATTAGTATTTTATAGATATTATAAATAAAGTTAAAGTAATATAACTTACTATAAAATTATTAAAAGAAAGAAAAGAGTTATAAGCATAAGGTAGGTTAATATAACTTAAGTGCCTTTATTTTTAGTTTAGTATTATTTAAATAAATTACTATTTTAATGTTTATATATATATAAATACTAATAAATTTCTTAAAATAATATACTTTTTAATATTTAATAAAAATTTTATTAGTATTTAGTTTCTACCTTAAATCTTAAGGGTTAATTTCCTATTTATTATAAAAGCATTGCATTAGCCCCCCCTTTTATTCCTTCCTTTTTAGCTTATTATTCTTTACCTTCTTAATTCTTTTATACCTTTAGTTATTACTGCAATTTTTATTCTTTATTTTATAATGGCTTTATATTGCAATAAGCTTAAGTCTTTTGCCTCTATACCTTATAATTATTTCCTTAATATATACAATCTTACTATTAGCTATATTTAGGCTTTTAAATTCTTTTATTAGTGCTTTACTTATTAATATACCTATAATAGTTTCTTTTATAAGGCTTTAATTAATGCTATTAGTATTGCTATTAAATAATTAGTAAATACTCCTTTTTATATTGCTTTTTAACTATTATTTTTATCTAATAATTAATTAAATACTTTTAGATTTAGCAATACTTTAATATTTAGATTTATAGCTTTTAAGCTCTTAACTAATTTAGCTAGCTCTTATATATTAAAATTGCCTTTAAGGAAAATAGCAAATAGACTAATTGTAAACTTATTTAATAGTTTATTTTATAGTTACTATTTTGCAATTTAATGCTTTATTCTAAAGTAAATCTTTTCCTTTAGTACTAACTTTAGTCTATATATATCCCTATAAAATAGGCTTACTTAATAGAATACTTCTTAACTTAGCTATTAACTTGCCTTAAGTATATTAAAGCACTTATTATTGCCTTTATTAAATATATTAACCCTTTTATATATTATAAATACATTTAATTATATACTTTTATAGTTTCTACCTATAATAAATATATTTTTATTCCCTTTTATATATATATTTTAGTATTAAGTTATATAGATAGCTACTATATTAATTATATTTAAAATAATTAATCTAAATATAAGTAAAGCTTTCTTTATAGATACTAATTAAAGGGTCTTTATAAAGGCCCTTATAACTTTCCTTTAGGTAATATAAATACTATTAATAAGTCTACTTAACTATTAACTTTTACAGTAGATTTTTTTAGGCTAATTACTTGCCTATAAATTATATATAGTTTTTCTACTAATAGTATAGCTAGTAATTACTAATTAATTAAATAAATGCAAAAAGTATTTAATTAAAAGCATAAAGTAGGTTTTAGTTAATAAAAATAATAGTCTTTAGCTTATCTTTTAGTATAAACTAGCTAAATATAGTTTTTAATTTATTAATAATAGTTTAATAGATAGAAAATAGCACTATAAAGCAATTAATTAAGTGTTTTTATGCCCTTTAAGGCTATTGCTATTATTATATTATTTTAATAACCTTAAAACTTAATTTCTATTAAATATATTTAAATTTTTAAATTTTTTATAAATATTAATACTTTATTTTTTGCTATTTTTTATGCATTTTTATCTATTTTTAAATAATTTTAACCCTTTTGCTATAGTTTTTAGGCATTTTTATTCTATTTTTATTAATTTTTAGTGTAATTTTTAAAGTTTTTAAATAGATTTTAAGGGATTTTTAGGGATTTTTAGTATTTTTTTAGGGTTTTTAGCTAATTTTTAATTATTTTTATTTAGTTTTATTTAGTTTTACTATTTTTTTATTTATCTTTAATTGCTTTTTATTTTACTTTCTTACTTTATTTTAGGTAGCTTATTTTTTTTTAATATAGTATTAGTTTTAATATCTTTACTTTCCCCTTTTTAACCTTTAGTACCCTTCCTTTAATAGCAATCTAGCTGTTTTTAATTTAGTGCTATTACTAACTATTTAATTAATTGCTTATTATATTTTAGTACTGCATTTATTAATTGCTATTTATTTCTAAAATTTAAACTTTAATAATCTCTTTAGGCCTAATATAAGTGCATATTATAATATTATTATTTAAGCTTTTTATAGCATTTAGATTGAGTTTATTCTATTTCTACTATTTTATAGATTTAGTTTGCATTTAATTAAATGCTTTCCCTTCTTTCCTTACCTTTAGTAGTACTTTTTAATTTATATTAAAAGTCTCTTTATTATCCCTATTTACTTACTATTTATTTTTATCCTTTATAAACTTCCTTAATTGATTACTATAGGTTGTATTAAGAAGCTTAACTCTATTTATAGTATTAAGGATATAACTCTTTATTTTATTAAATGCATTAGCAATTCTATAAGGGCCTAATTAATATAGCTTTATTTTTACAATATAAAATATATCCTTTTAATTCTATATATTATACTAAAGAACTAAATCTCTTATAGCAAGAGGCTTTTTATACAGCCTATATTAATTCTTTTTAGTCTTTCTATTGGCAATTAACCTTTAAAATGCAATTATTTATTGCCTAGCTTCTTTTATATCTTTTTACTTTTGCTTTAAAATCTTAATTCTTTACTTAAGTAAGTCCTTAATAAAAGTTATATTATTCTATTTAATTAAATACTATATAGGCACTTCCACTTCTAAAGGAAGGACTGGCTTCTATCTATAAAGTAAATAAAAAGGTAATCTCCTATATAAGGCGCAAATAGCTGCTCTTTTAGCTAATAAAGCTATTAGCAAAATATCTATTTATTTTCCTTTTTCTTTACCCTTTTTCTTTAGAAAACTTATTATAGTAGTATAACTACCTTTAATAAGCCTATTTACTTTAAAGTTATAAGTAAAAGTATTAATAACTTCTATATTAAGGCTATTAAGATCTTTAGGAATTCCTTTTATAATCTCTTTTCTATTATTAATAATTACTTTTTTTAGCATTTTATACTAATAGTGCAGTTTTTTAAGGAATTTTATAATATAGTAATTATTTAATTTTAGGATTGGCTTAGCCTTTACCTATCTATAAAGATTGCATTTAGCTTTTAGTATAAATCTAAATCCTTTATTAAAAGGTATATACTATCTATTAAGATAAATCTTTATTATTAGGTAGATAGGCTTAATAGGTATAAAGGCTTCTATTAGTCTTTAGGGAATATATATCTAATATATTAGGCATTACCTAATAGCTTTTGCAATGCTCTTTTTTATACCTTATTAATAGTACCTTTTAAAGAGAAGTGCATAAATAGCATTATAACTATAATGCCCTCTATTAATATAGTATAATTTAATTAAATCCTTCTAAATGTTTTCTTTCTCTATAATTAACCTTAAGTTGCCTTTTTATTTCTTAGCCCTAATCTATAAGTAGCTACCTTTTATAAAGTGTTTTTTAGCCTTTAGCTATAAATATTAGTAATTCTATAGGGTAATACCTATTGGCCTTTTTAATAAAAGTAAGTATTCCCTTAATTATAATAAAGGTCTATTATAATTCTTTTTTAACTCTATTAGTTTATTTTTAATTTTAATAATATTAAGATAAGTATTAATAAACTCTTTAATATTACCTTTAGCCTTTTAGTCTATTTAATTAAATACTCCTAAACCTTTCCTAAATAGCCTATTAGCTATATTATTTTTATTTTTAAAAATGTATTAAATAGTAAAGTTAAATAATAGAATATAATTAATCTATTAAATAATTATTGCATTAAGGATATTGCTAGCCCTATTATTAAGCTAATAGACTAAAACTTAAGAATCTATCTTTAAGATAAAGGGCAATTTATATATATAGCTATAAAGGCATTTAATTCTATATAATATGCTCTTGCATTTAAGTTTAATAGCATTATACCTTTATTCTATAGGAGTCTAAAGATTAAATTTATATTTTATTAAATGCCTCTTTTCCTTTATTATTTATATTAATATTACACTTTAGCCTTTTTTACTAGCATTAATTATAAGGATAACCTCCTTAAATCCTTTAGAAAGGTTTAATATTGCTAAAATAAAAGTAAAGGTTATCTTTTCTTTAAGAACCGCTATAGTATTGGCTTGTTTCTTACTTTATATCTATATAGCATTCTTCCTTAATAATTAAGTAAAAGGTTTAGTAATTTAAATATATCTTTTAACTTAAATTTAATAATAGCTTATAATTTTTAGAAATACTTTAACTTACTTTAGGTTATAGTATCTTTCTTACTTATTGATTTTAATTACTTTTTTCTTTACTAGCTGCCTTTTAGCTATATTGCATAAGTATTTAATAATAACTATAGTATACTAATAGAACTTTAACTTCCCTATAGAAATTATATATTTAAATAGCTTAATATTTAAAAGAGTTTTATTTAAATTGATTAAATGCTTTAGGATAAATTTCTATATACTAAAGAGCACTTCCTTTCTATTATATTTAGTCTTTAGTCCTTTAATAGCAATATTATTTAAAAAGGCTTAATAGACTTCTAGTAATAAATTAAAGAGGATTTTAATTATAATTCTTAAAAACTATACTATTAAATTAATTCCTTTTTGCAGTAAGGTATATATCCTAAGAAGCCCTAATAGTATATTAAAAGTTATTAAATCCTAACTTTTCTTTATTAAGGAAATCTAATTATATTTTAAAAAGAAGTCTAAAAAAGTTAGGATTTTATATATTTTAAATTTAGCTAAGAATTTATTAGCTCCTAAAGAAATTAATCTATTCTATATTATATATATATTATATCTTTTAGCTAAATTAATTAAGTAAAGTTTACTATTCTTTTTTACTATTAGTATATATAGGTTTTAATAGGCAGTATAAAACTCTTAAAGGATTCCTCTTTTTATTTAAGTTTTTAATAATTTAATAACTTTCTTTTTTAATCCTTTAGGGATTAAAATATTTTCTATTTACTAGGCTTTATATTTAGTTATCTTAATAATTTATAGAAAGGCTACTTTAGGGTTTAGTCTTTTATACTCCTTAAAATCTTAAGTAAGTGCTGCTTCTCTATTATAGAGAATTTCTAAGAGAACACTTCTCTCTTTATTAATAAAGATCCCTTTTATTTAATTAATTACTTTCTAAAGTCTTTCTCTATATAGCCTTAATCCTTTAGCTATTTTAAAAAACTTAAGTATTAAAAGCTTTAAGTACTTAAACTTCTCTTTAAGGTCTCCCTTTACTTTTTCTTACTTTTTCTCCTTTTAATATAGATCCCCTTTAGGGATAGATCTATTTAATAGAATATTATCTTTAGAATATATTTTATTAGCTTTTTATTTATATATTATATTAATAAGTACTACCTTCTCTTTTTAATATATAGTTAATTATAGCTTTTCCTTTACCTTTATTATCTTTATATAGTTAACCTTTAATTAATTCTTAATTATTAATTAAATTATTGCTTTTATTAATGCCTTATTTAATTATTTAATTAATTATTTATTATTATTTTCTTTTAGACCTTATAATTCTATTAGTCTAAAAGAACTTTAGGAACTTATCTTTAGTTGCCTTAAGTAATCTCTATATTCCTTAAGGCATTCTATTTAATATTTTTAGCAGTAGGCATAATAATCTTAATTAAGCTAAATTAATATTATAGAAGTATTTCTCCTTTTAAAGATATATAGTTAAATATAACTTTAGTAGCCTTAATAAAGGGCATTTTTAAAATAAAAGAAATAGAAATATATTCTCTTAAAGCAATATAGAATCTTTATACTATTTAAATATTTTTAAGAAATAGCTTAATATTTACTTCTCTATATATTTAGATTTAATTATTAAAGTAAAATATAGTAAAAGCTTTTATAGGCTTTACTTCTAGCTTATATTTTTATGCTATTTTATTAAAGATAATATTTTCTTTTAACCTAAAATCTATTAAAGCTTTTTAAGTTATTCTATTAGGATTACTTAACTTTATTTAAATTTTTAGCAATTCTTAGCATTAGGCTAAAGTTCTTTAATGCTATTAATTTAAAATATTTATATAGATTATTAAATGCATTTAATTAAATATAACTTTTCTCCCTTTAGTTATTATATAGCCAATATTAACTTTATTAATACTTTCTTAATCCTTAATAAGGTATTCTTTAGGCAATAGCATATAATAAGGTTTAGATTCCTTTTTAATTAATACACTATTAATACTATACTGCTTAATAATATAATTAAAGTACTCCTTTAAGAATATTGCTTTTAGATTATTAATTATAATTAGGTTAGCAGCTTACTAAATCTATCTCTTTTTTAGTAAGGGTTTAGGTTTTATCTATTTAACTTCTTTTATTCCCTTTATATAATTAAAAACTATCTTTAAAATATTATTACTTAAGGGAGGGTTAAGGGTAATTAAGTTCTTAATAGTTATTTAGACTTTTAATCCTACTACCTTTTTATAAACTTATTTCCTTATTTAAATAACCTTAAGCATTTAATTAAAAGCATTTTAATCCTTTTCTTTAAGGATAATATTAGCAATCTCTCTATTTTTAATAAGTTCTTTATTTATAACCTAAATAAAAGATTAAGTTCTTTTTTCCTCTTTTTAATTAGCTAATTCCTTTTTTAATTTTACTTTTATGCATTTTATAGTATTAGTTTTTAATATAATATTAGCAATAAAAAGGTTATTAATCGATTCTATAGTTTAATTATTAATAAGAATGCAATTAACTTTAGGTTCTTAAGTCTCCTTAAGGGAATTCCTACTAAGCATTAAGGAGCTATACTTTAGTCAGTTAGTACACTTAAGGAAGTCTTTAATTAAATACTTCTCTTTTTTGGCAATTTGCCATTTCTATACATTTAGCTTATTTGCTATTATAACCTTAGCTTAGCTATAAATCTTAAAGGTAAGAAATTCTAAAATCTATAAAATAACTATTTTTCTTACTTCTTTTCTAATAGTAAGCTTATATATTAGTTTTAAAAGTAATAAGAGTTTCTATTGCTCTATCTAAATGAAGCCAGTATTGCTATTATAGTCTGTAAATCCCCTTCTTCTATCTTTTATAAAAAGTAGGCAATAGTTTAGAAAATGCCTTACTTTTATATAATAGAAATACTTTAGATCTTTATTATAACTTATATTAATATAGAAGTTATAATAAGGATATATATAATTAAATTCTTCTATTTAATTAAGGTTATTTTTAATTAATAATAATAATTCTATTTTTAGTTAATTAATCTTTTAGTATATAATTCTCTTTAACTTCTATAACTTATTTATAATATTTTAGGCTATATTAATTTATAGCTTCTTTATTCCTTTAATAAAAAGACTTAACTTCCCTTTTAAGCTTTAGATAGGGTTAAAGAACTTAAGCTTTTAATACTAAAGCTAATTTTAATAAGCAAAAGGTTTTTTAGTTTTCTTAAAATATTTAAAGTTATTATCCTTTCTTTCTATTTAAAAGATTTAGATTTCTTTTTTAGCATTAAAAAAGTTCTTAATTAGCTTAATTATCTCCTTATACCTTATTATTCTTAAGGTATTTAAATGTTTCTCTTTTTATTAATAGATATTAATAATAATGTTTTTTAGTATAGTATTATAGATAGCTTAAGTCTATACTATAAAAGCCTTTTAGCCAATAGGATTTACTCTTTTATTAAGTTAGGTATGCTTTATAAGCTATTAAAAGATAACTCTATATTCTATAGATTGGATTAGAGTTATATTTATTTACTAAAGCTTATTTTTAGGTAGATTTAATTAATTTAAATCCTAATACTTAAAGGTTTCTAAAAGGTTCTACTTTATAGTAGCTTAATTATTGCCTTTTAGTAAGTTTATAATATCTTAAGATACTTTAAAGGTTATATAGTATATAAAAGCTTTACCCTTTGCACTATTTGCAATTCCTTAATTAATTATAAATCTATTATATAATTTAAGGAAATACATAATATTCCTTCTATTAAAAATTATATTAAGCAATTAAATAGAAGTAATAGTTACTTTTATTATTTTGGCCAGTATATTTAATTTATTCTTTTTAGGAATATTAGTATTAATAGTACTAATTAACTTAAAAAGGATAGTTAAAGATTATTAACTATATTAACCCTTTTTGCTTTTAATAGGGCTTAAAGGGTTTAATTGCATTTAATTAAATATTCCCTTTATTTTTTATTTAAAGGTACTAATAAATTATAGTTATTAGGATTTCTATAATAAGTATTTTAGTATATATATATAGGGAAGTATAGGCTAACTGCCTAACTCCTAAAGTTATAAATTGCAATAAAACAATATATATATATAATAAAAGAATAAAATAATAAAATAAATTAAAATATATATTAAAATAATTAAAAAAAGTAAAAAAAAGAAATAGTAATATTATATTTAATAAGGCTTTATTTTAATAAATTTAAACTAGCTTTTTAAAGTTAATAATAATAGGTAAAGTAGCCAATTAAAATAGTAATAAATATATATATATACCCTTTAGCTAAAGTCTAAAGACTAATAAGAATAATAAAAATTTGCTATCCTTTATAATTAATTAGAGGTTAAGTAATCTTTTTTTTTCTCTTCTTTCTTCTTTTTTAATTTATAAATTAAGCTTTTAGCAGTCTTAAGTATACTCTAATATTTAAAAGTATTTAATTAAATGCTTATATATTATTTATACTATTATTTTGCTTTATATACCTTTATACTAATATATTAGCACTATATTAGGTTATTGAATTTTTCTATATATTTGCCCTAATTATAGTAGTAGGTTTTCTTTTTTTAAAATGCAAACTTATATTAGTATTTTTACTTACTTTTAGTATTATTTTTAATTTTAGTGCCCTCTATTTTTATAGAAATAATAGGTTTTTTAATATTTAGGAATTCCTAAATCTTTATAATTAATTATCCACTACTTCTTTAGGTTCTTAATAATAGCTTAAAAGTATTACTAAAGAGTTTAATTAAATACTTTAGTGTCTTTTTAAATAACTTAAAGGCTTCTCTCTATTATAACCTTTAAATATATTAATGGATAGAGATACTGGCTAAAACACACACCCTACCTAAAAGGGTATAGGGTAAGCAGATTTAATTAAAGACTAAATAGCCTTTTTAAGCAGCTATAAACAATTTAAAAGAGTATTAAAGCATTCAATTAAATGCTTTAAAGTATCCCTTAAAGAAAAGAAAGAAAGAAAATAGGGCAGAAAGTTATAAATAAAGTAATATTATAAGGGGCTATACTAGGACTTTAATAGGGTCCAAATGCAAGGAATTTAGAATTTCAAAAATAAAAATTAATTAAAGAAAACTGCCTATTCATTTCCTATATCTTTAAGGTCCCTTTTATCTTTCTAACTAACCTAATAATAAATTAATCTATATTACTTTAGACCCTAACTTAATAGCTTTAGTATAGAAGTTATTAATATTTTTATTTATAATCTAAAAGTAAATAAATTTATTAAAGGTAGTTATACTACTATAATAAGTTTTCTAAAGAAAAAGAGTAAAGAAAAAGAAAAATAAATAGATATTTTATTAATAGCTTTATTGGCTAAAAGAGTAGCTATTTATGCTTTATATAGAAGATTACCTTTTTATTTACTTTATAAATAAAAGCCAGTCCTTTCTTTAGAAGTAAAAGTATTTATATAGTATTTAATTAAATAGAATAATATAACCTTTATTAAGGACTTACTTAAATAAAGAATTAAAATCCTAAAGTAAAAGTAAGAAGATATAGAAGAAGCTAGGCAATAAATAATTGCATTCTAAAGGTTAATTGCTAATAGAAAGACTAAAAAGAATTAATATAGGCTGCATAAAGAGCCTTTTGCTATTAGAGATCTAGTTCTTTAGTATAATATATAAAATTAAAAGGATATATCTTGCATTATAAAGATAAAGCTATATTAATTAGGCCCTTATAGAATTGCTAATGCATTTAATAAAATAAAGAGTTATATTCTTAATACTATAGATAGAGTTAAGCTTTTTAATACAATCTATAGTAATTAATTAAGGAAGTTTATAAAGAATAAGAATAGATAGTAGATAAGTAAGGATAATAAAAAGACTTTTAGTATAAATTAAAAAGTACTATTAAAGGTAAGGAAAGAAAAGGAAGCATTTAATTAAATATAAATTAGGTTTATAAAATAGTAAAAATAAAATAAATTTAATTTAAATGCTATAAAAAGCTTAAATAATAATATTATAATATATATCTATATTAAGCTTAAGGAGATTATTAAAGTTTAAATTCTAAAGATAAGTAGCAATTAATAAATATAATATTAAGATATAATAAGCAATTAATTAAATAGTTAGTAATAGCATTAAGCTAAAGATAGCTAGATTGCTATTAGGGGAGGGATATTAAAGGTTAAAAAAAAAAAAGTAAAGATATTAAAACTAATACTATACTAAAAAAAAATAAGCTATTTAAAATAAAGTAAAGAAGTAAAATAAAGAGCAATTAAAGGCAAGCAAAAGAATAGTAAAATTAAATAAAACTAAATAAAAATAACTAAAAATTGGCTAAAAACCTTAAAAAAATGCTAAAAATCCCTAAAAATCCCTTAAAATTTATTTAAAAACTTTAAAAATTATATTAAAAATTAATAAAAATAAAATAAAAATGCCTAAAAACTATAGCAAAAGAGTTAAAATTATTTAAAAATAGATAAAAATGTATAAAAAATAGTAAAAAATAAAATATTAATATTTATAAAAAATTTAAAAATTTAAATATATTTAATAGAAATTAAGTTTTAAGGTTATTAAAATAATATAATAATAGTAATGGCCTTAAAGGGTATAGAAATATTTAATTAATTGCTTTATAGTACTATTTTCTATTTATTAAACTATTATTAATAAATTAAAAACTATATTTAATTAATCTATATTAAAAGATAAATTAAAAACTATTATTTTTATTAATTAAAACTTACTTTATACTTTTAATTAAATACTTTTTATATTTATTTAATTAATTAATAATTATTAGCTATATTGCTAATAGAAAAACTATATATAATTTATAAGCAAGTAATTAGCCTAAGAAAATCTACTATAAAAGTTAATAGTTAAGTAAACTTATTAATAGTATTTATACTATCTAAAGGAAAGTTATAAGGGCCTTTATAAAAACCCTTTAATTAATATTTATAAAAAAAGCTCTATTTATATTTAAATTAACTATTTTAAATATAATTAATATAATAGCTATTTATATAATTTAATGCTAAAATATATATATAAAAGGAATAAAAATATATTTATTATAGATAAAAACTATAAAAGTATATAATTAAATATATCTATAATATATAAAAGGGTTAGTATATTTAATAAAGGCAATAATAAGTGCCTTAATATACTTAAAGTAAGTTAGCAATTAAGTTAAAAAGTACTTTATTAAGTAAGCCTATTTTATAAAGATATATATAAACTAAAGTTAGCACTAAAAAAAAAATCTACTTTAGAATAAAGTATTAAATTATAAAATAGTAATTGCAAAATAAACTATTAAGTAAGTTTATAATTAATTTACTTACTATCTTTCTTAAAGGCAATTTTAATATATAAGGGTTAGTTAAATTAATTAAAAGCTTAAAAGCTATAAATCTAAATATTAAAGTATTGCTAAATCTAAAAGTATTTAATTAATTATTAAATAAAAATAATAGTTAAAAAGCAATATAAAAAGGGGTATTTATTAATTATTTAATAGCAATACTAATAGTATTAATTAAAGCCTTATAGAAGAAACTATTATAGGTATACTAATAAATAAAGCATTAATAAAAGAATTTAAAAGCCTAAATATAGCTAATAGTAAGATTATATATATTAAGGAGATAATTATAAGGTATAAAGGTAAGAGACTTAAGCTTATTATAATATAAAGCTATTATAAAATAAAGAATAAAAATTATAATAATAACTAAAGGTATAAAAGAATTAAAAAGGTAAAGAATAATAAGCTAAAAAGGAAGAAATAAAAGAGAGAGCTAATATAATGCTTTTATAATAAATAGAAAATTAACCCTTAAGATTTAAAGTAGAAATTAAATACTAATAAAATTTTTATTAAATATTAAAAAGTATACTATTTTAAGAAATTTATTAGTATTTATATATATATAAATATTAAAATAGTAATTTACTTAAATAATATTAAATTAAAAATAAAGGCACTTAAATTATATTAATCTACTTTATGCTTATAACTCTTTCCCTTCTTTTAATAATTTTATAGTAAGTTATATTACTTTAACTTTATTTATAATACCTATAAAATACTAATAATCTTTATCTCTTAAGTTATAAGCATTTAATTATAAGCTTTTAAACCCTTTATTAATCTTTATTTTATTCTATAATAGGGCTAAAAAAAGCAATCTTAAGTATAACTATTTTAAAGGTATAATTTTTAATGTTAAGTAAAAACCTTTATATAGCTAAAGGAGTTATTTAAAATAAAGATAGAATTGGAGATTTCTTTTCTTTTAGTAAAGAAAATACTATTAAAATATTTAATTAATTGCTTAATAGTTAATCTATACTATTCTACCCTTAAATAAATTAGGATTATTAATTTAATAAATTGAAAACTTAGCCTATTTTAGGTAATAAAAGCAATTTAGATTTTTAGCTTATTAATATTAATTGCTTTAAAGACTTCCCTTTTAATTTTTATTAAGCCTAAATATTTTATTATTAAGACCTATAGAACTTATTTAAAAACCTATAGAAGAAAGAAATAGCCTTAAACTTTAGTATTTAAGCCCTTTTTATTACCCTTATCTATAGATTTACTAATATTCTTGCGATTTACTAAACTAATCTTTTAATTATAAGCATTAAGATTAAAAAGAATAAATAAAAGCAAAAGAGTTTCTTTTATAAGCTTTTGCTAAAAGAAATAAATATTAAAAAGACTAAATATTTAATTAGTTTTATGCCTATTAAGTTTTAATAAGCAATATATAATAAAAGGCTATTAATTGGCTTTATTTACTTTATTAATACTATCTATTAAAGCTTCTTTATTTAAAATAGATAGCTAAAGCATTTAATTATTTATAATACTGCTAATATCCTTTAGAATAAATAAGCTATTGCACTTACTATAGTATAGAGGGAGATTATAATTAAAATAGAGTTACTTTATAATTTCTTTATTTTTATTATGCCTATTATTAAATAAGCTAGAAATTAAGAATATAGTTTTTTAGGCACTTTTCTTCTCTTTCTTAATATTTAGGGAATAGTTAGATTTATTAAAACTTTAATTATTAAATGCCTTATAATTTAGCCCTTAATCTTTAATAGTAGTTATAATGCTATTAATAATTCCTTTTTAGCATTAATGCATTATAATTAGATTTTTATTAAATATAAATAAGGGAAAAGTATTTAATTAATTGCTTTAAATATTAATTAAATATAAGACTTTATTAGTACTATTATTTTTAATGAATTTAGTATTACTAATAGAAAGTTCTTTAATTAATATAAGCTTATAGAATTTATTAAAATCTAAAAATCTATCTATATTTTAAGATTTTAGAATAGTTCCTTTAATATTTAATAGCTTTATATTAATTTAAAAGGTTATTATATAATAAGCTAAAAGGGAATTAATTATTAAACTTTTAAAAATAAATATTAAATTATTTTAAAGCTATTTAATCCTTAAGGCAATAGCTATTAAATAAGTCTACCTTTACTATTAGGCCCTTAATTGCCTTACTATCTTTTAGCTAATAATTTAATTAAATACTATTAAATTTATAAATATTAAATAATAAATAGATTTCTTATTAAAATTAGTAAGTTTACTAAAGTTATTATTACTTTAAGTAATAATAAAGAAGAAGGTTTTAAATAAGCCTTAAATTGCTAAAGTTAAAGCATTAAAGCAATTTGCCTTTATAGTTTATGCCTTAAGTTTAAGACTTTTGCCCTTAAATTTACTATTAAGCCTAAATTAATAATTAAATTTGCCTAGCCCCTATATAAATTGCCTATTAGCTTATTAACTTATATAAGCATTATTTAATTAAGTGCATTTAAAAAAGAAATTTAAATTAACTAAAATATATTTATTTATTTTAATGCATTTAATTAAATATTTATTAACTCTTTAGGTAAAGGGTAAGTAATTAAATTAATTTAATTAATTTAATAAATACCTTTATTTAAGTTAGCTATTTTATAGTAATTTAATTAAATAGATTTAAATTTGCTTACTATTAAAAGTAATAAATAGAGTTTTTATAAGCGCTTTATACTACCTTTATTAGTTTCTTAATTAATTAAGTATATAGTAAAAAAAGGGAGTTATACTATAATTGCTAATACTATAATTAAAAATATTATTAATACTGCTATTTAAACTTAATAAAGTAATTATAACCTAAATTATATTACTTTTACTAAAAGAAAGATAACTATTAGAATTAAATAAATAAATTTACCTTAAATTAATTAATAGGCTATTCTTAAACTCCTTTAAATAAAGAGCTAAATCTTTTATATATTAAAAGAGTTAATCTTAATAAATTAATAGAATAAAATTATAATTACTATTTATAAGCTATTTAAACCTTTAATTTCTATTTATTAATTTTATATTAATTAATACTGCAATTAGAAATTGTATTATAAAAAAGGTAATAGTAAAGTTAAAATAAAGAGATTAAGTATTAAAAGCAAAATAAATTATAAAGAGAGATAATAATAGATTAAATAATAGATTATAGATATAAAGCATTTAATTAAATGCTTCCTTTAAGATTTTCTTTATATTTAAATAGATTAAGCTTAAAGTTTTCCTTTTATATTATGCCTTTAATTTACTTAAAAATAAGCATTAAGGCATTAAAAAGGAATAAATTAAAGTTTAAAGTAATATATATTAATCTATTATTAAATTAATTAAAAAGATAAAAAGGACTTTAAAGATATAGAAAATAAATAAATAGTTTTCTTTAATTAATTTTTATTTTTAAAATTCTAAATTCCTTGCATTTAGACTTTATTAAAGTCCTAATATAGCCCTTTATAATATTACTTTATTTATAACTTTTTGCCCTATTTTCTTTCTTTCTTTTCTTTAAGGGATACTTTAAAGCATTCAATTAAATGCTTTAATACTCTTTTAAGTTGTTTGCAGCTGCTTGGGAAGGCTATTTGGTCTTCAACCGAACCTGCTTACCCTATACCCTTCTGGGTGGGGTGTGTGTTTTGGCCAGTGTCCCTATCCACTAACACACTACTTTATAAGCCACCTCGGACCTCCACCGCGATTCACTAGTCATTCTTCCGATGACCCATCTCGAAATGGCCCCCCCACGGGGTTAGTGCATTCGAGTCCACTCCAGTTCCTCATCTAGTCCACGTCGAGGCCGACTAAACCCCGGAAAAGCGCTCGTCGGATGTCCTCCGCTTCACCGTGCTCGTCACGTTACTGGATATTTTCCACTACCCCACACTCGCACTTCGGCACTGTCCCATGGGGTTGGATTGTAGTTCGCCCTCCAACACGCGGCCACATCTGACGAAATCTGGGTTGATATGCAAGATAGAGACCAATATGCTTTCCCTGTTGCCGCCTTGTCGAAACCAGTAGCTCGGATTTGGTCTATCGGCTCTTTCCAGCGTTCATCACATCATCGTACACTCAAAGCTGGCGAGACGATGCATTTGTCCACCAGCATCATAATTGAACCTGGCTCCGCACTTCTGCTAGAATTTCCAAAAAAAACAGTCAGCTGGAAGATGCGGAATCTTGATGTCTGCGCCATGACTTAGTCCTCGTAGTGAGTGATGAGAGGCGAGCGAGGAAGACAGCTGGAAAATTTTGTTGTATGAAGTCTACTTGGAAACTTACCCAAATTGAAAACTGACCACAGAATCTTTGTTCTGATTTTGAGTCTTTGTAATTGAGCAAAAGGGACCTTGGCTAGCGACGTTTTCTTGTGCACCTGAAGCTATTCAATGGATTCTAGTCTCTGTTTTTGCTGACCTTTTTTTTCCCTTCCTTTTTCTTTCCCTTTTTGGGTATCTCATCGCTTTAAATTAGCTGTGCAGGGGTCTGGCACTTTGTTTGAGCCACATTTTGCAGGTAAGATTTAAAGTGGTGGTCGTCAATTTCAAACCAACCATTCTCCAAGTTAGATGACCGCCATCTTGGATAAATACCTAGAGGGAAAGATGAACCAATTCTGTTGATTAGCCGTTAAATTGGTCAAACTTCAAGAAATTGAAGCAAAAATGTCTCTGATCGGGCACCCTTTTTTGATGATATAGATGTGTTTAAAGTTTGGACTGATCCCCACAGCAGATCTACCCTAAAACAACATACTTTTCGATCAAACTCTGAATAAGAACTGAACATATACGATCCAAAAATATGTGGAGAGAAAATGCATTACCGATCTATAGGTTGACTAGGTCGCGAGCTTCCGCATGTGACCAGATTCGTCTCAATAGGGTAGCCACCTAAATGCAACTCTGTTCATCAAACAATCAATTAACCGAAATGTTGGTTCATCCCTTCGTCTGTTACATGTTTAATTGCTCTCCTAGCAAATAGCAAGAGCATTTCCAACAAACATAGCAGGAAGAACCGCACAGGGCTGGCGGACTTCAGCCAGATCTCAGAATTCGGGATCTGCATGTTGCGGGGAATGCTCATGCGGGGAATATCTGGGGCCGTCCCAATTGGGATGGAGCTACGCGAGACGGCATATTTGTGTCCATCAATCACGACGCTCAACAGACGGATCGGCACCAGGGTAGGTGTCAACAATGTGAAGTTTGATTACTTTTATGGCCTGACGCATGTTGCTTTTCAACTATCACTCGGCTTTCGATCCTGTATGAGCCCGTACCGAACCCGCAAACCCCTCAAATTTTACTACACCTAGATACCGAAGAAGGCCTTGATAGGTGGATTGACTATACGCCAGGTGAGGTGACGGAAAATCTACTCGCTGCATGCAGCTTCTCCAAACACCTGTCGGTGGATTTCGTCGCCGTTTCTTATGCATAGGGAAATACCTAGACTGTGATTTTCAATATCCCTGTAAATGTAACTTTATTGCCCCCCAACCGCTAACGCGGTACCTCTAAAAGACTTGATTTATTCGAGACCATACGCCTCTTGATATGTTCTGACTTAATAGGGCAGGCTTCTGAGTTGTACTGAGCTGCAAGGTACCAGAGGGAATTGTAACCGAACTCGGCTATCATCATGTGAGCAATCATGATTTCTGGTCTGGTCGTGGTCCGTCAGGTCTATAAAGCTGACCCCATTTCACCCCGTATTCAATGGTTTGTCGCGGTTCACCTCCCCCTCAGCCCTAGTGGAGCCTTTATAGATTGAAAAAGATCAAGATGAAACCCTTCGCTCTTCTTTCAGTTTTGTCCCTGGTCGCAGTCGACTTGGTCGCCGCTCTTGAAATCCCTGCTGGGGTTCCACGAAGTGTTACCGAGTTCCGTCGCAAGCATCCTTACACTTCACCAACTCTGAATCACCGCAAGAAGATTACGATTCGGTCTTCCAAGAATGACACCGATGACATCTCTGCTGAGTTTGTCAAGGGTTTGAAGAAGGCTAACCGAGGTGGAACCCTTTACCTCCCCGAAGGGCACACATATATCATTGGAAAGCCATTGGATCTTACATGGCTTGATGATATTCATATCCACTTGGAGGGAGAGATCAAGTTCACCAATGACACCAGCTACTGGCAGGCCAATGCCTTTACTCACCCTTTCCAGGTAAGCGATGTTGGTTCTTCCTTTCGATCAATTTCTAACTCGCAACCGCAGAACTCCATCATGTTTTGGAAGTGGGGCGGCAAGAACATCAAGATCTACGGCGAGGGAGTCTTGAACGGAAACGGACAGCGGTGGTGGAACGAGTTCTCGGGGCTTGAGATTCTCGATCCTGACAATGACTACTTGCGCCCAATTCTTTTCTATGCACAGAATGCAACTGGCCTGGAGATTGATGGTATTCACTTCAAGGATTCCCCCTGCTGGACTAACTTTATTGTTACCTGTAAGCAACTTCCTGCCTTTATCACTTGCTGAACCGGGCTAACATAGGCACAGCCAAGGATATTTCTTTCCGCGACGTCATCTGCACTGCTCAATCCAACAACGCCACAATTGAACCAAAGAACACTGATTTCTTTGATTCGCTGAATGTTGAACACGTAACCGTGGAGCGAGCTTGGGTCAACATTGGTGATGATTGCTTCTCTCCTAAGAGCAACGCTACTGATATTCACGTCAACACCATGTACTGCAACGGTATGGGCAAGCTAATATCGAATTTTATTGTCATATATTAACACGACTTAGGAACTCATGGTCAATCGATGGGCTCCATCGGCCAGTACTCTGGAGAAAAGTCCTTCATCCAAGATGTCGTCATTGAAAACGTCTGGATGCTGAACGGACAACACGGTGCCCGACTCAAGACTTGGGCTGGCGAGAGCATTGGCTACGGCTTCATCGACAACGTGACCTTCCGCAATTTCTGGAACGGCGCCAACGAATACACAGCCTTCCTTGATTCGTGCTACTTCAACATTGGCTCTGAGAAGTGCGCTACATACCCCTCCAAGGTCAACATCAGCAACATTCTCTTCCAGAACTTTACAGGATATACATCCGGAAAGTATGGTCGCGCTGTTGCCAAGCTGACATGCAGCACGAGCGAGGATGCTGTTTGCGAGAACATCAAATTCGAAAACTTCAATGTCACAAGCCCTTGTGGAACCCCTGTGATCATTTGCGACGGTGTTTCTGACATTGGCGTGGATTGTGTGAGCGTGACTAGCGAGGAGGGTATTGCTGCTTTGGCAGATAAGTGTACCGTCCCGTTGGCAACGGCTAGCCCATTCAAGGTGCGCGATTATTAGATGGCTCTCAAGGAAGAGATCATTCAAAAAATCAAGGAAGGGTAAATAGCAGGAGTGTTTTGGGGGGTTCAATTCTAGTACAAATTTAGATGACTGTTATACAAATTTGAAGATGTTGAATTTGGAGCCAAAGCGTATCTCGAATCAATCGATAAAGAAATTAGCAATGAAAGATCACTACGGAGACCTAGCGATGACTCTTGTTCTGGAATAGAGGATAAACTCTGGCATATGATATTGTTCATTCTGAAGTTTGGAAGGGGCATATGCGTCAATAATGTGACCAGGCACTCTGGACACTCAGCTCCACGCACTGTGATGTTTTGGTCAACAATGGCAAATATTCGATGCAACCTCGAGTTTGGGTAAAGATAACCATCGGAATATGGAAACCAGGTGTGGAAACCGCAGACTTGGTACGGAAAAGCAGGGATCGGGAATGGTTCCGAATCGTGCTCGGCAACAGATCCGATCTTTGAGATCCCGAGTTTATAAGACTCGAAAATGACCCCGCACATTCACCAACGTACTCAGAACAGTAGATGAACCTTGCAAGCAAAATTTTTTCTCAGTTCACAATGAAGTCAAATATGGTGGAGCCTGAAACTTACTTTGTCAATCGGACTCGGCATTGTCCAAACTCGAGTCGTCCAATTCTCGTATACAGACAGGTGTTGCGAGATACGACCCCTGAAAATATTCTAGCCACAATTGAGCCAAATGGCTGGTTGAAGGGAGGTCAGTGGAAGCCGGTAGTCGAAGATGTAATGACACCGCATTTCCACTGCGCTTCGCATGAATGCTATGGCATCATCAAAGGTAGTGCTCGATATCTCCTTGGAAGATCTCTAGAAGACGGCGAATACAATGAAGAGGGACAACCGAATGGATTAGATCTTGAAGTTCGCGTTGGGGATGTCTTTGTCCTACCGGTAAGTCTAAAGTTCTAGAACAAATGCATTCGCCGGTTCTGAGAGTATTAGACAGGGGTAAGCCACTGTGTGGTTGGTTCAGAAGGAGGGTATGAATTCATCGGGCTTTATCCAGAGGTAAGAATCAGCCTTGTCTCGACAGATGAACCTGCTCATGTGTTACGAATAGGGCATCGACATTGATGGCTTCAGATATGACATGAATTATTGCAATAATTCTCCCGATAAGGTGAAAGAGTTGAGACATAAGGCGGAAGCAGCACCTGTCCCTGAACTTGATCCATTATACGGTGCTGGTGGACCACTGCCAAGAATATGGGGAATGAGTCGCGGAACCCATAACGCTTGAGCAGGGCTATTCACAAGGATTATTTTCTAGAACCAGGTGGAGTACAGAATTTTGTATTTAATAGGCCATCCAAAGAGGAAACGGTTATACCTTGCTACCAGGCTCTGCTATATGTGTCCACCCCTCTACTACAGCTTTCTACAGGTCAATGACATTATTATCCGTCCCAAATCTATCCAACGGGTCATCGCCCCAAAAGTCTGGGACAGTCCCTGGTCGCCACCGCCAAAACTTGGCGAATCTAGGCTCGAGGTTTCCTTCTATGCAAGCCAAAATGAATCTACCAATGGATAGAATTTGCGTGAATCCCATGTCCGAGTCTCCAGATGCAATGACAAGGGAGGGATGCTGAGGATGATATGTAATTAGATAGTTTCTATCCCGGGTATCGGCACAACAGCATATTCTTGCATGCACCAAGGGCCGGTCTGCAAGTTGAGGCATGATGTCCTAGAACAGGCGCCACATTTGTATTTCAGACTCAATTGATACTTGATATTTTGCAAATGGCACCGAAGTTGGTCTGTCTGAGCCTGGTTCATCTGGCTCCATAAAGAAACCTCTTTCAACGTTGAACAGCAAAAGAAGGTTCTTGTAGAGGTTGAATTCTTCGGGAGTCATCTGCATGTGACCAAGGGACCAGGTGGATGGCCTAACTGATTCTCAAAATCTAGAAAAAAAGGCGCTGAGGCGCCAGCAGTCAAGATGACTCGGTCAGCGAGATGCTCGAGACCGTCTGCGGTCTTGGCACCACACACGTCTCCCTCAGCGTGGATGAGGCTGACTACTTTTCCTTCTGGAAAGCCAGCAATAAACTTGGCGCCCAGCCTCTTGGCCTGGTTATATGCAGATTCAACGGCCTTTCGGGGATGCACCCAGCCACACCCTTCGGACTTGTAGTAGCTGGTCCAATCGGGAAATCCTCCTGTCAGGACACCAGGGGGCATGGTGTTCCAAAAGTGTTGGGCTGTTGATAATTTGGTGAAGTGGTCCATTTGAGAACCTACCTCGTCCTCCACGACATGTTTTAAACCCTCTACGCTAGAGGCGGCAATGATTAGGCCGGTTTCGCGATAGTAGGGAGAGACAACGGGGTCTGTGTTCCAGCCTTTGCCGACCGCGGCGAGAATGGCCTGCTTAACCGATTCTTCATCATCGCCGTCAGTTGGGGGGGGTTTTGGAGTTAGTATGGATCAGAAAAGGGTAGTATTACTAAATAAATACCAGTCTCAGCAATCTTGTTTACATCGTTTCCTGTAGAATTAGCAGACGGAATGGGGTGGCTGTCCAGGACAGTCACATTGGCGTATCCACGACGGGTAAGGCGGAGCGCGGTTGAGCAGCCCCAAGTGGCTCCCCTGACGATTAGAATTTTGGAGTCGCTGCGAAAATTGGATGGAATTTTGAAAACAATGCCAATGCAAGGATCAAACGGACGCAGAGCAACGTTTTGAGTAGCAATACGCCTTCTTACTCAGAGATGTGTAAATGTCAAGGGAAAACTGGCGAAACTTGAGGACAGGCTGTGATCCCAGATTGAGATGAAGGGTGTAATGAACGGCTGAAATTTAATTGAATTATCATCTACACTCACGGGCAGGAAATATGTTCCGCAAGTAATATTGCTTCAATCTCCGCGTCTCGTCGTCGTGGTGTTGCCGCGGCATGGAAGGTCCAGCCGACGAGCAATGCGGGGCACCTGCCGTTATCTGCCACGAACAGGATGTCGATGGAAGGCGCCACGGGCAGTTTTAGCGCACTTTGCTTGATCACTGCAAAACTAGCCACTCACGGGGCGGTGGCGTGCAGCAATGACGGAGTGCGTCAGGTGATTGCGTGATAGCGAGACCAGCAAGGCAAGACCCATAACACAGTGGACCTGCCGCCCGCAAGCCGTTAACTGGCTGCTCTGGTCCGGAGATAATTGATTTTTGTGCGCTTCGTCCGGCTCAAGCCGCCGTGTCTCACCCACGCTTCGGCCGCTCTTGATGCGCTCCACGCCGCTGAGCTCACGGGTCACTCTTGGGCTGCTGAACCGAATCAAGTCCAATCGAGCTGAAGTTAGGGGTTCTTCTTTCTCTAGGTACTTGAGCCCTGCTGGAACTGCACTGTCTCCATGCCCCGTCGAGCGGCCGCCGATCGCTCCGGTCCTGTCCGCCACCGCACGCGCACCGGCTGCTTGACATGCCGAACCCGCAAGATCAAGTGCGATGAGCAGAAGCCGCGCTGCCAAAACTGCACAAACCGCGGGCTTCGGTGCGAGCGTCATGTCCAGCTCAAGTGGGAGGCTGAGTTCGTTGCCCGGGGCTTAGCATTTGGCCGCGTCGGCGTCTGGACAAAGGACGCCGGAGACCAGCCACAGAACAACCGACACCCTTCAGACGGCCCCGTCAGCTTATTACAGCGTTTCCCACACATTTCTCCACATCACTTTATCAACTTGGTCTGCGCTGATTTCGACCCGGAGCCAGTTGATAGACGGGAATACCTTGCCGAGGACGCAGAGACCAGCCACACTGACAGTTTTGCTTTGGTTGCTACAGCCCGGCCTCGGCCTACAATCACATTTACGTCTTCTCTAGCGCCGTATCTAAGGCTTGATGGCCTTGATTATGGCCTTTTCGACTACTATCTGCATCGACTATGTCCCCTGACTATGCCATCAGGATGCATCACCTCCCCATTTGCCAACCTGGTCGCCCCCCTGTTCGCCTCGGGCGGCCGTGATTACATACTATTTGCTGTCATGGCGCTAGCAGCTCGCCATCGAAGCCTCAGTGACCCCAAATGGTCTCGGGCCGCGATAACTTTGAAAGGAAAAGTCCTATCAGCCATGCGACAACGAATTGGACCTCCGGGAATCGCCACCGAAATCCTCTCAGATGCGCAGATACCAGTCGCAATGATGCTTTTGTGTCTTGATGAGATTCTAGATAGTTGCGATCATCGTTGGGTTATTCACATGAGAGCTGGTCAGGACTTTATAAGGCAACGGCGACGGATGCTGCTGGGCCCTGACAACAGCACCGAGAACGACCAACTCGTCCGGTTTGCAGAACGCTTTTTTCGCATACCAGGATGTTATCAGCAGAACTGCTTGCGGAAATGCTCCAATTTTTGGCCTAGAATATTGGCAAACCCCAAATAACGAGCTGGGATACGACATATGGACAGGATGCAGTCCGGCATTAACGTCTCTGGTTTTCAGAATAACCGAGTTAGCGCGGGCACGAGACCGAGATGATATTTCCTCGTATGATTTTGAGGAACAATCAAAGCTCTTAGGCGAAGAGCTGATGATGATTGATACCGAGGGCACAGCCTTCGGTATCGACGAGACTATGAAGCGTTGCGAAGCCCTGAAAAAGGCATCCGTGGATCTCTATTATCACTGCCTCGTGAAAAGTGCGACGCCCAAGACACCACGAGTAGCCGAATTAACCGAGCATATCTTGATCGAAATCTCTCATCTCGTTGAATCCGGCTGTGTTGCAGGCCTTGTGTTCCCGCTCTTCACAGCAGCAGTGGAGCTAGATCCCCTAGACGACGAGCCGAAATACCGCACAAAGCTGGCAGGCGATATGGTGTCTGGAAGAAGACTGGTGCTGGAAATATTAGATAGCATGTCCGGGGCAGCGCTTACAAACGTTGCACGAACCGCAGCTGTCATCCGCAAGGTCTGGAGAATGCGTGACCTTCATCAATGCTGTGAGGATGCGGCCGGTACAGCCGATGCAAAACAACGCAACGACTGGCACATATATGTCAACCCATACAGTCTGAACATAAGTCTAGCCTAATCCATTATACCTTGTTAGACCAAATCGCCTAAGAGCACCATGTAACTGAAAACCGACCATCTCATGCTTCACTCAAGTCGTCACTCCCCGTTAAAGTCTGCGCGAATGGTGGTGCAGAGAAATCTGGATCTCTGACGTACCCCTTGGACGATGGCTGCAACTTGGCGAGCCGCGATGCAATCGTCATTAGCTTCAACTACAGTTTATGGCTACTGGGCTTCCTTGCATTGCCAAGTGCTGGTGTACAGGGCAATATAGCAATTCAGGACACTTTGGCTGCTCTTTGCTGGGTCAGGGCTAACGCCAAAGCTTTTGGAGGTAATGTCTCAAAAGCCATGCTGTTCGCATAAAGCGCAGGTGGAGATAACACCTTCACCGTCTCAACATTACCCAAGCGAAGTCGCTTATTCCCGCTACGGTTATCGAATCGGGAGGTGGACAGGACATGACACCTTACGAGACAGCCCAATATAGTGGAGAAAGTTTCGCGAATACTGAGTTGGTGGTCTAAGGTAATGTGGATCAATCTGTCATCAGGTTGGTCAGGGACCACAGAGACATAAGAAATGAACAGGCGGTTTTCTTTAACTAATTCTTATTTTTGAAATTCTGAATTCCTTGCATTTAGACTCTATTGAAGTCCCAGTGCAGCCCCTTATGACACTTCTTTATTTATGACTTTCCGCCTTGCATTCCTTTTCCTCTTTTCTTCTAGGGGCACTCCAGAGCTTCTGATCAGATGCTCTAACACTCTCCCAAGTTGTTCGCAGCTGCTTGGAAAGGCTATTCGGTCGTCACCAAATCCGCTTACCCTATACCCTTCTGGGTGGGGTGTATGTTTTGGCCAGTGTCCCCTTCCACCAACAAAATACGCTTAATTGTAGCGGAACAGACGTACGTATTCTGCTGTTCTCGATGGAATTAGAGTCAAGGAAGCACCTTTGGAGGTCGGATCACGAGTTCCCTTGATTGCCGGATCAAGTGCGTGTCCATGCTCTCCCAATTTATGACTACTTCTGACAATATCAGCTGAGCATGACTCAACACTGTCTGTCTGTTCTGTCAGTTCTTCTACCACAACTCGACATCCTCACAGAAGAAAACCAAACCTTATTTCTTTCAAAATGGGGCAAATTCGGTCCCGCAATGGGCCGAGTGTACCCACTGTCACTTTTCAACAGCTCCGGGTCATCTGAAGCTGTTGTAGCAGCAATCTGGCATATTATTACTGTCTCTAACTTTACTTACCTCGCATATAAAGCTCTTCGGTCGACAATTGATGCTGGATCACCTGCATTCGGTTATAGGTTCAATCATATTCCATCATGCCCTTGGCTATCGGTGAATGGAGAGGAATTTTCGAATACGAAACATGCCCAACTGTTTGGATCCACTCATTTCTCAGAACTTCCCTTTGTCTTTGGAAATCTTGATAATCTACCTTTTGGGAATGGTTCATGCGATTCCACGGAAAGCGAGTGAAGATTAGCAAGATTTTGATCGACTCTGAGACTTCTATGGGTCTCACGGGGAATGCCTCTACACCTGGTCAAAACTGGCCAGAATTTGATGAATTCGAAGTAAAAAGCTTAGAAATAACAAGCCGGACTAAGGCAACAATTCTAGACTTCTCCGAGTGTGAATTTTGGGACGAAATCTGGGTTCAAATGGGTGGTGTTGCAAGTATTTGGCTACCTGGAACAAATAGTACTTCTAGGAAGCAATGAAGGATGCGGTAATAGACATAGTGTAGATTTTATGTAGTACTATTAAATTGGCCCGTCTATTGACCCAAAGAACCTATATATCATGGTAGTCAAGGACTATCGTCTGCGACTGGATGATACGTTCAATGTCTCTCTTTCCCAACACGCTCGAGTAAGATATCTCCAATGAATCCAACTATAGGAAACCTACTGCTTTGCTCTTTACTAGTTTAAATCAGATCGTTGGAATTGATACCCAAATATGTGCAACATCGAACCTTTGTAACATAGACCTAGTGTAATATCTGTTAATGCTTGTGCCACGAAATGGTGACAGCTCGAAGGGCATTAGAGATAATGGCTTCGAACGGTGTTACAATGAGAATCCAGCATCAATGACAACATTGACTCCCGTCATGCTCTTAGATTGTGCCAAACCAAATACTTGCTGAGCGACGTCCTATAATTGAGCTTCAAGTTAGCGTGAAAGAAAAGTGAATGGGTTTCAACGACCATGAAGCCTCACCTCGAGTTCAACAAATCGCTTTAATTTAGTCTTTGCCCTGTGGCTTTCCTTCTGTTCATGAGAAAATCTAGCCGACCAATCCTGTAATGTATAAGATAAAAGCCAAATGATGCGTACGAAAATGGACTTTACCGTCTGCAACAGGCCTGGCGAAACACAGTTTACTCTGATTTTGGGCGCGACCATCGAAGCCAGTCCCTTGATCATATGTATCTGCGCTGCTTTTGTTGCCGAATAGGCCTTGGAATATTAGCCTAGTTGTGAGCGGGAACGGCCTGTGGCAGTTACCAAAGAGCTCCCCATTCCGGTCACGCCAGCCAGCGAGGAGGTGGTGATAAATGATCCTTCGGATTGGTCAAGATATTTTTTTGAGGCTGAGAGCACCCAGAGATGAGACTTGACATTCATATTGAATGCACGGTCCCAGTCTTGCTCAAAAACATTATCCTCGATTGAAGTGGTGTCACGAAATTTAGTCCACCCGCCATTAGAGAAAACAACATCGATGCGTCCCATCTTATCATAAGTCTCCTGAACTAGGCGATTGATATCAGATGGAGATTCTAAATCGGCTGCAATGGCAATGTAGTCATTGCCATTGTGCTGAGTGGCACATTTCTGTTTAGATAGTTCATCAAGCAAGCCTTTTGCGCGGTCTTCATTTTGATGATAATTTACCGCAACGCGAAATCCATTTTGCGAGAACAATTTTGCAACTGCAGCACCCAAACCTGCAGTTCCGGCTGTAACAAGGATCACAGGAGTCGACATGATGTTAGAAGTTGATCGAGGCACCGTTGGAACAAAAACACTACTTTGGCGAAGATTCCGCCATCCCGGCTATTAAATGACTCCTCACAAGTGACTCACGCTAGAGTGGCAGCCCAGTACTACTGGAACAGAAAATAAAAAGCAATTGTTGGATATCCCAAACCGACTAGCCGATAATAATTGATTTCGGCTGATGCGACGTAACACAACACCAAGATAGATAACCCCGCAGCTTCGGACGCTCCGACACCCTAACCGTCAGCAATTCTCCGTACCCACCATGTGTTGGTTCCGGCAGATGCTTTCAACTCGGATTGAAAGCTTTATGGGAGCTGCTTGACGCAGATAAAAGACCAAATTTCGGTTCTGATCAATTGACTGGTTGGGATACAGCCTTCGACACACTTTGATTTGAATATCCACCAAAGACAATCTTGATCACGACCGCCAAATCCTTATCATGGCAAAAGTCTATGATGCAACTACACTCAATGTCCTGCTTGCAGAGAAGCTGCAGGGCATGGAGAACATGGTGCCTGTGATAACCACAGTTTTGATTGCACTATTCTCCTATATTGTTTACAAGGTACGTTTGATGCTCAACCCCTCCTACGATTTCAAGCCCTTGTCTCCGTCAGCCACCAACATCCCTAGCCATTGCACTACCTCCAGAATGATGCTAATTGGACTAGGTTGCATTCGCCACAGATGTTCCGCACATCAAAGGACTCCCAGAGATTCCTGGCGCAGTTCCTGTCTTCGGTCATCTCCTCAAACTGGGAGAAGACCATGCCAGCGTTTGTGAGAAGTGGTGGCGTCAGTACAACCAATCTGTGTTCCAGATCAAATTGGGGAACACAAGAGCCGTCGTTGTAAACTCATTTGAGGACTGCAAGAAGATGCTGCTCGGAAATCAAAATGCAGTGATTGATCGGCCAACCTTGTACACGTTCCATGGCGTCATCAGCAGCACGCAAGGCTTCACAATTGGCTCATCCCCCTGGGACGAATCCTGCAAGAAAAAGCGAAAGGCAGCCGGTACTGCACTTGGAAGGCCGGCTTTGAGGAACTACTATCCCATGTTCGACTTGGAGAGCTACTGCATCCTCAGAGACCTCAAGAGGGACAGTCGCAACGGAGAGGTTGAGATCAGCGTGCGACCATACATCCAACGCTATGCTCTGAACACAACCCTCACCCTGTGCTACGGTATTCGAATGGATGCTGTCTACGATACTCTTCTTCGTGAAATTCTCGAGGTCGGCTCTGCGATCTCACTCCTGCGTAGTGCATCTGAGAATTTGCAAGATTACGTGCCAATCTTGCGTTACTTCCCCAATAACGACAAGAATGCTCGCTCTAAGAACCTCCGCGATAGGAGAGATGCCTATCTTAACCACTTGCTGGACAAAGTGCGAGAGATGATCAAGCAAGGCACCGACAAGCCGTGCATTTCGGCAGCTATTCTGAAGGATGAGGAAACAAAGCTGACTGGTGTGGAAGTCTCCTCCATCTGCCTCTCTCTCGTTTCTGGTGGCTTCGAAACTATTCCGGGTACCCTGACCTCTGCGATTGGATCTCTCTCAACCCCCGAAGGACAAATCTGGCAGGATAGGGCATACGAGGACATTAAGCGATATTATCCTGACATCCGAGATGCCTGGACAAGCAGCTTCGTGGAAGAAAAAGTTCCCTATGTTAACGCAATCATCAAGGAGGCAGGACGCTACTACACCGTCAGCTCCATGAGTCTTCCAAGAAAGACCGTGACTGAGGTCAACTGGAACGGCGCTGTTATCCCCGCAAAGACCATGATCTTGATCAATGCTCAAGCCGGAAATCACGGTGAGAACTTCATTTCACATCCCCATATATACATGACAACGCACTAACATAACTAGATGTTGACCATTTCGGTCCTGATGCCGGCAATTTTGATCCGGAGCGATGGCTCAAGAGTATTGACCCCCCTGTTGAAGCAGAGTCAAGCGGTCTCGGACACCTGAGCTTCGGAACTGGTTCTCGTGCCTGTTCCGGACAGTACATTGCGTCGAGACTTTTGTATGTTGCGCTGATCCGTATTTTGGCGTCGTACAAAATCGTAGCCAGCAAGGAGGAGCCCCCAAACACTGACTATGTTGATTACAACCAATTTAAGACGGCATTGGTGGCTATCCCTAGGGACTTCAAGGTGAAGTTGATTCCCAGAGATGACTCTATGACGAGCGATGCTCTCCATGCAGCTGAGGAGCGTACTAAGGAACACTACAAGGAGTGAACCAGATTATTGGCAGAAATTCTCAATGTAGTCGGTGGACGGACTAGTCCGATAGATAGAACACAGATAGAGTTGGCCTCAACTGTAGTGTTTCAAAATAGGAAAGAATTCACATCAAACTCAGTGATCCAAAACCGCTTTCGAATACGTGGGTATATAAAATACAAAAAAAGGAAAGCTCACACGCTTTTTCTACTATTATGTGATATCCACCATCAAGTTGAAGATTGAGCCAGATAAAATATTGTGGCTGAACCTTTGATACGTAATTGCTTGACTTTATTTGGCCCAGAGAATGTGGCTGGAATCACAAGTGGTGCACGCTTGAGTACGCCGTCGTTATCACCGGCCCGGCGGCCCATCCGACACAGCCGACAGCATCCGGATCCACCAAAAATCGCCGGTAGACGTTCCGTCTCGTCCTTATCAGTTTAAAAAGTACCAGGTTCTGATAGATATTTCAGGGTAGAGGCTTATGTGCACAAACAACAGCCACAGAAAACAGGATCAATCAACATACACCACCATGTCTTCTCTTGACGTCACCAGCTTGTTCTCTGTTCGCGGTTATGTCACTGCAGTTACCGGAGGAAGTAGTGGTCTAGGATTTATGATTTGCAAGGTATGGGTGCACCAATTCAGCTGCCCTATGCCATTTCAGAAACCATGTACTATGTTGCGTTGATTATAATTGACAACCCTGGGTAGGGCCTAGTTTCGAATGGCGCTAAAGTCTATTTGATTGCCCTGCCAAGCGACCCGATTGCCGAGAGGGTTGAGGAGTTGAACAACCTTGGAAAGGCGTCTGGGGGAAGTGCGATCGGGTATGTATGTCTAAGTTAACTGGGCCTCTTCCTTCGAGTTAACATTCCTAGCCTTCCATGCGATGTGTCCTCCAAGGACGAAATAGCCGCTGCAGTGGCGTATATTAATGAGCGTGAAGACCATCTCGACGTTCTCGTGTCTAATGCCGGCATCAGAAGGGATCCACCTGTCCAATGCAATGTCTTGACAGCCCCTGTCCTGGAATTGCAGTCGTCCCTATGGTCTTCATGCCATTCTGATTGGGCAGATACATTTTGCGTGAACACCACAGCGCATTATTTCATGTCTGTTGGCCTCTTGCATCTGTTGGAGAAAGCATCGAGACTCGATCGCAGCGGCCCAGACCGACCATTGGGTCGAGGTGTCGTTATCATCACAAGCTCCTGCGCGAGCATGCATAATGTGACCAATGTTGACTTAACTAGCTATGCTTCTAGCAAAGCCGCAACTGATCATCTGGTTCGACTATTGGCTGCCAAATTCAGTCGGTTCTATGTACGAGTAGCTGGCATCAACCCAGGATGTGAGTTGCAACCAATCGACGAAGATGTACTTCGTCCACCAAAAGTTGAATAATCTAGCTAACAAATTACAACTAGTTGTTCCAAGCAATATGAATCCCGTTGGTGCAGAGGGGAATATTTTCAGTGCCCTTTTTGATCAGGTCCCCGCGAAACGAGCTGGGGATGAGAAAGATATCGCTGGCGCTGTTCTTTACTTGGCTAGCCCTGCTGCGGTATGAGCACTATCCCTTTTTCTCAAGCTTAGTTAATAAATCTTATTGACTGTTTTTAGGCATATATTGATGGAATATCTCTTTGTGTTGACGGCGGGCGTGTCTTGGTAGCAAATGGGCAGACTTAGAAAATAGCTGATACTATATAAATCGCCAATCTCGGCGTAATTGAGCATTCTTCGATGAAAAAATTCTGCTGACAGTTTTGATTTAATCATCTTCAACTAGGCCGTAAAGGCTTCAAACTACGTATTAAAACCTGATAGCCTCAGATTGTGCAGAATGGATCCTGGCGCTTGCGATGATTGCAGGCGGGGTCCTTCGCCTCGGCAGTGCGGTCTCCATCGATTAACTGCACGCAAAGGCTAAAAGTTCCGCTGGGCAAGTAGCCGCGGAGTGGGGTCCGTTATTATTGACATTTGTCCTCTTTAAAACGTCGGATCGTCCGAACACGCGGGTCGGAGGGAACTATTTCTTGCCCGAAGCGAGCGACCGATGACCTCACAGCACGAACAGCAGAGAAGCCCGCATCGTAACCGCTCTTTTGCACAAGTACGTAAGAATACAATCCATTACAATGTCGATAGTTTCACTAGCCGATGAATTAAAGTATAGGGCCCTCTGAATCTCACCCTGTCTCGCGGTGGCTAACCAACATTCAGGTCCACTCTCACCATCACGGATTTGCATCAGATAGCCGAGCAGCTACAGATCAAGATCAACAATCAGAAAGATGCTGACGACTATTTACTTCTATTGAAGTCCTTGGACTCTGTGATGCAGGATGTCGAAGACTGGCCAGACTACATTCCTCCAGAGCTAAAACCGTACCCCACCACTAAACCCCGCACATTCTCCAAGCCCAGTCAAACTTCCAATCCGTTCAATGCTTGGAGCCACCAATGTCACTTCAAAGCCTCAAAAACTACCAGCAACCTGCTAGATGGCCGTACCATTGTGATCAAAGACAATATCTCGGTTGGAGGTTTGCCGACTACCCTCGGGACCTTACCTGAACTCTTTGCTGAAAGACGATCCTATCCAATCTCAGACATTGACGCTTCCGTTGTCTCTCGTGTCCTAGCTGCAGGCGCAACTATCAAAGGATCAGGGACTTGCGAAAGCTTTTGCGCATCTCCTTTGTCATTTACCTCTCCGAATGGTCCCGTTCACAACCCGCTTCAGCGAGGATACACGGCAGGTGGAAGTAGTAGTGGCTGCTGTGCTATTATTGCAGCACGTGTATTGGCTCAACAACATGGTACAGCCGTCGGGGATACGGCAGAATTGGCCATTGGTAGTGACCAAGCAGGATCTGTTCGCATTCCTGCTTGCTTCAACGGGTTATATGGCCTAAAGCCTACCTTTGGGCTCGTTCCGTATACCGGGGCGGGATCTATGGCGGCAATGATCGACCACTTAGGACCGATTGCTTCAAACCTGGAAGACATTGCATCTTTGCTGAAGATTATTTCTGGATATGATGGATTCGATCCTCGAATGACTCCTGAATCGCCTATCATCGGTCAGGTTAAGGACTATCCCACGCTTCTGGCGGATTTTCGAAAGTCCCTGACAATTGAACCTCAATCAGGAAAAGGGATGAAGATTGGTTTATTAAAGGAATCATTTGAGATCCCCGGGGTCTCACCCAAGGTCAGAGATACAGTTCGGCAGGCCGCAACAAGTTTCTTCCAGTCAGCTGGAGCCCAAGTTGTGGATGTATCAATACCCATGCATGTCGAAGGGCCTACTATTTGGACTGCATCGACAAGGCCTTCTATGTCGCGATGGCTATGTCAAGGAAAGTCCTCTGGCCATCTCACCTATTCGGCGCCACACATTCAAACCACATGGCCACCCACACAAGAGACTTATGAATTGTTGACACGAAGCAATCCGGCAGTGGTCAACATTATCTTGAGCGAGCAATTTGCGCAGCGTAAGTTTGGATCTGCGGTTGAGGCAAAGGCCCATCGCAAGGTATTCGAGCTACGTGCAGCATACGATCGAGCACTTGAGGATGTTGATGTGTTGATTACTCCATGTGCACCTTCACCTGCCATGCCTCACCCAACTGCGCTTGCTGATGAAAGTAGCAACTCTTCAATTCTGGAGAGGCTGAGTGTAGCTGTGGGAGTAACTAACAATACGTGCCCATTCAATGTGACTGGTCATCCAGCAATCAGCGTCCCTTGCGGATACTCGGGGGAATCCGAGCATACCAAGGTGAAATTCCCCATTGGTATGCAGATTATTGGAAAACGGTGGATGGATGAAACAGTTCTTATGGCATCTGCGTTATTTGAGCACGGCATGAAACTAAGCACCGCTTAAATCTTATTTTCATCCATAGGACAGCATATCTAGGGGTGGAATGATGATGTCGAATAGCATTGTTTAAATTCACCAAGTTAACCCCCGTTGACTGTTTATTAAAGCTTGATGTGATTGAAATCTCCAACCTTTCTGTACTGCATGGTTACTTGCGACAAATCTTATCTTGTGGCTTATCTGGTACGCTGTGGCGCTTAGCTACTCAGAAGCTTGCTAGAAACTTGTTAATCTCCTGGTCCATCCAACCTATATCCTCTTTGCTGCTGCCAGACCCAGCAAGATGGCCCCATACAGAAGGGATTACCTTCAAGACTGCATTAGGTAGCATTCGAGATTCCCTCTCGCTGGCTTCCCATCTAAAATATTGGTCCGATTGGCATGGCATCAACAAGACGCGGGCCTTGATCTTTGATAAAGCACCATTCAAGTCATTTCCCTGAAGGCCCTCACAGACTGTAATATCTCCTCTCTGCCACATTCCAAGCTTGATCAGCAGGTCTTTTGGATGCCAAGTATCATAATTTGTTCCGGTCACATCATGGTCCCAATCCTCTAAGCTTTGATATCCCAACTCTCTGTAAAGTTGCTGGTCGAACCAATCCGCACTGGTCAGCCAAGCGGAGTATGATTTTCCAAAGGCTCTAAGTCCACGCGGGGCCTTGAATGTCTCTGGATGGTGACAATCATCCCTATAGTCGACGGAATTCTCCAAGGCTGTTTTTGGACCTTCCAGGAACTGAAAGTTGTGTCTACTCGTTCGAGCAGATGAGCAGATGATGACCGCATTTCGAACAAAGTTGGGGTACATTGCCAACCAATGGTATGTACATTGGCCGCCCATAGAGAAACCGGCAATGACATCTAGTGCTTTGATAGAAAGATGGCGCGTGATGAGCTCATGCTGTGCGCGAACGCAGTCTCTGTAGTCGAGAGATTTTGGGAATCCACTGGTGTTTGACGGACTCGATGATTCACCATTGCCGAATAAGCCAACTACGATAACCCGAAAGTCGTTCAATGCCCCATTCGCAAAATTCAACATTGAACGAACTCTGCCCCGAAAGCATGTTGGGATAAGGGCTACTTTAGCTTTGTCCGGGCTGAGATCCAGATATGCTAGTTTAGCCTCTGGAATCGTAGTTCCATCCTGAAAGGTGAATTCAGGCAAGGAGAAGTACTTGATCTCAGGCTCTGTGGACGGCGACATCTTTTTGGTGGAATGAGGAGACACCAAACGAGAGGCCGGTTTGGGGCAGCATCAAGCGGGGTTATACTCGGCTTAGAAAACCGGCGTCTCGAACGAGTCTCAGCGGTCCCCCACAATTCCCCGGTGCAAAATGTCGGAATGTCCGACCGGATAGGCATTCCCTTTAGTTAAGTCCGTCCAATAGTCATCTCGACAAAAGAAATCGGACGTTCCGATATTGGTTGGAGAGCTTCGCCACACAATGGTCATGTTGCGATAAGGGACAGGACATGCAGACCTCTCAATTGCTGCCACGATCAACTGCCAAATACTGGACTAAAAACTAGGAAATGAATGGGAAGGCGGTATGTTCTCAGTGTTGCGGCTCAAGCTAGGCTCTCAGAGAAAGGAGACATATTTGATAAGTCGGCCTCAAACTCAGTGTTGCACATTCAACAGACCTATTCCCCAAAGGTCTTGACCCCTCCTGACCAGGTCTGCAACACTCGAGCTTTCAGCAATGATTCAGAGGGACCAAACCCATCGAGAACTAGGAAATCAGCCCTGAACCCCGGTTTCAAACTTCCTGTCCATGATTCAGCGAATCGAGAGAATGCAACACCCGAGGCAATCGCTTCAAACGCCTCCAGCAAGCTCAACGCGCCTTTTGGGTTCACTTCCATAGTCAAGGCTGGATCAATAGCAGATTTTCTTGTCGCGGCGTTATACAAATTCGGAAAAGGGAGATGCCTTGCTGTTGGGGTATCTGTACCGATTGCTATACAAGCATTGCCGTGGGCAAATCCTCGATATGGAAACACCCTCTTCCACGCGTTGGGGGGCGGCAGGGTTGGATAGGCCTTTACTAAGGCCGGGTCGCTTTGTACGGGTTGAATTGATACCGTAATACCAAGATCGCCAAGTCTTTTTGCGTCTTGTTCTGTTGTTAGCTCCAAGTGCTCGATTCGATGTCTTCCATGCGGGGCTTTGGCATTCGCGGTTGAGTTGATGGCTTGGTTAATGGCAACGTCTCCGGGGCATGAATAGCGACCTGCATGCCTGCTGCAGCGACTCGTTTAATAACCAAATCCATAGTGTCTTGAGGCCATAGAGGCTTGACAGGGTCGGAATGGCGACCAAAGGGATAGCTCAAAGCCGCTGTATAACCATCCGGGACACCATCGGATATCAACTTGACACCAACAATGCAAAATTCTTTGCATTTTGACGGATGCCATTTCTCGTTCATTAAGATAGCTTCTTCCACATGCTTGAGGACATTCTAGAGGTTTAGATCAGAAGGGATAATCCAATACGCAGCAATGTGAATTGGGATCCCATTTGTGTCTCGAAACAGCACCAATGCTTCCCAGGCGCTTTTATCCATCGCCACGTCAATTACGCCAGTGTATCCAGCGGCCGAATAAGCATCAAATGCGCTTGCAAGGGCCTCTTGTTTCCCTTCGGTCGTGCTCTTGCCCATGAGATGTGGCCAGATAAATCCCAATTGGGCTTCCTCAGCCAGTAACCCAGTCGGATTACCATCCTCGTCGCACGGCAGATGAGTCTCGCCAAGCTTTTTAATCTCTTCTCTGGGTAACTCTTTCAGAGCTGCAGAATTTCACCATGTTGAATGAAGGTCCAACACCTCCACGAAGATAGGCCGTGGGTCTAAATCGTCCAGTATGATGGCGAGAGCCAATCTATCAGTGCTAGGCAGATGCCATCCGCGACACAAAAGTCGCAAAGTTCTGAGTTAGCCTTGGCGTATTTAGAAATTCTCTGTCGAATCTCCTACAGTGGCCTACATCTACACAAATCTAGTTTCTGTAAAGACAGTCCAAAGAAGAGCATATGAACATGGCTGTCGATTAAGCCGGGGATGACGGTATGTTTCTGCAAGTCAACCACCTCTGCGCCCTCTTCTTTTGCGTGCGCCACCAATTCGTCCTTCTCCATACCCATGTGTTGTATCTGCGATCCCTTTATGACCAAACAGTCACAACCATCAATCCCTCCGAAGAATCTTCCGTTCACAAATACGCGGGGCGCTATCCCTGAACGCGGTTCAAATGACTCTGCCTGTCGAGTGCGAAATGGGGATCAAAGCATAGAATAGCGATGTATGCTTTACCTTGATTGAGTTATAGTCGCTAATGTTTATTTCTGTTGACCATGCGCGTTATTACACGGCGGTGTGTCCGACAATGCAGTTATTCCCCGGTCTTCAAATGCTCCGTCGGAGGTGCCGGCAATCAATAGTCACGAGTTTCAAAGTATGACATGAAAATAGGAAGTTGCTGGCGGCCAATTTAGTCATGTATTTACGTAAATAGCCCGGCTCCGACGCGTTCAGGAGACTTGAAGTCAACCAACTCGCTCTTTAAGTGTATCTTGACACATTGTCCTGACCTGTCTTCCTATTCGTGGCGAATATTCCCCAATTCTCATGGGCCTAGTGACATTGTCGCAGATCCAGGTCCTCCTGTCCAATGTATTAATTTGAGATTTGACTCCCCATGTCTACCTCTCAAAGTTCTTCGTAAACTTCAATAATCACCGAGTAGGACGATGGATCGACCTCACAGACGGCATACCATTCTCACATTGAAGGGCGGTGATGTCATCGTATAGGATTTGCAAGATTCCATTAAGTAAAAGGTCAAAGCTATTGGAATAACAGAAATCCGAACCGTCGTATTTAAAAGTTGGCCATTTGAGTGGGATAATGTTCGAGGCGTGAACAAACACTCTTCCAGTTATTGTTAAATTTCACAAGCAATCGCTCAATCCCGGGTTTCATCTCTAAAATCGCATGGTCAATTGGATCAATAAGAACTGTGTCAAATATATCGTTACATGTGCAATATTAGGTTTGGTCTTATGTTCTATCATCTTATTCGCTTCTTGATATGTCAACGAGCCTAGTTTCTTCTGTTTGCAAAGTGTTGAATCAAATCACAAAATCTAGGACAGAGACCTTCCAAGATAGGCTTGACAGTTAGTGCGTTTGTTTGTTATTGAAACCTCCTATACATGATGATATTTCTAATTTCAATGCACGTGCGCCTAGTTATTCATTTTCTCAAAAGACCGACCAGAATCTCTCAGAACCACAACAACTAATTTTTGCAAGAACGAGGAATATTGCACTCAGAGCATAGCTTGCCACAGTAAATGCAATGAGGCCCCAATATTTATTTCCACATGCCGTCAGAATTGCTCCAGCAATAGGGATGCCCGTGAACATGCTGAACCCAAGAAGATTAGGATAATTCTGACCAATTTGACAAAAGAAAAGTGCTGACCTGATGCTAACAAGGATGTATGCAGTTGCATACCATCGGCCAAAAGACTCAAGACGACAGAGTTGACCTACACAAACTGGGGCCAGACTCACATTGCTGCCACTGAAAAAACCAAATGAAAGCGAGAATATGATCATCATGGCTTGACTCTGTTTTGCTGGTAGCCAGAAGCAAGCAGTGCAGATTGCGCATCCGGAGAGCGTCAGAATCAATACATTGAATCGTCCAAACCTATCAGCGTAGTATCCTGGAACGCAGCGACCAAGAATTCCACCTGCATTCACCAGTGAAAGCAGCAAGTACGAGATTTCTGTCGAGTCGCTTTGGTCAAGTGCGTAGGAAGGGAGATATGAAAAGGGCACAAACAACCCCCATTCCATGAAGAAAACTCCTATACTTGTAAGAGCTAAGGGTGCATGGCGGAATATGGAAAAGTCAGGGCGAACTGTGGCCATCGTCAGAGGCTTCGGCAGAAATCGCGGGCGAACAAGTATGCCAGCAATAGCGGACGTAACAATACAGAGAAACGCCGCGATCCGAGTTGCCCAGATGAATCCAACTTGCGAGAAGAGATTTCCAAGCATAAGAGGAAATACTATGCCCCCAACCGCACCACCGGAAGATGCGATACCGGTGGCAAGTCCTCGACGTCGATGAAAGTAATGGGCCACAATTGACACTGCCGGAGCAAAGACGAGAGAAAGACTGATGCCACCGAGGACACCAAACACAACCATGAAGTGCCAATACTCCTTGCAGACACCTAACAGAAAGAGAAAGACAATGGTCCCGATATTGCCGCAGCAAATAACGGCTCGCGGTCCTCTAGCATCAAAGATGGGGCCAACTTGGATCCCACAAAAAAAGGTCAGGCCGCTGTATACTCCAAATATCCATCCGATACTTAGATTGCTATAGTCTTGGAGTTGATTCCTTGAGAGATGGGCTTGGAATGTTCCTATGCTATTCATCAGGCCCATGGAACCAAACAAGGCCATCCAGCTGCCGAGAACTACACTCCAAGCCCTCAATCCCCCTTCAGGATATGTGAGTGTTTCTTCGCTCCCAGTTTCATCTTGATCAGTAATTTGGGAGGTAAAGTCATCAGTCTTTTCGGAGGTTGAGTTGTCATGAGACTCCTGCGATTGTTGATTGGTACTCATCCTTGGAAGTCTTTTGTTATCGGTACAGAAAAGACAGGCATAGAACGAATGATTGGTGAGGATATAAGCCTAAAACGAGAAGGAAACACCGAAATTAGAGGCTATGCAGAGAACCAGTTACCGATGGGCAACTTTCTCCCTCGGCCCTCGGACGACAATCGGAGTTTCATGTCATCACGTTGCTTCATTTCCCGCAACGAACCGACGTCGCTGGCGGCTCATCCGACTCAAGCGCAGATTTGTACCCAATATGGGTAAGTCTTCTACCTCAGTGGATCGCCAAGTTTTGGTCAATTTAGACCGTTGAGCTTGACTTCACGATGTCGGAGGGTCCGACCGTCGGTAGCCCCGACGCAACTCAATCCGCCATGGTGGACCATAGATCTGGAGATCGAGCATCAGCAGGGTTCAAAAGCCGATCGATCCAGTACTTAAAATAACTCTTGCGTTGATAATTTACTTTGATTGTTGACGAAGCTATTCACACCTTTAACCATCTTGATCTTAAATCTCTTCACCAACCTAATTACTTTATACACAATGTCTCCCAACGGACAAGCCTTCTTGCTCGACCCAGAAGCTCCTGCTGGGCCTACCCGCTATCCGCATGCCAGAATCGTCTCGGCAAATGCGCGTACAATTTATGTCTCCGGCATTGCATGCCGCCGCCCAGACGGATCATACCCAGGCGTCATAGAGAATCCAGACGGATCTTATACTCTTGACATCCGGGCACAAACCGCCGCTGTTCTCAAGAACATCGATGAGATTATCAAGGGCGCAACCAATGGTGCAGGAGGAATATTGAACGCGATTGATTCGGTGGTTTACTTGTTGGATATGAAGTCTCAGTATGCGGGCATGAATGAGGAATGGAACAAGGTGTTTCCCGACCGTGAAAGCGCTCCTGCAAGAGCAACAATTGGAGTTAAGGAATTACCCGACCCACGACTTATTGTTGAGGTCAAGGTCGTTGCACTCGTTGAATAATTGAGAATAAATAAAGAGCACTGGACACATGCAAAGATGTCCAATTCATCAAACCTAGAAGTCAGAATTGATAGCAGTGAAGTTGTAGCACTTCTGAAATCCAGTGACAAATTTTTAGTTCAATGAGGTTTTCGATATAGTTTCAGTAGTCTCAATCCTTCTCATATCTTCATGTTCCCAAAACGCTTTTGTGAAATCCCAGGTTGTCGATGGGCGCCGTTCCAATCCAGAGCCAGTGGGCCTTCGCCGCCCACACTGCATTATATCACAATATCATCTAACTTATACATATATATGTTTTGACTACCAATCATTTTGTATACAAAAGGTCCTTATACCTTTCCACAATTTGTGCTATCATCCTTTCGAGTTTGGCCGCTTGCGAAAACTTCACGGTAAGCACCTTGAACAGCTCAATCGACAATTCAAGATCATCAATCGCTTTTGTGTCCTCCAAGACTGTAACGAGATTATCCGGTTGTGCCGTGATGGCATAAACAAGCGATACCGTCGACGTAAATATCGCAAGCAAGTTCAGCCAATTGTATGCTAATTTGCCTTGCCGATGCATATTGATAGCCTGTCGTAGCGACATTGAGGCCGCTTCAGCCAGAATTTTGATCCGCCTCTGATCCAAAGTCGGAAACAGTGGAGTCGGTCTGTAAAGCATCGCAAGGTGCGTATAGTAGTTGAAGTCATACCAGTTACTCGTCAAGTGAGGTACCTGGTCATTGACATCGGGGAGAGGGAAAGGCATATTGCGGCGCCATTCGATCAGCTCTTTATGGAGAGAATGCAATATTTCTTCGCGCTCTGAAGCTTCCAGTCTTGAAATCCTGTTGCTGGAATATACCTGCGTCGCTATTTTGCCTGCAATTTTTCTCAAGGCCAGGATATGAAGAGGAACAGCCATGAGCGATGGGTGAAGTGTGTTGCGGGGTTTTATGCCTTCAGCGTCAATCTCGTCATCGTCTGCATCAGTAAAAGGCTATTTTGATATCATCAGTTCATTTCTTTAGCGTCTATGTTTCCATAGTCAGGCATTCAAGCCCTTACCTGGACATCAATGTCATCTTCATTTAAAGCAAACGGCCTTCCGAGTGCCACTGACACGACGCTTCAAAATAGTCAGTGGGAACAAGAAGATAGAAAGGCCCAAAATTTTAGTTCTTACCGGTCCATCATGTAAACACAAAAGAATAGTCGCTTTCGTCGTTCAGCGACGTCGCATGGAAGGCCTTCATAAGTTGAAGAGGTGTGCAGACCCATCCCGAGGGCAATGCGGGATGCAATTCCCACAAGAAACCAGGTATCTGTGAAAAATGAGCCTTGTGTTGAAATGTCAAGATTAGATGAGGCTTACCTGGCCCTAGCTGGTTAAAGAATGAATATGACACTTGAAGCATAATGACTTCTAAAGAAGCCTAGATTGACGCGTTAATCCAGTAATCAGACAATACCGAACATGTCATACCATTTCTCCAAAACCAAGAGCCGCTTCAAAATATGTTAGGGCCTTATTATAGTACAGCATAGACTCTGATTCTTCAGCCAGCGACACCGAGCAGTACGCAGTGGATCCAATGGCAAAAATCATCCATATTCTGAACAAACAGAGAGGGGACTGGGCCAGCGGTCCTTCTGGGTTGTCGAGGATGTCCTGGAGTGTGGACAGGAATTCGCTTTGATGGACGATAGGGTAGAGCGTGTGAGAGTGAGAAAAGTAAAAGTTGACCCAGCGACCGATTTGCTCTCGATCTGTGGGGAGGTTTAGCTGCGTTAAAGCGTCGTCGGTGCCCGACATTTCCGAAAAGTAAGGAAAGTCGGCGAATATTATCGGGTCACAGAAAAGGTTGCTGTTGAAATTGGTAAAGATGTTGGGGCTGAGAAGCTCTGAAGGCGAGCCAACAGCAAGACTAGGCATCGGGTGATGGTCGTCGCTGGTGCCAAATATGAACTCGGATTTATCTGGGGTGAGGCGCCGAAGCACCATCTGTGTAAGTTTTGCAAAGGAAATCCCGGACGTCGACCCGAGGTGTCGCTCGGCCGTCGCTTCTAATGATAAATTCTTCATCTCTTCGTTGAGCGAATGCGGTGGTTTGACCGACATCTGAGGAGGGGTCTCTCCCTGGGCGGGCTGAATGTCCAAGACTCCCCAGGCCGAGTCATGGACGGGAAATGTGGGAGAGTCGATATGATTTTGGTTGATGACGACGACATCCTCGGAATCCACAGCCGCGCAGACGATTTCGGCCGCAGCTGAATGCTCTACGTTCCTTTCACTATCGGATGCCTGTGATTTGGACGCCAAGGAGTTCTCCAGGTCCTGGATCCGCTTCTCCAGGCCTCGGACATAGCTGTGCGATACGAGTAAGCATTGTGTATCGTCTTCACGGGCACGCGGTGCGGCCATCTGGGCTTGGTCCTGGACCGCGATGGAGCAGATGAGGCCTAAGGCGACGGTACTCACGCGATAGGATACGAGGCTGTCTGACGATCGTCATCGAGAAAGCTGCACGCCACGTGTGCTCTGTTACAATTTTCGCACTGCGGCAGAGTCCTGTCGCAGCGCTTTTTTCTTCTATGGCATCTAGAGCAGGATGCTCGGGCTTGGGCGGGACCAAAATGAGGCGTCATTGTCAGTCACGCCAGGAGGTTATTGGAAGAGGATGCAGACCGCTGCAAACGGGAAAGCCGGGTATTCGTACATAAATATGTTTCGGGGACTGGACAGCTTATCTTGATCTTCCCCGCACTGCTGTGTCCCCCGCCGATATGGAATCCTTGATCCGAGGAGTCGATGTATGTATGCACCATGCGTGCCACCCACCCAGGGCTCTCCTGCTGCTGCTGGGTTGGACTAGGTTGGGCTAGGGAACTACCGAATGCGACAATCCATCTACCGGTACCCTTGTTGGCGTCTGCTTTGTCGTTTACGGGCTTGGACGAGGAGAAGTGATGCGCCTAGGGGGATGTCCGGGGGTGGAAGAGATAGCCATATGACAGGTAGTTTTTCTTTATCTGCAATCCCATGGCATTGTTTTGAATCCTATCTTTTCCCCAATCCATTCATTCTCAAACGCCAATTAGGGAATAGGCATCGTTACATCATCCCGAATTCCCGAACCCATACTTGGCCCAGTCAATGGCCTACCCTACATCGATTTTCGGGATATGCAAAGGGACCATGGAGGCAATAGGTAGTTGGACCTATAGGGAATTTTCCGTTCTAGAATTTAGCGGACGCTGGAATACTAATACGAGATTGTTTCTGTGTTGGAGCTTCGTTTGAAGGTTTTTGTATTCTATGTGAAGTGAGTTTGTCGCAACCTGTCCCTTGGCTTGAAAGCTCACCAAGCGTGATGTGGAATCGATCATATCACAGTGAAACCCGAGTATTTCACCATGAGTAAGACAGACAAGACCAAAATCTATTCAGCAATAGAATCCGTCTTTGAATAACAATATACTATCTGCTATAACTACAACAACTCTTGTGCACCTCAATGCCCAAGAGCCCAGCGTGCCGGCCTTGATACAACAAGGAGGTGGAGCCTAATAAAGGGGGCCATGGAGCTGGGATGAGACATTTGGCCAGTCAAGAGGCACGAATTCGTCACACAAATCACCCGACTTCAGGGCCCACCATAGTGTGACTCTCGACAGGATGTCGGTTAGAAAGCCGCAGTGAGAAGCCGCCTAGCACCAAAGATGCTTGATGGCGGAGATGCCTCGCCAACCCACCTCTGCTGCAGTCTGGGGGAACTACCACAGACCTGCTCATTGTGTTTCTCATGCAAACGTAGTTGGCTCGGCTGTTGATGAACATCTCGTCGACTTGCCCAAAGCGACCAGAGGAACATCTGCGGGGAACCATGGCGGCATCCAGGAGTCAAGGGGATACTTGCCGTCAGCGGCCGCGGACAGGGTGCACAGTAGGTCCTCGAGCCTCCTCAAATGCCATTTTCTCGCGCTCGCTGACGCCTGTAATAGAACTGCCGTCCTAGGTATGACATGCTGTAGTTATGCTTGGATCCATATCCAACTTTTGTTGCTAACGTCGGATCGAATCGTCTCATGCGTGTAGACGCCTGGAATGCAAGTCCCCTTTGCACTCATCATGCATCATCACGCGTTGAAGCCAGGTCGAACTGACCGTGTGTTCCATAATAGGCGATGATGCCCAACTTGCTTGCACTCGATGCGTGAAGCGAGGGGCAGAATGCGTGCGAGGGTTTAATATCCAATTCAAGCATTATTCAAGCACATCGTATGTGTAGCCTATGCCGCGGACGCCCCCATGCTCTGCCGCTAGCCATTGACATTATAGCGAGACCTTGCTCTTCAAAACCCGCAAACGACAAACCATCAGAGTATTGTTTCCCCTCTCCCCTCGGACCAGACATGGTGCACCTCTGGAAACACATTCTCATTCATTGATGCGGGTCAGAGCCTCTGGTTTGACGAGTTTGTCTCGGATCGATACTTCCAACGCTGTCTGACCACTCTGGTTCCGATGTTGAGTGATCCTGATGCGCGGTTGAATCAAGACCTATTCGCAGCAGTTGTTGTATTGAGGAACCTAGAGGAGATTGAAGGTAAGATGTAATCTCCCGCAATATCGAAGCCTTTTTCTTACCATCCTGCGATCCTAGTGCCTCTGAATGGTGCCGACCCGAGAACCCATTTGTTTGGCAGCCACCTATTTGTCAGTGCCTCTACTGGACACAGTCCTTCTTCGAGTCTGGAGCCTTTACGAAGAGAATCTGCCCTGACGGGTCTTCGTCGCGCAGCCTTTCTCGTCGCGTTTCGCCAAGAGGTCTACACGGCGTTCGTATCGCAGCGCCCTGTTCTCCCGGCATTCCTTCTGTGCGATATCGATCGATCACTCGACACGCCGGCTGATGATTGCACCTGGACCAATCGCGTATTATTGCACGTGGCCGACGCCCTAGACTTTTGCTTCTACGAAAAACCAATCGCTGCTGATGTTTCATTGAAGCGACACGAAGAACTAGTATCTTACGGGGACAATTGGTATGCCAAGAAACCACGCAGGTTCAGCCCCATCTTCTGCGGCCACGAGACGTTTGATGACGTCGAGGAAGAGGGATATTCAAGGAAGATTTCGCCTAATATCTGGCTGCTCTCGGATGCGGTCGCGACGGGATTACTGAATTATCACCTTTCACGCATTCTGTTGCTCGCGTTTGACCCCCGGACACCGCGTCTGGGCCCCTCACGGGCGCACTCCCTAAAATGGCAAAACATGGAGCTCAAGCAGGAAGTGAGGACGCTGATTGGGATGGCGGATGGGAATCCCGGATGTCCGCCGCACTTTGTGCTTGCGTGCATGGGAATCGCATTGGCGGGGGACAGGTTCGAGGAGAGGTGGGAGAAGGAAGAGCTGCTGAGGTTCCTGAAGAAGACGTAGACGGTGTATGCCTGGAGCACATCGACAGCTCAGCAGCATTTGATGGAGGCGTGGAGCTGGATGGAGGCTGATGCGTGAAGGGCTGAGTGAATGAGGGCTCGCATTTTCCGGAGGAAGAGGTCGTAAGTGCGTGCATGATGAGGGCACATAGTTTTGAGCATTACATGGACGCTGTTATATACGGCAGTTAAGGTTAGGCATAAGCAAACTGCACAAGATCAAGGTGAAGTATTGAGAAGTAGAGTCGTTGTTTATCATTATAGACGGGTATCATGTAAATGGAGACGTAACTCCCGTGCCAACATTTCGTCGTTATTTGAGCGGTAAATATGTGTCCCCCCCTGTCTGAGCATTATAGGCCTTCCGAGCCACTTTTGTTGATAAGAGCGAGCCAAAGACTCCGCCAAGGACAAGTAATATCCCACACCAGAGCTGGAGAACCATGTCAGCCAAGAAAATGAAACCGAACGAAAAAAAAAAAAAAAAAAAAAAAAAAAGAAGAAGAAGCAGGGCATTGAAGGGGATTGGGAAGACATACATTATATCCAATACTGGCAGGTCTAGACAACAGCGGTATTGTCGACGCAGCAAGGAAACCTAACCCCTGGGCGTAATTCTTGGCTACGGTGCTCGTGATTCTTACGCACCAGGCTACGATGAAGCCGCCCATGACTTGCAGAGCCACAAAGACCCAGACTAATGAACTATATCCGCGGAAGAAGGTGGCAATGTGGAACTTGGACTGGCCCAGCAGGCCTATGCTGGCAAAGACGCACGTGTAGGCGGCCAGCTGGGCGTTACGAATGAAGAAGTCATCGGCTACCTTGAGGATCGTCTCCATGTAGACGCCCGAGAAGGCGACGCAGACGCCGGCAATGACCATTGCGGTGGCGCCGAGGGCCATGTCCTGGCCGGCGTCGGTGTCGGCGACCTTCTGGGACGAGTTCATGGCGGCGTCGAGCTGGACAAGCACGATGCCCGCGGCTACGCACACTAGACATATCCACTGCTTCCAGCTCAGCAGCTGCTTGAGCAGGATGCGGCTGAAGATGGGCGTCAGGATGAGCTTGACCTGCGAGAGCATCAGGTACGGGAGCAGGGGCAGGTTGTAGGCGCCGACGGCCTGGCTGGCGGCGGCGACGGTGTAGAGGATGGCGGGGATCGCAGCGCTGTGGTGGTGACGGCGCAGGGCGTCGAGGAGCGAAGGGTTGGAGGCGGGCTTCGCGTGGGAGCTGGGGATGTTGGAGAAGATGGCGATGGAGATTGTGAGTTTGGAGACTTCGGCGAGGACGACGGCGGTGAGGGGGTCATATTTGGGGGAGTTGTCGAGGGTTCGAGTTTGGAGGTTGTGCTGGAGCTGTTTTCGGGGGTTGTTTGGTTAGAGAGGTTTGTTTCTTGGGATCCTTGATCGTTGTTCCTTGTCCATATGATTGTTCTCCAACATGTTTTCCCCTGTTCCCCCTGTTCCACTTCCACTTTTCCACTTCCACCGCTTTCCTTTCCGTCCTCCTCTTGTACCACATGCTGAAGAGAAAAACGCAAAAATAAAAAAAATACCACATACCATTAACGAGGCTGCATTTTGAGCGACAAGCTGCAGTACAAGGATTTTGTCAGTGACGAGCCGGCGGGGGCGCCAGGGGCCATGCGAACAAACCAAGATGAGCCCTATAGCCTCTGTGGGCAGCGCAGAGGCAAAGCGGGCATCCCTCCAGCTGCTCTCAATGGCCATGACCGCGACCGCGACCGCGACGGACGGGGCGACGGAATGGCGGGCTTCGGGAGAGGACGCGAGGAGGAGCCTGTGCGACGGAGACGCAGAAGCAATGCAGCAGCAGCAGCGATTGAGTCGGAAGAGGGAAGAAACCAAGTCGAGAGAGAGACATCGAGGCCCCGAGGCAAATTCATGGCGGCTCATACACAGGCCTTTAACCAATTAAGACGCCCGAGCATCATGGCGTGGCTGAGTAGCACAGCGCCCGGCTCTCCGGAGCCAGTCGGGCCGAGACGCACAGTGATTGGCTGCACCGCGTGGAAAGATGCAGGTGAGGAAGGCGAGGGTGGCACTGGGAGGGCAGGACGCCGCAGGAGTGGCCCGAGTGGGCTAGAAGCCAGCGGCCCCAGCACCAGCGCCACAAAAGCAGCGCACGGAAGTACCTAGCACCTGCAGCAGCCAACAGCACGGCAAAAGCGGAATCGCGCATTACGAAGTGGACATTAGTTTGTGTTGATCCCAGCCGCCATGAACCCATCAACAGGCGGCAACAGGCGGCAACAGACATTGACAGGCATCACCAGGCATCACCAGGCATTCAGACCTGAAGCCCCCCCTGCAAACGCGCCTCAGCCGTGAGCGAATCCGGAAAACCTAAATCCTTTCGGCGTCGCATCTGGAGGCTTTGCGCGCTGGGCATCCACTGCGAAATCCTGCGTGATGCCTCCATGGGGCTGTAATTCGGCTGTAATTCGAGGCGGTGATCCTCGGGTCTGTCGTTTTCTCCCCAAAATCGGCTAAAGCATCTAGGTATATGTACTGGTCCTCATTCTTAATTTCTTTCTTCCTCTTCCTCTGGTCAGCCCTGAAGGATCATCCGCTGACTGCACCCTGCAGGGCCGTGAGCAAATCGCACCAATCGAAAGAGTCTAGAATTACGGATTGGCGAATCTAAGCAGAATGCGAACAACCGAAGGTCCGAAGCTCGACCCCTGCAAGTCCACTGTACAGTAGTTATCCTAGTAACTGGAACGCCAATGTGTGGAAAACGCCCGATAAATGGAATATTTTCTCATCTCTTTGCAGGGGTGTTTTGGGTCCTTCTCATAGTATTTTCACCCCTGTTTATGGAATTCGCCCTCTAACCGGAACGATTCGAGGCAAAACAGGGATGTCTGAATTCGTTCCAGTTACTAGGATAACCACTGTACCGAAGTCCCGACTAGAACCCAGAGAGACCCATTTGCATCCCCATGTCGGTGAGATGAGATGGGGGCACCGGTACATACATGTGACATGTCTGCCGTACTCAATGTTACCTCCCTACGGATATGTATGTATGATTGTATGTACAGGCTAGCTCTCTGATTCTTTGATGGACAGTCAGCCCTGTTGGATAGATTTTCCGCCACCATGCGCACCCCCAATTTGATGCGTGTTTGACTGCAAAAAACATTGCCATTCGACATCATGACTTACACCATGCACTATATGTAGGTGGAGAACTCGGCCGTTGATGCTCGTGCGGTGGCTTGACCGACTAACTTTGTTTTCTTTTGCTTTTTGGATTTTTGTTGTCCCTTGAACTGAGGCTGCCTGTACCTGGCCTGGCCCAAACCTTGCACCGTCTCCATCTCCATCATTGAGCTAAGCTTTGTGCTCTCACCTGTCCATATGATGACACGCTGTAATCTGCCGCCTTTGACAGCAAAGGCGACCTAGCGGTATTCTAACCCCAATCTGAACCCTCGATATCCGTAAAAATCACCCCCCTTTCCCCCCTATTACCTGGTACGGTTCTCTACAATTCTCGCCTCCAACCCTTCACCCTCGCCGTTCCGGCCTCCAGTCAGCGCTGGGCAGCGCCAGCTCGTAGCAGTGCACCTCCAACGCCAGCAGAACCGTCTGCTCCAAGAACGAAATGTTTCTTCCGATCTATCCGCGAGCGCCTGCGCTAAACGCCACGAACCCGCGTTGCAGGTCGCGGCCTTTGTCACCAAGCCATCGTTCGGGGCTAAACTTTTCGGCGTCCGGCAAAACGCTCTCGTCGTGATGCGCCACGTGAGCGGGGGTGCTCACCGACGACTCGCCCGGGATGAACTCATCGCCGACCTGGCAGCCCTCAGGAGGCGTTCTCCGCGGCAGCCCGAAGCTGGACGGCGGCGACAGGCGGAGAGACTCGTCGACAACTGCGCCGAGGTGCGGCAGATGCTTCACCTTCTCGCACAGCGCTACGGCCTCATCCGGGTCAAGCGTCGCATCGACCTCCTCTCGGAGCTTCTTCAGCGATGCGGGGTTGAGGAGATAGTCCATGACGTTGACCATGGCGATTGCCGTCGCCTCTGACCTGGCATTCATCATGATGGACACCTCAACCACAATCTCGCCCCAGTCGAGGGTGTGCGCCTGGCCGCTCTTGTCGCGTATCAGCGCTCGGAAGAAATCGTCCGGCTTCTCGCTATCATCGTATCGAGACATTCTCTTGGTCGCGCGGTGGTAGACCACTTCGTTCGCTCCAGCACTTGTCTAGGAACAGCATCTGGCGGAATTTGCCCGACAGCTTTCGCGCAAGGAACTTGTTGAGCTTGAACCAGGGATATGCCCAAACGGGAGATGCAGTGGCTACAGCGCTGGTATGAAGAGCCTCGCGGAAGTTGACGTCGTGCAGTTTGCCATCCACGGTCTCCACAATGCACTTGTCATCGCCCTTGACCAGCAGGCCCAGCTTCTCAGAGAGGCCAATGTCTGCAATAGCGTCGATGGTGGAGAAGTTGGTGGACTTGCGATAGTCAAACGTTAAGTCGCGTCGTGTTTGGCTGAGCGGAGCGGTGCATGCCGTGTCGCAGGCGGCGATGAACTGCTCTGTCTTCGCGACTTTGAACTCCCAGTCTTCCAGATTCTTAAGCGCGTAGGCAGACGAGAGCACCTTTCGTCTGGGCGCATGCTCGGCCTTGTTGGGGGTCGGCGAGGTGGGCATGTGAACCTGTCGTGATAGAGTAGAACAGATCCTTGGTGCCGGGCGTGCCATGACTGTAGATGTCCTGTTGTCCGTGTTAAAGACTTGTAGATGATCAAAGCTGTGAATACGTCGTTACCTTGATGGCTTGCACCCCAACAAACGACAATCTCAAGGCAATCGTAGCTGACCTGTCAGACTACGAAGTGGGAACCAGTTCGGTAATCCCCTCATCAAAGCATGCCATGTTCATCATGCCCACATTCGATATTCGGCGAAGGTGACCCCAGCGACAACGGGGCTGATCTTTGGAAATACTTGGCCGCCAACGAGCCACTCACCAATCTCAACTACGCTGCCCTGGATCTGGGCAATAGCAATTATCAACATTGCAACTGAGTTATCGACGTAGTCAGTGCGGCTCTTGAGAAACTTGGTGCGACGGCTATTCTTCCCCTCGCAAAAGCCGATGATGCCGATGGAACCACTGAAGCTCAGTTTGTTCACTGGAAAGAATCATGCCTCGCCATGCTGCAGCGGATGATGAACGTAGAAGAGCGTGACCCAGTATACCTTCCGGGTATCAAGGTTGACATAGACGGATCTCTCGACATTATCGTCTTGCACCTGGGCACTCCTGTGCACTTCAGCCTCGTCTCTACTCCATCTCGAGCAGCAGCGTCAATTCTCCCAAGACACCAACAATCACGGCCCTGGTTGCGAGAACACCACGGAAGGGTGCTCCGGAAACTTTCATCAACGGCTTGACATCCAATCTACATTCAATCTGCGGCCTTGCTGGTCAATTCACAGCCTTGATTGAATCATTTGTCTGATTCAATTCCTAATGATCCCGTGCCTCAACTACGCGTCCTAGTTCGCAAATCGAATTTCCGTCCTCCACCATCTACCTCTAACATCATCATGGCCCGGATGCTGTCTTTTTAAGCTCTTCCTTGATTATATGGTCTTCTTTAGGACTTCTATAGCAACGGAATTACAAAGTCTGACCTGCCACTCCAGTTCCTGCTGAGACTTCTCGGAGCCGAGATCATCTCGGTATACTCACGCATTGAGTACGTGGGTAAACCGGGCCGAGGATACGTCCAGGACGCTGTCGCGAATAGCACACAGAGGCCGAGTACCATGATCCTTGAGCAAGGGGCTCGAGTCTACGTCTGTGGTCGTGCAGTAATGTCAAGAGAAGTCGCGACTGCATTGAAGGAGTCTGTTGGGGCAGTAAAGGGATGCAACGAGCGCCAACAATGCGAGTGGTGGGCTAGCTGGAGACGACAGGGAGGATTTTTGAAGGATGTTTCGGGGTAAAATCAATATCGCTGTGCGTATTATCCGCACGTCAAAATGGTTATAAAGTGTTATGGATCAGTGGATGGGTTTGTATTGTCAGTTTATCTCATACTGTTGGGATCGCATCGTGATGCAGAAGCCTTCTAAAGCTTTTTTAATTCACGGGCGGCGGCTTCAATCTGCATCTGAGCTTCAGTCTTGTAGTACTTAAACTCTCTTGTCGGAACTCCTTTTGCAAACATTCCGTCCAACTCCTGATAAGACCCCCCAGCAGTCTCGGGTTGACAGAACCAAATGTAAGCAAGCGAGATGATGCACAATCCGCCAAAGATGAGTGCAACTATGGCACCAATATTTCCTTGGTCTGGGTTAAACATGAATGGGATGACGAATTGCCACATGACGTTGATGGAGTTTTGAACGGCGTATCCAATCGCAATAGTCTTGACACGCAGGTGGGAGGTGGAAACCTCGGCGAGCAATGAAAACGCCGTCGAACCAATCGACACGTTGTACCGCCAACTGTATATGAGTATGAAGGCAACCGTTCCAGTAATCATTGGCTGGGTGGTTCCTGTCCCTAGGCCACCAGTGATCAACAAGAAGATGGTCAAGATCACAAGACCCCAAAACGTTAGATCTCGTCTTCCGACTCGATCAACTATGGCAGCTGCTGTCAAGGTGCGTCGTAGGTTGGACTTGCGCAAGCACTCCACGTAAGTTACGCCTTCAGTTTCCTTGCGGACCTGGTCTAAGGTGGGCTCAATAAGAGCGAGCTTACTCTGGCCAACTTCTCTAGCATGTCTTAGCTTATGAAGGCTTCGTAGTGCTCGGTCTCTTTGTCCCTTTGAAGCAAGCCACCATGGGGATCTGGAGCTTGTTAGATAAGAATGTCTGGTCTGAGAGTGGCAATACGTACTCAGGCATTACTAGAATTGAAAGGAAGGCCACACCAGCGAACCCCCATTGAAAGCAAAATACAGTACGGTATGCCCATCGAGAATTGACGTCCCCAGTGTAGTTAATGACATTGAATGCTACAAGGGGTCCAATGCCGTAGGCCACGCCAACGCAGCACGTAAAGACACCAAGAAGGGCCAGAGGCGTGATCTGTTGAATGATTAGCACACAAAATACGGTTGAAATGTCTTTCTGAAATCCACATCTCCGATGTAGCTGACCATGGTGGTGGCGACACCGCCAACCATTACTCCGTTGAGAAGTCTGCCAAGAGAGAATACTAGGTTTGAAGTTGCAACAAACTCAATGGTAACATTAATAAATGAAAGAATTAGAGAGACCAATAGTACATATTTCCTTCCAATAATATCAGCCAATTCTGAAGATACCAGGGAAGATATCACAGCGCGGGGAACAACACAGGTGATTAGCAAATCTTTGTATGGAACTGGAATAACATATCTAGCGACTGGTGCACTACTGAATGCCAATTGCTACTTGGTAGGAATCACGTAGTCATCACCGTATTTTCCTTTCGGAATTCGGGAATACTGACAACGCTTCCTGCTGCTTAGACGTCGAAACTGACAATAAATGCACCAGGCGTAAGCCCAGGGATACTTGAGAAAAGACTTCCAGATTCCAGTCTCATGGTCCTCTTGGTCAGATAAATGGGCCAGCTGAGCTTCGTGCGCAGCTTCCATGTGTTGTACACCATTGTCTTTGTCAATGGCATCAGTGCTGTTGTTAGCCATGATGGTGGACGATGACAGAGATTGAGAAATAAATGCAAATTGCAACCAGTCGCCTGAAATAGTAGCCTTGGAGGCCAACTGCTCAATTTATAGAAAATTGACGCGTTGCTTCAGCCGTACGAGCCTTTCTCGCATTGGTATCGATCAGCACTGATAAATGCGCTTTGTTACCCCGAATTTCCCCAGAAGCTGCATCTCTGGGGACACCGGGTTTTTCTTCGGGGAATGCTCATGTCGGTGCCGTATACCGGCTTCGGTCCTACTCTTTTGGATCAGGACCACCATTTTCCTGGTGCTTGATGTTGCCCAAAACTGTAGTGGGACTCGTAGCCCGATCAATGTCACGCATCTTGTGCATGTGGAGTGGTAGTAGCTCAGAACATGGAAACATCGCGAAGACAAACGAACCCAAGTTAAGCTTTCCGCTTGGGTTTGAAAATGAGCTTCGTGGAGACGCCTTGATATGCTACCTATGCAGGTTGAAGACATTGGGGAACACGAAGTCATTGATGCTGTTTGAGATCTGTAAGGTGTGCCGAGATTCATGATGATTTGAATTTGATTTCCCGCAGATCTCGAAAACACTGCTTATGACGTGAAGAGGAGAAAGATATAATTTACCTGTGTTGATTGTGAAGTTTGATTACGCAAGTAAAATACAGCGTCTTTAGTTTACATGCAAGTCTAAATCTGAGGCACTTTTCCTTTCCTATGGCTCATTCTAGTTTCTCGTTGACAGGTTGGATGAGGATGCGACGGTAACTTGTAAGAGGCGGCGATCCGCTGTCCGTAACCTCGAGAATCAAGTGTAGGAGTAGGCCGCGCTTGATCTGCTTCTTTTCCTTGAAGATGATGCATGATTCCTCGGGACCGGCAATGATCACCTCAACCTTGCTGCCGCTTTCGTTGACCGTCTTAATCTGTAGCTTGGAAACCTCAGCCAGGTGGTAGGTCTGCTCAGCACTCGGCTCGCGATAATGGTACCACTTGAAAGAAAGGTCATCTCCATCAGGATCGTACGTTGCAGAGGCATCAAGTGTTATTGTCGAGCCAGCAGCGGCCTCGATATTAATCGGGGTGATTCCAGCGTCGCCATCGACATCGATGACAGGATGATGGTTCACTTTGGTGAAATCATCCGTCAGGGTCCACTGCATGCGTGCAGCGAAGTCATTTTGGAAGGAATTCCTCCAGCGCCAGATAGTGGCCTTGTTACTGTTGTAAACTCGGCCATCATATCCCTCGACTTGATCGGCGGTATCGGCATAATGGCCCATGGGAATTCCCTTGCTGCTAATATTGACGGGAACATAGCGTCCACCCCAAGAGCCATACGAGGGGCGTTCTGGAAAACTGAGCCCGTTTTGGATCAAGTATAGGAAAGTGGGAGTGTCTCCCTCCATGATGTACATGACATCGGGGTACTGAGCTCCAAGCGGTCCAACCTGGATGTGCTCCTTGAGCCATTCTTTGGTGACCTTGGATGGATCTGGTCCACCTTGGTCGACGGGGGCTGAGATTCCAACCCAAGTAGAGTTCGCGTATTGATTCCAGCCATGCACTGAGCAGATATAAAAGACATCAGGCCACTGGAGACGCATCTAAGCACTCGTGTCATCCTGGTCTGATATGGCGTACTCGCGTAACTTGGAGCAAAGCTTCGCAGCGTCTGGGCGATCACGAATTTTGTTTAAAACTCGGGCTAGCACATTTGCACCTCCCCAAACGAGGACCCAAAGAGGCTCTTCTGAGGAAGTTAGGCTCTTTAGGAGCAGTTCGCTCCCTTCGCTCAGAGGGATGTCGTCACCGACAGCGTCCATGCCATAAACCTAGGGCAATGGCCTTAGTTTTCGAAGTGGATATAAAAATCAATAAATGATGACTTACAGGCGAGCCGCGTTTGATAATGCTGCGAAAGTAGTCTGAGGAGGGGTATGGGAATTTCGGATGAACATGTGCATTGAGCTTATCGACAACGGTTTCGTATCCGTTGACAATTTCGAAGAGGTTCTCTGGGGCAATCTTGTCCTTGAGCCACACTGACGTTGTCGCGACGACGCCTTCAGTCTGAAATTGGTTCGAGTAAGTCAGGTATCGACAAAAGGGCTCGGCATCATCGGGCTCGTTGGTGATATCAGTGAGGATAAAAACACGGGGCCTGGAGGGAAAAGCAGCCACAGGCGCCCGCGACGACGTTGATTCTGTCATATTGAGGCGAAATTGAGACAGAATGACTACATAAAGAATCGTTGACCTGCATCTTCGCGCCCTCGAATGTCACTCGCCTTTTATTACGCAGCTGGTTCATCACCAACATCCGCATCAATGGCCTCTTCGCCCGTAGATAACCCGATGCGTGTCTGACGGAATGAGAGATGCCCTGAATTGGCAAGATTAAGCACCCGATCGGCGCTCATTAGACCAAGTCAGCCGATTGTTATCCTGAATGATGCAAATGGGAGGGTAGATTTGGAAAATACGCGGAATCTCAACACAACCAGTGTTGTTTTCTCTGGTGGCCATCAGTGGTTGGAGCTGAGGATTCTGATGTACTCCTCGGCGTTGTACTGCGCATTTATCTCGAGCTGGTTGATCCTTGAGCTCAAACCTCCGTGATACAGAGAAAGAAAATCAAAAGTCCAGTGAAATCCTTGTGATGATAAATGCCAGTGATGGCGAATAGCTTGCATATAAGTAGCTGATTTTGTTGCAAGCATGTCTGAGCGCAGAATAAACATCCTTTCCCAGTTCAGGAACCACCTTGGGATTCACTAAGCTTTTTTAGAGACTTTCTAGCACGAGAATACTTTCACATAGTTAATTCGCTATATCAGATTCAAATTCGATCATCATCCCCAGTGAGTTGACTAGCCGTATAGCATCTGTATGCAGTTGCGGGAGGCATTGCAAAGGTTATGTGAAGTAAATGAACTCATAATTTCCCCCGCATGACCACAGGAAGCCCAGGAGTTGCTATCCCTCGTACCACTGTGCTCCTGATGGTTGTTAGCTCGCCGCTTGGCGTGAGGGGCCATCATACACAGTAAGCGGAATGGCTCGGATGCAAGGGTCTTAGTTCCGGTGAACCACCTGACTCGGGGTTTGCGCGGGGTGCAGCAAATAGCTTCCTGTGGGGGAATCAGCAAGGCATGACCCAAGTTTGCCCATCGTATCTCCGTGTTTGTTTTGCCGATAACCGGCCTAGGACAGCTGAAGTGGCTGGAGTGCCCTGAATCCATTCTCTCACAACCCACCGCCGACTTGGTCTGAGAGTCACAGAGCATCAGAACCTCCATCTATTCGCTCCTTATGGAGAGTGCAAGGCCCAACACCAGGGCCGACTACCCCGATCCTTCGGCCGGGCTGCTCGAGTCTGTCCTTGCGTGCAACTGCTGCCGCCGGCGTAAGCTGCGCTGTTCTCGGGAGTTGCCAGTATGCCAGCAATGTCGCAAGACGGGTGAGTCATTCCGCAGCCCTGCCAAAGCGTGCAAGTAAGATTTGGCGACTCATAGAGGCACGCACAGGAAGCGAATGCCAGTATAAGGGTGAAAAGAGCAAGCCCGGAATGAAATCCGGAGCTATTGAGAGCATCCATCGTCGCCTTGGTGATTTCATCCACTCAGCCCTTTCCTGGCAAACATCCCTGACTGACATCTAACAGATAATTTGGAAAGATGCATTGAAGAATTACAGTCACAATCACAATCTTCCCAACCACACCACTCTACAACCGCTTCATCAAATGGAACGGGTAACATCCTGGCTTTGCTTGCACAGGAACTAGAGCATCTGAATGACAAACGAAGCCATCATGTCATTGAACAGGAGCCCTCTCCTTCTCCTGTTGCATTTCATAGCCCGCTTGTCAAAGAGGCGTCGAGAAAACGAAGGCGCATATGCGAAGATTCCCTAGTCTCTTCACCTCATTTTGCTGGGACACCACCGTTACCGGCAAGTTCAGTGCTTGATGCGGTAATTGAGAATTATTTTAGTCACGTCCACCCGTGGATTCCAATGTTACAGAGAGCACGGTTTGATCAGAGACTTTCAGACCCAGAGGAAAGACCCAAGCCATCAGTAATCCTCCAAGCCATGGTTGTCGCCGCCACAAGATATGTCAACCCAGACCACGTCATGGACAGGCTTTGGTCTCACAAAGAGCGAGAGGCTGCGAGAAGCTGGGTAATTTCCACTGCGATGAGCTCTCTGGTCATCGAGAGCCTTCAGGCGCTGACGATAATTGCATTTAATGACGTATGTCATGCTCCTTCTGGCTACTAATTGCCCCATTGCTAATAAGATTCAGATTGGAAATGGAGAGGCCATGAAAGCATGGTCCACTATTGGGTCTCTCACTCGTACAGTGGAATATCTGCAGCTGACAGTCGAAAAGGAGGAGCTGGATCGACCACCATTATCGAAGCCATTCGCCTCGTTGTCACCCCATGACGAATGCCCATGGATAGAAACAGAGGAACGGCGAAGAGTGTTTTGGAACATTTTTAACCTGGACAGGTTTTGTTCCATAACAATGGGCTGGAACACAAGTTTGACATCAAACGATGTCCAACGACGTCTTCCCTGCGACATTAGCCTGTGGTGGCAGGATGAGCCTGTCGTCACGCCGTACTTCAATATTTGGGATAAATCTGCTGGCCGTATCGGAAACCCGATTGCCTTCTTACCGTCTCATTATGGATCTTCCGGTCAACACACAAGCCCCGAGGATGACAAGAGCACACCCGCGGAAACGGGACTGTCGCCGACAGGCTCAGCTCCAGCGATAAACATGTCCACAGTCGGGGCATTTGCATATTCCGTTGAAGCTACTGAATCACTCAGCCAAGTCACCACGTATTTCCTGCAGCAGAAGGTCAACATGAGGGACCAAAGAGAGATTGGGAGCTGGCTTACCCGGTTCAAAGAGCTTGATCTCCGTCTCATCCATTGGAAGATGTTTCTCCCCCAAAAGTGGAAAGCCGACATGGCCAGGCAGTCAATCCGGATGGACCCGAACCTGACACTGGCACATATCACGCACAATACTTCCATTATTCTCCTCCACCAACCCATCGCCTTCCCGCCGATCGACTGGTCGTTTAGCGCTCGTTTACCGAGCTCCTCTAGTGCAGAAACATGCCACGCCGCTGCGATTGAGGTCGCATCTATCACCAGAAACTACCTCAAGACCTCACCCTCTACCCTGCCAGTGGCGAACCAGTTTGCGTTTTGCGTCTTTATTTCTGCACGTCTGTTGTTGATCTATTGGAGATATTACAGTGCCTCCACACTGGCGCCCGAATTTACCTCCCTTTTGAGGAGCCTTGATGAAATGTCAGGATTGTGGTCAGGATTTGTTGACTCGGAATCCTTGAATTTGGCGGGTAAATATGCCGAGCGCCTGCGAAGCTTACACGAAAAGAGCATCGGCAACGAATTCTTCCGAATCAAACCATCTGGTTACACGACAGAAATTTCTCATCAGAGCTCATCGATATCAAGAATCGAGCCATCTCGACTGGCAGGAAGTCGTGGCCAGCATGCAAAGCACAATGAGAAGAGCAGAGATTTGAATATTGCACCTAACGGCGGCTTGTTGGGGACAGTTCCTGTGGCCACGGACACAAATTCTGAGATTTCAGACCTGGAATCTGGAACAAACGATCCGTACCGCCAAGGCGTGACGGGATCTGGTGATTTGAGCTCAATCTCTCAAATATTCCTTGACCGGAATTTCATAGATGTGGATAGAATCATTAGCCTGGACGACGGAATGTTCGACGCTGGGTATGGGGGATCAGGCTGGTCTTGATTGGATTAAGGAGACAACATGGTGATCATGATACATGGAGCGACGGGAAGTAGATTAGAGATAAATGCTTAATTTATGAGCCCATGTTCTATTCTGGAATATTTTAATCTGTAACTAATGAAGTAATGTGATAACTACCTCGAGATCATGCAGTTATTCTGAGCTGGCTGCGGGCCTCTCGGGGAACTTGTTGATGACATGCTCGATTGAGTAGCCATATCCAGCTGCGCCGCAGCCAACCTAATTAAGAGTAAGCAAACAGAAACTCAGATAGAAATATTTGAGTGATTGACGTACAATAATTGCCTTTGCCTTGTCTGAAAAGTAGGAATGGTGTCGCCACTCTTCTCTAGCATGGATATTGGCAACGTGAAGCTCGATGAAGGGAATGTCCACGCCAAGGAGGGCATCACGGATGGCAACAGAAGTATGCGTAAAACCACCAGGATTTAGCACGATTCCATCTGTGCCATCGGTCCTCGCCTCTTGAATCTTGTCAACAATGGCGCCTTCCCAGTTGCTAGTACATGTTAGTAAACGGAGCTCCGGGTGTCATCATACTGTATCATACCTCTGGAAAAAGTCAACATTAGCATTTAGCTGCTCGCCTTGTTTCTTTCCGGCAGCTTCTACGTCTGTAAGAGTCTCGTATCCGTACAATTGGGGCTCACGGGTGCCCAAGAGGTTCAAGTTGGGTCCGTTGATGACCAAGACAGTCTTCTTCCCGTCACGCATTTTGCTGTCTTTGGGCGGAGAGAAATTTGGGAGAAGTAAGTTGAGATGGAGTGCTAGGATTGCAAGCTAGTGAATTGAGGCGGTAGTAAATATCGTGAAGGCGATGTTGATGATTGGCTTCCGTGACAGGAATATTCACTTGAAATTATATCTCCCAAGATCTTGAATCCTCATCGGACCAGGGATACTGGAGAATGACTCTTAGCGTACCCCACACCAGGCATGTGTCCAGCTTCTCCGCTCCATGTCCACCACCTTTGCTCCAATGTGGGTTGGTGCCGCTGTTGGGGGCAAGCCACTTCGCAGTTTCGTCTGTCCGAGACTTAGTCCGAGGGCCCAAGATGATGAATCAGGTTCAGACGAGAAAGTCCGAAGAGCGGACGCTTGAAAGCCCCCAACCCCAAGTGCTCGAGTCATTTACTTTCGCGCGGTCATGTGTTCTTGTGAAAAGATGGAGATGCGGGATGCGGGGTGGGGATGAGCTGTTGATTATCCGACGCGGGGAAGCTGTGAGAATCTGCACATGTGAGGACATGTAAATTAAAGTTGAGAGTTGTGCCGGTGTCTTGGAGCTTCACAAATCATCGCAGTTTAGCTTCATCAAGACCATCCTGGCCATCTGTCCTCTCCAAACTCTGAGAATCATTATTGGGTTTCTTTGATTCCATCAAAAGGCCAATATTTTCTGCATCACACTCACAATTGACCAAAACCAAACTCAGTTACCCCTCCAGGACGCTTCAGCAATGGTTGCTCAACCTATCGTCCACAATGTGGGCATCATCATGAACGGCGTCACCGGTCGCATGGGAACCAACCAGCATCTCATCCGATCCATCTGCGCCATCCGAAAGGAAGGCGGTGTTAAGCTCCCTGATGGAGAGATCATCATGCCCGACCCCATCCTCGTCGGGCGAAACCCGCTCAAGCTCCGAGAGCTTTGCGAAGCCCATGGAATCTCCAAGTCCTCGACCGACTTAGATGCCTGCCTCGACGACCCCTATAACACCATCTACTTCGATGCTCAGACGACCGGCCGTCGCGCGGATGCTGTCAAGAAGGCAATTGCCAAGGGAAAGCACGTCTACTGCGAAAAGCCCACGGCTGTCTCGTCCGAGCAAGCATACGATTTGTACAAGACCGCCGTGGCCGCAGGCGTCAAGAATGGTGTTGTGCAAGACAAGCTTTGGCTTCCCGGCCTGGTCAAGCTTCGCACTCTCATCGAAAGCGGCTTCTTTGGGGAGATCCTCTCAGTGCGGGGTGAGTTTGGCTACTGGGTCTTTGATGGCAAGGGCCCTGTCACGCCTCAACGCCCAAGCTGGAACTACCGCAAGGAGGATGACGGCGGCATTATCAGCGACATGCTGTGCCACTGGCAATACGTCATCCAGAACCTCTTTGGAGACATTCAATCGTTGACTTGCAAGGGTGCTACCCACGTCAAGGAGCGCGTCGATGAGCAGGGCAAGACATACAAGTGCACTGCGGACGACTCCGCCTACGCTACGTTCGAGCTCGACAATGGCGTTGTCGTTCACTTCAACTCTTCGTGGACAGTTCGAGTTCGCCGCGACGATCTCTTGACCATCCAGGTCGACGGAACCAAGGGCAGCGCCGTTGCTGGCCTTCGGGACTGTGTTGCTCAGCACGAGAGCCAGACTCCTCGACCCACATGGAATCCCGACGTGGATTCTCCCATCAAGTACTCAGAAGGATGGAGCCGAGTGCCAGACTATCAGGCCTTTGATAATGCATTCAAGGTGCAGTGGGAGATGTTCCTTCGTCACGTGGTGAAGGATGAGCCATGGAAGCACAGCTTGCTGGAGGGTGCCAAGGGTGTGCAACTCACCGAGCTTGGTATTCAGAGCTGGGAGAAGAGAGCCTGGGTGGATGTGCCAAAGCTGGGGGAGTAATATATTGATAGACTTTATAAAACTTAAATTCCTTATTACCTCTTACTGTTTATTCTCCATTACCTGCTGTTTGAATGAAAATAACAAGCGTGTTTAAAAGATTCAGTCACTGACGGTATGTATTCCGGATTCCGAGAAGCCCCGAGCCCGGTTCCGGCATGACGATAAATGTTGAAATTGACAGTGGACGAAAAAAGAAAAGGAATCAATGATTAGTGTTCATCCATCAATTAATTCGATTGACTTGTTTCATTTCACAGAAGCTTGTAGTTCGGACCTTGACTCATTCAAATCATCATGCTTGAGCTGCGGACTTTTTGTCTATTATTCTATGCATAGCTAGTCTTCATTATTCAACACTTTATCGTCCCATGTGGCCACCATCTACAACAAGAACCTCTCCAGTTACATATTGACTAGCGTTGCTACATAAGAACACCGTGGGCCCGGCAAAGTCTGCTGGTGCACCCCATCGACCTGCTGGGCAACGGCCGATTCGAGCGGCGTACTGCTGGGGATCCGATCGAAGGTCGGTATTACTGTGAAAGATTTGATTAGCATTCTATCAGTTCCAACTTTTACTGGACTCAGTACATACATATCAGTGGCGATTGAGCCAGGCGCGATCGCGTTTACTTGAATGTTGTACTTTGCCCACTCATTGCTGAGAGCCTTTGTAAGCTGCGACACGGCTCCCTTGGATGCTGCGTAGGAGGCCACAATCTCTCCACCAATAAAGCTGTTGAGCGAGGCGACGTTGACAATCTTGCCTGATCTTCGGGGAATCATGTGTCGACCGGCGGACTGGCAGATGAAGAAAAGAGCCTTCAAGTTGACGTCGACGACCTGGTTTTATGAGCTCTTGGGGATCAATAGCAGAGGCACACAAAAACGTACACTATCCCACTCCTCTTCTGATACAGAAATGGTTTCTTTTCTCTTCAGTAGTCCACCACAGTTAATCAGAATATCGATGCGCTCATCCATGACGTCCAAAGCCTTCTGAAAGACAGCCTTTGAATCCTCCATGTTGGTAAGGTCGCAGTGGACAATTTCGGCTCGGATGCCCTTGGCGCGAATGGCGTCAGCGGTGGCTGTGTTGGTGACATCGCGCTGCGCAATGCAAATGGAAGCCCCAGCATCGGCCAAGGCATGCGCCATTGCAGCGCCAATACCTCGAGATCCTCCTGTGACGAGGGCATTCTTGCCCTTGAGGGAGAAGAGCTCGAGGGCGGGAACCTCAGGGGTGTGGGCAGCAGCTAGGGTAGTCATGGTGGGTGTGCAATTGAGTTCTTGGTGATGTTGACTATCAATCTAATGAGTTAATAAAACAAGAATCTTTGATGACGCGGTAATAAATAGAAAGGTTCGGGCCCAAAAGTGGGAAGCAGCCTCACATAAAACACGTCCAGTCTGCGGGGTGCTTTGGGGAACGTTGGAGCTACAGACTGCCAGTCAAGTGCAATCGGAGGTAGTCAACCGATGAATTGGTCGTCATGCTCATGAAGTCTTGCTTCTTACGGCTTAGCTGTCGAATTAGACTTGCCGGGGCGGAGTTGGGGGTGGGGTAGACATTGGTGATAGTCTCATGCCGCCTCATGATCCAGTCGGCCTATTTCGTCCGAGGGACATGGCCCGACACGCCGCACGCCAGCTTTGATGTTTTAGACACGACTCAAAGAGCTAATCTGGATTCAGATTAAGGTCTGCGTACTACGGTGCCCCAATAGTTCACGGCTAGCCTCATTTTACCCCGCGATCCTGGGGGCTGCCCCTGGTTTTTGGGTCCTATGGGCTGATCAGTCTGGGCGTGGGCGGTTGCTGGATGCTCTTAGCTGGTAATCACCATCACGCAGCCAAGACTTGCTTACCAGGTTGAGTGTTTGCTCTATTGAAAGGCGAGGTATTTGAAGTAGGACTATTTTCCACCTTGCTAGGTTGTAAAGCATCTCTCCAACAGGCCTGGAATATCGCCAGCATCTATCAAGACGAGAAGCTGAAAAGAACAGCTCAAAATGATCGCCTCGGTGGTCGACTCACAGCCAACAATGACGGCCGCTCAGTACTTGGGATCTCGCTTCTCAACTTTGAAGCCTCCCATGGACAAGGTCGTCAACCCGATCACCGCAATGCGAATGCTGAATAGAGAGCAATGGGCATTCTTCATGGTATGTTTTGGTATTCTTCGTTGAAAGCAATACCCTCCCCTGATTGATCTTCTTCACAGTGCGCCTGGTTCGCCTGGGTGATTGACGCCTTCGATTTCTTTACCGTCAGCTTGACCGTTACACCGCTCGCCAAAGAGTTCAACAAGAAGAACTCTGACATCACATGGGGAATCACGCTGGTGCTCATGTTTCGATCGGTCGGCTCCATCATCTTCGGAATCTGGTCTGACAGATTCGGCCGCAAGTGGCCCTTTATCTTCAACAACATCCTGTTCATCGCGCTTGAGCTCGGTACCGGATTTTGCAACACATATGGCGAGTTCCTTGCTTGCCGAGCTCTCTTTGGCATTGCCATGGGAGGTCTCTATGGAAACGCCGTGGCCACTGCGCTTGAGGACTGCCCGGAGCAAGCTCGAGGTGTCATGTCCGGCTTCTTCCAGGCGGGCTACCCAGTTGGATACCTTTTGACAACCGCATTTGCTCGCGCCTTGGTCGGTACAACCAGTCACGGCTGGCGCCCGCTGTTCTGGTTTAGCGCTTGCCCACCCGTCTTCCTCATTCTCTGGAGATATTGGCTTCCAGAGACCCAGGCCTATCGAGAGCGAGAAATTCTACGACAGTCAACCTCCACAAACAGAACCGGATTTATCCAGCAAGCTGGAGTTGCCTTGCGGGAGCATTGGGTCACTCTCGTTTACATGGTTTTGCTGATGGCCGGATTCAACTTCATGGTGAGTCCAGATGGACAAAAAAAAAAAGACTCACAACAAGCTAACTAACTCACCCTTCAGGCGCACGGTGCTCAAGACTTTTACCCTACCATGCTTCTCAACCAGTTCGAATTTACCGCCAACGAGATGACCATCACACAAGTCATTGCTAATTTTGGCGCCATCTCCGGAGCAGTTTGCGTCGGTTACCTGTCCGAGATCTTTGGACGTCGTCTGACAATCATGGCTTCTTGCGTTTGCGCAGGGGCTTTGATCTACCCTTATACGTACGTCACTACTACAGCAGTTGCAGCAAGCGCCTTCTTCCTTCAGTTCTTCGTGCAGGGTGCATTTGGCGTCATTCCCACTCACCTGATGGAGCTATCACCGGGTCCCATTCGAACCTTTGTTGTGGGAACTGCCTACCAACTTGGCAACCTCGCATCCAGTCCCGCAGCCACTATTCAGTCCACCATTGGAGAGAGCTACTTCCCACTGAAGCCCACAGCTGCTGGAGTGAAGCGCTACAACTATGCGATCGTTATCTGTGCATTTCTTGGCGCTTGCACGGCGCTGGTCTTCATTGTTACATTCCTCGGACCAGAGAAAAAGGGCAAGCAGTTTGGGCTCAGCGAAGAAAATGATGAGTACGGAATTTCGTCTAAGGATCCTGAACACATCATGGGAGGATCTGAGCACAAAGAGATGGCTTAGATAGTAGCAGATTAAAACCTGAGTAGCTCTAGTCTACTGAAGATTTGTTTTTACAGAATTCCACAGCGGCTGAACCTGACATTCTGGCATTAAGAATTATATTTTCTTCTAGGCCCGCAATGCTTTTCTTGCAATGTTTTCGTAACAGAGTGATGCACCAGAGAAGCCACAAGTATTGGGATTTATGATAGAATAGCATAGCTTAAGGTCCATGTAGCTGAAGGGCAGCCTAATATCGGATACATTCAAAGTAATAGAAACTCGCGAAACATGGCAATAAATTATAATACGCAGAGTGGCGTTGAACAACGACTCTTCCTGTAGGGTAAACATAGTCCAGGTCTCGCGATCCGCCACGCTTCTCCGCACCGCCACATGTTTAGTCACAAGCCGGCTATGACCCCGCTCCTCCCAGAGCTCGGCTTGAACAACCGAGGGTGTAGACTAATTGTTGTTTATTGAGAAGGTATTCATCATTACTTAGGTACAATTTCACACTTTGGCAACAGTTGGCTGTCCTGGATTGTTTACGTCTACAGCATTGGAGCAGACCCTCGGTGGAGATTGATGCAGCGGCGTCCTCATCACCACAATGTCTCAGTACAGCGACTACAACTGGGATCGATACCTGGAATTTGTTACCAACGTCCCCGCGCCCCAAGAGGACATCGATTACTTCCTCTCGATACCATGGGCTTGTGAGTACCTCCAAGCGTCCGGTCCGTTCAAGGCGATCCCATTCCTAGCCCGGTACTCGCTGAAGGACACATCAAACGGCTTCTTCAGCAACGTGATCAAATCCAGGAAAACCATACCCCATTTGCTTGCCCTGATGCCAAAAGATTGCCAGGATTTGAAATATTTTGACTCAAAAAATCATGAAACCGGCGCGAAAATGAGTCGAGATTCCTCTCAGCCAGATTATCTTCTTTTTGTCTCTCTGGGCCCGGACCTCAGCGGTTTCAAGAATACAACCCACGGCGGTGTTCTTGCCTGCCTCTTCGACGAAGCATTGGGTGCATGCGTCGAAGGAATACGGCAGTCGGTTTCGAACGACAGGGCGGCGCTTTTGACGGCATACCTAAACGTATCCTACCGTGCACCGGTGCCAACCAACACTATCGCGATGATCGAGGTGCAGCTCAAGAAGAGGGAAGGAAGGAAGTGGTTTTTGGAAGGAAAATTACGTACCGAGGACAATGTGGTGCGTGCCGAAGTAAAAGGCCTCTGGATCAGTCAGAGACAAACCGCCTCCCTCTAAGCGGATGGAGTGTTTCAACGCCATGCAGCGATGGTCTGAGCCGAGTTGTTGAAAGGATCGACGCTGTAGACCTCCACGTCTGGGGTGACAATTGGGTTTGTCGGGTCAATACGAAGCGGTGTGTTGAGCCAAAACTGTCATAATTTTCTTGCAGCCGGGGTCCAACGATTCTGGTAGCCTCCTTGTTCGTCAATAACGACACCTGGCGTGGACATGGTGAATATGTTTCCTGAGAACTAGCAGGTTGGAGGCTGAGTGAAAGAAGTCCCACATGTTGATCTTACAACCTTGTCTGACCACAACAATTTACCGCTTTCTGCCTTCAAGACAAGGGACGACCAACACTGAATGAAGCATCGCTAATTTTCTGACATCTCGCACTAGCTATTTTTGAGCGTGGCGCGGGCGTAGAAGGCGGCATCGTTGGCCGCCCTTCAGCAGGGCGGGTTTTGCCACGTCACGAGGACTCCAGAACAAGGCAACTGTTGAACTGCATGCAGATGCCATAATGATATGCAAATACATGGGTGAGGATGCAAGGAAAGTGTGTCTAGGATTTCGCAATATGGTGACGGCTTCTGTGACATTGCCTTGCGATGACGGGTCCGGGGTGACACTGAACTGAGGTAAATGGATTCTATGGTGGTGTTCACGATATCCGAAAGCTTGCAGCGGACTTCCCAGGGGCAATGCAGGGTCACATTATGCAAGATGAAGCTACCACAGCCTGACTAAAAAACCCAACCACACCACGTGTAGTAATGACTTCCTAGATGTATGTTGGTCGAGTGTGCACTTTCGGCCCCCAACGCCAAGAACACTGAAACCTTGCTGGCAGAATTGTCTGAACGAGAAACTTTGCTATGAATACACCCAAGAGCGACTTACTGAAAGATAGACGGGCAATTAAAAATGGATGCAATAATATAATAGTTTTCGTTCCATGGTCGTGAGCTTTTGGCATCATTTGTGGTCCTCATGAGACATCATTTATCTGAACCGTGGGGAACTAATTTGTACTAAGGCAACAAGCGTACGGGTAGGGCCATTGGCCTGTTTTAAATAAATTGTCTGCCCATACATTCAGAAAGGCGGTGCAACCGTGATGCCACCTTACACCAGGTATGCAAAGAGAATTTGAAGGCGCTTAAGGCTGATGCTGGCCTTTGGTTCTTGACCCAACTCAAAAAGATTGGTCGAAAGTTGACCCAAAGATCCGGAAACACCTCTGATAGGTTAGATATATGGGCCTTGAAACCTTTAGCGCTGGTAGAAGCTGGGTGTTGGTTGTAGGCTGGATCATGGCCATGCTTGCAGCGACCTCAAGGTTAAGTCGAATCAATTACAATCGCTTAGCCTGAAAATGGGGCACAGCACCATTTGCGCGTATCTGCCTTGCCTGTGTGCCTTCATGGCGCTTAACGCGCATGATGCAAGTCGTTCCTCCAGGATGATACGTGTAATGATTCAAGCAACTGTCAACTGACAATGAGTTGCCAAGCAGGTCGGAATGAGATAAACAGAGAACGAGGCATTTTCATCGAGACATATATTGAGGTTCTGCCACTAGGTTATTACAAGTATCAAGCCTCTGATCCATTGATTCATTTGTTGTGGTCTGACAGCAATCTTCGCCCTTTCTTTTCTATTCTTTCCTTTTTTCTTATTTCCTTTTTCATTCATTCCGTTCTCTTTTTTTTTTCTAAATCATTCATGAAAATGCTGTATAAACTCTTCGCCATTATTTGTTTCCAGCTTACTGGATCAATCACTGCCAGAACCCTCCAGAGGCCCCCGATCGTAGCGAGCAACGATATCGCTCCTCATCTTCCAAGAGATCTCGTGCTGAGAGATGTGGATCATACCGAATCCATCGGTTGGTCCAAGAAAGGAGAGTCTATTATTGATGTGTAGGTACTCTCCTGATTCTGCCTTACTTTTACTTACAGTGGTTGTGGTAGCGACCTGGGCGGTAATAAATTTCAAGTCAACTGCACCGAATGCCATCTCTCTGGAGAAATACAGACAGCCTATGATGAAGAGAAATTGGACTTTTGGAACTCAAACCTCAAGATATCAATGAACAAAGTATCCGGCTATTTTGACATGAGTATTCTATCCGGATCCAGTACCGAACAAATTATTCCTTTGTGGAGCGTGGGAGGCATTAGTCTCGCGGTAAGTTCCCCAGTATCGAGACGGTGGATGAATGTTAATTGTGGATGAAGGGCTCTTCAGTCAACCTTGGCCTCGGGGTTTATCTCGAGATGGTTGTTTCAGTTGATGGAGACCTAACGGCTTCGGGCGGGTTCAACTTCACTATTCCCGATGGGTCATATGTTGTCACAAGCCTAACTGGAGGGGTTGAGGCAAAGTTGTAAGCATGGGTCCAAAATATTTCAAGTTTTTCACTAATGTTCTTGGAGCGATGGATCGGATAGCGACATAATAGCATGGGACTGGACCCAGGGCACAACCACGCTCAAAATTTCTCTTCGCCTGCGCACTCAACTTGGTGTGACCCCCAAGGGGTTTTCGCTTGGGGCTGAAACAGCAGTCGGCGTTTACATGAATGTGATTGAAGTTCTCATCGCTTTTGAAGATAAAAAGGATGACAAGACATGTGCGGTTGAAGCCGCAGAGTCGTGGAACATCAATGCTGGGGCCTATGCCAAAGTCGACGTCGATCTTGATAAAATTACCTTTGATGTTGGCCCCACCAAGTCGACCACGTTTCTCACAGGGCCAACCTTCACACAATGCCTAGAGTCCGCCTCTTTGACAAAGGTCACTGCCATAACCAACGTCCAGTCCGTTACCGCTATCGCATCCACGACGAATGATATTGCTCGCAGCTCTGCTACTGAGGGAGCAAACGCAACCGAGACCGAGGACTGTGATGAAGGTCATGATACATCAGCACCTTTTGCGTCAAAGACAACTCCATACCTTGTTTCGACCATAACCACCAGTCCCAATATGAACAACACTGCGAGTACTCCAACCAAGACGACCACAGTTACTGGCCAAGGTGTAGCCATTGTGACGGTGACGGAAATCGTTGAGCAATACACCACAGTCTGCCTTGATATCCAATGAGAACTGCATGGCCGTCTTCTAATGTGATTCAATCTGTCCAGGACACTTGAACCAAATTATGGCGGCCTAATTGTTGGACAGATTTCTCAGATTGATTGCCTGTCGTGATGCGTTCCGGGCATGTTACAATTGAGATAATCCTGTTAGTGCCCGTCGATAATACCGCGCTACACAGGCTAAAATGTGATCCTGCGGAAGTTTAGACATATCAAGCGAATATCTGATCATTTGGGATTGCAGCTTTGTTTATGAGCATACAATGTCTAGACCTTGCACTCGAAGGACAATGACAGACATCTTCGGAATTCTCGTTGCAGTTGGCAGAAATGTATCTAAGTTGTTTTGCCTTTGCAGCCCATAACTCATTCCTGTAATGGTTAACACGGGAAAGTTTCGAAATTCGGTGGCAAACGCGTACCTCGCTTGCAATTCTGCCTATTGCCAAAGTGTGTACAGCATGTCTTCAACCCTTTCATCCTCCCCTCCTCTGTATATTCCAACATCTAAATCTTGTATTTGAGGACCTGTTATTCTCAACTAAGGTCCTAGAGGGTCATTTTCTCGTGAAATTACTCCGAGACAGTCATGAATTCTGGAACAGTTAATGGGGATCACTTTCGAAGGAAGTATGAAGTGCGCTTTGTGCATAGCTTGATGAGTTTAGAAAAGCTTGGATATTCAGAAGGCTGGCCCACCAATTATTGCCATTGTCATTAACAAGTAGCTATCAAAGCTAGCGGATTTGTCGGCAATGACTGATGGGTGATACAGGGGTCGTGCTTGATACACACCTCCGTCATGACAAGAAGCAAGGTGTTTGATAAAACGGCAGCAAAATTGGAGGTCCCAGCGCTATTCAACTTAGAAGCGCATATTAACACCGATTCGTTGGTGCGATGATAGACGTAACATGCGCGGATTTCGAGTAGCATGGAGCCCACCCACGACACACAATGCCTGTCTGATATCGTCCCTATGAGACAAAGCAGTGACTGTGACGCTTCTAAGGACGGATACTTGAGCTAGAGACCCCAAAGCCTGCAGTATGCACCCAGAAGCCATCAAGAGTCCGGGATCAACGTTTCTTGAACTGTCGCTGTCCGTCGGTTGCGTATGCAAGGGGGAACACTTTGTGGTTTAGTACGGTCTGACCAGCCAGGTGACAGACCAGGAAGATCCTCATTTCGGAATAGTCAGGGCATAAAACCTGACTATATTGTGTACATGCGTTTTACGTTGGGAAGAATACATATACCTATTACTCCATCCAGCCCTGTTTCCATTACATCAGAAGCAGATGTCGCTTTGCAACTAGCTTACATCACATACCCTGCAGTCGTCATCAGTGAGGCCTGGGCAGCCAATCAACGTTCGAGAGAAGATATAGTTCACCGCTACAATGATAGCATAGCACCTGTTAGGAATCCGAGCGATGGGCGGTGAAATTATTCATGACATAGTTTAAAGTGATTTTTGTAACGTATGCCCTGATCTAGTGTTCTTATGAGAATAGTTTGGCGAGGCCTTCTACCGAGATGTTACCTCCACTTAAAACCAATCCCAAGTCCCAACCTGCCTCTCCGGCTGTTTCTTCTACCATCGCTCTAAACTCTTCATTAAACAATGCCACCGCCAATGGCACCGCAGCGCTCGGCTCGACCACTAACTTGAGTCTTTCAAAGATGAGCGTAGTTGCGTCCCGAATCTGGTCCTCGGTCACAGCATACATGCCACTCACAAGCCTCCGTTCATAGATGAGATTCCAAGGCCGGACCCCAATAACGCCAATAAGCCCATCAGCAATTGTTCTGGTTTTGACTTTTGTAATGCGCTTGCCTGATAAGAACCCACGGCGCCCGTCATCCGCGCCCTCGAATTCGGGTTCAGCCCCGAAGACTTTGATACCAGTTCCTTCGCAGCTGAGTGCAACACCGGAGAGCATACCCCCACCACTACAACCGGTGATAATTGCGTCCAGACCCTCGACTTGATCTTGCAGCTCTAAACCTATGGTCCCTTGGCCAAGAATAACATCAGGATGATCAAAGGGTGGCACAAGGCGAGCACCTGTCTCAGTGACTATCTGAGACGCCACAGCTTCGCGCTCATCCATGCCACAGACAACAACATTAGCGCCATAGCCTTTCGTTGCGGCAATCTTGAATGGAGTAGTGGTGTTTGGCATCACAATGTGAGCAGTGATGCCATTTTCTCTGGCTGCAAGTGCCAGTGCCTGGGCATGGTTTCCTACATGCCCTGTTAGTGAGGCTTTCGCGACATGCTGTAATTTGTTCTCGTCACAAACCCGCGCTGAATCCCACAACTCCTTTAGCCTTGCCGTCATTCTCGACCCAGCCAGGTTCTTGTTTCAGCCTCTCAATGGCATGAAATGCCCCTCGAGCTTTGAAAGCGCCAATGCGTTGCAAATTTTCACATTTGAACCAAAGTCTGATGATGGGCTTTGCAGGTTGCCGACAGCCAATGCGACTCGGGTCTTGAGGAGTAGATGCCATTTGCGACAAGGTCTTGTTCGTCACCACGGGCGTGAAGTGGATGAAAGGCTTGATCAGCTTGTGAGCCTCAATAATGGAATCCCTGGTAAGGGGAGGGCAAGTTGATAGAGCCGCCATGGCTGACAATTCTCTTGAAATAGTTGCTAAGTGTGGGCTAGGTGATGTATGAGAGTTTTTGAAAATTAAGTAGGAAAATGCCTTGCAGTTTGGTATTGCTTTTGTACACGTGCGATGGCCAAAGTGACTCCGCACTGAAAAGTGGGCGGCAAGATGTTATTCAACCGAGAGCGTTGAGTCGGCTTCTTGCGATGTTGCCGAAGGACGGGCTGGCTAATGGAGTCTACTTGAGAGATTTACGGGGTAGGTGCTTGACCTTTTTCGCATTCAACGGGAATCACAACCTAGATGATTAGCTGTAAGTCCCTTTGGTTTAAACAGGTAGAAACTTTCCGCTGCGATATCACAATGTCAACAAACGTGTTGACATTAGGGAGTCATGACTATCATCATATCATGGTACTACTGTGGGGTGAGAAGGAGGGGATTAAGGGACGCAATATCAACGAGAAGATCTTCTACGGGAGGCCAATTAGAAAATGAGGACATCCATGATGCTATCCTAACGGACAATTCATATGGGAGACAATTATTTCATTTTGTGTAAAATATCAGCATCGATTGGGACGGGCGAAGTTTTGATCTCCTCTCCGCCCTCCTCAACGCCTTGGTAGAGGTTCTAAGAGGGCAAATATTTCGTGAATAAATTTACATGACTTCAGCTATGCGCCATCAGCTGTCAAGAAGGCAAAATCTACACCAAGCTCAACTTGGTTAACAGTCGCTTCATACAGTCCCCGATACCCGCGCTTTGGATACTTTTTGGGTTTGCGTTTCAGGCTCCCCGCACCATTACTTGTCCCAGTTTCTTTAGCTGCCTGTAGCTCTTGCAAATATGCTGCACGTTCCCTTTGGAGTTGCTCAATCTCTTGGGCGCTAAGCTCTATTTTAAGCAGTCGTTTCTCCACATCACAGACAATTCAATCATCAGTCTCGAGGATGCCTAACACATTATCAGGGATGATGGCTTCAGTTGACACGTGAAGAACAACTGTTCCTTCAGTTGTACCGCTCATTCGGTCGTCGTGGATGCGAAACATGTCAATGACTCCTTGGCTGACCAACTTTCTCGGAATTAGCAAAAGGCCAGCTTCTGGCATCCCGGGTTCCTCGTTTCCAATGGGGCCAACACCCTGAAAGTACCAAGACGGAGTCAGGGTCAACATCCAAGCCAGGGCCGTCGATTCGAGTAGCAAGATCCGTGGAGCTGGAGAAGACCACCGCGCGTCCTCGATGAGATAGCAACCGGCGGTCCTTGCTTGCGCTGGGCTCCATGAGGGCCCCTCTCGCCGCAATATTTCCCTGCAAGACTACAAGCGACGAGTGGGGATATAGCGGATCTGACAAAGGACGAGCGAAGCAGTGAAAATGTCTGTTTCAAATTGTTCATGGGAGAATTTTGCTAGTTTTGACATAATGATTGAATCGCCCCCATCCAACAGATCGGTTACACCAAGGCAATTCTGGTTGTTTTTCTGTGAACATACCCAATAAACTACACCGACGCTGTGCGTTTACTGAGCTGAACTTCCACACCCTCCTGTCGGACAAACCACGAGTTCTTCAAGTTCCAGGTAGCCGAAGTATCGGTAAGCTGGATCTGTGAAAGTTTTAGTAATGGGGGTGCGGTTTGTGGACGGATAGATAGCTGCTTACAGAGTATTTCAGGAACAGACTGGGGAGCATCTTGTAAATCTCCAGCAAACTAATGTTTTTACCAATGCACGACCTATGGCCTTTGCCGAATGTCATGGTCGCACCAGTCATGGCCTTGAGGCGTTTGGTATAGTCGTCAGCATCTTCGCCACTTTTTATCAACCATCGCTCCGGTCGAAAATCTGCAATGTCGTCGCCAAAGACGGCCCTGTCGCGGTGCATCACCCAAGGTGACGCGCCGACAATGGTACCGGCAGGTAATGTCGTCCCGCACTCGAGTTTCAAGCCTTGACTAGGGACAATCCTTTCCAAAATTAATCCGACCGCGGGATGCATTCGCAGGGCTTCTTTGACGACTGCGTCAAAGTAGGGAAGATTCTGGCTTTCTCTCCAGGTGGTGGGCATGCTTAGCTGTCCAGCCTTCCTCGCCTCGTCAAGCTCCTCCATCAATTTCGCGTACACTCTGGGGTGTTTGATCGTGTAGTACACAATGGCTCTTAGGGAAATAGCTGTTGTGTCTGATCCAGCAAACATGTTGGTAATCATGTACGAAAAAACTTGGCCATCGTCAACGACGTCAGGATGTGTTTCTTTGGCGCGAAGAAATCGAGATACAAAGTCGCGTCTGGATGCATCCTGGTTATCTTCCGGGGATTCCTTTTTGCTTTCGTCGAGTCTTAGAGTCAATTGTTCTCGGGCGAACTTGGCCACCGCACCAGTTGGCTGTTTGATCTTTGCCCACAGAGGGTTCTTCTTCAGCCAGTGATCAAGCCACGGGACCTGGCCCACGACTGCGTTATAATCCATGGCCACGTTGAGGGCTTCTATAATGCCACCCACATCGTGCCCATTCTTGAGAAAGCCAAACGATTCTCCACAAGTGATTTCTCCAATGACATCGAAAGCGTAGTACTGGAGCCACTCAAACATGGGACAGCTTTGGCCTCGACTCGCGTACCGTCCATCTAGCTCCCTGAACAAGGAGAGAATTGTTCGATCTACCAAACTCTCGTACTCGGTGAGGACTGTCATTGAGTAGGCATTTGCAACCGGTCGCTTGATTTTGGAATGCCAAGCCTCGTCCAGTGTCGTGAAAATCGTCTGCGTAGCCTTTCCATTTGCTAGCTGCTGCTGGACAGCATAAAACTCACTCTAAAGATTTCTGGTTAGCAATGATTTTCCACTGCTTTCGTAAGCCATTACCTTGACGAATCCTCCTTTGATTCCGTACACCTTGTTGACGTCCTTTGGGTTCCGGATGCTGACAACGTGAGGGCCGAGTCTTACGTTGTCTCCGTAGCTGTCGTGAAGTTTTAGGAGGGAGACATGGTTCTGTCCCTTGGAGACATCCAGGAGTCTGTAAAGATTACTAAGTTTCGCGATAATTGGTCCAGGAAGCTCCCGTAGACCTGGAGCAAATAGAGTTGCGAGAAGTCGAATGATGGCAATGACTACTCCGGTCCAAAACAAGGCAGTCAAGGTCTGAGTTGCGAAAATCATATCTGCAATGCTGGGAAGATGCAATCTACGACTCGTTGGGAAATGACATGTGTGGATGCATATCGCATCATGGGCTAGCTACCCCATACTCTTATATCCCCACGGGGTATTCAACTCGGAGGATGTCACTTGAACGCCGACGCGGCACCGAAACGGTGCCGAATCGCAAGCTAGAAGTGATAGAATTGCATTTCGGAATTGCGCCGATTTGTAGAATTGCTATCACAGATGTGCCCTAGTCTACCAGAAGGGGATGGCGGGATCGCAATGAGGGGAAATGATGGGGGAACCAATGGAGAAATTATCCGCCAGGGGAGTACAGTCCACTTTGGAGCAGGATGGATGAAGGAAGCGAAAGAAAATTTATAATGGGGTGGTATTTCTCCTACTAAAGATTGTATGTCCCTCAGACGTCTGCTCAAGTGGACGGCCGTCGTTCAATTATTCCGAGACTGCTGTCTCGGAGCACGGCGACCGAGTCCCCGAATACCGAATGCCGGACATGAAGTGTCTAAGATGTTCAACTACCGCGGACACGAGGAGAAATGGAAGAGGTGAGTTCTAATGGTTTTATTGATTGCCCTTTCTGGCGTCTAAAAATGCGAGAATGGAATTGACAAGATGGCAGAATTCGCAAACCCCTTTCATGGATGGTCCAAGCGGGCGGCCCAGTTTCGCAGGCGGCGAACAGGTAATAATAGAGCGGACTCTTGCGTGGCGGCACAAGATAACAGCAAACACTCAATGATTATGTTGATGAATCAATTGGTCAAGCAAAAAGTCGGTGTCGGCGGCGAATGTGCAAAAGTCGAAAAAGGAAAGTGTTTGTGGGCTGGTGCAACGTCGAGGGGCAATACGACGCCAAAGGTTTGTCGAAGTACGAGGTACTTGACGGAGCCTATCACGGCTTTGCGACCAGAGGTACCGGAGAGAGAGGGAAATGGAGGGGGGGCCAACGCAGCGGTTCTTGAACTTTTGGCGGTGCGTAGAGTATATGTAGTCTACGTATTCGCACGGGGAAAAGGAGGAGGCCACAAAGGCAGCGTGCGTGGACGAGAGCAAGGCCGGTGGACAAGGCTGGGGACAAGACCGGGGACAAGACCGGGGACAAGACCGGGGACAAGACCGGGGACAAGACCGGGGACAAGATCAAGGCCAAGGACAAGAACAAGAACAAGGACAAGAACAAGAACAAGCAACTATGGCAGAGTCAGCAACTCGTTCAGTCTCTGGGCAGGCAAACAAACAACGACCCGACCGGCGTAGCGTAAGCTTACACACACGCGCACAAGCAAGTATCCGACCCGACACTCGATTATCTGCCTCGACCTATTATTGGCCGTCGGCTGTCTGTCTGTCAGACGTTGCACTCCTGTATTCTCCATTGTTATCCAACAAAGCCGCAGCAACGCCGCAGCAAAGCAAGAGACTTGCCATGTGACCAAACTGGACCTGGCGGCTGGCTGAAACGGAGCAACAATCACATCCAGCCCAGCTCGGCTCGACAGCCACGCCGCCAATAAGGCGACCGACGGCTCAAAGGGCGACCCGGGCAGTGGGTTTTTCCAGCCCAATGAGGCTGGGCTGGATTCAACTTCATTTCAAGGCAGCCACAACATTGCAATCGTCAACGTTGTCAGTTTTGTCTCTTTCGCCGCTGCAGCTTCTCGAGACGGAAAACAGCAGAATCTTGGTTTCCTCGGCCGCCCTTCTAGCAAATACAGCCACAACCGCAACCACAACCACAACCACAACCACAACAACAGCCGTCGGCCGCCATGGAGCATGAATGCTCAATCTGCCGACGCTCCTTTCGCACAGCTCGAGCTCTGGAACAGCATCGCACCTCGGGCGTCCACGACGTCGAGTATCCGTGTCGCGTGTGCGAACGAAGCTTTAGCACCCACCGCGCCCTGCAGCAGCACATGAGCGACTCTCCGGCCCACAGCCAGCGATATGAGTGTCCCATTTGCACCCGTGAGTTTCGCAGCGAGACCGCCCTGCAGCAGCACATGAATGATTCTCCGGCCCACGACACCACCAGCTGGGTCGAGCGTCTCCACGACCCCGGGCCATATCACAACCACCCCTTCGGGCTGCCCGCCACCGACCACTTCCTGGGCTTTGCTCTGGGCCCCAGGACAGGCCACAGTCCTCCAAGCCCCCCATCACCGCTCCACTACCTTGACCTCGACGAGGACGCTATCAATGGAAGAGTATCTCTGCCGCATGTGAGTCTCGGCTGGGAGCCCAGCCTCCACCCTACGTTGCCCTACCAAGAAGACCGCATCAGTTGGCCGAGGTACCCCTACATCCCGCGTGTCCAGGCCATGACACCGCGCTCAGGGTCGAGGACACCGCGCTCAGGATCCAGTACGCCGCAGTCTGCTTTAGCCATCGATGAGGACAGCATGCCTCAAGTGCCCCCCATCAGTCGAGCACCAACGCCTGATTCCCTCCCGTCCATAGAGGACATTTCCATCCCAGACGTCGATCCATCCGCCGAGCCGCTCGCCGTTGAAGATGAGCTGAAATTGGTGCAGAAACGGATGGAGGCGCTGGAGGACGTCCTGCAGAAAACCAGAGACGCCCTGAAGCGCGAAAAGCTGCTTCGCCAATGCGGGATGTGCTACGAGCGGAAAATCGACACCGCCACGAGGTGCGGACACCTCTTTTGCGGAGAGTGCGTCAGTAACTGGCAGCGTCAACACAACCCGCCGTCTCGAGCTCCATGTCCCATGTGCAGGGGCGCTATAGGACGGACTCTGAAGCTCTACACACACAAGTGAATGTACATTTTTTTTTATAGTTACATGCGATATGAACGAAAGGGGAAAAAAAGAAAAACCCAAGAAATCGAAATGAAAAAAAAAAAAACCCACACGAAGGGAATGCTTAGGGCGACCTGATGACCCTTGAATGAACTGTTGAATGAAATTGAGGTAAAGAACGAAGTGGTTGCCTGAGAGCACACGAGCGCCTTTCCCAAGAACGGATATTGATATCTTCTCACGACAATGTAAGACGTGTTTTGCAGCGACAGCTGAACTTTTAGCTCAGAAATTTATCAATCAGATCAATATGACTCATGAAGCAAAATTTCCTGTTGGTCCCAAACTCGGTTTTCATTAGAAATGTGCCTTGTACTTTTACTTTCTAAGCTATCACTAGGCGTTCCGTTCCACCAAAAGAAGAAAAAAGAAGCCCCCCCCCCCCCCACAACCCAATTTACGCAGTGGCTCCGGTAATGGTCACGGTGTAGTCGAGACCCTTGGAGACTTCGTCAGACAGGTTGAATCCATCGTACAGAATAGGCGTGGCAGGGGCGTTGGCAACGACGAGGCTGATCTCCTCGTTGGCAGTGACCGCAGCAGAGCCCGAGCCGTTGGCCAGGGAAACGTAGCGGGTGGTTCCAGCAGTCTTCTGGTAGATGGCAAGCGTGGCAACGTATTCGCCAGAAGAGGTGACCTTGACGGTAACGGTGGTGGCGCCAGAGGTGGTGAGCGGGATGATGTTGGATCCCATGTAGCGGGGCTGGCGAGCAGACTTGACCTTGTAGGAGCTGCTGCCCTGCGAGTCGAGGTTGGCAAAGTTGATGCTCTCACGCTGGTTCAGGAACAGCTTCTGGGCCGTGGGGTGGCCAATGTCGACGTAGGCCATGTGAGCCCAGTAGGCGCCGACGATCTCGCCGACGGTGGCGTCCTTGGAGACGCGGGCGAGGGTGTGGAGAGGCGTCTCGTTGCTGTCGGCAGAGTACTGCAGCATCAGCTGGCGCATCGTGTCTTGGCCCAGGTTGGTGAAGTTGGCCGGGTTGTTGGTCAGGTAGGTGAAAAAGGGCCAGGCCTGGTAGTAGTTGCCGCTGTTGGTGGTGCCGTCAACGATGACCTGGTGCGAGTCTCCGATGACCTTGGCCAGCTCGATCTCCGTGTCAGTGGCCGTCTGGTCGTGGTTCTGCCTGGCCGCGGCGCAGAGGTCCGAGGTCTTGTAGGTATCCGCAACCCAGTTGGCGAGAGTCTCCCACCAAGCTCCGGTGCGGCCCTGGTTGACCCACGTCTTCTGGTGATAGTGGAGAGCGTGGCCGTACTCGTGGACGGTGACGCCGGGGTAGGACATATACTCCGGGAGGACATCGAGGTAGCCGTATCCAAGCTCCATGTCGGAGTGCATGACGCCAGCAGCGCCGTCGAGGGTGGAGACCTGGTAGATGTTAGTCTTGTACCACGGACCGTTGTCGGTATTCGAGTTGTACGAGAGACCCGAGGATCGCCATTTCAGTTTCCCAACGAAACACTCGTAGGCGCCCTCGAGCATGGCCAGCGCGGTCTTGGCCGTGGCAGCGTCGGAGTTGTAGACGCGGAAGTGGTTGGAGTCGACAAAGCTGCTGCCGCCGCCGCCGACGTTCGGGTTGGCGGTGAAAGTCGCGGGCTCGGAGCTCGCGGCCGTGGTGGCGACGGCCTGCGGGAGCGCCTGGCTCCCGGAAAGGAGGGAAAAGAAAAGAGCGACGAGAAGTTGGTTGGACTTGGCCATGGTGGGCAAAATAAGATACACAAAGAATGAATGCCAAAAAAAAAAAAAAGGTTGTAAAGAATGGAAATAGTTTGACGATCTACGGCCGGGCTGTTGCTGCTGCTGCTGCTACTTCTTCTCTACGATCCCCTTGGAGGGGCACAACTTTCACACATATACGAAAATCATCGACATCGCCAAGATCTCCAGCTCCATCTCGTCCCAGGCCTGTCTCGAGTTATTGGTGGCATTATGTCCATTTTTTAGCTTTTAGGTTTCATCAACCCGTTTCAGAGCACGACCCCCATCAATACAGACGAAACATGACTCCATCTCTAGTACGACGGGGAAGGCCCCAAACGGGAAACTCCCCTGTCAATACGAGGCCGAAATTGCTCGTCCTTTCTTGGCATCTGGCCATGACGGAAACGCCAGGCAGTTTTAAACCCAGTATGCTTACAATGTAGCGGAAACCTAGGCCAGGCCTGTTGTTTCGGAAGCAGCCGGGCGGTTGGACGGCCAGCTAAAGTAGTGGAGGCTTTGGAATGTTTTCCAGAAGCGAGAAGCGCGCTCTCGCTTTGCTATGGATAAATGGAGAATGGAGAATGGAACCCATCATATCCGTCACGTCATTCGCCGAGCATTAACCGAATGTGTCATCGCATCGTATTGTCAAGTCATGGCAGCACATCATCTCGCTTGCTCCTCACCAGACTGCTCGTCGGCAAACTTACTTTCCAACCATGTTTTCTAGGCGCGTCACTGATGATGCAGATAATGCTCAGAGGCCGCTCCTCGCTGGTCAATCCCGCAGCGAGCCGGAGCCCCGAGACGCGGCCCGAGATGCCATCACCATCACCAGCAACACGGGCCAGGCCTCAAGCCCCGGGTCCGGCGGAGGCGGCACCTTTACGCGAAACCTCGGCGCCGTCGAGGCGTTTGGAATCGTCATCAGCATCGTCATAGGCAGCGGCGTCTTCACGTCTCCCGGGTCCATCGACACCAACGTGCCCTCTCCCGGCATCGCCCTCGTCGTCTGGCTCGTCGGCGGCATCCTCGCTTGGACCGGCGCCAGCACCTTTGCCGAACTTGGCACGGCAATCCCAGGCGAAGGTATCTGCATCCACATGGTCCGTCCATCTTCAAAAGGACATTGTCGTTAATACGCTCTGCAGGGGGCGTCCAGCCTTACCTTCGCCACATCTACGGCGACGTCTGTGGCTTCCTGGCCGCCTGGACATGGATCGTGGGCATCATGCCTGCGACTTTGGCCATCCTCAGCATAGTATTTGTGGAAAGCGCCTTCTCGGCCGCCGGCGTTAACAATGCGGCGGGTAACTTGTCTCACAAGCTGCTCTCGATCCTGGTGCTCGTGGTTGTCAGCGTTGCAAACTCCATCAGCACCAAGGCCAGCACGCGGCTAAACAGCCTCTTCGTCGTGCTCAAGTTTACCGCCATTGCAGCCGTTGTCATTGCCGCAGTTGCCGTAGCTGGCGTCCAGGTTTCCCAGCCTGATCGTGACATCGGCGGCCGGGACTGGTTTACCAAGCCGTGGTTCGCCTACCGCAAGAGCTACAACCCGGATGGCAGCGAAACGGATTGGGACCAGTTGAGTCAGTGGGAGATATTCGGACACTACTCGGCTGCTCTATATGGTGCATTATGGGCTTACTCCGGTTGGGACAAGGTGAGTAATCTTGATGGGAGACGTGATGTACCAGCTGATCACCCTGAAAGGCCATATACGTATCTGCCGAGCTGTCAGATCCTGTGCGTCAACTTCCACTTGCCATCAACACCTCCATTCCTACAGCTATCATTTGCTTCCTGGCCGCAAATGCTGCCTATTACATCCTATTACCTTGGGATGTCGTGTCCACAACTGACAGTGTGGCCGTGGTATGTGATCAAAGCTAACCCCAGCCGACATCAACATATCTAATTCATTATGTCAAACAGACCGCCATCACCCGCCTCCTGGGTCGCGGATTCGGAATCGCCGCCGCCATCCTCATCTGCCTTGTTGTCGCCGGATCATTGCTCGGCAATAGTTTCGTCGCCAGTCGAATGACTGTGGCTGCGGCAAACAGTTCTTGGATCCCCCGAATTTTTACCATTGTCGGCAAGCTCGGAACAAACTCGAATAGCAACACGGCCCCTGATGATGATGCCTCTGATGCCCCCATCAACGCCATCGCGCTTTCCACTGTACTCGCTACCATTTATATCCTCTTCGGAAGCTTTAGGGCTCTTTTGACCCTGAACGGCCTCGGAGAATATTCATTCTTCTTTTTAACTGTCCTGGGGGCTGCTATTCTGCGCCATCGGGAGCCCGGCCTCGCTCGACCATACAAGCCCTTGATCCTCAACCACATCGTTTTCCTGCTCGTCAGCGGGTTTGTCGTTGTGAGAGGCGCAGCCTTTGCTCCTTTCCAGGCACTAATCATGTTGTCCCTGTGGGTCCTAGGACTTATTTATTACTACGCAAACCGTCGCGAGACAGCCTAAGAAGTATCCAAACTTGAATTTCCATGATAAAGACTGATATAACTTACCCAATCATTTGGCATTAGATCTATAGAAACATATCCTTCTAGAAATACAAGAGATCTTGCGTGTGTAGGTTGGAATTGGAGGGGTTGCACTTGTCATTGTTCAAGGTAGACAGGGTACTTGACAGGGGCATACCATATCATTCATATAGAGATGTGATGTATCGCGATATTACTTCTGCTTCTTTTGAAATTCAAGCTTTTAGGATTAACCGTGTTTGTTTTCCTTTCGCAAGGTGTCTTCAACACGTTTCCTGTGGTCGTTGATGGTCAACCGACTAGGGTCCTCTCTACCCTGTATGCTGTAGCTGACGATTTGATTTCGAGAGTAGAACCCCGGCATCTCGAAGATAGCTTGATAGTCTCGAACTAGGTAGGGCTGCTGAGTTGCTATACCATTAGAAACTCTGCCTGCCTTGGCGAACTCGTGCACTAATTCTGGCCTACTAACGAGTTAGTACCTGCTCAATGATGTTCCGGTAATAGAAACCTTAGGTTCGGTTAAGCACCGTCCTTAGATCCCCATGGGGTAAAGAAGAGCTATCATTTTCATGGTGAGATGGGTTACCAAAGGCGCTGTTTCAGCGGGAGTGCTTAGCCGAGGTGGTATCTCAGGGCGGGCGAAATTCAATTTGTTCCGACTGTTATCAATATGTCAAGGTGCAAACACTGGATCAGAGGTGACAGCTACGCGAGAACAGCCTCTGTAGCCTCGCTGCCGTCGTTGGAGGAGGTGTACCAGACCCTCCAAGACACACGGCCTTTCCATTCGGTCACGTAAAGTGCTTAAATGGATCAAAGACTACGACCCAGCTACTTGAGACTAGAATTCCATGGTCTACTTTCAATGTAGCCTTACCCCGAGGCGGGGCTGACTCGCAAAATATGTGCCGCCTACGGCGCCATGTTGGATACATGAAAATCAGCGCGTTTTGGGATGTCGTTTAAGCCATTCCAAATGCGTCGCATAGGAATTATCTCAGATTAACACAACCCCGACCTTTGCTACTGTAAAGTCTTGGGGAAAAGATACTGATATGACGGCACTTGAGTGGATTTTTTTCTTTTTTTCGATAATCGGAGAACGGCTAATAGCGTCAGCCAGGCTTGGGATGGTGTGATGGACTATTTGCGGACCAAAAGACGCGTCTTGACGGCGACGTGTTTAACTACCGGTACTAGTAGGTCGCGAAACTCACGGCGTAGTGCTATTACCTCTAGAGCAAGGCTATTGAAAATTCAAAGCGATTTAGATCGATGGAAAAAGCGGCAAGTTCGTTAAGAATTTCAAATATAAACTGATTAAGAGGGTCAATAACACCACGAGTAAGGGAAGTTGCGTCATCGCGACAAGAATTGCCTCATCCCTGACCACCCGTCACGAGGAACTAAGGCTATAGATCGCTGCATCTAGTGACGTATACGGTTTTCGCCTGGAAATAAGGGAAATAGGGCATATGGATAAGAAGCAGAAGAACCAAGGCCCTAAAGTGGGATGAGGAGGAGAGTGGGATAATGGCAGTTGTTTATACGCGGTCGTACCCCCACCGATTGCTGATGTGCTTACTAGCAAGGCTGACGTCTGCCCTATTCTGCGAAATGGGTTAGATCCTCAAACACCAGTCCAGTGCATCCCCAAAAATGTGACATGTTGAAGATAGTTATAAGTTCACCACGGGCCCCATGCTAGGAATGCCGAAATGAATGACAGGTCAACGTGGATAAAAACGCATTCAATATGTCTGGCCCACCTGCACGACGCTGGTATCACTGGTTCTCTTCTGAGGATACACCAGAAGAGAGAAAGCTCATTTTGAAGCTAGACTTGCTACTTGTACCTTATGCATTCATCATATACTGGGTCAAATATGTTGATCAGACTAACATCAGTATGTGACCTCATGCACTTGAAGTCGTGCTGTTGCTAACACATTGCAGACAATGCCTATGTATCAGGAATGTCAGACGACCTAGGGTTCCATGGGAATCAACTAGTTCAATTTCAAACAGTCTTTGTTGTCGGCAACGTCGTCGGTCTCTTGCCGTTCATTTATCTTTTCCCTCGAGTCCCCATGCACTACCTCGTTCCCACACTCGATCTGTTATGGGGTATTTTCACACTATTGCAATACCGGGCGCAGAGCTTTGCTGAAATAGTGGCATACCGTTTTATGGTTTCAATCTTTGAGGTTCGTGGCAATACCGCTTCTCTCTTCTACGACCCCTGACCCGTGAGACAGGCTTCATATTTCCCCGGAGTGCACTTTGTCCTGGGTTCTTGGTACCGCAGCGATGAGATTGGTCGTCGTGGTGGTTTCTTCTACATTGGACTTACTCTTGGAACAATGACTGCTAGTCTGTTGCAAAGTGCAGCGACGCAGTACCTCGATGGAGTCAACGGATTGGCAGGCTGGCGATGGGCTTTCATCATCAACGCCGTAATCACGCTGCCCCTCGCATTTTTGGGATACTTCATCTGGCCTGGAACCCCGGACAAGCCGAACCGTCTCGTCGTCAGCAATAAGGATCTTGAACTTGCCAAAGCTCGACTCCAACGTGCAGGAACGAAGACCCAGAGCACGCCTTTCTCTTGGGCACTACTCCGTCGCATCTTCACAAGCTGGCAATTTTACCTCCTCGTCATCTGGGATATTTTCTTCTTCAACACAAGCTCTAACTCTGCTGCTTTCCTGCTATGGATTAAGAGTCTGAAGCGATATGATACCAAGACTCTTAACCAACTGGGCGCAATCAGTCCTGGCCTGGGCATCTTTTTCGTTCTGTTCATCAATTTTAGCTCTGACCTGTATCTCGGAAGACCAGCAGCTATCACCTTGGCATCTGCGTTCAATTTTACTGGTCTTGTTATCCTTGCAATTTGGAATGTTCCTGAGGCTGCAAAGTGGTTCGCATTTAGTGTTTCATACTCTGCTGTGGCCGTTTCTTCAGTTCTATACGGCTGGGCCAACACAATTTTGAGACACAGCAACGAAGAGCGAGCCTTGACGTTGATTCTCATGACCGCAATAGCCACCTCTACAAATGCATGGATACCTTTATTGGTGTATCCTACTGTGGAAGCCCCTCGTTTTCCCAAGGGCTACGTGTATTCGGCGGTTATGGTGTTGGGCTTGGTCGCGATGACGCAGGTAATTCGAATCATTTTCGGAAGCCATGGGTAAGTCAGAAAAATTGTCGTTGCTGATTATATGAAACTAACATCCGGCCAGAGAAAAGGTCAAGAGGCCTGATTCCGACCTCACATTTGAGGAGGCTGATGGGACTGAATCGAGCGATGCTGGATCCCCCCATACCAAAGCGCAAAAGAGATTTCACCACACCACAAGTCAGGTTTAAATAGGATGTGTCCTTTCAAAATTAAGGTGTTCTAAAAGATTTCACACGAGAACCAATCAATTTCTACACATTCTCATAACTGTGCATTATTCCGAGTGATTGATTTGGGCTATTAAGTAAAGACAGTTCTATCCGCCAGACTTGGCCGTCATTTGCGTCCTTGCAAGGCGACGTTACATTGTGTTGACCGCCATGTGACTCGCGGGGCCTCGGTTCTGTGTGATCCGTCTCCACCTCAAGTCATTAAGACTAGGCCCGTGCAAGTAATGGTTAATTATTTGTCATAATCTCCGCCCAGGTAGCGTAATGAATTCTTAATCGCTCGTTGCTTCGCCCTTCGCCTTGAGCATCTTCTCACTGTACTGTGCTCCTACTTTGAACCACCAGGCCCAACGAGAATGGCCAGACCGCCAACTACAACGCAAGTGTAATTCATGTTCTCGGGTTGTACAGGCATAAAGTACGGGAATGAAAAGAAAACGATGGCAAACGTTAACCAACACATGGTAATAACGTTCACAATCGGGCCCACAACTTTGCCCATGTGGAATACACCATGGTGCATGTTCCTTCGGCCAGTCAGGACGTTTGTCGCGATGGGAAACATGTATGAAATGTTGTTGATAGTGACAGCAGTTCCAAGGAGAGAATTAAAGGCGGTTGAAGAACCTAGGTATAGACAGCCCAGAATCGCAATAATGATTGTGACAATGATCTGGGAGTTGAAAGGAATTTGAAATCGGTTGTGAACCTTGAGCCATCTAAAGCGAAGTTAGCACCACTTCGAAATCTTCTGATTCCTCACTGAGGCATTGACGTACACTCTGGAGAAAGGGATGGCGCCATCGCGGGAGAAGGCCCAGAAAATGCGACCAGTGCTGAGCTGCGAGCTCACAACACAGGGTCCGAGGGCCACGAACAGGATGAACACGAGACCGAAGGCGCCGCCCGCCTTGCCTGTAACCTGACGGAACAGCTCTGCAAGAGGGAGACCAGTGTTGGTGGTAGATAGGGCATCAAAATCTTGAATTGAGAACATCAGGGCGATGAGATACGTAATACCCGTACAGAAAGCAATGATCAATGTGATGGCGATCGCGAGAGGTGCATTTCGGGATGGCTGACAATGCGACACTAGGTTAGCGCTGCAACAGAAAACGATCGAAACTCAATTGCACTTACATTGGGCATCTCCTCAGTGATGTGAGTTACGCCATCAAGACCACCGAGACTATAGAGAGGGTTTACGAGCCCAGTGATGAAACATATGACTTGGTTATCCCAGCCCGTGTTGTTGATCCAAGTCTTGAAAACGAAATCGGCGCTGCGATGGCTTGGAGCACAGGCAACGACTGTGACCAAAACCACAAGCCAGCCAATTTGTAGGTAGAATAGAGAGAACTTGTTCAAGCCTGGGATGATCTTGTTTCCAAACATGACCACAGCGGCCGTAATCAAATTCAAGGCTTGGTAGATGATGAAGGTTTGCCAAGCCTTGATTTCAAAGTCTTGGTAAAGAGCAATGAGAGCAATGACAATCTGAGCAAAAATCAGGTTGGTGGAGGCTGTGGTGAAGATCCCTAGGGTTTGTGAATATTCGAGTCCTAATTGGGCTGGGAAGCCATGTCTTACATCCGAGAACACTGAACCAACCAGTGAAGAAGCTCAAAACTCCCATTGACCTTTTGGGCGCCACGGCTGCGATCCAATGGTACATACCACCCTCTGTAGGGTAGGATGAAACAAACTCTGCGAGCGAGGCACCGAGGAAACATTGCAAAATAGTGACGAGGATGAAGCCGTAGATGACAGCTCCAGGGCCTCCAGCATTGATTTCAGTAATGAGACCAAGGCCAAGTCCAGTCCAAGAGATGGTTGTAGTTGATGCCAAGCCAATCAGACTCAACGTGCTGAAATGTCTTTGCAGTTCTTGAGTGTGGCCTTTTTACATCACAGGGCATTTAGTTTTGGTTCGAATTTGATTTTCCAGCGATTTCACTCACCCATCTGCGCCAGACGAAGCTCATCGGCGTCCATGGTTTGTTTGTCTTCCACTGACCCCATACTTCTATGTTGGGGGCTGGGAGTTGCCTTCACGTCCTCAGTGGAACCCATCTTGAAACAGATTTGCAAGAATATAGGTTGGAATAAGAATTGGTATGAGCACACCGCTCCTCGTCGGCCAAGACCATGGGGGAGATGATATACCTTTGTGGGAAGACGCGGGACTTATCGGTCGCACAATGTTAATCTCCTTTTTGGGCTTGAGACCCGAAAAGGTGTCGCGTGAGTCCCCGCATCCTGGGAACCCAGTAATTCTCCACCCGTCAAGACTGTCTCGCTATCCCAACTGCTTATCTGGTGTCTCCGGAGGCCGGCAAAAGTTCCGACATTGGCGATCAAGGATCCGGTGAAGTCGGACCGGAACGCTACGACTCCACAAATGCAGAAATTGGGCCTTTCATCGCCAGCTCGGACATCATTACCAAAGTTTAATCGCATGTGACGACCTCGTTTCGGTTTAGTCTCCCACAAACACGGCATTTGTCTGCTGATGCTCCGCGTTCGCATATCCATACCGCTAGTTTTCCCCAGAGTCCCGAGGCGTAATTGACCGAGTTGCTGATAGGAAGATGGAAGCCCCTCTCTCGGCCCCGCGCCTCGGACGTAGATTAGATACCTATTTTGATATAGCTCCGGGCGATTCTATAATGCCAAGTACTATCACCACGTATATGAAGCACTGGAGTCCCCCAATTGGGGCCTCAGGGACGAGTCCTGCAAGCAAAGCTTCGTTGTGCCAATTGTAGCAAGAGCTCGCATTCAGACTCGATTTTACGGTTGCGTCTCACTCTTCCCCAGAATGCATGTTACTACTCTGGCCTTCTTGGGCCTGAATGCCCTGGTGGGAACAACCACGGCATCTTCATATGTTAACTCCATGTCCAAAAATTCCAAGTCTCTATTTACAGAGTGTATGACTTGGATGGACACCTTCTACGACTCCGAGGCTGGGTATCTTTATGATTTTAGTGCTGCGACAGCTCTGAGACATGAGACTCGTAGCTCGGTTTGGTATGCCTTAGGTCTTTTGGCCCGAAACAATGGCAAGGATGCGTCCGAGGCAGAGAAGATTATCACAAATGTGATCAACGGTCAATACAAGGTGCCAGCAGAAGAATGGTGAATTTCATAACTCCAGTTTCGATGGGAATGAGAACATTCTAACACGCAATTAGGTATGCTACGTACCAACAAGAACCTGAGGAGCCTTATGTCGGCTCAGCAGCGTACCCTGCCACCATTTACGGTACCTGGGACCCCAATTGGCGTGGGTTTGTTGGTACAACTCTGATCATCGCCATGGAGGAGTTTTCTCACCTCATTGGCAAGTCGACACAGAGTCTCATCTTGGAGTCGCTTTACAACGCAACCAAGGGTGATGAGTACCGTTTCGGAAATCTGGATAAAGAGAAGGACAATCTCTATCCGGCCTATAGCAACCCTGTAAGCCCCGGAAAATTGCGATCCACAGTATTCTTGGTACTAACCTTCAACTCAGAGCATTATGAGAGCGTTCATGTCCGGCTGGACTGGTCGCCGTCTCAAGGAGGCCAACATGACGACGAGTGGCGAAAAATATGCGCAAGATGTTATTGATCTCTTTAATCGTGCCAATACTCTCTCCGAATTCAACTCCGGTACTTACACTGGCGTTTCGCTATACGGCTTGGTCCTTTGGAGCAAGTACCTGCCCAAGGACTCCGTCATGACCAAAGCTGGCCCTCGAATGATTGAATACACTTGGGAGTCTATTTCCGATCTTTGGCATCCTGAAATGAAAAACATGGCTGGCCCTTGGGATCGTGCTTACGGTTATGATATGAACCGCTATGTGAGCTTGATGGCCCTCTGGTTTTGGACCCTGATTGGAAAGGACAGCTCCTCGATGATTGATAATGTCAGTATTTTTACCAAAGAAATATGGTTGACCCACCGCTAACCAATTATTGACAGCCCCAAGCAATGTCTCATATGGCTGACTACGCCTGGGCTCCTCTCTTCGCAATCCTGGCAGACAGCCACAAGAAGTTGATTCCCAAGAAAGTGCTGTCTGGCCTCACTACCTTCCAAGGAGAGCATACCTTCACCGCAAGCGCATACTACCCCCCTTTTGATACTGTCCCTCGCAACATTACGACTTGGGTCTCCGAGAAGCTGACCATTGGTGCTGAGTCCTTTGATGAGCTTTACGTGGGCGGACCCGGCCAGAACCAGGATGCCTTCAACCCTGCGGTCGTCCAATGGAACACTGGCAAGGAAATCTCCTTTATTTCGGTAAGCATTAATGAGCTGTTAATATATAAAGGTGACAGATTACTGACACTCTCTCTCAGCTGTACCCCACTGTGACTGCTCTCGATGTTCAAGTTGCTGCCGGTCACTTGAACCTAACCTACCCTTACGGTAACAGTACCTCGGCATTCAGTCTCCTTGTTGGTACTTTCTCGGAAAAGCGCACCATTACTGGATGGGATGATCTTCCCGGATTGAAGGTGGCTGTATCGGGTAACGTCAATCTCGGATACAGCCTGAGTTACGGTGGTGCGTACGGTGGCAGCGATTCTACCGTTCGAGACTTTGAGTTTTGGAACTTCACTTACACTATGCCTGCTGGCTTTGTGGGTACTCCCAACATTGTACTCGACCTTCAAGTGATTTGAACAGATCTCTCTGCATCAAATGACTGGAATGATGCAAATTATTTATTAATTCTCCGGTACTAAAAAGATACCAGACAGTCCCTGTTCCTCAGGGTAATAGTTTTAAAAAGTGTTAACAAAGCTTATTGACTAAAGTGTGTTTATTTTGCCCACTAGCTTTGCGTGATTGGAAAAATAATCCCTTGTTAAATCGGGAACGAGGCGTTGTGGGAAAGCTCTGAATTCTAATCTATTCCCTGCCTATATGCCATTGAAAGTAGACTTTGAGATGCAGGTTAAAATGTTGATAATAATACGGCGCTAACTGAGTAAAGCTCATGTATTGAATAGCGTAGTGCGGTAAGCTAAAGTGAATTCAATGATAGTAGTCATTATAATCCATCTACAAACGCCGTATTAAAAGCACCTTGCTGTCCGTTTTTTTCTATATCTTTCCATAATAACATCTCAATTAACTAAGTCTATGAAGCACCCTTCCATGCTGATTTCAGTCGGTTTTTGGGCTATGTAGCAGCGCAACCAAGGCCGCACCAACACCACTGCCATCTTTGGCGGCTCCCATTCGGATCTTTGGCTCATTTTGTTCTCCTATCTCTTCAATGTCTCGAAGTGCACTGCGGATTGTACTTTCGAAGCCCGGAAAGAACTCAAATAGGGATCCGTCCACTCCGATATCAATAATGTCTTCTGAGATACCTGAGTTCTCGCTACCTTGAGATATGCTACCCTTTTGTGCAATAGAGCTTTGGGGAAGCTTTGGGCTGGGAGACTTTGCAGGCAGCCAACAAAATAGGAGTGAAGTTGCGAACTTTAAGAATCGAGTAAGCGGCGTTACTGGAGGAACCCTAGAAGGATCAGAGAGGGGATGTAGTGCGGCTACTTCTTGTAGTTTCAGTCTTTCAGACTTGATAACAACACCAGCGATTGCAATCGCAGAAAGTCTAGCTGCTCTTCGTCCAATCGACGAAGCTATCAATCTCAAAGCATTTGCTTCATCGGTGGTCGGCAGCTTTGTGCCAAGAACCCGAGAAATGTGGGCTTTCGCATCTTCAAGCCCCGAAGAAGTGTCCCGCACGAGTTCCGAGAGGAACGAACTATCGAGAGAGTAGGCAGTGTGTAGACAAGAATCACCAGGAATAAGCAGTGTAAATGCTGGTTGCTCACTCTGGACGCTGGCTAAAATGACCCTTCGCAAAAGCTCGCCTAAGTATAGGCCTGAGATTCGCTTTTCATAGTACTGATCATTAGGGTTCACCGATGCCTGGTCAAGCTCCTCGTCGTATCTCGTTGTAGGGAGTACAGATAAGTCCCTATCAAAGCCCCCCATTCCGTATTCAGAGCCATGCACACTTCCGGAGCAGCCTTGAGGAACTCTTCGTGGATGTGCAGTTTCTCAATATTGGCGACTTTCTCCATATATGCGCCATTTGTGCCAGTGCCGAAGATGGCGCCAAGGAGGGTACCCGCTCGACTTGGAGCGCAATAAGCTCGTGTTGCCAGGGCACCAACCGTGTCATTGACGAGAGCAGTCACTGTCACGGGAAGCTTTCGCTCGTCCAGGGCCTCCTGCAGCATTGCGCAAGGGTCTCGACCCACAGCATCATCAATGTTGAAAGCCTTCGTCCAGTACATTAAAGCCCCCTTGTTGATTGCGGACTGGCTGAAGGTAAAACTGAATGTAAAGCCTAGGGAGTGGAAGTGTCGCTGTTTCATTTCCTCGGTGACTCTGGTTTGGTTTGATATCTTGGCCCACTGATCTAGCTTCTCGGGCATGCTCTTGCGCATGAACGATTCAGTGTGGCCGGCAATGAACCTAAACAAGTCTTTGTAGGTCTTCGCAGTCATGACAGCGGCAGGAATCTCTGCTTTGGACTGGACAACGGTGAATGTTGAGTCGCCGTGGAGCTCAACGGAACAGACTCGCAGATTAGTGCCACCAAGGTCAATGGCGAGACAAACACCTTTCTCCGTTCCATTGGGGAGCTTGGTCACGAATGATGGGACCTGCAACAGCGATGTGCCATTTGCCCCAAGACCATCAGCTTCATACATGGGTTAGTATGGTGTTTGTGCACGTGTGTGGGTGAATGCTGGCGCCAATAACCTACCGAGCTGCTGCACGAATTGATTCGTAGCTTTTTGGATAGTTTGCCTTGTCACATCAAACTCCAAAGCAACCGAATTGGCCCAGCCAAGCACATTGGTAGCCGCCTCGCTCATAGCTTGTACTGGGAAAAATGCATGAAGGGACTGATAGGCGAAAATGAGAGATAGAACGATTGCGAGCAAATATCGAGACAACCAAACAGGCACATCCAGTTGATAGGACCAAAAACAGATAAATTAAAAGCAAGCAAAATACACAGCTATCAGCGACCAGGTGTCAATCAACCTATGAGCCGCGGCCTTTTCGCCCTGTTGAACGACTATGGCACCAAACCCGGCATATTCGGCAAAGTCGGACCGGGTGACCTGATTTGAATCTCGGGCCAATCGTGATTCGCCAATTGATTGTTATCAGCATCACGAGTCAGGTCTAGGCTGGCAGCTGTGGGCTAACATGAGGATGGGCCCACTTCGGTGTTATCGGCAAAAACTCCTCGCTTCGGAGGCTTTGTCCGCATGTTGTTGATTTCACTTTCCTCCTGCAACCCCCCCAGCGTTACTGCAACTGCGGCCCTGTTCCTGGAGTCGACGTTCAACTCCGTCTTCCGGAACTAGCGGTCAATGGCACAGCGAGGGAGAGGCCCGGACGGGGCCAGAATGCGGGGCGATACCGAGGCCCTGCCGTTGACGAAATCCCGGAAAGCATGCGGTAAGATGGGGTCTACAATACAATTCAACATTGCTCCGGAACTGACGGACTCTTCCTCTTAGTCAATTGTCGCCGTCAAAAGGTGTCTAATGCCTCCGCTCACCAATCTCGTGCAATGGAAATGTGCAAGGAATAGTTGCTTACCTTGTTTGTCGAATGCGTAGATGAAATGCCGGGTCGACAACGAAGCCTCGTGTCGCCGATGTCTTCGAATGGGAATTGAATGCATCTTTGTGCCTCGTGCTAATGTAGGTGCCACCAACCACTTGCAACATGTTTGTTGAAATAAATATACGTGAGGCTAAGATTCGAGGTACGCCCCGTAGGCTGCTTCATGGCAGCGAACACAAATCGGCGCAGATGCCCCAGATTTCTCCAGTATTGTACTTCGGAGACTCCAAAGACTTGAAGACCATCTGGGGCTTCCCGAAATTGAAATTGATGGCGCCCAACTGCTTGACACTCATGTTGGCACTGCCGCAGATATGGACATCCTAGCCGACACAACACTCAGGCCTTTGTGGCCTTCTGTCCAAGCCTTGAAGATAAGTTGTTCAGCACAGGTCGACCAAAAGATTTGGGATGAAGGTTTGATAAAGCGCCTCTGGTCAACGTATACCACTACTCTCGGATCGTAATTTCGTTTGCTCATAACTAAACATTTCTCCAGGTTCCACGATACGATGCTTGGATTACACTTCCTACCCAGTAAACAGACATTTTCTTCACCAACACCGCTCATGTTGGCCGCTATGCTATATTGCTCTAGTTTCAGAGGTGCTCCTGACGTTACTCCATTTGCATCGGATTATTTGTCGGTTCTCTGCAACGCAATTGGACAGCTCTGCATCCCATTCAGCACAATTGGAAAGGAACCAGATGATCCTGCAAGAACAGAAGAATGGGCATTTCAGACGGTTCTCGGCATAATTCTTGCTGGCCTTCTGCGAGAAGGCATTAGCAAAGAGACTGGGATATGGATCTCAGTTGCATATCGATTGATTCTCGAGCATTGTCCACCAAATGTGGATGAGAAATCCTTGGAATGGCAAAGCCTGTTTGCGGGCCTCCAAGTGAGTTCGAATGAAGATGTCTCTGTTTCCATCACTCCGCCTAATAATTAGCTAGATCGTTGATCTTGAACACGCCTCGATCCATCTTTCGTGCCCGGTCATACCCATTGTCGCACCGTTCCCGCGGCTTCGCATGTCTCCACAAGATCAACTATATAGGCTCTCCCGCATGATGCATACAGGCTTAACTTATTTCACTGGGAGAGGTCTCCCGACAATTTGGTCATGCTTCTCTAGCAATTCTTGGGCAACAGTGGACGCCACTATTTCCTTTAGTGGAATCGACGCTGCTGTGATTCGTGACTGGGCGCGCCAACTTGACGACTGGCTGGTCGAATTCGGAGCCCAGAATGAACAACCGGAAAGTGAAAAGAAACTCGTGTTTCGTCAGTATGTATTGCATCGTGTTTTGGTCTTGTCCATATACCTCCCTGCGAGAGGAAGCGACCTCTTTTCAGACACAACCCCCAAGGAGCAGCATGAGCTTCTGCTGTCGGCTCGGGCAGCCGTCAAACTTCAGCTGGCAGATGATTCCATCTGGTCCAACTTTGATCTAGTCATAATCACTTGGGCAGCTCTGATTGTTGTCCAAGGCGTGGAAGGTGGGGTTGGCGAGATTGACGGTAGGTGATTCTTTGATTGGGGCTTGGTCCCTCATTCAAGAGCATGTCGTCTTCAGTACCATTCCTACTAGTTGATGTCAAAACTGACTAGGACTTGATTAGACCTCGAGAATGTAAACGCACATCTCGCCAAGCTTCGCGAAGCACCAGACCAGAACTCGAATGTTCACAAGCTGCTAGCCGATTACCTCGAGCAGAAACTTCAAGCCTTGCATACTCCTGTAGTGGGAGACGCAGAAGATTTTGAACCGGATGCCGAATTTGATTCATCCTGGTTCATTTTCAATCAATCTAGTCTACAGTCTGGGTTTGACCTGGCCTGTTTCGATGGACAAATGTAACGATAGTTGTAATGACATTAATAGCCTCTGACATACCCCTATGGCATGAAATCGCATTATCGTGGCGCTCGCCAGCCATTCACAATACCTCAATATATATCCCTTTGTGCCAATATGTTCGAGATTTGAAAGTGTATTGATCATCTATTCGGAAATCACTGTTTCCAAGAGATTGTCAGGTCTCTCCTCTCCTTAAACACGCCCAGGACCGTAAGAGAATACGAAAGATCGATCCTTGTTTTGCCTATTTAAAGCGGACGATATCGGTTTGCGTCTTGACTAGAACATTGTGTTCATTGTGATTCCAATGTCAATACGCGACACAGATTTCCAGTCTCAACAGATATAAATAGAATCAAAAATGGCTGGAGTTCTCGATTGTCAGACCAACAGCCATGACAGCGATAACTTCATTGAGATAGTAGGATACAGGACCTTGAAGGTATTATTATGGTGCGCTTTTATGCGAGTTTGATATTTCATCACCTAATTGGCTGACGTTTTCTATACAAGATTGCCTTTTAGATGATTCCCTTTCTAACAACAGCATACACGCCATTTCCTATGTCACGAAGGACAACAGGCACACTGCATCCGACCAACACAGGGATTGCATCGCCTGCCTTGGCATTTTCAGGAACCACCCGACATTCCTATTCATTGTTTCTCCTAGTCTCATTCCCTTCTTGAATACTTTTTCCATATTTGAAATCACGACTTTGATTGATTTCATTTTGTGATTAAACGACATTCAACCTTTGAATATAAATTCTGATTGAAATAACACATCTATAATCTAGTTACTGATCGGAAACGCTGAGTTCGTAAGACAATTTAGCTAGTCCGTAATGTTTCTTTTTGATTTGCCTTGTTTTGACTTTCGACTGTTCAGGCCAGATGGATTGTCTAACCCTAGTTGGAGGCCGTTTTGAAACTGCGGACGGTATTCTGAAAAGAGGTGCGTTGAGTGAGGCTGCAGAGGAGGTAGAGGAGTCGAGCTAGCTCGCTTGGAAGCGATTCAACTGATTTGGTAGGGAGTTTGAACAGCAGGCGGCTCTTGGTTTGGAGTGCGTTAGCTGTCTGCTGACATCGGATTTACACTGGCCTCTTTGAGGAGGAGAGAATCGAGTGAAGGCCTGATCTTTGCTACCCGTCCCGTGCGATGGTGACGAACCCACCAACTAATGCACAAAGTGTGCAATGAAGGGCACGCTGATTGATTGATGAGCGTCGGACCCGTCAGACCCATTGCCCGGCCAGTTGCCGATGTCAACTTTGCGACTAGCTCCAGTAAGGTTTACTTTATGTGCGTTTCCTCTCCCGGTTTTTTTCACGCAAGTTGTCTCTTGCGGGTTTATCAAAGTCAGTTCTCTCTTATCCTAGGGTTTCCCCTCTATTTGGGACGTTTAGCCCAGCCTTTGGACCCTACTATCGGCGCCATGTATCCCGGACGGCGAGGCGATCGAACGCACCGGGAAGGAAGATGGAGAGGAGAAGGAGAAAGGGGGCGGTGGCGGTGGCAGGGTTCTTGACGGCATTGGGGTATTGCTGATTGTGGTGCCAACTGCCTCGACGTTCGTGTTGATTGCACCCAACATCTTCCTGTCGATTCGTGTCACCAACACAGCCATGACGCGAAGCCGCAATTGATTTCATCCGACCGAGGACACGTAGAATTGTTGGGCGACGATGGGCGACGATGGGCGACGATGGGAGATAATGAGCGATGTTGGCGAAGCTGCTTGACCCAAATTTAGTGCTCCGGCTTTGGGCCCTGGGAGTCACTTCGGGGGTTTTTGCTTGTCGTGCGCGCTGCCATGGCGGAAAGAAAATATGCGCTTGTAAATCCCAATTCCTTATGTCCACTAGGATCACAGGGCTAATTCTAGGCTTCGTGGTAACCTGCTTCCAGCTCACTGTTTCATGGCATGCAATCGTCTTTTCTGAGCCGTCGGGAATCAGTTTTCACTTTCTGGGAGATAATCCAGAGATCGATTGTATTACAATAGGGATGGACCTGTCCCAGAGACTGTGTCTATTTATGGACCAGAGATGCGCGAGCGGACTAGGCCACTCATCAGAATGCGTTCAGACGAGGACTCCATCTGCGAGCATCTGCGCTTGAGTTCGGTGCCAAACTTGAATCAACATTTTGTATAAAATTATATGGGGATGTTAGTGCTATAAGATCAAGGAGGCAGACGCCTGGTTTGATAGAAGATTTGTCCTGTAGGATGGATCGCAACTACTAGGGGCCAAGAACCAAGGTAGCTAGATGTTTGTATCCGCTTTACTGACACGCAACGAGGGGTTGGAGCTTTGTATATTTAGTATGGAGAGTTCATATTGGTTCATGATCTTTCAAACATACCTTTAAAGCAAGTGAAGCGGATATCTAGTAATGAATACGTGCCACGACCGAGCATTATTAAGAGAAACTGGAAACCTGATATTTCTGAAAAGTGTACAGATGCCTCGGAGGGGGGTGTATTAGTTCTTTCTTGGACGCTGGTAGATAGTGTAACAAATTGTTGTTATCCCTCGGCCGCGAACAAGCCTGTTCTGTCGCAGTTGCTCCTCGACGGCATAAACCCTGGCCTATAGAAATTCCTATTTGTTTGTTTCACATGAAGTGACCCCGAGTTGGGAGAATCATGGCTTTTTTTTCACAGCCGTGGTCCCTGTCTCACTCTGAAACATCCTTTCCTTTGATCAACGCTTTATTGTGAGATCCCACGAATTCCCCTTTCATCTTGATCATGGTTCAGACGAGATATCTGACTGGCACTGTTCAACAACCCTGAATCAACGTACCCGTTTAACTTCCCTATTTCTATTCAAACACTTCATAATCTAATATTACGAAAGGTTGCGCCCCGGGTATCTAATATTGATGGTCCTGGTCGCCATCTTAGTGTGATGCAACCCGTATTCTAAACAGCTTATCAGCCGCAATAAATAATGACAATACTACTTATACAATCTTATTTCCATATTCACTTTCAAGCATGTCATCTCACACCACAAAACCGCCATCTTCAAATGGTTCGCGTGTGTCGTCCATAGGCTCTTAGTAAACCACCGTGCTACAGTACCGGCCATGGCGCGATGCGAGACGACATACTATCGGGCGTAAGGTCTCCTAGGCCACTATCAATTATGTTGCCTGGAAACTTGGACTCTGGCGTTCGAGGAGGGCTAGCGAGAGACGAAGTGCGCAACCTCAGAGGTATCTTTTGTTCGAAGCCTCGGCCCAGACCAATTTTTTCAATACCCTGGAAATACTGCACTCCAAATCAGCATCTTCCAAATAGATGCGAGTTACCACAAGAAATGAATATTTCTCACCTTCACAGTTTTAACTTGCAGTTCCAACGTGGCATCCTCATCAGCAACAATCATGGAATAAGGATGCTGTTGGAGACAGGATAGGGTCCACATGTGGTTGACGCCACCTTCGATTGCCTTCTGTAGCGCAATAGACTTTGATGCTCCATTGGCAATAATCACTACTTCTCTGGCCTGATAATTGACCCAGTCAGCTTTGCTCTCCATGGTGATGCATGGATGCATGACTTACATCCATAATTGTCTGAACGCCTACGGTCAATGCCATTTGAGGCACTTTCGTAATATCCCCGTCGAAAAATCGAGCGTTTGCTCGAATCGTGTCCATGGCCAAAGTCTTGACTCTTGTTCCAGATGCCAGGCTTGAGCCTGGCTCGTTGAAGGCAATGTGCCCGTCCGGGCCGACACCACCAAAGAAAAGTTCAATGCCGCCTACCTCCTTGATCTTGGCCTCGTAGTTGGCACATTCCTCATCAAGATCAGGGGCATTTCCATTGAGAATGTGGACATTTTCAGGCTTTACATTCACGTGCGAAAAGAAGTGGCGGAACATGAAGCTATGATAAGACTCGGGATGCGACTCGGGCAGGTTGATGTATTCGTCCTTGCCAAGAATCAGCTTTGTAGGTTTTACTCCTAGAACATCACGAGACATACCATGTTAAAGGTGATGACATTTTCAAATGAAATACGACCAGACTTGTACTCATTGACAAGAACCTCATATACGGAGATGGGACTGCTGCCTGTGGGAAGGCCAAGGACGAATGGTTTCTCAATAGTAGGCTGGAAAGTGCGGATACGATCTGTCGGACTTCGTGGTCAGACTCTATGATCACCAACACTAAAAGAGTATCTGATATTCTAACGGATAGGTGCATTCACTAACCCAAGATATAATGGGCAACGTATGCCGAGGACGATGTTGCGTCAGGTCGGACGATGAGTCTCATTGTTTTGGAGGATAACAGAAGTCACAATTGAGATTGAAGTGAGGTGGTGGGGATGTCTGGGTAGAAAGTTGTAGGTTTCAATAGAGAGGCGAAGGCCGGCGAAATCATGCCGATATGAAGTGTGTTTATTTAATCAACTACTTACACGACATATCAGTGCCAATCCTGAGCCAAAATCCAGTGTAGATCCTTGACATCGGCATTTCCGGGAAACCCGGCACGGCATTCAGGCCGTTTTTACCGGCGTCGACCGACTTCGCCTGGCCGAGAAGCCCGAAGGGGTAAGCTATCCCTTTTCCGAGATGGCCTTGACCTACTGGTCGGCAATTGTCAAAAGTCCCCATGGATAGTGCCTGTGCAGGGACCGTCATGAGTCCGCAACCCATGCACCATGGTTCGTCCCCTGTTCATTGAGCCTCAATGCAATCGTCCTCAAGCCGTCTTCGGTAAAGATGCCCGGCACATAGCACATCCATCGCATTTAGAATAATAGAAGTCAAATATCTTATTCTATTCAAAGGCGGAGATCCCTCCCTGGCTACAGTAGATAGCGTTTGGGTTTATTTGAGGCTTGTTGATTCAGGTAGTGTTGTAAATTTAGGGAGCCACATTGCCATTGAGTTGGTGGTCTAGGGTAATGTGGATCAATCTGTCATCAGGTTGGTCAAGGAAGATAAAAGGGACCACAGAGACATAGGAAATGAACAGGCAGTTTTTCTCCAACCAATTCTTATTTTTGAAATTCTGAATTCCTTGCATTTGGACCCTGTTGAGGTCCCGGTGCAGCCCCCTATGACATTCCTTTATTTATGACTTTCTGCCTTATATTCCTTTTCTTGTTTTCTTTAAGGGGCACTCCAGAGCTTCTGATCAAATGCTTTAACACTCTCCCAAGTCGTTCGCAGCTGCTTGGAAAGGCTATTAGCCATATGTCCGGAAGATTCGGAAAGAGAAGTGCGTAGACGAACCCACGGTTAGCATCACGTTTCTTAGGACCACAACAAGGAGATTAGTGAACAATGTTCTCCCAATTTCACATGTACAATTGACGGACCAATTTAATGCCTCTGAAGATAGTTACAAATAATTCTTTCAATTACAAATCAAGATGACCAGAACCGCTTACACAGTAATGATCCTCATTTAACCAATGACAGCCCCGCATTTCGATGTCGTGATTGACCGTTTTATCTGGCGTCATCGTACTGCTTCCCCTCAATCGACCAGTATAAATAATGAATAACCTCTTCAATATCTCACCGGATGAACTAATTGCGCTTATACTTAAAATCAACATACATTCACATCGGAATTTCCACACAGTCAGTAAAATGTCGAACTCAAAGTCCCTACATCTCACGGCATTTATGAGACCAGTCAGTTTACACACTGGTGCGTGGAGGTATCCAGGTTCTTTTCCAGATGCAAACTTCAACTTGGAGCATCTTAAATATTTTATCAAGACGCTGGAAGAAGCGAAATTTGATGCTTTTTTTATGGCTGATCATTTGGCTGTCCTGAACATGCCTACAGAAGCGTTGAAACGCAGCCACACAGTCACATCGTTTGAGCCGTTTACTTTGCTGTCGGCGCTTTCGGTGGTCACGAGTAAAATTGGACTCGCTGCAACCGCTTCAACCACATATGATGAGCCTTACCACATCGCCCGTCGATTTGCTTCTTTGGACCATCTAAGTAGCGGCCGAGCAGCCTGGAACATTGTCACGACTGGAAATCCGGAATCGTCCAAGAACTTTGGAAGAGAGGAGCATCTGGAGCACAGCGAGCGGTATAAGCGAGCCCGAGAATTCTACGATGTTGTCACAGGCTTGTGGGACAGCTTCGCCGATGATGCATTCATTCGCGATAGGGAGACTGGAATTTTCTTTGACCCAGAGAAACTTCACGTGCTGAATCACAAAGGCGATGACCTCCAAGTGAAGGGACCGTTGAACATTGCTCGGCCTATACAAGGTTGGCCGGTCATCGTTCAAGCAGGCCAGTCTGAGCCTGGAAAGCAACTGGCTGCGGAAACCGCCGAGGCTGTTTTCTGCTCTCCCAGGGATCTACAAACGGCAAAGGCATTGTACAAGGATATTAAGGATGGGGCAGCCGCAGCCGGCAGGGACCGGAACCATCTCAGGATTCTTCCAGCGGCGCTGATTGTTGTCGGAGACACATTCGAGGACGCACAGGCGAAGCGACTGAAACTTGATAGGTTAGTTCACTACGACAGCGCCATCGCTTCATTGTCGATTGCCCTTGGTACCGATGCGTCTGGGTTTGATCCGGATGGTCTACTTCCAGCCGACATTCCGGATACGAACGCTAGTAAGACTGGACGCGAGAGCGTTATCAGGCTCGCCGAGAAAGAGGGCCTCACCGTTAGACAACTAGCCCAGCGTTATGGTGGCTACTCTGGTCTCGCCTTCGTTGGAACGCCGGAATCTATCGCCGAGGAAATGAACACATGGTTGCAGGAGGAAGCATCAGATGGTTTCACAGTGGTCTTTCCGTTCCTACCACAGGGACTTGAGGATGTTGCTCACCGATTAGTTCCGGAGTTGCAGCGCCGAGGTATCTTCCGCAAGGACTATGAGGGAACTACATTGAGGGAACATCTTGGGTTGCCTCGACCAAAGAATAAATTCTTTGAGCAGTAATATGGCCCATGAAGGCATGAGACTGTGCAAATACCGGACCAATCAGATCCCATGACATAGACATGTCTCACATACCAGGCTGAGCACTTGCACGTGGTTTCGGCAGTTATTATTAGATCAAAGAAGATCCTGCAGCCTACGCAAATTGAACCACAGTTCGAGAAAGGACTTTTATGGGGAACTACAAGAAAAACAACTTAATCAAAATCGAATTTCACGTGTCCGAATGTTCCTTCTAGTGTTATATGAGATTCCATCAACCTCAAAATTTTGGACCGGTGAAATTCTGTGATCGCATTGTTTATTTCTCATCTTCCTTTGATATACAGGAATGTGCGACGTTGACAGCATTGCGACAAAATTCTCATGACTTGCCTCTCCTCTGTCCTCACATGAGGAATGAGGCCACCACCACCTTTATAATTGGAGGCTAGGCTGGATCCTCCAGAAATACTCGGAGCTGGGTGTTCAGGTGACGGAATCAGCGAGAGCAACATTGTGTTAGCACCCAATCAGCTGTTGTAGCCAACGCTTAGGGTTCAGCTCCCAGCGCTAGAGTCAGCCATGGCTGCGGCTGCGCCATCAGACGAAACGCCATTTAAGCATATTTGAAAATACGTACTCAGCCCTAAATGCGGTTGAGGAAGAAAATGCGGTATTCGCTTGCATCCATCGCAGAGATGGCGGTGGCTATTTCCTGCAGGCGTAACAGAGGATGTGGTAGTGACGCGCAAGCCAACAGGAAAAGGATGCGAGAAAACTGCTGACTAGACAGGAAAGACATTGTAGTTTTAGTGTAGGCAGACATCGGGCCTAAAAATAGGCCGTAAAACTCCCCTCTAATAAATGCCACTGGTTATAAATGCAATGATGGCCCACTGGATGGCCTTGGGGCACAACACCCCAGACCCTCACACAATTCCGGAAACATGCATCTTCTTTCCCTATTCATCGTTTCGGGGATTGTTTCCCTGGCTACGGCTTGTATCCTCCATGATGAGATTGATGGAAGGAAACGCGCCCACCTCGGTGTAAGAGGCAACACTACGGGGTTCGTCGCCCCGATCCACTTCGGAGATCGGTTCCAGGGCGGTGCCATAGCACCCCGAGGTCTTGGGTCACAGGCTCCGGGCACCAAAATAAACGGGATCATGAGCGTTGTGGAGGTCAAGTCTGCGATTGCTGGTCTCGTCAATGAATTCGGTATCGACATGTTTACTGCCCCTGAAAAAAACCACGAAGGAAGAACCATGTTTGGGGGCAAAGTCGGAAATGGCCTCAACTGCGATGACGCTTATCGCGTATTTTTAATGTCCGGAATCCATGCCCGCGAACGAGGAGGGCCAGATAATCTCATCTACTTTATTTCTGATCTGCTTTGGGCTCAGAAACTCGGCACGGGTCTGAAATACGGGGATGTGGAATATACAAATGAAGAGGTCTTGACTGCACTGTCGACAGGCATTGTTTTCATGCCCTTAGCCAACCCCGACGGCGTCTCCTTTGACCAAGCGACAAGTTCATGTTGGCGAAAAAACCGCAATCCAGCTGGTGCTGTCGATCTCAATCGAAACTTTGATTTCCTTTGGGACTTTGAGACCAAGTTTGCCCCGGGGCTTCCAATCACCCTGGCATCGTCATCTCCATCAGATCTGACATATCATGGCACAAGCGCCTTCTCTGAGCCAGAGACACGAAATATAAAGTGGGTAATGGACACATTTTCCAAGTTGGGATGGTTTGTCGACCTCCACTCGTTCTCTGGTCTGGTATTATACCCCTGGGGAGATGATACCAATCAGGCATTTGGCCCCAATGAAAGATTCACCAACCCCAGCTACGACGGGAAGCGCGGCGTGATTCCCGACACTCCTGGCCGCCAATATCATGAGTACATCAGCTTTCTGGACTGGGATGCCAGCATCATCGCAGCAACCCACGTTGCTGCAGGCATGGAAGCCGCCGCACATCGTCACTATGACGCGCGTCAAGCTGCTTATCTCTACCCTACTTCTGGCTCCGCTGACGATTATGCTTATTCTCGAAGCTATGTCAATGGGAATCTCAACAAGATTCACGGCTTTACCATTGAATTCGGCTTCGCGGGGCCGGATAGTACTTGTCCTTTTTACCCCGACACTGATCAGTTTCACAAGAATGTGATTGAAACTGGAGCGGGATTCATGGAATTCCTCCTCTCGGCTGCCCGCCAGGGTTTAGGGAGCCCTCGAGTATGTCCCTCGCCGGCCGGGCCTTGCGCTAAGACATGTGTTCCGGGGGCTTGCGGCGGTCGTGCTACATGTGAAATCTTCAACCCGCTGACTGGAGCTCCAAGCTTTGGCAGCAGCTACTGCTTCTGCCAAGCAGGATACAAGGCCACGGGAGTAGCAGACACCGACACTACAAAACAATACCACCTTACTTGGACAAATAACAATGGCGACCAGACTCATCGGGTCTTGGTCAATCCTGGCCAGGACTGTTGGGATGTGTGTGATGACAATAGATGCAGCGAGGTGCCATTAAGAAATAGCTGTCGTTGATTGAGATACGGCTTGGGATGAAGGATGGAACAAAGAGACAGTCTTTGATGTACATGTACGCAATTTGAATGAGAAATTATTTCCGATTAACAGCCTATTTTAACACTTCTTTTCTATTTTACCCAATAAAAACTCCTATGGCATTCTATAAATGAGATGGCGTGACATCAACTTTCCTTAGTTCTTACTAGCGCCGCTCCCGCAGTTCTCACAAACCTCCTTCTTGTCCCTGGCTTCACAGAGCTCGGTGAAGAATCCCAGACCTGAATCTGTTCGAATTGCTCCATACATAGAGCTGCTATCCAAAGGCCGCTCGGGTTGCAGGGCTCTAGCCTCTTCCATATGCCTCAAGGCAAGTTCACTCACTTCCAGTCTAGTTCCGCTGGCCTTGGCACAGTTCAACGCGTGCTTCGCATCCTTGATGGCGAGTTGAACGTCGAAACCTGCCTTGCCGGATGGAGTAGGGGCATAGGCTCCAGTAGTGATTCTCTTGGAATAGCTCTCCAAAACGGGACCAAACATGTCTGAGATCATCGTCTCAAGAATCTCGGAGCCTAGACCAGTCTTTTCGGCAAAGACGTGAGCCTCGGAAATGACTTCCATGAATGAAATGACACAAATGTTGCCAGCAATTTTGAGAAGAGTTGACTTCGACACGTCATTTCCCATGGGAATGACAGACTTCCCCATCACGCCCTTGAGGTAAGGAGCAATTCTCTCCGTTGCTGAAGATGGACCAGCGGTAACGAAGATGAGCTTTCCAGCCTCCGCCATGGGCGATGCACCAAAGACAGGGGCTGACAAGAGTTAGTATGTGACTTCAAAAAGTGGCAGGAAGGAATAAAATGTAACTTAGAAAACAGTGTAATCAAAATGGTCATTTTATGACCAAAGACATACCTGCGACAAACTCGCCGCCAGCTTCATTGATTTGGTCGGCAACGCTCTTTGAAGTGTCTGGGTGAACTGTGGAGCAATCCACATAGACTTTGCCCTTCAAGCTTCCTGATGCGATAATGGCTCGGGTGGTATCTTGCAGAACTTGGTCATTGCTCACCTACACCAACAGTTAATAGACCGACCTTGCAATTTGCTGAACAAGCCAACGTACGCAAGAAAAAATGATGTCGGATCTTTTGGCGACCTCGTCAACCGTTTCTACAGGAATTGCACCCCATTCCTTGAGCGGCTGGCCCCTAGACATTGTTCGGTTGGTAAATAGCAGTGCTGGTGCACCAGTTCCGGCGAGGTGCTTTTGCAGGTTCTTGGACATGCCAATGCCCATTGAGCCGAGCCCGATCCAGCCAATCTGTACGGATGTCATGATTGGAGAGTATGTGGGGGGGATTTCAGCAACTGGATCGACCGTCTAGGATTAAGCTCGAATTCAGATCTATCGATAGGTCCTTGGATTCAGCTTTTTGGATAGTGACGTGGTGTTTTAACTTGTTTTAAGCACCTCCGGGTAGTTCACTCCTCCGATCGAGGGGTCTTGTGGCGTTTGACGGCGTGCAGTTTGAGCTCCTTCAGGTGGAGCTCCATATCTCCAGAAGAGCCACGCCAACTGCCGAGTCACGGCTTTCGGATCAGGGCCCGAGCTATGAGCTCCTCCAAGTTTACGATAAGTAGGCAGGTTGATGAGCGCTTGCGCTGGCTGGGGTGAAATAATAAGTATTGGAAGATTTATAACTGGTCTTGGTCCTTCGCTCTCTTCTCTACATTCATCACAACATCGTCATCTCGTCGCCCTTTTTCCCTCACGTCTTTTGCCGCATTCCCAGACCTTGGTTCCATTAGACCCAGACTCCACAATGTCCTTCGGAAAGCTCTACTGGTATCCGAAGGCCCCTCGGGCCACAATGTGTCTCTACATTGCGGAGTACAACAAGTAATTCCCTCTTCGGAAGCGATAAGAAACCCCGATGTGGAGGTCTAACCTATTCCAGGCTTGATATCGAGTTCGTCGAGGCATGGCCGATCAAGGTTGACTCAAGCAAGGGCGGAGTCGGCGAAGAATTCTTGGCAAAATTCCCTCCCGGCAAAGTCCCGGCACTCGAACGCCCTGACGGCTTTACCTTGTTTGAGTGCATCCCGGTCGCGGTTTATCGTGAGTGCTGATGCAATACCGATTGCACCATTTTGCATCGCCACTAACTGAGTACGATAGTGGCCAAGCAAGATCCAAACACGACCCTCCTGGGCTCATCCCTCGAGGATGAGGCGACCATTCTGAAGTATGTCTATGCCTAACCAATTATCGCTTCTTTTTGAACATCTTATTTTTTTTTCTTCTATTCTTCCAATAGACATGCGCTTACAATTTCCCCAGATGGGCCTCCTTTGCCAATAGTGAATTACTTCCTCCCATCATGGCTTGGATTAATCCCGTGATTGGCAAGGCACCGTCATCACCAGAAATCCTTGCTGCGGTGGAGAAGAATAGCGAAAATATGGTTAGTGTTGTAGAGAAGGCGTTGACTGGAAAGCAATACCTCGTAGGCGACAGCTTGACTATGGCCGACCTTTTCGTCGTGGCAGCTATTGCGCGCGGCTACCAGTTTGTAAGTCCCCCACGGGAATTCGATGGACCCTGGTTCAAAACACCGCGCTCAAAACGGGGAGCTTTGGAAAAGTTCATGTCTGACATATTGCGTAGGTTTTCAAGAAGAAGTGGGCTGCAAGCCACCCTGCCATCCACGAGTGGTACATGCGCCTAAAGAGCGATGAAATTTGGAAGAAGATTGACGGCGAGCCATATGTGCTTGATGATTAATTTCGTCGTAAAAAGGACAGAATCCAATCCTTTAGAAGTTAAATTAAATATATCGATAAGTTCACGGCCTTGCGTAACAGTGGAAAATTGCATTCCTACTGGTCAATATCCGTCAACTGTATCAGTCTTCCCACACCACCGTGCTTTGTCACCACATTTTCACAGTTAGCAGTCTTTTAATGAGTAAAGCTACCCAAATATGTTTTTATACAACTCTCTCGCTCAGGTACTTTCTAACCTTCTCGTTAATTGATTGATTTCGTCGTTTCTTCACCTTACGTCACCTATGAATCATGGAGTAGAAGCGTAATACAACAGGGCTTTAATGGTTCATGTGAAGTATATTGATTGCTTACAACGAATTTTCCAATTCCACCAAAGATTTCAACAGGGTATCCTTGTCTCCTTCGAACTTGGAGCTGCTGACAAGTCCAAGCGGTCTCCGACTCCTTCCACCTCCGTAACCATAATATCTATCCAAGGCTGCTTTTAGGCCGGCCACACCCAGTTGTACCAATGCCCAATCGGCCTGACTCAAGCGGGTTTGAATCTCCTGTGCTTCCTTGAGTTTGCCCTCATCGTAGAGTTTGAGGAGATGGACATGTACTGCTGGCACGAAGTTTGCTGCGGCAGCGATAACTCCGTTTGACCCAGCAACTAATCCGTGCAAAAAGAAGTCAGACTTTCCGGCAAACGCCGCAAATGGTCCCTTAATTCGGGAGTCGTGAGCAACGCGATGCAGTTTGCCCAAGTTTCCGCAGGTCAACTTGCAACCGACAATCTTTGGGTTTGCAACCGACAGCTCGGCAATCATGTCAGAATCCAGGTCAATGCCAGAAGTAACAGCGGGGAAGTTGTAAAGGAGAATAGGAATAGGTGACTCTTTAGCAACATCATCAAAGAACTTGAAGATGACAGGCTTTTGCATAGCTCCAACTAACAACTATTGTTAGCTGACACCCTTAACCGTGGCAGGCGAGCTATTTAACTCACCCCAGTAGCTGGGTGACAGCACGAGAGCATAATCAGCACCAGCTTGTTTAGCCTCTTGGCACAATTGGATCGTTTCCCTTGTGCTCTGCGCGCCGCATCCTGCAATAATCACGGCATCGGGAATTCCGCTCTCCTTTAGGACTGCAGCGGCAGTAGCAATAACTTGTTGTCGCTCTGGCCTCGACAGGTGAGGAGCCTCTCCATTAGAGCCCTGGATGACCAAACCAGCTACTCCAGCTCTCGCCAGTCTGGTAAGGTGGGTCTTGAGGGCCTCAACATCAAGAGACTCGTCCTCGTCGAAGAAGGCGACTGCGGGGGCATACACGCCTCGAGGAGGGCAAGGGGGAGCCATGATAATTGTTCAAAGCAAGCAGAATCAATCTCAAAAAACAAAAAGATGCCTATGAAACTAATTTCTTGCAGTGTCGTGAGGTCTTTTTTATTTCATGCTGAGTCGGAGGAGCATCTTCGATCCGAGGGCTCCACAACTTGATATCAACAGCACTCGGATGCCCGATCCGAAGCCGAAGGGAAAAGTGGAGCTCCTCCTCAGCTCTCGTCCAGGTATCTATTCAACTGTCCCTTCTTGCATTGAGCTCTGGATTTCATTATTTCCTGTTTAATTTGCATTCTTTCGTTTGCTAGGGCATTACATACGCCTCGTGCTGGACAATGGACACGAATCAAGTCACCTCGCTGTTCTCCAACGCTGAGTATATCCAGCCAGACAGCATCTTCGATGTGACTAGAAGATATGTGGCAGATACATTCGCAGACAAGGTAAATCTCGGTCAAGGCACTTACCGCGATGAGAACGGCCAGCCATGGGTTTTGCCATCTGTGCGAATGGCAAAAGAAATAGTGCTCAACGCCGGACACGAGTATCTCCCTATCGCAGGACTGCCAGATTTTCGCGAGGCGGCTGTCAATCTTGTATTCCGCGGCACCAAGGCCCTAGGAGAAGACAGAGTACGTTTATTAATGTCATTTAGTCTACCCCAAATTAATTTGCAATAGGTGGCGTCTTGTCAGTCTGTGTCTGGTACCGGTGCTCTTCTGCTTGCGGGCCTTACAATGAAGAAAGGTGGATGCAATGTAAAAACTGTGTACATCACCGACCCGACGTGGTCGAACCATGACCTGCTTTTCGCTTCCATGGGGTTCACGGTCAAGAATCTGCCGTACTACAAAGATGGGTCATTTGATTTCGATCGTTACATGCAGACCCTGAAAGCCGCGGATGAGAACTCGGCTTTGATTATGCACGCATGCGCTCACAACCCAACGGGCTGCGATCCATCCAAGGAGCAATGGAAGGAGATCGCAACTGTTGTAAAAGAGAAAGGAATATTCCCTATTTTTGACTCTGCCTACCTTGGCTTCAATTCGGGGTCCGTGGATGAGGATGCGTGGGCAATCAAATATTTTGTAGAAGAGCTTGGCCTTGAAGCCTGCATCTGCATGTCATTTGCCAAAAGCATGGGACTTTATGGCGAGCGTGTTGGACTAACTGCCATTGTAGCAAGCTCCGCGGACGCAGCAAGGACAGTTGGGTCCATTCTGGCAAACTCTCAGCGAGCAACTATTTCCAACCCGCCTGTGTATGGAGCTCGCATTGCAGCAACAGTCCTCGGCACGCCCGAGATCGCTGAGCAGTGGAAGAGGGATTTGGTAACAATGTCGACTCGTATTCTATCTATGCGACAGAAACTTTTCGAAGAGCTGCAGGCGCTCAACACCCCTGGGGATTGGTCACATATCGTCAAGCAGTCCGGCATGTTCGGATACATGGGTATTAGCCCTGCCCAGATCAGCTATCTTGAAAGTAAGTTATTTCTGTTCCTCGTCGTTTATTTGTCACAATAACAGGATAGCGCTAACATGAACTTCTAGCCCAGTATCACATCTATATGGCAGACACATCCCGTATCTCAATTGCAGGATTGAATGATGGAAATGTCAAGTATGTAGCCGAAGCATTGAATGATACAGTGCGAACAATCATATGATTAGTATTAGTCCACGTAATTCAATTACTACCAAAAAGGCTTGAGCATGATCAAGCCCCCTTTGTGACACTTGATCCCGACCACTATTTTGTGCTCGCCATGGAAACCAAATACAAAAATGATATACCCTACACCACACACTTTTTGCCTTGCATGGCCATAGCGGTGGTAAGAGAATACCTACACATCGCGGATTTCTGGCACGTGTCCAACTGTATTATCGTGCATAAGCACCTTAACAATCACTATTGTTTGAATGTCCGCACAAGGATCTATGAGTGCGAGCTTGCAATTAGGAGATCTCGATGGAAAGGAGTTGACTACCTAGGGTTTGATCATGATTGAGACCAACGACCCTTACGATACGGCACACAACCAAGCCCGAGGGCAGATTTTTAGCCCAGTGATCAATCCAGAGAGGCAATTTTTTACGATTGAGCGCCATTCGCCACATTCCGACGCCACGCTCTGCAAGCAAATGCCGGTGGCGGTGGAGCTCCGCACCGAGGATGGAGTCTCGGAACGGCCGCTCCGAGGCTCACTTTACAATCCTCCGACGGCTTATCCTGCGTTGAAGGCGGGAGGAGCACCAGGCTTAATCGATTCCATGCACTGGAATCTCGGGAAAGGCGATCCGAAGATGTCACGATACAGATACCGTCGATTGGTAGAGGCTGTCCTCCTCTCCGGGTTATAATCATCACGAAGTCTCCTTATGTTCATTTTTTAGTCCATCACACCAGGTTCTCACTTGCTTCACTTACCCACTAATTTGCATGTTTTCATTATTTTGGTAATAAAATCGGTTCAAAGGTCATCATGGGTTCTCTTCCAGACCGTAGTGCCGGGATCCGGATCTCGATTGATAGAGGTGGCACCTTCACTGACGTACGATACCCCGGATTATTACGAGGTCATAGCTGACGCAATGTACAGTGTGTTGCCACGGTCCCTGGCCAAAAAGACATCTTGATCAAGCTCCTTTCCGTGGACCCAAACAATTATCCAGATGCGCCCGTGGAAGCAATTCGGAGGGTACTGGAACAGGCCACTGGCAAATCCTACCCCAGAGGCCAGAAAATATCCCTCAAGGGTGTTGGTACGGGGTTTTTGTCAACGTGAATCAAGAGAAGCATCACTAACTTGGCCAGAATCAATCCGCATGGGCACCACTGTAGCTACAAATGCTTTGCTTGAGCGGAAGGGTGAACGGACTGCTTTCGTAGTCACCAAGGGCTTGAAGGTTTGCATTGTAGCCAATTTCTGTGATTATTCACGGGACTGACTCTGCTCTATAGGACCTTCTTCACATTGGCAACCAGTCAAGACCAAAGCTATTTGATATGGCTATCAATAAGCCCGATACCCTGTACTCAAAAGTAATTGAGGTCACCGAGCGTGTGACCCTTGAGTCTTGGACGGAGAGCAAAGTGCCTGCTCTGGTCGATATTTCCTCTGACGCTGCCTTGGTTGAGGGTGTCACCGGCGAGGCAGTCCGAATTCTGGAGCCGCTAGGTATGTCAAGTTGGGTTTCTCAAGCTATGTTCCTAAGTTTTGACTCTTTTAGATCTTGAATCGACTAGACAGTCCCTGCAGGCCGCCTATGACGAAGGATACCGATCAGTTGCTGTCTGTCTCATGCACAGCTTCACTTTCCGCGATCATGAGCTCGCTGTTGGAGAAATCGCCAAGTCTATTGGCTTCACTCATATTTCATTGAGCGCCGAGCTCTCTCCAGTCGTAAAGATTGTTCCTCGCGGCCACTCATCCACTGCAGATGCCTACCTGACTCCAGAGATTAAACGGTATATCAAAGGCTTTGAGTCCGGCTTTGAGGACTTGAGGACCAGTGGCTGCCGTTGTGAGTTCATGCAGAGCGATGGCGGCCTTGTCGAGTTCTCTAGCCTGTCTGGACTACGATCTATCCTCTCAGGTCCTGCTGGAGGAGTCGTCGGCTACGCGCGAACTTGTTATGATGAGCAAGAGGCTACTCCAGTTATTGGTTTCGATATGGGAGGTACTAGCACAGATGTATCAAGGTATTCTGGAGAATTGGAGCAGGTCTTCGAGACCACAACTGCTGGAATCACCGTCCAGAGTCCTCAGCTAGACATCAACACTGTTGCTGCTGGTGGAGGCAGCATCCTCTCATGGCAGAGCGGCATGTTCAAGGTCGGACCAGAGAGCGCTTCTGCTCATCCTGGGCCTGCTTGCTATCGAAAGGGCGGTCCTTTGACTGTGACCGATGCCAACTTGATTCTTGGCCGACTGCGTCCTGAATTCTTCCCCAAGATCTTTGGGCCTAACGAAGACCAGCCGCTAGATATCGAGGCTAGTCGCCGGCTATTTGAGGCGATGACCTTGGAGATCAACAAGGAAGTTCCTGAGAAGCTAACTATGGAGGAGGTTGCTATCGGGTAATTTCACCATACTCAATGTCTGTGAATGTCTCTAACACGGTTTTCAGATTCCTTGATGTCGCCAACGAGGCCATGTGCCGCCCCATCCGCACACTTACTGAAGCTAAGGGATACGATGCCGGCCTCCACAATCTGGCATCCTTTGGTGGTGCTGGAGGACAGCATGCTTGCGACATTTCGAATGCTCTGGGAATCTCTCGCATCCTCATCCACAAATACTCATCGCTACTATCCGCACACGGTATGGCCCTTGCCGATGTGGTCACCGAAGAGCGAAGCCCATCTGCCGCCACTTATTGTTCCGAAAACCTCTCTCTATTCGCTTCTGAGCTAGATAAGCTGCAAGATCGGTCAGAGGCAGCTTTGATCGCGCAGAGAATTCCGAAGGCTCTAATTCTCTCGGAAAGATACCTGAACATGCGGTATCACGGCAGCGACACAGCTCTAATGATCCAAGATAAGCCAGGTTCGGGCGGCTTTCTCGCAGCTTTCGAGAAGGAGCATCAAAGTCAGTTTGGATTCCTGCCAGTTGGACGTGATGTCATTGTCGACGACTGCAGAGTGCGATCAATTGGCCAAAGCAACGTTGGTTCCTCAAAGCCTTGGCCCGTTGAGCTGGCGTCTGCCGAGCCCATTTGGGCCACCAAGGCTCATATCACAAAGGATGTCTACTTCAAGGGCCCTAGGTGGACCAAGACTCCAGTGTACGTGCTTGGAGAACTAAGCCCTCACTCCAAGGTTCACGGCCCTGCTTTGATCATCGACGATAAGCAGACAATCGTCATCATCCCCGAAGCCACCGCAACCATTCTCTCCGACACCGTTGTTATTGATGTGCAGGTTGGAACCAAGGCCACTCTCTCCTCCAAGCAAGTCAATCCTATTCAACTTTCCATCTTCGGCCACCGCTTTATGGGTGTGGCAGAGCAGATGGGTCGAGCTCTTCAGAAGACCAGTGTCAGCACCAACATCAAGGAGCGACTGGATTTCTCCTGTACCGTGTTCTCCGCTGATGGAGGGTTGGTTGCAAACGCGCCCCACGTCCCTGCCATGGTGAGTTTCGCACCGCGAACCGAAGTGTAAAAGAGAGGAGCTAATTACTCGATAGATTGGAAGCATGGCTTTTGCGGTTAAATGGCAGATCCAGCACTGGGGAGGCAACTTGCGCCCTGGTGACGTGATTCTGTCCAATGCTCCGGGTAAGATCAACTCATTTCGCCTTCAACTTCAGATAGCTGATTCCTATTTTCTGCAGACTGCGGCGGCACCCATCTGCCCGATTTAACAGTGATTACACCTATCTTCAATGCCGAAGGTACCGAGATTATTTTCTGGACCGCATCTCGGGGCCACCATGCAGATGTCAGCGTTCCTCATATCTTGTCTAAAAATCGTTTAATATGCTGACAATTTTAGATTGGTGGCATCTTGCCTGGAAGTATGCCCCCGAACTCTCGGGAACTCTGGGAAGAAGGGGCGGTCATCAAGGCTTTCAAGGTTGTTGAAGGTGGTGAGTTCAAGGAAGAAGAGTTGACTGAGCTCCTCATGGCTCCGGCCAAGACCCCTGGATGTCAGGGAACGCGTTGTCTGAAGGACAACATTTCGGACATTAAGGCCCAAGCTGCTGCGAACCACCGTGGTAGTCAGTTGATTCACAGCCTCATTGGGGACTACGGCCTTGATGTTGTACAGTTTTACAGTAAGTTACGCAACATCCGCTGATCAATTATATCCTAACAACAACATAGTGGAGGAAATCCAAGGTGCTGCGGAACGGGCTGTACGAGATATGCTCAGGACCATCAACAAGTCAACAGATGGCAAGCCTTTGGAGGCAATTGACTACATGGATGACGGCACTCCAATCCAACTCAAAGTCAGCATTGATGAATCAACTGGAGGAGCAATCTTTGACTTTGAGGGTACTGGTCCCGAAGCATATGGTCAGTAAACAATTCCACCCACTACCGAAATTAGGCTAACTTTGAACCAGGTAACTGGAATGCACCAATTGCTATCTGCAATTCAGCCATTATCTTTGCTCTTCGTTGCATGGTCAGCATGGACATTCCCCTTAACCAGGGTGCTATCCGCCCCATCGACGTCCGCATTCCCGAATCCTCTTTGCTGCGCCCATCAGAGGACGCCGCTGTTTGTGCTGGCAACGTATTGACCTCGCAGCGAATTGTTGATGTCATTTTCAAGGCTTTCAAGGCCGTCGCTGCCAGTCAGGGTTGCATGAACAACCTTACCTTTGGCACTGACGACGCGGAGAACGGCTTCGGGTACTACGAGACCATCTGTGGTGGTTCAGGTGGTGGCCCAACCTGGGATGGAACTAGCGGAGTGCACACAAACATGACCAACACCCGCATCACTGACCCCGAGGTTTTGGAGAGAAGATATCCCGTCATTCTCAGGAAATTCTGCCTTCGGGAGGGCAGTGGCGGTGCAGGTGCGCACCCTGGTGGAGATGGTATTATCCGTGAGTTGGAATTCTGCATTCCCACCAAGGTGTCCATTCTCAGCGAGCGACGCACGTTTGCTCCTTACGGACTCGAGGGCGGCGACAATGGACAGAGAGGCCAGAATCTGTGGGTCAAGAAGACTGGTAGAGTGATTAACTTGGGTGGCAAGAACACGGCTATGATGGATGCTGGGGACCGCATCGTGATCCAGTCCCCCGGCGGTGGCGGATGGGGTTCTCCCACCGCTGGCTCATCCACTAGAAATGGAGTGACATCTACGAAGCGCAAATTTGTGGGGGTTGCTAACGGAACTGTGGATATGATTCAATCCATGGGAGAATCAGCTTGAAGATTGGTACAGGATAAAGAGATCTGGGCATTTGTTTTTAGTATAGCTCATAGAAGGCATGGCATTACGATTTAATACGCTTGAATTTTATTTTACTACTCAATTAGATTCCATCCAGTGTTTAACACTCTAGCTTCGTACGACTTTTAAACACTAGGGGTCTCTCACGCAAGAGGGTATTGAGGGGGTGACACTAGAGCGCCCTTGGAGCCGGGGTTTGCCAGGCATGATACAGCCAACATCAAAGAATCCGACGGCATACCCGGTCTATCTCCACTATTAATACCTCCACGCTATGCAGAAAGCCGACAAAGTCCATGTGATCATCATGCAGCTGTGTAGTGTTCCCCGTACGTCTTGATCAACTGCCGATCGTTCAGTGCGCGGTGATCGAGATCTGAGCGGGTCTGGAGAACTCGTCTCAAGCTCTAGTGCTGCATTTCCAATGCTCTCACCTTTTCAATGACTTGGTCCTAACTCTCATATAATTTGAGGTGAGGCATAGTGGTCTCGTCGGAGGAAAGACGAACACAAATTTGATTTCAAATACCAAGAGCCTGCTCAAGATATTGTGAGCTCAATCGGCATTGAGTGTATCAGAAATCACATTTTTACATGCATAAGTGCTCACTCCCTCAGTCCCCCAGGTATTGCTCTTTGATTGTGTACATTACTTTTGGGCTCAGTGAGGAGCTCGGGGCTCCAGTGTGCTTGGAGGAGCTCCGCGCTACACTATGAGTGTGCCATGGACGAGGTGGGTATGCTCCTCCCTACACTCCATACGCACTAGCGAATCGTGTCGGCCCCGACATCGTCACTCCTCCGTTCAGGACGATGGCTTCTTTTAGCAAAAGTGGCGAAATCCCTCGTGGTCTTGACATATTAATATCGTTGTCTCCAGCCGCTCTAACGCTATCAATCACTCAACAATCAACCACAGACTCCAACATCGCCACCAGTCACCACAAGACTTGGAAATCTTCATCATTTATTTCAAAATGGCTACCAGTCTCGATTTACTTCCGGAGTACACCCCTCCTCCCCCTACCAAGGAAGATCGTGAGTGACCACCCCTAAACATGCCAGCAACATGCCTAACCTCGGGGTTGTTAGTTGACTATGTAAACCTTGTCAATATTGATCTTTCCAAGTTTGACGACCCTGTGGGTCGCAAGGAGCTTGCCAAAGATCTTTTCGAGGCTGCTACCGGATACGGTTTCCTTACGCTGTCAAACCACGGCATTTCCAATGAGACATATCAGCGTCAGATGAGAATTGCCAACGCGGTGATGACGCTGCCCCCCGATGATAAAGCTCCGTATGAGGGTAAGGGCTATTTATATCATTTCTTCACATGATATTTGCTGATATTCTCGGTAGTAACTCCCGAAGAGGATGCCCGTGGTCTGTATGTCGGCTTCAAGCCGGCCGGACCCCTCGGACACAAGGGTGGCTTCCCGAAGCAACTCGACCACTACAACATCCTGGTCCACGACCCCAAGAACCGAGCTCACCCCGAGATCATGCGCCCTTATCTCGAGGAGACCAATGAGGTTATGCACTTTATTCGAACCAATATCCTCGCCAAGCTCCTGACGCTTGTGGCGATGGTCCTGGAAGTCCCTGAGCAGGCTGTGCTCTCCACACACGCTCCTGGTGGCTCTAAGACCGAGTACATCCGATATGTACGCTCATTAGTACCCGAATCTAGTTGCTAGTGACTAATCATCAGTGCAGATGATGTGTGAGCCCCGCTCGAAAGAGGAGAGCGAGAAGTATCGCGACATTTTCCTCTCTGGCCACACTGGTATGTCTAACCTATCCCTGTTAATAACAAACACAAATGCTTATAACTTAATTTCAAGACTGGGGTACCTGGACCTTCCTTTTCAGCCAGCCCATCGCTGCCCTTCAGGTTCTCTGCCACCAGACCGGCAAGTATCGATGGGTCAGGCATCAGCCTCACGGGCTTGTGGTTAACTTCGGTGAGGCGCTAGAGCGCCTGACTGGAGGTCTCTTCAAGGCAACCGTTCACCGTGTCGTTCAGCCGCCTGTTGATCAGCGTCACCTTCGCCGCATCGGCGTCATCTACTTTTCTCGTCCTGCAGATGACAGGGAGCTTGTGCCCATTGAGAACTCTCCCCTCCTTAAGCGCATGGGCACGGACAAGCCAATGGATGACCGCGTATTCTGCATGGCAGACTACTTGGATGCCAGAAAGCATGGCTGGAAGCGATACGAGTTTGACATTGACAAGCCCAGAGATGAGGCCAAGCATGCTGACTTCTTTGATGGAGAATATCCCGACCCCGAGGGCCACAAGAGTCTTGGCAAGTTTGATAACGTGCCGAGACTCAAGTATGAGATTCCTACTGTCCAGACTTGAGTGTAATCCGGTATCAAAAACGGGGTGTATGGACACAGTCCAGGTGCCCGTCGGCTTTAGCTAGCTTTTGGTTTGAGCGGTTTTGACGAAACTGCATTATTGATCAGCATTAAGAATGACTATTTTTATAACCCGAGATCTATTGTTTGCTCGCTTGATCTTCAATTTGGCCGTGCCTGATCGATTTTTTTGGGGCAGGCGACACCAAGAATCCTTGTGCTGAACTTGGGACCTGATAACGAGTTGCTAGGCGCCCTACCCTAGAGGGCGAGGATGACAATGCTGACATCGCTGTCCGCACCAAAATCATCATAACCTTCTGTAGACTGGATCTGGCACGTCATGATGCATTTCCAATCAGTTGCTATGACAACTCCAAGTTTTCTTGCTGGTGAGGTTGCGGTGAGGTTGAGGTGTGGGTGCAACTGACTCGAGCACAGACAGACAGTACAGGACTTGAATGGAGTTTGGGCTCCTCCCAGCGCCATTGAAGCGATTTGTGCCACTTGATATTGTCACCCAACCACCCATCACCTTTAGGCGAGTTCGCTATAGCCGGTGTCGTATCGATTCTACACCTCAATCGTCTTCACCTGAAGTAATTAGCCCGACCTAGACCATCATCAGCCTCGCTACGCTGTTGATTGCGATAATGAGCATAGCCTAGGCCCAGCCAGACGAGATAACTCCCCTTCACAGCTGTGACTGGCCCCGCGCAGAGTGGATACCGGATGCCTCCCCGAAAAGCGAAAAGCGCGGCGCCGTTATCTCCCCCCCACCGCTATCTTGCGGTTCCAGCATCAATCCGCACGCTCCCGCCAAAGGAGCAGCGAGACACGCGGGCAGATATGCGGTGGGCAGGAGAGTTTAGGCGTCTCGCTGGTGTGGTGTGATGCTAAAACGAGCCATGTTCCCCTTCCCCGGACCATGCGTTAAGATAGTCCCGAACTCTCGTGGTAGCAAGGAGGAGCGCCTCCCATCAACACAATCTGTGCAGCCAGTGCTCAGCGCTGGGACTCCGCTTATCACAACCAAATCTCGAGGGCAAGGATCATGCTCTGGCCCGTCCAACCATCCCCGCGCATCACTGCCCCAGACTCAACCTCCTTGACGGGCGTCGTTCACTGGCGCGGAATGCAACCCCCGTTGCGCTCCGGGGTACAGCACAAGCACTGAGAGAGGAGCGCCACCCAGCGAGTGACGTGGTGGCCTGCACAACCGCCTCCCTATCGAACGTGCGGACAATCCATGTTCCTTGCCTCCAAGAGACGCATAGGGAGCTGGCAAACGGCCATATACGCCAGTTGAAGAACTTATAAGAACGGATGCGAAGCTGCAGGACATTGTCCGGAAACCCCCATCTCAGAGCAATTTGAGTCGACGCAGACCAACCTCACAAACTTCTCCATCTACCAATTACTTTTCGATACCACCAGAGAGATGTTTGACCGGTTAAAGGAGTATGCCCGGGGCAACCCGAGGTCCCCTCTGGAGAAGAAGCTTGTCTTCAAGCTAGATGTCTTCATTTTGACATTCTGCTGCTTGGCCTACTTCATGTATGCTTGGACATGGTCCAGAGCGCAACCTGAGTACCTTGCTGACTTTCCTCCTTAGGAACTATCTTGATCGATCAAATATCACACAGGCTTATGTTTCCGGCATGAAGACAGACCTTAACTTCCAGGGCGCACAGCTGACTGCCATCAATTCGATTTACCAAACCGGTTACATGATGTGAGCTTCCCGGCGAGAAATTCGACCCAAATTACACGCAAATACTAATTCCCAATACAGCGGTATTGTCCCCAACAACTTGCTTCTCACCCGCTTTAGGCCTAGAATCTTCTTCCCCCTGATGATCTGCATCTGGGCGTCCTTCACCATGATTACCGCTGCGGCCAAAACCCCCCAGCACATCATGGCCATTCGTTTCTTCCAGGGGTACTCGGAGTCATGCGTCTTCGCCGGAACCCATCTCATCCTTGGCTCATGGTACACGGAGGAGGAGCTCGGCAAACGCAGCGCCATCTTCACTGGCTCTGGATTGGCTGGCGGCATGTTCGGAGGATTCCTCCAGTCCGGTATCCACAAGTCTATGAACGGACTTCACGGGCTTCCTGGTTGGCGCTGGCTGTTCATTGTAAGTATTCACAGTGCATCAGCCGAATGTCCTCTTTCAAGCAAAATCTTACACATATTTCTTAGATTGACGGCATCATCACCTTCCCTGTCGCCATCTATGGCTACCTTTTGTTCCCAGACACCCCAGCAACCACCACCGCACCATACCTGTCCGCCGAGGAGAAGCAGCTGGCCATTGAGCGAGTCCCCATCTCCGAAGACAAGCCAATCCTGGACAAGGCATTTGCAAAGACTGTCTTTACTTCCTGGTACTTTTACGCCTTCGGCTTCTTGTGGATTCTCGGCAACTGTTCCGAGGCATTCAGCTCGCAGTCCCTGCTGAACCTCTACATGCAGGCCCACCCAACTATCAAGTACACCGTCTACCAGTTGAACAACTACCCCACCGGTGTTCAGGCTGTTGGCATCACGTCTACATTGCTGTGGGCCACTTACACTGACATCTACGGAAAGCGCTGGATCACGGGGTATTATAATGCCATCACCGGGATCGTCTCATCTATTATTATTCTCGTCCCCTCGACCTCTACCGCTGGCATCTTTGGCGCTTACTACTGGGCTGGCTCAATTTACTGCTGCCAGGCCACCTTCTTTGCTTGGGCCAACGACACCCTTCGGAGCAAGCCTCCGGCGCTGAGAGCCGTTGTCATCGGAGTGATGAATTTTGGCGGAAACCTGTTTCAGGCTTGGTGGCCTCTCATCTTCTATCGAGCTGATGCGGCGCCAATGTTTTCTGTCAGTGACCCCTCATTTCCCTACGCCTTAATTCGAATTAGTTGGTAGCTGACTCTTTACTAGCGCGGCATGTACTGCATGATCGTCATCTGCTCCTTGCTGGCCATTTGGATAACTGTTATGGTTTGGTATGAGAGGCGGGATAAGAAGCAGCAGGAAGTTCTGGAAGGACTCGCAGTCGCGGAGGCGGTGGCCACTAAGATTTCAGATGAGGACGGCGTGGATGTCGACAAGAAAGTCTAGCGTTTTGAAGCGTCTGCGTGCAGACTCGGCACTAGGCCTTTGGTGCGACCCGGTTGTACATTTGAGGAGCTCACGCCCTCGGGGTCTCTAATTCTATTGACTTAAGTCGCATGGTTATTATTATTTGCTTGGTGTAGTGCTTCTTGATGATGATGATGATGATGATGATGATGATGATTGTGGTGAAGACTCGATGAAATTTTGTACGGCTTAGACTGCAACTACCGGCACCCGAATGTTACACCTTCACATCACTTGGTGAGACAGTTGACACTTGATGCTCGAGTCTGCTCGGCTTGTCGCTGTCTAAAATCAGCCACGTCGTTGGTCTCCGCTTCTTATCTGCAGCTGCGTCGTTTTGGATAAGCCTCGTCTGGATAAGCGGGCGGTGCTCCTCCCTCTCCGCATTATCCATGGTCACAACTCTGGGATATCGTTATCCCAGTTAATGATTGGCTTCAACGCCAGAACCATGACACACGGCCCCCGCACGTATCCATCAGGCCAATAGCAGAGACGATATTGCGACGCCAGTGCTCATCATAACTCGTGCATAGATTCCCGTCCTGCTAATCGCCGTCTCCCCACAAAATGATAAGCCTCTAGACAAGGCAAATGCCCCGGCTCTCTGCATCCCTGGGCCGCAACACCATCGTGGCCTTGTTGTCTGTCCTGCAACTGCTTCCAAAGTAGCATCCCTTCAAGTTCCATATCTGGGGCTGTGATCCATGCACCGAATTGTTTTCGTCTCCCACCCAGTTTGAATCGCACCCTGGACAAGCAGGCTGTAGGCTCCAACATGGCTCCATCGACAACCATAGAAGCCGTCCCGACCCCAGCCGCCACTCCCAACTCCACCCTGCGGCCTTTTGCGTGTCCCGCCTGCTCAAGTCGCTTCACTCGGTTGGTAAGATGATTCCATTTATACATTAATGATTTTCCCCGGAACTCAACCCACTGACAATCCGCCAAGGAAAACCTCAATCGACATACTCGATCAGGTGATTTTCAACAGCACGGCTCACACATTGACGTCTCAACTAACTCCCTACAGTCCACCGAGAATCGAATCAACGCCCTTTCCCCTGTCCCCACTGTGATGTATCTTTTTCTCGGAGGTGGGTGACCATTGAACATGACTGATTTCCTACTTCTCAGGCTGGTACTAATGTTGGCCCAGTGATTTAAGAAAGAGACATGTCAAGAAGGCACACCAGAAACGGTCCGTCTCACCAAAGTCGCCTGTGGACCCTGCTCCCCAAAGTAACGGGGTCGTTGAAGACGTGAGGAGTCTGAATAGCTTCTTGTCGGTACCCCATCTAACCTACATCACTAGGCATCTGACGTATTTTCTCCCACTGATATCTCATGGCTCTTTAAATTACCACAGTACATTGCATCATATTTCGAAAACTTTCACCCCACATTTCCAACTCTTCATAAACCGACTATTGACATGGCCACAACTAAAGAGCCCTTGCTGCAAGCTATTGCTTGCATCGGATCCATGTATCATGCTCCGGGCCAAAAATTCAGCCTGGCGCTTTTCGAAGCTGGGTTGAAGACTCTTGACACACATGTAGGCTATAAATCTCCTACAAAAGCCCATCTTGCTGGACTGACATGAACTGACCCCTGTCAAGACCAAGGAAGACCGCTCCAGATTTCGTGAGGTCTGGGTCCTGCAGGCGTACATGCTTTTTGAATATTTTTCAATCTATAGTTGCCAGGAAAGGTTATTCCCAAGGGCATCACAATCCACAGGAACCTTGTTGATGCTGTTCGCGAATTTCAGATGCTCCAAGATGGTGCTGCGTTGAACAGTGGTAGTTCCGATACCTCAATGGATCATCATGACGGCACCGAGGACGGAAGGTGGAAGTCCTTTATTGAGATCGAATCGCAAAAGAGGTTAGTTAAGCCTTTCATCTCTGCCATTCAGCTCATTGGCCAAGCCATTTGACGATCGAGACCATTGGTAACCTCTCTTCAGGGTCATTTTTTCCCTCTACTACCTTGACGCGCAACTATCCATCAGCTGTAATATGAGGCCACTGTTATCAGCATTAGAGCTCAAGTACGAGCTTCCTTGCCCTGATAACCTATGGGCCTCGCCGAATGCTACTGCATGGAGCTTGCTCCTCCAGGTTCAAAACTCGTCCTTCAACACGAATGAAGAGGATGACTACGAAGGCAACCCTGACCCGAGGCCCGCCCATGGCGACCTTTACGAGTGTCTTCTCCATTTAATTCACCCGAATCGCACTGTTGGTCAGCCACTTGGGTTACTATGGTACTCACCGTTTGCGTCGCTTATACTGATCATCCAAATGCAAATGATGATCCGAGACATGACAATGGCCAGTATCTTCTTTTGCATTAATGTCAATCTGGGATCTACTAGACACAATCTGTAATCCACCCTAACACCTAGATCTTTCGCATACTAATACTTTCAGCTCTATGATATCTGAGGAGAATAGAACACAGATATTTCAAGCATTGCACAGTTTGGGAGGTATGTACTGAGATGAAAGATTCGTATTCTAGAGCTAACATGCAAAGATCTCATTCCTAAATTGGGGACATTAAATTATTTAGATGATACTACAGGGTTCGGAGTTGACGAAAATCCCCACTCCGATAGGGGGAACAGGTCACTTTGGCACTCAGTTTGGGTCGCCTGGCATTATACTGCCATGACTTTGACTCACCAGGATGCCCTTCTTACGACTGGAATCGTTGAATTAGGCTTGCCCAACGCAATATCAAGTCGGTTATTTTATCCACACTGTTATGAAGCTCCTCTAATACCTCGAATAGCATGCTGGGAGCTTGGAAAGCCTCGTTCGAAGAACTACCGAGATGTATACAACGATAGAGACTTCATTCGCATTGTATGTCAGCCTGGCATCCCGGAGGCAAAACAGGCTAATGTGTAGGACAGGTCGACCATCTAGAACAATTGATCGAGCTCATCAACATGCCCGGGTCAGCAAGATCTTCCGCGAACGGGGCTTCGGGCCAGTGCTTAGAAGACCCCTTCATGACCATGCTCAGCTTCAAAGCATGCATTATGGGATGGCGAGTAGTTCGGCTGATGGCACTCAGCGTAGAACACATGATTATGACCGAGGAGATGCCCATCAGATCTAGTATTTCCACTTCATTGGCCCAAGTAGTTTTGGCCAGAATCATGGATGCAATCAATTCCGGTGGCCAAGACTTTATCTCAGGAGCAACATCTGATGCTCGTTATCTCAACTGGGCGGCGAAGGCATTTTCAATACGCGATGTTTGGCCAACCGGACCCTGGATGGTAGCAGCGTTTCAGGAAACGCAACGAGAAGTGGTGCAATTATAAATAAAGCAATTTGTGATAAATTTATTTATGTTGTGGTAATCCAAATTAAAAAAGAAATTGATCAAATTCAAATATTTAAAGGCCATCGTAGTCTGGATAAGTTCCTCCAGGCTCATCCCGAATAACATTCTCTCCCAAGATCTTAGTGAAAATTGGATCGGACCTAAACTTCATATAATACTCATGAACAATGGGATGCTTCGCTGCCCAAGTCTTGGTAAAAACCTGAATTTCAAAAGTTAGCTGCTTTCCACATCAAAGAAGAGATGGAAGTTTACATATTGATATCCTCTAGCAAGGCCCGAAACAACGAACAGATCTGCGATGGTCAAAGTGTCGCCCACCAAAAACTGCTTGCCGGAAATTTCTTTCTCGATGGCCCGAACTGTAAGCTCACAGTTCTCTTCTAATTGAACAAGCTGTTCTGGAGTGGCTGAAGATCGTCCAATAATGGGGTTGATCCAAGCCATAATTGGGGGCAACAATTCATAATCCGTGAAAGACGCCCAACGCAAACAAGTCGTCTCTTCGAATAGGTTGGAACCAAGCAGCGTTCCCTTGGGATCCTGCTTTGCCACTAAAAAAAGATCATGAGTAAATCACAGAGAGGCAAGTTATATTACTTACGAAACCATGACACGGCAATGTTTTCATAAACACAGAAGCCGTCGGCAGTCTCCAGCGCGGGAACCTTGCCTACGTGAAACTTGGAGAAGTAAACATCTCCCACACCCCCTTCTCGGGATATATCTTAATCGGGAAAGCATTAACAATTTCGACATCAAGTTTAAGGAACTCCGCTATGTATAAGACCATGGTAGACCGAGGGGCCTTGGGATAAGTGTAAATCTTTCCGAAAGACATGTTGCAGAAATGGCGCAAAGCGGTGATTAGAATGGCAATGATTCCCTAACTAAGCTGTAACAAAAAATATAGATCATATATATAAATGAATCATGAAATGAATTAGTAAACCACCGGCCTAGTTAAAGGGCCATAGAGGAGCTCACTCCGCATACGGGGTTAGACCTGTTGGATTGGAGACCTATGGTCTAGAATAGCTAGTTGTACTGTAACATAAGTAAGGCGACCTTACACTTTTGGCGCAGTCGGCTATTCAACAAGACCACTACACCAATCGAGCCTAGCCGGGTGGTGGCTTATCGGTATGTTGTGGAGGAGCTTGAGGAGCTCCTCCTGATCGGCTACGTCCCGAGAATGCACCATGCACGAGTGACGCACGATCAAACGAGGGGAAATTTATTTTAGGCAATTGGGATGTACCGACCGATGCCCGGCTTTAAATTGTGATGCTTCATCGTGGCGGCATCCGATACACACACCTTCAACTCGCAACGATAGCAGGGAAAACATCTACATTAAAAATGGTGGCCATGCAGTAGGTTCAATCGAGTCGCACCACATATCTTCTGGTTGCTAAAATTTTCAGATACGTACTGGTGACTGGAGCCACCGGGTTGGTTGGTGGTCACGTCGTGGACTGCCTTCTCAAGAAGGGATTTAACGTACGAGCTGTCGTTCGTTCCAAGGCAAAGGCGGAAAAGATGATGGCATTGCACAGAGACTTCTCTGAAAAACTGGACTTTCATTACATCGATGACCTTTCCACGCCGGGAGTATTCCAAGGTGCATTGACAGATATTGACGGAGTGATTCACCTTGCCAGTGTAAGTGCAATTTGGATTAACCAACGACAAACAGCTAAGATATGCTTGTCGTGTAGCCTCTGAATTATCAAGTAGCCGACAAGGAAAAAGAGTTGATTATACCGGCGATTCAAGGTGTTCGCTCCATATTGGAGGCCAGCAAGGGCACCGGCGTACAACGCATCGTCATGACTTCATCGTTCGGCGCAGTTCTCGATATGGACCGGGATGAAAAGACACCATATACATATTCGGCCAGTGATTGGAATCCCATAACCTATGCACAGGCCGTGGATCCAGCAGCAACACCGCAGGATGCTTATCGAGGATCGAAAGTGTTTGCAGAACAAGAAGCATGGAACTTCGTGAAAACGGCCGCACCACAATTTGATCTAGTCACTCTTTGTCCATCAATGATTTTTGGCCCTATTTCAGGTCATTTAGATTCACCCAAAGACCTAAACGAATCTAACAGATTGCTTTGGAAAGTAGCCACTGGAGGTCCATCAACCCCGTTGCCACCTGCACGGTTCAACTTCTGGATTGACGTTCGGGATCTAGCCGAGATCCATGTTGAAGCATTAGGGAACCCCAGAGCAGGAGGCAAGAGATATGTACCTGTCGCGCCTGAGAAGTTCAACTATCAACTAGTCTCCGAAATTATGTTGCAGGAAGTTCCTGCATGTTCGAGAGCTAAGATATCGACCGGAGTACAAGAGATGAAACACTATATCAACACGGACACCCGTGAGCTGGAGAGGGACTTTCCTGCTCTCCAATACAGGACGCTCAAAGTTACTGTCACTGATTTTATGAAACAACTAGCCCTTGCTGCTCTTTGAGTTGTTATATCGCCTAGAAGAAAGAACAAGATCCGACTCGCGACTCCAAGACCCACAGAGTGCTACTCAGCATGGTGTTTTGAGCCTGATGCGAACTGTATTCAAAGATTATGCCAAGGACGGATTGCGCATCAACTCTATCTGTCCTGGCTATACGGAAAGACCAATGACCACTGGCAACCCATTTATCTTGGAGGCAATGATGGAGCAAGTCAAAATTTCAATGCCCATGGCTCGTATGGGCAAGGCACGCGAAATTGCAGATGGCTGGAGGTCTGAGTTCAATTGTTACCGGGACGGCACTCATTATGAACGGAGGTTACACTGAACCATAATCTTTGAAGGAGGTGATAGCAATTTAATATAATAAGATCACATTAGAGATTCCTTTTGTCGGACAAAAAAGAGCGTTTCTTGTACAGATGAGGTCTGATTCCTACTTGCGCTATTCGCCACCATCGGCAGTAGGACTCGAGCGCTTTTCATAGAGAAAAGTGCCATGAAGAATGACGAGAAAAAAAAGCCAAGTCAACTACGTACCCATCTCTGGCCTGTTCAGTTGCCAAGGATGATGATGTAGCTATTGCATTTGAGAACAGCAAGTCTCGTCACTATTCCATGGCACAAAATCAGTCAACTTATGTCAGTCACGCCCTTCGAATCGTTCCGAAGGCCCGGATTGAGCCGAGAGTAGGAGATTATGGGGCCACTTTGAGCTGAATAACTGCCTGCATCGTAGCCATCCCAAGCAGCATTCTTCTGTCTAATCGGCACTGGAAAATCACGAGTGCATGTGTGGCATTGCCGTACGTTATCAGGTGCGGGGTTCCAAGTTCCAACGCACGCTGAGGACAACTTCATCTGGTTGATGAATTATCTTGCATCGGGCTTCTGGGCTTGACGCCCTTGGGAGAGCTTATCTGAGTACATGGCACCTGGCCTGATTATTTTGCCTCCTTCACGATACCATGTCACATCTAGCTGGTCACGAATTTGCTTTCCTTCTGCTGACTCCTCGATATTCTGGGCGACCAGGCCTGTGTCACTGTAGCCGGTGGCGGCCAGCTCCGGCTATCAGTGGATGAACAGGAATTGCCCAACACTAAAGTGTACTTGCTTATTTAAATGCCGGTCGACTCTCAATGCTGCGATATTGTTGTCTTCTTCATCCACCGCCTGTAAAGACTCACTAGTCCCATTTGTTCTCTCGTGCCGTTCATCCAAAATGAGCTCAATTGACAGGGAAAAATATGACGTTCTCATCATCGGCGCCGGACTTTCTGGCCTTTCCTGTCTTTACAACATTCGGAAGCGTCTCCCATCCTTGAACGTCCAAGTGCTCGAGGAGGGGCCTAGCGTTGGGGGACTTGGTTGTGGAACTCTTATCCTGGTGCCCGTTTCGACTCCGAGTCCATCTCATATCAATTGACCTGGGACAAGGAGCTTCTCCAGGAGTGGAACTGGAAAGAAGCATTCGCTTCCCAGGCAGAAACGCTCCAATATATAGAGCGATTTGCGGAAAAGAACGACCTTCAGAGCCGTATTCAGTTCAATACAACCGTTGTTTCTGCGCAATGGCAGGATGACTCCTGGTTGTTCACAGACTCCAAAGGGACTGAGTACAACGCGTGCTTTTTTGTCAGCTGCCTCGGCATTCTTTCGAATCCATCATCTCCGAAAATTCCCGGCCTCGAGAGCTTCAAGGGTCAATCATTCCACACGTCTCGATTCCCTAAGAATTTGGACCTCACCCGTGACTTCGCTGGGAAACGTGTGGGAGTTATTGGAACAGGAGCTACAGGTATTCAGACTGTCACTGCACTCTCGAAGGAACAGGTGAAATCTCTCACAGTCTTCCAACGGACAGCTACTTGGGCGGCTCCCTTACGGAACTATAAAATCTCTGACGAGGAAATGGCTAAACACAAATCCAACTATGAAGAGATTTTCCAACGCTGTGCTGAGACTCCATCTGGCTTCCTCCACCGGCCGGATCCTCGCAAGTCTTGTGAGGTGACTGATGAGGAGCGGCTTGCCCTTTGGGAGAAGCTCTACAGCGAGCCTGGATTTGGAAAATGGCTGGGCAACTTCTGTGACACTTATGTAGACCGCGAAGCAAACAGGCTTTACTCTGATTTTATGGCCTCTAAGATTCGGAGCCGAGTCAACGATCCAGTTCTAGCAGAAAAGTTGGTCCCTCATGACCATGGTTTCGGCACCCATCGAGTGCCTGTGGAGAGTGGATATTACGAGGCCTTCAACGAGCCACATGTGTACTTGGTCTCTCTCAAGGACACTCCCATCACTAACATGACTGAAAACGGCATCGTTACTTCTGATGGAAAGGAGCATGAACTGGATTTCCTTATTTTTGCAACGGGCTTTGACGCAATTACGGGCTCATTTTCTAAGATCGATTGGCGATCTAAGAGCGGCCGACCCCTGCTTGGAATCAGTACCACCGAAAAGGGAAGACATGCGATCTGGGTTGACCACCGGGCCAAGACCTCCTTGGGAATTATGATCAACGATATGCCAAACATGTTCATGGTGCTTGGGCCACATCAACCTTTTGGAAACGTCCCACGCAGCATTGAATACGCTGTCTCGGTTGTCATGGGCCTCTTGGAATACTGCCACAAGAATAAGTATACTTTTGTCGAAGCCACGCAGAAGGCATGTGACGAATGGACCGAACATGTTTTCAACTGCGGCAAGGGCGCATTGGCAAACGAGGTTGACACTTGGTTGACGGGTGTTAATACCAATGTGGAAGGGAAATCTGTGAGAACTGTGGCAAGGTATGGAGGCAGCGTGTTGGAGTATCGTCGACGTTGTGAAGAAAGCAAGAAGAATGGCTACCCGGGATTTGATTTTACTTAAACTCAGAAGGTATCTTACTCAACGCAAGCTCAATGCATATCGCCTTACATGCCACGTGCAAGGGAACTAACAGATCCAGGGTTGAGTACAACTCTCCATATAAAAGTTTCAATTCCCAGTCTTCATCTATGTCTCGCCTCGCCTTTGTCATCCACAGGCCAATTGTGCTCTATGTTCCATGGAACTTGTAATGTCGCGAGAATCGCAAGTACCTTCAAGTATTTTGATTCCGCAACACAGCGTCAAGGGAATCTGGCAAATCCACCGCGGCCAGAAAATGAATCCCACCATGTTATAGGGTCGGCCACTACGTCAAGGTTCAGAGGTGTCTCCCAAAGTCCCATCTCTTCTAAGGAAAAGCCCAACGGCCCTGCTCCTTCGAAATCATGCGATCCTTGGGATACATCATGCCCTTGCGCCTCTGCATTTACTGGCCCTGATGAAGTTGGGGGACCAGTGGGAGTTTGCAAAGATGCCTGAAGGAGAATTCCAAGGAATTTGGAAAATCGCATTGCCATATGGGCATCATCAGCTGATCCATGGCGAATGGCGGCGATCACGGACCCGAGTAGTTGAACATCTGGGTCAGATTCGGAGATGTGCTGGCTCTTTGATAGCGTTGCCTGATGTAGTATTATTAGTATGACAACATTTGGAGTGACTTGATTACTTGAATGAATATGTACCTTGAGCAAATGGAGGCTAGCTGCGACGATGAAAAGCCAGCTACGGACTGGAAGATAGGTTGTCAGTTTGGTAGGCTCAAGAATTTGCACCACGACTGATAACAAGGCATGGCTTGCTTCAGCCGCCTCTTCGGCGAATTCTGATAAAACAACAGCATTCTCATTCGTGCCAGTCTCTGTGCCGGACTGCAAGGCTTGAGCAGCAGGGGCAAAACAATACATGGTGATGTAGTAAAACTCGATATCTAGACATGCGCTCAATAAAGTATTGGCATCCATGTTAAGTTAGCATTAGCATCGTAATAAATGGCTTGCTCAAGTGGCTCACTATTACGGTGGTGGTATTGCCGCTTCCATCGATTGAGAGCCCGTCGAAGGTGCTCCAAATTCGGAACCAGAGTTTGGTTAGATGATGACACGCCAGTCTTTTTGAGAGAATGAAGGAATTCTCGACCCTTCCGAGCTTCCACAAACAGCTCAAAATATCCTTCCCACAACATACTATCTTGAAGTGAGTCCGCAAAGGTGGTAGAGTATCGATCCTTTACCGCCTGCCTCGACTTTTCCGGCAACAGAGGCTCCAATCCGAGTCGCGTAGCGAGTCCTTCATCAGCCAAATAGATGAAAACACACACGAGGCGACTCCACTCCTGTCTAACCGCCTCTGCTTCGGAAGAAGTGGTTGTATTATTGGAGGCGTCATTCTCAAAGCAACACCCTTCATGGGCTACAGCGATGGCGTTCGACAGGAGAATCCTAAGGAAGCGTTAGTGGCTGCGTAAACACGGATATGGATCGTTAAGGTAGTAAAAATATCTCCGTACCATGACATTTTGTTGCTACGGTAGGCTGGCGAAACAATATTGAGTTTCTCCATAAGCGAGGTGGTTCCGTATCTGCGAGGACCTGTGTGGGAGTCGGCATCATTTATGTGGCTTTTGAAGTTTGCGACGGGAGCCTCGATGGAGTACATCGCTTCACCATCACCTTCGGTGAAGTCCATGGGGTTATTGATGGCTTTGACATGCCAGTCGATCAAAAGTAGCATGGCAGATATTGCTCCCAGCGATCTAGTGGTAGTTGATCCCCACATTACCGACTGCAGAAAGCGCTGGAGGAACTTCCATGTTTGCCAGTGTATTCTTTCTGATCGAATCTCGCCATGAGAGCCGGACAGGTTGAAATATCTCGATGCCAGTGTGACGAGACAAGTTAGAAGGAGCGGTTCTTCAAGAGCGAGCAGGGCGTAATTCTCTTTTTTCCTGTAGTAGGAGGGTATTACGGGCTTCAACGGCCATAGACACTCGAAGAAGAAGTCTAAATATTCGACAACTTCCTGCTGTGAGACAACGCCCTTGCGAATCAAGATGAAGCTGTTCCATGCAGCTGCGACCTGCTGTGGGTCTTTAAGGATGTCTCTAATGTGACTCTCATCAGCAGTAGACGCTTGGTTCTGGTTGGCAGGGGAACTTGGATGGTTCGTGTGTCCCTGACTACCAGTTGCAGCAAATGTGAGCAGGTCCAGTGCATCCGATGTATTGTGAATATGGGTTGAGACCAGTCGAGCTCTAGTGTTCAGAGCCGCTGTGGAGACATTGTTTTCAGTGCACTTCGAGCTAGTGCTTGCTTCTCGGGTGTTGGGCTGGCTTCCAAGAGGCATTGCTGTGTTCGGGTTAATTGGAGTTGAGGGGTTAAGGGCAAGTCCACGATCGTCCTGGGAAGGAGTCCGGGATCTTGCTCGGCGAGACTGGTGTTCTATACTCCCGTGATTCGCCGAGGACCTTCGCTTTATGCTTCGCGAAGATCGGAACTCGCAGGGGCGGTTCTCTGCCGCGCATCGCCTACACACCTGAGGCTGTCCATCGCGTGCGGGGAGCGGCTCACAGCGAGACTTGCGTTGGCGACAACGCTCGCAAGACAAGTACGCACGGCGATGTTTCAACTCCGGGGGCGAATCAGGTTGATTGATGGGCAAAAACCCCAATTGCTGAGACGTATTGTCAGCCCGGTCGGCCATTGCGGAATTGGTTCCGAGAGCCGCGGTCCAAGCAGCCCGGACCGGACGCGGGGAGTAAAGGACAATTCAATTGCACCAGAGCGCGCTCGAGTTGCAAGACAACGAGCTGCCAGGGCAGGTTTCAGCGGCTTGCGGCCCCATCAATGTGTTGCTAGTGCACCAAATTTTCCCCTTTGTGTCATCTTGTGATGAGGCTGTACTTTCGGCTCCAGCTTCGGCGCCACTTGGCCGCGGGGTCATCACGTGGGAGTTCCGATTCCAGCGTGCTCATCTCAAGCGGTTGGAGAAGACGCAAAGAATGGTGTTCTGTATTCAAATGCCTGTTTTTCTTTTACTTGTTTTAAATTTGAACGATCTGATAACAATTTCAGTTTTTTTCCTCTTCAGCCCGATTTAGGTGTGTCAACCTGAACCAATTATCCTAGGGCCAGGCCTCTCAAAACATCAACGACGTTCTCCCCGTTGCTGATGTGCTAACTAGGACCTCGCTACTGATATACGAATTCCAATGTCAATAAGTCGGGAATGCAGTGCACAATCTCAGATTATATTCCACGGTGACCGCTCCAACCTTTGATCGCGTACTTAGTCTGTCTTGACACCAACTTTACCAATCTTCCTCAACCCCCAAGAATCACTACCAAAGTGGTGACGTTCAATGCCAGACAATACCAGTAAGCTGCTCGGTACCCCTCCAAGAGAGCGACAGGGCTTCCTTTATCCTCGATGTGAGACTTCATTGTAATCGAACTGGCAATGGCCGCGGAGGATGCCAACCCAAAGCTCTTGCCAATCTGTGCAATAGTGTTGTAGACACCCCCAGCCACTCCCTGTGTCTCAAGCGGAAAGAAAGAAGTGATCAAAAGATTCGAGATTGTGTACAGCGCATCAGCTCCTACCGCATTCGTAAACATGGCAGGAAATACAGAGGCCCAGTAAGTCCATTCCGGGTTGGTAATGGCCATGAGCAACGCTGACACGGACGATATAAAGACTGCGACAAAGCATGTCAAGTCTGCCCGAACTCGGTGAACAATCGCAGCCATGAGTAGATTTGTCAACGCTCCACCAATAGCTGCGGGGAGAAAAGCGACTAAATCATCGGATCAGCAAAATATTCAAAACGGTCTTTGATATCTTGGTGTGAGTCGTTGGGGACTATGGATTTGTGTGCTCACCTGATGTTCGAATCGGTGAAAGCTTCTGCACGTCTTGGAAAAAGAATGAGGTAATAGTTTCAGTGGCATTGAATGCTCCCCAGACTAGGAATACGTTGATACAAACGCATGTAAACACGCGGTTCTTCCACAAAGAGTTGGGAATAATAGCTGGCCGTCCAAGCCTTTCTTGACGTCCGACCCAGAAAGCAAAGGCACCCAGGGTGGCAGCAGCGAGGGTGAGCAGCGTTATATTGACTGGCTGCACAATCTTTTGGGTATTGTCCGTGATGATCCTTGGTTATTGTCAATATTACATGAATGCCAAGCCAGTGCTATATATCAAATCAAACTCAACTTACGCGAGAACATATGAGGCCATGGACAAGGACGCGCTTGCTAGCAATCCACCTACCCAATCAACTTCAGAAACAATCCGATCCCAAGAGGTCTTTTGGCGGCTTCCGGTGTCCGGGAGCGTTCGCAGAGCAATGAGAAAGACTATAGTATTAATAATGGCTGCAATGTGAAACGCCCTGAAGGCAGTCAGCAGAATATCGATGGGCTTGAACCTGACATAGCTCACCATCTCCACCCAATGGTCTCTGCAAATACTCCGCCCAAGCACAGCCCAATGGAGAAGCCCACGGGCTGACCACCACCCATTGAGGCAAACGCGATATTCCTCCGTTTTCCAGGAGGGAAGGATCGAGTAATGATGCTAACGGCTGAAGGAAGACACATTGACACAGAAATACCCGCAAGAGCCCGGAAGATAATAAGTTCAATGCCGGTTTTCGATAGACCACAGGCCAGCGTAAAGATTGACTGAAAAAAGCATCCCAAAAGATAGAGCATGCGAGCCCCAAAAAGGTCCGAAAGTGATCCGCAGAGAAGGAGGGTGCAGCCACAGGTCAACGAAAAAACAGATGCGGGCCTATAGAAAGTGGCCCCTCAGTAAGTGAGTTATGAGTTGGAGCACAGCGAACATACCAAAGCACAAGTCCAGCTTCAAGGGTGAGATCCTTGGCAATCGAGGGTAGGCAGACGGTGATGACACCAGTAAGCAGCGAGGTTATGCCTGTAATACATGTTACGGATGCGATAATGGTGGACGCTCTTCCTTTGGAAAGGTCCGCGTATTGAAAGACCTCGCCCTCAGAGACGGGTTGCAAAACACCAGACCGCGCTGTCGTTTGATCCACCGAGACCGAGGAAGCCGCCGGCACTGTGATCAACTCAACCGCTGTCACCGACATCTTCAACAGCAATGCTTGACAGGTCCGTTGGAAGAAATTAACCAAATTCCAATCGCAACCGGATCTTGTCAAGTTGAAGAAAATACACGCTTAGCGGAGGGGTAAAACGGCAAATGGATTATCAATCTCCGAGCATTGCCGATTACAAAGCCGAGCATATTGTTACAAAGTGAAGCACCAACACCGAGGTGGGGAACGGTAAGACCTAAACGCGTGGCCTAGGTCTCAAGCCATTTGAGGGGCCACAAACAGAGGTGCTGCGAGAGAATATCGCGATGCTTGAACAAAACTCAAGCTCGATCGAATAGATTTCAAACCCGACAAAAACACCAAGGGTGGACTAGGTAGGTGCGTTAGCTGGCTTAGCACACCCGCAAGGACCGGTTTCTCAACCAGGCTCCAAATTTTGAGCCTCAATTGGGATTTTAGGTACAAATTTTACCTCTTTAGGTTATATTTAGGTAAAGTTTTTCCTTGGTGCAATCGGCCCACTGGGTCGATTTAGCAACAGGGCAACGGCGCACAAATCCCTTGACTGCCGGGTTGGAGGATCTCTCCCACCAACCAAACTACAGTTCTGAAGAGCACCCCATATTATGGCAACAAAATCAAGACCAGCAATTTTCTACTTCGAGGTTTTTATTTAAATTGAAGCACCAGAATGCTAAAGTAGTTTTAGTATTTTGTGGCCGAAGAATACCCCATAGCCCACTCCGACAGGTATTCGCAACCGTTTGTCCTAATACAATCACATCCAGAAACCAGGACCAGTGGTCTTAGCCTTCTGACTTCTCTCCGTAAATAGAACAACTATCCTAATATTAGCGCAAGTTCAAAGAAAATCAAACACTCCGCGTGAAGATTCGTACATCGGCCAGTAGGCATGGATTGCCTGGTCGTTCAATTCTTTTCTGACGTCAACCAGAAACCCGGCGACTTCCTCTTGCGACCAGCCGTGAACCCTAGTGAATGGAGCCAAGGTAAGTGCTTCTAGGAGCATTCCGGTATTTTCGTTGTTCCATGCTTCAAGCTCATTGAACTTCTTTTCCTTTGGCCAGCGGTTCATTGGCCACTTGAAGAGTGCATTAACAATGTCAACGAAGCTGACTCAGGTCATAATTTCATTAATGGCGTCAAAAGGCAGAGGTGGTCAACCTAATTAAACAGCGGCATCGTTCAGGAGAACGCACCACTCTGAGAATTTATGCTTTTCCGTCAGAGTATCATCGTCGCAATGCATAGTGCTGGAAACCTCCTGGACCTCGAAGTACCCTCCAGGAACAAGATTCCTGGTAATGTTAGACTTGCAACCACCACTGTGCTAAGGGATCAAAGCTCAACTTACTGGAACACTTTCTTAAGTTATTCCTCCTAGTTCTGAATACTAAAGTTCATCATCCTGCTATGGATGTAGTCAAAGGGTTCTGCATAAGTCCATTCCTCGTCAATATCATCGATGATAAATCGTACTTTCGGCGGAAGACTTTTAAATTTAGAATTTGCCACACACTAATGGTATTCCTCATCATACAAGTCTGGTTGAATGGTGGACAGATCGACACCAGTAACCTAAGACCATGTTAGCTTTTGTTGGTCTTGAAAACAGCATTATTTACGTTAGATTCCGGGTGCTCATCGGCATAATCAACTGCCCAAAGTCCTGTACCAATTCCCACGTCTAGAACTCGATTTGGCTTCGATTACTTCGTAATTGACGGTGCTAATCCAAGCATATTGTCAAATGTCAGAAGGAACAAATGATGCTGCAGGTCTGGTTGGTGTGAGTACATGACCAAAGATATAGTATTAAAGCATGTTTACCGAGTCTATCATTTTTAATTTCATCGTTGGGCAGGTTATATTCTGTCTGCATCAGTGGTGTCAAGGACGCATAACTTTTGAAGGTATGAAACCACTCACTTCCATCTTTATATAGATGATAGGTTCTTCCATTCTCGCGTCAGAAGTCGATAATAGAGCTTGAGATACTCTGTGTTGAGGAGGAGACATCCTTTTAAGACGGCAGAGTCAGTGCGCTGGCATTGAGAGAAACGGAAGTGATGAAACACCATACATCACCAAGCGAGGAATCCCGGTCAGAGGCCTAAGTTGATAGTCAGTTTATTGCCATGAATCTAAGTGCAATTATACGAGACACCTCCATCAGGGACAACAACAGGTCCTGTCACATCTGCCATTGTTTCAAGTCAAACTATACGCAACGATGGTTCGGTTGTCAGAGAATAATTGCTCACTCAAAATGCGTCTTCCCCTCTTCAATGGCGCCAGTCATCTTTATAACTGTTCCACCGTTTTTATCAATACAGTAGCGAGCCAATGGCGGGTTGCGGGCGTTGATGAATGATATTGCAATGAACCACCATGTGCTTGGTCCTGCAGTCCTGCCATGGGTCGATGATATGCACAGGTCTGCCCACCACCACAAAGTCTACATGGCGTAGCACTCACGAAAAAGCTCGTTTAAGAAAGTAATTCAAACCTGCCCGTAATAAGGAATCTAATTTCTGATCATAAAGCGAAAATTCACGTCGGGGGCTTATTCCGAGAGATCGCCAAGCCAGTATGCGCCGATCTAATCAGATCATAGGTATCGGCACCAAGCCTAAGGAAATAGGGTTGAGGCGTATTCACTGGGGGCATTCAGTGGTTTATTGCTACACAACAACAGCCAAGGAGTTTCCCGAATAGGTCAGTGAAATTCCGATCATCGCCGTGTACCCCGCTTATCAAGACAGCCTCAAACTTGCACCCCTCCATTTGCTTGTGATATCAACTACTCAGGGTCTTGATCCAGAGACCGGTGAAATCTGGTGTTTCAGTGCAAATCCATATGACTCTTTTTAACTTTCACTAAAGCTTCTGCACTTTTGTATTCATTGCTATCTTATCTCCGTAATGCTCATTCTTAATCTTTCACTTGCAATGCCTCTAACGTTCATCACTCATCAAACACTTTGCCAGGGTTAAGCAGCCAACTGAACATGGTCAGCGATACCTCTAATTGGTGGGATTACGGCAAAACTTACTGCGGATCGAGGGTCTCCTTCAGAGCCTTCATCACGCCAATTGTGGCTGGGCCGAGTTCCTTCTGTAGGCAGTGCTTGATGTCTGTCAGATTCCACAGCGTCAAATAGGCGTATGATTCATTGCTTACCTTTTTTCCGAGTCCGATTCCGTGCTCTCCCTTTGTGAAATATTGGTCAATTGAGCTCATTGCCTCTCATCGTAGAGCGATGATGTTGACTTACTGAGACCGTGCCTTCCATCTCCAATGCGCGATCCATCATGGCATTAATACATTCTTCCACAGCTTTGCGCTCTTCTTCTTTATCAGGCCGGTACATGACCATTTGGTGGAAATTGCCATCACCGACGTGTCCAAGCACGCTGGTAAATAGGCCTAGCTTACTAGCCTGTTCCTTGGAAATGTCTTGTTCTTGTCAGATCATGCCCACTTCAATAAGACTGGAGAATACTTACCAATAAGGTCTGCCATTCTTGACAGAGGCACCGCCACGTCTGTTGACCAAATCTGTGTCCCCTCAGGCCGAGCCGCCAGATTAGCCCAAAGTGCCTGCTTTCTAGCAGACCAGAGCGACTGCATTTGTTCTTCGGTCGTTGCAGACTCAAACGAATGGCACCCATTCGCCTGTGCAATGTCTTGCGCGAATCGCATGCTATCCTCGACGGACTTTTCAGATCCAGAGAACCTTAATACATGTCAGAGCTTCCTATGATATCATACTAGGTCTCTGTTTGCTTACTTGAGAAAAAGGGTGGGTGTCTCCTCCCAGATTCGACCACCCGCACCTCCACTAAGGTTGATGACCTTCATTTGCACATCATCCATCAACTCCAGAGCAGCTAAGGGCACGCCGCGGCGCATCATTTTGAAGGCGGCATCTGCAGCTTCTTTGACTGTTGAGAAGGTGGTGGTCGCAACGCTAAAGCTTTCTGGCACAATTGCCAGCTTTAATGTGACTTCGGTAATGATCCCCAATGTTCCCTCGGATCCCGTAAACAGGCCCGTGAGGTTGTAGCCAGCAGATGTTTTGCGGGGCCGATGCCTTGTCTTGAAGATTGATCCATCAGCCAGAACCACTGTCAAGTTGATGACATAGTCCTTCATTGTGCCATATCGCATCGCGTTGGTACCGCTGCAATTTGTTGCCACCATGCCGCCAATCAGCGCGGTTGGGCTAGGGTCCAAAGGCAAAAATAGGCCCGTGTCCTTAATCGTATCATTTAGGTTAACCCAATTGACGCCAGGTTGTACCACGACATCCATGTCCTCGGGGTGGAATGCAACGATTTTATCCATTGCCGATAGGTCAATACAGATGCCGGAATATGGAGAGCTGAAATTCCCTTCAACGCTAGACCCTGCCCCATATGGGACCATTGGTACCTTGTACTTTGTACAAATCTTTGCGATCGCTGAAACGTCTTCAGTCGACATGGGTCTCACAATTGCGGCAGGCCGCACGTCTGTGTTGGACGTAGACCACTCCGAATGGCCATGCTCATCCAAGTCATCCTTATCAACGCTCACTGCATCATCTCCAAGTTGTTTCCGAATCTCTTCGACTGCCTAAGGCAAATTAGCCAAACATTACTTCCCTGGAGAGGGTTTGTAATTCCACAGACCTTTGCAGTTGTGCTCGCATTGGCATATCTCGTTCGAGCCAGTGAGGCACGCTCTACACCTGAAGGGTGCCATCTCGGAGCCATTCCCGCCTCTGTATCCGAGGAACTTTTGAAGACACCCATGAAGGAGGTCACAATACCTCCCAATACAACTCCAATGCCAATGTAGGCCAGAGGACGCAGGCGTTGCTCATTTCTTGGCGTCGGGGTCGAGCTTGAGACCATTCGAAGCGAGCGAGCCCCTTTGCTCAATGAATGAAGGATCGGCCGCCGCATCTTAGGCCACACGCTGGAATATTGTCTGATCACGGAGACTTAAGACGAATCAAGATCAATTGAATCAGAGTTGGCGTGCTGCCGAGGCGTTTGTAGGTTTTTGTCCCGCCTGTTTCGGAATTCAATACCGGCGTCTGATGTCGGATATTCTCAAAGTGGTTAGCGTCCGATAGACCCTCGGGTCGGATATCTGTCGGATATCTGTGGAGATGTTGACCGGTCTCGGGGGATCGGATGGACACTTTTGCTTCCTTCCTTGCAATCCATGGCCTGATGATTGGGCGGATCGTCTTAATTTCGGCGTCGGATGACAATTGAAGACGGCGGGGAATCTGGGGTAAAGTCTGGGGCAAGTGAAAATTTGCAACTTTTAAAACCCAGGCCATGTCCGGTCATGCTCAAAATCTGGGGAATCGTCCTAACAACACCCTTTCTTCTCCACAATCGAGCTTTACACCATGTCTTTAAGTGGTACGGAGCAGAAACCATCTACCATTGAAATGGATGACAAGCCTCATGCGATTGGCCAGGACTATCCTAAGTCTCAACTCAGTGGTGAGGTAGTCGAGATCGACGAGGCAACCAGCAAGCGACTTCTTCGGAAAATCGACTGGAAACTTATGCCTGTGGTGAGAAGTGGTGTTTTTGCCTTGCATCAAAACTACAATTAATACTAATATCCCGATAACAGCTGTGCTTTACGTATGCGCTGCAGTACTATGATAAGGCTATTCTCAGCCAGGCTGCCATTTTCGGCCTTCGAAAAGACCTCGACCTTACGAACGGCCTCAAATACTCTTGGGTTTCCCTCATCTTTTACTTTGGCTACATTGTCGGAACTTATCCGATATCCTTCCTCGCCCAACGGTTCCCGAGCCGAGTCGTCTGTACAGTCATTTGCATCTGTTGGTCAGTCGTGATTCTCTGCACTCCGGCTTGTACCTCCTATGCAGGCCTTCTGGTCAACCGATTCGCGCTCGGCCTCATTGAATCCGGGGTATCTCCCATTTTCATGATGGTCGTGGGTCTCTGGTACACCCATTCCGAGCAGGTGCTGCGCTCCGGTTGGTGGTACTCCTTTAGCGGAGGCTCGCTGCTGGTATCACCTCTCCTGAACTACGGTCTTGGCCACATCACCGGTGGCGCATTGAGGCCATGGCAGTACATGTATCTAATCGCCGGTATCGCAACTCTGTTATGGGGAGTCGCGCTGTGGTGGTTGTTTCCTGACAGCCCTCAAAATGCCAAGGGCTTCACCGAAGAAGAACGACGGCTCCTCCTCGAGCGAGTTAGAGCAAACAACGCCGGGTCCGAGAATAAGGACTTTAAATTCTACCAGTTCCGAGAAGCCATGCTGGACTATCAGTTGTGGGGAATCCTTGTGCTCTCGATCGTTAGCTGCACTGGCTCTGGTGCTGTGACAACATTCGGTACGATTGTGTTTAACGATATGGGCTTCACTACATTTACTTCTCTACTTTTGAACCTTCCTATTGGAGCTATGGCGTTTATCTGCGTCCTTGGATCTGGATATATTGGCCGAGTTGTTCCCAATTCTCGACTGTATGTTGTTGTCGGTGCTTGTGCACCGGTCATTCTGGGATGTGGTTTAATGTAAGGCTTGCTTCGATGCCTTAGACCTGTAGATATACTAACTACGAATACAGGTGGCAATTGCCCGATTCCAAGAGGGCTGGACGAATTGTTGGCTTCTATTTAATCAGTTTCTTTTCATCTGCTTGGGTCCAGTGCATTGGGCTTGGTACATCTAATGTTGCTGGTCACACCAAGAAATCCGTCTACGCTGCGGGAACTTTTATTGGTTACTCACTGGGTAACATTATCGGGCCTTTGATGTTTGACGCGTAAGTTGAAAGGTGAGAAAAAGACTGAGTGTTGTCTAACAACATAATAGAAAATACGCTCCTCGATACGACCGAAGTTTTATCGGTATCATGATCTGTTTCGCGGTCTGCGTTTTTGTTGCCCTTGGCCTTCGTATCATGCTGGCACGGGAAAACAAGGCTAGAGATGCCCAATACGGCAAGCCCGAGCTCAGCCACGGATTGGAGGATATGACAGACAAGGAGAACAAATCTTTCAGATACAACTTGTAATTTCAAGGAGATATGATATTGGAATTCATTACTCGGATTCAAGGATTGAAATTTGAAACCCGTAACCGATGTTGGAGTATCTCTCCGGATCCCGTGATGGCAACTTACCCTAGACCGTGCGTAAGCATTTCTCTCAAACGTGGGGACTCAGAAGTTCATAGAACAGTTGTCAAAATGGGGTCTAATATTTTGAGTGATTAGTGTTAACTGTTTCAAGTTTGGAATGCACTTCAAAATTTGCGGCATTGAACAATTTACCCTGAAACGTGGTTCAGGAGATCTAAAGTAATAGGGTCAGGAGCACCAGTCAGATTGCCTCTTCTCGTACTGAGAATCGCAACAAGTACAGCAATCTATGGCGAAAGTTCTCTCAATCCAGCCTCCAAATGGTCTAGCAGCTCGATAGTTTGTCTTTACGCGGTTAGAACCCCCATGCAGCCTTCTGCGAATCGTACAGAGCACCATCACCGCATGGCAGCTGAATAAGCTGATCCGCCCCAACATGACCCATCCTCCACTCCACGTATCGATCTGCGGCTGCATAAAGCCGTTCCGGCGTGCATAGGGACAGCGTACTAAACCCTGGAGTTCGAATACCATTTTCCATAATAAGCTGACCCTCAGTACCCTTTCCATCAATTACCTTTGAGTCCTCAGCGAGTTTGTATCCGTTCTTGCCGCCATTGAGGCGCCAGCCTTGGTAGGCACTATAAGCAGTCAGCACCCATCCATTGTATTTCGAATTGATGGACTTTTGGGCCTTACCTAATAACAAAGTCTTCAAGAGTAATTCCATTCCAGCTTTTCCCATCAAGTACATCATGAGTACCACCAGGGAGAGGATGGAACTTCATTTTCGTGGCACCTGATCCTCCGCGGGACACTCCCTCCCAGCTTGGGTAACCAACGAAGAATGTATGACCGTCATGGCACACAGAGATCTTTTGGGCATCAGATTCGTCGATGGAGCTTGGCAGGGCATCACCAGAAGTAACGCAGTCTTCCGGTATCATCCTTTTGGTACACAATCAGTCAGTCTGAACCTATCAAGCTGATTAGTTACTTACATGATCATTGGCTTAATAGACGAGGGGTAAACTTCAGGTTTATTCTCGGTGGCTTTGGACCACGCTGTGGGGATCAGTTGAGAGTACACAATCTTCTTATCAGCATCAATCAACTCGTTGATATCAAGGTCGCGAGTCAATTTGAGGGCGAGACCATCTTGGATTAGGCCTCGTAGAACATTCAAACCCTCGACTTCTCCGCTAAATAGGGTGCTAAGGAAGCTGACTTCAGAATCAATCCATGCCTTGAAATAGTCTCCCATTGACTTTGTTAGGTCGTTTTGAATAGACTCGGCGCTTTTACACATGTTAGAAATAAATCATTGGTTTCAACTGGGTATGGAAACTCATACGTGGGAACCTTCGACTTTCCTACAGTGAATCCAAGGCCGATGGCCAAGTTGGTCGATTCCTGCCAGAAGGCATAGTTGTCCGACGAACTACTATATAGCTTCGACTGTTTCCAGGCTGTTATACCTAAAGTTAATACACGGACGGCCAATTCAGCAAGTCGGGGACCTACCAATGTTCCATGCATATGCAGACCCCAGCCCAACAGCGAATTGGAAGCCAGTAAGCAGATCCAATATCCAGGAGTTACTAGGTTCCTCAACTGGAGCAAAAACGTCCCGGAAGCCGCTGATTTCGTTTTGCATCTCGTCCATGGCTTTGTATAACGCATCCCAAATGTTTTCTCGTAGCTAGTCGGAAGGTGAACGTTAGTTAGGTCTCGTGTTTTTATTTATCGTGTATTGTATCTTTCGGCTTACCACGTGCAGCGCTACAAAGGAGTTCAAGATGAGAAACCTGACAGACACATTAGAAACCATCAGCGTGGATGTTGACTGCAGACTTACCCAGCCGGGTGGTTGGCGTTTTCGCAATTGACGGTGTCCTGGCACGGCCCGTCGCCCATGTTGTTGCAAATCATCAGGTCTTTTGAATCAAATTCAGAGCTGACGTACTCGGAGAATGAAAGATCTACCGAGTCTCCCGGCTGCCTGAAAAGCCAGAGGACTACAGCCCCGTCATACATGTACTGACAGTTGGCGGCTTTCCAGCGATCCTTGGGCTCCGCAGCCGCATTGTTGATGTATTCATCAGTACAGTGTGGGTCCGGCAGGTCAGATCTAGCAAAAAGAGTGACAACAGAACTCCCAACTGAAGGTGATGTTGCGTCTGGGGCCGGGAGAGCGAGGGCTCCTCCATAGGTGAGCAACATGGCCAAAAGCCGCATCTTGAAAAAAGACATGGTAGGAAGGTCAAAGTTGCGAAATGTTTCAGAAAATAGAGCCTGAGGTTTGGGCGACTCTTGAGTGTCCTTCGAAGGGAAGTCAAAGTCAAGATGTGGGTTATCCCACTACTTATACCATGGCAGACTGTCAAGCTTGGCCTTCGGGCTCGTTTTTCTTTTCTTCATTTGCGGGTCGATGAGCACTTGATGCTTCTGCCAACACCTTCACTGATAAGACGTGCCATCTATGTCACCCTATGGTATATTATCCTAGCAAAAATAGATCATCTCTTGACGTTAAGATTCTGGAAGGATTCCCGCGTGCAGGGCGCACCGACAGATGCGGCTAGTGATGTTAACCTCGCCGAATACAGCCACTTCCATGATTCTTGTTCTCGGGGAGCTTAGACCACACCATGATGTGGATGGCCTTGCACAGCCGACGGAACCCGGGCTGTGCAACATGTGTCGGGCGACAGAACGTGCTCGCCTTCCCCATCGGATCTTGGCCTCGGGGACCTCCCTTGCATAAATTGAAACAAACCTTGAAATTGGTCCCCTATCAACCAACCATATCGTGGAGATCATTTCTAAGAGCATACTCACAGGGATGGGTTATCGCGATAGGGCATCTCTGTTTCATGATTCACCTCAAATGATCTGCTCTCTTCACCCGTGTGGCATGGTTAATTTCAGCTCTAGTACTTACGAGGCCTAGGGGCCGTTGGGGAACATCCTTCCACAGCTAACCGAGGCTTCTAGATTGATTCCATGCCGATCATCTCCAGGACGAAGTCAGGCGTTGGCCATTAGAAATATCTCGTGATTCCTTTCATCGGGAATACCTGTTGTCAATTCACTTCGCTCCGCAGAGTTCACCGAGATTACCCCGAGTTGCAGTCATGCCATGAGTCTTGGGCAAAGAAATTTCGTTGAGATGGTGATAAAATGCGGAGTGACAAGATGGTTCAATTTAGTTCCCGCTCATGGACGGTGCTGCAAGGTTCTCCAATCATGTAGGGGATTTTGGGCCATCCCAAATATTTCTTTCAAAGGGCAGTTGGAACTAGGCTGCCTCCCTCTCCCAGTATGGTTATCCGACACAATCAGCCATCCTCTGGTAATCCACAAAGTGAATAGACGTCTTCGCATTTGTATGAAGATGCACGAAAGATACGTGAGAATTTGTGTAGCAGAGGATATACAAAGCAACTCAAACTGTCTCTTTGTAGGCGGAGCGGATACAAACCCCCAGATCCACCCTGTACCAATTGCAGCGGCTCCTGATGGTGGCGGAGACAGTACGAACGATGGTTAAAATGATGAGGTTCAAGAACTAATTAATCTTTACCCAAGGTTGGCCACAATTAGAAAGAGATGCTCTCGTAATAACAGTCAAGCTAAACGAAAGATGGGGTTGGTCGAGAGGAGTAGCAACAATCTCGGAACCTGCATCCATCGTGTCACAGAGCAGATCATGTGATGAGACCTCGGGCAATCTAGGACATTCAGGGCCCTGATCGTGTCGGTTGGGCAAATCTCCTACTTATACCCCCGTGGAGTTGCGTCAACTGAATCACACGGACTGGCAATAAATAAATCCAAGGCAAGTTTGGCCTTGATTTTATGAACGGTTTATTTGGCTTTTACTAAATGGTATTTCGTTGGTCGAAGGAAACCGCTATAAAGCCTTAGTCCTACCCGAGACACGTTCTCAAAGGCTGCGTTGATTAGACTAAAATACACTACCTAGAAAGATAATGATCTGGAGAGGTATAGGCCTCGATTGAGGTCTGTTTTCAACGGTGTAGCTCTGTTGTCAGCCTAACCCACACAAACTGGGACAATGCAGCTACTAAGTGATTGTCCATGAGCCAATAGAGCCGGCTTAGCCATTTACAGTGAACAGGCTTCTCAAACTATTGACCTTAAACCCCCATAGAGTATCACCGTAGGAATACAGCTAAAAATGCGAAAAGGAATCAAAATGGGTTTATTGGACACACGTACTAGTCTAGACCAAGCTGCTGCAGCCTAAGCTTTGATGAATGCAGCTGGCCATGGAGGGGACTCTGGGATAGAACCGAATGGGCGACGGAGACATTGAGCATCACACAAGGTTGTGCAACTAGTGAGATCTATTGAAAACTGGTGATTAGGGTGGATGTAACCTCGAAACCCCGTGGACGGCAGAAGAGGTGCAGAGGCGTTCAGCCGGGTGATGATGATGATGATGATGATGGTGATGATGGCTGAAGAGTGGTGGCAGGCAAAGTTGTTGGCAGCGGTGTAGGTGGCCGGAAAGTCGGCACTGGGCCTATGCACGGACGAGTGGTATTCGTTCGCCAAAAGTCGATTGGGACTTGGTTCTTACGCGGCACTTTTCCTCATGAGGCAACATAGGGTGTCTCGAAGGCGGTGCCAATGGGAGGCCCGAAGCGCGTGCGTCACTCATGGGTCGCCCGTGGAGCACTTTTCTGTTTGGCGAACAGCACGACGAACCAGCGGCCTGGAACAGTGGCCTGGATTAGCCTGGATTAGCCTGGATCAGCCTGGATCAGCCTGGATCAGCAGGGGATCGGCGTCTTCCAGGCCTTGAACAGGCTTTTGGCAGCACTGCTCAGGCCAATGCTGCCAATGTTACACAGCTGCGACGCGAGGGGCTCGGCGGGCTGTGCAAAGGCTGAATGGCTGTCGGGCCATCATCAGCCTTATTATCCGTATTTGGCCCCAGGGATACCCCGTTTGGACCCCATTTTGGGGGCCGCACTTGTGCTGCAATCTCTAGAGCCAACGGCACTGCAGATAATAAATACCGACCGATCTGCGGGTCAGCAGCTACACACGAAGTCCTTCGCTTTATTAATCTTGTTTTCCATGGCGTGCTTGTTTGTGCCGAGTCGAAAATTGGTCTGTTGAGATTGAAGTGACGAAGCCAGGAAACGGCGAAACAACCAAACCGCGGCGCGACAAACGGACGAGACCACGAATCGAAGCCGGCCCTGATCTACTCCATTTACCTTCAGATCGCTCTTCAAACCGCCCAAAATGTCATTTCGCCAAGAAACCCAATCACCATCGTCACCTTCACCTTACGGCGTCGCTCCCCCCTCATACACGCCCACTCCCGATGCCGACCCGCAAAGCAACTCCAAATTCGCCTCCAGCATCTTGTCTCCGACTGAGCCCATCAAGGACGCCAAATATTCCAGGTACGCAAACCCACGCGCGATCCGTGTGCTCTCTAACAAGCGAACCAACAGCACCACCAACGCCTTCATCAATGACGGCGGCCTGCCCGAGGTCGTGCCCGCTGGCCACTCGAGCAGAGGCGAGACGCCCGCAAGTGAAGGATTGATACCAGTCACTCCCGGCCCTGCCCCCGAGATCGCCCAAGCAACCGTGACGCCGCTTGAACTCCTCGGCGATCAGCCAGACATGGTGGATTGTCCTTTTTGCCGCCGCCGCATCGAGACGCGGGTCAAGAAGTCGCCCTCCTATGTCACGCAGTAAGCTGCTCCTTTCCATCAAGCTCCACAGCCTTCATTCAACTAACTAGACGTCAACTAGCGTCACCGCCACAACCCTCCTGCTCACAACATTTGCCGGCGCCGTTGCTCCCTACGCAGCTAAATGGAACAGCGACATCACGCACTACTGCACAAACTGCAATCGCAAAATCGCTTTCCGACGCTATGGCAGGAAGAAGGCAAAGGCGTTGGGCACACCCGACCATTTGCGAGTAGCTTCGAAATGCCCTGAACCCGAGCCTCAACAGCGGCCATAAAATGTCATCACCTGACTAATGAAGAACAAACATGCCTCAGCCTGCTTTTCCATGCTTTTAGCGACTCGAAAAAAAAAATGGAAAAAAAAATTAAATGTGCCTCGAATTTAGATACCCATGTAGCGAGGAAGCTTCGCGTTTGGCCTCTGTGCACAAACTAGAATCGCTTGGTTGTGCGACATCCCCCGACTTGGGTGTCCATGTACATACACGCTACATAGCCTCGTCTCAGTCCTACAGCTACTATTACTTATTACTAATGATATCTACCTATTCTCCCTGAATATCTAGTCCGGTATCATTGTTTCCTCAACTTGAGGAGCTCAGATAGCGACCGTCTATGCTTCGCCCTGACACTAGGGCTAATAGCCGCAGCTTCTGACGAATCATCCGACGTAGGCTGAGTCTTCTCAGATGACGACGATATCCAAGACGATGATGGGTTCTCATCGGAATGTCCCGAAGCACCACCAGGGCTGCTGTTCCAAGCCAACACAACTCGAGGGCCGTGCTCGACTTCGCTATGCTCCTGTGCTTTTCTTTCCTTCGACCGTGGTCCAATAATGTACGGGGTGTGACCAAATACCACTGCGCCATTGTCTCCCATAGTTTCCATGGGCACGTTCCAACAACTTTTGGGAATATCAAGGTGCAACTTTTGCCCTTTGGGGAGCAGCAATTGGACAGGGTCATGATGAAACCCGGCCCCCCTCGCGGCGGAGCAAGTGCAAGACATCCGCAAGGCGAGAACAGGTCGTATCGCGATGACCACACAATACCTGGCGCTATGTTCCCCGACTCTGGCATCCCATCAATTCGAGAAATCTGGATTTTCTTCAAGGTCGCCACAGAGGCGCCCAAATAGTCCATGTCCATCGGAACCGTCTTCCATATCTTACAGAGCGCATTCGAGTTTCTAGCCTCGATCAACTCTCCAAAGTACTTCCCGAATATGGTTGTAGCTTTGATTGCACGGATATAGTCTACCCATCCGTGGCCACCTGTTTGTAAATGATATGCCCGCTGTTGGACAGGGCCATTGGGCTTTGCGACATCCCAGAAGTCGAAACCGGCCAAGCTTTTAACCATGATTTTGCTTGTTTGACGAAACCAATAGCCGTCCTGTGCCGCAACTTGGGACTGGTAGTCGATGAGCACTTGCAGGTCGTGCAGAATCTCCTGCACTCTATCACGGAACCGGTACAGCTTTTCTACCAGCTCTCCTTTCTCATTTGGTACCACATCATCGACGTAGAGTGGGAGATTGAGGTTGTTAAAGTTTCCCAATATGTCAACGGCGGAGGTTCCATCACTGCCAAATGAAGTGTCCCCTTCCAGATTGAGTATCCCAGTAGGCTTCCACTTGGAACGATATGCTGGTTTCAGGCGATCTTGTTCAACCGAGGCTCGTACGAGGTGTAACAAGGCGGACGCACCATCAGCGAGCCACGATCGTCGTTCCTTGACATCGCAAAAGACCAACGATTGACCTGAGACCCAATCTAGCAGTGCCATGTAGCTCTTACCCCTTCGGAGATAAACTGGTTTGTCCCTTTTGCCGATGGAAACCGAGACTCCTGCTATCAAATTCGAACCACCTTCAACATAGATCTTATCTATGACGATAGCTTTTGGGGGTGGCGGCAAGCCCGAGTGATAAACTTGTAAGTTTGCATCAGGATGCCCTAAAACGAGGGAAATTCAAGAGTTAGTGTGGGAAAAGAACCTAATCAAATACTACGCACCTGTGTATTCTTGGACATCATTGCACCATCCAACAATGTGTCGACGGGTTTCAAGATCTTTGAGCTCTAGCCCTTGAAGTGATTCGTAATTAAACCCATCAAGGCGGGAGTCGCAGTACGAAATGCGATCGCCGTCAGAGTTGAACAACAGGTGCCACAGCACGGTATCCGCCGTAGTCGAAACTGCCACAAGGAGAGAACAGAATCCTTTCATCATGATCCTCTCTCCGAGGCTCACAATCTGACTTGATTGCACCAAAGCTTCCATTACTTGCAAAGAGAGCTCAATACCGGTATTGGGAACAGCCCGTTGACGAATCGGATACCCTGTTACCAGAACTGGGTTTTGGAACATGTCGGCCCAGCAGAAACCAGGCAATGATGAATCGACCCTTTGCCTCGTCTCAATGTGATATTCAATTTTGCAAGATGCATGGACCTCTTTTTGGCTTGTTTCATGATCCATATCCTCGATATGAGCTGACGAGAAGCGAGGTGAACAAGTCACCACACCTTCTTCCGTCGGTGACGGTTGGAGAGCAGAACCTAGCCACCCTAATTGCTCACCAACTTCGGCCACGAAGTCAAGGCTTCCCTTCGCTGTAACGATGCACAGATTTCTCGATTGAGTGATTTTTAGGAATGATCCATTTTGCAATCCGTCTGTGAGTCCAAAAAAGTCAGCTCTGGCATGATCATTGATATACCTACGATTCACAAACTTACCATTATATGTGGCTGTCTTAGAACCTGGAAGAAACCTCTTCAGTAAGTACCTAATGGGCTCATGCGATAACGGCCACACTTGTTTCATGTATTCTTGAACTGTTGTTGCTTGCGCCTGTTGCCGGTTTCCCGTCACACAGATGATGGAATCTAGTACATTAGGGCTAGAATCGCCGTACTCCTGGTTTGAAATGAACTCAGCAAGATCCCAGGCAAGCTCGAATTCCATTTTAATTAATGGCAATGCGCTCTGTCGGCTCATTTGGCGAATCAATCCATGATCCAGAAACAGATTTCGAATCGGTTCCCCAATGTCGAACATCAGATTCTGACTCGGAATATCCAATTCCAAGTATCCCTGTATCGAGGAGCGAAGCCATTGGTAGGCGTTAGAGGCTTCGATAAAGTTCTTATACTCATCAATATTAGGGAATACTTCGAGGTTCGCGGTGCGGCCATACTCGTGGTCGGCCACAAAAGGAGACTCGAGAACTCCCGAGGTCTCATATTCGAGGGTTGAAACCCAGTTTCGAATGTCTACTCGATAAGTTGACTTGAGTTTTCGCTGCATCATCTCGTCTCCCTCCTCTTCTTCCCATTCTCCCTCCTCGTAGTCGCTGAGTTGCTCGGAGAGGGAATTTGGCACTAATCCCAGAGTATCAACAATGTCCCTAGTACGAAATCAGCATCAGGTAAAAATAATTGTACTTCTTACATACCTTCTATATTTATGAACGAACACCGAAACTCCCCTCTGCGCGCCTGTGGATGATTCTCCATGGAGTCTTCGAGCGAATATTTTCAGCAACTCTGGGAGGCGGGCTCCATAAAAGCTCTCGGCGAACCCTTGGAAATTTGGAAGCTTGGAAATGTCTTCTGCTAGATACTGAGAAATTTGTGATATATACGTCTCCCTCCATTGAAGAGGCACCGAATCCACAGAATAGAGTGAGGTGGCATCGCTCAACCTCCTCGGGTTAGTTTCGGAATGGTCATAGCTGGCGTATCCAGAATCAGCTTTTGAGGATGCCCCTGCCTGGCTGATATTGTCAATAGGATGCTTCGAGGAAATCTCTAGTGGTTGTTGATCTGGCTGCGCTGTTTCCTTTGTGTCACTCTCCAGGTAGCTTGACTTTACTTGAGCCTCAGCATCTATGTACCGAGGGGTAACGACACTTCCTTCACTGATAACTTCTGGTCGTGGAAAGGGCTCCTTTTTGAACTTATTTATACTCTGAGTTCGCGATGTAAACCCACTGAGGCGATCTTTTATGGTAGGCTCGGGCCTATTACGCCTCATGACTTGCTGCCGGTGAAATTGTTGCACGACTTCGAACTGACCATGGTGACCCTTGAGAAGACAATCAAATATTTCCGCTTGAGATTTCTTGCTGCAGATACACTCATTTGACCGGTAGAATGTTTTTCGTGCTTCTGGGCTTGGAAACATGATGCTGAGACGATGGAGGTTTAACTGATGTGGCGCTGACGAAGGTTGATTGATAGCCAGACGAGCCAAATTCCAGCCATTTTCTCGACTCAGATCTGAGGTTTCGAATTTCATCGCTCCCAATATCGCTGACCCGCCTAATTTCTCAATGGCCACAATTTTGCATGATAACCTCTCCGAACCAGATCGCCCGCAATTACATCGGTCGGGGTTGACCATTGTCTGCTCATCGATGTCGAGGGATACCATTGATAGTTGACCATCCGTAGGACTCTGCGTAAATAGTACAAGCATGGGCTTTATTGGCGCCATTTTACGGGTGTTGACCAAAGGCAATTTTCCCTTTCTATTAACTGCTGTGTCTAGCGCGGTTGTGGTAGTAACGGATTTATCGGCAGTATTCCTTGGAACCCATAGCTGGATGGAAGCTCTCAAGAGATTAGGTTTTTTTACTCCTCTTACCACGAAACAGGCCATGGCTTGGTTCTGCATATATGCATTCCAAACTTTGAACCCAGTCACCTGTTGTTGAAATTTAAGGGCGTGTATTCGGTTCGTGAAGGATAACCTCACCGCTTTACTATCGGACTTGATAACAATATCGCTTGAACGACTCAGACTATTTGGGGTGGCGTATTCAGGACTTATTATGCTAGTCAAGATGTTGAAATCGATAACCTCGACTGTCGGGTCATTAGTTATATTTGGCCGAGTATCCTCTTCAATGCCTGACTCACGTTGCCGGTACGTTTCACCATTCGCGTCTTGCTTTTGAGCCGAGATAATTATGCGATATTGCCTTTTATCTGCGTGCTGGAGAAGCTGAAAACTAAGGATATCTTCTGGATTCAAGCTCTCTAGAGGCCTATCATTTATTAGCTTCGCCATGGTTGTACGAATGGATAATACGAACGCTTCCATGACTTGACTCATTCCCAAATTGCGACTTTGGTTGTCAAATGAAGCCGGTATCCCACTGGGTGGAAAGATTAAGCATAACTCTCTTGGTAGTAGTGATATATTAAACTTGGGCCGGGCAGTCCTTTGGTCAATGTGGCTACACTCCCGCGCAAGCTCCTAATGAGAATCAACATGAAGTATATGGAACAGAGGAGAAGTCATACCCCTTCTAACATGTCAATGTATGACAGCCAGTGTGACTCTGGTGCTGGAGATTTGGCTTGAAAATCTTGCTTCAGTTTCTTCAAAAGCCAGATGCATTTTAGTAAATTGATGTACTGATCCAGAGGTGGATTACGTTCATGAATTCCTGAGCTATGGCGAAATGCAATAGTAGAACTGGCTAAATTCCAGAGATAAGCATCAGAGAGCTCCCTGAGGTTCGATTTTCCTGCTGTGGAATGGCCAATACGGCCTAGACGAAGTTCGGTACTGAAGCGGCGACCAACTTCTTCCGATACTTCGAGCAAACCGGTCTGGCGTGTGGAGTTCTCTCTTAGCAGCTTTTCAAGATCAGGAACCACAATACCATCGTAAACTCCATCGAGGGGTTTGCTGGAGTCGATTTGATCCCTGGGGATGTCCTCACGAGCTCTAGACAGGATATCCCTATTGACTGTTGTTAGTTTAAACCAGGCGCGAGACTTCATGAAGCTTACAATTCAAAAGGTTTTAGAAAGATGTGGACCTGCGAAAAATGGGATCTGATGCGATGCCGTAAGTCATCCACGGTTCTTTGAAGCGACTGATTCCATCCTAAGACAACCGAGGGCATGATTCCAATCCTACTATGATCATTCGCTGTAATGAGTGCGTGACATTCCCCAAGTGTAGTCTCATAGTCCCCAACTATCTCCTTGAGTGATTTAGGGTCCCATCTTGCCTTTTTTCCGAAACTCCCTCGCTTTAGGAAGACATCTTCGACCCTGATGATGATGCTAGACAGAAGGTCGAGAGCTTCTGCAAGCCGTTTCACGTCTTTGCCAAACTCGGCATATTGCTCGACTATTTTTGGACATCAGAGGCTGAAGTTGATCAAGATTGCGCTAGAACTTCCTACCAGTGGAGGCACGATTCTCAAACCCATATCGGTACACATCCCAGGCTGGCCGACCAAAGGCAACGGCATCAGCCGACTGGATATTCACTTCCATCGAGCATGAAGACAAAGCGCTAGCTGGGCATACAACCGGGTCTCGGCTGGGAGCAGAGCAGAGAGTAAGACTGGACTGTGTTCATCGGCTTACCATACAATCATGTTCCAGAGCCTGATAATGACAGATATCAGCTTCTAGGTTGCGATGTGACCAGATAGGTTGTAGAATGCGTTCAGCTGACAAAGACCGCAAGCTGAAGGTGGGGTGTGGCATCAGAGCTGAGCCACCCTGGCAGCCTGGCGATCAGTTACAACTCGAATCAGGCTCTAGACGTTTCGGGGTAATTACTGTTCCGAGCCATCGCTTTTCGCACTGGTTATTTATTGGCGTTGAAACCAGAACGAGACACTCATGGCGTCGCCGTGAGCCGTAGGGTTGAATGCAACGCACCCATTTCCCCCTCTGCTCACGCTTATGGCTCGTTGTTGTGCAGCGCGCCCCAAGTCGAAGCACAAATTGAACAGAGAATGATATTTGACATAAAGAGACCGCGCTCTCGGTGCATTTGGATGCCACTGTGTTTTTCCATTCCAACTATCTCACTTTCAAGTAGTGGCTGGCGCTCCCGGCTAGCCTCCGGTGCTTGCGAGCTCACACACTTCGACTACTACGACCGCAACGATGACCAGATATATCACAGAGGATGAAATATTGTACAGGTGTATTTTACTGGGTTTCTTTTATCATTGCTCAAATGACGGCGTATACAAGAATCAATTTTTAACAAAAAACAGGCGGATGCTTACTTTTCCTTGCCCATTGAAGCAGTTATCCCAAGTCGAATGGGATTGGGAATCTATGCACCTTGACAATTAGAATGATAACTTGATTGTAATATCATTTTTTTTTGCTAGCCACGGTGGGACTATTATTTGTCTGTCTTTCCCCTCTCACTCTAAAGGGGCATGGCAATGCTCCCTCGGTCTATTGAAGCAAAAAGAGGGACATCTCCTGGAGTGGATTTCCCCTGGATCAGACCCCATTCTGTTTGCCATTGGGGAATGGCATCGATACCAGTCACCCTATCTCGCTAGCAATTACTGATTGTAGAGCTGCCACATATGGGTTTTTCGTCCAAGCACACTCGGCCAAAGGCCAAAAAGATGCTGATCCGACTCATCCGGGATCCAATCACTCCTGAGTACTGACTCGGGTTAGCAAGATGGAGACCACGCTAGGCGACCCAGAAATCTGTGCAACCAAACCGGCCAATCTGCCTTGGGCACTCCTCGTAATCCCTCTGGACTGCTGGGCTCTGTCACTATGATAACAAACCCACCCTCCCTCAGGCCCGTTCAGGAGCAGGACCCGCTATCAGATTCGATCTATTGGCGGTGGCGCGAGTCAGCTGGTGGCCCAACTGCGATGTGGTGTCCTCCTAGCCGCGATCTAGTCAAGTCTATTTGCCACACAAAGAAACCGTCGCTTGATGCCAAGACTGTGCCCTGGTCGGCGTGTCCATTGCCGTGCCATGTATAAATATGTAGCCCAGCTTTAAGCTTAATTCCCTAATGGAATTAAGGTTCTTTGTTCAACTCACCCTCGTCGCCGTCTGCAACAATGAATTTCTTGAAAAAGGCTAAGAACCAAGTCCAAGGCGCCGTGCAAGACGCCCAAGGTATCTACGGCCAGTATAGACAACAACAGCAGCAGCAATATCAACAAAACCAACCGAACCATCAGCAACAACAACAACGACAACAACAACAACAGCAGCAACACCAATACCAACAACACCAAACATACCAGTATCAACAACCGCCCCAGCCGCAGCAGCAAGGGCAACCTGCTCACCCCCAGCACCAAGGCTACGGCCAGAATGATCAGCCATATCATGGATACAGCGGACAACCAGAGCCCCAGTTTTCAGAACACCAGGGATATCAACAACCTGGTTTCAACCATCAACACCCTCCAGCGTCACACCTGCAATACCCTCACCAGCAAGCGGATCTGCCGCACGCGAATCAGCAACCCCCTCAGCAAAGTCACGCTCATGCGCAGCAAGGTTCGCAGGCTCAACCTCAACCTCAACAGCCATACAACATGAATTCATTGCAGCAGGCGTTGCCAATCGTCAATCCTCCCACAACTCCCAGCCTGCAACATCACCAACCCCCGCCGGCTTCTAACCAGTACCAAACTCCATCTTACCAGCCTACAGCTGCTGCTCCTGCAGTGAGCTATCCACCGCCTCCAGCACCTGCTCCGCAACCATCGTATCAACAGCAGCCCTCACCTAATCATGGTTCAGATCATCTCCGGAGTGGGAATCCCTCGGCCCCGGTACCGCAAAGTGCGCCACAAACCCAGAATCCGGCACAACCGAGAGCTCCCGGAATAGCACCGTCGTTGTCCAAATGCCCTCGACATCAGCCCATATTGCTTGATTTGATGCAGTTTTACGTCTTCCAGCCTCATGTGCGATCCCAGATCCAACCCAACTTGCACCAGGACGACTTTGGCATTTGCAGCGCTTGCTACTTAGGATATGTCGCTCCGTACCCGCACCTCGCCAGCTCTTTTGAGCCCCGGAAGCCCAATGAATACCCCCTGACGAACCACAGGCCGGGCATGCGCAGTGGTATTGCGATTTTGCGAGACCGAGAGTCAAGCAGATTTTGTTCAGGGAATGTGTGCCCCAAGGGTCAATCGAGCCACTGTTACACTTCGCCAATACAGCCAAGGAATTGCCAGGCTGTAACGGCAGTGAAGTGGAACAACCCACGGAGCATTACATGACAACCCAGGGAGATGGATTCGCGTGCTGCAAGAGCTGCTTTGAATGGTACATTCGCGCTTCGGCATTCGAACAGAACTTTGTGCTGCAGGCACCAAGTTCAGGTTGGAATTGTGATATTGGGGCCCGAGGATACGCCTTCAATGTATTGATCGCCGACCTGGACGACGCTAGACCTGACCTCAACCGCTTCTCAGCCAAGGTGAAGCAGCGAAATGCACTGCCTCGTTGTCCTGGAGTCGGAGTACCGCTCGCTCCGGCAGGCTCCCAGGGGACGCATTATTTCTTTGAGCCGGCCAGTGGCAAAACTGGAGCCTTTTGTCAAGCATGCTACTGGGACAAGGTGTTCGGCACATCAATGGAGCCCTTTTTCAACTCTTATGTCAAGCTTGGAGAGGAGTTCTACGGAACCCTCGGCTGTGATTTAGCCGGCTTGCCAGAGACTTTCGCAATGCAAGCTGCAATCCGCGCGGGCAACGATGAAGTGTGGCGGCGCTGTGCCAGTGGACGTGCAAATCTGCCGCGGTGCAGCGGCATCGAGGGCGTCGACGAAGAGACATTGCAGGGTCAAGACGCCGCCTCATCACAGTGGTGCTGTTATACAGAGCACCCGTCCATAGAGGTTTGTCCGTTCTGCTATTCATCAGTTGTCGAGGTCCTAGGCGCGGGCCACCTTTTCTCGCCAATTTCAAGGCGTTTGCGACCCGGCATTATAAGAATGTGTTACTTGGCACAAGCCGCGAATTTGGAGCTGGATACGTCAGACTCGAGCAACTTTGAAAACACCCTCGTATGGCGTGGGAGCTTACTTCGCGACTGGCTCCATCACGGTTACAATGCTCATGGAAATTTCTATGGTCTTAAGCATATCGCAAATACTATTGCAAAATTGCCCCCTCCGTGCACGTCTAATGGGCGTTTGTGGAAGGCTGAGAACAAACGAAAGTGGTATGGAAATGAATACTTGGCCCAAGGCGACGAAAATGAGGTGGGCATTCGAGTATGCGAGGAATGCTTCATCAATTGTATTAAAGGCACTTTGCTCGAGGGTTTAGTTGGTGTCGACTTGACGCAAAAGGTGTATATGGAAATGCCGACGGGCTTCTGTTGCAACACGGCCACACCAGCAGCGAAAGCGCAACTAAAGGCCTCATGCCAGAGCGGAGACTTCCTTCCATACGCAAGGTTTCGGGCCAACCAAAAGGCAGAGGAAGCTCGCATGCTTGCAAAGAGGGAACAGGAAGCGCAACAAGCTCAACTAAGCGCGACTACGAATGCAATGCTCGCAGCATCGAATCAAACTGCATACCTCAATCTGATGACGTCGTTGAACCACAACACGAACATGACAATCATGAGGATTTAGACGTTAACTCGAGGAGGAGTGGATAGAGAGCTTGGGAGATGATGAGAACGATTAGACGGTCACGACTCTGTGCAATTTCATGAAAGCGTGGAAATTTAACTGGGCTGAAATCCGAATACTGAATTTTGTAATGTTTGTATGTAGCAGCTTCTCTTAGTAGATGAAAAGCAGGAGCAAATTGGATCGGTGTTACTTGAACACTCCAATCAGAAGACAACCAAGTTGTATCCAAGCTCACCTATAGTTCAGAGAAGTCAGCATCTGTTTCCTTTGTAGGAAGTCTGTTACGAGCCACCTACGCAACAATTGTCCAGCATCAAGTTGACCTTGGTGGTCATCCTGCTCTTTTCTGATTCTCCATACAATCTCCACAGCCTCACAAGCGTTCCGCACATGTAACGAGCCAAGACACGACTCAAGTTTACGAAACTGTTCTAGCACGAATGCCCTCTGTTGATACGTGTTTGCTTCGCAGCCAGCGGTGAATAGTGGCATCAAGGTCACAACCCAGGCGTTACAAGCCTCCCCTTGAGCCATATTTCTTACTAGTTCTAGTATTGCTTCCACTGCAGCTTGAATTGGGATCGAACTTGAAGGCATGTTGTAAAGTCGACGATACAAATGGATGAGTGTTGCTTGCTGAAACGCTTTATGGCAATGCGTAAGGTCTTTGCCAAATTCAACCGACACACTCGGTGGTATAATGACATCCGGTGGCTTCTGATCATCTCTTGAAATCATCGCCATAATTCGAGTTCGGAGTGCCTCAGCTTCGACGCATTTACTAAATTCGGTGTTCGTTCGAGGCCGAGAAAGATGGTCGATCTGCTGCAAAAGACTAAAGATTTCCACACTATGGCCAAGAAAGCCATTGATTCTCGTATCAAGGATGCATTTTGACTCGGCCTTGCCATCAGGAATAAGCTGGGTTGGGGCTAAAACTTCGGATTCGTCTGCACATGCCACATTGGCTAATGTGCCCAGCGACAAGTAAAGGTCATACAAATATTTGAAAGCCGGTTCAGGTTTCTCTCTGTGGGTCAGATTCAATTTGCCACTCTCATAATGTCTGAGTAATGCAGTTGCGCCTTTGAGGTGCGTCCTCCAAGACAGCTTTCCTCCTCGGCCGGCGTACAGCTCTGCCAGGCACATGACAAGGCTTGTTGCTAACATTGACTCGTCCTTTTGTCGGCATTGCAACGCTGCACGGAGGAGGGAAAGGCTACTTGTTTGCAGATGTTCAATTAGAACTCTAATATCAGCGCCATCTAATTCTGTCAACCCCCTCACCGAATAGCCAACCGCCGACAACGCAAGTACTGCTGACAGCAAATGTGGCGAATGAAGCATCGTTGGGACCAGGGTTCTGTAAAGATCCATGTGAATTGACGGGTGACAAGACATTGAAGGAAGTATGTATGTGATAAAGTAATCGAGGAGCCTTCGATATTTCTGAGGAATCAAAATGCCATTTGCGAGTTGTCGAGGCGTGGGTTCGAGCACACCGAAGTTCGGTGGTATCGAACCTGTCCCATAAACAAAGCCCCCATTGCCGGTATCTAAGGCCCATGTAGTTAGCAGTCGCTTACCATCAGTTCATTTATCTTGAGAAGATGGATGGGGTCTTGCGAACCTATCTTTTGGGGGCCCTCGTCGCTGCCTTCATTGAGGCATTGGCCAAAGCGAGACCTGTTGAACTCGCGGCCACCCCAGACCAGCCTCACGGAGTACCGGCAATCTCGTAATGAGGTGTAACATGATCCGCATTTTGGCTTATTTTCGTCGCATCGTTTTCGCCGCCTGCGGCATTCATCACACCCATTCCGAGATCTCCTGGCCGGTGTCCGGACTGGTTCCAACTCACTGGAAGTCGACATCACATGGAGACTTGTCCCAAGATTCGGAGCCTAGTAAGTCTCTGGCCACGTGCAAACCTATTCTCTAGTAGAAATTGACGCGATGGCTAATAGAATTGCGTATGTAATTAGGTGAACTCCTTACCAGCTGTCCAAAGATTGAGAGTGAGAATGGGGAAAGTCAAGCAACCGGGAAGTGGAGATTGTAGATGGGCATGTGGATGAGGTGCTCTCAGATAACGCCCACTGAATAGACATAGAGCCTCAAGGTCGATGGAGCTGATAGAGTCGAGCCTTTCGATGGCCCTAGAGCAGGAATCATACTCTGCAGGATCAGGAAAATCACAAGTAAGGTGACAGTTCCATGTGAGTGGTGTGGTAAGGATCCAATTTCAAGAGGAGCCCCTCTCCCTGGACTTTGGCACCTTCTTAGGTTTTTAGCACTCGAGCCATGCAGATTGGGAGAACGACAAGAGTTCGTGTGATAGGATATAGATACCGATAAGGGGAACCTAAACCAAATATGGACTATTTGGCCGTGCCTTTTTTGCCACCCCCAAAATCAGGGCAAACTCACACCTATAGATTTCCCAGAGGAGAAACTCGAAGAGTTCCCTGCTGATAACGCACTGACGCATGTCCTTCGCAAACTCAAAGCACAAGTATATATAGAAAAGGAGGCAACTATCTCGCTTGGGGTCTGACATATTGAGACGAGATTTTATGCCCCGATTGGTTCATTTGGACACGAGACGAGGCACAGTACCAACCAAAATGTCGCAACCCCCTGCCCCAAGCAAGCCAAGGAACAAGATCAAGATCGCCTGGAGCTTCGATTTCGATGCTCTCTCAGGATGGCTAGGCACGTCGAAGCATCCGAAAAACAACCTCGCGGACTATAGCCAGGGATATTTCAGCGCCTATGTCGGCGTGCCCCGATTATTGAAAATATTGCGTGGGCTCAGCATCCAAGACAAAGTCACATGGTGTATTCCAGGACACTCCATCGAGACATTCCCGGAACAGACGAAAGCTATCATCGATAGCGGGGCCGAAATAGCATTACATGGCTATACTCACGAAGGATCGTCCCAAATCACAGCCGAACAAGAACGAGACATCCTCATCAAGTGCACTAAGCTGGTGGAAGAGCTGACGGGCAAAAGGCCGCGAGGCTACCGCGCTCCACTATACCAGCTTGAGGAGCGCACCATTGCCATTCTTCAAGAGCACAATTTTCTGTGGGACTCCTCTCTCACGCATTTTGATAGCAGCCCATACTTCTTACCCAAGGACCTTACCGCGATAAAGCCCTTGGATTTCGATCCCAATGTAAAAGCAGAAACCTGGATGCGGCCCTCTCCAAGCTTTTCCTCACTCCCAAAGTCCAATTTGGTCGAGATCCCAATCAATTGGTACATGGAGGATATGACACCACTGCAGTTCTTCCCCAATGTACCTAATTCTTGTGGATATGTGGATGTCAATGTTGTCGAACGGATGTGGATGGACAGGTTCGAGTGGCTACGGAGGGAGATTGCAGAGGGGGACGAAAGCATGAAGGTGTTTTGCATTGTCAACCATCCAGATGTAAGCGGAATGGCGCATGTAATCGGAATGATTGAGCGGTTCCTTAAGTGGCTTCAAGGATTTGGCGACGAGGTAGAATTTGTGACATATGAGAGTATTGCGGAGGAGTTTCGGCAAAGTCAATCAAGTTGAGAGTGTCACATCGCCGATCAAAAGGGGATCTAATCGATACATTGGAAATGAGCTTTGCACAGCAAAAATGGCTAAATAGAGACTCGTGATAATGGGAAAGGAGGGTCTGAGGGTGCTGCCTTGTGGTTGATATTCATCAGCCCTCATACCAAACAACAAAGATTCAGCAAAGAAACTTGCACTTCCTCGCCGCAATTGAGTGATTGATAAGAGACGCGCCAAAGACTTCACGACTTTGTCTTCAAAGGTGTCTAGCTGATTTCAAGGTGGGGCCAACGCTCTCGGGATCAAGACAGCCGGATCAGACGTGGCCGGCGAGTGGGGACGACGCTCTCCTTGGACATTTTGCGCATCAAACAGTAACCGCGATCAATCAGCATAGCATTTCCCTTTGACCTAAATGACAAAACCTAGAGAAAATCTGGAGAAATACTAGCGATAGGTTTTGAGAAACTTGAGCAACTCAGAAATAACTAATGGAGTCCAACGCTAATCAATCCACTCCAAACAATGGGGCCTTATAATTTATCAGATAGAAATCTCGCTCTCAGTATGAGGAATCCTGAAATCACTCCCGTTGAAGATGATGGTCCGGGATACCCCGAGGATGGAACGAAAGCATGGCTAGTCGTGCTAGGCGCTTGGTGTGCGATGATACCCTCCATGGGGCTTCTTAATACACTCGCCATTCTTCAGGCTTGGGTGTTGGAGTATGAGTTGGCGGGTAAGTCAGAGTCCACCGTTGGTTCGATCTTCAGTTCATACGCATTCTTTCTTTATTTCTGCAGAGCGCAAGTTGGTAAGTTTCAGCTCCTTGACTTCTGCCTCCGCCATCAATCTCACAAAGTTGCAAACAGGTCCAATCTTTGATGCTCACGACATCAGGGTCTTGATAATTCCAGGCACAATTGGAATGGTGCTGTCCATGGTCAGTTTTTCTACAGGTCCCGCATACCCTGCCACTCCGTTTGCTCCTGTCTAATTTCGAATGGTGCAGAATTCTATCAATTTCTCTTGTCATTTGGCGTCCTGGGAGGTCTATCTGCATCTCTCCTCTTCAACCCAAGTCTCGCTGCAATTGGCCACTGGTTCGAGAAACGGCGAGCCTTCGTAACCGGGATTGCATGCACCGCTGGAGGAATTGGGGGTGTCGCCTTTCCCCTCATCATTCTCTATCTAGCGCCTCGCATCGGATTTCCTTGGGCAATTAGAATTATTGCTCTATTTGTCGTGGTTGGTGTCATTGCTTGTTGTGTCTTGCGAAAAAGGTTGCCTCGCATCAAGAAAGGTGGTTCATCTATCGATCTAAAGGCACTGGCAGACCCAAAGTATGCAACTACAACGCTGGCGGTCTTTGTCATCAAATTTGCAGTTTTCATCCCCTACTCATACATATCATCATACGCAATCGCCTATAGATTTGAGCCACATGATGCATATTTACTCAACGCATTCCTCAATGTGGGGCCCATTCCTGGAAGAGGTTTGCCGGAATACGTTGCAGACCAATTTGGCTCTTTCAACACCATGTGCGTGACAGCTGTGGCATGTGCCACTATAATCTTGGCCCTTTGGCAAACTGCTGGTGGGAACCAAGCTATGACCATATCGTTTACCGTTCTCTTTGGGTTTTGGTCTGGAGCCGCCATCAGCTTAACGCCTGTTTGTATAGGACAAGTATGCAAGATCGAGGACTACGGTAAAAGAAGCGGCACCTCGTTTTTCATTGCCAGTTTTAGGGCATTAACAGGAATTCCCATTGCTGGAGCGATTTTAGAGGCAAACCAACGATCATATCATGGACTTATCATTTTTGCTGGGGTGTTCTACTTTGCAGCTCTTACCGCTTTCGTGATAGAACGGGGTGTATCTGCCGGTTGGAGTTTGAAAGTCCAGTTCTAGAGTACCTATGTGAAAAGCAGATATGTGGTTGACTTTAAGGAATTATCAGCATTAAATGAATTCTTTCCTCATTATGTATAACCATCTATTTCAGCTAGCTAGTGTGCCGAGGCTTCTAGCTCCTCAACAGCTTTCACCAAGTTATTGATCTTCTCTTCGGTTTTCTTCTTCGTAGCTCCCTGCTTGTCATAGACCTTTCGAAGTTCATCAACCATGAATCCTTTAAGTGGTGTCTTCTTCGCGGTCTTATAGTTAAATACAACTATATCTTCGAAGCATCTTGCCGCCGCTCGTTGGTGCCGCTCTGACAGAATTACGGCCTCCAGCAAAATGTGATCCGAATCGTAATTGGGAGGAGATATGAGTTTGTGGAGTACGGTAGTGTTATCGGGGTAGTCCATAGGCTGAAATTTGTAAGAAATACGTTGAAAATTTCAGATTGTTTTCGAGAAAGTCCACTTACGAACTTGTAGTCTGTCTTAATGCTTCTCAAAATCAGGCCGATGCTCCGAGGCGTCATGAGCTCGACCCACTCATCCCGGTGATCAGGATCAGCGAATGTAGCAAAATTTCGCAGCCAGTTTACGCGAGCAGATTCGGCGTATTTGTTGTACATTACATTGTTGACGTGCCCTGAAGATAGTTAGAAAGGTCAGAGAATCGATTGAGATTATTTACCCTACGAATCACACCGTCAGTAATTGAACATTGTTAGGCCATTGGATAAACTTACCATGCTATCCTATTATTTTGAAATAAAAGCTGATTAGCTCAATTCGTTTGAAACCATGTACACAAGGCGTCAGAAGACCTACCATGTCGCCCCAAGCCACGTGATGTCTATCCAGGCCTCTCCATTCCTTGGCCGTGAGGAAGCCCTCTCCTCCCGCTAGGAGCTCCAACCAATGGCTCTGGACATATTTAGAGAGTTCTTTTGCCTTTTCGGCTTGATTTGGGGCAAGACCAATATCTTGGGCCCGTTTCAGTCGCTGCTTTACTTCAGATAGCCACCGAGGGTTGTTGCCGTGATTCTTCTGGGCGGGGCGGGTGGAGTGGAATTGACGCGTCACGCCCGTCGCACATGAGGCAATCGATCCGTGGGATACTCTGGAAGCCAGAATGCATCTCGCAGGATGATATGAGCGCATTAGATATGCCATGATGGATATTTTTGTGTCTCTCAGGGACGTTGATGGAGAAGTGAGATGAATGCCCCTGCTGGTTAAGCTGCGATGTCGCTTGTTATCGGCCCAATCATCGGCTCCGGCTCCGGCCCCGGCGACTGAATCACGATTGCCGAGGATCCGAGGTCACTAACCTTGGCACGAATCAAAGGTCAAAAAACCAAGAAAAGGGACAACGAAATAATTCTCACAATATAAGCAAATAAGAAAACATTACGGTAGAGAAATTGAATATATATATGATGAGAATGAAGTAAAACGGCGGGTGAGAGAAAATCACAAGACACAGCAAATATTTCAATCGTTTCTGAATGTCTAAGCTATCCGTATCCCGACGAATCAATTTTTGCCTCTAAATTTCTCTAGGTGACTAAAATTTATCACTGGGCGATCCTCGTGTTCGTCAAAATACGCTCCGCTCGTAAAAAATGCATCATCTTCATCCACTTCATCCAGCCCTACTGTGCGTGCTCCTTCGTGTCAGCCGCGGCTTCTTGGCCTTGGTATCGTCAGTTTCATGTCATTCTCCAGCTAGCAAGCAAGTCAACCTCACCTGTCTTCTTACCGCGTGAATCATCGTGATCATGCTCCATTCTTTCGTCTGCCAGCTTCTGTGCAAACGGCGAACGTTTGCGAAGCGTAGGACCCCACCAGTAGATGGCATACACAGCAACAACGAGCACAAAGGCAATGCAAAACAGAATAGTAGTAGCATACTCGAGATTCTTCCCACTTGACTTTCCAATGTTTTGAAAGAACGGGAGTGCAGGAACAGTCAAGACTCCAGCCAGGAAGTCTCGAGCCCACCCGTTGCCACCAGTTGCGGAAGCCGAGTATGGGCCATCTAAATTCGCAAATTAGATCTTCGTCTCAATACTAGACAGAAGTACTTACAAGCACAAATCATATAATCAATTGTGGCCATGTAGATAGCATAGTTGGCAATTCCAACGATGGCAACAAAGATCATGGATCCAATCCAATGAATAGGGGGGCCCTGGATCGTCCAGGCAAATCCAATCAGGCCGATTGGCAGACATGGCGCCGTGTACAATAGGAACCAAAGACGAGATTCGTATTGAGCTCTCTCATCATGCGGCTTAGCAGCGCGCTCCTTGATATTGCGTCGAATGGCAGGGATGAATGCAAGCCACGCAATAGCGTAGCCAATACCAATAGAAATGAATGTAAGGCCAGTTGCAACGGTTCCAAATCCCCACTGTGCATACACAAGGCCAAATGACTGGATGAACATGAAAATGAGAGCATCAGAAAATCCAGACAGGAGAGATAGGGTAAGCACGATGGGCTCAGTAAGGAACATCTTGAATGGGCGAGTCCAGGTAATAAAGATCTCCTTCCATGAGAAGCGCTCTCGGAATGGAACAAGCTCATCCGGTCCCCAGACATTGGCATTAGTTTCTTGTCTGCGCTTCTTTGCAATTCGGTTCATCAAAATAGTAGATCGAGTCTCAGGAACTGTGAAGAAGTGGACAAGCTGCACAAAGCCACCAAGGATAAGCTGGATCCAGATGGACCACCTGGAGTAGAGTTAGCAATGCACGCTACCTAAAGGCCCGGAGAAACTCTCTTACCTCCAGTGAAGATATTTCTCAGTGAATCCACCGACAATGGGGCCAAGCACTGAACCACCGACGGAGGAAAAGACAACATATGCAACAGCGTACTGCTGGGTGTCCGCATCCCACATGTCCGCGATCATTCCCAAGGTCACAGATCCGCCAGCAGATGAGAGACCACCAAGAGCTCGGCCGACCATGATAGACGCGAAATTGGGAGCCAAGGCAACTGGAAGCTGCCAAACATTGACAAGGAACAGAGATAGCTGCATAATTGGCCATCGACCAAGCTCTTCAGACCAGGGAGCCCAGAGCTCGCATCCAAATGCGTACAGGACCAGGAAGATCATGGCACCGCATCGCGCCGCCTGATCGCTGACATTGAATTCTTCGGCAATTCCCGGGATGGCATTGGAGTAGAGAGAAGTGTTGAAGTTCATGGAGACTTGCACCCAGAAAATAACGGTGAGGATGTACCACTTCTTCCACGAAGGGAAGCTGTATCCGAGTTCATCATAACAATCATTTTCTGTGATTGGAATCTTGCCATCTGTATGCTCCTGTTTACCGCTCCCATCCGCGATATGGACCCTATCGGCCTCATCGTGGCAGGAAGGGGTATCATCAGAACGGTCCGTGTGCTTTGAAATATTCAAAACATCCCGTGCCGGGTTGGGTGAGCTTTGAGAAGACATAGTCAAAAAGTAGAAGCAGTGCAAATAAAGAATTGTAATTGTATCTAGAGTCGCCACTGCCACCCACAAACTAGCTTTTATCCCCACGGGGCCCAGAGTTGATATTTAAACTCGTCTCGAATCTCCAAACGGGGTGAATTTTGAAGGGGGCGTGTTGTCCATTAGCTAAACCCACCTTGACATCACCGCACGTTTGCTATCATTCGGTTTCCCAGGAAGCATATGAGAGAGACATGCCATTCCCATGGGGAGAGCTGGTGGAGCATCAGTGGCCATGGACGAGCCGTCCTATCCGGCCGATCTGCGGCCCCATTACGGAGTTTAGTTGTGCCCAAAGATATCAATTTCCCGCAAGCTGGGTGCGGATTATCGTCTACCACATAAAAATGAGACAGTAATTCAAACTCAGCGCTTCCATTATATTGTTGTGAAACACTTCACTGATAAAGAGTTTGTTGACCTTGGCAGTTGTGGTCTCAAATCAACGTTTTAGTATTTGGTAGTGCATCTCACGTTTTCAGCCGCAGTAAACTTATCAGCGGCATCTTGCAAGAAGCTGGTTTCCAATACAGGGGCAAAGCTAATGTCATGACGTAGGGATGTCCACAAAATTCGACAAAGAAAAAAAAAATCCGATTCTCAGTCGTTCAACTTGGTGGCCAGGAGACTAGGGACAAACAGGCAGCAGGATTTCGAGGCTCCACCGTCCCCACAAAGCGCGGACATAAGAGACGGTTTTTCATGAGTATTTCCACATTAGGTGCGGCTTTCGGGTGGATTCTCACACGTATTGCGTCACGACTCCCCAGAAGCGGTCAACTTGGGCGTCCCGAAATGCCAAGTATCTACGAGATACATACAATCCATCCCGGAGCCCAAGGCCCTAAATCACGGGTCCTTTCAGCCTCATTGCTCTTGGCACAGATAACTCCAACTTCAATGCTCGAGTCGTCCTTAGTTGAACGAGCTGGAAGGATGCACCATCTGGACCCAATTATCCTATCTCATATGTTCTTTTTCTTCTCTCATTTCCAACGGTGTCATGGAAGATCAACTCAGGGAATCCTACTTCTAAATCCCTCAGATGGGCGTGATTCTAATCCTTTGGACACCTAATGGCCTGTTTCGTCTCATCTCAAGGGCAAAGGGTTGACCGCATGGCGATCCGAGATTGTGGCACCAATATGGGACAGTACCCCAGGTCTCATGAGGAAGGGCGATGCGCTTTGAGCTACATGGGCTAATTGCAACCGTACTCCTCATATTGTCAAAAAGCTAGATAAGCGACGAATTGGGGAATGGGGAGTGCCGAGTGGGTTGCAAATCCCGAAGCATCACACGATTTGTCTGTTCGGAACAGGGCAATGGCAATGGCGGGTGAAAACGGTCGCTGATGTTCAAGTCACTTTGGGCACCAAGATGCAACGTGTGGGCGCCTTTGCTGTTGACTGGGACTCGATATGCAGCTAATCATTCTTTGTACACAATCTTCGACACCATTGGCGTTTGAAGTGGTTATGATTCAGAATACGACATCTTCAGTCATGTTACTAGTCGGAGAAATGGCCTCGCGAAACTCAAGACGCAAGCCAAAAAGTCTATAGCGGCTCGACTGGTTCATTGAGGCTAAGATGTGCAATCGTTTGCGCATTTCAGAAGCTTCCAAGACTAAGAGCCGATTGGCATGGACACTCCGGAGCCTCACATGGGTCCAACGGGTCACATTCACTGTGGGGATTCGAATCCATACTGACATGGGGCAGAGAAAGGAAATCCTTGTCACGGCCTCTCTAACCGCATCAGTAGGCGATAAGTGCAAGTCGCGCGGCTACAGAAGATCATATCCCGATGGACTCTCTGAAGAAATCGGCCCGGCCCTGGTCGTCACTTGCACGGCGTTTGCAGGTCCACAATCCCTGTGCCGTTTTGTCTTGTGAACTCTGGACCGATGCCACGTTTTCCCTGGTCTTGGTTGAAGGGGCAGACGAATAGTTCGACAGCTGTGGGTTCAGCAGATCAGAACGACGAGGGAAATATGTCCTTGGTTGGATCTGTGCGCTAGGCAACCATATTTCTCTCCAATCATGCCCCTAGTCTTGATCAGAGACTTGCATGTCTCAGCTACAGATGCAACCATGGAGCCCGTTGCCCACGCCAACTTTTATCAGACCCATAGCCCTCACAGTCTTCATTGGGTTTCGAGGAATAATTGAGGTTTCAATACCCCGGGCTGTATTCGCTCCTTTTGATATCTCCACTGTCCACTGATGTGAAAAAGTTTTCCTCAGACGAATTTGGAACATGGCCGAGGGGAATACCACGACATGGGCTTCAAAGACTTCGACAGAGGTTGAGGCGGAGTCATCTATGACACAACATCGCCATGATGACTGACAACTTCAATTTGATTGGACCGGAGAAGTATTCAAGCTCCATAGAACTAGAAAATTTTAGCATAAATGGAAATCTAATTCACCAATTTTACCATGCCGGATGGCATCGACAGAGGTCGGACTATCCTGGATAGGAAGCTCCAAAAATATACAGCAGTTAAATATTATGCAAATGTATGGACACTGAAATCACCCCATTGCGGGTTTTGGGCGAAGTATTCTTCAATACCAGACCCATCATCCGCAAGGCCACCTTTGATATGCGAATTGGGCGGAGCTGTGTTATTTGAGACTTTGCCGCTCTCGTAAATAGCTACCTCAGAAACAAATGTATTCTGTTTTACTGCTTTCCTCGCAGCTAATCTAGTTCAGATATCATATTCAATGTGCCTCTGCAACCTTCAAAATCTTCCACTTCCGCCTCCCAAGTAATGGAGGATCCAGGCCCACGGTAACGGCACTCCCAACACATTGCCTATGATATTGAGACTATCTAGCTTGCTTTGAATCCAAATATGAAATTTTCTTAACTTATTGCACGTACAGAAAATGTTATCCTGACCTTATACCAGCTTTCAGCCTTCAGGCCCCGACCAATTCATCGGGCGCGACACCAGGAATTCTAGGGTTTCCGATGAAACACAACCGTCTTCCCAGTAACCAAGTTACTATATTGGCCGCGGAACGATGTCCTAGAGATTGAAGTAGATTAGTTGTATTTTTCATCCAATGCATGAAGGTCTTTTATGCATACTACTGTGATCCAGGCAGAAAACGAGAGGTGATGTTTCTCCAGTGTCTACACCACTGCGGTTCGTGATCCTCAGTTCTATATCCCAAATTAGGCAGGGATTAATTCCCCAAATTGATCTTCGTCCAAATTTCATTGTGTGAAATCACATTGTGTTCATGGAGCACATCAGTGCTGATGAAAGTGTGGGCTCGGTCGGATCCCTCACCGCATTCATTTTCGAGTCACATTCTCGGTGTAATCAGACACATGTCTCAATTGGAGTTCCCACCCCACCTACGCCTCAAATGTAGTGCCCATCTAGACTTTGGTGAAATTTGGATCTCACCTAATGGCCCGATAATATAATCCATGTATGAACTATGAGACGAACCAGCGCATTGTCGTTGCGCAGAAAAGAATTGGCGAATAGATTGATGTTTCTCACTATTGGTACAAATAATCAATAAATCAGTTCCATTATTGAATCTAAGGCATGATTCAAAGCGAATTCACATTAGGACTTGTTCCAAACATGGCTGGCTCAAAAGGATGCTTGGCAGTGCTTTTGGCCAAGAAATTAGGTCAATCTAGTCACAAATTAACGTCCTCCATTCGCAATTACCAAAATAGGCAATCAGCATATTCCCAAACCTGATTCTCTACTTTCAATCAACCTAAGGTACTTGGTTAGCGCTGGGGTTGCATTCATGATCCGACTGTATGACAAATGCTTGATTAGAAATCAGTGATGGCATCATTTCTCTCTCTCCGCTTGACCATCACAGATATAAACATTGACAATTCTCGCCGAAACAATCGCCATAATAATTTAATAGGTATCAATCATCTGTCTCAAATATGGCTCCCATCCGCACTGCAATTATCGGCCTTTCAGCATCGGCCAAAACTTCATGGGCTAGCAGCGCGCATCTGCCGTACCTTCTGTCGCCTCGTGGTCGTGCCAAGTTTGAGATTGTGGCCCTCTGCAACACCAGTGTCGAGGCCGCGGAAAATTCAATCAAGCACTATAACCTGCCTAAAGAGACCAGAGCTTATGGTAACCCCGAGGCGTTGGCGAATGATGCAGATGTCGAACTTGTCGTCGTGTGCACACGAGTTGACATTCATCACCAGACCGCTTTGCCCAGTGTTAAAGCTGGAAAGACAGTCTATGTGGAATGGCCACTAGCCCAAGACACCTCTCATGCAGAAGATATCTTGAATTCGGCCAGACAAAGTGGTGGTCGTGGCATTGTAGGCTTGCAGGGCCGTCTCGCACCTCCGGTGCTAAAGCTCCGTGACGTACTACAGCAAGGCCGCATTGGCAAGATTCTAAGCAGCGAAGTTCGTGCAGCGGGTGGTACAAATGACCGAGACTTGTTGCCCATCGGCCTAAAGTACTTTACACAGAAGGCTATCGGCGGTAACATTGTCACTATCGGTTTTGGACATTGTAAGCCAATCTTGGCGATTTGCCTGTCGTGGTACTAACATGTGACTAGTGTTTGACCAAGTCCAGCATGTTCTAGGAGATCTTGGAAACTTCAGAAGCCGGGTTCAGATTCAGCGGCCCAATGTGAGGGTTCGTGATCCTACAACAAATGAGGTCGTCGAGACTGTCACTTCCGACGTTCCAGACATTTTGTTTGCAGCTGGCACGCTCTCTGAATCAGAAACAGCCATGGAGGGTGCGAGTGTGTCGCTTCGCTTCAGGCGTGGACAACCATTTCCTGGTGACCCAGCATTAATTTGGTCCATCAACGGCGAAAAGGGTGAGATTGTTCTCAAGGCGCAGAATGGGACTTCCCTGCATGCCAACGCCTACCCAGGCCCGGTCACGATTGAAGTCCACGATTTTGAGACGAACAAGGTTGAGACGGTTCCGTGGGAATGGGAAGCATGGCAAGAAGAGCTTCCAATTGCCGCCAGGAGTGTAGCAGCCGTGTATGAGAAATTTGCAGAAGGCGATACTAAAAGCGTGGCTTCATTCGACAATGCTACGTTCCGACATCAACAGATAACCGGTATTCTCGAGAGCTAGGCATGTGGACATGGGAGAATCCGAATTGCCAAGAAGGGCATTAAAGTTAATCACGAAGCGGTAATATACTCCAAAAAACATTACAGTGTGCTCCAAGCATCTCGAAAAGTACTTTCAGCAATATTTACTGGTCAAATTACCCGGCGTACAAGATGCTCAAATAACAGCAGGTCGTTGAGCACAATTCCACAAAGCGTAGGTAGAAAGCTATGCTCTAAGCACGACATATCCGACTCACTCCAACTATCAAGAAGCAAGTAAGACATAGAAGTGGGGATATGAACAAACAACTCAACGATATGCACGAATGTGACCCAAACGGCATACCTTGTCGGAGATCCAGAAGCAATGAAAGGGCCGTACGAGGTTTTTAACTGCCGGGCTCGCTTGGCACAAGGATCACCTTAGTAGCCCACAGGTAGTTTCCCTCCCCGCAATGAGCGTTTTCTTTATCAGTATACTTGAGTTGATGCTCTCAGACTAAACGAGGCGGCCTCAGACTTGGTCAATCGTGCTGTGGCTGCCCCAATGCGAAGCACATTGGTCAGTTGCGAGCTAGTCCAAGACACACATACGAGAGGCGACCTGCACAGATATGCGACTTCTTAGTGTTTATTGACGAGTGCATAGAATCATTGCACTTTTTTGCATGCCACACAGCTCGCTTGGCTTGTTTACACGAGGACGACAATCTCAACTGTGCAGGCTACTCTACAAGTGTGATCAAGTCGAGACTGGTAGATGTGATTACCCGACTACTCAAGACAGTTTGAAGGGACGAGAATCTAATCTAACTTTCCATGGAATAGAAAAGGACTACTTCTGACTTATGCATCTATTTAAGTGAGGGAATCAGACATCGGGATTTTAATTATATCAACATGGATACTCTTGGCTCATGCCGGATTGAGACTTGTAGTGAACTGGAGGTGAGGTCAATTGCGGTCATTATTTCCAATGTAAAACAACCGGCCTACCCTACAGATTTTCAAAAGAAAGAGTTATGGCCAATATATTGTTTATTATTTATCCTAAATATCTCAGACGAGAAGGGATAAAAAGCCAACAAGAAGATGGTTCTTTGGTACTTCTGATGATGCATTTTGTTGACCGAAACTCCAATTGCGTTCAATTTTTGTGTCCCAAATCCTGACGATACTTCACCTCGGCAACTCGCCCTTACCAGATTCTCTCATCCTCGCCACTCAAAGCATTCATGGTTACAGCTTCCTCATCTCCATTTTTAGGCCCCATCACCGTCAGTGATTCGAATCTGGCCATCGGCTCCAAATCCATAGGTCCAGTATCCGCCGGCCTCGTGGAAGGTCTCGCGGGTCTTGCGCGAGGCGAGCAGCAGCCAGAGGCCAAAGCCGACCTTGGTTAAAATATCGAGGACCGCATAGATTATGACTTCTGCGTCCACAGACGTCTTTGCCGCATTGGTTGCAATGCCCCAGACTCTGCATCCTAGTTAGCTTGAACGGGTTCGGCTACTCGGATTTGACTTACGCAAGGTAGAGAGCCCAGAGAATTAGGACATATGCGGACAATGATCCGAAGAGCTTGGTGAAATTGCTATCTCGTGATTTTACCATCCGAGTGCCGTTAATCCCAACGTGCCAAACCACAAACACATAGGAGATGGCACTGATGATGAACCAGCCCCATTTCTGAGCCGTGCGTTCGCGGCCGAAGGCAGAGAATAGGCCCGTCAGGAACATGATGACGTTTGCCAAGATTCCCAGAAGGGTGTGGGCTCCACTCACTCCAGCGAGGAGGAACAATTCAAACAAGATGAGGGACGACGTGAGAGTCCAGTCGATATAACGGGCCCAGTACACCTGGTGGCAGACATCATGGTAGGTATTAGGCACATGTTTATGGTGGACGACTCGCTGAGTGCAGCTAAATGCCGACGAGTCACCAGAGGCCATGGCGAAGTAGGCGAGTGCCGAGATGATAGTCGTCAGGGTGGTGATGATGTGGAAGATGCGGCGCGAGACGGGGACATTCCATGACAGCAGTGCAAAGAAGGCTGAGAAGACGACCATCAACACAAAGACAACCCACAGAGTCCTGAATCCATCATGGTCGGCGAATTGAAACTCGGGCGGGTCCGCTAGTCACCAGTTAGCACCATATTTGATTCTTGTCTTAGACACGTTCAGAAACAGGCATACGAATCACAGTCGGAATAGGCTCGACAGGCTTTTTCGTAGCCTCAAGGATCATGATGATGTATGTATATTAGACGACGGGCAATAATTTAATTGATTGGGACAAGACAAAATGCAAAGCAGAGTAAATAAAATCTTTGTCTTAAAAACATGGGGAAGAGAAGGATTTAAACAAGAGATACAAGGTCCATGACGAATCAATCCAACAACCCCCGCATCCCGTTGCTACTTTGTCGATGGCGATGGTCGACGTCATGCATGACATCTCGATTGGCGGCGGTCCTCTCGGAGGCGGCAGCGATGCGGGGAAGTTCCAGGAACGCAAAATGTCTGGACAGACGCGAAGCTTCACGGCGTCACCATCACGTAATCTCGACGGGCAATGCACTTCTGAGATCAAGGCATCGTAGCAATTCACGTGGTCTTCGCCTGACTTGCCAAGCTCACGCACGGCAGTTGGAACTAGGGGAGCATTCGGGAGCAGGGGCGGGGAGTGCCGGGAAGCGACAAGGCTGGGGATGAGATGGATATTAAGATGCGGCTCTCGCCCCGGGTTCTTGCAGATGAAGATGGTTCATCGGAATTGAAGTGAGTCGGTGTTGATAGGCTCAAGGCCGGAGAGAAGTCAACGACTATTGGGTATATCAGAAAGACTGGCCCTGGCCCGCCCGAGGCCTGCCGGACAATCCGACTGGAGGAAGCCCAGGTGAAGAGTGCCTCCAATGTATCGTCTACGGAATTTAATTTGCAGAATAATTAGCAGAATGAAAGGTTATCTTTACAAAGGATTGGCAGTACAGCCGAGCTTAGGCCGTATTTATGAATTGCCTTACAACTGAGAGCCTATCGTCACGATACTGATAAAGGAACCTCCGACACACCGCCTCAGTTGGGCCAGTGCTTGGATTCAATGAAACCAAGAAAACTAATGGTGGGTTTAACATGACTCATATGATTTCCGTTCCTATCCTATCGTCCTTGACTAAATCAGGGTCAGCAAGAACGAGTCGGGTAGGTCGGTCGCCGAGAAGTTTACATGATGGTCCCGAGTGTCCCGAGCACACCAAGTCATCAATGAGGATCTGCGGCCGGTCACGTTCATGGCCATCAATGATGTTCTAGATCGACCGAATGGGGCAAGTGGAAAAGACATGGTTCGATGGGGGATGGGAATTTTGTCGAGATGGGAGACACAAGGTAAGCCCATAATCAATGAATGTCATCATTGGGGCCTGAAAAGTGTGCTTTCACATGCATGAGAAATATGTTTTCACATAGCATATTTCGCAGTCTCAATATGCAAGTTGTATGAAAAAATCAGAACAAGGCTTGCTTGCGTGTGGGAGAGGTTTGGGGGCAAGGTTGAGGGTGGTTTGACGAGCAGGACTACGTGTGCGTGTAGGTCGTTGGTCCAGCAGCAGGATTTGTTGGCAAAGAAAAAAACGAAGAACCCGCCGGGAAATGTCAGAAAACCTGGAGGAGCCAATGTGATAGTCCCCTTCAGAACAGGTATTGCTTCACAGGCTACAGGACGAGGCGTCGTGTCTCACAGGCTGAAAAGGAGATGGTGTCACGCACTGGGATGCGGAGGGCATCAGACCACCGTGTGGTACCCCATCTGGATCACAATCACCCATGAGAGGAGAAGAGAGAGGAGAGACTGGAGAGGGGGTAATAGTAATAAGCGCATCTGGCTCCCCCGCGAAGAGCAATCTCTTGGCTGGGGTTGCCCCGGATTTGGTTTGCGGGGAGCCGAAGCATCGGGCCGACACGCGCAACACGCGCAGAGGCAGAGGCAAAAAGGAGGAGGAGCAGCAGCATCAGCATCAGCAGCAGTACGTATGTTTGTATTATGTGATGGGTCCATACGGAGGGTGAGCGAATAACGCAGGCCTGGAAGGGTGGTGAGCACGGGGGCAGGCAATGCAGGAGCTGAAGCGAAGCCATCATCAGCATCATCGTCCGGTGATCGGATCGACGAGATTGACATGTGAAGGCTGGAAGAGGGATTTCCAGTGCAGTGCACGGCGCATGGAACAAGGCGCATCGCATAGGGGCACACACAACGCACAGAGCACAGAGCATGTTACGTGTAGCCGCTTAGCTAACCGGCGGGCGGGTGGCGGGTGGCGGCCGTGCACAAGGGATGCAATGCGCTGTGATGTGCTGTGATGTGATGTGCTTTGATGCGCTGTGAGTGCTGCGTTGGTTGTGTGTCGTGTGCAGTCTGTGCGATGATGATGGTGATGATGATGGTGATGATGATGGTGATGATGATGATTTCCTGCACTCGCTGAAGGTAGGTACTGCGTTGCACAGCGCCCCCCCCCCCCCCCCCAGCCCCGCAATGTCCCGCCCTGAAGCTGCAGAGCAGTGCCCAGACGCCAGCCAGCAAGTACCGGTACCGCTACCAACCAACACCCGCCAGCCAGAGAGCCGTTTCCAGCGCTGGGCAAGCCTGGTTAGGCTCCCGGGGGTGGGCCACGTGCCCCTGTAGGGGTTGCGTCAGGGGTCCAGCTCAGGGCAAGTGATTGGCGCGCAGGAGCGGTGTGGCAGCCGGAAACGGAGACCAGAGGAGAGCAGAGGGCCAAAGGCTCGCTTTGGGGGTCAGATGCGCTGAAAAGGCGTCGAGATGGGCGCGCTCTCGGCGCTGAGGGTGAGGTTCCAGCAGGGGCTGCGGGTTTGGGGAGGGGTGTTCCATGGAACGCGCTCTTCTCGGTGCTGCCCCGCGAGTGGTCCCTGGAGAGGGCGCTGAACCCGCTGTGGCTTTGGGCGCCTCCACGGCCAACCACTGCGTTTTGTCCCGAGACCACATTTTCTATGCTCACTACGTAAATCTTTTTTTTTTTTTCCCGGCGCCCTCTTCCAACTCTTCCCCGCGTCGTGGATGCGTGGGGAACTGCAAGATGAACGACACGACACGACACCCACCCCACACGAAATCTTTGGTCATGGGCCTTTGTCCGATTGCCAATTCGTCCATTTCCGCTTCCACTGGATCCCCAGGTTTGGAACCCCCCGTGACAGAGCCGACAACCACCGCCGGGAGATTCGTTCCGGCTGTTTGGGTTTGATGAGACTCTTCCTCTTTTTTTTTTATATTCCTTTTTATTCTTTTTTTTCTTTCTCAAGCCCAAGGACGGTTGGTGCAGGCTTCTTTTATCCTCACTTGTCTTAGGTCCTTGAACCCCTTAAAAAAAAACGTCATTTTCGCCCCTTCAGGTACTTCTGTACCACCCATCTCCATCCCGCTTCCGCTCCCGCATCTCGGCCCCTCGGGCTCCTCGTCTCCGATCCGCCTTGCGCCTGTCCCACCAGCGCTCGTTCTCGTCCAGTCTCTTCTTGCCTAGTTTCCCTACCTCTCTTTTCCTCATCATTCTCGAACCTCTTTTCTCTGCTCCTCCTTCGATCCCTCACGCCATCCACCCATTGTCCCCGTTCGCAAATTCCTCCCGCCTCGGTTACATCATCGAGCCCTCCGTCCGTCCACCGCTCCCCCGACATGGAGTAATGCGCTCCCGCCTCACGCTCCCGGATACCCTCGAAACCCTCGTCTCGCTTGCTTCCGGAGCTTCGTGATGACTGACCTACTCCTCCAACCCGGCCCAGTGCCGTCAATCCTCTCCAAGCCTCCCAAATCCGTCCCGAAACCAAACACCAAGGCTAAGCGCCCGCCGCCCAAGCAAGCGCCCACCGTAGGCGTTGTCAGCACCCTCCACAGGGCTATCAAGGATGCCAACAATACTCTGCTATGGCTAAGGGATGGTTTGACGGAGCAGGACCGCGAGCGCCGCAGAATTGTCGAGGAGCGGAGACAGATCCTCTGCGCCCGCATGCAAAATGTAAGTGGTTGTGCAACCTTCATCCACCCCATACCAGACAACACTGACAAGCCCCCAGGCCGAGACTCAAGATCAGTGGGATGAAGCAGCACAGGAACTCGACATTATCGAAGGAAACGAGGAGTGGAAACAGGATGCATACACTGGCGACTACAACCCAGAGCTGTTGGAGGAGCGCCTACAAGCCCTTGACGAAGCCCGGACCAACCGCGACATCCAATCCATGATGCATCTCATTCGCACCGCCCTGTCCCGAGATCTGGGTGGCATGGATAATGTCGACTTGTACCGCAACTCGTACTCGGGAACCAAGCACCTCATCGAGCGCTACGTCAAGTCCACCGTCCAAACCATCGAGGCCGTCGTCAACCATAGCCGCTTGGAGACCGGGATTGAGTATCGAGATTTGCTCGACAGCATCCTTTTTGCACGCCAGAGCTACGGCCGCAGTGCTCTATTATTGTCCGGCGGCGGAACATTTGGCATGTGTCACATTGGCGTCCTCAAGTCCCTTTTTGAGGCGGGCCTTTTACCCAGGATCATTTCAGGGGCCAGCGCTGGAAGCATCGTCTGTGCCGCCATGTGTACACGCACCGATGAGGAGATGCCGGAGCTCGTCAAGGAATTCCCCTACGGAGACCTGGCTGTCTTTGAGGCAAAGGACAGCACCGAAGGAGTCCTAAGCAACTTTCGCCGTCTGCTGACCGAGGGCAGCTGGTCGGACATTAAGCATCTCAGAAAGGTCATGCACGGTCTCATGGGCGACATGACATTCCAAGAGGCCTACAACCGCACCCGTCGGATCCTCAACATTTGCGTCTCAACCGCTTCGGTCTACGAACTTCCTCGCCTTCTCAACTACGTCACGGCGCCCAACGTGATGATCTGGTCTGCCGTGGCGGCATCGTGCTCGGTGCCTCTCGTCTTCAACGCCTCCCCCCTGTTGGTCAAAGACCCAATCACGGGCAAGCATCTGCCATGGAACCCGTCACCTCAACGTTGGATCGACGGCTCCGTGGACAATGATTTGCCCATGACTCGGCTCTCAGAAATGTTCAACGTCAATCACTTCATCGTCTCCCAGGTCAACCCGCATGTGGTGCCCTTCCTTTCCAAGGACGATCACCTGTTACCGACGGGCAAGCTGGACCGCGACCGGCCAAACCGCTCTGACGACTTTGACTGGGTCTACACGGTGACATCCTTAGCCAAGGACGAGGCGTTGCATAGGTTGCATTTCCTAGCGGAACTCGGGATCTTCCCCAACCTTGTAACCAAGTTCCGTAGCATCCTCAGCCAGAAATACTCGGGTGACATCAACATCTTGCCCGAGATCAACATGCATGACCTCCCAAAGCTGATGCGGAACCCCACCAGCGACTTTATGCTCAAAGCATGCCTGCTCGGCGAGCGCGCCACTTGGCCCAAACTGAGCCGAATTCGGGATCGTTGCGCCATCGAGCTCGCATTGGATCTTGCTGTTCACCGGCTCCGAGCTCGGGTCGTCTTCTCCGAGAGCCAACGGGACCTGCGGCGGCTAAATGCCAACATGGGAGGAGGCACTCTCTTCAAGGGCATAGAGCCCCCGACTCCCAGCAGCTCGATGATGGGGCCGTCGCTGGAGATGAAGGCCCACAAGCGACATCGGCGGCGGTCCGGCGGGAGCTTCCACGTCGGCCCCGATCGGTGGATGCTCCTCGACGACATTGTCACAGACGATGAGACAGAACAGGAGGAGCGTTTGGAGATGCAAGCACGCAGAAACCAGGGAGCATCCCCGGCTGCAGTGCGCAAACCTCGGCTGCAACGCGCGTCCCGCAGCCAGATTCACATCCAGACACGCGGGATGCACTCGAGTTTCACTGAGATGGACGACGGCAACCCTAGGTATGACTTTTCAAAACCGATCACGCCGCCGACGAGCCTACACGAGAAGATCCTCCTTGGCCCTGAAATCCAGGATGTGGTCGTCGAGGAGTCTGAGACGGCGACGCCGGATCCTTGGTCCGATCACACCTGGCCGTCGAGAGGAAACATCACATCCCCCACAGAGGGGGAAACCAGCGAGCCGGGACATTCTAGCGAAGACATCCGAGACGACACTGACGCTAGCGACCCCGAACCGTACGAGACGGGGCCCAGAGACAGTCCACCCAAGCCATCCACGGGTCCTAGCACGGGCAGAAACACGCCTTTCCGCCCAGAGGAGCGGGCAGGCTGGGTTCTGTGGGACTAAACCGATACCGAATACCTAGAAGAGGAGAGAATACCTAGGGGCGGGGCAGATGTAAATATTTCAGCGGGGTGCAGAGAAGCGACCAGGGCCACGCATAGAGTTGGATCGTCGCTGAGCCGGTGAGGGGGCAGAAGGGCCCCCAACAGCCCCTCGTCCTCGTGTGTGTGTTTTAGGGTACCATCTCTGGAGAGGGGGCATGGGGGGAGGGTCTGGGATGCATGGGAAAGCCTGGAGTTGGAAAGGATTTTAACGTTGCATGTATGACATGGCGAACATGAAGCATTGGGTTGGTTTTACGAGGGACATGATCATACGGACACAGCACACGAGTTTTTTCACTTCCTGTTTTACACTCCACCTAGCAAGAGGAATAGATGGTGAGAGCACAGTGACATCACTGAGACTGTTTTTGCTAGACATGCATATTATTGAAAAAAAAAAAAAAAAAAAAAAAAAAAAAAAAAAACTCACATGAAATTCTCGCAAAGCTCGTGATTTAGTTCATCTGTGGGGTGGGCATCTCTTGCATGTGAAAGTGGTGGTTGCTCCTTGGGGGGAAGGGCATAGTCGCACGCACAGGCACGTCCGTTACAGATTGATGAGATTCCGGCTCTTATCTGAGGATCCCTGCTGGAATAAATCCCATGAGATATTGCACATGGTTGAATAAACGAAATGTTTCCATAGACGAGATGCTCAGTCCGGTAGCGAGCAGCTCGGACGGGACTTGATACAGGTCCAAGACAAGCACATATATCAGCACGGAGACTGCCAAGGACAGGCCCAACAAACTAGCCAGCCTAATAAATTCACCGCCGAGTTGCATCGGCCACATTGGGCATTAGACTATCTGGTGGGCACGAGACCCACGGTCCTGCGCGAGCCCTTACCCGCATATGCGGCATTAAGAGCCGCACTACCATCGGCCGCGTGGCCTAATGGCTAAGGCGTCAGATTTCGGTTCTTGAAGCACCCCGAATTCTCTGAAGATTCCAGGTTCGACTCCTGGCGTGGTCGTCTTCACGCGCTTCGTTTTTTGCTATTGACACGATCTTTTTTTTGGTGTTGTGGTGGTTGATCTAAGTTGGGAGGTCGTGGTGTTAATATGGCGATGGGGGCGGATGGTGTTTGTAGCCAGTGGGAAGTGTGTAGGCGGCCGACACAGTGGGGAATTGAGTCGAACAAAATGCTTGCAAAATGCCAAATCGGTATATTTTACGCTCTTGCCATCTATTTTCTTTTTTTTTTCATTGCAATTGCAGTCCGTATGTAGCTCCTTTTGTCTCCCACTAGTATTGTTCATACTCACACATAAGTGGTGACTTGCACCACAAAACCCAAGTCATAACCGCAGCCACGCTTCACTCCTAAGCTCACTCGATACACAAATTTAATCCCTGTATAATTTATTTTTGAGAAAATTTCAGAATACAATTCCAGACAGGGAGTGGTTGGGTGAAAGCCGAACACACAGCATAGTCAATTCAACTCCGTGTCCAGAGTTACCCAATTATGTAGTCATGTTTCGAGACAGAGGTCCAAAGCGATTTATTAAAAAGCTCTCTGTAATTAAATCAACATGCATAGTTTCAATGCTTCGTTTTGGTCAATTACGTATAATCCACTAGTTACAGACACCCAAGCCCTTTAGTTGCGACAACGTGCCAGGAGGCATATCATCTGATTGTCCAAGTCCGATATCAATTCATGTTTGAGATTTAAGAGAACAAACATAAATGATCGGCACATAGTTAAACATAAGGGTCTTCGCTGTTCCATGTCTTGATCATTGCGCCGACAACGTTTGATCAAGCTGCGATCTGTGCGCCTTCCAATACGGGTGCCATGCTTATTTTGACGTGTGGCTTTGGGATTGAGCCGCCTTCATTGGAAAGAGGTGTAAACAAATGACAAAACATGGAACAAACCAGAAAAGAAACAAATTTAATTAGAAACATCTTGTATGCATAAATAAATTGGAGGAAGAATACCCTGGCCACTGTGCCACTATATTTCTGACGAACCAGAAACGGTTCCTTGAGGGTTTTCTTACAAAATAACTTGACTTGTCAATTTTCCATGTTAAAGGTTCAAAGGTCTCTTCATTAAAAAGCCCTGTAACTGAAAGATAGGGCTTCGTAAAGAGAAATCTGACTGAATGAAGCAGGGCGGGTGAGTACAAGAAATTGGATTGAGTGAAACATCCCACCACATAACACGTTAGTGACTGAGCCTCACCTAAGAAGTTAATTTATGTCTTTTCAGCAATGCCAATACTTCATGATGCGGAAGATACACTGATAGGCGATGATATTTATGTTGTTGTTTGAAATGGAAATACACAGGCGTTGAAATAAACTCAGCAGATGTCAAATCCGCACTGTAGGAACCCCAGTTGTTTAGTCCTGCTTCCCGAGTCCATCAGGCGATACGAATTACAACCTGCCCCTAACGGAAAGCTACCCAACTCCAACTACTCTACACTACTATCCTTGGGCGATTATAATTATTTCACATCTTTCACATCAGCCATGACCACCTCGCTACCGGATGCTTATCAGAGGGTGTGCAGCTGAGGTGTGCTTACTTCTGACGAGGCTACCCTGTATCGCCACCTCGTGGCATTCGGGTTTCTTTCCTTACCCTGGTATCCCTTGGTGAGAGGTTAGCTCCAACGAGCCTAGCATGATTGACGTGATGCGAGAATAGACATTTCGCCTTCCCTTTGCGGGGCAGAACGGCTCGGGCGGGTGTGGTCCAAGGCTGAGGCCGGAGAAATGGTCGGCTGTCTTGAGGATATCGGCGGGGCCAAACACCAATAGCCATCAAATGCCACAGCCAATTCGAGAGATACGGAAGTAAGGCGAGCCTTGGCAAGGGACCACTCGTGGATGCGATATGCGGCAGTTGACCCAAGTCAAGATTGAAAGATGGTCGTTGCGCGATGCGATGCAGAATTGGTGTGATGAGCTTGGCTCCTTTAGACAACCGCACGGCCAACCCTTTTGGTGAAGACCAGCACTGCGGCGGCAATGCATCAGGGGCGCTAACATATCATGATTGACATGGACATGGGGGATGCAGAAGCCGATTACGGCACGCGGGCGCCCTTGATGGAGGGGTCATGTGCTAACGTGGAGGCGTCTCTGTGAGGTTTATACTAAGGACGGAGGGCTGTCAATGTCCCAGAAAAGGGATCCCCGCCAGCAATGCAGCATTGCGGATGTCACCCTTGTGGTGTTTACCTATTCCTGAGAGAGTTGTGGAGGCTGAAGAAGATTGTGTTTTGTTTCGCGACCACGCCCTGTTGCTCGGAGACGCATTCGGAGTTGAGCTTCGAGAGTCATGAACTCCTGGATGCTAGAGCTAACAGCCACTCACAGGAGGCGCCGACTTCCGACGCAGCATCCGTCAGACCCCGCCCCGAGGACCCAGATGGGGACAGAGGGTGCTCAATAAGGGCGCTCCAGGGTGCTCCATTTGCGGCGAATTGGCTCGAGACAAAGCATCGTTGCGTGGCGCTGGGCGGCGATTGCGTCAGGGACACGGCGATGGCAGCATTGGCGCCGACGATGGCACAATGACCCAGCCCCGTCCAATGGCGAGGCCCGCGCAGCACGCAATACGCCGCCTTGCCACTTTAGGGACAGGGAGGGGTAGCGGCTTTGGGATTGTCGCCTTGTGGTGGTGATGGTGATGCTCGCTGCTCGCACTTACAGTTCACACTCCCATGGAGCAAAATGTGGGGGGGGATACAGCTGTTCCTCCGATCTGGATGCTGTGGTTGGTGTTGCGATGCGGAAAATGAGGGGGCGAGGGAGGGGCGTGGGACATGGGATTTGTAGCTATGGCGGGGCAGGGTTGTTGTTGATGGGCCACAGAGCTAGGAACGGAAGGAAGGCGCACTGGCGGGGTTGATTCTAGCTAGCGCGGGGCTGTTGCCTCCGACTTGAGTGCTGTGCCTCCCTTGGCTAGGTATGTTGTGTTGTGCTGCTCTTGCCAATTGACTGAAAAAAAAGGAATGAGGGGGAAAGAGGAGCTCACGGTCATGACTGCCCTTTTCCCCCCGCCATGCTTTCTGCCGTCTACGGGATAAGCGCTGTACTAGACAGACACCTAGGTAGACATCTAAACTTGCTATAGAGTTGCACCACGTGTTGAGGCGTCAAGAGTTGAGCAACGCACAAACCACCAATGTCATCATGACGGATGGAGGTGGTCAGCTATAACTATTCCATCTGCCAGGAAACCGCCAAGGTCGTTACTGTTTATCATGGTGTGTGTGGTGTGATAGCCCGTCCTCCATCGCCATTCGCTCTCCTCCCGAGCCGCGTCTTCTTTGGTCCCTCTTTTTGGTCTCCCCCCCATGTCTTGGATGGTTGCGGAATTCGCCCTCGATTTGCTGGGCCGGGGAGGGCGCCTTTGGGCTTCGATTCGACTCGTCTCCTCCCCCTTCTCCTCCTCGGGGTCCTGGGGCCCGGGCTTGGGCCTGGATTTCGAGCTATTGGGTGTGGGCGTGAGACAATCAAAGTGGTGTAGATGGAGGCGTAGGTGTAGCCATGATGCAGCTTAGCAATCGTGCTCCTCATCCATCCGCGTGGCTGATACCGGTACTCTCTCAGCCTTGGCTTTGCTGCCCAGTGGACCTCGAAAGTTCCATCGGCTCCATCTCCTCCCCCATTCTATGCTAATCACGGAGTTCGTACCGGCCATCCTCGGAGGAGGAGCTTTCCCACGTCGACGTCTATATAAGCCGCCCCCGCCGTGAAGCGCGTCCATTTTTCCCCTCCCCTTCTTCCCTTTCCTCATACAAGCTTCTTGTTCACGACACCTCCGAAAATTCTTCTTTGACATTTCTTCATCTTCACTAACCCTCACCGTCACAATGGCTGCTCCCGCTCCCCTCCGTCTGGGCTCCATCGCCCCCAACTTCAAGGCCGAGACCACCAAGGGTCCCATCGACTTCCACGAGTTCATCGGCGACAACTGGGTCATCCTCTTCTCCCACCCCGAGGACTACACCCCCGTGTGCACCACCGAGCTCGGCGCCATGGCCAAGCTCGCTCCGAGTTCGAGAAGCGTGGCGTCAAGCCCATTGGTCTCTCTGCCAACACCATCGAGTCCCACGATGGCTGGATCAAGGACATTGCTGAGGTCACCGGCGGCAACGTCACTTTCCCCATCATTGGCGACAAGCAGCGCCAGGTTGCCCTCCTCTACGACATGTAAGTTCATCATCTCCTTGGCAAAACGCCAAAGAAAAGCCCTCTTCCACCAGCTGCTAACCCACATCCACAGGATCGACCAGCAGGATGCCACCAACGTCGATGAGAAGGGCATTGCCTTCACCATCCGCTCCGTCTACTTCATCGACCCCAAGAAGACCATCCGCACCATCCTCTCTTACCCCGCCTCCACCGGCCGCAACGCTGCCGAGATCCTCCGCATCATCGACTCCCTCCAGACCGGTGACAAGTACCGCATCACCACCCCATCAACTGGGTCCCCGGTGAGGACGTCATTGTCCACCCCTCCGTCAAGAACGAGGAGGCCAAGACTCTCTTCCCCGAGTTCCGCATCGTCAAGCCCTACCTCCGATTCACTCCCCTCGCCAAGGAGAAGGTCGTCCCCAACTAAGCGCATCGTATTCCCACCTTTTAATCTCCCCCGCCACCTCATGATACCAAGCAGATGAGCGGGAAGAGCCGAGACTGGGGAATGGACGAGCTGATCTAGTACGACTTGGCTCGAAGGAGCTACAAAATGGTGACAGCTTTTTTTTTTTCCCTGTGGGAGGAACAACTGCTGATGCGCGGCAAACTTTGGGTTTCCGAACCATTGGTTCTCTTACCTGGTTTCTCATGTATATTTGACCCTCTTCAAAAAGAGGAGAGGGGGCTACATTCCAGCCATTTGTGACAAACCTTATGAAGATAACAAAGAAAAAAAAAATTATGAAATGATCAAAAAATCAAACTAGCCAAATGGACCAATCCGTGAATGAACTTTTTGAGGCCTGAGATGATGGGTCACATCGGCCAAGACCGAGACAACAAGAGCGAGCCAAGTGACGGCGCAAAGCGTCCATGTTGATGACCTGCGTGATTTTGGCCAGATCTTACAAGGCCCTAGGTTCTGCATCCGTTAAAAGAAAAAAAAGCAACATCGACCCTTGTGAGCCCATCGTCATTCAGAGAAATGACAGTCGGCGATAAAACATTTAGCCAACCAAGCTCGAAGCTCAAGCTCATGGAGGGGCAACGAGCGGGGTGTGGGTTGTGTGGTGTGTGTGTGTGTGTGTGTGTGTGCTTCGGGCTGTCGGCCATGACGATGATGTGCGGGGGCGCGATTGGCCATTGCTGCCATCAACTGGCCTGAGCTAAGCTGACCAGGCGTTCGTTTGTGTTTGTGTGTTCACTAATTTATTTAATCTATGTGAGCTTCTTGTTTCGGCGGCACTTGGAAGCGATTATGCCGGCGATAACAAGAATTATGCATGCAATTAGTTACGTATGCGTGTGTGTGCCATAGCGTGTAGCATTGGACGTGGGCAATATGGGTAAGGATGTTGCTACGCGCTGGGCTTCTGGGCGTTTTGCAAGCTTCCATCCAAAGGGACCGTTGTATGGGACCTAGGGCCAGGTTGAGGATCCACTCGTGTTTCAGATTCGTGAATAACTTCACTTCGTTATCACTCACGTCAGGAGACGATGGCACGCTCAATCGCTGCTTGGGGTTTTGAGTGAGCAAATACGAGGCCACGGCCCAGCTCAGAAAGGAGCCTGAACTGAAGGAGAATGCCAGGTCCTCGATTCTGACACCGGGTCGTCAGCCCATTTCCAGCATCCCACAAAATGCTTGAACCCCCAACAAATGCCGAGACTCCTCTTTTCCCGTCTGACATTGTTGCACTGTAGCAGGGCCACGGCTCCAACGCAAGTCATCCCCCGGGGAAAATCAACACTGGCCATCGTCTGATCCCCCCCCTTCGCCAATCCCGACGACGGCTGCCCTCATCCGACTTACCCGTAGAGCAACGTCGACAAGGGTGGAGGGGAATGGGAAAGAGTTGGTTATTAGCCATCCGCAGCGTTGAAACCACGGGTTCAAAACTTGAGGAATTCCCGGTCAGCAAAGAGCGTCCCAAGTGACGGAGCCGAATTTCGGACCGGCAAGCGCTGATTCCGGAGATGTTCAAGCCCACAACGCACGAGTAAGTATCCTTGCTCTACGAAACTGGGCGGGGGCGGATGAAGTTGTAGGCGTAGGCGTTTGCGTACATAGTCCCTGGGCGTATGAAGTAGTAGTAGTAGTAGCAACAGTAGGAGCAGGTATGGAGTAGGCCGTTTGGCGTTGGCGTAGATGCGCGCTGCCACTCCACTCGCTTCATTCGAGTCGGCAAGATACGGCTGTGCACGATGCAAGTTGGAGACGAGGCAAAGTTACGTTGACGGCGGCATGGCTCCCCCCCCCCGAGGCGAGGAAAAAGGAAGAATGAGGAATGAAGGGAACGGGGCCCTTGGAGAAAGCGCACTTCCAGAAATGTTCCTCCTATCCCAAGGGCCCGGAGAAGCCACCTAGTACGGTGAGGCTACACTATTTGCCCTTGGGACCCAGTTGGCTGGTGTTCCATCGAGGTGCTTATCCTGAAACGAACCCGGGTAGGCGGATTCGCCCCGGAGTAGCCCCGCCTAGGGGGGGGGGGGGGGGGTTGAAGAAGGGAGTTGAGAACAGTCCTTTTTGCACTTTGCAACATGACGCTGGTAACAGGATGCCTGCACGTGGTTCCGGTGGCATCATCGCAGTCCCGACCGACGCCTTGGTTACGTTCTGCATGGGACTGCGAAATCGAGATCGGCAGACTCCTTCCTGGCGCATAGTTGATACGGGAGCAGTTTGCTTCATGTTTCGCAGCGCCAAGTCTCCAAGTGAGTCTCTGTGGTTTCATGGTATGTCAACACCTCATGTCCTCAGGTCCTCATGTCTCCATGCCCTCGTGCACTCATGCACCACGCACTTGGCTGACGCTCATGGATATTGCAGGCCTTTGACTGCTGAGCTGGAGCAGGGGTTGGCGAGGAGGATTTTCCACGTGGAAGGGGATCCCAAGCACGAGTAGACTAGTAGTTGCGGGATGGGATCGCTCCCTCGCGTAATTGAACAGGTTAAGCAGCATTTCCGTCGTTAGGGCGACGCTATTGCCAAGCACGTCTCCGGCGTGGTTGTTGGAGGTTGCGAGACGGGGACGTGCTCCGTGTTGTCCTCCCTATTCCGGAGGCATCTACATGTACAGTGTACTACTCTATAGTGTCGGTACATACATAGGTTCATCATAGCGTGCATCGTAGTCCCGGACCATGCCATGCCATGAACATGTACTGTACATGGTCCGTACGGATGACCAAACTGAGCGCACACGCTCTTGGCTGAGCTGCGCTGTCAGCAAAGTGCTGATGCTGATCCGAACCCCTGGTTCAGTTACCTAGGCAGTTATGGATCCTGGTGTCCGGTACAGGCCCGCGATGATGATATTAGCAGTGGGGGGACGGGAGTGAACTGGCTGTGGTACTCCGTAGTGGCTGCGGTGTTGTCCAAATCGAGAAGGGCGAAACAAATGCCGGTAGACGAGGTTGATCATTAATGAGGACCAACATCAACCGAAGGACTTAGCAGCGCAACCCCAGGTCTATAGAATGTGTGCTATGGGAGCTCTTGGGTGTGTCTGGGTCTGCACTATGATGTAGTGTGATCGATTGACAGATGTTGAGGGGGGAGGGCGTTTGCGGGTGTCTTTGAAGATTATGCCGGGGCTTTTGATTTTGCAGGACCCTCGTACTCGCACTTTCGTATCTGTGTGACGCGGCGCAACCCAGGCGCCTGTTTCGAGAGGGCACAGGACAGGAAGAGACGGGAATCTCGTTTGAGGTGGCGGGATGGGAAACATCAAACGGCGCCTGGGGTTGGGTTACCATCCCGCCTGCTGTGCCTCGTGCCGACCTCTAGCACATGAGAATCAGGAAGGAAAACGTGCCAAAGGCATACCGTGACACGCTACGACGCAATACCGAATCGCTAGAACGGGCCTAATGCAGCGCGCACCACGAGCGACGTGCTGGAGGTCTTTGACGACTGAAGGTTTGCGTGTCTACAGGGGGGGCGGGACCCTTGCCATCTTGAATGGGCTAGAAGAGCTAGAAGGACCAGTGGGAAGTTTCCGAGGTTCCAGGGGAGGGGTTTAGCGAGAAGAGAGCCAAAGACCCAGACCCAGACCGAGGGGGGAGATGGATGTGGATGTGGATGTGGATGTGGTTGCGGAGGGGGACGGGGACGGGGAGGGGGGCGTAACGAGATATCACAGTTTAGCCCGGTCCAATGAGGAATTCGAGAATCGTGAATGATTGGGAATGTGGAAGATGTGGTGGCTGTGAGTGGACGAAGCTTGTGTGATGGGGGGATAGCAACAGAGTGACAGACAAGTGATGGAGCAAGTATGTTACGCGGAAAAGGGCTGCTTGCTAATGAACGAGTTCGCTCGGCCCGGGGACCATCAGGGACCTGAGTATGCAAATGTTAAACCATAAATCCACTGCCCACTATCCACTATCCACATTCATAGCCACGGCTGGGTTTTGGGGTGATCCAGATCATGCTTCTCACACAAGGGAATTCCTATTCCGGCGCACCATCGACTCCTCCCCGTGGTCCCCCTATTACCTATTAGGACTATGGGGGACCATTGGAGGTACGCTGGCTGCCAACGGTTGCCGCCTTCTGCATCCCTTTCCGCTGCTGCAGGTATTGACCCGGAGCACGCACCGAACTCGAACAACACCAAGACTGTTTTGTTTTTTATTGCCTGCCAGAGACTGAGTTTTGCATGGTCCCCTCACCTCGGGTTGTAACATGGCAAGCTACGGAAGTAACTTGCCTTGGTCAGTCAGTTGTTGTCCGTATTTCTCTCTCTCTCTCTCTCTCTCTCTCTCTCTTTCTTTTAGCCTTTTTAGGTCTCTTCTCGCTGCCTGATGCTTGCTTGCTTGCTTGCTTGCTAGCTAGCTACCTAGCTAGCCCACTCCGTGATTCCCGTTCTCCATGGCCGGCTCCATCTTCATTCAATCTACGTACAACCCCAACCCCGGCCTGCCACCCTCCCAAATCCACTCGACCCTCAGGATCCGCTCCACCGTTTCGACCGGCCAGAAACGCACCACCAAGGTCGCCCACCTCCTTGGCTCCTTGGCTGCTCCGTCGCCCGCGCGCTAGCTGCCCACCTTGCCTCGAACTGTCCTCCTCCTCCAATCCTGTCGTGCCCTGTCGTGCCTTGTTGTGCCCTGTCGTCGTCCTCGTCTGTGCGTCTGGACACACCCAACTACGGCGCTTCATCCCCCTCGTTCGTCCCCTGGACGCTGGAGCACTCACTAGTCACTACTGTACGCGACCGCCTCCAGCAAAGGAAAAAAAAAAAAAAACGCTTCGACCAAGGGTCCCCCCTCCCCTCCATCAGCTCCCACACGCCGCCTACACATACACGCCTGTCACCTTTGCTGTGGCCGGCCCCCTTCTGCGTTTCTGGCTCTTGGCTGGCCGCATTGTTCCGGCGTTTTGAGCTCCAGCTAGTACCTGGTGTTGGTGCTGGTGCTGGTGCTGGTGCTGGTGCTGGTGCTGGCGTTGGTGCGTGCGTGCAGTGCAGTGCTGCTAACTAATTGCTTGCTTGCTTGCTTGCTCGCTTGATACTGTTGCTTGTTACTGGTGCGTGCCTGTCTGTGCCTGCGCCTGCGCCTGCGCCTGTGCCTCTGCTTTCGGCTCAACTCGACCCCAAACCTCCGTGTGTCCACATCGCCAGATCCCTTCTCGAACCTACGGAAATTGCACACTGCAACCTCCTCGACCGATCGCCCCGTCCGCGTCCGCGTCCCGTCCCTGGCCTCCGCCTCCGCTTGCGCCTGCGACTGCGGTCCCCGTTCATGTCCATCACTGACTGAACTGACGGTACCGGTACGTCCCACCACCCTTGTCCAGCCCGTCCGTCTGTCACTTTCTCTGGGCCACCCCCCGTTCGTTTGCTCGCTCGTCCTTCGTCCCTTGCCCTGCTTTGGCTTGCGATCCCCCATCTTCTTCGGCCGTCGTCTCTAGTCCGAGCCTCAATCCCCGCGACCTGTGTGTGCTTCGTGCGCCTTTGGTGCCGTTGACTGGGAAGCTACCATCTCTGACGGACCCTCCCGCTGCTCTCACCTCCTTTGCCTTGCGCCTCCTCGCTCCCCTCGGCCAGCTGCCCCCGTCTAGACCTCTAGACCCATCTCCAGCGGTGACGTCCCCGGTCCGCCTTACCTTGGCTTGGGTCGTGTTCGCGATACGGATCCAGCAGTAGGGTAAGATCTCCAGTCTGCTTGCTGCTGCTCGTGCCCGATATTGCACGCCATTCATATGTGGCCCCGTCCCCCTCCGCCTTTTACATCTGCCTCTGCTTCCCCAGTCCGCCTCGTTGCGCCTCATCCTCACCCTCGCCCTCACCCTCGCCCTCACCTTCACTGTCACTACCTCCTCCTCCCCCCCCTTCCCCCCTTCCCCCCTCTACCCTTCGTTGCCTTCCATTCTTTTTCCTTTCTCTCCCCCCCCTTCGGCCTCTTCTTCTTCCTCTTCTTGTGCAGTGCCCAGCTCATGTCCCACCGCCTCCGTTGCGTCGCAACCCGTCGACCGCCGCCATGGCCGACCACCCACCACTGACTGATATCCAGGACTCTCGTGCCCCGCAAGCCGACGAGTACTCGTGCTTCTCCGACTCCGAGGCTGAGGAAAGGCCCCAACGGCCACCCAGTCGCTATACCCCCGATATCTTGTCTGGCGTGTACCGAGGAATCCGGCGTCTACCTTCCGTCAAACTCTCACGGAGCTCCTCAATCCTCGGCTCCAAGAGCAGCTCCACCCCGAGCCCCAGTACTCCCCCAGTGCGATCGACGCCGACACCGACACCACGACCTTCCGAATCGTCGGCTGTTCAGCATGTTCGAAACCTGACTCTTCAATATAGTCTTGCGAAGCCTTTACCTCAGCCACCACCCTCACAATCCCACTCCCCAAATCACAAGCAATCCGCTTCCACCAGCGAATTGCCGATAGTCTTCGAAGACGACGCCGACATTTCAGATATCGATCTTGCCGCTCCCTCATCGCACCACCATAGAAAAATGGACAGCCGGACGAGTACTATGGACTCAAGCACTTCGGTGCCCACGACTAGTCACGTATACGGTGCCCAGGATCCCAATGTCCCCGATATCAACAGCAGCGTGAGCAGCTTGGCCAGCGCCAGGCAGGAAGGCGATGACAACTTAAAGCCGAGGAGCACCGGCTCCGCGTCAGCTGGCCCTTCTCCGGCCGTTTCCCAAGGAAGAACGCCTGCTGTTGGAGGTCCTTCCCAATCTGGGCCCTCGGCCCATCTTTCGGGCTTGATGTGTAATGTTCACCGAACTACCGGCCGCGAGCCGCACGCGCTTGTGGGAGCCACCACAACTATTCTCGGTGACAAGCTCTATGTGTTTGGAGGACGCATCCTGTCTAGAAGCCGGCCTGCCCCCCTGACATCAGACTTGTATGAGCTCGACCTCATTCGACGACACTGGACCAAGCTGGAGACTTCTGGCGAGGTTCCCCCACCCCGATACTTCCACTCCATGTGCGCCCTCGGAGACACCAAGATGGTCTGCTACGGCGGCATGTCCCCTGCCCCAAACCAACCTCCTGGCACCGACCCTGCACAGCCGGAAATCACCGTCATGTCTGATATTTACATTTATGACGTCCCTACCAAGACCTGGACCTTTGTTCCCACACAAGATTCTCCCCAGGGCCGCTACGCTCACTGCGCCTGTATTCTTCCTTCCTCGGCCAACTTTTCTTCTCATCGCGCTCCACTCTCTGCCCTCCAACACAACCCATCCACTGGTAACCCCAACGAGGGAAGAATTGGAATCAACATCAATGGCTCAGGAGGAGCCGAAATGGTGATTGTCGGCGGTCAAGACGGCGGAAACAACTACATTGAACAAATCAGCGTATTTAATCTTCGAAGCCTCAAGTGGACCACAACCCAGCCGCTGGGCAAGAGCTGCGGTGCTTACCGCAGTGTCGCTGCGCCCCTGACTCCGGGAGTTACAGCAAAGATCGGCCGTGCGTATTCGAACGGCATGCATGGCCAGGACGGCGGGATCAGTCAGGAAGCCCGCGAGCCTGGCTCTTCGATGCTCATTTATTCCAACTACAATTTCCTCGACGTCAAGCTGGAACTGCAGGTCCGATCGCCTGACGGAACCCTGACCGAGCGGCCCATGACGGGAACCTACTCTCCGCCTGGCCTCCGATTCCCCAACGGCGGCGTGATTGATACTCACTTCGTGGTGAGCGGAACATATCTCACGTCGTCGAAGCAAGAATATGCTCTTTGGGCCCTGGATCTCAGGACCCTTACCTGGAGCCGCATTGACGCGGGAGGAAGCGTCTTTAGCCAGGGTAGCTGGAACCGGGGTGTTTTGTGGAACCGGCGTAACACATTTGTTATTCTGGGAAATAGAAAGAGAAGCCTCGTCGACGACTATAATCATCGACGTATCAACTTCTCTAATGTCTGCATGGTGGAGCTCGAAGCGTTTGGGTTTTACGACAACCCCCGCAAAACCAGCCCCATGTCGGGCTTCATCTCTGCCAGCAGTCCATATGCAAGCCCCGGCCTGAGCCTTGCGCGAAAGGCAGGGTACACTGCTGGGGGACGTTACCACTCCAGGGCGAGCGAAGAGCTTGGCGAGAAGGCGTTTGCCATGCGTGAGCTGGCTGACATGGATATCCTGTGCATTGGGGGCGAGCGCATCCCTGTCAACTCGAGGATTGTCGGGAGGCGATGGGGGCCTTACTTCGTGCAGCTGCTGAGAGAGGGCACGGCGACGCAAGACGGCAGCGATGCCATGACGCTCCGCTCTGGTCTCTCCAGCAACCCGCTACGAGCTTCTGCCATTACGATTACGCCGAGCTCGCGTACTGCCGACACGAATTCCATTATCAGCACTCTGGGCTCCGGAGGGCCCAGCATCGCCCCCGTCAGCACCACAGCTTCGAGCGTCTCGGCCGGTGTCGTGCACCCAACCGGCGGCGAGAACAACCCGAATACAGCCCCACACCCCGATCGCTGCCGCCAAACTCGCGTCCCCGATGCTTGTACCTCCCCCACACATATCTGACCGTCCAGGCCCTGCTACATTTCCTCTACACGAGCTCCCTCCCGCCTCCCGTCTCTCCGCTGTGCACCCCGCAGATCCTATGCTCTCTTCTCCAGATTTCTCGACCTTACCGGATCGACGGCCTCCTGGAGGCTGTCGTAGAGCGTCTGCATGCTCTTCTCGATAGCAGGAACGCCGCTGCAGTGTTCAATGCCACTGCTATGGCTGCTGGTGGAGGTCGTGGTATCGACGGCTCACTGAACCCTAACTTCTTCATTGGTGGATTCGACCCTGTTGGTTCGCCTACCGCAACCTCGGACTTCTCTATGGACGGCACCGCCAACACTCCATTCGTCACAACTGACCTCGAAGGACGCACAGAGGGTCTTACGATCAACACCAACGTGCAGCATGCCAACCGACCTCCTAGCGACGAGTTGTCGGCCGGCACTAGCGCAAGTGGTTCGGAGTGGAGCTCCTCCGAGGTTGGAGGCAGTGAGAGGGAGAACTTTGTGTGGAATGGCGAGCTCAGCAGCGTGATTGGCCTGCAGAAGAGAGGACTCAGAGGACTGATGGAGGGAAGGAGGATGAGAGAGCGGACTGGAACTACAAGTGCGAACCCTGGATATGCAGCGGCCCCAAGCCAGCAGCAGCAGCAGCGTGTGGGACTGGGCATTGCAGGATCTTGAGTGCCGAATCAAGGCAGGCATGGGAAGTTAAAAAAAATATAAAAAATATAAAAAAAAGGGGGAGGGGGGATGAGGACGTGGTTGAAGTTACAGCAAAGGGTTGCCATGTCCAAGCATGTATCTAACGACTTGACGATCTACGTAGAAGGGGAAAGTCGACGTTGAAAACGAGTGGCCCGTCGATGGAAAAGACTATATCAAACGTGTAGACTAATGGGAAATGAAAAAAAACAGAGTTAAAAAAACTCGGTAGTTTCCCTATGCCTCTTTACAACCTAAACCTACAATGGAGTGAGGTTATTCGTATCTTAGCGTAGCTTTCCTAGCCTCTTCAGGATTATAACCGGGTGTACTATTACTACCGGTACTGCTGAAGCTGTTGATGCTCAGCCGATCACTGCAAATTTCTTGTTACAAACCAGTTTCAGAATCATGTTCATCCTCCCATGTCAGCATCCCACCTCTTAAAACAGATTTTAGGTATCGCATTCAGGGCCAGCTCGCGCCCAGACGATTGTAACCCAAGGCAACGCGAATCCGACACGGGTTTCTGGACTCCCGACTTACTTGTGAGGCCTGCCAGGCCAAGCGAGATGGGTCTTTTAGGCAGTTTTGCTTGAGGGCGTAAGTGGCGTTTCCGGGATATAATAAGCGTGGAGAAAAAGAAAGCATGGCGGAAGCGCCACCGATGCCAAACAAGTGCCAGACAGGCATCTATTTATCCGAGCCCAGTCGATAGCACTGCTCGGTTCGCCTCGGGTTTGCAATCTGCCATTTGCGCCCGTAATCGAATCTCTTCCCTCTGATTTGCTCTCTCGAATAATCGTTGACTATAATGTTGCTGTGTTATCATGACATGATGTCGGAACCTCGGGACACGTCGGGCCCTCCTTGATAAGGATTCGGCCCCACACACCGATGGTGGGTCGTCTCTAGAAGCCGGCGCGACTAAGAGCTCTGGTGCGTAATCTCACAGAAGTTGAATGAGTCGGAGTCGGGTCGGTTATTTTAGAGAGGATTTGATGGCTGGTTGGTTCGGTCGTTGGGTGGCTGCCCATGTTTCGTAGATGTGGGAGGCGAGCAAGAGATCACCCGCACAGAAAGAAGAGTTACAGGCGGATACTGTGTTAAATGACTGCAGATATTGTGATTTTAAGGATGAGAAAACAAATATCATGTTAAAATACATGGAATTGAAATACAACATTGGCTTTTGCGTCATGGACGGCCAAGTTCTTCCAAGACAAACCCACCGTCACCCAAGGCATCCTCTTGCTCCAGCACGAATGTGTGGTAACCCGTGTAGTATGCATGCCCCTTGATCTCAACCGTAACCGGTCCAGCCGCGAATCCTGCTTCGCCAAGCTCCTTCTTTCCATCGCCGCGGAAGACCGTAGCAACGAAGCCCTGAGATTTCGCAGAAGCTTTCGATACCAAAGAGTGATACGTCCAGGACTCGCCTGGGCCCAGGTCACCTTTTGCAAACGCAATTGCGTTTCTCGCCGCTGCAACACTTCCCGTAGGGGACCTGTCAATCGTCTCGTTGCCAAAGACGTAAAATCCCATCTCGACCCCCTTGGATTCCTCAGACTGAACTCCCACCCCCATCTCTGTGACCATGACGCCAAACACAAACCCAGGGCCGTTGGAGGTCGGCGTTGAAAGATACTTTTGATATTCCGGCCTGGATAAGGCCTTTTTAAGCTGTGTTGCGGCAAATCTCAACCGCCCTGTCGGAATGGTAGACTTGAATGTGTCGGCTGCGAAACCGAGCTCTTCTCGCAGGATTTGGCAACTGAAGGCGCTGCAATAAGCGAGCGAAACATTCACACTCTGACGATCTCCAAGCTCAGGCCATTTAAACTCTGGTGGAATGTCGACTTTCAAATCTGTTGCCAAAGCGAAGGAGGGAACAGCAGTGAAGGCGACGGGCCGTGATGGGTCTGAACGACGTCCGTCAGGAGTTGCGGGCACTCTAGCTTCTACTAGTCCACCGAGAGTGTGAAGAATGACTTTGCATGTCTGAGTTTCTGGGTCGTATTTAATGCGGTGTTTCTGAGGGAATGCTGCGATGTCGTGCGTGTCTACTAAGAATCTGCTCACGGCGATCGTGGCATGCCCACACATCTTGCTATAACCTTCCTTGTGGATGTAGAGAAGCCCCATGTGTGCTTCTCCTGATTGCGTCAACTCAGTGCTTGGTTTTAGAATGGCACCAAACATATCTGAGTGTCCCCGAGGTTCCATGAGGATTCTTTTGCGTATGTGATCGTGTTTCTGAGCAGCTTCTTCCTTTTGTTCAAGCAATGTTCCATTCATCTCTGGATAACCCTTGACGACGATTCGGGTGGGCATCCCGACGGTATGCATCTCAATGCAATGAATTGGACTATACCGGCCACGGTCAAATATGTTAACAAGATCCATGATGAGAATTGGTCAAGATGAAAAGACAGAATTTGACAAAACCGTAAATGAGTGACCTGAAGTCGGGAAGTTTTAGACGGTGCCTTAGCTTATAAGATGGGATGGGAGCAAACTAGGCGGTCAGACAGGGCAAAATGGGAAACATATGGAGATATTCCTCAACATGGAATACGAATTGTCCAAATAATGGGGTGCCAACTGACCGAAATTACTTGGAATCTTGATTAGTCAATGCCAGATGCAAACCGAAATTTCAGTCTTCTTGGAGATAAAATGGTGGATCGACTTCATTGAGAAACATCACCAATGTATTTATTTGCAGTTTGGGTGTCCACTTTCTTTTCAAGCAACCAAGATGCGCAAGGCAAGATCTAGAGTAATGTACTGAGACTCTTGATATTTGAACTTCTATGAAAGGCGTGACTCAACCGCGCGTGATACGTGGGAGAGCCTATTCTCCATTAACAAGTAATAGTAATTATCAACGCCTAGTATGTGTAGCGGAAATTACGGTTCTCCTTGTCGCTCAGATCATCACGGATGGCATCAAGCTCAGCATCAACGCGCTCCTCCCCAGAAATTACGGGCCCGTATTCCCGATCCCGACGCTTGTTTTCCGTTGCGCAAATTACTGAGTAGATAGCTCCCATTGCCATCATGATTGCGAAACTACAAAGCATGGCACCGATACCAAGGCTATAGTGAGGCGCCTGCTTCTCAAGGAAGAATTGAGGCCCAATAATGTTTCCAACGGCTAAATTGAATTGAGTTAGTGAAAAGCTGAAGAAATAGGACAAGGGAGACATACCGTAAAAGATGGCAACGGAGACGGAGACAAAACTCTTCTTGGTCATTCCAGCCACGTTGGAAGACTGCAAGCTCAGAACCATGACCCAGGACACATTGTAGAAGCCCATCAAGTAGACCCCAGCAAGCGAGGCGCCTCTGTTAGCCGTAGGATCAAGTAATTTGACCATGATTGCACCAGCCATGGCGATTCCGCTAGACAAGATCCAGAAAACGCAACGCATGTTGGGCACCCACAAGGTGATGGCTGTCATTGATGCTTGGGCAACCATGGCAACGGCGGCTTGGGGAGTGGCCATCAAAACGGTTTTGGCTTGCGAGAATCCGTAACCAGAGATGATGAGGGGGTTGAAGTTTGTGATTCCGGCGTTGGTGACGGACTGCGCGATGAGGAAGATTGCCACACACCAGTACTTGGGATCTGTCAATGCTTCGATAATCTGTTTCCACTTGAGGTTCTTCAAGGAGTTAGTGCCAGGCGTTCTGGGAAGCTGGCCTGTATTCAACTCACTGTGGTAGATTCTGTGGCAGTTTGGTTGCTCGCCACTCGAAGGATAGCGACTTGCTTCAGCTCATCGTTCAAGAACCAGGCCTTGGCAGGTGACTCGGGAAGAGCGAAGAAGACAGTAATTCCGACGAGGATCGTAACTGCGCCGTAAATAAGGAAAATGTACTAATAAGAAAAATCAGCAAACGAGCGATATTCGATGGACAGGTCGGAGGTCAAACCTTCCATGTGGGCAGAGCTCCGTCAATTCGGCCGATGGCATAGCTAAGAATTCCTCCAAACACGCCAGCAAAGGTATTTGCCCAGAAGGCTGTTCGCAAAGGCTGCTCCTCACGACGGTACCAAATAGAATTGACCAAAAGGAGACAAGGGAGCATGCTGGCTTCGCAGGCGCCGAGCAAAAAGCGAATGACGGCAAGTCCAGCAAAGTTGTGGCAGACGGCCATCAATCCAAGACAGAGACCCCATAGAATAAGACATCCACCCATGTATCTGCAGACGGGGAACTTGTAGATGATCCATAGGTTGGGAAACTCCATGAAGAGGTAGCCAAAGTAGAAGATGCTGCCGAGCCAACTATATTCCTGGTTTATGAGGTGGGTGTCCTTCTTGAGACCGTAGACGGCCGCATACGCTAAAGCATTCTTCTCAGATTGTTAGTATATGCTTCTGCTCAAAAGTCAGTTTTATGTTGGAACTGACCTTATCAAGGAAAGCCAGTGTCATTGAAATTGTAATCAAGGGCATGACGACCAAGTCCGTTTTCAAGCGGACAAGCCTGAATTTGGCCTGGTCGGTAACCGCGAGGGCAGTGTCATCTTGGATCTTGTCGGTCGACATGGCGACGGCTAGATCTGGCGTTTGGAAGTGCAGTATTCTGGGTTGGGAATCGCACAATGGCCAAGGGTCAAACTTCGAGAGAGCAGAAGGACCCTGGCTGACTTTTAATTGGTAAACAAGAGCCGAGATGTCGGCTTGACGAGCGAGACGCCGTGCATGACGAGCGATGTGCCGCGATAGATATGGACGACATGGCTTGCGTCTTGAGCCGGGGTAACGGACTCCACCCTTATCCGACGTGTTTTATTTCGAATCGCCGCTAATGCTGGTGGCGAAAAGCGGACCGATTTTTGCGTCAGGACAGGAGTCTAGCTACGCTTTTCCTTGTCGAGTAACGGCCAAATGCGTTACGAAGTTGTCTCGTGCAAGATTCTTGACTCGAATCATGACTACGAAATGTCACGTTCGAGTTGTGAAAAAGCGCTAGTCAGGTGTAGTATTGTCATCATGTAGAGAAGGGTACTAGGATGTGTTCTGTTAGGGAGCAAGAGGAGTTAATTGAGCATGATATTCTTCCTTTATTTTCAACATTCGCGTGGACATTAGCATGCCTCCAAGTTCTGTCATGATACATGCAGAGATCCACTCGCTCCTGTTACCGAAGCTGTGAACCTCCACGCCGGTAACCCGCTTGCCAAACTTTCTTGGCCCCAAGAGTCTGGGGAGAAGCTAAGATTCGCCATTGAACATGAAATGTTTCTCAAAACGCATCGCGCAACACTCTGTCATCTGCTCTGAACCGATAATCAATTCGGATCATGTCGGTGAGTGGAGCATCGGTCTGTGGGGCCGATATCACACTGTCGGTTCGTGGGGCCGTCGTGTTGACGCCAACGTCACCGCTTCAACAACATGAAGAAGAGATATTGATATTGGCAAATGAAAGGATGGCAAGCGTGACTCTATGATGATTCATGTGATCTTTTCTTATCTCTTGGGCTGGTCTGCTGTCCAACTAATCATGATCCCGGATTCCGACATCATTGTATGGTACATGTGAGCCGACGCATGCCGGGAAACATGATGAGTGCTCAGCATTTGCTTCACACTCAAAGTGCAAGATGATGGCTGGTTGGCGAGGGATATGAATTGAAAATGGGAATATTTGTTCGTATAGCTACGCCGTATCGCTGATTCTTGGTCGATTAGTCGACGTTGAGAAGTGTGAGAGGATCCTTTTCCCAAGCCCGGGGCGGGTCGTGGGCAGTCAAGACTTGTTGTCGCGAGAGATATAGGCCACGTGTATACAGCACCTGTTGTAGGGTATCTTCCACTTTTTGCTAGTATGGCATAGTGGTCTGCGCGTGACAAATGTGAAGTGTTAGTGGTTGTGGAACAGAACACACTAAACGCACAGAGTTCTCTTCTTCGCACTGTTCTCAAGCCACTCGACCAGAAAGGCCACGGACGACGTTGAACCTGGGTTGAGCTGGAGCCATCTTCCGATGTTAAGCAATGATAAGGAACTCATGTAAGAGACCGCTACTCAGAACAGGAGCATTATCGACTCTACCAAATAGAATGGATAGTATACTGTCCTCTAAAGTCATCAGGGACGAAGCTCATCGTTGTTAATAGGGGTTGCAGCTCATGGATTTCAGAAGCACCAAGGTTGCAGTCATGGAAGCTACCCTTAGCAGTTGTCAGTTCATGTTAAATACAAATTCATTTTTCTGAACAGCACACTGACTGAAGTCGGCGGGTGACAAAATACCCAATGGCTCTAGCTGAACTTTGGCAAGCTCGGACACAGTCATAATACTGATATAGCGATACAACTTGCCGGAACCAAGCCTGTGATGTCTCGCACCATTCCCCATTCTTCTCGCGCAAGTGGAAGCTGGATGCTCCAACCAAATCAATCCATTTTGGCTGAAGTTCTAAGTTCAACAACATAGAAAGTTGCCGGTTTTCGGCCTGTGCCTATGACGCCATGTCGCAAATGCTCAGCAGCACTGATAGGATTACCAAAAGATGCATACAGGCGTAAGTAGCGGCATATGGGCTTTGACTACCTACCAACAAATGCGATAGATGTTCCCGGTGTCGGGCAATGAAAGTCCGGTGCTCAGGCACACATCCATGCTCGCGATGCGAGAGGAAGAGAGAGACGTGTTTCTTTAAACCAGAAGACGCACGCGTGACTGTCTCGCAAAGGTAAGACAAGTTGACCAAGGCCCTCTTAGGCCAATGCTAATCTTATCACAGCTACTTGCAGTCGTTAGAAAACCGTGCACGGGGGATCATGGCGCTTCCCTCGAGCAACCTCGTCAGAGTGATACCGAAGGCTTGGGGTCTTCGGCCATTTCACCCCCTCAGTCAACCCTTATATCTGATGAATTTAGTGACCAAGGGCGGAAAATAGGGGCATTCTACATCCTACAGAGAATCATGAGACGCCATGCACTCGTCAGAGATCTCGGCGACCTCTGGACATCTCTCAACTAACACAGACTCCAAACCCTGCACTTTCCCAGCAGGTAGAAATAACTAATCCAGATACACCAATGGCCGAAAACCCAAGGATTTCCCCTGGCTCGGCGACAGAGTTTAGTCGGAATCCACTTGTGGACAGCGGCGAGACGTTTGCTCGCGACCCCCATGGAAAATACTGTAAGTTGTCTTTTGAGCTGCTACTATGATTTAGATGTAGAAAATTCATAGTTGACCATGACTAGGGTACATGGGGCCGACTTCATCATGGGCATTTTGCCGGCGGGTGCTTGCCATGATCGGCAGCCGCATTCCCAAACCAGAACCCCCAGTTGATCCTTGGGCTCTCCAAGAGGTTGATTTGACTTGGAATCCAATCGGTCTTAACGAATATCCAGACATTAGCAACTTGCCATCTTACGATTATGCCGTATTTCTCCTGTCGACAGTGAAATACCACCTGGGCCCGTACGACGTGATTGACAATGCAACCTTCTCCCAGCAGCTGGAAAGATTCTACGAAGACCCTGCTGCGGAAGCGAGCCGGTCGAGATTCTGGTACTCCCAATTCCTCTTTATTCTCGCATTCGGAGAAGCTTTTACACTGAAAGGAAATGCGAAATCTGTGCCGGGGATCAGTTATGCTTCAAGGGCCTTGTCATTGATTCCTGCTATCATTCCGATGAGTGGAGATACGCTGGCGGCCGTCGAGGCTCTTTGCCTGGCTGCATTATACCTGCAGGCTATGGATTTGAGATTATTGGCATTTCAGCTGGTAAGATATCAACCTCCTTTTCATATTTTATTGCAATTGTTTGTGCTAATTGGAAACGTAGATTGGTCATGGTCTGCGAATCGCGATAATGGAAGGCTGGCATCGGCATATGCCCCCTGACGAAGTGGGCATGCGGCAATCCCAGCGCTGTAATACTGTTTTCTGGACCGCATACATAGTCGACCGAGAATTTGGAACACTGGTAGGAGCGACGAGTTCCATAAGGGACGAAGATATAACAACCAAACTTCCGTGTGAGGTCAAAAGCTCGTCTCGGGCGTCTGCACTGACACTGCAAATCCAGATTGCTCGCCTAACAGCAAGAATTATAACATGTAACTTTTTTTTCGATCTGGTGTGTAGTTAATTTGGCTAACCAAATTATTTCAGGTGTTTACGGCGCAGATCGGCATTCGCAGGGCTCTTTACTGAGTGACACACAATCTGTGCTACATCACATAGCATCGGTATCAAGAGATCTAAGTGCCTATTTGGAAAATCACCTCAAAGGGACGGACATCCGAACTTCGAAAGTTGCGACAAGGCTTGTACTTTCTTACCACCATGTGAGATTCCCTCGTTTCATACTGCAGGCGTGGCAGAGCTGACCATGATAGTGCGTGGTATTAACAACGCGACCGTTGGTCATGTGCGCGTTGCAGAGGCAATTGGCTCAGAATCTCAGTAAATCGATACCAGACGGACCTATAAGCTTGCTGCTGCAGTCGTGCGCTTCCTCGGCATTGAATACCTTGAAGACCCTAAAGGCCCTTGGTGATACAAACTTGCTTGGTGAGCGCATGGAACAAGACTGAAAATATTTGGAATGGCAGGCTGACGTGGACGTGCAAGATTCCTTTCTTCCATTTCAATTGGAAACTGCATTTTCCTCGGCGTTTTTGCTGTATATACTCGATGCCGTCTCGCCCGGGTTCGTCCAGGACAAATCGTGGCTTGGGACAGCTCATGGGATATTCGACATGATGATGGCGCGGGGCAGTCCCGCAGCACAGCTCCGGAAACGAGAGTTCCAGCGACTTGAGCAAATCATGGAATCTTTCCTACAAAAGAAGGCCCAGGACGACGGCTCAGCTACGGAAGAGGGCGCTAGTGGCGGAGATCGAGGCAGTGCAAACCGGGCATTCGACAGTGAATCGATGGACGGCTTCTCTTCGTCATGGGACCTACTAGGAACGTATGGGGGGTTCCCACTGTCACCAACAGAAATCCTCAGCCTGGCCGAGGAGCTGCAGGGCGAGGATTTCATGACGCCTGGCTGAGACGATGCCCCCAATGGGGTTTGAGGCCTGAAGCATATTGTAATGTGTCAATGACCTGATATGTGGAAACAGAGATGTCACGCCCAGGAGGTTGAGGTGGTTGGCTTCCCACGCTTGCCACGTTTGCCTCTGGACTCTTGGCACAGCAAGGCCCGTACAGTCGGGCGAGGTGGCGCTTAATGAGGCTGGTGATGCAACGTCGGTCTCTACTCAATTCAGTCAAGTTGGCGGTGACGAGGAAGGCCGTAGGCTGCATTGCTATGGCTGCTGCCATGGCGATGTCATTCGCGGGCCGTCACAGGGTTTGGAGCCTGTTCATCGATGATTGGCGCCGGGCGATGCACGCATGGTCCGAGAGCCGTTTGCCGCAAGGGATGCAATGATCCAGAAGAGACGCAGAAGAGGTCCAGAAAAGGTCCAGAAGAGGTCCAGAAGGAAGAGCGCCGCCGGTTAATCTGCACAGGCAACCAACATGCAGCTTCCAAGGGGGTTCAAGATGGGCGGTGGATAATAGCGCACTGCCGCACAGCACACCGTATACTGTTTAGCGGATTTGAAAAGTTCCTCTGGTTCTCACATGGACCGGTGATGAGGTTTCTGAGAATGGCAACATGGATTGGTAGACCAAAACCAGCCATTGAGGCGAGAATGCAAGAATGATGGTAGAAGTTCAGTGGAGGCGGGCTGTTCTCGTGTTGCGGTTTTGTATCTAGTAAATAATCAATTCGGTAGAACAATCGTCGCACTCAGTTACACAGCCCTTGACAGATCAACACTCTGCTCTAGACTACCTCCTGTGGAAATGTCAACCACCATACCAGTCCGGTCCACGTGTGACGACATCTATTGGACACTGGTCTGATTCTGCCTCACGCCCGATTGATGCCGCTATGCGCGCGCCAGAGCAGCCAGAGCAGCCAGAGCAGTCAGCCGCAGTGGCGCAGCCCTGGTTCGAGACTCAATTGAGAGCACCATAAAGAGGAAAGATTCGGTCCTTTCGTAATGCAGTTTGCATTGCTGGTGATAATCTTGTGCTACCAGGTCCTCTAGCGCCTGCCCTCCACCTGCAATCTGCTTGCCCATGGTGTATACATGGTGCCACTGCCACATGCACGAATCCCCACGTCGTTCAAGCTTCATAAGCGCCTTGGCACCCACCCGTCACATCCATCGCCAAGAGATTTGATCTACACCAGAACCAGTTTCGCTCTTGGTGTGTATATTTATACGCAATTGCATCGCCAGGTGCATCATCTTCCGAAGAGAACACCTTCAACTCTGCTTCTCAACCAAAACCCATCATGGCCTCTCCGCCGCCTTATCAGGCCGTCGCCGAGGCCGCTCCCATCGACGCAGTAACGGCGCCTTTGCCAACATTCACGTCGCCCCAGGACCCGCAGACCCAGACGCCGACAGATGTCTCGTTCACCTCAAGCTGCTGTCTGCCTTCCAGGCCATGAAGGAAGACGTCGGCTACACCGACGGTCTCTGGGGGATCTGGGACGCCCGTGCCGGCGCAAACATGACCGTCTCAGAAAAGGGCGAGATCTCGGAGAAGTTTGACGCTGGCGCTGGCGCTGACGCTGGCGCTAGAGCAAAGGATGCAAACGAGAAGCAGCTGGCTCTTAGCAAGCTGCGAGAAAAGCGATGGGCTCTCTACGTTGCCCGTGCCGTCGACAGATATGAGGCCTGGTGGAACACGCTCACCGAGGGCCGCCGATTGACGGAATCAGATATGGAGGATGAATGCTCTCCCATGTATACGGAGTTCCCCAAGGGCACCAACTCTGACTATTGGAACAAAAAGACATTGCCACCACTTGGTATGTCCCCGAATTTTACTAAACTCATTGGCATTTTCGCTCTTTGTAAATTTTGACTCAATATCAATGCTGATTGTGCCGCTTATACAGACGTCCTAATGGTCTTCCACGCCCACTTGTTGAACCCTCACAACTTCCTTGAAGACTGCTTGCGCGCTGGATACTGTTGCCTTTGGAGAAGCGGCATGCCTTGGAATCTGGTCAATGCAGCCATTGATGCCAATATTAACTACGTCATCTCCGACGATGACAAGGCCCGCTGGGTCAGCGCCACCGGTCTCTCCTGGGACAACGTCGACGACTCAAACTTCAAGTCCGTCGACTGTCCGGCCTGCAACGCCAAGATAACCGTCCCGTGGACCACCTGCGGCCTCGACGAGAACGCCAAGACCACTGACCTCCCCGGCCTCATTGGAACCGGCTACGGCGATGGCGAGTTTGAAGTAACTTGCCCCCAGTGCTCGGTCCGCGTCGACAAGAAGTTCCTCAGCGTCGCAAAGTTCTGCAAGGATGTTCGAGAACTGCTGCTCCAACGGTACCCAATGCCGGGTACCATCATCAACCCAACCAGCGGAGAGCCCGAGTACAAGCCTTCGCTGGTCCCCAGCATCAAGCCCCCGCTGACTTTTGCAAACCGCATGGTTAAGAAGGCTTTGCGCATCCGGGTCCAGGCCTTGCTCAAGCCGGAGGACCCGACGGTCCCCCCAACCATGGACGATGTCCGCTACATGATTGAGAAAACACTGGCAGACCAGGGCATGCTCCGTATGATTGAAGAGTATATGAACCGGTTTGGCAACATCCATGTGCAACCTCTTGCGCGACTCGCCATCCGCAAGATGATGAGCAGGTACTGGGAAAACTTCAGCCCCTTCGCCCTCGACCTCTGCGGCGCCGTCATGCGCCAGGGCATCTTCACCGAGAAGATGCACAAGATCGACTGGCTGCACTCGCCGACGGCCCGCGACACGACTAACAGAATCTGCGAGAAGTACAAGCGCTTCATCTCCATCATCGCCAACCACCCGACAAAGATCGCTGTCCCCACGCTGGACATTGACCTCGGTTGGCACACGCACCAGCTCTCGCCAGCGTCCTACTACAAGTATACCAAGGCGACGGCGGGCAAGTTCATCCGCCACGACGATAAGATCGATGAGACGAAGCTGCAAGAGGGTTTTGTGTGGACGAGCAAGGTGTATCAGGAGTTGTACAACAAGGTCTATTCGGAATGCACATGCTGGTACTGCGAATCAGTGCGCGTGTCGCACATCTCTTCAATAGGCAAAGCCTTGGGCACATCCAGAAATGAGAAGGGTAAGAACATGAAACCTTGTTTTTTTTTTCTTTTCTTACAAGGTATTATCACAACACACTTGAATGTTGACTAACACGCGCCCTCGCAGTCGCTGAAATCTTCCACACCTCGGGCGCCGCCAACCTGTGCCCGCCCGACAATTCCGCCCACGTCTCGGCACACAACTCGGTCACTGTGACGAGCGAGTCGGAGTCCCGCAGGATGCTCCGTGAGCATCACTTGCTCGTCCACCAAAAGTATCTCAACGAGAACTACGCAAAGGCGTGCAAGCGCGCCGAGAAGAAGGGCCGCAAGTTACCACCCCGGGACCAGTACTACGAGCACTGGGGGTACAACTACTACAGTAAGTCCCCTCTCTTACTCCAAACAGTCCGTAAAAGGGCTCGACTAATATGAATTCCCCTCTTTCAGTGTACGCGCCATGGGTATATCCCATGTACTTCACGCCTGGCATGTACTACGCCTGGGATCCCGGATATACGACGGCCGGAGGAGGTGGGTCGGACAGCAGCGGATGGGCCGCCTGTGCGGCAGGATCCTGCGGTGGCACTGCAGCAGCTGGCGGTTGCGGAAACAGCTCCGGAGGATGTTCTAGTGGTGGATGCGGTAGCGGAGGCTGCGGAGGAGGAGGAGGTTGTGGAGGAGGTGGCGGTGGTGGAGGATGTGGTGGAAGTTGAGATGTCTGATGAGATACGACTCATGGAATCGTGTGAAGTATTCCATGCTGTTGTTGACGATACGAGTAACATGACTTTTTGCTAGCCCTAGTTTTGCGATTTTCACATCACTCTTTGGATCTTGGAGGATGAAGTTGAGGAGTTGCAATTCCCCCCCTCCCCCCCAGAACTGTTTCGATGCAGAATACTTTCGCGTATAGTTTTGAGAGAATAAATTCGTTGAATTTGCTAGAAAATAGTCGGTCCTGGTTGTCAGCCTATTGGCGGATCTTCCCATCCCATACATACACTGCACGTTAGGCTCAGGGACCAGATTTCCTTTGTCCTTTACATCCTAGTAGCCTTACATGCATTCCCTCATTGATGTGTCAATCAGCTGTTGTCGGACAAATACTCTGTCAGCCACCGAAATGTTACGTAGTCGCTGGATATTTTGTTCTCTGTTGTGAGAGAGAGAGCCATAAAGAACTGCAGGAGGCCGGAGCTTTGCAACGCATTCGCAACGAGCTTCCGGATCTTGTCAACGAGGTTCTTGAGTTCACCGTGGCTATCGGAGAAACGCACGCCTGGGTGGATGCATTGTGCATTGTTCAAGACGATGCGCAGTCCAAGAAGGAGCAAATCCCTCTCATGCATTTGATCTATCGCCAATCCCTGATAACAATCATTGCACTGGACAGAAAAGCCGATAACTCTAGATCCTTTGGGCTTTCCACTGGTCCTCACCGTCCTGCGCAATTCCTTGTTACTATCGGGCACTTAAAGCTGGTAGCAAGGTTACCACAGTTGTTCTTTGCCGAGCAATCTTCCAGGTGGGGAACAAGACCCTGGACTTTCCAGGAAGGCATCTTCCCGAAACGGCGCCTTTACTTCTCAAAGCTTCAAGTCTATTGGCAATGCGCTACGTCGTATTGCTCGGAGGATTGCGGCACACAATCGATTGACCGGCAGAGCTTGGTTTCGCGTGGTGCGCATAATGCACTTGAGAGAGAGGTTGGCGATGATACGAGCAGTATGTTCAGAGCATATGAATCGCTTGTCAAGCAGTACTCGCCAAGGGACTTGACGTATGCGTCAGATTCCCTGGATGCGTTTAGAGGAACGCTCTCGGCTATCACCGAAGCATTTTCATGGACGTTCGTAAGCGCTCTTCCTGAAACCATTTTTGCCCTTGCGCTTCTCTGGGTACTAATGATGATCGCCTGGATACGACCTAGACAGAACTTCGGAGAAGGGTTTCATCTGTCGATGTGCACATCGCCCCCTTGGTGTTGGACGGCCTGGAGCGGTCACATATTCTAGGATCCCTGGCGTTATGGCTCATATGTCAGGAGGGCTGTCAATATTGAGACATTAGTTGACAAATTTGTAGTGAAAAATGGAAACGAGTACTATGAAATAGATCTTGGGCGCCTTTGTTCCGACGACTCTATTACTAGCGAATCCTCCGAACGATTCGAGAGGACGGATGCTGAAGCGTTGAGCTTGGATTGGCCTCGCAATGGGCCTGTCTTACTGTTCAAGGCCAACTATCTCAATGCCAATTTGTATGAACTTGCGCCACCACGATACAATTCGGGCAGTTTGTCAGGAGAGCCAAGATGGCATCTCGAACTACTTCAGGAACACAACAAGTTGCGATACATGGATTTACAACCAAAAAGGAAGGCATTGCGGAACAATCAAGGCTCTGACATCGTGGCCTGAGGTCCGCGGTACCAGTTCCTAAGCGTTTGTTTTATTGTCTCGCAGCATCCAGGACGAGGCCACACAGGCAGACATTGCGGCTTATCGAGACCGCCTCCCACCAGAGTATCTGTCTAGCAAGGAATATTACGAAGAAGTGTACGATACGTCTTGCTACACGTACAAGAGACGGTGCGCGTACAGCTTTTTCCTAGTGGAAGCGCGAGGTGGTTTTGCTGAGCGCGTGGCTGTAGGCCAGATGCATGTCGATGCTTGGGATGAGACCCAAGCACGTGCAAAAGTATTCGCCTCGATGTGAACTCAGGTTTGAATGTGCATTAGAACTGAAATCTCAAAATCGTAGGCTCTCGTGGTCTACATGTACAACCGGGTCTATTCAACGAGGTTTAAAGATGCAGGCATTGTGAGCGAGTGGATATCCTCAAATCTACAAAATTGGGCTCAACACGTTATACTCTGCTTGGACATCGGCATCTCCTTCACAGCTTCATTTATGATGATCAATTCCGAGTTCGTCAATCCATTTCAGGAAAGCCTCTATCTATAGGGGTAAAAAGACACAGGCCATTACAATGCCAATTAGGAGCCTACCCATTTGGCCGGTCGAGCGGTAGGGTAGCAGTAGGGGTATATACACGGTCGCAGAGCTTACAGAGTCACTGGTTTACATTTACAGCTTCACCCGGCCAGCATCAAGCGACCGCCAGTCTTCTTCAGTGAAGGGCGCGTAGGTATCGTTGTGCAGCCAGTACAAGATGCCCATGCCGTCGTCCTTGTCTAGACTCAGCTTGACGCCTGCAGCCCGCAGCGTGTGCTTCTGCTGTTTGTTGGTACCCGTGATCTGGCCGCCACCCATCTCGCTCATGATGCGGAGGAACAAGGGACGTGAGAATTTGGGGAGAGATGTCTGTACGTGAGCGGCGAGACTGCGCATGGTTTCCTCCGTCGGCTCGCCGTCCAAACAGATGGCTGCGCATCCGGCGCGGCCGTCATGGTGTGGCAGCATCACGCCGTAGACATTGGCCTCCTTAACAGCCGGGTGTGAGCATACGGCGTCGCTAACCTCGGCCGTCGATACATTCTCCGACTTCCAGCGGAAAGTATCACCAATGCGGTCGTGGAAGTAGACTCGGCCATCCGAGTCCCAGCGCACGACGTCACCAGTGCGGAACCAAATGTCTCCCTTGCGGAAGACGTCGCGTAATACCTTGGCTTCGGTAGCTGCCTTGTTGCCGTAGTAGCCCTGGAAGCGCTTGAAGGGTTCCTTGGAGGGCAGCTGGAAAATCATCTCTCCTGGCTCGCCGGGGACAGGCTGGCGACATCGGCCAGTCCGTGGGTTACGGTAGGGCATCTCAGTACTCCAGTCAAGCTCAACCAGTGTGATGCTGTAGCTCATGATGATGTTGTAGATCCAGCCATTGCGGCCAATTGCGCCCTCGGTGAGTTCGTTCTTGGACAAATTCCATGTGCCGAGGGTGCCCTCAGTAGCAGCGTAGAACTCGCAGATGCCTTCAATGCCAAAGCGCCCCTTGAACTCGTTCCAGATATCCGGACGGAGGCCGTTACCAAATGCCACTTTGACCTTGTGCTTGCGGTCGAGACACTCGCCCGTCTCTGGGTCGCACTGTGGAGGGCCGCTAGCAAGTAACGCAGGGTTTCGCCGACATACTGGATGGAGGTGGCGCCGGATTCTCGAACATCGTTCCAGAAGGTCTTGGTGGAGAACTTGCGGCCGATGGCGGTTGTGGAAGACGCGAGGACAGAGGTGCAGAAGGCGAGGATGGTTGCAGACGAGTGGTATAGAGGCATGGCCTATGGATGTGAGCATTTCCCCAACATGAACCAGAATTCCCAAGACTTACAGTGTAAATGATATCGCCACCTCCTCGGCCCATGAGCTTTTCAGCGACAGTCCCGCCAACAATGAGCTTTCCCCAAGAGACGACGGCCGCCTTGGGCAGTCCCGTGGTGCCAGAGGTGTAAATGAGGATGGCAATGTTGGACAGGCTGGTCTCGGAACGATCGGAGTTGGGGGCCCGCACAGGCTCGGAAGCGTGCGCCTTGGCCTCGAGCTCTGAGGTCAAGACGACAAAGCGGATATCTGGGTGCTTGTCGCGGACGTCCTGTCCAACATTTTCCGCAATTTCGGGGTCGACAATGCACAGATGTGTTGTAGCGGCGCTGATGCAATGCGAGAGCGGCTCGCCCGAGAGGTTGTAGTTGATGAAGGCGGGCTTTGCGCCGATGCTCCAGAGTCCCCACCACAGCCAAACAAAGGTATCCGAGTTCTGGTAGTCGATGGCGACAATGTCCTTGGGCTTGACGCCCAGCTCGGTGCGCAGCCAGTGCCCGAAGCGCAGTATGGTGTTGTAGGATTCGGCGTAGGAGTAGTGTTTGCCCTGGAAGATGAACATGGCGCGGTCGGCCGTCTTCTTGTCCTTGGCCATGTTCTCGACGAGGTAGAATAGCGTGAGTCGGTCCATGTACTCGCGGTAGTACATGCGAGAGGCGCCTGTGAGGGCGCATTTGAGCAGCAAGAGGTCATACCAGGCGGAGGAGCGGGCGTTAAGGTAGGCGATGGTCGCCGCGAGCGCGGGAGCGGCGGCAACGAGAGGGACTGTTTGCGAGGTGAGGATTGTCCGTGGGGTAGATTCAAGAGAAACTCACGTGTCATGTTGATGAAATATCAGAGTTATCCTGCTGTTGTGATCCCAGGAGAGGCCGTCGCCGACCTACGAGGTCGATTCCGAAGGAGAGAGGCGACGAAGGGAACTTCAAGCTTGGGCGCTGGTGACGTGGGTCTGGCCGCCGTGGGCTGATACAGATTCAGCTATCGATAGTGACGCAGATGCTTTGCAGGACGCTATCAGGGCTCCACTGGTGTTAGTGAATGCAGCCCACAACAACGCAGATGCAGACGAAAACGCGTTTATCCTGGTTTATAAATGCAATGGTAATTAGGGGGAGAGTGAATATTAAGGATATCAAGAAAACCTACTGTACTATTGCCGCCGTCCTGTCTCTCGCGTATCTGCTACGCACCCGGGTGGCTCGGTCGCTGCCATACGCTCCATTCTCCTGCCTCGTGGTCGGACGAGTCGGAGCCGGCACACCACATGCGAATGCGCTGCATCCTGCAAGTCTGCAACATTCAAGATGTGAGCCTAGTCCGGTTCAGAAAGCTGTTGGTGGATGGGATGGACAGGCAACCGCAAAAAGCAACGCTGCGCACCAGAGCACATAGTATCGGCGAGCACTCCACCCGGCTCCGTTGACCGCATCGGCTTCACAGCGTCACATCGACTCGGCCGGCACGCTTCGTTCCTAGCGAGGCGGCTTGAGAGGGAGGGGCAAGCCTCAGACTGACTTGCCCTGCGGCGTAGACCCCAGCTTTGCGTCCATGGCGGTCAAAAGCTGAGGGAATTCGTTGGTCATCCAGGGCGGAGGGTGGTCGAGAAGCACGAGCGAGACGCGTGATGCCTCGGCTAGTTGGCAGTTGGGGTGTGTGTGTGCGCTTGTGGTTGATGTCACAAGTGGAAGTTCGACGAGCGATGCTGGTTTGGGAATGCGGTTCGGCGGGGAGCGCGGAGGCGGGGCGATCTGGGGAAGCAGGGGACAAGCTAGCCGGGGGTGTGAATTGTTCTTTTCCTAGCGGATTTATTATGTATTAAGGGGATGGATGGGTGAAGAGAAGGTGGTGTTCCAAGTCTGGGCGGTGTTGAGAAGCGAAACTCCCTAGACAAAGTTCGTCCGGCGGGAGGCCGTGGTGGTGTAGTTGTGCAAGTCGAGAACAGGGAACAACGAAATGAAATGGAAATGGCTCAGATATTATGGGGATTCTATCCTGAAAGGAATTTTGGCCTAATTGCTTACGCCGCAATACGGTCCATGTAACGATATGTCCATGTAACATTCTCATTGCCTGGGTTGTTGGTTTGGGGAACGTAAGCCTTCCGCGTCACGCCGCACAGCCAAGGAGTGTGGCAAGTAAGTAAAGGAACCAGGCGACCAAACAACCTGCCCTCATTGTTATATAAATAAAGTTTGAAATGATGGAAAAAGAAATGATAAAGCCAATCGCTATGTTACAGGCGTAGTAGACCGCAGGATTGCATTCACCAGTGCAGCTCTTGAAGACGGAAGCTCAGTCAGTGACGCCTCACCACGCCAATGCTCATCATCACGCCATGCTCCCCATCTCAAACCAAGTCAGTCAAATATTAATCCCTTTCCCCTAATTAACAGTTATCTTCCCTCGATTATGCTTAACATCGATACCTGCATATCATTTCTCAGTTGATCTTCCCTTTCATGTAAGACTTACACATCGGCGTGTCGGTGCTTCTAAGCCCCGATCACCCGACTCCAAGTATCCGTCACGTGATATCGTGATATCGTGTCTGAGCCCACCTTCACAGCCAAATCGGGACGCAGCCGTTTAGGAGCCAGCGCGCGAAGAGCCTCCCAGTCTTCCGTCTGCTCTGTCGCTACTGGCAATCCACTCTTTGTTCTTCTTTGTTCTGCCTCACCACGGCACCATGGCGTCCGGGTCCGCTGCAGAGTCGGCGCCGGCCCCCGCCGATGAAGCATCCAGCTCCTCCGCTGCCTCCAAACCCGAGCTCAAGCTCCCCCCTCCGGAGAAGCCATCCGACATCAAGCAACGCTCGTTCATCGTCCTCTCTTACTGGCTTATAGTTCTTTTCGTGGGGCTGCCGATCTGGTGGAAGACTACTACTATTTACCGTGCCAATTTGCCTGTCGATGGCATGCTTCAATGGGCTGAGGGCAAGGTAACAGTGTTCCTGGCGCATGATGCGCCGCTGGCTCCCACAGGCAATGCTAACCTCTCCGTCTTGTCCAGGCCTGTCGCCCCGTTTTCCCGCTCCAAATATCCATCAAGGCCGACTCTCTGCAAGAAAGCGAGGCCCAGATGCTCGTGCGACTGACCCAGCATGCCCTCGACGACCATAACGACTTCTCCGGCCACCACCTGCGCCTCCAGCTGGCCCCCAAGGACGACGGCAAAAGCGAGGCTACTCCCACCAAAGACGACTCTCACGTCGCCTTGACCATTCAGCTCACCCCCGGCGAGACCAACTCAGCTTCTCTCGATCCGCATGCGCCCGTGCTCAACATCGTGTATCCTCCCAACTCGATTCCTACCCCCTCCTCGTCCTCATCCGCCCTCGCCACCTACATCGCTCAAGAGCTTCAGTCAACCTTCTCCGAAGAGCAGTCTATTATTTCCTACCTTCTATCCACCTCTTCGGCCCCTGATACTCGACCTCAGGGTCTGCCCGCCGAAGTCGAAGAGACCCTTTCAAAACGCACTACCCGATCGCTCCGATATGCGCCCACCTACCACCTCACTTTCTCGCTGTTCACTGCCGACGCAGTCCCCAACACCTGGGATATCGAGGCCGCTATTGAAGAATACATGAGGCCCATGCTTGACATCTTGGGCCCCATCCACAACTTTACGATTGATACTCAAGTCCAGCTCTACGCAACCCCTGGTGTCCAGTCCCAGGTCCTGAGCAAGGCGGATCTCGCATCCTTTATCAATGCGGCCGAGTGGCCTCTTTCGCCCTCCATTGGAGGTGCTCCCACCGTCAACTTCCTCATTTATATTGGCGATCAGAATATCGGCCTTGATTCCGAGGCCGAGACCTCTCAGTCATGGATGATTCCGCAATGGGGCACTGTCTACCTCTTGTCGCTCCCTGAGAGTACTGCACACGTGTCTACGGAGACGCTCAAGCAGCCCATGCTTACCTTCAACAACCATCTCCTATCGCTCCTCGGCACACCACAGTCCGGTTCCCTTCCCCTCCGTCTATCAACTCTGTCCCGAATTCGCTCCGCCGACCTCATTCTCCGTGCCTCGTCCACGCTCGGCTCCCTAGCCCGACTGTCTCTCGCCCTCACCTCCATCTCCATCCCCCGTAGCGTCGCCGATGGCGTTGCATCCACCATGGACCATCTGCAGCAGGCCTGCGGTAGTCTAGGCGGTCCCGAGGGCTTGTACCATGCCCGTATCGCAGAGGAGGAGGCTGAGCGGGCCTTTTTTGAGAAGAGCATGGTTGGCCAGCTCTACTTCCCCGACGAGCACAAGATCGCCGTCTACCTTCCCCTGCTTGGCCCTGTTGGAGTTCCCTTGGTCATGGGGCTGATGAATGAGTTGAAGAACTGGATCAAGAAGAGGAAAGAAAAGGCCAAGGAGGCCGCTGAGAAGAAGAAGCAATGAATGAGATGAGGATAGGGAGAAACATACCATAGACGTGAAACGCATCTAATAAAATAATACAATTCACTGCTGTCTCTGCTTGAATATCTTAGTCTTCGATACGCTTTCATTCTCCTGGCCAATCTCTGAGTTGGGTCAGGGCGATTTAGAGAGATCTCAACACAGATGCAAGAAAGCCCCTTGATACTCAGCAAAGTCAACTTCTTATTCAATCTGTAACATACGTCAAAAGGATTGTTCCTCCGCCCAGTGTTGGAGCTGTTAGTTGTTTTTGCAGTCTAGCACCACATCCCTTCGAACCCCCATTGCCCCAAAGTACTCGCTGTCCTTGTGACCGCATGTTTCACGACATAGTCTTCGAAGTCATTGACCGAACGAATGGTCTTTTCGAGATGCGTGTATCTCATTAGCTAGTTTTAGAATCGAGCCAGCTGTCTCGCTGATGTGATTGCATTCCGAATTTGCCGACCGTTGAGCTCCTCCTGAGCCAGCATCTTGACATTATAGCAAAGCCCCCCCATGTTAATCCTTTTCCCATCTTTCAACACGATTTCCTTACCGTCATTTGCATCAGAACTCTTTTTTTTTTTTTTGCTTTTCCATAAGCCGGAAGAAGTTATTCCAATTCTTCTTGCGTCCCTTCTCGTCTATGGGAGGATAGTATAGAGCGAGTTGCACACGAGACCTAAATGCCTCGTCGAACGTGCCGACTTTGGGATATTAGCAACATCCCGAGGCAATCTTTCATTTTTTTTAAAGATCAATGAAAGGGGCACATACTTCGATTAGACGTTAAAATAAGAATCCTTTCATAGTATTCAAGACCGCGAAGAAAAACCGAAACCAATGCGTTTCTCTGGAGGTCATTCTCTCGACGCTCTTCCAGGAATACCACTGCCGAGGTTAATATTGTCTCACATTATGCCCACAGCGGCAACCTGCCGGCCTTCTAAGTGGCACCAATGTATAGAACTGATTCAAGGTACTTTCCCACGCTTTCAGGTTCTGTTCCAATGTCACCACAAGTGACTCGATAGAGTGGCCTCTCCGCTAATTCTGCCACACCATCAGCAGTTTAAGTCTTTCTAGTTCCAGGCCCCCATGAAGCAGAATTATGAGGCCCTTCCCCTTGCCTTCAATCACACCAGATGACATGCTAGAAGCGACGTGCGATTGAACCATGGCCTAGATTAGATCCTTCTTATGAGAATCTAAGACTACCTGGTCGATAGCATCCTTTTGCCATTCCACGGGGCGAAGATATTTGACGAGAAGATTTCCCGCAACACTTTTCTTAGATATCGAGATCGTTCTATCCAAATGTGTATGTAATACTTACTCCATTTCTTGTCATGCAGTCCAAGCCCTAGTATCCTTGGCGGAAGAAGCAAGAGGAACGGATCGTCTGGGGGCTGATTTTCATTCACGAGCCCCTTATTGGGTCCTGCATCACCCTGTGACCCGTCCTCGTCCTCATCATTCGGATGGATTTCGTCCTATGTTTCGTAACCCACCATATATCTCGCGTTAGACTAACAACATCCACAACCATAATTCATCCAGCACAATGGAGTCAGAATCCTACCACCTGAATCTCGAATGGTGTCTTTGGGGCATCATACCCCGTGAGGCATTTCTTGCGGCACTCCCAAAACATTCTTCCTGTTTCTTAACCTTTTTTCTTGGTCCCCAATCGCATCATACTGCAAAGGGCAGACGTTGAGAACTAATCGGGATTTCATCAAGTTCATTGCTCGGCCATTGGGCTTCGAAATTCTTGATTTGTTGATGAAACTCTCCATTCAATGTCCATGTGACACCAGATAATGCTGATGAACCAGTTCGTAGCGGCGGGCAGATTGTGATAACAGCAGCTACCGGCTCTCCATCCTCTATCCGCACCACAATATCCCCAGGATTGAAAGGCTTGGTGGGATGTCTTTTGGTGACAAGGCCGATCCATGGAGAACAGCGCATTGGCATCTTTGTACTCACTCTCAGTATATTTTTGACATAATCAGCCAAGTAATCAATTTGCGCCCAGCTTTGAGAATCCAGGTGCTCCTCGGCTAGGTTTCGGAGGAGCGTCAAATTGCGGTGCAGGTGTAGATATGATGGCTTGAGGTAGACATCCCAGGCATGGAATGCTGAGTTCCCAGCGGCCAGTAAATCCGTAGATTGCCTCAGGGCGTTAGATAGTACTACGGCCTTGTGCGCAGGGTTTGCAGCGTGAGATTCTGTAGGAAGAATATAACAAAAGGGTCGGATGTTTGCTGGTATGGTTGGATTTGTTGGCCTTTGAAGTTTCTCGAAGTGATCTACACAATCGTGAAATTCTACACAATCATACTACCGATTGATGACTAGAATCAGCTCATCATGGGCCTCAACATAGTCGTCTATTTCATCCCAGAGCCTCACCTTCCTTCTCAGAGCGCTGGCATGGCAGTCTCCTTGGAACAAACGCGGCTGGTCGAAGAATGTAGCGATCCCAGCGTGTGATTCATGCCCATCGGAGCCTCGTCCACAGGCCACATTATGGAGGCATATTGTTTTTTGCTGTAAGACAGAGTCCTTTTCTTCGCAGCCTGGTGGTAACTTCATGCCATGCCAAGCAACCGCCTCCTCCTCAAATTCTTGGTCCGGCGGTGCAGTGCCGGCATCAGAAAACAAGAACCCTAGTCGTAGGCGCTTCGAGGCGATGGCATGACTACAAGCAGCATTTTCATCTTTTCTTTTGCCACTGAGAATCGATTCCATCGCAATAGACATGGTTATTTCTTAGTTTCGCGGAGTTGATAAGATAGTCGTGTTCGAGTCGATTATGTCTAGCGATGAACTATTCACAGAGCCTTATTTCTAGAGGCAGCAGCCTAGCCGAGTCTCAGCAAGTACCATGTGAGCTTTGCATCTCTCGCCTTACTGGGAGCCTCGCCAATCGCACAAGCAATACCAATTGGCTGGATGCACGACCCCCAAGCAATGCGGCGGCCCCGAGCCCAACTTTTCTCAAGGCTGTCGATCATGTTCCTATGCTGTATGATTTCCATCTAATTATGAGTCCATGAGGTCTCTACAGGGTGTCTGACGGAGCAAACACAACATAGCCATAGTTCCGCTTGTATCTCCCTAGTCGCAGATACACGTGCATAACACAATGTTTTTAGTACTATTTCGGGAACCTCGTGTTGAATTTATTATTTTATCAAACTTAACCGAATTTAAATATGTGTTTTCCTTCTCCTTCCGCGGTCCGTGATTCCCTAGCCTCCTCAGATATAGGTTTCTGGTCTCTTGGTCATACCTAACCCAGCAACCCCAGTCTAGCCGAAAGTATTATTCAAAGGTGATCGGGATCAATGCTCATTTGTGAGAATCCAAAAGTTCATACCAACTCTTCAAAGACTACGCCATTTTTCTCGTTCTCTGATATATTTCCAGTCTTTACATGGATGATGACGACGTTGCGAGCACAAATGAGGCTTTGAGAAGCTTTGTCTTTCAGTGCATGAAACTGGCACCTGACCTAGTGAGCTCGAACCCAGATAGCTTCAACGTTGCAAAATTATCAGGTACACATCGTGAAGAGGAATAGCTTTATCTTTTTTGCTGGATCCTCAGACGTCTATCGATATGTTTCATCATCATTGAGGCTGAAGATGTGTTCAAGAATGAGGGGCAGGCTGGAGGACTAAAGGAAATACTTTACAAGCATCGCAGCACTTTGATGAAACGGGTGCATCTGCCAAACTCCTTCTAGTTAGCTACGATTTGTCTTGGTCTGCCGAAGGAACATCAGTCAAGGCGAGCAACGTTTCGAGGGAGCCGATCATGCCCAAAAGGATGAGGCGAGGTGGTTCTCGGTCGCTCTTTCGTGGCTCTGCATTTGGTGCCCAGAGTCGGGCGTTTGTGGAATTTTATACACTTATTGCTTATCCATCATTCTCTTCATCTTCTCATTTTGTTTATGGTGACTTGTAAGTCCAAGACAAAAATATGGCCGCCGACTCCAAAGCTCGTGGTCGTCGAGTCGATCAATCCGCATTCAATCCTGTTGACACCAAACAAATGGCTCCAAGCCAAACTTTCCCCATAACCTTCTCTTTTCAGAGGTATATTAGTGTACCGTAAAACTTCATTTCCCGTCCAGAGTGTTCATCCGCTCAGTTGGTCGCGTCCAGACCAGCTGCAGCTTTAGCCTGTTCCGCTAATTGTTTGTACTGGTTCAATTGACTGGGGGTATAATAATGATCCCGCTTGCCAGGTGAAACACACCTAGCTCGCTGATGATCTTGAAGGCTATGAAGTTGGCATGGTGACAGACCCTGCACCTTGGGCAGGTTTTGTGGAGTTGCATACAAGGAGTGAAAGTCCGTCCACATGGCTTCTCGTGGCATACCCCAGCGAGGAGGCTGTGGGTACATAGATGCTATGGGGTGTAGTAACACGGGTTTGCGGTCTTTGTTCTCCAACCATGCGAGCCCCTTCATGTGCAAAATCAACTGACGCACAGCCTGGTCAGGAACATTAGCCAAATCAGGCCTCTTGGTTCGGAACTGAGTGAGGTCTCCTTCATTGACCTGAATAGTGGGTGGCACTTTTCCGGCAAGTCCTTGGCTATCAGAATTTGGCGTTCCATAATTCTTTTCGTAACCTTGCTTCTTCTCGCGTAATGCTTGGATCTGCTTGAGCTGAACAGCTGCGAGATAATCTTGCAACTCCTGGGGTACATCTTTTTTGTTCAGCCAAGTCTTCAATTCTCCCCAGCTCCGCAGACCAAACAAAGGCAGAGCTTCTCCAAAGTAGGCAGAAAATTGAACAAGCAACTGATGCGGGGTACTCAGCTCATCTACCGTGGAGACGACTTGGGTAAACGATGGCCCTAAAACCAGGCGACTCAAGTTGAGGTGCGACTTGTCGTGGTCGAAATCCTTCAGGAGCGAGTCAAAGTCGAAATTTGCAGGCACTTGATCAACGTTGAGATCCTGGGGCATCACGAAAATCTCGTGCAGCCTCCCCTGCAACTCAGATCAGTAATGAACCTGAAGGAAGTTTGTAAGCGCAAAGCATACCCTATCATGGGACTTGACCCTTTCATTCAGGGCTGGATTGTCAGGACCTTGGTCAAGAGATCTTTTTTCTCCAACTTTTGGGCTTGCACCTTGATTTGTAGCAATCGCAGGGCTTCCTTGAATAGTGGGAAGGAAAGAATAGCCATTTGGATCTGGAATTAACTTATGCGAAGCTGTCGACAGCAGCTGTGGCTGTATCAAACGCTCAGCGCCAGTTGTGCCCTTGATTGTATCACTCAGCATATTGTAGTAGTGGGATATCCGATAAATTGCGTAAAGCCTCGCATCGACCTGGCGTTCTGTTATAGGATAGGCCTGCAGTTGACGAAAAGGTGAGTTCAAGGCCGCGTAAGTCAAGAAGGAAACTCACCATATTGGGAACGACAAGTCTCAATATCGATGTGGCATCACCCGAAATGGTCGTCAGAGGCCCCATTTGTAGCATCACGGTGAAAAACATCTCCTCGATCGGTCGCTTTTTTGTGAGAAATTGCATTAAACCGCGTCGCTCACTCTCACTCCGCTCTACCATTGAAGGCTCAAGGGCTAGAAAGGGCACATTAGCGAAGGTAAAGATATCGAACAGCCTAAGGGAGGGAAATTTACAGAATAGAAGTTGCTTCATTCTTCTAAATTGACAGAACATTCGCTTCAGTTGGAGAGGAGTCGCGTACTCTTTCCTTTCAGGGGTGGAGCTCGTTGTCCAACCAGAAGCCGGGTCAACTTCATCCATAATGGCATCCTCCAAAAATTCCAGTCTTTTAATTTCGTCCCATTTTGCCCAGGGCCTGTGACGCATCATTTTCGACTGGATTACCTGCTCATTCTTCTGTAGCATGGCCTCTCTGAGTTGCTGATGGCTTGTCAATGGCATTGTGGAGGGAACTTCACCTAGCATGCCATCACAATCGTCCTCATCTTCAATGAAGGTTGAGTGCCAGGTTCGAGTGGAAGATTGGCTGGTTGGTTTTGCAGCTGACAGTCCAAAATGGCCGTTCAGCGCCTCCGTCCACTGGTCAACTTCTGAATTGTCACTTCGAAAGGCTTCCTGTGGAGTTTGCAGCGTATCTGGTTTTCTTTTTAGTTCTGGTAAAACAGGGAAGCCTATATCAGGTCGTTTTGGCAGTCCTTGCTCACGCATCCGCAACAGAACCACGTGGTTCCCAGGACGGTATGCTGACATTGCCCAGCTCAGCATAATATCGCTGAGCGTCTCTTTAGGTAGCTTCTCGGCTCGTACTCGCAGCTCTGGAGTCAGGAGAGAAAGAAACCACTCATTTTTCGAAGGGCTTTGGCTATTTGTGGGTATTGGGTGCAAGAAGGGGATGGATTGCGTGGTATTGGGCTTTGCTTCTGGAAGTATTTTCCCAGACTCCATGGTGGTCAAATCACAGGATCACAGATCCATTGACTATGTTTCCTAAGTCTTCATCAACAGTAGGGTAAACGCTCCCGATTTAGAGGATAGGAAGACGAAAGGTGTATGGAATCGGGCTTTTCCAACACCAGCGGGTCTTTCAATCCACGTAGGGGCACATGTGCAGCAACTAATATGTGCATGTATAGGACAGGCAAGTGACAGGACAGGGTAGAATAGACATAAATAGGGTAGTGTATTGCCGGGGGGGTGGCAATCACAGATCAGGCTGTTGGTTGCTAGTGAGGATAGCTTGGAAAATGTGGTTGGGGAGGGAGCTTTATATAGGCAAAGAGGGAGCCTGAAGAGAGTGGCTGCGGTCGCATCGCTGCACCAGTTTCTTGGAGCAAAAATGGTCTATTAATACGGATCACGTGAAGTTTTATCACGACCAACAGAAGAGTTGTACGCCTTGCCATGGCCAGGATTTGGCCTAACCAACACCAAGTTTGTTGCTCGTCGACTAGGTCCACTCATGAAATGAGCAAAGCCGCTAAGCCACCATAAGGATGCCTTGGTCTTCAAAGCACCAGGAGCCTTGCTTGGATAAAATAGGAGATTAAATGCAACTTTGAAGAAGCAGGTTCAATGGAGAAAGGGTAGAATCGTACAAAATGATCATTCTAACGCAAGTGCTTCTTGTCACTTCATGACCAATGGTTTTCTAAATCTGAATCGTGAGGGATTGTGGTGCCAAGTCCACTCACCTCGTACTATTCTTTTTTTTTTTTTTTTTTTTTTCAGAACCTACCTTTAACTAGAAGCATCTAACCAATGTGAACTTGTAGACACCACCCAAGTAGCCCCTAGGAACAATACAATATGTCATCGCAGCAAAATAATGATCCTGCTGGGCGTCACGCTGCGCCTACCCTAGACCGATGCGGCGTGGTTCCGCGTGTCAACCACAAGCGCCCGGAAGCATCCGCCCATGCATTCCGTCGTCGGCAGCTGGCCCAGCTCCTTATCGATAACCCGAGCTCCTCGTCTCCGCCAACACCAGCCATTCATCCCCCATCACAAGGCCTCGCAAAAATCAAAGACACTGCACGTCGCCCGCTATATCCCTCAGCGATGATGGCATGACACGGCGACCATGGCAACGCTCCCGGAACCGACATTGACGCTGACGCTGCCCAGCGTCCACGACGGCCTCACGCTCGACTGCCGCGTCTACCATCCGCTGTCGCTCTCTGCCAATCCCCGCGCCCCGCCATGGCAGCGACACGCCGCCGTCATTGCGCACCCGTACGCGCCGCTGGGCGGTAGCTACGACGACCCCATCATCGATGTTGTGGCAGCGCAATTGTTGCGGAAGGGTTTTTTGGTTGGGACGTTTAATTTTCGGTGCGTGGGTGCTGTGATTCTGTGATGTTATTAGTGCGGGATGGTGTAGATAACGTCCATCTTGGCCGGTTGCTGGACGAGCTTGGTGCTGACCAACTGTATCAGAGGAGCTGGTGGCTCGGCAGGTCGTACGTCCTGGACTTCAAAGCCGGAGCGCGACGACTATGCCACAATGGTCGCCTTTATTGTCTATTACGTCCACTTTCTCGACCCTTTTCGCCCACACTCGGCCGGCGGATCTAGCCAAGCTTCCGACACCTTGGGTGTGCCCGACGATGCTCCTCCAGCGCCTACTTCAGCGCCTGCTCCAGTCCCCAAGGCCCCGGTGCTTCTATTAGGCGGTTATTCCTACGGCTCCATGATCACCACCCAGGTGCCTCCCCTCTTTGCCATCCTCCAGCCCTTTGTCTCCCCCGTCGCCGGGTCGGATGCTGCCGAGGTCCGTCTCCGAGCCGAGCATCTTGCCGAGCAGCAAAACATTGTTCTGGCGAGCGCCCGCGCCGTCATGATAGAGCGGGGAGTAAGAAGCCCAAGCAAGAAACGGGGCGTCAGAGTCGGAGGCGATGAGGGAGGAAGCCCGCGCAAAAGCCACGACAGCCATGGCCGACGAAGCTTCTCGTTGGACGCCGAGGACAAGATCCGTCGTGGTGTCCACGACTTCGTAGCCAAAGCCAAATCCGGGCGACATGGCCACAGGTTGTTTCACGCGAGAGGAGACAGTCCTGTCCGTACGGCAACACCACCACAGCCGCCGCCACCGCCGCCGCAACCCGAGCCCGACGAGAAACTCCCTGCTATGCCAGATCTCACCATGCCCAGACCTGCGTATCTTTTGATCTCGCCGCTCCAGGGTTTAGTCAACCATCTCGCCACCATGTCGCTGGTTCCCACGGCACTGGCGAAGAACAAGGGTCCGCATGACCTAGCAGCCGAAGAGAAATTGGTCCGAAATCCAACACTGGCGGTGTTTGGAGATAACGACGTTTTTGTGGCTGCGAATCGGCTGCGGACATGGGCATCTCGTCTCGAAGGACGACAAGATTCCCAATTCCAGGCGCACGAGGTCAAGACTGCAGGACACTTTTGGGTCGAGGAGGGCGTCATGCCTCAAATGCAAGACGAGATCGCCACGTTTGCGGATAAGATACTCACGAATTGATACCAGGCGTTAAGTGGATGGTGACTATGGCTCGGGCTAGTTATTATTTGGCCGGGGTACATTGGGGCCTTTGGAACAGTGTTTCCTTGGTTTTTGTTTCCTTTTCCCTTTTGCTTCAGACAGTTTTCAGATACCATAGCGTTGCACTGCGCCGCTTGAACACATTCAAGTCCGAGACAATATCAACATCAAAGTTGAGTGTGCTGTGTGTACACTGTACAGTGTCATCCGTGGCGTTTCTTCCGTTGTTGCCGTTGGTCCCGGCGTGCAGGCCCAAGGCCGGAGGCTAAGCTCGGAGGTGTGGGCCCGCCATCACGTCCGACACGGAGGCTAGCTCCGCGTCCGGCTCGACGGGAGATCGCTGCTGCAGCTGGCGCGGTAGAATTGGACGCATCGATCTCGGCAAGTTGTGATTTGGGGACAGATCGCGGGCACACGTGTCGCACCTGTCAGCTGCAACTCTCCCGGTTTGAGGCTCCATGCATCCAGAGCTTGCTTCTTCAGCTTACCCCAAGGCCTCAACAAATCAGGACGGCAGATTTGCTTGGCTTTGCTCCATCAGGATCCGTCAGTCACATTCGATGCACCGCAATGTGATGGCGCATAGATCTTGCGGGGTGGACTTTGACGGTCACCATATCCTGTGCCGCATCTCCCTCTGCCTTGCGACATGTTCTTCTTCGCTCCACCGTCGCGACAGGTATCGGCAAGGGATGAGCAAGGAGGCGGCCCCGAACATCGCGATATATTTCGGACAGCGGAGCCAAGCTGGGGGGCCCGAGGAAATGCACAAGAATCGCCCCCCACGTCGGATTTAGGACTTTCCGCTAGACGGCTCGAACTCAACAGGTGAGCAAAACGGGTCGGACAGGGCTACAGTTCTCCAGTGACAGACCGCAAGTAGCGGATTTTGCGGAAGAGACGATCTCTCCATCGTATGAAGGCGCATTAGACCTCGCCGAACAAACACCCATGGTGACATGCCACATCCCCAATGTTCAAGACAATGGGAATTTTTTGAAAAAAAAAAAAAAAAAAGGCCTGATGACCGCAGAAACAGGCATTGGCCTCTTGCGGCTGCATCAATGGCACCTCTCTCCACCCCGAAAAGTTTCGGCCACCCGCCCGAAAACCACCAAGGCCCGAAAACCATCGGCCTCCCGATCGCGATCAAATCTCCACATCCATTCACTGCCCTAGCTCAACATGAAGCTTGGTGAGATGATGAACTCCCAGTGAGTGTATATAGAGACATACAAGGAAGCAATGAATCAATCTTCATCAACCAACAGACTAGTCACATACTATCCTTACTTGCCTCTACAATCACATCAGTGCCACGTAGAGAGCCTCAGAATCCCATCTCTCTTCTTGACGCCAAAAGCAGCATCTAGTCGTACGCAAAATGTCGCCAGTTGAGCCCACCAACATTTCCTTCACAGCGCGGGGTCTTAAACTTGCCGCCCACCTGTATCAGGCTGCCCCAGGGTCCCCCAACCGCAGCGGCGCTGCCATCATCATCTGCCATCCTTGGACTTCCGTCAAGGAGCAGTCCCCCGCAAACTATGCCCGCCGTTTGGTACAAGCCGGGTTCGTCTGCCTCACATACGATGCCGCGTATCAGGGCGAATCGGAAGGCGAGCCCCGCAACCTGGAGGATCCTTATCAGCGCGTTGAGGAGATCAAGTGCGCCGTAACGTATCTGACCACCCGAAAGGAGGTCGACCGAGAGAGAATTGGCGTCTTGGGCATCTGCGCGTCGGGCGGTTACGCCCCTTTTGCTACCCAAGCCGATCTTCGAATCAAGGCCTGTGCCACCGCCGCCGCCGTGTGCGTCGGCACGATGGCACGGAGAGGCTTCGACCAGGACTCATCCAACCTCGACGTCCTGCGCAGCCAACTACAGAACGCCGCGAGGGACCGTGATAGTGACGTCACCGGCGAGAAGGTCGTCGACATTGTCCACCTACTCCCGGAAAAGTACGAGGACATGCCCGCAGACCTGCCCGAGTCGTTCCGGGATCTGGCCCACTTCTACCGGACCCCTCGAGGATACCACCCCCGCGCCACCAACACGTGCATTGCCCGAAGCTGGGACACCATGGCCACCTTTGATGCGTTTCGGTTCAACACCTTCATCAGCCCTCGTCCTCTCATGATGATTACCGGCTCCAAGGCGGTCACCAAGTGGTACAGCGAGGACGGCATCACCCAGGCTGAGGAACCCAAGGAGCTGGTAGTGGTAGATGGTCTCACCCATGCAGATCTGTACGACAAGGTGGACGAGGCCTGTGTCAAGTTGGCAGAATTCTTTGGCAAGTACCTAGAATAATACAAAAAAGGGGTAAAAGGAAAAATGAAAGACAACAATCACGACGATACGATAAATGCATGTAGTGTAAAATGGGTATATTGAACAATAGCGGTTGCGCACGGTCCGCAAGGAGGTGCCGCAAATGGAAGAGCAATATTTACTTGAGAGTCATACTTATTGTCCGCTCCCACCATAGAGGTCTTTCCTCCGGGATTAACATCCGTTTACTGGACATCCGCGTGCTTCTGCTCCACCTCTTCGACCCTGCGCTCGAGATCTCCAGCGCGGAACTTCTCGGTATCCATGGTAGGAACAAAGAGAGGCGCCTCGGAGAAGAGGTAGCGCATCTCCTCGAGGGGTCGCTTGGCGGTCTCGGGGAGGACGGCCCAGAAGAAGATGGCGTTGGTGAAGTTGCAGACCTAAGAGCGAAAGAAGTTAGCAATGTGCCCTTCGGAGATAATGTGGCGGGCGTATGTGTGTGACTTACAATGAAGAGGATGTACCATCGCCAGCCGATGCCGGTCTCGTCGTCGAGAGCAACCGAGGTTGTCTGGCCAATCATGGTGTTGAAGGCAAACGAGGTCATGGTCGCAATCGAGACACCCTTGGCTCGGGTCTTGGTGTCGAAGATTTCGGCAGGGATGATCCAAGAGAGGGGACCGCAGGTGGAGGAGAAGGAGAAATTGTATAGCCATGTCATGGCAATGAAGCCCCAGGATGCGCTGCTGCTGGCATTGTCGGAACCAGGGGGGAATTTGGCCAGGAGGACGGTAGCAATGATGAAGGTGACACAGTTGCCAAGGTTACCCCAGATAAGAGGCCATCGTCGACCAGTCTTGTCGATGAAGAGGATGCAAAGGAACTGAGCCACGAGAGCAATGACGGAGGAAATAGCCTGGTACTTGAGGGTGTCGTCGCCCTCAATGCCAATCTTGCCGTAGATGGTGACCGAGTAGTACTGGATGGCACTGACACCGGTCATCTGGATGGAACCCTGGATAGCGCAAGCGAGGAAGAGACGGCGGAAGCAGCTGCGGTCGGTGAACAGCTCCTTGTAGCTCTGGGCCGCGTTCTCACGGTCGAAGGTGATGCTGTCTTGGATCTGGTCAAACTCGGCGCGGACCCAGGCGTCATTGGTGTCGCCTTGGGCGTGCAATCTGGCGAGGGTCTGGAGACCCTCCTCGACCTTGCCGTTGTCGATGAGCCAACGAGGAGATTCGGGGAAAAGGAGAATGAGGAGAGCAAGGATACCGGCGGGCACCATCTGGATACCCAGAGAGACTCGCCATTGACGAGAGTCGTGGGACTCGAAGCCGATGTATGTGCCTGGATCGCAGTCAATATCATGGTGGCGTATAGGAAATATGGGGTAATGGGCAGGGGGGACGCGGAATTAACATACCGTAAGAGATCCAGGCGGCGGCCAGGGCACCAACACCCAGCATAAATTGCTGAAGGGCGGTGACTCGGCCTCGGATGCTGGGATGGCAAAGCTCGGCCTGGTACAGGGGGACAATCATGGTCAAGAAACCAACACTGGCATCCTTGTTAGTCTCGACAGGTTCTCTCTCTCTTTGTTTTCCACATGCAATACTCACCCCACGCCAGCAAGGCATCGTCCAGAGTAGAGATAGTCAATGGACTGGGCTCCGGTTTGCAGGGCTCCGCCAATGAGGAAGATGATGGCACCGATGAGAATGGTCAGCTTTCGGCCGAGACGGTCACCAATCGGGCCAGCAAACATGGCGCCGAAAAAGGCGCCACCCGTAAAGACTGATACTACGGCTCCACTATATGAGAGGCCTGCGTGTTAGTACCGGTGTATGTACACCATGACGTCGTGGTTCGCGGCTGTGGCTTGCCAAGGGAAGATCACTCACGTCTCATTGGGATTGCTTCCGAACATGATCTTGAAGTTCTCAGAGGCAATAGCCTCGGCGATGACACCCAGGTCATAGCCGTATAGGAGAGAACCGAGTGAAGCGAAGACGCTCACAAGGAACTGATACCACTTGGGCGGGAGAGCCATGGTGACTGCTGGGAGTCAACCGTTTGTTTGTCGGTCGGTCAGGAGAAGGACAGATGAAGACTTGAGTTTTGTCAATCTCTCTATGCTTGGTTCAACCCTCTTCTGAGTAGCAACGAAGATGGTTAAAAGGACGACTTGGGAAGGACTCGGCCTTGGATATATATGATTTCGAGGCCAAGACTGGAGCTTGCCGAATAAAGACGGTCGTCAACAAGCGGCGTTGCCCCGGCCTTTTAAGCACGTTCCCCATGGGCGTCCAACTCGACATACCATCACACTATCCGATTAATTAGTTACCCTCGCTCTGTCACTATGAGCCGAGTCTCCGATCCACGAGTGTCTCCGCTCCAGAGTTAGACGCACCTCTCACGTTTCAAAGAAGTCCCAAAAAGAAAATCCCCCGGCCCGCAGGTGCCGTTCGAGCGAGTGGGCGATGGGATTGACGATACGATTCCCAGCGGAGAGAGCTTGTCATGAACGCCACCACCCCGGCAGGCACATGCGCAGATGATGCTTGCTTGCCTCATCCGAACATATACGGCAAACCCACAATTCTGGACGGACTAAAAAGAGTATGAAAAAAAAAATTTTAACAAGAAAATTTAAATTAAACAAAAAATAAAAGCATGAGGGCCAAGCTTCCCCGCATGGGTCTGTCAGACAGGCGTGTCGCGGCGGGTCCTCCGGAGACGGTTTCCGCTTGTGGGATTCTCACCATGGATCCTCTGTAGACGTTCTGCAACATGATGGGAATATGGGAGCATTACAGCAGGTAAGTTGGGTGTTAGCCTTGTGGAGTCCTCTGGCGCATCATGTGTAAATCTGACGGTAATGGCATGGCACGGTCATGACACAATGGCAACGGGAAGCAACGGGACTGACATGGAGCCTCTCCCTCGGCCAGCCTGTTGCCGAAGCTAGCTTGTCGCTGTCGTTTTGTCGTCGATTCTTTTGCGCGCTTAAACGTTAGTCTTTGGAAAAGGTTTGGGGGGCCCCATGGGACCCCCGCGCGGGTCAATGGCCCCCCGCCAGAGAGCGGAATATGTCGTGGTGGACACCGTCATCGCAGACCGTTATCAACTCCATCCATCCCAGCGCTCTAAACCCGATAGTCTAACCGTATCAACTACCGTCCATAGCATGTTGGTGGCTCTGTTGCCCTGGCCCTGCCCTGCCCTGGCCCTGCCCTGCTGGCCAGGCGTGCGGTGTGCCCCATCTGGTGGATCGTCCAGGGCCGGGGCTGGGGCGTTGAGGCCGTGAAGTCGTGAAGAGTGGTGAAGCAGCAAGCAAACGTGGTGGAGAGCACGACCAAAGGGCCTCGCTCAGAACAATTGCGGCCTCGTTACTGGTGGAATAGCCCGGCGTCCAGTTCCCCGAGACGATAACTTGCTGGGGGAAGCTTGCAGCAGCTGGTGCTCACGCCACGCCACACGCACACCTTTCCCAGACCGGGACCCCGGCCGATGAGTCTCGTGTTGTTGTGCGGGGATCTGGCACTAGCAGCAGCTGGGCATGGCAGAAGAGCTAGAGCCTAGAGCAAACACAAACACAGGCTCTTCCAGCACGGCAGTTTCCCCGAAGCGCTCCAATCGAGGAGCTCCTCTGCCATGCGGAAGCGCACGAACCGGAGCTTGACTGGCGTCCCCGTGGTGCGGAATAGTGCAGTGTCGTCCCCTCCCGGCCTGGTAGTTATCACCGCCGAACCCCCGAGTCTCCACCTGGCTCGTGGCCCATGATGGGTGATAAAATGCAATCATGAGCTTCAGGTGCGAGCTGGGGCGGCCTCGCGTGAGTATCAACTTCTGAGTTTTAGGATATTGGAGTGTTTCCCCTTTCACCTGAGAGAGAGCCTGCTCATTTCCTCTCCTGACCTGACCCCTCTTGACCTGTCCTCAAGGATATTGCTCTCTTCACAAGACCTGTCAGAATCTTCTTTGGGCGGTACATACATACGTACATTACATTGCATTATTTTCCTCTACTTTACGTGCCGTACACGTCCATTCCTCCTTTATTCTTTCAAATCGAGCCAACATCGAGTCCAAGTGTCATCTGTCATCTCTTCACCATGGCAACCTTTACCCGAATTCCCGACGACCAACAGCCATCCATCACGGTTGACCCAGCCGCTGTCCTCTCTAGTATTGATGACAACATCTATGGCGGCTTCACAGAGTTCGTTCCAAGTCCTCCCCTTCCTCTCATATCGCATGTCCAAAACCCCCTCACTCGTCCTTCTTCCCTTCCATTTCCTTCCATCATAGTTTTGTGTCTCCCACTGCTGTCTCCCACTGCTACCCCAGATGCTGGGCGGCGGCTGCGGACGGGCCTGCAGTTCACATACACCATCCTCCTTTGATCCCGTTCCCAACTGCCTGGCTCGAGGGTAGTATTGACCAGCACCAGGCACATGGGCCGCTGCATCTACGGCGGCATCTATGATCCCGGAAACCCCTGTCCGATGAAAACGGCTTCCGCAAGGATGTCATCGAGGCCTTCAAGGAGCTGAACGTCCCCGTTGTCCGTTACCCCGGAGGAAACTTTGTCGCCACCTATCACTGGCTCGATGGAGTCGGACCCAAAGAGAATCGCCCTGCGAGGTAAGTGTTCAAAACCCTTCCCCACCTCCCCATGCAGCCGCAGCCGTGACAGGTTCCCCCCCTTTCATATAGACACGCGACTGTGCGGCGCGCGTGGTGTTGCGGTACCGCGAAACTAATACCAGAAACAGACCTGAGCTAGCGTGGATCGGCACCGAGAGCAACGCTTTTGGCACAGACGAGTTCCTCAAGTGGTGCGAGGTTGTTGGCACCGAGCCGTACTTTTGTCTCAACTTTGGAACCGGTAAGTTAACCCTGTTCCTCCCACCCTCATTTCATGGCTCGGCGCAGACCCTTGAGATCCTTGGGAACCCGGAACTGGGGATCATAGAGGGCGATGTGGCATACCACCAAGCTGATGCCAAGAGCTGTTGCTCATATCATTACGCGGAATTAGACACAGGCTAACCTTGATATCATTCTTTAGGAACTCTTGATGAAGGTTGGTTGCAATCTAATACCACATATGCATAAGCATTGCCAACAACATCCCCGTGCCTTTCTGCTAACACTGCCAACAGCCCTCGGCTGGGTCGAGTACTGCAACTCGGATAGGAACAGCTACTATGCCAATCTCCGCCGCAAAAACGGCCGCGAGAAGCCCTACAATGTAAGTGGCCCTCCCCCGGCTCTCCGGCTCCCCGGCTCCGCCATCCCAGCATCACACGGGTGCTGACGACACCTGCAGGTCAAGTATTGGGCTTTGGGCAACGAAGTCTGGGGTCCATGGCAGGTCGGCCAGATGACCAAGGAGGCCTACGCCGACAAGGCCTACCAATGGGCCAAGGCCCTCAAGCTGCTGGACCCCACCATCCAGCTGATCCTCTGTGGCGAGACTGGTTACAGCACCTGGGACTCGTATGTCATCAAAAACTGCATCAAATTCGACCTACACGGTCTGGGTGGCAGCACCACCGCCAGCCTGGTGGACATGCACAGCATTCACATCTACACGGCCAGCTCTGACCACCTCAAGAATGCCACTGGTAAGGTTTCCTTCAACTAAAGCTAGGCTATTTCCCTTTCTTCCAAGCTAACTCCTCCAAGCCCCGAGATCTGCGGAGCGTGCCATCCAGATCACGGCCGGTCTGATTGATCTGGCCCGTATCGAGAACAAGGTCCCACCCACGGTGCGACGACAGAAGATTTGCTTCGATGAGTGGAACGTCTGGGACCCTGTCCGCGCACCTGGTGAGGAGGGTGCAGAGGAGAAGTGCGTGCATCCTACCCTACTCGACAGACAGCTGCTAATGGCCCTGATAGATACACACTCTCCGACGCCCTGGCCGTGGCCGTCTGGTTGAACGTCTTCATCCGCCAGGCGCAGCACATGGGCATGGCCAACATTGCGCAGTCAGTCAATGTCATTTCTCCTCTGATGACTAACAAAGACGGCCTTCTCAAGCAGCCTACCTGGTGGCCGCTTCTGCTCTTCAGCAAGTACATGCGGGGTGAGACCATCTCCGTCAACGTCCGCTCGGGCGAGTACCAGGGCGATACTGAGCCTGCCTGGATCCGCGGCGCCATCGAGACCCCATGGCTCGACGTCAGCGCTGCTCTCAACGACGGCTATGTGAACCTGGCTGTGGTGAACATCCACGAGACCAAGGACTTTGAGACGGAGCTCAAGGGCATCAAGGGCGAGGTCGAGGTGCACACCGTGAGCGGAGACAACGTCACGGTGGTCAACACAGAGGAGAAGCAGGACGTCGGCATCAAGGAGTCCAAGTGGAACGGCGAGGGCGCTTTTACCTTCCCAAGCACTCCTTCACCCTCTTGCGGTGGAAGCAGTAAGAGTGGTCATCCTAAATGGCCGGCTTTCACGAACCACGCCGACCTGATCTAATGTGTGATCTTGGCCGGCAGGTGACCTGGTGCACTTGGCAAGTTTGTTTTGAGCTATTTTTCTCGAATATGGAACTGGTGGGTTTTTTTGGTTTAGAGGGGATCAGGTCTACGATATGAAATTATGAAATGATTGATGAACTGATTTGTACGTGGCATGGTGCGGTGAATGTTCTGCGAACCACAACTCGTAGGTGTTGAACTCTAGATGAGACACCAATCACACTAAAAAATCACAATCACGAATTACTAGCGAATCCACGGGCATGAGTTAGCAATTGGCACCGGCTTTTTGCTCCCACTAGACAAGCCATCTCTAAGTTGGCATAGCCGTGATAGGCGTCGAGGCAAAATTCAGAGGTCCAGGGTAGGTATCATGATCTGTACGGGACCAGTTCCGCGTATGGGTTCCCATTAGGGGCCGTTTCCTGTCTCGTCTAGCCCTGGTCTAAATTTAGAAGGCGCTTACAACCCATATATCCAGCCGATATGGGCTTCGCTGGCTCTGCACATTGTTAGTCGGCTGTGGCACCGACTGCATGGCACCTAACATGGACCGCTACTCTGCGAAATGGCTTTCCAATCGACGTAACTGATTAGGAATTGACAAATCCAATTCGATATTTGTTGCTTCGTCCGTCAAGAATACCCTGAATTGAGAAAAAAAAAGTCAATGACGTCCATTTTTGGTCGACCAGAGGCTGTGAAAAACTTTGTACAGGGAAGCGAGCGCTGCAGCGCCGACCTGGTCCGACTCGCGCATGTGCGAACAGGTGGGCATCGATTTGTGGCAGAAGAAAGCACTCAAGCAGCCACCCTGCAGCGACTTGGCCAGTGAGATCGAGCTCTAAAATGCCAAAATGGCCCTATTGTCAGGCTGGAATAGCATCATCCCTCGCCCACTGTCGCCCACCATCGTCCGCCATCGTCCACCATCGCCCACGGGCGCGTGCTTCTTTGTTGCGCTGCCCCAGTCCTCTGCCAAACCGCCCCAGACTTAGATCGACCTGAAACAGACCCAGTGCTTCAGTACACGCCTGGCGCTGCCGTGTGGCCCATCATCGCGACCTTGTTTTCGCAAGCGCTTGCTCGTCATCTGGGTGGAAGACAGAGGAGCGAGCTCCATCTCATGGATCCCCCTGGATCCCATGGGGGAGGGACGGGAGTTTGGATGCTAAAAGTACCTCCCCCGCAGTAGTGTTGTGTGGAGGTACATTAAACATGGCTGTCCAATCATGTGCGACCTACCTCCAAAAATAGAGCCGCTAGTGCTTTTTTCGGATAGGCTCAATTTGAGTTAGACGCGCGCCTGCAAGGAACGGACCAATTGGGTGGTGCAAGACCCACCCTAGCTCGCGCCCTGTCTTTTCCAAGGTCAACCATTGAAGCATTCAACACCAAACGCTTTGTTACCCGGACTCTTGGACGTCGACGATCTGTCCCCCTCCCCCAGGCTCTGGCTTTCTTCTTCGGCGCCAGCGCCAATTTGTCCTTTCCCTTCAGGGGTCCCCAGGTCGTCATCAGGGGTACAGGGCCCTTTGTGGCCCCCCAGCAGGCCCCAGTCGATGCTGCCCGCGCCCATGATGTGCATCTCGTCGGCTCCGGCCCTGCCCAGTGCCGCTGCAGACAGATCCCACCCAAACTTGTTCGTGGCAAGCAAAGAGAAGCTCGTCCTTCTCGAGCTAAGCTAGCCGCATTATCGAGATGATCCCTCCCGTCCATTCCCCACCACGCCATGCCGTGCCCTTGTCCTGCTCGATGCCATGCAATGCAGCGACCCCGTTCATTTCTTTTAGGCGCCGCTATTCGCCGCCGCCGCCGCGGGAGCATCTCCAGAGACTCTCTGCCTGTGTGTCATGGACGGCTCTGAAACCTGCACGACGGCTGGCTGTCGAGATGTTTCAACCTCTTCTGGACCCTCGTGCTCGTCCGCTTCTGTCCACACCATCCGAACAGCAACACGCCACGGACTCTATCTGCCGCCGCCCTCGGCGCCCATGAACCCGTCTTTGCTTCTGCTATCCTCTACGCCAAATTGACCGCCACGCACTAGCCTTCTGGCGCTTCCTCATACTCGTCGCTACCGCAAGATGGTTCCTCGTCCCGTCTGGCCCCTCTGCCCATAGTCAGGAGACCCTCTCATGTCCCCAGCCGTAGCCGCCCTGCCGGGAGACCCTTCCTAACCGCCCATCTCTAGACAGCCGCCTCTCCAGCCAATATCAGCGGCCCATTCGAGTTATACTCTCATTCTCAGACACAAGTGTGCCGTTTCATTTCCCTTTTTGTCCTTCTGTCTCGTTTCAGCGGCGCAACCGCCCAAGGCAAGATTGGCCTTTGTCTTTGCCTCGCTTCTGCGATCCATCAGCGACCGTTCCGCAAGCTTAAAGCTGCTTCATATCCGGCCCTTTGATGGCCTCGTTCCTATGCTTCTACTCAAACACGCTCTCGCTCATCAACCCAAGTTTCCATCTTTTTCCTAGTTTTTTCTTTTTTTTCTTTTTCCTTTTCTCGTTCGTATCTGTAACGAATTTCCTCTGTCGCTTTCTTGACTACCGGGCTATACGATATTCGCTTCGCTCCGTCGAATCTCCTCGCCCCATTCGTTTCTCCGTGTATGACATCCCGGACCAGACGTTTCGGCCCATCTTCCAGACCACGGCCGACCCCTTCCGAGACCACGACAGACCAGGCCGGTTGACCCGCGCCTTCTTCACCTTCATTCTCCACGCCTAATCGGTAATTTTCCTCACCTTGCTAGCCAGGGTTCGACCATCACATACCCACATTTACTTCACCTTGACTTCGCCTTGATCACAATCAACCACGACTACAACTACAACCACAACTATACCATTGAACACCTTAAACCGTCACACGACTCTCAATCAACATGCCGAAGCACGTGAGAACCCCCAGCAACTCCCACAACCGCTACAACGGTCCTCTGCCAGTCTCCCTGGCCCCTTCCCCCATGTATAGCCAGCAGCGTATGGCTATGCCCAGCAACTACTATGGAGTCCCTACCACATCCGCGTCGTCTATGGCCCTTCAGACCCAAGCTCAACCTAGCTACGACTCGTACGCAGCAAGCTCTGCGCCTGTATCCATCCCTCCTGTCCAGCACCGCGCTAGCTCGGGTGCCTGGACTCCTCAGGACGACCAGCAACTCTTGAACGCCCGCATGCAGGGCCTCAACTGGGGACAGATTCAGGCCAACTTCTTCCCGACCAAGACGCCCAATGCTTGCCGCAAGCGTCATGAGCGGCTAATGGAGCGCAAGGGCGCCGACGACTGGGACAACCAGAAGCTCCAGCGTCTGGCCAAGGAGTACATGAGCATGCGCAAGGAAATCTGGAGCGGCCTGGCTGCACGCACCGGAGAGAAATGGAACGTAGTAGAGCAAAAGGTATGACAGCCCGCCCTATCAACTTGCACACCACTTGTACTATATCGACACAAGCTAACTTGTATCTCTCCACCCTATAGTGCATGTCCAACGGTCTCAAGAACCTTCAAAGCGCCGCCCGGGCCGCAGCTCGCCGTGACCGCCTAGAGTCCGGCGGTACTCTCTCAGGGTATGACGACGACAGCGGCATCTCCGGCATGGGCCTGACCCCCGTTGACGAACTAGACACATCATATAGTAGCCCCGAGACGACCACTTCTGCCTTGCACTCGGCGCACTCCAGTTCGGCTTCGGCCTCGGCCACCTACCAGGCCCTGCAGCCCACGGCTCACCTCGCGGCCCTCGGCGGCGCCTCGGGCCCCTACGGAATGGGTCCGGCAGCAGCCGCGGCCGCGTACGGAGGCGGATACGGCGGTCACGGTTACTCGTCCAGCGTCAGCTCCACCGCCAGCGCCGGACATGCGTACGGAGGACACGCCGGAACCGGGGCCAGCCAGGGAAACAGCCCTTATCTGACCACACAAAGGCCTCAGAGCTCAGACTTGGCTATTCCCGCTCTTATCAACAGACCCGGTGTCGCTGGCGTCTAAAACCGACAACTAGCTCCAACCAACTCAACTACACATACACATACACACATGCACACACTCATACGCTCCATCACGTCCAATACATCCAACACGCACTCATCCTTTTTCTCCTCCTCCTTCTTTCTCTCTCTCTCTCTCTCTCTCTGTGCGTCTCTTATATCAGACTTATAACTCCCTCTTTATTACTCTGGTATCCCCTCACTCGGGATTTCCACCTGTCGCCGTCCATTCCTTTTTCTATCGGATATTGGGATATAAAACCACCAATCGCTTGCGTGGTATCAATCATTTACTCTATTTGACCACTACATTGATTTTTCTTCTTTACATCACTGCATGGCGAGCAGCAATGGCAGGGCGTTCAGGGCGCTCGGGATTAACGAAACAATGATGATTAGCAACTACTACACTGCTTTGGCTTTCCCCCACCCCCAGTTCAGGAGTTGGAGTATCCGCATAATGGTATTCTTTTCTTTTTTTTCTTTTTTGCGCTCTTCCGTTTTTACCCTCAAAATTGGTGGCAACTGGACCGAGACGACTTTCACTTGTCTTGTACACTAGAGATAGAGATACCAGGGCAATGCAGCTGGAGGATGGGCTTTTTGGATCTAGCATCTAGGTCCCCTCGCTGAGAAATACAACTGCCTTTTTTTTGTGCTTTTGATCGTCATCGTTTTTCTATGGAGTTCTCAATGTACTCTCAAGTAGATAATAGTTTACAATGGTGTTGAGTCGTGTGCAAAACAAGTTGTGACAAAATAAAACCGCGGCTGGTAGTGGCAGACCATAATGCCAGGGCCTTTTATATGCCACAAGATCCCGTCCTGCCTGTCAAATCATACAATTGTTTTACAAATGCCGTCATGACCTCACTGGCTTGGCGGCTTGCAACTGATTGCTCGAGTTCTCCGCTGCCATGATTACCATTTCATCCAGCTCCTCCTCTTCCCATTCGCCCTCTTCCTCGCCAAAAACACTTCTCCAAGCCCTGCTCCACATGCCCTTCTTGTGCACAAGGGCTAGGATCAGGATGGCTGGTAGATGCCATACGCTGGCCCAGAAAAGACCCCTTGCGCTGCCCTTGTGACCCTCAAACTGCCAGAAGCGCACGGACTCGCGAACCAACCAAGCATTGATGGGGAAACTGGTGATGGCAAATGACCAGTCTGTGATTCCCGAAGCGCAGAGGCCCAGGCAAAGGGGAATGAAAACGACACTATATCGTAGGGCGACACGGCCGTTGCGGGCGGGGTTTGTCCAGGCTAACATTCGGAGGCCAGCAGCCTTGTACTCCTCGCGAATCGGCCAGCTGAGGGCCATGAAATGCGGAAACTGCCAGGCAAAAAGCAAGCCAGCCATTATCCAGCCACCAATTGAGGAGCCGTCGCTGGCAAATAGGAGCTCTCGCCAGGAGCCATCCTTGGTGGCAGCCTCGCCAGCAGCCGCAGCCCAGCCCATCAGAGGAGGAATACCGCCAACCAGGGCACCAACCCAGGTGTTGACGGCAGATACGGCCTTGAGCGGAGTGTAGATACCGGCATAGAGAACAATGTTGGCAAAACCCAGACCTGAGACTGTGGGGTTGACGCCAAAGTAGAGGGCTCCAACTCCAGTGGCTCCGGCGAGGACAGCGAAGAGAACTGCGCTTCGGGTGGTGATGAGACGTCTAACAAGAGGACGGTTTCGGGTTCGGCTCATCTTGGCATCGGTCGCAGGCTCGTAGATCATGTTGAAGGCATTGGCACTGGCCGAGCACAGGGCAGTGCCAGTGGAGAGAAAGAACAGAGTGAGCGGGCTCAGGCTGGGCGTCTCAGTAGTGCTAGGGGCGAGCATCTCGGGAACCGGATAGATGGCGTAGGTAGCCATGGCTGTTAACACGACGAGGACACTCAATCGGGGTTTCGAGAGGGAGAGGAAGATGGAGAGGTATTTTCGAAAGGCGCTGGTTTGCGCGGCGGCGTGCGCCGTCAGCTGCGCCGAGGCATCGAGAGGGAGCGGCTTCTCTCCACCAGCGGCGGCGCCGGCGGCAGCAGCAGCCTTTTCTCGGCGCTGAGCCTGTCGTCGGCGATGAGGAGCGAGGGCCGGTTCGGATTGGGTCGATTCGGAGGCGGGGGAAGAAATTGACGAGTCGGCGGGTTCGTTCGTCGAGGATGTGGCTGCAGTGGACGAAATGCCGCCATTGGCGCGGCGGGAGACGATGAAATCGAGGCAATTGGATCGCTCAAAGACTCGGTTAGATAGGAAGAAGATCGGGGACCTAGCAGAGACCGAAGCGATCATCCGGGGAGGCTGGAAGGCGGTGGGCGACGAGATACATCGTCGGAGCAGCATCGAAGCCGGGGTGCTATGAGGGGCTCTGGAGGCGGCTCTCCAGGATGGGAGCTCCGAGGCGAGGACGAGACATCGTGGTGGTCGCATGGTCGCCGGGCGCTTGGATCATGGCGTCCCAAGAGGGATCTCAATCCATTACCGCTGCGCGGAGCTTTGAAGGAGAGGAAAGGAGAGGTGCAGGGAGCAGAGGTTGACAGTGGTACGACTCGGTGATGGGATGGCAGATTTCTGGGAGGTTTCTTCCGAATGGGGAAGTTCTGGGGAACCGGATGACGGAAACGTGACATGTCACGTGGCACCATGACCACCAAAGTCTTCAACAGCTTCGGCTTGCTTGCGATTTGACAATTGGCGCCCCCACGGCGAGTTCTCTCCCTCTTGTACTCGTGTCTCTCCACTTTGTCGTCTCTCCACGCTCCACGCCCAGCGCTCCACACACCGAGCGCTCACTGCTCATGGCTGAATTGGCTGAACGTCCTGAATGGTGATAAAAGCCTAATTATCCGTTTTCGTCCTTAGCGGCCCCAGTCACCATGACTCCATCGTGGGTGAGAAATGGTTTGTAAGTCATATGCCACTCGCAAAATCCAGTAACTGCAATGCGTCTCCTCACCACACTAGAGTGGAGGACTGGCCGTTATCCAATGCTCTCCTGCTATCAATCAGCCCCATCATCGCGTTTTCGGGCCCCATGACCTTTAGCATGTTCTCAAGGAGGAATTCTCCCGAGTCGCTTAGACTACCAAATGCGGCAGCCTAGAATGGAGACGGAGGAGTTGATGGAGAGATTGTGGAGAGAGCCTTTCGGGATTCCGCAAAACCACACCCCACCGCGACTACCTTGTGCCATTCAGTATGGAGTTTGGCAATTCTAGCCGCAAGACCGAGACCCAGATAGTCGCCCGAAGAGTTAAAAAAAAATGGATGAGCAAATGACCTCTTGCATGGCTGATAGATAATGTTGCGTCGAGAGCGGGGGACACATCAGCTCGTCAACATTGAGTCGAGCCACCCTAGGAAGTCCGTCCCTATAAAGCCCTCTGCATTGTTCAACCCTTTCGCTTTCTCCGGAATCGTCGTTGTTTTGTCTTCTTCAATCGCCGCCCATTGTCTATTGTGCCTCCTATTTATTAGCAGTCCCCGTTACATACTGTAATTCGTTTCTGTGCTGTTTCATTCGAGACGGCCGCGTTCACACTAAAAATGCCCTCGCTCCTGGACGCTCTCCGACAGACCAGTCAGGTTGATTGTGATACGCTTGATGTCAATGGTATGGCCCAATTGGAAAATGGAGAATCCGAAATTCCCCAACAAACCTCAATCGCTAACTCTTCAATCTAAAGTTGCTAAAGATCTAGGCCCATTTGTTGACTGCACTTCCAATCAGGTACTTGAATATTCTTTTTCAAGTAATCAAGCATATTGTTGCTGATATGAGAACCATGATCAGGCAATTGCTTTTTTTGAGCTCACAAAGTTGCCCGAAGGCCAGACTGAGCTGCACCATGATGTCTTCATCAAAGAGGCAATCAACGATGCTCGTGGTGCCTTGAAGGAGCATCAAGGCGACATTACTTTTGAGGAATTCGTTGTAGAAATCATGGTGCGTGGTCTCTCGTGTTTCGAATGCACCCGCTTACATTTGGTAGATGGTCAAACTGCAGCTCAACATTGTTTCTAACCTGGTTGGTTTCGTGCATATCCAGACCAACCCAAAACTCTCATACTCCGCGACCGGGACAATCGCCAACGCTGAACGCATGTGCTCGAATAGGCCCTCTAAAATGACCGCTCCTTCGTTAACAAACACGCAGGCATCATTAAAATCTTCAAGACTTTGGCTCCCGATTTTGATGCGAAACGAATATGCATCAAGGTTCCGGCGACTTGGGAGGGCATGCAAGCCTGTCGGATCCTGGAGCACAAGGGTATCTCTACCCTTGCAACAACCATGTTTTGCATGGAACAGGCTGCATTGGCTGCAGAGGCCCAATGCACCTACATTGCGCCGTATGTAAATGAATTGAAGGCCCATTTCGAAGCTGGGTAAGAAAAACATGCTCTCCCCACGAAGCGTAAAAGGACTGAATCTGACATTTCCAGCTACGTCGATGAACACAAGGCCTTCGACTTCTGCCGGGAGGCACAGGCATACTACATTTCTAATTCTTTCCGCACTCAGGTGCTGGCCGCTTCGCTCACCTCCGTTGACGAAGTGATGCAGCTTGCTGGCATCCAGCACGTTACAATCTCCCCCGTGCTCCTCCGCGCTCTCTCTGAGACGGACTTGTCGTCGTGGGATGGCAAGCTGGGCGATTACTTTGCCCAGGGCCCGGACAACATGAGCTGGGAACAAAGGGCGTATCAAACACTAGTCAAGGATGAGAGTACCTGGAAGCTGGCATTCACACGCAGTGGCTTCGGTACTAGCGAAGGGAAGATTATCCAGGCCATTAATTACTTTTCCGATTTTCAGGAGAAGTTGGAAGAGCTTGTAAAACAGCAGGCCGCTTAGTCGTGGCTAAGTACGATTCCAATGCACAACCAATTTACGAGTAAACGGAACAAAGATGGAGCAGAGGGAGAGTAGCAGAGAGGAACAAAAGAAATTGATAGCTCAAGTCCCAGCTATTCCGCCCAACCCTACATTTGACTGTCTCTTTGTCTTCCTTCGTCGCGCGCCCGTGGTGTGAGACCACCACCCATCAGCAAACCCACCGCAAAGAAAATGCCACAATGCGACAATAAGATGCTCACCGATGACACTTCGTCTGTTATGACGAAATGGGCACCGGAAGTTCTTTGTCGGCTGGCCCTGCCTCGTGGATAGGTGGTGGCTCATGTGAGGGACCACCAGCTCTCTAAGAGTTTCCATCTCTTTGAGCGACTGCCTGATTCTAGGGCGCTATTGTGATACTATTCTGGATTCATTAACCATTGCGAATGGAGATCGGCTATTTGAAAGGTTTGGCGGTGGGCACACAGACCTGGTTCTTTGTCCTCCCTCGTGATATTCAGGGTTTGCGGAGGACACTTCGTTTGGCAAGACTAATCTACAAACACGAGGCCCATCAAGATGCTGGAGATGTTTGGAGAACTGAAAATTCTTGATTGCTCCTCAATTCTCATGACAGTTGCTGTGTTTTAGTCATTGTCGACGGCTGAGATATTAATAGATATGAGTTCAAAGTTGCTGGCTTGTTGGAGCCCCCGAATGCACGAGCCTCGAGGCGAGTGCAGAGGCCATGCGTTTCCCTTTTTTCCTGAATAGGGGTCGTCGATTTCTTTGTTCACAACCACGATAGTAAGCGCCTTCGGAGGACCAGAATAGCCACTCTCGAAGAACAATGGCATTTCGCATGGACTCATACTCCTTGCAGACTGAAACGCTGTGCCTCAATATTCGCTTCCGTCTTGTTCATATAACACACCCACATTCTCGAAATTTCATCATGTGCCAAGTTCCATTTACACATCCCCTTAGTCGATCATTATTCCAATTCTTGGCCGCTGCTTATCACTTTAACCCTATTTTTGTGCTGTTGTATCTTTCTGCCACTCAGTGTGTTTCAACTATTCTCCTTCAACACTTCTTGTTCCAGTACAATGCCTGCGGACACAGAGATGGAGGATGCGCCGGCTACCCAGGACACTGGAACGCCAAAGGGGGCCTACGTGACAAACGATGTTGTCGCCGCGAGGTTCAACCCGGCCATCGGGCCTGGTGACGAAGAGTGGCTGTCAGCGTGCCAGAGGTTTGAAAACCTCTTACAAGTAGACCGAAAATCACTTCAAGAGATCTTGATGGAGAATTTCACGCGCCATGAAGCCCGGATGTTCGTTCCTTCAGCATCTCCTGAAATCCAAAAACTACAGGGCTACCGAACCGAGCGATACAAGTTGCTACTCAAGGGGCGTTTCAAGTACGTTAGTGAAGGCTTGGACACAAGACTAGCCATGATGTACTTTGGACTGCCTGTCAAACCCTTTGAATCATCTCTTGACGGGTTCAAAATGGGCTTCGACCAAGTTGAGGCCAAGATTCGGCAGTCTCCGCTACAATTCCTCACTGCTTACGACCACCGAAACTGGGGACAAGACGAACTGAGACGTAAGGGTCCCAACCCGCATTGGTATATCATACTGATTTTGAAAAGGTCAAGAAGCGCCAATTTCCCCAGAAGCTGCTCAAACCGGTGACCAGGTATTAGCTACCCTGAGAGGGGGTCTGAGAGATCTCGAGGACTATGAAGAGGCCGAGACCCTTGACTATGTGCCTGATCTCGAACTACCAACGACACCCGAAGATGATTGGATCTACCTCTATGGGTACCAGGGGTGTGTTCCAATCGTTCCAACCAAGTGGCTTTCGTATTCGACCGGAATCAGGAAATTGCTGTCTCTTCCCTTGCAAAACGAAAGCCCCAGCTGCGACATCGCCCTCGTCCAATTCGACAAAAAGGAGCGTTGCCTTATCCGAATCATTGAAGACAAGCTCCCACTCACGGCGAATAGTCGCACCATGAAATACCTCCAAAGTCATATCTCGAGCCTTCGCGATCATAAAAATTGCTGCGCTTTCTTCATCATGAAGAACTCAGATGAGGCCCCGCATCATTGGGAACCCATGGAAGACCAGCTTGAAGTAGACGTCGCCAAGATCGGATATCCCATGTTCAGCAAGGAAAAGGATCCCTCTCGGAAGATGACTAGCTATGCGTATCTGGCCTTCCCCAAGCAACATATGAGGAAATTCGACGCCAAAGCGTACGGAGCAAACCATTTCAATCGTCACCTCAAGACTGCCATCGAAGTCTTGGTGGGTCAACCGCTTGGCAGATTCCAAGAAGGCGTTTTCAGTCTTTATGACGAAAATGATCCCGACGGCGAAACTAGCCCAGAAAAGATCGCAGGCGCATATGGAGGAATGGGGTTGCACTCCCAGGTTTGGGACAAACTTCATCCTCTATTCAACCCAAATGCCAGCTGGATTCTTAGAAAGACTGAAATTGGACCTGACGAAATACCCATCATCATCCCGAATTACTACGCCCACAAGTTCCCCACGCTTTCAATCAAGAAAGACCGCACCCTAGTTTCAACCCTTCAAGGCTTGGTAAAGACTGTCTGGACTTCTGGCGAAATCAAAAAGATGGCGGGCATTCGCCTTTACACTGGCGCTCCAGCTTTGGGCGGGCCTATCCAACATGCTGATGTTTTTGACATTCCAATGGATGGCGAAGAGCTCACTGCAGATGAAGTAAAATACCTCGAGAAAGATATGGAGAAGTTGTTTTTCGAGAGCCCGAAACCCTGGCTCCTGCTTCAAGTGGAGTGGAATGAAAGCGTCTCGTCAATGTATCCCAGTTGGCTCAATAGAATTGGGACGCCAGCCAAATTTCCTCCATTGAAATCCAGTCTCAAGACCTTTTACGACGAAATTAGGAATCTGTGCAGAGCTAATCCTCCACGTTCTTTCAAAATTGAGGAGGAGTATGTGATCCTGCGGTCTATTGTCCCCCAAGATCGCAAAAACACCTCACTCTTGGACCACCCTATATTTGTTATTAGACCAGGGATAGACGAATCGGAATGGTACAGAATTCGTGCAAGTATCGGCACCTGTGACGTTAAAGTCTCAATTTCGCAGGGGAGTATCATGGACTGGGAATTGCGCATTCCAAAGAGCATCTCTTGGGGGCCAATAGTCTACCACGGTGAGAGCCCATTGACTTCTAGCAGCCAGCCCGCGTGAGTAACTGACGTTGAAAACAGCACAAGTGCGAAGAGAGTTGATCGATTCTCCGCAAGAAACTACTGAAACCTCGGACTCATTGTTTGGAGGGGATGATGCCGAAAACGTGAATCCCGAGGAAGAGGACACCGACATCGAGAATAGGGAAAACCAACCGCCTCAAGGACCCCCGCAACGCCCGCGACAGCTGAAAGAAATGCCAGTAGCACGACATATGGATCCGGGTGAGATGATTAGATACTATTCTGAAATGATGCCGCGACAAACCCATAATGCGCCGGCTGAAGCACCGTCAACAGATAGGCAGCCCGATCGTCGCCCTCGAGTTGAGACCCAGTCCACAGACAGGCAGCCCAATCGTCGCCCTCGCGTTGAGTCCGGCTCAGATGATACCAGGTCTCGGTCACGAGCATGGGGCTCACCGCAAGGAATCTTCGATTACGATGATCCATTCATCTCCAGATATGTGCCTCCTTTGGAGAGTTTGCAGCGCAGCAAAGGCAACGTTCCTATGATCAGCCAAGGTATGCTCACGGCCACGGAGCAGGCTCGCTTCCAGCGAAAGTTTTGGGAGATGCGCAACATCTCGCTGTCACGCGTTTGGGTGTGCCCATACGAAAACTGCGAGTTCACTCGTACAGCTCATGATCAACAAGGAATCAAGGATCATATTGACAGAGAGCATACAATTGTCAGATGCCACTGGTGTGAAACGCCGCTCTGGAGATGGTGGAGTGAAGCGGAGCAAATGAAGCACTTGCGGACGAAGCACCGGGATAAGTTGCTGGAAGCCCTTGGGGAACCCCCCGTCAATGAACCCGAGAGAGCTGCAGCAACACAACCAAGTCGTCCAGAGAGACAACCGTTGGCAGAAATCACGTCTACCGGCCAAGTACCTCCTCGAAGAGTGGGTGTCAGGAGCCTGGCCGAACAACAACGGGACAATCAGTGGCTGCAAGATGTCAGGCCCCAAATGAGGCGAAATGTAATGAACTTTCCTGGTAGAAGGCCTTTCCAGGATCCGGAGTACCGTCAAGCCCAAAGGAATGCGGACATAACTCCTCAAGGCGTCCATGTGCCATCACAGCAGAATCCTCTAACCGCCAAGCCACCGGCTACAACCGAAGCTCCTGGCACTTTTGATGAACCCCAATCACTTCGCCCCAAGGAGCCCCCACGACGCCTGAAGTATCCTCTGGTCAAATGGTATGACAGACTTGGGCCGAACCCATACATTGATCCCTGCGATGAGTGCTGCGTCCCAAATTGTCCGGACCCTAATCTCGGACTTTTAGACGCCCGCGGAGTCTATGAGCATTTTAGGGTCTTTCATCCCGAGTTGAAGTCAATGTGTCCGTTCTGTCACCTTGGGTTTGTCACCCGAGTTAGTGACGGTGGCAAGACTCAGATGGAAGCTCGACCACAAGATGAAATCATTCATCACCTTGAATGCCACGTCCACAGCCTGTGGGACATTCTGCGTCCTATGTCGGTACCAGACACAGCGGAGTCTACACGAATGTCTAAATCGACGCCATCGCTGGTCGCGCATGAAAGGAAGCGATGTCCGCTCTTCAAGGCATGCGGAGCTATCATCAGCTACATGTCGGATGAGCAATTCGTCGAGCACTTGCGCGAGTGTCATCAGAAAGACCTTCGTGCCAAAGTTACCGCGGTTAATATTACAGGATCTTCTGGATCAAATCAGCTTGTTCCACGACAAGGACGAGACCCTCAGACGTCTGACCGCAGTCGACTTCAGACACCGGTTGATGTTGCGCGTCCAGGCGCAAGTGCCAGTCTCGAACCAGAAAACCCTCCTAAGACTTCACCCCGTCGACTCATGTACTATCCTGATAATGATTCGCCTTCCACGAGAAGATCAGGCCGAGAAAGAGGGACGAAGAGAACACGAACCAAATCTCCTGTATCAAGCAGCAGAGTGGCCCCGGCGATTAGCTCGAGGGCTGCCGATGCCGCGACTGCGACTTCTCAAGCTGCTTCAACGCAGCCTAGACCAGCGAAGAGACCACGACCAGCCAGAGATACGCCCCACGCCCAGTCCCAAGATCTTGAATCAAGAAGAGGAGATGACCCTGAGGCTGTTGACAGCCCTCGAGGAAGAAGCTTAAGCCGGGATGATAGTGGTCGAGGAGCCGGTTCCGAGGAGCCACTAGTGGCAATGAATCCGGAATCTGACAATGATCCACGCCGCAGAAGATCACCATCACCAGACTGGGTCAAAATGCTTGGGCCAAGCGACCCCTACTTTCAGCCAGATGAGAGCATGTACTGTTCCAGGTGCCTCCGAAAAGCACCCAAGCATCGCGATCGTAGCCCTGGCCGGGGGCCTATGGGGCGTAATATCGAGCTCGAGGTAAGTTATGACGAATGGAGCCTGTAGGTCCTTGCTAACATTGAATCTAGTATCACTGGGCTCCAGATCGGTGTTGTAAAATCCGGAACGGAGTCGGAGAAGTCATTGGCCTTCCCAACCGTAGTGGATGGATTCCAGCCAAGGAGCTGCCGGAGCGGCTCACGAGCCTCAAGAGCAAATTCTTGAAGAAGTACCCGGCGTATTCTCAAACGATGTACCCGACCAACCCATCGGATCATAACAATAGCCTCTGGCGATCGGATCCGAACAATGGGGACAACAGGGAATGGTGGGGCATCCCTTGGCCTCCATATGAAGGATCGGCCCCATTCCCGGGTGATTGGAAGTATCCCGGTCCTCCACAGGTTGAGACCGGGAGCCGCTCGAGACGGGAGTCAAAGCTGCCACGATTACCGAATGATCCCACTTATCGGTATGAGAGCGATGAAGACTCGGGCGACAACTTGCAGCCGGATATGGACGACACACAAGAGTTTATCGAGGAGAGGGAACAAGAGAACAACCCTCGCGCACCTAGAACGCCGAAGAGAAAGCGCGACGAGGCCACTGAAGCCCCGGATACATCGGAGAGGCCAGAATCAATCAATCTTTCAATAGAAGAGCCTGATCCTGAGCCTGAGCCTGAACCAAAACCCAAGAAGGCAAAGACAACGAAAGGTGAGTCAGCGAAACAAGTTATGAATCCATGGACCACACACTAACATATCAATGACAGGCGCCGCCCGAGGGAGAGGCAGAGGGGGCTCAAGACAACCCAAACAATCGACTCGGCGAAAATCCGCCAAGGCCGCAACCAAGCCCAAGGAAGACGAGGCTCCTACGGAGTCCGAGGCAGACCAAGGCCAGGGAGCCGCCAGGAGACCCGTCTCAGAGTCCGAACCAGCCGAGGAATCGGAACAAACAACGGAGCCAGCAACCGAGAAATCGGCCAAGCCCAAGAGGAAGAGGCCGGCCAAGGGTAGCATTGCGCCGAGCCGAGCTTCCAGCAGAGCTTCGGTAGTTAGCAAGCGAGCGGCTCGGGAGGCGAGTCTTGCAAGCTCGAAGAAGTAAGCCGGAATGTGACTAAGGAGTTCTCGTTGGAGTTGTGTGATGTTTTTTTTTGTCGCTTGAATTTCACATCAATCGTTCACTCACTACTGATCTCCTGCGTTCGAGTTGTTTGCCTATTACATAATTTGAGTGTTACTGTCGAGTAGTCAATTTCATTGTCACGGTGGGATAACGGAGGCACTGCAAATAGATCTTGTTGACAATAATTGCATTTTGTTGTTACGTGACACACCAATAACTCCGCCGTATTAACCGAGTTCCCTTGTTCCAGTTCTCCATCTTGTAGCCAGACGCAATCCTTTTATGCGTTTATATACCATCTAGGGCTTACTTCCAGAGGCTCAAACCATTGCTCCGCCCATAATGTACAAAGTCCTGATACGCTTTGGAGCTTCTCAAGAAGCTTAAATTTCCCCGTTTCGCCAAACAAATCCATCAATTTCCATCATTAGAGGGCTTCAATAGCCTTGAGAAGGACATCCAGGCCCTTGGGATCCATGTCACCCTTATCCCCTAAAAGGGAGCCAACATCACTCAGGATGCCCAAGGGGATGTAGCATCCGGTCTTAGCTTTGTCCAAGCTGTCCTTGAGCTTACTCGTGTGTTCCCACTCCTTGGCTGCCACCTCCGCCCGTTCGATAACCCTGTTAGAGATACCGCACATGGCGGCACAGTGCATGCCGAAACTGCCCTCGGCAACGCCGTCTTCAAGCTTGTACAAGAATGTGACGCGGCGTTCCTTTTCATCGACATGGATTTGCATCCTGCGGGCCAGAATCTCGGGGTGGTTCTCAAACTCGGTCGCAAGGGAGTGGTAATGTGTGGCAAAGTAACCAATACAACCGATATGTGTGGCTACATGATGAAGCACTGCCTGAGCAACTGCGACACCGTCATATGAACTAGTTCCTCGACCGAGTTCATCCAAGATGACCAGCGAGCGTGGCGTAGCTTCCGAGAGAATCTTCTTCGTCTCGGAAAGTTCCACAAAGAAGGTCGACTGTGCGGCAAAAATGTTGTCGTTGGCGCCGAGACGCGACATGATGCGATCAACAGGAGTGAGACGGGCTGAAATGGACGGCACGTAGCAGCCGATCTGAGCCATGATGACAGCAATGCAGGTCTAAATTCATGTTAACGTGTTTGCAAAGTTCAACAGGGGATCTTCACTTACCATTCGAAGTACGGTGGACTTGCCAGCTGCGTTGGCTCCAGTAAGCAGACTAATCTTGGCTTGATCGCCACCAAGCTTGATATCATTGGGTATAAAGTCATCTACAGTGTTCATCATGCAAGGATGACGAAGTTCTTCGAAATCGACGACACTTCGCTCCTGATCGACTAACTGAGGTCGACAGCTTGGGTGGCCGAGTGACCCAGATGCCTTGGCCAAGCTGACTAGACAATCCAGTTGCGAGACAATTTTAATGGCTTGCAGCCAGGTTTCATAATCAACATCGAACTTGCGGAAGAACCTGGAAGCGACATCACGGACAAGCTGCGAGTGGGTTTCTTCGGCTTCCTGCAGCTCCCGGACAAGCTTGGTGAGCTCCGGAAAGTACCATCGCTTCACATCCTTTGTTGCAGACATTTGACGCCAACTCGAGGGAACCTTGACGCTTTTCGGGGCCTCCACTTGATAAATCTCCTTACCGATGTCAGTGAATTTGAGAGTCTTGCACTTGAACTCCTTCTTCTTTTCGGTTAGGATGTCAGCGAGCTGCTGCTTGATTTCGTCGATCTTGTCCAAGCTTTCGTCAAAGTCCTCGTCAATGCCGCGCTCCGGGATCAACAATTTCTCATCTCGAGCCTTACGACGGTCAAAAGCAGTCTTCCAGTAGCTCAAGGGTTCTTCAAGGCTAGGCATGGAAGAAATCAGACGATCAACCAGGCCATTGCCGCCCTTGAAGGAGCCAAGGAATCCCATGGTATACTCAATCTGCTCAAAACCTTCCAGGACTCGGACAAAGTCCTCGGCTTTACAAGCGCCAGCATGAATTCGAGAAATAAGACGCTCAAGATCGGGCATCTTGACTAGCTGTGAGGCAAACTGTTCACGAACGGTTTGGTCGGCGTTCAACATTTCAACCGCGTCCAGACGTTCATTGATTCGTTCAATGTTGCACAGGGGGTGCGCAACCCACTGTCGGAAGAGTCGCTTACCAAAGGGCGTCACGCACTTGTTCAGGAGATTGAACAGCGTACCTTCAGAGCCACCATTGACTGAGTTGGAAAAGATCTCCAGGTTGATCAGTGTTTGGCCATCCAAAACCAGGGTGCCGTTGCTCTGAATGGGGTTGTAAGTCTCGAAATTGCCCTGGGAAAGCAAAGGTCGCTCGAGCTTCAGGAATCGTAGATATGACACAAGAGCCCCGACGGCTGACATCAGTACGTCATCATCTCGGTGGTTCTTGAGAACCTCGGGCCAGACCTCCTCCTCCTTGTCCTCAGCGACGAAATACTGGCTACAGTCAAGTTCTCGTCGGGTGGTGTCTGCATCCCAAAATTCGGTACCGGGCTTGAGATGTGTCCAAATGGTAGTCGGGCTAGTGTTGTTCTTGAGGATGCGCAGCGCCTTGGTTGACAAATGGGACTTTTCGAGGAGAAGTTCTCGGGGAGTGGTCTGGGCAACCAGCGTCTCGAATTTGGTCAAATCAACGTCGTCCACAAAGGATGAGAGGAAGAATCGGCCAGTGGCAGTGTCTGCAAACGCAACACCAAAGGCAGGCAAGTCATCAATAACGGACTCCTTGATCGCAACACAGTAGGAGGCCATGTCATCTTGAAGCATCCCACCATCGACGAGGGTACCGGCAGTCAGAACACAAGCGAGTTCACGCGTAATAACCTTGTCTGCCTTTTTGCCACTCTTGTCCTCACGCTCTCGCATTTCCTTGCCCAAGTTCGTTTCCTTCTGATCGACACGGGCTACCTTGTACTGCTTGGCGATGAACTGGTTGACCCAGTAATCAAGAGAACTCTCTGGAACACCAACCATGCGCATGTTGACACGGTCAGTCATCTTGAGATCAAATTCTTGATGACCAACCGTGGCATCGTTCTCGTAAAGTTCATAAAATTTGCCCTTCTTGAAGAAAAGGATGGTGTCCCAGAGGTTCTGCTTGATCTGCCAGTACTGTTTCTCGAAGGGCGAGAACTTATTCCAAGCCATTGGCGGGATGTAAATTGACCTGGTGTCATACTCGGGATCGTCGGGTGTTCGCTTTTCCTTGTCCATGATCTTGGCAAGCCACGGATACCTGTCCTCTGGCTCTCTAGTGTGTGCTTTTTCCTTGAACTTGGGGTCTCTGGCAGCGCGTTGAGCGGGTTTTGTGACGGGGTGCTTCTCGGTAGAGTTGGGATCATAGTTCCACTGGACTGCAGTGGAGGTTTCAGGAAGATCTTCCATCATCTCATCGTCAATACCTCCCAGGTCAACATCTTCGGGTTCCTGGATGGGAGATGAGATATTGGATCGCTTGCGGGGTGCTTGGGTCTTTGCAGCGCGCTTGCGCTTCTTGGAAGGACGCTGCTCTCCATCGGAGTCGTCTGACACAACGAAGTCGTCGATATCATCTGGATTGGTCAGGGCTTGTCTCGGGGTATAGGAATCGCGAAACGTACCATCATCTTCCCCTGCTACTTCCGCAGCTTCCTCATCATACTCGTCGTCATCTTTTACGACCTGCCGTGCTCTTGTGCGGCGTCGAGCGGATGCACCGGTGTACTGAAACGGTTCATCGTCATCGGAGGACTCGGCGTAACTAACAACCTTTTTGACCTGGGCGGAGTCGATAGTTAGCCCAAGATTGTCTCGACAGGAGCCGGGGTATGCATGGGGAATTTACCTTCCGAGTAGGACTGCTAGGGAGGGCGTCTTTCTTAGATTTCTGCTTGGGGCTCGAATTAGTTCTGGGTTGCTGCGCGGAAACGTGAACCCCTATCCTACCTTGACAGCCGATTCCATGTTCTCTTGGGAGCTCGGAGGGTCGATCGCGTCGCTGCTGGGAACAGGAGTTGAAAGCTTGACCGCAGACTTGACGGAGGGTTTCGCCTTGGGAAGAGAGTTGGCCTTGGTGGTCTCCTTAAGGGTGGAGGAGACTTTGGCGTTGGGGGTAACCTTGGAGAGAGGAGATGAAGCTGCTGCGGCGGGAGTTGAGGGAGCGGCTTTTTGAAAAAAGGAAACGATGGATCGCTGTTTGGCAGACGAAGTAGAAGCAGCTGGCTTTGTGGCCTTTGCAGGCGTGCGCGCTACTGAAGCTTTGTCGCCCGCCATGATGGAGGTGACTCGCCAGTGGCTATCGCTCGACTATCGTTGGCAAATGAGATAGATAGAAAATGGTTCGCAGCTGTGAATCACCGAAGAAAGGAGAGTATTAACCAGTAAAGACAAAAAAGATTAATCAATTGTTGCGGAAACCTGGGGATGAAAGATGGGGAGTGTCGATGAAGATGGAATTCGTATGGGGAGGAGGAGACGCTCCAACGTGCATCATAAGTCAGTAGCGAAAGTCGATCGCGCGTCGCGGGACAGGAGGGCGCGTGCGCGTTTTCGCGTAAAGACATTTCTTTTTTTCAGGGAAGGAAGATTGGGGCGGGTGGGGCACGGCACTTGCTCCTGCAACTGCTACTGGCGTTAGGTAGGCAGGAGCGATAACGCAGATGAGAACTGGTAGGTGCACGCGCCAACCGTGACCGCAAACACTGTGAATCTGTACTGTCTCCGTGTCGGAGCTCGTATCGGCAAACAAACAAGCATGTGCACAACCCTGGAAAAACAAAACATCACTACATGGTATTGCTTGGATCACCTTCTCCCACAAGATGAAAAATCGTGTCAATTCAATTTATTACTCACGAAACTAAGGGTATCTTCATCATTATGCTCCTTGAAATGCAGCAAAACTCCCAACGAACTGGCAAACAGGAACGTAGTGACTGTTGATAACGCAGCGCTTTCCCACCCACCATTCCCTCGTCATTGTTTGAAAAAACCAGGCAGTCTTCTTGATCTCATCATGAAACTTGCGTAGAAAAAGAGTGAAACCCTTTAGTCCGGGGATGTCTCAGGTCATCTTTTTCCCCAGCACCCAACCCACAAACTTGCCCACCACTAGCATCAGCCAGAATACCCAGTACTGAAGCCCTGTGCTGTGCCCGGCCTTGAGCCTGGCTCGCGCCCCCTTGAGGATCTTCATGGCTCTGGGGGCTGCCAGCTTGTCGTACGCAGCGATGGCGTCCTTGAGCGTTCTCTCCTTGCATACTTGTTCTGCCAAATCCCACGCGTCGGCTAGTGCCAAGTTCGCTCCGTATCCAGCGAATGGGGTGACGGCGTGGTTGGAGTCGCCGATGAATATGACTGGTAGTTGATCAACCTTTTCATGAGAGAATGCTTCAATCTCCTTTCCGCTAACGCATAGCACCGTCTTGGGATCCGTGTGCTCGACAATTGTCTTGAAGGGCTCCTGCAACTCTGACCCAAGCACTAGACCCCGGTTGATCACCGCCTGAACCTGCTCAGCATTGTTCAAGTCTGGTGGTGTAACCTCAGTATCCTCAAGGTGACCGACTCCCCAAACGAGACTGTGTTTGTCGACGGGAGAGAAGAAGCATGAGACGCCTGTGCCCGAAAGCATGAAACCCCAGTCCTGATCAACAGGCTTCGGGACGTCGCCTTCAAATCGAGACACTCCGCCTCGAAGAATGACGCCTGCAAACTCGAGTTTGTTGTTTGGTCGTACGCATGATCGAATTTTGCTGCTGGCTCCGTCCGCAGCAATGAGAATATCGCAGTCCTCCTCGGTGATGGTCTCGTTTTCAGGGGGTCCTCTGGCCACCTCTACTCGGACTCGACCATCATCGAGGCGTCGAGCTGACACGCATTTGGCACCCCATTGGATCGCATCGTCGGGACCGAAGCCATCATGGAGGACCTGTCGGAGGTCTTTCCGAGCCACTCGGATGCTGGATGCTGGCATTCCCTCGACGGGCTTGTGACGAAGACTGATTTGTTCTTTCCAGTCAGGGCCCCAGATGGTGAAAGCGCCGGTTCCCTCAAGTCCAGAGATGGCCTTGTCCAGGATTTCATCGAGGAGTCCGAGCCTCCTCAAGGCAAGGAGTCCACCAGAGACGGAATGTCCAGCGAGGGATAAGGTGTAAGTTTCGCGCTGAGCTGTGATTTCCTGGGAGTCACGATCGTAGATGTGAATAGTCGGAGGTTTCCAAGCCGGGCTCCAGAGTTTTCGAAGTCCGACGACAAAGGCGGAGCCAGCGACACCGCCGCCGGCAATGATAATGGTCTTTCCTTCAAGGAAGTGTCGCGGTGCACCTGGTCTGTCTTCCATAGCTGTGGTATTTGGTGCACTTGGCCGGGCATGAAATGACAATAATAATGCACTGAGGTAAGAAAGAAAAAAGGCTCAACAAGCAAAAGACTTGGTTCCCAGCAACGGGAAGAAACTATCGATTATATCAACGAAACCAGGAGACTTTCGTCTTTGCTCGTTTCGCTCAGTCGTAGCCACAACTCACATTCCGGTGTTGGCGGGCCCGATGTCCTACGGCGTCCGGGTGGCTACTGACCGCCCGTGCATACACTGATTTCCCTTCTGGGAATACGTATTACCGCTTCTGGACGCTCGTCTCTTCGCCGTGGAACTACACCAGACGAAAAGTCTTAGCCGGCGTGCGCCTCGTGTGTCGTTTGCTTCCTTTTGTTTGACCAAGTTTTGTTTAGTCGAAAACTAGAGAGCGGGCTTGCAAACATGGGAATTCGTGTGAGCAGTTGTGCGCCGTGGTGGCCTGTTAGCGATAGCGGCTGAACCACCGATGATGCGGGCAATGTGCAGAGTGTGGTCTGCGTTGTGCCACACTGCGTCCGGGGTTCTTGCGCGGCCTGATGCCACCTGTGAGCTTATTGTCGAAGGATGCTGATGCACTCCTACCGTATGAAGCTTCATTTTTTACTCGGATTTCCTATATTGTGCACTCGTGTTGGATACACCCGTATGCAACCAACATTATGCGTTGTTGAGCGTCGGCCGCTCGGCCTCGGGCTTGACGGATAGTTGAGGGTTCCGAGCTTGAGTGGTGCGGATGGAGCTCGTTGGTGATCAATTTCCGCAAATCGCTTCAATTCCGAAATTCGAACCCGCAGTAAACCCGCAGCGGCTGTTACGAGTTACTCCAAGCTTCTGGCTGACGACGAGCGGGAACACGCATCAGACCTTGGGGCCCCCATGGGCATCGTCCAGATTGGGACATTCGTACTGGAGGTGCTTGGCGGGACACGGGTTGTAATGAATGCTTGTCGTCTAATTCGCTAATCGCTGCCAGCTGAAAGTTGGATTTGACGAGCAGTACTAAAACGGAATAACGGCCCAGATGAATGCTTAAAATTACTGGAAATAGCATTATGGTTATTCACGGGCATGTCTTCCGGAAACAATTCTCACGTCACAATGAAACACAATTTCCAGCTCCCCGGCTTGGGTGGTGTCAAACACGCGGCAAAGTTCGCACCCACTGCCTATTGTTTACCCGTCAACTTTGGCACACCCACCCCACCTTGACACCCTGTGGGTGACTGACCAAACCCCTCCAAATTCAAATATGCAACCCCGCGATGACTTCAAATCTATCGTCACTAAAAAAAAAATTAGAAATTAAGAAAATTTCAGCATCACACACTGTGATCTTCCACCGACCCGCACCATGTCGTCCGACCTGGCTGTGGCGCCCGTGTTGTCGACCCCCGACGAATACATTCTCGAAATCGAAGCCCCCGCTCCAGATAGCGTGCCGACGTCCTCCCTCTCTGAAGATGCCCTCAGAGCAACGTACGAGATCGCCCGCACCGCCGACGAGATTCGGGCCGGCGGATGGCGCCGTATCGGTCTGCAGTTTCCTGACTTCATGCTTGTCGATTCCTCCCGCGTGGTTGAGGCTCTCAGCAAGGAGCTGGGGCCCGTCGAGGACGGAGGCGCCGAGAGGAGGATTTACATCCTAGCGGACAGCAGTTACAGCGCATGCTGCGTCGACGAGATTGCGGCGGAACATGTGCGCGCCGACGTGGTGGTGCATTATGGAAGGACATGCTTGAGCCCGACAAGTCACCTGCCGGCCATTTACGTCTACACGAGCCACGAACTCGACTACGATGCAACCATGTCGGAGATTGAGAGGGAGTTTGGCGACAAGGAGACAAAGTTGGTGGTTATGGCCGACCTCACATACCAAGACCACGTCGCAAAGCTGGTAAGTCGACTCAACGATAAGGGATACGCCAATGTAATGGCGACGGATGTGGTGCGTGACCCAGCAGCCCTCATTCCCAACCGGACGATTGTGGGAGAGCCCATGGATGAAGGCCACTGGAAGTCATACTCCCTTATCCACATCTCCGATCCTCCGGCCGCTCTGCTCATGGCTCTCCAATCACGTTTCGCCTCCCTTCACATCCTCTCAACCCCGTCTTCCGAATCTCCTTCCTTGACCAACCCCACAATGCGAACCGCTGGGGCACTTCGTCGCCGTTTTGCTAAGGTCCTCTCCCTCGCATCTGCCGGTGTTATCGGCATTCTTGTCAACACCCTGTCCGTGTCAAACTACCTCTCGTCCATCAACCTGCTGCGCGAGAAGATTGCCAAGGCCGACAAGAAGAGCTACACCGTAGTCGTGGGCAAGCTCAACCCAGCAAAGCTGGCCAATTTTGCCGAGATCGAGGGCTGGGTTGTGGTGGGGTGCTGGGAGAGCGGACTTATTGAAGAGGATAGCGGTTACTGGCGCCCGGTGATTACGCCGTTCGAGCTGGAGGTTGCTTTGATGAGCGAGGAAGAGCGCATCTGGGGCGGCGAATGGTGGGGAGGTATCGAGAAGCTTCAGCTTGAGGAGACTACCGAGGAGAAGAAGAGCGAAGGAGAGAATGGGGCGGATCGACAGAACGGTGAAGTCGAACCGGATTATGATGATGTTCCTGGAGGAGTGGAAGGCGACGAATCCCAGGCGCCCGAATTTGATCTCCGTACCGGCAAGCTTGTCGGCCACAGCCGACCGATGCGTCTCCCGGTCCGCAAGGCCGACGCCAACGCCGACTCTACAACGAGCACCAACGGAACAAACCGTACCCGGCAGTCGGATGCCCTGGTCAAGCGGGCGGCCGGCGAGCTCGCAAGCATCAACGGCGTGGCCAGCCCCGGCGCCGAGTACCTGCGGTCGAACCGCACATGGCAGGGCCTAGGAGCCGACTTTGACAACGAGACGAGCACCGTAGTAGAAGAGGGACGCAGCGGCATCGCGAGGGGATACCACGTGGGCGAAGAAGAAAGTCGGCACTAGGACTTTTATAAAGAAGAAGAAAAGGAAGAAAAGGAAGAAAAGAAAAATGTGTAATGATACCACACGAACGAACTATTTTGGTCTATACTTTGGAGTTTGAGGTCACGGGAAAAGAAAAATGGGACAAGGCATTCCACGTCAACAATTGAAACAAACAGAGGACATTTCTTTTTTTTTTTGGGTCAAAAAACTTCAAATTCATCATTTCTTCTCATTTAACTCATCTAAGCTGAAAACCGTCCCCGTGATCGGAGAGAACCGCTTCATCATCGTCGTCATCGCCGCGTTATCAATCGCTTTACTAGACTATCCGGACGCCATCCCCATGCGACTCTGAGAATAGTAGTAGTAAAAAAAAAAGGAGGAGAGTTCGAGATAAAAAAGAAATCTTGAGAGAATTTTGATGGGTGTTGTGGATGGGGAGGGTATGCCTTTCCAGGCAAGCATCCGCCCAAACCCATAAGGAGATAGATATGGAGCATGCCATTTGTGCGGCAGTTTGGGGGAAGGGAGACTGTCGACATAATAAATGTGGGAGGGGGTTCGTTGTTGTTGTTGTTATTGGTGGTGTTGGTGTTGATGGGGGAGGGGGAGGGGGAGAGTGTGTTCCTTCGTAGATCCATCCAATATCATGTCCATCCTTTCTGTTCCGTTATAATAATAATAAATCGTTGGAAATAAGGGAAGTCGTCTAGGGAAAATATTTCATCGTCGAGATATCCGTAAGGGGGAGGTGTTTCTCTCTCACCTTTCGAGAGAAGAACACACGCCCCGATCGTAGCCATCCATCCATTTGAATTCATCCTCATTGTCGTGTTTTAAAAATTATTTCATTTCGTAGACACAAACACGGACGAATCGTAGGAGAGGGGGGACCAAAATGTTCCGTGTCGTCAACACCGCACGTACTGTATCATTTTTTGATCCCACTTCGAATTCATCCGCGTTGTAAACTCATACCGATAACCACAGATCGTAAGGGAATCGCGACGAGGGATAGTCGCATCGTCATTAATGTCTTTAAGCGTCGTGAGAGGGAGCAGGGGGAGAGGGCCTCAGGCCGCGAGATGCGGGTCGTCTCATGCCGTCGGGCCCCGGCCAAGTTATTTATTTGGTTTTTTTTTTTTCAAGAAATATGTTTCGGGTACATCTGGCGGGCCGCCCGGCGATGCAGAGTGGAGACCCGGGCCGGAAGCCCCGGCAACACGTCGTGGACGTATATGCGGCCGCGGAATTCATGTGCTTCTATGCAACCAGCTTGCATGGCCTTTGGACCTCTTAGACGTAGACACGGCGGTGAGGGCTGCGGTGGCTGCTGTAGCGAGAGCCAGAGCCAGAGCGCGAGCGGCTTCGGTGGCTGTGGCGGCTGGAGTGGTGAGACGAGCGGCGGGTGGTGTACTTGCGCTCGGTCATGCCCATGCGGTCGCCGTGGCCGAAGGCGACCATGGAGGTGACGAAGAAGAGGATGATGTTGATGATGGCAAAGGCCCAGCAGGACTTGAGCATAGCGCAGGGCTTGTCGGTGGTCCAGTTGTAGTCAGGGCCGGTGACGGTGACATCGCCCAGGCGGTAGGTCCAGTCGGTGCTGCGCGAGACGGACGTGCAGTCGGTGTAGCGGATGCCGCGAAGGTACCAGACGGCAGCGATGAGGGCACCGACAAAGGCCAGATCCACGAGCCCCACGAAGAAGGCGTTGGCAGACGAGCGGTGGTACGAGAAGAGGGTGAAGAGAGCCCAGGCGAGCGCGAGGACCGACACGATGAAGAGGACGAGCATGGAGTCGGGAGTCAAGGAGTTGGCCTTGTTGAAGCCATCTACGAACCAGGCGAGCATGCCCATAGTGGGGATCTAGTTGGGCAGAGTCAGCAAAATGGAAATGTTTCAAGAGAATGAATGCATCTTCAAGTTGGGTAGTTTGGGCCCAAGAACTGGGCCCCCCCCCCCCCCCCCCAATGCCCCGCCAGTGCTCAATGGAGCAGCGTGGCATATTGACAGCAGGCAGCGAGGCGGGAGGATAGGAAAGAACGCCGAGGTCGCTTACCAGAGTGATGATCTGAAGGATCCGGTTAAAGACGAAGATGAGTGCGAAGAACATGATGGCGGCTTGTGAGGGTCAATTCGATAGACGAAGGACAATGGCGAAGGTCTCGCGACGAAGATGAGAGCGAAGACGTTATTGCGCGCGGTCGATGCGTGGGGTTTGGTTTGCGACGCGGGATTGGGGTGTGAGTATTTGTCTCTTTCTTGCCTGAGGGAGAGAGAGAAGAAAAAAAAGGTGGAACGCCACAGGATGATGCAACCGATGATGTATAGCTGTATCAGTCGTGGAGGGTGTGTCGCATTGCAGATGCAGTCGAGCTGAGACGAAACGTGATTTGGTCTTGGAGGACGAAAGTCGGAGGGATACAGAGTATGATTGAAGCAAGGAAAGAAGAAAAGAAAAAAAGGGAAACTCTTCTTGCATGAAGGAGGGTGGGAAGTTTTTGTATTAGGTACGGAGCGGAGCATCAAGGTCGAGCCAGCTTGAGCTTGGGGTGGTGCTCGTGCTTGCGCTTGCGCTCTGGTTTGGGCCTTGATTCCCTCCCCGGGGGCGCAGACGTGGGTGCGTGGGTGGGAAAATGCGTGAGGCTGGGGTTTCGTGGTTTGCTTGGACGGGCTTAAGCGGGATGGTTGGTGACGGCGGCCAGGGTCTCCGGTCGGGTGTACAGGGCGTGCGCGGGGCCATCGGGGGCCATTGAGGGGCCTATTGGGGCCTGTGGCCGGTGCGTGTGGGAGGCTTTTAGTGGGTTCCTGCAACTTCCTGGTGGGGGAGGGGCCTGGAGGGGCCGCCTCGAGGAGGGTGGGGCCCGACGGTTTAGCGGATGATTGCTCTTTAGTGGGGAATGGAGTGGACATGTCCGATGGATGGCCAGGGACCGATGGGAGATGGGAATTGCGGCAGGCTGGGGAGCGGCTTTCCTGCGACCCGCTCCAGGATCGATCCATGGGCAGGGATTTCGTTTCTGAATGAGAAGAATATCGGCCCAAAGCAGAGCCATTACGAGTGCAGAAGCATACACGACATTGAAGGGGCAAGCTAGATGGAGGGGTGGGCGGGAGGCTGGAGGGACAGAGAGACGGAACGGCAGCTGAAAAGAGCCCATCCATCATGATACACGTTCGGATATCCCGCTTCGCAAGCTGCATGCGCGACCAATCACAGCCCGAGCGCAAACGGAACGTGATTGTATCGAGGACCTCAACTCAACCGCTCATGCCTCTGACGCGCAGACGGCTGAAAGGAGAAGAGGCGACAAGAAATGGCCAGAGCAAGAAACATCTCCGGGGAATAGATTTCAGGCAAAAACAGGCAGGCATACGTACATACAGTCAGACGAACAAGAGATGGTGGGAGGCGACACAGCGCGGCAGGGATCGTGCCCAGTTTTTTTTTTTTTCGCTTTCCTCCTCGATTCTTGATTCTCGTCCTCGCCACTACGCGAGATGCGCAGAGGCGAGGACGACAGCAGATGCGATGCGCCTGCACGCTGCAACCATCTTGTCATTGACAGTCCAGACTCTCGGGCCAGGAAAAACACGGCCAGCAGTAGCAGTAGTAGGCACAGACAACACAGTATAGCAGGGCCAAGCAGGGCCAAGCAGGGCCAAGCAGGGCCAAGCACAAGCCCAGCCAGCAAACAACAACAGAGACCAGCATGAGACCCCAAGCAACCACAACGAATGACATCTGGTCATCTCCGAGAGCTCATGCATGCGCGCCCATTTCCAAGGTCTCCCCACGGTCCAGTCCAGCGCTGTCCACGGGCCCGACTTTTTGACGGCGCTGTTCGCCCGTGTCCCAGAACGGCCAGTGCATCATTGGTCGATCAGCCGGGACGATGAGCTTTCAATGCGAATTGATGAACAGGCAAGAAAATGAAGAAGAAGAAGAAGAAGAAGAAGAGGAAAAACGCAATCCGGGAATCGCCCCACTCCATCCGCTCCGGGTATCTTGCTCTTCCCCTCCCCCTCCTCCTCCATCTTGGATCCCTCTCTCTTCCTCGCTCGCTCGCTTGCACTCTCCCGCACTCATGGCGAGACCATCATGTTCCAGACCTCGGAGACTTTGCAGTGGGGAGAGAGGGGGTCGCTATCTCGGTCGCCCGTCCAGGGTTGTCAGAGTGGGGACCAGGGGTGTGAGCACGACGTCATCGGAAATGGCGGGGCTGGGACCAAACAAAAAAAGAAACGAGCAGTTTTTTGCAGTGCAGCCAAGTAAAAAAAGAAAGTGGCTGGCTGGCTGGGCAACACACACACCTGCAACGCACCAAGCCCACAAGCGGCTGCGGGAGCTCGATTGATCTGCCCAGGATGCTCAAACTCCAGCCTACCAATTAATTTAAATCCAATCAATTCAATTCATATTCTGCAACGATGAGGTTTGGATGGCGAAAAAAAAAAAAAAAAAAAAAAAAAGGCCTCTTCAGTGGCCGCATTAGGAAGCTCAATCTCTGAGCTCCCAGCTCCCAGCTCCCAGCTCCCAGCTTGCAACTTGCAGCTCTCTCTCTCTCTCACTTCGCCTCCTCCCATGTCAAGTGCCCAAGAACTCAAGCTCAAGCTCAGGGTGTTCAGCTCCCCCCAGATCAAGCATGGCACGGCATCCCATCGCCCATCGTCCATCGGGCCCTGAATCTTATGCACGACAGAGTGGTACCACAGCCTCGTCCCGTCCGGCCCCCATCCAGCTTCCTTTTTTTGCTCCCTCTCTTCTTGCTCGATCCACTTGCAAAGAAACCTCATCACGTTTCGAACCCTAGAGAAACGCGCCACAAAATATGAGAGGCGGGATATTGTACGGAGACAGCAGGTCATTTCCCGGCACTTAATGGGGTCGTTTCGTCCTCGTGAACCCAAGGCCCGTGGGTTTTTATTTTATTAAAATCAAGGAGGCCAGGTCTTGGACCTTGGGCACAGACTAGTTTCCTTCAGCCCAGTTTCCCCTTCCCTTGGTGACACAACCTACGGGAGTAGTGCTGCCGTTTCTTGCAGTAGTCCACAAATCTAGGTGGACGGACGGTGTTTTGTTTGATTTGACTTTGTTGTTTTTGTTGTTGTTGCCGCTAATCACAAACCCCTCCCTAGCCCTTCATTCATTTTCATGTCCTCATCAAACTAATTACTCGTGACTATACACTATTCACACACTCTCACGCACGTACACACATTCAACATAGATGACTCCGCGCACAGATCCGTCTCTTTACATGGCCGTGATAAACGACTCAACCGACTGCTTCCTTCGCAGCATGTTGCCGTGACCACCATCGTTGTACCCCAATGCCGTGGCCCTTCCGCCACCGGCCCCGCTCGCGGCTCCTCTTTCCCTGTATGACCTCCGCGTCCGTCTAGATCCCGATCCGGAACTGATGCTCGCCGCCCCGGAGCTGGGTGCCGGCACCATCAGCCGGTCACTCCTGCTGTTGTTCCTCCTCCTCGGCGCCGACCCGCCCTCGGAGCCGGTGCTGTACACAGGGCCCTCCGACCCCCCTTCAAAGTACTCGGCGTACTCGTCGTCAAAGTCCTCGCCCTCGAACTCGGCCTCGCTTCTCCCGCTGGTCCCGCTGCTTCCCCACGACTGCGGCACAAGCCAGCAGTGGGACCGCTCGTGCGCCGCGATGCCCATACCGTTGTCGTCGCCTTTTCGGCTCGACCGCTTCCACGGCGGCATCTTGGTGCCCTTGAGTCGCGGGCCCAGGTGGTAGCTCACGCCCTCCGTGTGCCGCACCCGCGCGTCGTCAACCGCCACCGACGCCAGAGTTTGCAGGATGCCGTAGATGAGCACCCACCGGCCCCGACGAGCGTCCGCCGGGTCGACCTCGCCTACGCGATCGCCCTTTTCGAATCGCACAAATGCGTCCACAAGGTCGCTCTGCACAAAGTCGCTGCCCAGCGCGTAGATGTTGGTGCTCTCCGTGTAGGCCAGCTGCACGCGGCGTTCCAGCGCTCCAGCTCGCGAGCCGTTGTTGGAGTCTGCCTTCTTGCTAGACTTGAACAGACCGCCCTCTTTGCCAGACGACGGGGCCACAGTAGCCGGTATCGACTCCGGGACCAGAGGATACGGGTGCGGGACGTGTGGGAACCGCAGCTTGTTGTCAAACTCGATGAGCATGTCCGTCATGGGAGCGTCGTCCGAGTCGGCGTTAAAGGCCCGGTTGCCGCTCTCCGACGCCATCATCCACTTGCGTCCTGAGCGAGCCTCCGAAACGTCCCACACGATGTCCCGATCCACGAGGTAGTCGTAGAGGGCGCCAAAGTCCTTTTGCAGGACCATGGCCACCGTGCGTGTAAGCCACATCTCTTCTCCGCCATCACCGTCCGAACCCGTAGCGGAGCTAGGCCTGGATGCCGGAGGAGGCGGCCATGATCCATAAGATTTTGCGTAGTGATTCTGGAGCATTTCTTGTAGCCTGTCAGCAGCAGCTTTGGCAGGGCCGTTGGCCGCCGCTCCGGCCGCTGCCCACATATCGGCGTAGGAGAAGTCGGCCAGTCGCTCCTCGGCCGCCTGCACACGCAATTGGGTCTCCAGATTTGCACGTTCCAACAGCGCGCGCGCAATGGGCGTTGCATACTTGAAGTCCGGGGTCTTCTCGAGCTGCCCGTCCATACCCGCACAATGCACAAAGCACTCACGCCAGCCGTCCTCCCATCGCACGTCCGGGCTCTCTGCCCAGGCCAGCAGCGAAACTGCCGTGGCCGGGTCGTTGCGCACGTCGTCGATGCCTCGCACTTGGAGGTACTTGACAATCTGGGCGACGTTGTCATTGTCTGGTGGCATGTAGCTGTCCAGACGGGTGTGCAGGTCAGACAGCGCCTGGTGCAGCGACGTGCCGACTATAGAAGCGTGGTACAGCACCGCAAAGACATTTCGCGTCGTGATCTGGTGACGCAGCTGATCTGTGCGGTTGAGGTTGGACGGGGGAGGAAAGTACATTTCGTATGAGATTTGACCATCCAGCTCATCCCGTGAACTGGCGTCTTCGGAGATGGGAGGTGTCAAAAGGCCGTCGCGGCCCGGAACAAGATGTGATCTATACGGGGCAGGCGAAGAAGGCATGTACATGTCCTCCTCAGTTGAACCCTCTCGTAGTAGAGTAACCAAGTGACGACTCTCTGTAGCTTCGATAATATGCGACGACAGCCGGAAGCTTGGCGGCTGCTTGGGAGCTTGGCCCTTGCGGCTAAGAAAGATGAGGACATCGCCATTGGGATCCCACAGCTCGGGGTCCTTGCGCAGCTTGTTCCACCTCGCCACCGGTCTGCCAGCGCCAATCCACCGCTTGATGAGCGGCCCTGATGAGCCTGGCACTTGCGGAATGGGAGGAAGCTTGGTCGTGGGCGGTGGACCGATGGGCTTCGTGTCCCATGGGTTCTGCGGACTGGGTGGCGACGGGAGAGGTTGTTGCTGCTGGTACTGATAGGGGATAGGGGGTGGCGACGTTTGGATGGGCAGGGCGAACTTGTCGTAGGCTCGGCTCTCGTCCCGAGTCGCAACGGTGCCCGGCCTCACAGTTGCTGCGCTCGGGGGCCGTTCATAGCTGCCTCGTTTCTCTCCAGGTGTGTCATCTGTGCTGTCCTTTCTGCGGAAAGCAAACGTCTTGGCTAGGCCTCTTCGCACGCCTTCGCTCCTCTTGTCCATCATGCTCCGGAAGCCGCTCTTTTCAATCCCTGTTTCATCTTCCGTCGGCACCGAAGGTTTTCGAGGTCGGACTTGCTGGCCTTGGCCCCAGGTATCCGGGAGGAAGCCGGTCGGGCTGGTCATGTAACGAGGATCACCCATCATGATATGGCCGCCGTGCATGGGCATGTTGCCCCAGCCCTGGGCGGCTGCGAACCTCGGGTCAACCATTTGCGGCACCATCTGAGGCGGCAGGTTGAACATCTGTTGCTGAGGAGATGTCACTGCGATCCCGGTGGGAACTGGAGGCATGGGGAAGTCGGGAATGTCATCATGGTTGGAGGACGTGGCCGATTGGGGACGGCCGTGGCTGCTGCCGCCCTTTCTCGACTTTGTCTCTGCATTCTTTTTGCGCACTACGGCGCTTCGCCCAGACATGGTTGGTTGTGTTGTGTGTTCAGGTGGTATAGTTAGTAAAAGAAGAAAGATCCGTGGTGGTGTTATTCGGTTGATAAGAAGGCCGGTATTGTCGGATGTTCTTTCGGAGTCGTGCAACAGGAAAAAATATTTTATGCAAATCCTCCAGAACGAACGAAGTCTTATTAAATTCCGGGGTATCCGAATTGGACGGCAAGGAAGAAACAATAAACACGGCAAGCGAAACGGATGTGTGCAATACTCCGGCGTGTTATATGTCGTTGGCCTCTAGCGGCGGCACAGCTTGGGCCCCACGTCGTGGTAATGATTGTTTTTGTATAAAAGCAGAAGAAAGATTTGTATTGAATTAAGCCGTCAATTGGTCGATCCCTCCACATATGCGACCAATCGGTGGATACTGCCGTGAGAAAAGCGAGTTGTGATAACTCGTGGGTGCCGTGTCAGTCAGCCCAAAGGTCTTAGTAGACGTCGTTGACTGGATGGTGTTGACACGCCGTTGCGCCCGCTGGATGACGCATCCAGGAGGTGCGAAGTGACACTGCCAATCCCTCTTGACTAGCGCAACGCAAACGCGAGAAAAGGTCGATGTTTGTTTCTCCCCGGGGGAACCGGAGAAGGGGAGCAGCAAAAACAAAAAGGAAAAGTAAAAAAGAGGGGACGGCCTCTGGTCCAGAGTTTAAGTAGTGTCACTTCGAGTCGAGTCGAGACAGAGTCGAGTCGAGAGGGCGAGGAAGCGAGGGAGGGAACAGCGTCGACTTGTTCTTCTTCTTCTTCTTCTTCTTGTGCTCTAGCGGATCCCCAGGGGGGGGGGGCGTGCGGCGTGCGGCGTGCGGCGTGCGTTGATGGAAAAACGAAGACGCCAAGGGGACCCAGCATCTCCTTCGATGCGGATGCACCCGGGGGCTTTGACCTTCTTGAATCAGGCCCCGAATCGAACGGAGGATTCGGCACCAATGTGGAATGGGCGAGGAATAAGGCAGGAAGAAAGTGACTGAAGTGCAAGGTAGGAGTCGAATGAGGTATCACCACCGTTGGTAGTCAAGGGCATGCATGCTTGTCACGACAGATTCGGCCAGGGCCCATGATGCATCTCAATGCAAGTACCAGGAAGGGGCAGGAACGCAAACGGGGTTGCTTTGTAGGATTCTTGCAGGTCTCGCAGGTCTCGCAGGTCTCGGCAAGCGAGGGCAAGACAAGACGAAGCAAGTCAAGGGGAGATGAGATGATGAGATGATGAAAGAGGATTGGACCGACAACCGGGCTTACAATGCCAAATATGAGACACCTGGCGGCCATGAGTGAGACAAGCCAGACTAAGTCAGACCAAGCCAGACCAAGCCAGACCAAGCCAGACCAAGCCAGACAAGCCAGCCCACCACCCAGACCATTGGGAACGGCAATGATCCATTGGAGAATCCATTTGGGGGACTTCAGCAGCCCAGGAAAGCATCTCGCTAGAAGAAGCGTCAAGGGGATCGGGGATTAGGGAATTGCGATTGGGATTAGGTATTTGTCTGATAAGGGTGGCATGTCTAATAAGACCCCGGACCCAGAGTTGGGAGTCGAGGGCCAACTGATAAGGTGGCGGGTCTCACCAATGACGACGTAGATGGATGACAGCGTGCTACCGGTACGCTTGGACTACGAAGGCGAACACACTGCTACCGCCGACCTGGTTGAATTTTTTTTTCTGCTCGCATGGCAATGGCATGGCATCGCATGTACTGTGCACTGTCCCGTAGGTACATTACATTAGTCCATGCATGGTAGGTAGTTGGGTATACCTACCATAATGGTACCGGTCCATGTATAGAACCTTTGCTGGTGGTGAGAAATGCGACCGGGACGGTGAGAGCTTAGGTAGGTAGCTACCTGGGTAGGTACCATTTAGGTCGAGGGCCGAGGGGAACCCCCATGGAAGGATTTCCCCCATTTTCTGGCGGCGGCGTGGTGGTGGTAGTAGTAGTGGTGGTGTTGGTGGTGGTGGTTGGCGGTGGTGGTGACCTAATTGATGTAAGAGATAACAGATACAGTACAGATACAGATACTGGTAGAGATCAGGTACAGCATGTCTAAAGACTCACACTCAAACGTACGCACACACGCACACACACACACATCACATCACCATACGCGAGCCTTTGCTTTTTACGGCACATGACGGAGAAAATCCAGACGAAAAGAAGCGATATGGAGATGTCGATGATCGATCTGCCTAAAGGGGCCATCCTTTCCGGTGGGTTCCTTGCGTGCCCTGCGTCCCCTTGAGTACCGTATCTCCCTGCCTTGGTAGTGGACCGGTTCCAGCAGCACTCATATCCCATGTCTGCCATGTCTCCCCGGATGCGCGCCCTAATAACGTGGCTCGTGGATACCTACTGAAGCCTGGGGAAGACCCAGCTAGCACTGGGATTGCGGTTTGTCATGGGGCTCACAAATATCTCTGACCAGGGCCCCAGTCTTGACTCTTTTTTCTTGTGCACTGTACATGTATATTTTTTAACCCACTTTATCGTCCCCGCGCTGTCATTGCTTTTTCTACTGTGTCTTTCCTTTCTTCTTATCTCTGCATGTGCTTATCCTGGACGACATGGGGCTGTTCACCCCCTCTCCCCCTCCCCCCTCCCCCCGGTCCCGCAACCTGAAAGGGGAAAGGGAATGGCCCCTAGTCAATAGTCAATCATTCCGTCCTGACTCTCACCGGGCAGCTCCCGAGTCTATTTGGAAGACCAAGTGCATTTCGTCCCGAACGGGAGATTTGGAAGGGGGGGCGTGCTTGCTCGTTAGCCCTGGATCCGTGCCGGTGGCTTGAACCCTTTCGGCCTTTCGAAGATGATGCCGTCAGCACCAAGGGCCCACCCGCCGCCCCGTTCTGTCTTGTCGAACATGGCAAAGGCTCTTTTCGGCAGCGTCTTTTGACTTTTCGGCAGCGAAACGGTTCGCTGTTAGCAGCAGCACGAAGACGAAAGGGAGAAGAAAGTCCACACCTACATGTAAGCGAAGAACCAACCCAAAGATGCAGGAACGGATATTATCACACCTTTGCGGACACGTCCCGGGGCTTCAGCCGGTTGGGCAAAGGCCAGCAGAACCGGCCTTTTTTGCACGGTGGACAGCCTGTATAGAGATACCGAATAGGTTCGAGTGGCGAGGAAAAAGAAAAGAAAACGAGAGGATAGCCCACCAGAGACGCGCCAGTGGTGACACAAGGCAAATCAGCCAGGCAGGGATGGAGCATCGACCACGATGTTGTCCTCTCGTCGTATTACGCACCGCCAGGGCGGACGATGGCGCGCTTTGGCCGCCATCAAAGTCACTTGCCAGGGTTGAGGTAATTAATCAAAAGCATCACCGGCATCCAGAGCACAAAGCAGGCAGTTTCGTAGCCAAAGTCCTCCTCCCATCCCATTTCGATACCCTCTTGTCCTGTCGTGCCCTGCCCCATCACCAACCCCATCCACCCACCCACCCATCATCACCCCCATGCCCACTCCCACGGCTTCGAAGTTCGAACCCCCCCCCGCTGGCAGCCGTTACAGCGCCCCCAGGCTGTGCCTCGTGCTCCCTGATTTGGCACCGTCTGTTCCCACGTGAACGGGAGGAACCGTCTCAGTTTCTCGGACATTGACTCTCTGCTGCGGTCCCAGAAAACGAGGCCAGCATTACAAGAATGGGGGCCCCGGCCGCCCCTCCATCGGTCCTTTCCTCCCGCCCTCCCCGTCCTCCCGTACATATTTCCTGTCCTCCACGAGATAAGTTACCAGATTGCATGGGAGCAGCGTCTCAAAGCGGTCCAGGGTCAAACCACCAGATGTGGAATAGGGAGGTGAGCTGAGCTCTTCATGCTCGCCGGCACTCCATCCGGTGTGCCGCGATCCGTGGTACAGGAGCCGCATGCCATGCCATATCCGCGGATACGGATACCAATAGCTTGGGTTGGCCAAGGAAAGACATCTTCGCCAATGGCCAAACATGGACTGGTGGCGGCCACCTCCAGCCAACACCACCACAACCACCGCCAAAACACACACATATTTATATATATATGTATATATATGCTGCATCGCCATCGTCATCGCAGACGACCCCGTTTCGCGCCCCCTCCGCTTCGTCCACGTAAACTCAATCCCAGGCAGCGCACGTAAAATCTTTCGTTTTTTTGCTCCCCTCGGACCGTAATCATCCGCTAGGTCCCTAATCCAGTCGTCCGACACGACCCTCAATGCCCCCCCCCCCTCCCATATTGTTTATTCCGCCAATCGGCGCTCAGCGTCAGCCAAGTTAAGGAGTCTCAGGGTTCGCCAGAGAACCACCCTCTGGTCCCTTCGAATCTTGTAATTTGGGCGCGTATAGGAGACCAAAAATGGGGTCGCGAATGACCTCTGAATGAACAAAGCGCGCAGGTCCGCTCGGAACGAGGTGGTCCGTCTGTTTTCTTGTCATTTATATCCCGGTTTCTATCTGGTTTCCCTTCTCGTTTCTTGTTGCTGCACTTCAGGACTCCAGGCGAGCTCGAGAGCAACATTTTGTTTCATCCCAACGCGATCCGTCACGATGAAGGTCTGGAATCTCTTCAAATCTCTTCTGCCGCTGGCCCTGCTGGCCACCGAGGCGTCTGGCTACGCCAATCCTGGATCCTGCAGCGGCCAGTGCTGGTCGCACGACCCCAGCGTCGTCCGCCGAACGAGCGACGGCGTCTACTTTCGATTCGAGACGGGCAGCCTCATCGGCATCTGGAAGGCGAGTGCCTTGACCGGCCCATGGGTGTACCAGGGAGCCGCTATTCCCTCCGGTAGCATCATCGATCTGGATGGCAACGATGACTTGTGGGTAAGTGATGGGTGACAAGACGACCCTAGAGCGTGACAGCGTGACAGGAAACGTCGTTCCCGGGAGGATCGGCAAGATGGGTTTGAAACGGCGCAGATCTAACGCCAACATAGGCCCCGGATGTCCAAAAGGTCGGCGATCAGTACATCTTGTACTACACTGTCTCGACCTTTGGATCGCAAAACTCCGCCATCGGATATGCGACCTCGTCCACCATGGAGTACGGCAGCTGGACCGACCACGGCGCCACGGGTATCAAGTCGGACTCGTCCAAGTCGTACAACGCCATCGACGCCAATGTTATTGCCGATACCTCTGGGAACTACTACATGAACTTTGGCTCCTTCTGGGGCGACATCTACCAGGCCAAGCTGAACTCTGCCGCCACCAAGGCCGCCGGCTCCGCCTACCAGATCGCCTTTAACAGCACCGGTTCCCAGGCCCTCGAGGGCTCCTTCATGTACTACCGCTCCGGATACTACTACCTGCTGTTCAGCTCAGGCACCTGCTGCGGCTACAACACCGCCCTCCCTGCCCAGGGTGAAGAGTACAAGATCTTCGTGTGCCGATCCACGAGCGTTAGCGGTGACTTTGTCGACAAGAACGGGAATAACTGCAAGACGGGCAACGGCGGCACGCTCCTCCTCGCCAGCCACGGGAACGTGTACGGCCCCGGCGGTCAAGGCATGTTTGCCGATCCCACCTACGGAACGGTCCTGTACTACCACTACGCCGACAAGAGCATTGGCCTCGCCGATTCCCAGTATCAGTTTGGCTGGAACACCGTCACCTGGAGCAGCGGATGGCCGTCTGTGTAAAATCGAGCAGTCGAGAAGGCAGGGGGAGCATCATGTGGGGGACGCGACGGTGATGCACTGCTCCCATGCATGTTTCAACCTAGAGGCCCGGGACGCGGCCTGGAAAAGGACGGATTTCACTTTCTTTCCTGTACATAGTTATTTTTCAATCCAGAGATAGCTGCGCATGAGATGCATATGCATCGCGACGTCACCTTGCTGGTAACCAATGTACATTTGCGCGCGCAATCTCCAAACCTTCACCTGCATCGTTTCGGGTGTCATTAGAAGGTGGCCTCGGGAACCCTGAAACGTAGCAAGAGATTGATGGGGCAAAGAGCGTCCCATGTAGATTCAACTAAACTCCTTTTTTATTCAACGTAACCAATCCCAACAGCAAATTTACTGTTGCCACATAAAAAGAAAGAGACCTGAAAAAAAAATTGTACAAAGAAACTCCAATCGCCAGGAGCGTTTCGTGTGAGTTTCGTCAAAGTCCCGAGGGGTATCTTCCCGACCATACGTTCCCATGCCGCATTACTGGGACGAAGAAAAAGGAATGAACAGACATTTGGAAAAAGAAAAGAAAAGAGAAACCGGGAGTAACCTGGCAAACAAAAGCCCGTTGTATCCTCCTACCCTCCCACATCATTTAGTTTTGGCGGTTGCGCATTGTATTGTGTGGTATCGCATTGTTTGATTCCGCATCACTGGCTACTCTTTACGCGAAAGAGTTGGGCTTGGTGGTGTCGGCATGCGCGCTGTGGCCACGCGAGCGCATGAAGGCCAGACCATCCAGAGCAGTCAAAGCAGTGAAGAGACCCCAGATGAAGAAGGCGAATGCGACGGCGGCTTGCGCGCTGTTGCAGTATGTGGCGTTGCAATGGGGGACGCCAACAAAGGCAGCGAGAGCGATGGCACCGGCGAACCAGAAAATCGTAGTCACAAGAAGAAGGCCGAGGGCAGCCATGCCGTGGAAGAATCGGTCCAAATAGATAGGGAACACGGCGAGGTATAGGAGGACGAGAATCGACCAGACGGTGTTAAATAGCATGAAGCTGTAAGTGGCGGGAGAGCTGACATATGCATTGGAAGTCATGTCGACAACTACATGCCACATTAGAGTCCCGAGAAGAGGATGTCGAAAAAAAATGGGGAACGCACGATAAGACATGAGACCAAGCTCAATGATGAGGAAGACGGCCAAGACCGCGTGAGCGATGGTAGAAATGCCAAAAGCCATGGTGATGGTGTTGATGATAAATTTACTTCGTCGAGTTATGATGGATTCAGATATCGGAGGCGACAGTAAGTCAAGTGCCACTGTGCGCTGGAGGACGGAGAAGGGAGAGGCTAGGCGAGGTATATGGGAGAAGTCGCGCGGGGAGATGTGAGATTAAGACTGTGGATGCAGAAGTAGAAGGCAAGATCGCAAGATGGGCAGCACAACAAGGCGGGTTGGGTAGCATTTATGAGGTGGGAATGTCTTGGGCAGGCCATGACGACTTATGATCGATGACCTATAGCGCAACGCTTAGAGCCGTGAATTTCTAAAAGCTCAACGCCAAGCAAAGGGACCGGGAAGGGAGCAGGCCGGGTCATGGTCATGCGGACACGCAGCAGATGGGGAATGAACAGCCCTACAAGACAACCGCAGTGGACGCTAACACGTCAGGACTTGGAAGAACAGGCAAGACAAGACGATGCTGTCAATCGTCATTCCCGCAGTGCCACACTCTGGTGTCTGGGGTGTGCTGGGATGGGCGCGTGTGTAGTGTGCCGCGTGCGGCGTGTGGACCATCTGGTGATCCCTCGGGTCCTTGGATCCTTGAAGGAGGGGTGGCAGTTATGGCGTGGTGTTCTTGTTCGCGGCAGTGAGCGCTGGAACCCGACGCAGAAGGTTTGAAGCGATTGCGGCGAACAGCCGTGATTCGATGACGACTGAGAGAAAAAGCCCAGGGTGGTGATGCTGGGATTGACACTCGGATTCACACTCGGATTGACACTCGGATGGGGCGGCAGGCTTGTGCCGAGTCGAGAAACTGGGCCACGATGGGGGGCCCTGGGGCAGCCTTGGGGAGCCATGGGAACCTCCGGGGGGGTGGAATGGCAGAAGACGAGTGGTTGAGCTCGTCGTTGGCCCAGGCTGCCCAGCCTGTCTGGTTGTGGCGCCTCAAAGGAATGACGTTGGTAGCGGGTGGTGAGGTCATCGTGCGTGGCTTTGGCACTGGTTTAGCACTGGCTTCGGCACGACTTTGACACTGGCTTCATGCTTTCGGGCTTTTGGAATCGACAATGGGCGTGGCTTGGCGTCCATTTTGGCGCCCGTCATGGGGCTGCCGTCAACTGGTTCAACTCGTTCATTCGCTCGTGGTCGCGGGATCCTTTGACGACAAGAATACGAATACAGAACCTCCACTGTTTCGGACAGCAGTCACACCCACACGACGCAGTATCACCACCGGTCAGTGTCAACCAGTGCTTCGCGATTCCGGGGCGTGTTGTGAGGAGGTCTTGAAGCTTTTCATACTTTGCTGTGTTGCGCCGCTGACAGTGCAAGACTTTGTCAAGAATACGTAGCATGAAAGTAAAGCATTTAATGAGGGGCTTGGATCTAGCCCGAAACGGCTCTTTCTTCTTTTGTTCACATTTACTTGTCCACTCTTTCCCGTCAATCTTTGGCGCTACCTTCCCCGTCCAAGTCAAAGTCGTGATAATGAATCATGATCCGTCGACACCTGATCTCTGAGGCCACGCACCACCTGTTTGCCATGATCTGGCCCCCCCAATGCCAACTCTCTTTCAGCTTCTTTCTCCAGACGTACGTAACAAGCGAGCTCAACAAAGTGCAAATCATGGGCTTGAAGAAAAAAGTAGGGTCCAGAAAAAAATATCTCAATCCCTATCTAATGCGCCCGGTCGACTGACGACGCCTTTGCTGTGATAACCGTTCGAGATCGTGTTTCATCACAACACAGCCTTGACCTGGTAGCTGAAATGCCCCGGCAGTTATCATCCCAAGCCACCAATCGCGTACGCAATCACGGTGCCCCCATCCGACAACTCCGGACCTTTCAACACTGTGCGCAAGCTCCCGTGCTCTGATTCGCGAGTGCAACTTGGCTGCCTCCAACCAGCTCCCTCATGAAACTCGAGGACACCATTAAGTCAGAAACTCGACTTCATTGACTGAGAGGCCAGTATCATTGAGAGTGAATATCTTCGCTGTCATCGTGTGGTTCGACAGTCCCGGAGCCACCTGCGATTTACTTCAACATCCCAATCAACAAATAAAATATACAATTGCCACAACCGGATTGATATTCTCAAATCCGTAAGCGCAATGAAACCCGGGATTCAAGTGACCCCGACTTGATATCTGTGTCAAAACTACGTGGCAGCAGTAATGACCAATATTAATCAACCAGCCGACAAGCCCCGCTGCCGGAAACAATCTAATAAAACAACCCACCAGTATGCGCCTTTATGATTCCAGGGTCCCAAATTCCCCTTGCCGTTATTTCTGCGTTTTGTCCTTTACCGAAGCGCGCTTCTTCTTGCGATCTTCGTACATGACTGTCACCGTTGTGGTCTGAAGGATGGCCCGTTCAACGTCGACATCTTCGTTCGAGGACCGTTCATCCCAGATCGGCTCCGCAGAGCTTGCATCTCCAAATTTGTTGACAGATTCTTGTCGTCTCAAATGTCGGGCAATGATCTTTTCGGGCTTGTCCCCGTCCGGTCCCGCAGCGGCATCCGCCGGCGCCGCATGGCCAATCGTTTGCAGGTCAAACCCGGCGGCCTCGTCAACCGTCATGCCAAACTTGTCTACTCTCTTCTTGGGTGCGACGCTTCCAATCGTCTTGAACGGGTGTCGGTAGCCTCCTGCTGATGCGCTAATTTGATATCTTGCTGATGAGCCGCGCTCGCCGATAAGCTTGGGCGCTACATGGATGAAGAACCGGCGGAGCGTTGTCAAGGATGCGCACATAATAAGGAGGTTCGCTTCGACAAAGCTAGAAACGCGAAATGTCAGACCAAAAGCCACAATTGACTAACGCATCAACTTACATCCATATCACAGCCCTCGAGATGGTCCAAAACACGTCCCAGTTACGAGTGATCGGCATCAGGAATATCATGCGAACAATTGAAGTCACAAGAGTCCTGCCAGTGAAGCTGTGTCAGCAGGCTACAACGTTCCGACTCCGGGTTTTTCAATACTCACGCTGAGCCAATGGTAAAAAGTAGAATCAGGCCTGCCTTTTGTCGTGGCGGTATTTGCAGTTTCACAATCATGGGAATGGGCATGGCCAGCAGGATCACATCTGTCAGGACTCCGAGCCCAGCGGTGGCAATGAAGACAGCCGATCGGTCGATGCACTCGCCTCCCTTGTAGTATGGATCCCAGTGTCGTTTCATCGGGCGGCATCCAAAAAGAATGGCGAAAAACACGGCAGTGTTGTATCCTGCCACAAGGAAGAAGACGGAATACACGGACCACTTCCACCACTTTTGCGGCGAGAGCTTACGGTAGAAGAGCACAAGAGCTGATTTGGCGAATCCAGTTTCCACGGCGTATAGAATAGGTGTTATCACCATGATCTAAATGACAGCTTGTTAGTTGGAGTGCAACGATGAAGAGCAAGTCCGCGTGGAGTGCGTACTTTGCTACCCTCCTCAAACTTGGCGATGGGTATTTCCCAGACGTGTACTCCCATAATTTCGTTTGCATAAGATCCTTCTCTATAATCAGCAAATATGTTCTAAGAAGAAGACTAATGTCAATAAGAATCATCTAGTGGAACTCACGAATAACTGCGCCCTGTACTGCAAGCGAAAAGACCCAAGCAAGAATCATGCATGCTTGTGAGTCAGGTCAGCACAACATCTCTTACTCGCAGCGAGATGAATATTAGAGGCAAGTTCATACCTGTCTCTGGGTCAAATTTGCGCAAAATCCACAGCTTGACGTATAGGAACTGGGAGAGGAACAACAAGGCCAGGAACATGCCAACTCCGGATATCACATATGCCGCCAGAACATCTCGCCGCTGTGGGTTATTGAAGTCAACCTCGTAACCTTCTGGGGGTGCTGAGAAGACGGTGACGCCGTTGATAACGGGAAATGGAGGCATCGTTGGGTGTGGTGCGGCTGACAAGTCGCTATGGCGAAGTCGTCGAGACCATTCAATGAACCCCGCGATGGAGACGAGTCTTGAGGGTGCTAAAGCTGACCACACAGGGTTTTTCCTTTTTTTTTTTTTTTTTTTAAGATTTCACCAAGGCGATGACAGAACTGAGAATCGAAGATCGTCGGGACTTGTTTCAGTAATCGAGAGGGAAGGGAGTGATAGTCTCGTCTGGCGGTGAAAGTCGAGATATCTCGGATGTTACTCGCAGCAACCAGCCTCACCCACGCCAGGTGGGAATGACTCGGGTTAAATTGAAGAACACACAGGGCAGGAAAGAAAGGATAAACGAAAATAGGAAACAAAATAACGAGCAGCCAATGCCAAGACCCGGCTCAAAAGCACATGAGTCGACGTGGGGAAATAAGCGAAGAGAAATAGATGAAACTCCAAGAACCCAACAAGGCATACTGCGCCGGGGAGGGGGGACGGGGAGGGGGAGGGAACGACGACATAGATAAAACCAACGAAAGATCAGGGAATCCCAGGCTCAGTCGCATCGGCAACATACGCTAACGATCCACGAGGCGTTGGCTGTCGAAGCGCATGAGAACGCCGTAAGCGTGAGCAAAACAAGAGCTGGGACCATTGTCTTCCCTTGCTCATGCCTGCCTGCGTGCACGCGTACATGCAGCAATTCGCCTCCCGCATCGGGCCTCCAGCCAAGGCCAGCCAAGGACAAGGGACAATCAGCCGTTCTCCATAGCTACCATAGCTAGTCTTTCAGCAATGTCAATGTGCCCCAGCAGCCTCTCAAACGTGGCAATATTTGGCCTACTTCGGTTCCACGGCTACCACCATACCACCCCTGGCCCTCTGCCCTCAAAAGAAGTCTTAACTGACCAGGGATTTCGTATCATGTTTTAGCGGGCGGCCGTCTGTATCCACCAGGCGACGAATGCATACCTACCTGCCTCCATACATGGGAAAAGTCTCCGTACACACACATTACATGCTGTGGGCTTGCTGTGCAGTGACGCACCGCCGGAGCCACTCTCGGGTCCGCGCCCGGGACGGCGAAGGGAATCGCCGGCTCGCCAGAGACAGAGGTGCGACGGGTACCGAAAGGAAATAGAGAATGAGACCCTGCCTCTGCCTCTCAGTGGCCCACGCCAGGCGGCTGACATGATGATGATGCCGGCGCTGGTGCTGGTACCGGTGCTGATGGGTAACTTACTCCAACACCCTGGGCGGCCACTTGAGCCTTCAAGGCTGCGGAGGCTGCGCCAATGGCCTGTTTCTCCCAGCATCCATTGACGAAGACGTCGTTTCACAATCTGACGTATCCCACCGACCCGTCCTCGCACCAGATCATCGCCAAGGATTCGTCCTCCACGAGATCGGGCCAGGGTTCGGGAGGGTCCCGGATGGCTAGGACTCTAAACCTGCTTCGCCCTGGCGGCCCTGTCAGCTCGTCTACACATCCCCTTGTTGCTTCGGGATGTGGGCGGAAGGTCGCCCGTCGTTCGGCGAGCATCATCCTCAACATCATCATCACATCGTCTGATTTGATCTGATCTGCAATCATTTTTCGCTTAGCACTCCGGAGGTCCTGCAAAGCGTTAAGCGTAATCCCCTTTGCAGCAGGGCCCTGCACTTGGTTCCAACCCAGAACCACATGGGATGTACCGAGGTCGGGAGCTGTATCCGTATGTATGTCCCTATGTGGGCGCTGTATATGCCGTGCTTGGTATGCATACTCGTCTGCACCATCACCGGGAAACATCCGTCATCCCTCTTGTCAGTGAATCCTCTGCCGCCTCTGCCTCCGCTTTACGCCTCAAAAACTACAAGCCAAAAGATGTTCCCCTCAGTCCCATTGTTCAAGACGGCACTGCCGTCGAAACAGGATTGCTGGCCTCGCAGCCCTACCGTCACATCGTGCACATCATCCTTTACTAATTACCACCCCCGTTCCTCTCTCCCCTTGCTTGTTCTGAATGACAGGAGAAGGCAGCTACGCGAAGACCCGTCCATGATCACGCAAGTAAAATCCTTCCACGCTCCAGGAATTGGACCCGCGTACAGGGACATGGGGCTGTTTGGCAGGTAAGCACACACCAGCGGCCAATGTCCATGTTCCCTCCCAAGAGGCGCTGAGCAGGCCGCCCCATGAAGCTCCCGCGGGCGCCCGCGCCGCAGCCAGCCCCAAGATACCGATTGCTTATTTCTTTTTCCGCCGCCGCCGCCGAAGAAAAAGAAAAGGAAATGTGGAAAAGAAAGCTCTCTGAAGGATATCTCGGATGCCATGCGCTGCACTGTACTGTATCGGTCGGCGCGATGCGATCTGGCATTTGAATCCCCGCTCTCGCCCCTTGTGGTCATACAGCGCGTGTTTGAGCCCGCGCTTGGCCTTGTTCTCTGGCTAAGAGGGGCGCGCGCATGCCCTGTTGTTTTTATCTTTCTTTGCTTCTTTCTGTTGTTTCCATTGTCGATCTTCGGCAAAGTTTCTTTTTTTTCTTCTTCTTCTTCTTCTTCCCCACGATTCGAACTGCGCCGCGTGTTTCTTCCAGAACGCCATCTTGAGCTGGCGACGCCGAGCTAAGGCAAGCCCCGTGCAGTTTGCAATCTGTATGTTGGCATGTCTAATGTACTGTACATGTAACAGCATGGCACCTAATAAACTAGCGGCGGCGGCGGGAAGCGCCGGCTGGTCGGAAACAGGGATTGTGGTACTGTAGCCTGTATGAGCGTGTGTAGAGTGGGTATTGACTTGACGCACGCAGTCTGACAATCGTCACAAGACACAGGAGGAACATCGTGGGTTGGACCTTGCTTACAGATTAAAGGGGAGACGGGCGCCGACCAACAAAGAATTCTGGGATGGTAACGCTCCGACCAGCCATGTCGGCGAGGCGTTCTATTTCTCTTGTACTTAGGTGTTCGTCTCTCATCACTACTTTCCCGCGTTGGTTCCTAAGCTTTCCTTGCTTGCTTCATTTCCTTTCCTTGCAAGCTCCGCTGTCCTTCTTTTGACATCAGATTGCTCGCCGCCACCAATCTCTGCTCTCCCCTCGTTAGCCCTCAGCTCAGACCTTGATATCGAGGCAGTTGGCATAGTAAGTAACTGTGGCGCTCCAGTCGGAGAACAGACCAATGATGCCAATCTGACTCCAGAGCACATCCACCAGCTTGAAAATGTCGCCGTCCTTCTTGATCACCTTCATAATAGAGCCGTAGTAGTAATCAGTGGCAGTAAGGCTCGAGATGGGAGGGGATCGCTCCAGACTCCAAGAGATAATGTCGAGGCCCAGCTTCTTGGCCTGGATGGCATACTCGCTGGGGACGATCTCGCCATCCTTGCCAGTGACGAGGTAAGGCAGAGGAGGCGCAACGATGCGGACGCCATCCTTCTTGTACTGTGTGAGGTTCTGGACGGCCAGAGGGAACGTCTCCTCAGTATCGCCGTTCTCGTCGAGGTAGACGGCCTGCTTGCCGAACTTGGGCTCGTTCTTGAGCCAGTAAAGGATATCGGCGTACAGGAAGCTCTGGGGCCACACGCGCGAGGGCTTGATGCCGGCCTCCTTGTACTCGTCAATCATCTGCTGGGCATACTTCTCCTGGGTATAGTCGCCATCGAAAGGCATCGAGACCTCGGGGGTCTTGAGCTCGGGTGTGAACTGGAGACCGAGGGAATCCACGAGCGCAATGTGCTCCTTGTGGCTCAGAAGAGTGCCGCATGTAGCATACAAGTCGGTCCTCCAGTTAGGCGTGCCGTCAAGGTAGTCCTTGGCGGTGGTCGCGCTCGAGTTGGAGCCGTCCATCTTAGCACAGAGCGACTTGAACTCCTTCAGAGTGATGTCGCTGGTGCAGCACTTGGCCGAGGCCGCAGTACCGTTGCCGGCAGCCTTGAAGGGCTTGGTGCACTTGGCATTGAGCTCAGGGATGTTGACAATATTGGTGGTCGTGTGCAAGTCGCACTGGCTGTGACGGCACACCAGTTGTCGGTCCTTGGTGAATGCGACGTCACACTCGAGGATACCGGCGCCCATGCGGGCTCCAGCAAGGTTCGACTCAAGGGAGTGCTCGGGGATCTGGAGCGTGCCGCCGCCACGGTGGCCAATGGACCAGCTGGACATCTTCATCTTGTCGTTAGAGCAGGACTGGAGCTTCTTCTTGAGTGGGCCGTCGTCCAGGGCGTTGATCAAGTAGTAGGGACGGGGACCAAGCTCAATCTGCTTGATGGGTTGGACCGTGTTCTTGCTGGAAGCAGGCGCAGCGACAGCCGGGGTTACAGCGGCCAACCCGGCCACGAGAGGGGTTGTGAAACGCATCTTGAGCTTGGGTAGGATGAATTGAGGTTCACGAGAGACAATAACAGCGACAGCGAGGTACGATTGAGCAACGGTTTTGATACAGGACCACCGGGAGAGCAGCCAAAGATGCACCAAAGTGAGACCCAAGACCGAGACGGGGATTGACCAGAGTGATTGAGTCTGAGACTTAGGCTGGCTGGGGCCGAGAACAACAATTAGGATCCAGCGGGCAGGCGGGCAGTTCTTATGGACGTGCAGCTCTCTCTACACGACGATCCGCATCGGATAGGCCTATTTAGGAAGTTGAGGTAAATGACGTCGAGCCACGGCCCTAGATCCCACAGGGCCGAGGACCGGATCCCATCTCACGCTCTCGCCAGACGAACCGGGCTCATGCCACAGAAGGATGTCTTCGCCGTGCCCTCGGTCTATCGGTTTGGCATAGTGGCGGACCAGAACGCTGGAATCATGGTGACGATCATGCCCGGTACCTGTCGAGCAACAAGGTTACAAGGTTGCCGGATAAGCTTAGAACACGGCCAGCTAGCTATCGGGGAGCACGTGTGGGGGAGCTCCCAGCGTCGTTGGAGAGTTTAGTGCCTTGTCGGACACCAGACGGCCAAGACCTGGTCGAGGCGTGTCGCATCCTGACCGTTTGATTCGCTGTCATTGGGGATATGCCCACGCCCGACCCTGGTTCCAATCATCCACCACAAAAGCCGGTGTCTCCGGATCGATTTGCGCAATTGCATCAATTGAGGAGCCAAGGCCGTTGTTGCGGAGCTTAAACGGCCGGTTTGTACGCGGCATTCATGTCGGTGCCCGGCTCGTAGATCCGCATATGATCATCCCATCTTGTCATTCCGCATGTACAAACCCTGACTCGCACCATAGCTACAGCTCACAGCCTCACAGCTCGTCCTTGCCCACCCTTAGACCTCGAAACTCGCGAACTTCTTTAGCCGTGGCCTTGAAATGATCGAATCGGGGAGCATCCTCCCCAAGGCCCCAGGCGAACACGCCCCCCACCTTAAGCTGTGGGACAAGGTCCTGCAACTTTCGTTGGATACTCCCCACCGTATCGAATGACCACCATCGTAATTCACGAGAATCCCAGTAATAGTAGCTCCCATCTTCATCATAATCCCCTTCAGCTTGCGCACGTGCAAACGATGCCGCCACTTCTTCGGGAGTCTTATCGTGCCAGCTAAATGCGCCTGTCTTGCCCATGTCTGCGCCAGTTTTCGGGTCTTCCAGCAGCTGGGTAGGACAACCCCGCGGGTCCTCAACGTTACACTCCTGAGTAATGAACCACTTGACGTAGTATCCCAATCCGAGATTGAGCTGGTGAGGTGGGGCACCACGATCGATATAACGTTGGACAGCAGCGAGCGAGTCGGCGACACCGCTATGATGCTTGGTTACAGAATCACGTCGATTCATCAAATCATAGGTCATGACGTTGAGAAAATCGGCCTGCTGCATCAATCGAGGGATGGTTGCGGAAGTATAAGCCATCAAGTCGACCTCCTTGCCTGGCACGGCAATCGAGAGCAACTTCGTTGGACCCAGCGCAACGCGAATGTCCTCGATGAGAGAGACAAAAGCTTCAATTTCCCATCCACGTTCGGAATTGGGAATTAGCTTGTAATCGTCGCGATTTCCTCTGCAGCTTCGTCAGTCCCTAGCTAACAAAGACAGATAAGAGATTGCGCACCCAGGATACTCCCAATCTATGTCCACGCCATCAGCACCGAGGGTCTCGACCATAGCGGCGACATTCTTCGCCCATCGCTTCCTCGAAGAATCTGTTTTTGCCGCCACTCCAAATCCATCGTTGTCGCCCCAACCTCCAATGGCCACCGTGACCTTGGTTCCTGGGGCGAACTTGGCGCGGACCTCGTCGACGGTGGCAAAGAGGGGAAACTCGGATGGGTCGTCGGCGTTCAAAACATCGGACCGCAAAAAGGCCAAGACGACGTGTGTGATATCTTCTACGACATCCTTGGCGGGCACAACATTGTGTTGCCTAGAGTCGGACAGAATCTGCAAGTTAGTTTTCGTCAAGGGATTTAAACGTGATCGGGCGGAAGCTACCCAGTCAGGTACATGAGACATCGAAATGGCTCCATTGCTGAGGCAACAACCGTGGTTGTAAACAGCATCCAAAGCCACACACACCAGGTAAATTGAGGCGCCATCTTCGAGGGCCGAGTGTCGAGTGCGCAAGTATGGTGAGTTGAGGTAAAGAAAACAAGAGGTTGGCGATGTTCGGCCAAGTGGCCTGCGATATCTTGGTGGCAGGCAAGTGTGGGTGTATGCGCCAAGATGTAGCTTCCAATTTTTAGTGTGTGCGTGTGTGCTGTTGCCGTTTTGGCGTAAAGTCCCAGCACGGCAGTTAGTGTCAGCCCGCCTCCTTCCTATCAGCGTGTTGCGTGTGTTTGTTAGAGGAAGCAACCCCGCCACAGTGCCCCCCACTGGTATCCATAGTACGGATAGGGAGCACCACTTACAAAATCCTACATTCATCTCTCATTATTTCAATCCAGATCTTGGTTGTAAGCTTTCGGGCATACGCACACACTGCCTGTATACCCATAGGCTGTGATCTGACAAATTCTCACATTCAGCCCTAAGGCCGGTAGTCCACAGAGTAACCGAAGTCGCCTGGAAATGTTCACTCTTCAGTAGAGCAGATGTCTGCTATTCACGGATAAGTCCAAGACCGGCTGAAAGAATTAAAGATATGATGCGTTTGACATATTAGTAGATGTAACAGTAGATGATTCCAAAATCAATCTGGAACCGCATTTAACAACCCCTAGTTTGGGCAGTATGCTGCAGTCGAAACATCCGCGTTCCTACATGACAGTAATTCGTGTAATAAGATTCTGTTTTTTTCAAGACATAACGACACACATCACACAGAATACATCTACGGTAAGCAGACATATCTCATCTGCAAATGTTTCTCAACCAGAGATAATGCTTGTATAGGCAGGCTGCTCACCCCCAAGATATATGTGCTCACGGAGGGGTTTTAGGGTAAGCTGAAAGCCCAAGTAGACAGTGCGTTTCGGTGTTCGTTGACCAATAGCCTCACTCTATATTGAGAGTAACGTTCAACAGATTTCCAACATCACCATAACGCAGCATGGATCATGAACCGAACAAAACCGATAGATTGAACTCCGCTAAGCATAATTAGTTAGCAGAAAAAAGGGTTCAGTCTGACTATTTAGCAAGAAACCATATCGGTGTGAATCTGTCAGACGTTGCGCTAAGATGTCTCAGGTGAAACTAACCAGAGGCTGCCTACATGTATGTCGGCAGCCAAATCTACACGGGGCCGTTGATTAGCGCGAGGGCCAGCGAAACTGTTTCTTCGCAACGAGACGTAACTATCTCGGCGTTACCATGATCTACTTTCTCCATCGCCATACCAGTGTAATAGATGAAGGATATGCCAATCCAATACAAGCTGAGATGTGCACCATTCTTGGAAGCAAAGGCATTTTTAATCCAGGATGGGAATAAAGCTGGGACAGACATGGGAGGGCTCGTCTTATTGCTTGAATTCCTATGGAATGTGGTTATAATACATTTTTGAGGGGCTCATAGAGTCTTTTCGTATTTTGATCATGATACTGGGCCTGCAGCAGGTGAACAACCTCTAAGCTCACATACAACCTGGTATGAAGCCGAGAGACAGAATGCTGAGTGGAAGAAATAGGCTAATGATTAAACTAAGTACCTCACAAGTAACATCCCGATATTTTTTTTTGTAAATAATTGTGTCTCTGAAAGGGTTTCTCTCAAAGAGTTGATCCCATAGAAGCAGAAGTTCAAGTACAGGGTATGTAGTATGCACAGTGTGGATATTATGGGCAATGTAGTTTTATGCACAGTACCGATCGCCCGAGCCTCACTTGGAGCTTCTTTTTTTTTCCCTTGAAAAGTGTAGTAAACAAGGCTTGAGCTTCTTTCTCAACGCTCCACCTCAGCAAGTTCGGCCACGGTGACACGAAGGAAACCTCTCTCTCCTCCTGGAACCGGAAAACTGCCCATGGGTTAATTGATTGACACACTCTCTCGACCCCCGACAAACCCCCGGTGTCGCATTTCCCAATCGTTCGTACTCCCACCCACCGCCAATCTACCGCCACTCGTTCTACCAGCCTCACCACCATGTTCGAGAACACCTGCACCCTTCCTCTCCAGGCGGACGTTTTCACTACCGTCCTGCACCCCACGGAGCCTCTGCTCACCGTCGGTCTGTCTAGCGGCCATGTCGAAACGTTTCGATTGCCTCCTGGCAACTCCTCCGACGAGAGCGCCGACGGCGATACAAGTGTGCTGAGCGATGGGAAGAGCATGATTGATAGTGTTTGGCAGACGAGGCGACACAAGGGGAGCTGTCGATCTCTGGTTTACTCTCACGATGGATCAGGTTTGTGTCTAAAAGTAGCATCCGTATTGCCCAGCATGCTCACTCTCATGACCAGCTATGTACTCTGCCGGAACCGACTCTCTTGTCAAGCACTTTGACCCGAACACCGGACGCGTGATCTCGAAATTCGGAATCCCTTCCACCACTACAATGCCCGATGCCCCGACCCTTCTCCACACCCTCAACCCCCAGAACCTCCTGCTTGCTACGGACTCCGGTGCCTTGCACATCGTCGACCTGCGAGATGGCGCTCCTGGAAAGAAGCCCGCGCAGACCCATTTCCCTCATGCCGACTACGTCTCTTCCATCACTCCTCTGCCAGCCTCCAAGGAAAGTACCAGCGGATTTCCGAAACAATGGGTCAGCACTGGCGGAACGACGCTTGCCGTCACTGACGTCCGAAGGGGCGTTCTTGTGCGCAGCGAGGACCAGGAGGACGAATTGCTCACTTCATGCTTTGTCCCTGGAATGGGACCCAAGAAGAACCGCAACAATGGTGTCCTGGCGATTGGATCCGGTTCGGGCGTGTTGACTTTGTGGGACAAGGGCGCCTGGGACGATCAGCAGGAGCGAATCATCGTGGATGGCAACAAGAAGACTGGTGGTGAGAGCATTGACTCTATGGTTTTGATCCCTCAGGAAATGGGACTAGGAAAAAAAGTTGTGTGCGGTGTTGGTGATGGCAGCTTGAGAATTGTCGACCTGGTTCGCCGAGAAGTCGATGTATCTACCAACTTGCGACATGACCACATGGAGAGCGTGGTGTCCCTCGCATTTGATTCCGAGAATCGTCTCATCAGTGCTGGAGGCAAGACCGTCAAGCTCTGGGAAGAATTGTCGGAACTACAGGGAGGCGACAGCGATGAGGATGAGGATGAAGACGAGGATGATAGTGATGACGAGGGTAAGAGCGGTAAGCGTGCTGCAGAGAGCGATAGCGACAGCGGCAGTGACGACGAACGAGTGGAGGAGATGAAGCGACGAGCGAAGCGACGCAAGGAGGCCCAGAACAACAAGTTGGGGCCCATGGGCGCACATGGAGTCATGGGGTTTGAAGGGATGGACTGAGAATTGCCTTTGTTCTACTGAGGATATGAAAACCAGCAATGAAGGGCGGTCATTTTCGGAGACAAGATTTTGACGGAAGGTTTTGACGGAAGAAGGTGGCTGGCCCTGTGATACCCCGAGATATCGGATATGGACGATTCTGCTATCGCGACAAAATATTCAAATAAAACATCCAGGTCACAGCAATTCAAACATGAGCTGGATACAAGCACATGCCAAGAGCATGTACCATGATGCCATTGTCATACTTGCACTTCATATTCGTGTACCTAGCGTGGTGATGGTGTTCATACACAGACACGTGTTCAAAGTGGACCAACTCATGTAATGGTCACTTGTAAAATCGAGGTTCCTTTTCCCCCTCATTAAGCTTCGTAAAAAATGTTTCACCACTAAAACCTGACCGTTATGGCTACCATACGATCTTGTGAATTGGCCAATGCCGTATACAAGAGCCTGCCGATTCTTCGTGGCCACTTTCGGGTTAGGCGTGCTGCCGGGTCGGTCTGTCTGTATCTAACCTTTGGGCTGCAAAGTGGCCGATCTAAGCCGTGGGCGGAGAAGATTCGGTAGTGCTCTCGTCTGATATCACGTATCCTCAGCGGTAGCTAGTGTCGAGGTTGAATTCGTCGTGGACCGGTGACGTCCTCGTTGATGGTTATCCAGTAATCATCTTGTCTGTTAGGACAGGAAGCGGTGCTCCGGATCCAGGCAGATCTGCCATATCAACAGTCTCAACTTCTAAGCTGGAAAGGAGTTTGGGTCAGTGGGTGAGTAGACTAAGAAGGTAAGCAAGCGGCCTCTTGATAATGTCGGCTTATATATCGGTTGAATAGAGCCTGCTTACCGTCGAATGATTCTTTAGATCTGGCAGCTGCCTGCCGATTAGATTTGTGCAGAATCGAGATACTCCTCAACTGCTGAGAGTGATCCTTGTGGCACTTCTAATAAAGGCTGGAACAGGAAGGCGCTAATGAACCTCCAAGGGGATTCCTGCATTCTTTGTACTCTCAACTGTTGAAGACACATTCTCGTTAGACTAGCACCATGGACAAATGGGTTCCCGGCAATGTCGGGGAAGAGGTTGGTGATGTGATTTGATCGATATGGGAAAGGAGAAGACGGGAAGAGACTCCACAGTGGATAACAAAGTAGTGAAGAAAGGGAATAATGGCGTTTGTGAAGCGAGAGGGATGTTGTTAGACACCGGGCAGGTGGATGAAGCTCCAGAGTGCGTTGGTATTCTTAGCTCGATGGCGTGACTCACTATGCTGAGCGATTGCAATTGCGGTGGTGTGGCTCGGGGTAGAGACAACCCAAGAAGAACTCATGGTCAAGTCCTCGTCGTAGATGATAACAACCGGCTTGGAGCTGGCGGCCTTGAAATCATGGGAACCTCGTTTCCCACGCCTCCGACAATTCTTTTTCTCACCGACAGAGACACCAACGCCAGCACCGGCACTAGCACAGGAAGGCATCGCCATCATCAATTCACTTCCGCTGTAGGTGGTCGGGATGCAAATGTGCGGGATGCCCTTGCGAAGGCCTATCACCCGAGCTACTGCCACGGCCGAGCCTCCGCCAACGCTGATGACACAGTCTCGATTCGGGGCAACGCAAGCGATGGCGTCGTCGTTGATGTTGTGAGTGGGGAAGTGCTCAATGATGGACGGATCGAGGACGTAGACGTCGAGGTTGGGCATGTAGTCTTGGACCCGTTGAGCCAGGTCAGCTCGCGATGGGCTCGAGACAACGAGCGGCGCTGATAGATGGAGGCGACCTAATTCGGCGGGTAAACGGGCGAGAACGCCGTGGCCAAGGACGATGCGCGGGGAAGATGAAGCGTTGGTGTTGGTGTTGCGGTTGGACCTGGAGCTGCGGGCGCTCTTGACGGACAATGAACTTGATGCGTCTGATAAGGCCTTAGGTGGCTTGCTGAAATGATGGCTTGGTTTCTTGCCAATATCAACGGCAGCTGAGGTGCGGTTGGTGCTGTTGATACCATTGACGCCGTTGACAGTGCGACTGAGATTGGGCAGCAATTCACGCGATGCCCTCACGTCCACAGGCAGAAGCGGCTTGGCAGAGTTGGCAGGTCTCTTCATGACTTCGGGGGACCCTTTTCACAACCGGAGAGAAGTTCGTTTACAGATGCAGGAGCAAGGCACGGAGATGTGGAGATGATCGATGGACGGGTCCATATGCAGTACCGGGGATCGAGGCTCAAGGCGGGGTGACGGGGGCGAGAATTTCCGGAGCTCACAAGTCAGAGGGATCCGGATATTGGAGGGTGAGGCCGCGAAAGGTTTCGCCACTTGGTGATCTTCACCCGTGCTTGCCTAAAAGTGCAACTACTAGCTTCGAATAAAAAGTAGATCCAAAGCGAATGAGCGGCCCGGGAAAACCAAGACACCGCCGATGGCTGCTTTTCAGGGAAGCTATGATGGTGGTTGGTGGCGGCTGGAGGCCACGGGAACGGCGTAGTGGATAGCCGGAGCTCTGGCTCCGAGATGAACACAGCTGCGGTCATCATTGGTTCGGGTATTTTTTTCTGATCACAAAGAATTGAAGAACCCTTGAATTGGACCCTGTGGCTTGGCTTCGAACCATGTTCACCATCTCCACCTAGGAACAAGATGGTGCATGTATGACGGCGTTGGGGTGTGGCATGCGTCTGATTATACGCATAGGGCGAGGGTGAGAGAATAACGCAGGGCTTTTGCGGAGAGCCTACTGTACGTACTATTTGTAGGGTTCTCCTCCGAAATAAACAGGCAAAGAAGTAAGACACAGGAGCGGCACACCTGCACTGGGTAAAACATGTCAATCGGCTGTTGAGGTCACCAGGTGATATACATGGGTGCGGTACCATCCATAGTATTGTACAGTACAGCTCACCTCCATGCTGACATGCCTACTAGGTACCTAGTATATGAACAGGCTGTTGGACAAAATAATGGGCCTAGAACCATTTTAGGCCATGCAAAACCATTTGCATGGCGCTAAAAGGCTTCCTGAATTATCTTGTCCTCCCACACAGTGACCTCAGAACCTACTCGCCCGCGTAGGTAGGTAGGCGCCCAGGTACCTAGGTAAATACAAGCCCGCATATCTAGGTATTGTGCTAGGTACCTGGGCATGGTCAAGCTTTTCATATCTCGCTCGACACCCCAGATTCCCCAGTAGGGCCAGCAGGGGGCGCCTCCCTCGATTATCATGGAGCCCGAAACACTCACACACACTTAAACCCCATTAGGAAGGTCTACCACCACAGAAATTCCACGATACTAACATCAACTTCATCCACAGTGTTCGGGTTTGGGGGAGAGATTTGGGTTAGGGACAGGATCAGCCGTTGGAGTCTGTCTTCTATTGAGGATGGGCCCACAATCGTGTGTGCATTTCTCATTTTTGAGCGTGCATGTTTCGGGCTCCGATTATTCCAATCTTAGCTGCTTTATCAAGCAGGCCGGGGAGAAAGAAATTAGATTGTATGCCCACGGACAATCAAAATGTCGCCAAGCAGGAAAAGGGTTGTTCATCTGTCTGCATGTCGCAAATCGAGCATTCTATTATTCATATCCATGATTCAACGTTAGCAACTGTGTGTGTGTGCGCGTGCGTGCGCGCGTATGCTTGCAGGTGCGTGTGAGTGTGTGACTTGCTGCCTTTCTTGTCCAGCGTCGCATGCAGGATTATCGATAAGATGCCGGTCTGGGGGGTTGGAATCATCGTTCCATGTGAAGTGCATTTGAATTTCCAAGCCGCACTGCGCATACCGGACATTGACAGCCATATCGGCCGTAACACACCGGTAGGGATCCCCCTGTTCCTTCCATTCGCCCGCACTCGTACATAGTTGGCTACCATTGTGATTGTGGATTGGGTTGCTTATCTCCAACTCATCCTTTATCTCGAACTAGATTTTCCCGTGGCGTTACCTAATGCCACAAGCTTGGTAGTCGGCCGTTCTTGTCGGAGAAATGCACGTCCCCCCAAATAGGTTGATGCCTGTTTAGGTAGGTAGGTAGGTAGGTAGGTAGGAATGTGAGAGCTCCTCCCGCAGAACCCAACAGCTGCGACAGCACTGTCGATCCGGGGAAGTCGCGATGGAGGCAGGTGCAGCCACAGTGGTTCCGGCTACAGCTTCCCAAACCTGGACAATCATTATAGGTATATCAAATAAGGAGGGATGTGCATTCTATCGTATGTAGCAAGGCAGGTAGCTTTGAATCTAGACAGCAACTATGCCCGTTAGTTGATACTACGACTCACGTGAAGGCTGCAATTCTTCTGTTCTCTGCCACCTCTTCTCTTCCAGTCCGAATGTGTCCAGGAGCATCATCTTTGCCGCCACCACCAACTATTACGTTGTCAGATGAGAAAATTTTCAAAGCCCAACTCCCCATGCCCGACTATCGGACCTCATCTCTCGTCGTCGGCTCCGTTCTCCGCATTCCGCTTCGTCATTGTAGTGTTCAAGATACCAAGCAAAAAGGAAATGAAAACCAAGGCATTCGTCGAGGCCGATGCGATGGCCGTCGGCGCCCATAGATTCTCCAAGTACATGGCTGCATCACGCCGTCATCCGACGGCTCGTAACCTTCTCTAGAGATATTGCGACCGGACACGGCCGATGCCCGACAACCACACTGTCCACCCACACCTTGGGCTCCAAGCGTCTGTGTGTCTCACTTTGACATGTATGCTATCCCAAGAGAGAGTCGAATGTCTATACCCGATGCAAGGATCGCCAGCAGCAACGTGCGTCGGAAATCCGTATCTCAAGAGCCAAGAAAGCCCGGCGACAGCGTTTAGGGCCCAGAGATAAAGAGAAGCAACTTGGATGGACCACGAACCATTGGGTTGGCGCCACAATCCCCGCCTCATCCGCAAGCCCAGGATCTAGTGTGGCCCTGGTACTCAGCTTCGTGCGCGCCTTGAACCCTTCGCAGACGTCAGGACACTCGACCTCGTAGGTCGCCAAATGTGGTTGCGTCTTCACCTGCAGTTGGCCAACCTCCATCCGTCGCTCATCCCCACCACTTCACCACCACTAGCTCCAGCCTCAACGCTAGGAACGCACCCGCATCGGTGGTGGCGACTTGCGATGAAGGGACGGCGTCCTCCAGAAGCTCCAACCCCAGCTTCCACAACCCTCCTTGAACCGAATCGCCTTGTTCCAATTGGCGAGGGGCCACCAAGAACCCTTCCCCACGCAGACCGTGGCCTCGTCCCCTGTTCGACCCCAGCTTTGATAACGGACAGCTTGATTACATACAGATCGGAACCGCCAGAACACCACAAACCTTCGTCCGGGAGCGCCCATTGCCCTCCTTCGCGCTTGTCCAGTCGTTGTACATCGTTCTCACCCAAGCTGACCCAGCCATGCCCAGTCATGTCAAGTGCCACAAGTCGTTCGATGTCACTCCCAGGCCGATCATGGCCCCTCCATCGCGTGCGGGACCCGCATCGCCCACTCACGCCTTTGATCCTGGCCACTCACCTTGCCCAGCCCAGGTGTGGAATCGCTGATAAGCTATCTCTCACTCTTTGAACCAAACCATCGGCTCAGAACTATCAGCTCCAGTTGCTGGCCGCCGGCGCCATTACCACGCGACTCGGCCCCATCCGATATGCATCGTCGCTCAGAGTTTCATTGCGACTCCAAATGTCAAAATTAGTATTTTAATCCTCCGTATCCTTCCATCTCTAAATTCAATTTAACTGCATCTTCACTCATGGTCCTGGGCCTTTTCTTCCAACGCCCTTGTCTCGTGCTACACCATAAGCGATCATCACCGCACCCCTGACCAGCGTGCTCATTCTTCCACTATCTTATACTTCAGCATCGCATTCCCTCAGACCACTTTGATTTTCGCGCTCAACCACAACAATGGATGAGGATCAGGGTCCCCGAGAAATTGTGCCCCCCGAGGCACCCAAAAAGACCTTTGCCCAGCGCCTCAATGGTGTCAAGAAGGCCTTCACGACCCGGGAGGGTCTAATTGGCGACTACGACTATGCCTTTCTCTTCCGCCCCAACCTTCCATTCATGAAGAAGTCGACCCAGGCCAGCCCTTTCTTCGGTCTCAATGACAAGATGCCCGTGTTTTTAGCCTTGCTTTTGGGTTTCCAGCACGCCCTGGCTATGCTGGCTGGTATCATCACTCCTCCCATGATTCTTAGCAGCTCTGCCAATCTGCTTCCCGAGCAGCAACAGTACCTTGTATCGACAGCCCTGATTGTTTCTGGAGTCTTTTCTACCATTCAAATCACTCGCTTCAGGATCTGGGGCACGAAGTAAGTTCTAGATGGTCAATTGAGTAACCCGGATTGTCCAATTTTAACACACCGACCAGGTACTACATTGGAACCGGCCTTCTTTCAGTCGTGGGTATCTCCTTCAGCACTATCCCAGTTGCGCAAGGTGCCTTGACCCAGATGTACGCCAATGGATACTGCCCTACCGATAGCAGCGGCACGAAGTTGCCCTGTCCCAAGGGTTATGGTGCCATCATCGGAACAGCTGCAGTCTGTTCCCTCTTCGAAATCCTCATCTCCTTCGTTCCCGCCAGGATCCTTCTCCGAATTCTGCCTCCGATTGTCACCGGCCCCACCGTCATGCTCATCGGTATCAAGCTGATCAAGTCTGGTTTCCAGAACTGGATGGGTGGCAGTGGATCATGCGCCACGGCTACCACTGGTCTCTACGCTCTGTGCCCAACCATCAAGGCCCCTCATCCTCTGCCCTGGGGCTCCGCTGAGTTTTTTGGTCTCGGTTTCTCCGTGTTCCTAGCCACCATCTTGTGCGAGAGATACGGATCTCCCATCATGAAGTCCACTTCGGTCGTCGTTGGCCTCTTGGTGGGTTGCATCATCGCCGCCGCCTGTGGCTACTTTGACCGCTCCGGCATCACTTCCGCTCCTGTCGCCTCCTTTGCCTGGGTCCATACCTTCCCCCTCAGTGTCTATGGTCCACTGGTACTGCCGATGATAGCAGTGTTTTTGATTGTCGCTACTGAGGCTATTGGTGATATCACAGCTACCTGCGATGTGTCCCGCCTGGAGGTTACCGGTGAGATTTACGAGTCCCGAATCCAGGGAGGTATCCTCTCTGATGCCCTTGCCGGTTGCTTCGGTGCCCTGATGACCATGACACCCGCCAGTGTCTTTGCTCAGAACAACGGAGTTATCGTCCTCACCCGCTGTGCGAACCGAAGGGCTGGTCTCGCCGCTGCCATGTTCCTTCTGGTCATGGGAATCTTCGCCAAATTCGCCGCTGCCCTCATCGCTATCCCTTCGGCGGTTCTCGGTGGTATGACCACATTCCTTTTCAGTGCTGTCGCCGTGTCTGGCCTGTCCATCATCACCCGCGGTGTGCCCTTCACTCGTCGCAATCGATTCATCCTGACTGCCGGTTTTGCTCTCGGATACGGTGCCACTCTTGTGCCCACCTACTTTGACAAGGTCTTCACCTACAAGGGTGACAACAAGTCTCTCACCGGTTTCTACAATGCCATCATCCTCGTTATGGAGACCAGCTTCGCAGTTACCGCCGTGGTTAACATGATCCTCAACCTGACACTGCCCGAGGAGATGGAGGACGATATCGACGCCGCTCGATCCGAGACAAATGTTGCGATTCACGACACCACTCAAGATGCCCCCGCTGCCGGTTCCAGCAGGGACCAGAGCCTCGAGCAGCAGAAGCAAGGTTAAAGGATTGCATGGTTTTGTTTAAAAGTTGGAATTCAGTGTGTTTTCATTTTACGGATTGATGAATGAAGGCGTTGGGAGGACTGGGGTACTACTCATGTTGATTTCTGAGAAGCATTATGCATACTACAGGTTAATTATTGCTTGGCTCATGAGGGTCGAGTGTAAATCCAGACGATTTGTACGTCAACAATTGAAGATACCCCTTGGTAAAAAAAACTCCTTATTTTTACATACATATGGCCTTTGCCCCGAGTGAATATTGTCCAACTCCTTGACTTACAACGGCAGATTGCCAACATTATAATAACTACCACAAACTCCATGCTCCGTCCGTTCCATCACAACTAGTACTTTAACCGAATGTCGTTGGTATCATTGTTCCTTCTCCCATGTACAGATATATATATACTCAGTCCGTCATCATCCCATTTACCACATGTTTATGTGGTCCGTATCTCGACTGGTGATACGCGTTCGCCTGTCTCCGGTGTGTCTCCTGGACCTTGCCCCATAGCCCACGGTGGCCCGAGTTCAAGCAAGCAGTCAGCTCGCCCATGTTTCGGTTTCTGCACTGGCACAAGTGCGGCGTTCCGCCAAACTTTGCCCTCGAGTGCGAGTCGGGAAACATGATGCTCACGCGAACGAGCCTGTCGAGGTTGAACTTGTTGTTTGTCGACTCTGGGTTGTTGAGCGCAAGGCGCGCAATGTTCCAGTCCATTTCCTGGCCGGGGGATTCGGTAGAATCGAAGCGTTTCGCTTGCAACGGTGCATCTCCCTTAAGATTCTCAATGGTGGCAATCGTGCATGCCATGCCGTCCTTCCCAGACCTGCGACAGTTGCAACGGTCTGGGTTCACAGATGTATCCTCATCAATCTGAATCGTAACGAATGAAGTCCTCCCTGTTTCCATGCTTTGTGTGAAGAGAACCAGCATCGGCTTGGGTGGTCTCTTGTGCAGGTAGCCTGTAGTATATGTCCCATTCGAGATGGTGGTGCGGCCATCACTACTCGATGAGGTGCTAATTGCAGAGAGGCCGCCCGTCGAAACCACACTCGAGACGCTATCATGTCGGCCGTTGGTCCCGCTCCTCAAACTGGTGGGCTGGGTGCTGCCTGGACGGGGGGACGGCGCTGCTCCAACAGGTCGGCGGATAGGAGATTGTAACGGGCTCGACAAAAAGGCAGCCTGTCTATCCGGCGGTGTTGTGCCCAATGGGCTCGGTGAGGTTCGCTGCGGCCATGGGTTCGAAAAGACTCCCGGGCTTGGCGGTCGGCGCTGAGGAATCGTTGGTAAACTAGGCTGGCGACCTGGTGGACTCGTTGAGAGATTATCGCTGGGTCTTCGGAATGGGTTGAGGAAGGGGTCGCGTCCGAGAGGAGAAATTGGGGAGAAACCACCGTCAGACGTGACCATGGAATCAGGGCGACTTGAAGATACAGTTGAGTTTTGCTCGGTCGCAGCATCGCTTGACGTGACCAACGATCCTTCTACTTCCTTTGCGACCCAAAGTTGAACGCATGCTTGTTCGCAAATGGGTTCTTTCTGACCAACTATGATGAAGCTGACAAGAGCATTGTACTGAACATAGCCGTCATAGGGTTTGAAGCCCGTGATGGCTTGTTGGAACTTGAGCAGATGGCTCGGTCTTGTGAACGACATCTTTGCAATCCTCTCATCTCTTTTCAAGATGATTTCTCGCAACAACCCTGCGCTGCTAGGTAAAGCGTATAACGGGTTGATGGTGACAGTGTGAGTGGAGGTAATGTCAAAGTCGATAACTTCGGCTGTAACTGGGGTTAGTTGGTGGCTTGAGAAGATACTGATGGAAACGTACTTTGCCGCCTTGGTCTTCCAGACGCAGTTTGTTCTGTCCCGGTAATCATAACTCTGAATCTGCGGCCATCCGTCCCCATCCGTCGAAGAAGTTTAAGCCTTCTCTCGATATTCATAGCAGCACTCTCCAGGGGCCTATAGTCAAGTTAGCTTCGATAGATCATGAGACAGAGGTTGAGGTGTAGAAAAGGATCAATGTACACTTCAAGAAGTTGCTCCATCATCTCATCCCTTGTAACGACATCAATTAGCGGTGCCTGGTCTCTTTCAGGCCATATTGAAAATATGTCGCCTCTCATCAACAAAGGGTCCAAAGGTGGCTCGACTAGGTCTTGTTTGAAGCGAGTACATTCGGTAGAAAGGTTCTAAAACAGTAGTTAGCACTGTGGGTCCATAACACAGTGGTTTCTCAATAGTAAGCTTACCTCTTCCAACTGTCGGAGATATGAAGGCCAGTGGGACTCTTCGCTGATTTCCTCGACCATAGGCGAGGTCTGAATCCGCCTCAAGAGCCAGATGCATTTCAGCAGGTTCACATATTGGTGAAGCGGCGGTATACGGTCGGCGACGACCATACCAGCCTTGAATCCGACAGTGCACCTATCGTAGTTTAAGACGAAGGCATCAGCCAGGTCTTCGAGCAGAAAATCCATCTCCGTGTGGTACTCGGGTCGGTCCTTGAGCGCCGCGATTTGAAAGCGATCGGCAATACCAGGTGGAACTTCAAGAATAAATATATTTCGCCGCTCTTGCTGTCTCAGTACCGACTCGAGGTCGGGGATGACGACTCCCATCATCCTACGAACATCTTCATGCACTGCTGTGATCCGAATAGCAAGATCACGGTGCATGAACAGTATGTCCTGCTGAACGCGGGAAAGAAGATCACTAAGGGACGCCAAGTCAGTATATGGCTTTCAAGTAGGTGTTTGGAACCTGAACTTACATTTCAAACGGTTTCAGGATTTGGAGAATCTTGGAGTTGTGCAGCGCGATCCGTTGTCGCAGCTGGTCGGCTCGGGGTTGGACCAACACATTCCACTCAATATTGCGAATGGCGTTCGTCACGAAGCGATATCGCTCATTCGAGAGAATCAAGTCATTGCACTCGCTGAGTGTGGCATTGTAATTGCCAATAATCTGGTTTAGTGACCTAGGATCCCATCGTGCTTGGGCGCTGTGCCCGCCTTCTCTTCGAAGCCGAGCAGTGGCCTCAAAGACGACCCTTCCGAGGACATCTAGGTTGCTCGCAAGGCCCCTGACGTCTTCAAAGAACTCCCTGTATTGAGTGGCTGTGAGATGGTCAGCATCGGAACTCTACTCGTTTGGCGTACGGGTGCAAAGGAAAAGCCAACGTAGTCTAAAGGATTTGCGACGGGTTGTGCGAGTTCACAAGTGCAGTAAGCCTAGTGACTGGCGCTTTGGCCGGGGAGAGCCTCGCGAACCCCTCCAAGTGGAAGGTAGTGGGATGTAGGATTCGAGTGACGGGTACTTACTTGCATTGTGATCTTCACCCCAACCGAGCTCATAAACCTGCCAAGCCAACCTTGCGAAGTTGATTACATCTCCGATCTGCATTCCGGCCATCAGGAGGAGCTGTCCGAGGCGGTTGGAGTTGAGGGTTTAAACGGCACGAGAGACTGTGGTGTTGGTGCGAGCAGAAGTAGAGAGAGAGACAGAAACAGAGACAGGCAGCGGGGACGGGGCGAATACAGAAAAAGAGTCAGAACCGGGAGGTAGCATGCAGGGACCCGCGTAGAGGGTAGCTATGTTCATATGCGATTCCACTTAGGCTGCAGGGTAGACAAAAAGGCAGCACACGACACAAGAGACCAAGACTTGGGGGCAGAAGGGGGTCGATAAGGCTCGTCAGTTGAGAGTTGGAGGGAGGGGGCAATGCTAGTTCGAGACTTTGGTCTGGGTCCTAGGAGGGGGGAGGGACAGAAAGTGAGGCTGGCAGATGTTCCCAGGCCCGTCTCCGTCCCACCGGGTGGGTGACTATGAGCGAGCGCCAGTTCTGGGCTGAGACATGTCCACACAGGAAATGCTCGGTCCTGAATTCCGCAGATGAGACATTCCGATGGAAGCTCAATGAAGGGCAGGGTGCCACATCGGGCGAGCTAACTGGGCCATGTGGGTGGGATGGATGAATAGGTATGCCTGCCTAGGGGGGCGGGACGACGTGCGTCTTAACTGGGATAGCTGGGCGAACAGCGATGACAAGGGTGATGGCCAAGGTCAAACAGTGTCGCTTGAAGGGATTCGTCGCCTTGTCGCCTTCTCGCCTTGACGCAGTGCGCTATATTAGCAGCACTGCCCATTGTCCTCGGTAACTGTAAAAAAAAGCTGGCTTTCAAGACATGCAGAGCAAGGCTGGCTTATCGGTATGCAAATGGTCAAGCTGTTGATAATGGCTCGTCGTCATCGTGGAAGATAGCCCTCGCACGGCCTTTCAGTAGACTCGCGGGCTCGCTTCCCCGCGTTGTTGATTCTGCCCTCCGTCCATTCAGCTTGGCTTGGCCCAGCCATATGATGCAGATGATGGGGGGCTGTGCCTATGCAGGGGAGACGGATTGGGTCGTCAGAGACGGCTAATGTGGCACTAGAAGCGCCGCCATGATTTCTTTTCAATTGCGAGGCGGCTGTAGGCGGCCACAAGGCAGACAGCCTTATCATCTAGGCGCATTGGCCTGAGTGTCTGGGAGCCCGAGTGCAGTGCAGACGGATACCGGCATTGGTAGCGTCACGCGATGAGGAGGACGGAAGCTGTCACCCTTGACGTGATGCCAAGATCAGTTGGTGCGTGACAGTTCGCCCGGCCGTAGTGCGTGGTGCCAAAGGGCGTGCAGCGATGCACCGGGGATGCGTTACTTAACGCCTAAGGTCCCAGCCATGCGCCTGTTTCGCGCGGTCTGTCCTTGCTCATTGCCCTTTGGTCAACACTTTCACCAACATTCTCACTTGTCCAGTGTGATTTCCCGGCCGCAGCCGGCGAAGAATCTGGAAATCAAAAAAATGAACCAATTCCAAACCAGCTCCGTGGGCTTCGGCACAGCCACAACTGCAGACGACAACGGCTCTATCAGCAGCGATGAAGTGTCTGAGGTCGAGAACCCAAACGAGATTGTCACGTACGCCCCAAAGGAGCGGTTTCGACTCGGCTACTTTGATGTGACGTGCCTGGTAATGAACCGCATGATAGGTAAGTCAAATCGCGGGCGAAGTGCGTGCGTGGTGTTTCGTGCTGCCCGAGGTCTTGGCGTCTCGTTCCTAGTGGTTAGAACGTCATGGTCACCGGTCATCACCTTGTTTTTCTACTCCAACGACATGAAGAAGAAGAGAAAAAGGAGAGTCCAAGTTGGACAAAGTTGGGTTGAAGTTGAATTTATCTTTGCTTCATCCTTGCCTATGGCTTTGGGAAGTCACCCAAGTGGGGTTGGCTCTGTTTAGGAAGGAACCACATCCCAGGCATCGGGCCACCCATCAATTTCCATTAGTCAAATTTCCCCGGATGATCTACGATCTCTGTTTTTCTAGAAATTCTGGCGTTATGATGGGGTAATTTTTTTTTTCTTTGGGGGGGGGTATTACTTCTGTGAAATTGTCCTTGAGCTGTTGACGTCGTTATTTTTATTGTGGTTTCAATTTTCTCAATGGTGGTTTTGTGAATAGCTTCACCCAAGCCCCTCAATCATGGCTACTCTTGACTCTTAATAATCCCCTGTGTCATAATCGTCACATCGCTAACATCCCTCTTCTACTAGGATCTGGAATCTTCAACTCCCCCCAGAGTGTCATGCAAGGAACTCACTCAACTGGAGCCTCTCTTCTTCTCTGGCTCGCTGGTTCAATCTACTGTCTCTCTGGCGTCCACGTCTACATTGAGTATGGCCTCAACGCTCCTCGTTACATCTTCGGCGGCATTGAGCAGAGTGTCCCACGTAGCGGCGGTGATCTCAATTACCTCCAATATGTGTATCGAAAGCCTGGATACCGAAATGACACGGTTCTACTCAGTACCTGCCTTTTCAGCATCGCCTTCATTGCTTTCGGTAACATGGCTGGCAATTCCATCAGCTTTGCTATTCGTATCTTGCGAGCTGCCGGAATAGAAGATCCAGGAAACGCCGCTGTTAGGGGCATTGCCATTTCCGTTGCCGTTATTACTTGTTTCATTCACGCCTTCTCTCGTCGCGGCGGCATCTTGCTCAACAATGTCCTAGCTATCATCAAGGTCATGATCTTGCTCCTCATCATAGTAACCGCCATTATTGTGGGAGCTGGTGGGTTTGACACCAAAAATGTCATTTCCGAGAACACAAAACCCTCCGCATCCTTCAAAAACGCATCTACGGATGCCAATGGCTACGCTCAGGCGTTCTTGGCAATTATCTTCAGCTTCTCAGGCTTCGAGCAGCCCAACTATGTTTTGGGTGAAATCAGCCGGCCCAAGAGGAAGCATCCAGTCTCCATGATCATCGGTGTTTCAATAGTAATTCTACTCTACATGGCTGTGAATATCTCATATGTAAGAGTCTCCCCCTTCCCTGAGGGGTAGTCCATAGTGTCAATACTAACTGGCTTTAGTTGGTCGTTGTTCCCGAGAGAGCCTTCATCTATAGCAACAAGAGCTACGCGGAAATATTTTTCGACAATACCTTTGGAGGTCTCTCTAAGGATAAGACAGGAGCTGATGACACCGGCACCCGCATCTTCAATGCTTTCCTTGCCATTTCGAGTCTGGGCAACATCATTGTGATGACGTATACCGCAGCTCGTGTCAAGCAAGAAATTGCCAAAGAGGGCATCATCCCTTTCGCAAAGTTCTTCGCCCAGGATCGAGACATGTCATTGGGACGCCTCCTGAGGTGGTTCCAGAAGAAAGGGTGGTTCACGTCGATTCTCCGCATCCGATGGTTCTCTCCCGAAGAACACTCAGAGAGGACTCCCGTCGGCGCCTTCGTGCTTCATCTTTTCTCTTGCTTCATTCTGATTTTCGCCACATGGAAAATGGACCCTGATGATGCCTACTCTCTTCTGACAAGGCTAAGTGCATACACCATCAACGCATTCTTTGGTGTGTTCCTTGGCATCGGCATTCTAGTATTGCGTTTCCATGGGCCACCGCCGTCGATGCAGGTAGACAAGGTTCCACTCCAACCTCCTGCCCCTCAAACTTGGCGTGAGATGACGGGAAGTCGTTTCAACCCTGCCCTGAGCATCACCTGCGCCTTGATCTATACGATTGGCGGCCTCTGGCCCGTTGTGACCAGTTGGGTCAAGCCATCAAAGGACATTGTTTTGACTATCAAATGGTGGCTTGTGCCCACTATTTCCTGGTCAATCATCGTCACCGGCTGCCTGTGGTTCCTTGGTTTCGTAATAGTCGCGTGGTGGACATACCGAAACCACTTCAAGGTCTTCCATGTCGAGAAACAGCCCCATTTCGAAGACGCCGACGCTGTTGCCGGCGCAGGAGAAAGTGGAGGACATGGGAGTGGCGGTCTCGTTCTTGTCCACGAAACCGTCTATCTCAGCTGGGTTGGTGACGAGACAAGGCAGAGAAGGCCAACCCAGATGTTTACCAATAACAACGACATGGAAGAGAGGCCTACAAACGAAGTGGATTCTTTTGCAGACCAGTGGGGAGGCAATGCCCGGTTGCAGCAGATGCAACAAATGCAGCAAATGCAGCACATGCAACAGATGCAACAAATGCAACAGATGCAGGAGATGCAACGCCAGCAGCAGCAGCAGCAGCAGCAGCCGCCGCCGTTTGGCATGGGTTACGAAAATGGGACGAATTATAGATATTAAGTTCATAGCAAGGGAACAGATAGTGCGATGATACCATTTGAGGATGATATATAGTGTATTATTTTAGTTGGCGTACGGCAGTCAGAACTTAAATATAATGTATGTTAAGTAACACTTATTAGAACCACTCACACAAGAGATAGTTACCCTGAACCTAAGTCATGACCTTGGAGACATTCGCTTACGCTATCATCCTCCAGAGGATCCCCCGTAAACGCTATTTCGACACATGAAATACAAACAGAGGTGGTTTCACGACGGTTTCACGAGACAGAAACAAGTGCATTTGACAAGCAAGACCGTGAACAAAGAGACTGCTAGCCCTGGATTGCATTTTCCTCGCCCAACCTACGTAACCCATCCTCATCCTGAAAAGAGAAAAACACCTGCTGCCCCAAAATAAAAACTATGAACACGAAGAGTAGTGAGAAAATAAAGCAAGAGTGAAGAAGAAAACGGGAAAAATGACAAAAAAGAGCAAGAGTGACGCCGCGCTTATCTCCAACTCGCCTTTTCCACACCCCGAGCCGATATCCATATTCTACTTAGATACAAATCCTTCCTAGTTGCCCTAACTCTGTTCAGAAGTTTTTTTGTTTTGATGACAAGAGCTGCGTTGCCAAATTGAAAGAACCAAGTAATTATTCTGGTTTCCTTCCCTCACGATACCCTCGTGGCTTTCTTCCGTATTAAAAATGGTATATTGATTGTTATTTGTAGTGACTTGAACTTAGTGTAGATCCCTAGCTTTTCGAGCTAGGATCCGCACATTGTCGACAAATCCTTCAATTAGGTCTTGGTACCTGTGTGGTGCGCCACTGATGGCTTTACGACCTTGATCGACAGTGATAGCGGGTGCTAGCTCGATTTCTAGTTCATGTTCCTTGTCCGATCGTTGAGCGCCCTGTGAATGGTTAGCACAATCCTTTCCCAAATAGCCTCTGGACCAAAAGGCAGCTTACTCCTGGGGCGGACGCTGTGTGCGTAACTTGCGTCAGGTCAATCTGATAGTGACCATGCTTATAACTGAGCCGGTCTTTGTTACGATCAGGCTGTCGGTCCGTATGGCCCATTGAACTCTGTTCCAACTCTTCCACAGTCCCTTCCAGTTCATTTCCAGGTTGATACTGATGCGACAGTCCATAGGGCACATCGGCATGTGCAAGTTGATATCTGCAACACGAGCCTTGATAATCTTGTTGAGAATCTCACGCGTCTTTTGGTCGTATGTAACTCGGACGCGGACGTTCTTGCTTCGTGAACCGAGGCGTGAACGGACACACCCGGGTATTCGGCCTTGAAGTTCAGGAGCAAGGTCGAAGAAGCGGTCGATTTCGCGTCTGTGTTTGTATTGAACTTGAACACGATTGTTCCCGTTCGGTGCTCGAGGGTCCGTTTGGATGACCATTTGATTTAGGAAATCGTTGAAGTATTTGTGTTGGGCCTGAGAGAAAGGGAAAAAAATATCAGCAATTGGTAATTTGAAAACAAGAAAGGTGGCGGGAGAAGTACCTCGGTCATGCTGCTCTTGAAAGCAATGCGGCCATTGTCGTGAAGAATACACTCAGAGTCAAGATATCTGTCCACTCGATGGTTGGTATCCTTGTCGATGAGGGTGCCTAGCTTCGCCTCGATTTCGAACTGGATGCCTCGGCTCCTGATTTCTTGCATATCCTCATTGTTGATGACATTGATAAAAAGGAAGTCGGCAATCGTCTTGGTGATCTCCTCGTAGGGCTTAACACCTGTGATGCTGGCCTCCCACGGGCCGAGAATGTCTTGGGCAGTGGGCTCGGTGGGAGTAGGTTGGCTGTGGCTGGCTTGATGGGATCTCGTGGTTTCGGGGGAAGCATGTCGACTTGGACGCCCGCTGCTCTCTTGCTTGCCATTGACATGTGCGTGCACCCTTTTTTGCAGGACGTAGTTGGCATTGTTTGGCAATTTGCCCAGGGACTTGGCGCTCTTTGCCCAAATGGGCGGCTCAGTCCGTCGAAGGCGTCTCTTTCGCGGCATGATGGGGGAGCTGGAAGGCTGTGATCCACGAGCTTGACCAGGGACGTGGCCACCGTTAATTTCGCCGGGCGGCGGGCGAGGTTCTCTGTGCTCAAGCTCTTTGGGGCTCAAATCGCGATCCTCGAGTTTTCGCTTTGCTGGGGTGGCAGCTCGGTCAGAGTCAATGACCATAGCCTGAACTGTGGGGCCCGCCCTGGCCTCTGCTTCGCCAGCCGGGGGAAAGTGTTCGGGGTTGCTCTGAAGGGAGGGAACGCGGGTCTTCGGACTGACAGAAGCGCTCGGGCCTCGTTCACTGTGAGACTGAGATCGATGGTGGACTTCGGGGGCTGGGGACTCGTAACTGCTTGAAATACGTTTGGTGGGTGGTCGAGGTGGAGGTGGTGAGCCCTGTGCTTGTGCTTGTGCTTGTGCTTGCGCAACTGCAGCACCAGAGGCAGACGAAAGCCTTTGCTGGTAAGAACTCGGTGGTTGCGAGTAGCTACCAGCCGCCGAAGGTTGTCTTGAGTTGGTAGACAATGGCGGACCAACAGGCGTGGGTGGTTGAGAAGGTTGACGATTGAATTCGCCTGGAGGAGGACGTGGTGCAGCTACGGGGCTCCCCTGAACGTAAGGAGGTCCAAACTGATGCTGGCTCTGTGCAGAAGTTGGCGTGGGAGTAGATTGCGCTGATTGAGAGCGCTGATGGATGTATGAATGGGAGGCGGAGCCTACAGGAGGCGTCTGTGGGACGGGGTGTTGCGCTTGTTGCATGTATGGGCCTGAGGCGTGTCCCGGACCTGGCTGAGGACCTTGCGAGAAGCTTTCGCGTCGCTGAGGCTGATATTGCGCCGGAGGATACTGGTGTCGTTGCACGGGGCTGTTCACCTCAGCAGGAGGCTGTGAAGGGGGGAACGGGAATCCAGCACCCCCGACGCCGCGGAAGGAGTCGTCGCGGCTCGATACGGCGAGGGACTTGGAGCGGGCCGCCTGGAGATCGCACATCGTGAAACGAGCCGGAAGGCTGGAGAGGTGGCGGCGCTGGACGCCCGGGATACGACCCGGGAGCTTGGTACGGGGAGGGTGGAGGATATGCGTTCGAGGGGGAGGCTGTTGGTGTGGGTGTTGGTGCTGTGGTTGAGGAGCATGCGGCTGGTGCTGGGGATGCTGCTGATGGTGAGCATGGGGGGATACTCCTGCGGAGCTGGTTTGCCTGGTGACTGATGCGGCGGCGGACGGCCGTAGTCGCGATACCCGTACTGGGCAGGGCTCTGGGAGGGATGAGGTTGCTGTTGTTGGTGGTGGTGATGGGGCTGATCCTGTGGTCGCGGCGGCGGCGGTTGCTGTTGCTTCGGCGTCGGGGGCGCCTTGGCCCTCCCGCGGTCGCCGTTGTCGGACGTGTTAAGGACAGATCGAAGATCCATCGTGGTGGGCGTGGGTCGTAATCGTTTGCGTTGGTCAAGGTAGAGTCGTGGTCGGGGCGGAAGTCGTGCTTTGCCGTGCCAGACGACAACGTGTATCAAGATGGCGCCGGGCGAGACAGCTTCGGGTCAATGTCAGGGGCAATGGCACGCCTTGCATCAGATGGTGGACGCGACAGAGGCGCAACGAGAACCGGGCGGATGTTGAATAGGGATCAGATGGATCGAGTCGGGTGAGGAACGTCGTCGTCGTCGGCGTCGCGCGAAGGAGATGGGGATGCGTCGCAAGCGGACATGGATGAGTCTAGGGACCTTACGCCGCCATGGCGAGGCTCCAATGGTGTGCGAATCGATTGACGCTTGCTGGTGGGCGAAGGGCCGAGCGGCGAAGGGAACGGGTGAAGAAGATGAACGTACGCGCTACACACTCGTCGTTAGATGGCCATGCTGGGGTTGGGGATTTTTTAGGTCGTGTTGGTGTTGTGTCTGGCCGTATGCAAAGAGCAAGGAAAGAGGACGAGGCGGAGCCAGCCAACAGTCAGTGCAGGGATGTGTGTCGCAATGGACGAGCAGCCAGAGACAATGCTGGAAGGGACAGTTTTTTTTTTTTTTTTTTTTTTCTTTCTTTCTGCTCTGGAGGTGGGAGGTACTTGTGCTGATCGGCGCAGTAATATAGCAGGTGGAGGTACCCATGGGCGAGCACGGCCCCAACTTGGAACCGCTAGGCAGAGCATCCGGGGCTGTTCTAGGGCGCATCCTGGGTGGACGCTGGCGCTCTCAGTGCTGTAGCTGGTGGTTTCAGGCAGGATAGCAGTGAGCTCCCTAGTGCTGCCAGGGACTGTCGGGGTGCGTCCACCTTGGCGCATTAGGTCCTCAGGGGGGAACACGGTGCCCTGGACGATTCACATTTAGCGATCTTTTTAGTGGATGGAGGGCTCTCGTTATCTTCAGCCTTGCCGCTTCTCTCTCTTTAAATCCCGGGACACGCTTGCTCAATTCAAACTCTCTCATCCATCCATGTCATTTCAACCAGCCATCTCGACGTCATGTTTGGAAACACGGGACAGTGCCATCGTTCGTGTCTTTTAATTTTCCCTACCTTTCTTTTCTTGTGTGTGTGTTTGTGCGTGTGCGCTTGTGTAGTCGCATGTATGTCTCGTGTTGCACGACAGAGCACTCTGTCCATAGCCTTCTCCAATTCGTGACCCATCCATCTCTGGCATGGCTGTGCGTGCCACGTACACCAACTCTCCCTCTGCCGGAGCCAAAAGATCCACTGCTGAGATGGGCTACAGTAGCTTCCCGTCCCGCCCGTTGTGTTGAAACAGACATCGCGCCGCTGGATGCTCGTAGGTATGAGATAGGACTGCTATTTATGGACGCTGCTCCTTCGAATGACTCTTGTGAAAGTTGTTTGATCCTGTTCGTGATGCTAAATACAACTTGATGCTCACATGTCTGTCGCCCCTGAGAAGCTTCCGGCGTGCTTTGTCCGCCCTCGAGTAGAGCTGCGACCACCAGGAACGGAATAGGCAAGCTAATAACGTAGGTTCCTTCCGACCTAGAGTCCAATCTACCTAGGCTCCATCTGAGCGCTGGGTATTTTGAAGAGGAGTCTCTTGGGCATGGCTTGAGGTGTCGTGATAATTTGGGACAGCATTTGACTGAAAAATTCGGCTCCGTTACACGACTCTATGTTGTGTTTCGTGTCGATATATCTGCTGGGTCAAGGTCGGGGTCAAAGTCGTGTGGAAGTTCTGTGCTGAGGTCGTGCCTGTAAAGCACCATCCGCTGAAGAGGTAACTCCCTTTCTCGGTAGGTACATGTGCGCTAGAGGTGGTGCAATGTGGATAGGGACATGTTCTTCTAATTGGGCGATCAAATTCTCAATGATGCCCACCATCACGTGCACCTGATAGGAGAGCGAGGTGGCGGAAGACGGAGCTACTTTTGACCGTACCAAACGATTGGCTGTTGATGTTCCCTACCCAGACCTTAGGCAGACGTCGACCACGTCGTCGCACCATTGTTCCAATTGCGGCACGCCCTAACATTGGATGAGTCAGCCCGGATTAGGTAAGTGCCTCTGCCGGCCGGACTCCCCATACCTGCCGTGCTGGTGTGCTGGTGTGCCCTGGAAGCTCCCCTGGTCAGTGCGTCGCCTGCAAGGCAGAGCTGTGCCTGACGTGGACCATCTCCAGTTTCCCTCTTGAGCAAAACAACCGCCTCATCTCCATCTCCTTCTTTCATTATTCCCATTTCTCCACTTCATCACTTTCCGAAACCTATTCCATCCCAAGCGGCTTTTTTCATATGCCCTTGGGCTTGTTCGGCAACCGTCCTTTTGCGTCTAGTCGTCCTCTCGTATCTCTAGAATCGCCACTCGCCCTGCTGCAGACATCACTCGCCCGCCCATCCAATCCCTCACACGCATTCAAGATGCCTGGTCTCGTGTCAGCGACCGGCGTCCTCGCCTTTCTCGATGATGAGGAGCCCGAGCTCAAGGTCTTTGCTCTCCAGACCCTCAATGACGATATCGACACTGTTTGGACCGAGGTTGCTGCTGCTCTGAGCCAAATGTTCGTCACGAGCCCGATCCTGTAGCCGGCCGCGGCCGATAAGCTAACCATTCGCAGTGAGGCTCTCTACGAGGATGAATCCTTCCCTGAGCGCCAACTCGCCGCCCTCGTCCTCGCCAAGGTCTACTATCATCTACAGGCCTACAACGACAGCATGGTGTTCGCCCTTGCCGCCGGCGACCTCTTCAAACTCGATGCGCCCGGCGAGTTTGAGGAGACCATCATCTCCAGGTGTATTGACCAGTACATCGCCGTGACTGCATCTAAGAAGTCGGCTCCCCAGGCCTCGAAAACTACCGATCTTCCTGAGCTTGCCACTACCTTCGCTTCCGGATCTGATGGCGCTGTCATGTCCCCCACAACACCCTTCTCGCAAACGACACTCCCTCCTAAGTCTCTCCTCTCACGCGATTCTATCGACAACACCATGATCGAGGCCACTTTCCAGCCCGCTTTCAAGCAAGGCCGATCTGGATCCATCGCCGAGCTCCCCGACCAGGCTACCAACTCTTTGCAAAGAGTCATTGACCGGCTGTTTGAGAGCTGCCTGAAGCAGGGAAGCTACAGGCAGGTGGTTGGAATTGCTGTCGAAGCCAAAAACCTCGAGGTACTCCGACGGGTCATCAAGCGCGCTAGCGAAGATGAGAAGAAGTCCAAGTCGAAGGCTCAGGATGGAACGCCAGGTCCTGCTGAGGACTTGATGGAGTACACTCTCGGTGTTTGCATGGATATTGTTCAGGAGCGCAGCTTCCGAACAGAGATCCTGAGATTAATTCTTGACCTTCTCAACGACATTCCTAACCCCGACTACTTCGCCATTGCTAAATGCGTCGTCTACCTGAACTCCGATGATGAGGCTTCGCGCATGCTCCAGACCCTCGTTGACAACGGTGACCGATCGTCTATTGCCAACGCATACCAGATTGCCTTTGATCTATACGACAATGGAACTCAGGAGTTCCTTGGCAAGGTCTTGGCTTCCCTACCTTCTGGCGAGCCCCCTAAGAAGGAAGAGTCTGAAGAGAAGGATAAGGAGGATGAGTCGGAGCCTCTGCTCGAGGATCAGCAGGAGACTCCCGAGAACGAGCTCCCTGAGGAGGTTGCTAAGGCGTACCGCAACATCCGATCCATTCTCGACGGCAGCAAGACGATTCGCTTGAACCTCGAGTTCCTTTATCGTAACAACCGCACTGACCTCAGCATTCTCAACAAGGTGCGCGACAGCCTCGAGGGCCGCAGTTCCATCTTCCACACCGCCGTCACCTTCTGCAATGCCTTCATGAACCAAGGCACTACCAACGACAAGTTTTTCCGAGATAACCTGGAGTGGTTGGGCAAGGCTGTTAATTGGTCCAAGTTCACCGCTACTGCTGCTCTCGGTGTCATTCATCGTGGAAACTTGTCTCAGTCTCGTAAGCTGCTTGAACCCTATCTCCCTCGACAGGGAGGTCTCAGCGGCGGTTCCATCTTTAGCCAAGGTGGTGCTCTCTACGCCTATGGTCTTATTCACGCCAACCACGGCGCTGATGCCCTTGAATACCTCAAGACCCAGTTCAGCCAAGCCGAGGAGGAGGTTGTTCAGCATGGTGGTGCGCTCGGTCTCGGTATTGCTGGTATGGCTACCGGCGACTGGGAAATCTTCGAGAAACTCAGAGAAATCCTCTTCCAGGATTCCGCTCTCAACGGCGAGGCTGTCGGCCTCTCCATGGGTCTCATTATGCTCGGTACCGGAAACGTCAAGGCCCTCGAGGATATGATTACCTATGCCCACGAGACCACTCACGAGAAGATTGTTCGCGGTCTTGCCATTGGTATGGCCTTGATCATGTTCGGCCGCCAGGAGGGTGCCGATGTCCTGATCGAGGGCCTTCTCAATGACCCTGATCCAACTCTGCGATATGGTGGTATCATGACTGTTGCCCTTGCTTACTGCGGTACTGGAAGCAACAAAGCGATTCGCAAGCTCCTCCACATCGCTGTCAGCGATGTCAATGATGATGTGCGCCGAATCGCTGTCATGAGTTTGGGATTCATTCTCTTCCGCAAGCCTGGAAGCGTCCCTCGCATGGTTGAGTTGCTGTCCGAATCGTACAACCCCCACGTTCGATACGGCTCTGCTATGGCTCTTGGTATCTCTTGCGCTGGCACCGGATTGGATGAGGCCATTGATCTCCTTGAGCCCATGATGAAGGACCCCGTCGACTTCGTGCGACAGGGCGCCCTTATCTCACTTGCTATGATCATGGTGCAGCAGAACGAGATTATGAACCCCAAGGTTTCATCTATCCGCAAGACGCTCAAGAAGGTTGTTGGTGATCGTCATGAGGATGCCATGACCAAGTTTGGTGCTGCCCTGGCTCTTGGCATCATCGATGCTGGTGGCCGCAACTGCACCATTGGACTCCAGACCCAGACTGGCAATCTCAACATGGCTGGTATTGTTGGTATGGCTGTCTTCACCCAGTACTGGTACTGGTTCCCCTTCACCCACTTCCTGTCGTTGAGCTTCTCTCCCACTTCTATTATCGGCCTGGATCACGACCTGGAGATGCCTGACTTCAAGTTCCACTGCGCCACTCGCCCCAGTCTCTTCGACTACCCACCTGAGCAGGAGGTCAAGACCGAGGAGGGCCCTGCTCTAATTGCCACCGCTATTCTGTCTACAACTGCCCAAGCCAAGCGACGCGCCCAGAAGAAGGAGCGCGCACAGCGACGTGAGAGCATGGATATCGATTCCGCCCCTGTTAAGAGTGGGGAGAAGATGGAGATTGACGAGGAGAAGAAGGCCGACGATAGCAAGGAGAAGAAGGAGGGAGAGGAGAAGGAGAGTAGCGCCTCCGTCGACACGAAGAAGAAGCCCGAGAAGGAAAAGGTCGGCTACGAGATCGAGAACATCACCCGTGTCCTGCCTGGCCAGCTCAAGTACATTAGCTTCCCAGCTGGCCGATACAAGCCCGTCAAGAAGGTTCGTTTTCTCCCAGTCTTAGACTACTACCAAAGTTGCATTAGCTAACGCGCATACAGCCTACCGGCGGTCCACTGCTGCTTCACGATACTCAACCCGAGGAGCCCAAGGCTTTGCTCGAGGAGAAGCTCAAGAAGGTGACCATTGAGCGTGCACCAGTCGCTGGCCAGCAGGGCGGCCGAAGCGGACGATCTGGCCAATCTAGCCGCTCTTTGCTTGAGGGCCTTGTTGACCCCTCTCGAGCAGGATCCAACAGTGCCATGATGCAGCAACTGCTCCGTAGCCAGGGCCGTTCGCCTTTTGGCCTGGTTGATCCTCAGACCCCGGAAACAATGGAGGACCTGGATCAGGAGCTGCCGCTGCAGCGGGTGTACTCACAGCCGTGGATGAAGATGGTGAGGGCGATGAGGAGGCTAAACTCCCCAAGGAATTTGAATACTTCTCGGATGGCGCCGATGAGGACGAGGATGAGGAGTAAGGAAACCACCGGCAATGGGCCATATCAATGCCGACATGTACAACTAAACCAGCTCGACTGGCAGGGATACAGGAGCTGGGGAACGGGAAGGCTTTGTTGTATACTACGTCTCGGAGGGATGTACACAAGGACCAGGGAACAACAGTAGACTCTTAATTAACCACCTAAATACTGCAGACTGCAGGATAGTTAGGTGCTGATTTTTGATTCCAATAATTTCATTATCACTCCCAAGTGTTTGACAGTCATGTGCAAGATAGGGGGCAAGTTGGTTGACAATTAGAATGATGCGTAACAATTGCCGATGAATTAAATAGATACGATATCGAGGCTAGCTGCTTTTGTAGACCTCAAAACCCAGTCCCCTCCTTATCCAAACGCCGCTCCAAAAAGAACTGTTTTGTGATTTTCAAATATTCTCCCATCCCTCATATGGATCATCTGGGTTCTCGTCTGTCACGGGCGCCGGGTCCTTGGAGCAGATTGTCATGCGATGCCATGCGGTCGCCAGATTGCCGCGGACATTCCATGTTGCCGCGTGGCTCTCTGGCTGGGTGTTGTAAGACTCGTCGGTGGCCTTGACAACGAGCGTTGCGTACCGCTTGCTAGATTGACGAGACGGAGACGATCTCTCTTGCGAAGATGAATTGTCGCCCTGGGCCTCCTCCTGAATCTGCTCAAATGCGTCCAGCGGGATGAGGCCATCGTATCTCCAACGTCGCCATGACCACGAGCCGTGGCCAAGGCAAGGTGAAGAAGAGCCATCTTTGCTAACGCAATCGGGGAGGATGTAGGCCTGGGACCATGACTTGCCTCCGTCGACAGACACATCGACACGGACAATGGCTCGGCCACCGCCGGAGTACGCATATCCGGTGAGTGAGGCTTTTTGGCCATAGGCTTCCTTGGCTTGTTCTGATTTCTTATCCTTGGCATCCCCGGAGCTTGCTGATGTCAATGTTGTCCACTCGCCTAGCTTGCACCCGGTAATGGCACTCTGAACGGGCATCTCCTGGATTGCAGGCGCAGTTTCCCAGTCTACATGCGTCTGGTTGGGCCCGAAGCACTTGTAATCTCGCCGCTGCCATTGACTGGGGCTCTCTTCGTCGCTGAGAGTGATGTGACTGAGCCACTTGACTGAGCGCGCTGCAACATGTCCTGGTACGATGGCTCGAAGTGGGAAGCCGTGGTCGCGAGGCAGTGGTTGGCCGTTCATCCCGTAGGCGAGCAAGACGTCTCCCTGAGGATCAACAGCCTTTTTGATGGGGATAGAGGCCCCATAGGCTTCGAGGCCGGCAAAGTGGACATGTTTTGCCTCACTAGTCCCCGAAATGCCAGATGAGATGTCGAAGCCGGCATCGGCCAAGACGTCAGAGAGAAGCACGCCCTCCCAGCAAGCATTGGAGATGGCGCCAACTTTCCAGGGGAGGCCGTTGGCTTTCCGGCCGGATCCTTCACTCATGTGACTGCGGCGATTTCCGGAGCACTGCAATACGGCAGTGACCTTGTGCGCGGGGAATCGTGTCTTCAGGTCGTGGAGAGTGTACACCTTCTCGGTTCCATCTTCAAGCTCCAAGGTGAGAGCGTGCTTTCCAGGGTCTTCGACGATGCTGGGAACCCACATGTGATTGCGGACATAGAAGAGGTCATTGGGAGTCAGGAAATCAGTTGTCATGGCGTCAGCGGGTGTTTCTGCGTTTCGGGGTTTGGCCGTCATGGTGATGAGGTCCGGGTGGCGGGTAGGATCATCTGAGAATGGATCCTCGATCTCTTCCCTAACAGGCTTCCCGTCTACCAGGTCCGCGGTGTCGATGTAGCCGATTAGGTACTGGGCGAGGATATCGTATACATAATCATTCTTGTGAATGGTGAAAATGTCCCAGTAGGCGTCGATGGAACCACCAGCAGCTCGCAGGATGACCTCACCTCCTGGGTGAGCAGCGATCCAATCGGTGATGTCGTATACTTTGTCACCGTGGATGATCCACGGATTTGTAGACCTGCCATGATGCTTGCGGACTTCTGCCAGGCGGAAGCGAGGAAGACTGGCATCGCGAGTGTCATCGGGGGTTGAATTTACAAGATGATTAGGAGAATCGCATCTTGTTGGAGTGGCGTGATATAAACCGACTGCTATGAAGAGTGATGCGGCACCGGCGATGAGAGCGACGGTGTGAGCGCTGGCATACTTAGTTGAAGTGGCGTGCTTGATAGGACGTGGAGATGGGAATCTGGCGGCGGGTGTCGAGTTGAAGAAGCGACGTTGGCATTGTGCCTTCGCGGGAGCTTGGGAGAGATGGAGCGAGCGTGGTTGCCATGATCGACTGATTAGGCGTCGGGCTGAGGGCGAGAAGACGGACATGTCTTGACAAGTCTGCGCGGGATGTGATTTAGATGATGGGCGATTATAAGGGCCAGACCATGTCAGCGGGACACGGCTTCTTCGGGGAATGAAATAAAGAAGGGTCCCCGGAACGACGGAGAGGGCGTGCGATCAATGGCTATCGACACAGGGAGCAAGAAGCCCCGGCTATAGAACAGATCCCTTGACGGTGGACAGTTGACGCGTGTCGTTGTCGTCAAGGGCGATTGATGGACGGGGAAAATTTCGGAGATGGCGGGAGACTGCGTGTATGGGTTTTCTTTTGAACCACAGACGGCAGGGATAGCTCTTGATAAAGGGCTTCAGAGGCATTGCCACGGGCCGAAGATTAGGTTAGACAGTGTCACACAGACGCTTGGGAGGGGCAAGCGGTCAAGGGAGAGGAAGCGGAAGCGGAAGCGGAAGAGGACATGGCACACGTGGACTCGGGTAATTTGGATGAGGGGAGATGAGAATGGGCGGGCTGAGAGTCCAGAGCGTTGTTGAGGGTGCGCGTGGTGTGTAGGTGTGTAGGTGTGTATAATCGTGAAGTCTGAATGGTGGCGGCGCCGACAGTTGCCGTAATGCGTCGGGGTGTCATTCTCGGGACGGCTTTTTGGTGGGCGTTTCCCTTACGTCACTTGACACCCCCGGTGCGCCAATCAGGCGCTGGAGAGCGTGGCATTTAGGGGGCCATTCCCTGTGGCTCCAGCGAGGACGGCCGCTGTGCTATGACGGTCTAGGGGCTTTGGTTTGGTTGCCGACTGCTGCAACCCTCCCTGAAGAGGTTAGGCCCCGTCTGGGGAAATACCTGCCTACTAATTGTACTCCGTACCTGGCCCGTGCGCTGCCTGATTCGTAGCTGCCATGCGAGAGCGAAATGGAACTGGGTACCGGGGCAGACAGCCCGGACGGATGAGGGAAGGAGCCCTCTCAAACAGGCCCAAAAGCGTAGCAGGTACGTACTGGTCTTTGCATCAATTGGGGGAAGCCAAAGTAAAGAAAACGGCTAGAAACTTGCATCCAAACATCACCAACTCCAACAATTGCTCGCCTCTTGACAACACAGCAAATCTGATCTTACGCCCCCGGACGCCCGTGGTGAGTAAGATAAGAGACTGGAGCTAGCAAGGGCATTAATGTTTGAAAAGGGCCCTTGCAGGACCGGTGGATGCAGTAAAAACATCTTGTTATCGTCTCCGGCTCCCCGATTCATTCGCCGATTCACGGGTCGCCGATTGAAGATGCAAGTCAACGGACCTCCGTGGCCGCCAGACCCATCATTCCCCGGCCGGTTCTGCTTCCCCCGCGTCTAGCCTCCAGATAATCAACTAAATGCCGGCATTGACCAAGTGCCCCGCCTGCTCTCGACCCCTCAACTTTGCTTCTCAGGGCCGCAACTTGGCCGCCCGCGAAATGCGAACCACACGCTCTGCTTCTGGCCCCTCTGGCCATTCAGGCCCTTCAGGCAGCCTTGAGCCTCACCGAGCCTCACGTTTCGAGTCGCTGTGTTTTGTCTCAGACTTGCCGTCATTCAATCTTGACTGCTGCTCGGAAATGGCTATTTCTGCGTCGTAAATTATCCCAACGCTATACACAGCATATAATGATTATGAAAGGGTCTTCCGCGCGATAGTCTGCTGCCTTCTTTGTGTATTACCACTGCAACGGTTGTTGTTCCCTGCCATCGCCATGCTCTGTCAGCGCTGTGCCAGATCATTTGGCATCCGGCCTTCGCGGTTTCTCGCGAACAACGCGCTGGGCATGATTGTCGACCATAGCCTAAGCCGTCTTGATGAGGGCACCGCCGCGGGTTGTCGGGTCTGTCCTATGATTGCATTGAACCTTTCTCCCACTGGTTTCTCGCCAGATGAAATGCCACCTCAGTTGGGAGATTCTCTATATGTTCAAATCTGGCATGATACAAGTGAAGATTTTTACACTGGCGACAAACGCGACGAAATCCGATTTGATGCCTCTTGTATGGGGAAGACTTCAAAATTGGAGATGAAGGCACTTCCAGGTGAGTCTTGCTTCCCAGATGATGCTATGAATCTCTCTAATACGCTATCCTAGACTCAATAGCCGAGCGGCTGTTGACAATAGGAGACTCCCCAAGTCCTGATCTTAGCACTGGCTCCGACTCAGCCTTTGACATGATCAAGACCTGGATTTCCAATTGCTCAACCGACCATCCAGACTGCATCAAAGCTTACCAGTCCTATTCTGCAGAGACTACTTTGCCAACTCGCGTTCTTGATGTTGGCCCCCGATGGCTCAACTCAGCCTCGCCTCATCCTTACCAATGGGGGAGCCGGCAAATATGTGGCATTGAGCCACTGCTGGGGAAAGCATCCAGTGCTGAAAACAGTCTCATCAAATCTGTCAGCTCACTTTTCCGAGGTCTCCATTTCTGATCTTCCAAAGACTTTCCAAGATGCCATTGTTATTTGCCGAAAACTTGATGTTCGATATTTGTGGATTGATTCATTATGCATTATCCAAGACAGCAAAGAAGACTGGCTGAAGGAAGCGAAATCCATGGGCGATATCTACAAAAATTCATGGCTGACGATTGCTGCAATGTCCGCAAAGGACAGCACAGAAGGCTGTTTCCTCCCTAGGACGGAAAACGGATCCGCCCTTGCTGGAGCGGGATGGTAGATGGTGTTGGCGCTGATGACGCGAAGCCGCTTTTTATCCGTCCTCACCGCAATCCAATCTCGGAATCATTCGCTCAACTGCGCCCAGTCATGAACATGGGCGCGTTGGCCATCCGTGGCTGGACTTTACAGGAGCAGGTTCTCTCGCCTCGCGTTATTTGGTACCATAGCGATATGCTGTACTGGACCTGTCTAACGAGCGAGTCATCTGAGCAGGTTCCAGAAGGAATTTCGGCTGATAAATTCGAAAACATGAACTATGGCCTAACCGTACAACGTGCTATACACGATGTGATAGACCTATCTTGTTCTAAAAAATTTAATGAAGTCTATGCAGCCTGGTACCGCCTTGTCATGGAGTTCTCTGGGCGTAGAGTCACTTTCGAGAAAGATCGGGTGTACGCCCTCATGGGTCTAGCCAAGGAGATGGAGAAGGTATTTGACAAAGCGGCGGCGTTTGGAGCAGGCGTAAAGGATCACTTCATTGCGGGGCTTTGGAAACGGGACCTGTGGAGAGGGCTACTGTGGACAATGGTGGACCCAAACTATCAGAACAACGGGGCCAAGAGACCAGATCCGCCTATAGCACCAACCTGGAGTTGGGTTTCGACAATGGGGTTCATCACATATCTGAGATATGCGTCAAGAATTAAGGATCTCGAGGCACCAGATCCTGTTGAACCCATCTGCTGGGAATTGAATCCCCAGTGTACTGTGGTTGATGTGGCGCCTGTGCCGGATGACACTTCTCTCTTCCAGCCTGCGGTTGACGGCAAGCTAACTATCAAAGGCCTCGTTGGCGAGTGTCTTCCAGGAGAAGGGTTAGATTTGAGTGATAGTAGGACGGGAGAGAAGATTGGAGTATGGCTCCGCGATGAGACTGGATGGGTGGCTAAGTCGGTGAAGTGTCTGCTGGTCGCATCCCAAGTTTTTAATGAAACGGTAGAGAAACGACCGAACCACTGGCTTCTACTACTAGAGGAAGTTAATGGCCCTTCACCGCCAACATTCAGGCGAGTTGGAGCTGCAGTGACTAGCGCTGACGGATGGCTCAATGATGCTGTCGATAGTGTTATTCACATTGTGTGACTTTTGAACAGTGCTGGCCAAATCCCGAATTGGTAACTAAGTATATCTCTAACTAGTTCACAGCATTATTAATATCATATATGAAATTTCCTTGATTGGCCTTCAAGTGCGTTTTCTATACCTTGTCTGCATAGATCAAAACCTAAGCACGTGGTGTGGATATGAATAGCCAACTGAACTCCAAGTTGGTGTGCATTAACGCCTAAAAGCGTGTTCAAAGACCAACCACCACAAAATCCCCATCATTGGTGGTGCTGCTTTTCGTTGCCAAGGTAGTCGTCTCGGTTTCGGTCCCTGAGACGGAGGTCTTTGCAGCCAGGCGGGAAATGATGGCATCATGGTCAAATCTCCTGTCAAGCGACAGGTCCTTGCCTTTCCCTTCCCGCTCCTTTTATTCTCTTTGCTTCGAAATAGATCTGAAAACCGTGTCCAAACCCCAGCCATGTTCTTCCCGGTGAAGAGAAGGAGAGGCGCCTTGAGAAGGAGGAGGCCCAGGTGGGCAAAGGTGCGGCCCGTTTCCCGGAGCTCGCCAGTGCGGTACTTGCGGATCATGTCGACGACAATGATGCCGAAGAATGCGGAGAAGAAGACTGCCAGAAGGGTGTAGCAGAGGATGGTGGAGGAAATGGGGCGGGCACGATGAAAGGGTCGTGCGTGAGCGGTTCCTGGGAAGTCGATGGATGGGGTTGAAGATTGTCCATCGCTGAATGCCTTTGGAGTATTAAGAAAGAACAAAGAATATCCGAAATTGGGCGTTCGAAGTTCGGCAAATAAAATAGTTTATTTGATGCACTAGGTCGAGACTGAGTGAGGAGTGAAGAAGACGCAGTTGATGTTTGTTTGCTTCTCGTGGTCGACGACTCGCTGTCATACGGTTCATGAAACTGGAGAAACGTTGGGCAGGTCAGCTTTCGGCCAAAAGAGCCTGGAGACTTTTATAAAATACAACACTGCACCACAATAGATATGAAGAAGAAGATGAAGAAGAAGAAGAAGAAGAAGAAGAAAAATTCGGAGAAAGATTTTGCGTTTCTCTTCCTTGCGGACGAGTGCCATAGGACCCTGTTGGCCACCCTGTCCATTGATGCAAGGTTTGCGCCATCCCGAGTTTACCAACGGCATCCAAGCTCGATAGGTCAGGCATATAAACTGGGTGGTACCTCTTTGGCTATCTCAGTGCCAAATTCGGGCTCACCGGGTTTGATGGCTCATCGCACAACGCAATTTGAGGGGTCATACGAGATATCGGCTACTTGTCAATGGAAGCCAGGATGATAGTTTGAATGCCCATCCACCAGTAATCTGCTTGTAGACGATTCGAACCCTCACTTGAAGTATTTCACTACATTTTGGTTATTTAACCTCCAATGTCCTATGTATTACGAGGCCGAGGAAATATGACAGTATCTTCCAAAAAGAAAGATATGACAAGATGCTCGCTTGGTAAATTATATAATCTAAATATGGCCTCCCACTCACGCTTTTGCTCCCACCTCGCAACCCATCATGAACACCGTTTCAACATCCAAGTTATACCTTCAAAAAATTGTCAATGTCTATCCGCTCGAAGAAACTGATGTGTCCAAACCCAACCCAGTACTGTGCAATCCGCTTGTGACTAATAAGCAAGATTTGACTGTCAATGAACTTGTCTGCAGAGAAAGATTAGCTGGACGCAATTATATACCCCCGTGGTAATGGACATGAATACTTACCACGAATAAATCCCGTCTCGGCTACATGCCCCCGGCTCTTGACGACCCTGACGCCTTCAAATGGCGGGTCTATAGAATCGCCAATGTATCCGTCCTTGCCCAGGTCATCGACGATAAAGGTATGTTCGCCGCGTGGTACGTTGGGGTCACCAGTCAACTTGATGGCTTCTAGTCGTCCGCGGTACGTGTGCGCCTTTGTCCTTCTCGCTTTCCATGCCGCATCCGACTCGGTATCACGACGCTCTATGCCAAGCTCCATGTCCGTAACGGGAGGGCTATCGGGCTGGTGGAACAAGAGAAACTCGCATCCGTGGCCACTGTAATCACCAACCCAGATTCCTCGCCAGGGCTTGAGGGTGTGGGCGTGTAAAGTTCTGGATCAAGGGTCGAATACGAGATGATCTCTTCACCAATGTGGATGCTGGACATGCCACCTGCGCCCAAATACCTGTCCGTCTGCATCGCTCTCAACGCATGTATGCCCGCAAACCCACCAGCGGGAGAGAGGGCCAGGCCCGGCGCTGCAGGGCTGCCAGCCATCTCCATCCATTGACGGACCCTGAAGGTTTGGTCGCTAACTTCTGACCTCCGTCTCGGGCGTACATCAGGGTCAAGATGGAGAATAGCTTGGCCCTCGAAGATACCAGTGACGCGATGACGCGCTGGTATAGCCGGCGTTGGCCAGACGTTGCCGTAGGGATAGGGAGAGGCCAGCTTCTGCTCTGCTACGTCTGGATCCAACGGACGGGAAAGGAGAAAGTTGCAAAACATGGCATCAAGCCGATCGTCCAAATGCATGGGAATCTCATCGGCGAATCGGTTGGCGCCGGGTCTTGTGGAGAAACCACCGTCTTCTCCGGGCTGGCGAACACGAAACTGGAGCACAGGCTTGTCCAAGTGCAGCAACACGCGAGGTTGAAAGCGGTGAATGAGGACATGGTTATGAGCCGGCCAAACCTGTGACGACGTCTGATTCCTTACAGCGAGGAGCCGATAGCCCTCGATGCAACCTCGTCTGGGGTCGAACCTCACGATGATGAGCTTCCCCATCAGATCCTGGTCGCAAAACCAGATCTTGTATTTGGGGAGGAACCAGACCAGATCGTGGGCGACATAGAGGTCATGGTAGCTTTCGCAGGGAGTGGAGCTGTTGACCGCTGCGCCGGGGACATTTTCTTGAACGAGGGGTTGCCAGATGACATCGGACAAGGCATGTTTCCGAAGCTTGTGACATGTAGCAGAGACTGAAGTGAGATCAAAGGGGGAGAGGTGGCTCAAAATGTTGTCAATAAGCTCCGGTGGGAGAACGAAGAGTTGGCAACCATCGGCGGTCGGACCAGGACCCGGCGATGGCGCACCCACAGAGGACGGGCCCATGCTGGCAACTGATGGTTCTTCCATCTATTACGCGAGCCTTGGAAAATGATGTGAGAGCGAGAGAGCAATATAACGAGGTCGCCGGTGTTGACTTGGTCTTGAGATTCAGTTCAGGGTAGGCGAGAGTAGAAGCGGAGACGTAGGCAAAGCCGGCCCATGTTTCGTTTTGCCGACGGGGGCGGCAGGGACGGATAAAATGCAGCTCTGTTTTGCGATGATTTCCCGAAACGGCCCGAGGATGCGAGGGCAGCAGAGGCTGCGTGTTGAATCGGCCTGGATGACGCGGTTGAGTTGCAAGAGGCAAGCCGAGTGTGCAACGGCATCGACGTCAATGTCGCCTAGTAACATGCCGCCTTAGTAATGCCGGGTTGTTATTCGGGTTGGCGGGGGTTAGCACTTTTGGGGGCAAAGGCCCGACATCTTGCATTGGAGATGAAATGCGACGGGACGTCTCATCTGGAATCTTATTCTCAGCCGGGACCGTTCGCGCGGATCCCTGGATTCCCTTCATATCGTCGTCCTGTTTGCATTTGATAGGGCAACGGCAATCTTCAAGCGGCCCTCGGACTCTATCGCGGTGTCATGAATGGCAACACGGTACCTGACGAGCACTGACGCTAGGTGGCACTGTATGATGCCATCATTGGTCTTCGGACAAGGCTCCGTGTGTGATGTGATTTTCAAGTGCCGATAGACCACTGGCGACCCTTCATTTCAATCTATGGCTTGAGACAAAGAAACCCAAGCTGCAACTCACAAGGGTAACGTCCTATGGTGGCTGGGCGCTCGGTGCTATTCTTAGCCCATCATTGGGTTGAGCCTCTGGGCTCCACCTCCTCCTTGCTGGTGAGATTGGTTAGCCGTGAGCCTTTTCGAGGCAAGGTTTCTTGATGATAACCCTGGATCCTTGACTCTTGGCTCTTCTCTGCAGACAACAAACACAGCATGTCCCTGACCAACAGAGCGCCATCCATGAACTCGCACAGAAAGCGAGGGGATGCATGTAAGCATAACGATCGATAGCCGACCGCGGAGATAACAAAGACATATCACTATACCGGGGCACAACCCCAAGAAGCCATCACCACTTAGGAAAGGTACGTACCTTTGGGCCTGGGCCATCGGCGCCATCACCATCTCCAACCGGAATTTGCCCCTTTGCTTCCATCGGATCATTCTTGCCATCTCGTCCTTCGCCTTGCGTTTCTGTGCGACCAGCCGCCTCTGTGGTCGTTTTTCTTTCCTCTTCGGTCTCTGTATTATTGCTTGTATCTTTCTCATTCAACCCTACCCGGACTGGTCTGACCTCATCGTTGCATATCGACACCCGTTATTTATGTGAATAACCTCATCATCATCTTCTACCGGGCAGCGCACCTCAGCGTCCACGCTTGCATGCAGACAACCAAACCTTCACATACTCGCTACACTTAAATCTTAGATTGCACTTGGGCCTTTGATCAGCACTCAGAAACCCCCGGTAGCGCCGGGCCCGAATCCCTGACAGTTCTCGTGTGGCTAGCCAACCGAAGCCTACTTCGCCACCTCCCCCCCCCCTTGTTATTCATTTCCTAGAGGGTTTTCCCGTGTCACCGCGGCGAATGGTCATCATGTCAGCATTACTGCCCCTCATATCGGAGATTCTACCCATGATCATGCCCAGTACTACCCGTATCACCAAAGCTCAACAACTTCAGCCTTCACATCCCACGGTTGAGGGGCCAGTTATCCAAAGAGATGCTATTGTCAACAAGTCCGACAAGATGTGTGCATCAGGTGAGTGAATTACTGTAGATGACTTACTTCACCAACCAACCACATAAACCCTGTGGCTCCGTATAGTTGTGGCAATGTCCAGTGCTAACCAGCTCCAAGTCCTCACGGTACGACCTAACTCTGTCTCAACTATCCGCCACAATTGCGAACAAGGTAAATGCGGACCTATATTTCAACAGAAACTATTCTCTGACCTGTTATAGACGCTATCGTATATGCCATCTCAGGAACTGGGATCCTTGTCGTGAACGAAGGCCTTGGCATGGACCTCAAGAACCATGACTTAGCCACAGGGGACTTTGCCTTTGTCCCAGCCTGGACCGAGCATCAAGTTAAAAATGAGACTGATCAAGACGTCGTTTGGCTCATTATCCAAGGTGGTCCCCATCCTATTGGCGCAGACTTGGCTGACTGGGGTGGCGATATGGTCACCTTACGCGACTAAGAATAATAATCTGGGCACCAATCTGATCGGTCACTCTATATCATAATATTTTCTATGTCGTGCTACTTGCGGAAGACCTCCATCTTCATATATCACATGTATCTGGCCCGCAACCTTTTCTAATGAGGCGGACTACTGAATCGCAGGCAGAAGCATTATCAAACAACTGCGCATGGTCTAGACTGGGGAACATTACCACATCGAGGTTGTCCTCGATATAAGGGTTCTCCTCTGTAATACCCCCATCATCGCTTCTCTCTAGATATTCTGAAACCTTGGCTGTATCCACAATCAAGTCACGGCCAGCCAGACTGACCACGGCTTTTCTCTCCGTCCTGCATCCCCCACTCTTGGACACGAGCAGCTCATCTTTCCACAATATGTTTTCACGCCAAAAGAAATGGCGCCCTAGACACAACGCTACCCCTGGATCGGTACTTGCAAAGTACCACAATAGCCATTCGTTGGCCCTCTTTGGCTGTCGTCGCGTGAAGTTGTAAGCCACATGAGGGAGTTGGAGGGTGAGAGTGACCGGGTCAATCAACGTGACGGAGGGGATCCGGTGATGCAGCTCGGGAGAGTGAAGCATGTGTGTTGTCAAGACGGAGCCGTATGAATGCGAGACCACAGCAAATTCTCGCCAGCAGTGGTAGTCAAGGATTGTAGAAATTTGGTCTAGAAATTCAGCCTTGGTAGGAATCGGAGCGTTTAGACGGAATGAGATTGGCAGCACCTCGATCGCGATGACACCGACAATTTGCTCCCCCTTTCTCTTTGCCCCGGCCACGTTTGCGAGAAACCGGGTGTACGGCCACAAACCAATGCCGATTCCATGAAAGAATAGAACAGGTACCTTGGTCGCGGCAGCATGGGGACGATACCAGTAACTCAATTGAGGCGAGGGGGACCGCCGGGCCGCAATAAGTTCCTGAGGGCGTGGCGGAAGGATTCGCGTTGTGTTGGAGCCGGATCTGCGGTGGTATTGGAATCCATGCCACCTGAAGATCATGTGAGTGATCTGGTCGATGAAGAAGATAATTATGTACCACACGAAGCTTCGGTACGCAGTGCTGATTTCATCAAATGTAAGGCGAAGACTCTGGGCGCTGCCGCGGCCTTCCTTCAGCCTGCGTCCTAGTTTTTCCTCGAGAAGTAAAATGAACTCATCAACCTCCTGGTTGATGGCCTCGTCGTGAATTCCGCCGGAAAGAGTTTCAGACTTCTGCTCAAAGAAGCCCCAGAGGATGAACTCTCTCACATTTTCACGACGGATCTCCTCTTCAGACGCACCCAGGAACCATCCTTGCAAGTAATACTCTGCGCTTTGCATGTTGACCATGCACCTTTTGAACAAGGCCTTCCGCTCCTCTGGAGACTGCGGTGTTGGATGGAGAGCATCTTGTTTGAGTTTGGCGAGGAAAGGACGGTAAATGAAGAGGAAGTATAGTGCTTCAGCTAGGAGCGCTGCACCAAAAATCGGAGTAATGAAGATGGATGTTGCTAGAGACCCATATGCGAGAAACAGCGCGACAAGGGCGGTGGCATATATCAGGGGAGTGTATTGAAGAAGAAAAATGGAAATGCGGATAAATATCCATTCTGGTAATGAGGTGCCGATCATGGCGGCTCTTGTTCGAAGACCCGGGCGAACCGGCGGTTGGAGTTATCAAACAATAGTCTATCCGGATTAACAATAATGGTCTAGGAAATGCCAACAAACACACGGATGGAATGAATGCGGATGATGATGATGATGACAATGATGATGATGGACCGAGTGAGGTTGAGGGTGGTAGTTGGAGAGTGAGGGAAGCCTGGATGTGGAGGATTTAGCTGAAACCACTTGCACTATTTTGTTGGGACAGCATTGACCAGAGGAGCTTTGATATAGGTAGTGGGTGGCCTGAGGCCACTGACGCAACTGATGCCTGTTTGGTGATCTAAGTTGAGGCTGGCTGAGCGGTGGTCCAACAGTCAGCACCCACGATGATCGTTTCTCTTTTTTCGCTTGGATGCCCGAACCAATTACTTGTAACGCGAATGTCAAAATATCGGGTCTGCCACCAACTGTTGGGTCTTTTCGTGTGAATCTCGCATGACGCAGCGTGCAGCGACAAGGGATGTGCGTTCAACACAACACATGGCAGCGGCTGATTTTGGGTGACACGCAGCATCCCTCACGGGCAGTTTCTGCCTTAAAAAAAAAATATAATATGATGAAAATAAAGATAGGGATGCAGCCACCGTTAATCTAGCAGATAGAATTAAAAAAAAAAAAAAAAAAAAAAAAAAGGACTTGTTTTGAACGTTTGAGGGATTTTGGACCAAAACAGGGTAGTGGGCAGGGTAAGGAGGGAGAAGACACTGACTTCCCAGGATGTCAGGAACAGGGGATGAATGCGGCACCAACCGTGGCTTCGGGAACTTTATTAGCGCATGTGGCAAAGCATATCCACTGTAGCCGTGGCCCGAGACTTTGAACACTGGCCGGCGGAACCACCAAAGGTATAAATTACCACTCGACCCCATGGGTCTGCGGTCCAGTCTAGTCTTCGTTCAACACGCTGAAGCAAATTTATTGGAATGGTTTTCTGTCTTGTTTTTCTACCGAGTAATCCGCGCAGTCGCGAAACAACCTACACAGATGCCCAGGATTGCACCTCCGAAGACCGGGGATATAAGTGTACAGGTTCTCCGATTTCCCTTCCCACACCCCACTCCGCCGGAAAACACCCCCATGCGCCAAGTTCCACCGGTTCCTGACAACTGCAACCTCCTCCGTCAAGCATCGCGGCTGGTTGCATCGCGACTTTTCCGCCATATGCCTCCATTTCCAGTCGTATGGCGACCTGCATGATCCAAATTGATGGAATACGGTGATGGTGACCATCCAACCAGCCCATTTGCCACCTTTTGTCACAGACAGGGTGTAATCCGTTAGGCACGTGGGACAAGATCTGACTAGGCTTCGAAACCTGGTAAGGCAGGGTGTGGTTTGGATAGGGAGATTCCCTTCGAGCATCTTGGCCACTCCTGTCTTCACTGTCATATCAGGCCCCCAGCAGTGCGCTATTGAGGTGTGGTTGCAAATGCGAAGCTCTCTCATTTCCAGATATGCCCGCAACACCTGACTGCCCCCTCTGGATTGTGCAATTCTGCATGTGGATTTTAGGAACAGCTCGCCGTCAATCACACTCGCCTTTGCGGCTGTGTGGACAACAGCGAACCCTCCAGCTATGTATTCTTCCCAGTGATTCTTGTATTCCAGTGCTTCCAGGGGCAATCCGTGCGTCGGTCCGTAAAAATGGCGGTTCATCACCAGCCGCGCACGAGTAAAATTGAAACCCAGTTCATGCACTCCACGCGGATTGAAGTCCCAAAACGCCTCCTTGCAGAGAGATTGGGAGGGCCAACAGTGTAGCGTGATGCAGCGATGACAGAAATACAAATTGCACTCCGCGTCCTTTTCCAAGCGCTGGAGAAAGTCCTCCCTGCTGCCCTGATCGAGCTGAGGGAAGCCACCAGACAATAGGCTGTAATATGTCCGACAGGTGAGCGCAAATGATATCGAGGAGGCAGGATCGAGTTGTCGGGCAATGAGTAGTATGATTTCCAGAGGAAATCTGTTCAGCAGCCCTCCTGGGTCAAAAATGGTGGCAGAGACGTGATTCGGTGATACTTGGAGATGGGCTAGGGTCTCTGGCTGGACCATCTTCCGGGTGGGACTTTATATCGCACGAACACAAGTCAAAATGAGAAATAGAGGGGAACAAGCCCCGAATTGGTATATATTCATAATCGACGGTGACCTTGAAGGCTTGGCGTGGAAAGTCATAATGGTGCTGAGTTTTTGGCCCAGAACGACCCACATCCTCATGGACAACATTTAAAGACCAGAAGTCTGGGACCTCGATCAAGGTTATTTTAAGCGTTGTTTTCAAAGGCATCTCCCAACCTAGGTCGCAATGAAGCATGCGGATACGAATGTGAATGTGGTCGTCGGAGGGCCGTGTCACGTGCCACCACATCCGCCCCGACTAAGACGACGACCACCGAGACCTTCGAAAATAACATTCCCCGGTCTCCGCCTTCAACCTTTGTATAGTCGTGTTAATAATTCGCAGGTGGATATATATGGTATGGGCGATTCGTTGCATCTATTTTTTGAACGCCCCGATAGACGTGGTACCGAGCCTGTCACCACCCTGCCTCGATCGCCGGACCGCCCTCCATCAGTGTGATAGGCAAGGATGTGACCTCGGTGCCACAAATTGGCAGAGGAATGACTACTTGAACGCTGCTATGACTCGGAACACATGGAAAAGCGCAGGAAAAACAACCCGTGCCGGCTGCCGCAACACAGTATTCGCCTCTTGGGCCATTCCCAGGGCGGAGGCCGACTTATACGGCGCACAGCCGGCACGATGATATCCAGTCTGTCGCCTCGAAGAATGACGATCCCAACGGTCTTCCAGCTGTGATTATTTGATGAATCGAGATGAATACCGAAGGTGAAATGATCGAGAGAAATAATGAGGGTCAGCTGGTATGATAGGCCGAGTCGAGGTTGGATGAAGTCCAGCTGGGCGGGTGTTGATTGGTTGGCGCTGGGGAGGGCCGATCCTTGAGCCCTCCGACATAAAGACCTGGGTCCCCCTCCGCCCTCCTCGTCTCGTTTTCTTCCCTCCTTCATCTTCTTTTCAACCTTTCATCAAGGATCGCCCATAACACTTCCCCAAAGTCCAAGTCACTTGACTTGCATCTTATCCCGGCCCCTGAGACCCCGTTGGCACCTTTTATAAGAGGGCTACACATATATCACACTGATACCCCCCTCGTCGTCGTCGCCGTCCTCGCATTGTCACACACAGCCTGTGCGATATTCCCCAACATTCCCTTCCGAGTTGTCCAGCCCATTCCTTCTTGGGATTGTCATGCCGCGTTGCCATCCCACAATGCTTTGTGCTTCATCACCTCCCCCCACATCCGCTCTCATGTCGGCCTATGGTCAAGGTCCGAGTTGGACATTCCATAGCCAAGGAGCAAAGCAGAACCATCTTCAGTCTCAGAGCGATATTGAATCAAGTCATCTCAAGCGTCCTTCTGATGAACACTACTCCCGGACCTGGAGTCGCGATGTTTCATTGGTTGGCGGACAAGCAATTGATGCTGCCCGTTCTCAGAGACGCTCGTCTCATAAGCGACACCAGTCATCAGACATGGACCCCATCTATGCCCAACCATCTCCGTATCTTGCTCCGACACCCCTACCTAGCTCTTGGTCCAACAAAGGGGGTCGTTCATCATCTCATCGGGGTTCAAAAGGCCCCCAGACCCGGAAAAGCCATGCTGAACCACTTCAAATCGCATATGAGCCTTTGGACCCAAACGTATCGATGATTGGGTCCTGGTGCAATATGGATACCAGCGTCGTCGTCAGAAATCCTTCTGAATTATTTGAATACGTCGAAAAGGACCACCAAGCGGGCGATTGGTACCCACCAACACCGCGGGAACAGCGGCTCTCCACTCCAGACTTAGTCCCCATGTGCACTGATTATGAGTTTTGCGCATGTTGTCAGAATGAAGAAGACAGGATCAATGAAACCTGGTACATGACGTCAAGGGCGAAAATGGATGATCAATGTATGAAATCCCGTGACCCAGGCCTATACCGTTATATGTGTGCTGACCGAACCCAGTGAGCAGTGCGATGAAGCACATCGCCGAAGCCAGACGCTAGACTGAACTTGAAACGAGGGTAATATGAGACGGCGAGAAAATTAAGGAATCGTGTAGCCTTGATTAGGGCATTTGGACGGTGCAATGCGAATTTGGCGTTTGGTGTTCCGTGCTGGGTTTTGCTCATAGTGCGATCAGGGCGACTGTGGCAACATAGCGAGCTAGATGCTCATGAAGGAAATCGTTCGAACCATCTTTGGAACTCGCTCGTGAAAAAATTTCCAAGCTCAAGCTCGTCCTCAAAGCCCATTTCGGGGCCGTCCAACATGGGCATGCCCGAAAGAATCTCAGATGGGACGTCGATACTGTGGGTAGATGTGTGATGAGGCGTAGGCAGCAGATCTGATTCCAAGGCCTGAGTGGACGAGAGGGAGCCTGCAGATGCGTCAGCGTGAAACCTGGTCTGCTGATAGAAAAGGTCTAGCTTACCCCAATTATCGACTAACCCCGCTAGTTGCTTCAGGTAGTCGATGCATCGATATAAAATGGCATTTTGGGGGCCGAGCCGCGAGAGTGCCTGGACTGCCTTGTCTAGGAACTCTCTAACTCGATCGAAGCGCTCTGCTCTGGCAGAGTCACCTGCTCCGCCATGTATTGGGACCAAAAGGCTTCCAAAGAGGACGAGGGCAGCATTGAAGGCTGGCAGGGAAGTATCAGCACATGCGACGTCACATTATCTGGGCAAAGCGTCAGGGGGATGGCTGTGGAGGCTTACTGTAGTATAGAGAGAACCACCAGGCTCCAATCAGATCGCGTCCAAATCCCGGGGAGGTAAGAACCGTATGAATTATCTCAATAATATCCTCGGCATATCGCACACATGCGTGGTTGAAGTTTGCTTGGATGTGGTTGACGGATTGCTGATTCTGGCGTGGTAAGTTGGAGTCAGCGGTCCAACGGCCAAGCGAATCTGTGAGCATTGGCCGGTGAAGGAGGATCTGCACGCTTAAATATCGCAAAGAAAGGACCAATCGAAATCGCTCGAGTGCCCGATCTTCCACGTGATCCTCCAGCGGCAAGTTGGCTGAAGAGCGTAAGAACAGCGGCGGAGGCAAAGAACTGTGCCAAACGTTCAATTCTTGCTCAAGATGGAAGATCTGGGTGATCATCTCGGTTTCAGACGGCCTTTCCTCGCAACCCAAGTTGTGGCCGTAGAGGCTTGCAATAATTTTCCACATAACCTTGTACAACAGACTGGAAAGTTATTAGCCGTGCGATGCATGTCGTGAATAGGGGGGCAGTCCTACATTGTGGCGTTGAAAAAGCCAATACTGGCACTTCCGAGGGCTGACTCGGTTCCATTTGACAAGGGGATCGTCTTGGGCAGATCAAGCTTTATATAGTCCTCTGGGATAGCACCTGGTCTACCAAAGGTCATACTCAAGCTCCTAATAAGTTGATTAGCTCGACGAGGGAAAAATGAAAACAGCTGGGGCGGACAAAGAAGACGGAAAGCGGATGGATGCAGAATGTCAAGGAGCAAATACCTGTCAAGAAGAACACATCCAAACCAAGTTCTTCGCCTCATTTCCTGCTCAATCGGTGAAAATTTAGTCATTGCGTTTCGTGAATGCAGGCCGATGGAAAAAGCGGCTTTGACGGCGAGCCCATGAGTGGTCCATGTCTGAACGGATCTCTGTGTGCCTTGGAGGTATTGGCTCATAAGCAACAGGTATTGTACTGTAAAGTTATCAACAGCTGTGATCGCTATGTTGTAGAAGGGGTTTCGTACCAGTTTCAAGGGTCGTGCCCCTGAGCATTTGCGTTTTGCAGAGCTCCCGTGCCCTTCGGTAGTACACATCTGACTGCTCGGCTCGATAGTCTGTAGCATCATCTGCCCCGCCAGAAGTGCAAACAGCCATGGCAAGGATCATGTTTAGGAGACCTAGCCACGTTCGGCGAACATTTGCTCGAAAGTTTTGTTGTCTCATGCGCTCATACGTCTCCAAGAAGCTCTCTTCGTGGATGAAGGGGAACAGTAAGCCGGTGTTGGAGAAGTAGGATCTAACAAGTCGTTGGATCTCCTCGTCTGGTGGGAGAACATTCATCTCGATAGAGCTTTTTGGCTCTCCATCATGTTCCCCCACAGATCGAGACGAGATCGGTCGGGGAACGCTGATCATACTAGCCTGGTGTAACCCAGAGGTGGAATGTGGAGAAACAGCTTGATTAGCAGTGATGCCCTTTTTAGACATTGCCCGAAAGATATGTCGCATGAAGGCGATGTTTGAAGACGGCCCTGATATATGAGATAAGCAATGCAGATAACTGAGGAATGCGAGGGCTTACCGAAGAAGCCGCAATCTTCGTCATCAACAAAGGAGATGGCCATTCCATCCGTCATGCTTTGGTCTGTTGACGGGTCTTGAATACCATCTGGGTTGACAACCACACTGCTGGGAGCTGTGAGTACCTGCTCAACTGCTCTGTGAGCTTCTCTCGGTCCTTGGCAGCCCCCATTGTGTTGGTTTTGGACTTCAATTGCATTCAAACGATCGCCCTGCTGCTTGACAGTGCCTTCAAGAACTTTGACTTTCGCTTCTAGAATTGCAAATATACTACATAATGACATTAGCCATAGATAATTGAATGATGAGATTCAGTTATCGATAGGAGATCACCCCTAGGACAGTATTGCTGTGGTGCGTCGAGGCGATGTCCACTTACTCTCTTGGCACTAAAAGATTGGCAGATGTATCTGGAAGTTCGTAGATGCACTCAAAACCTAGTCTATCGCACGGTTCGCATTTTGGCCGTACTCCATTACACTGCTCGGTCGAACTCGACAGGATTCAGCACAAGGGAGCGACGAATTGATAGAATGGATCGTATGACTGACCCTAGATTTCCGAATACGACAAGCGGAGCATGCTAGGCCGACACGCCGGCGCTTCGGGGCCGGCGCCGCATCTCTGCCTTCTACGCTGCCGGCATCGGACGTCCTGTTTGTGTTGGCAGTTGAAGCATCGTCATCGGGGCCCATTGGTGGGTCTGCAGCGGTCATCCTGGATGGTAAGCCGTCGATGGGATAAGCCAGCCCACCTTGCTGGCTAGAGAAAGCGAACGGCCAATCTGAGAGCTAAGCTATGTGAAGCTGTTTATCTAGGAACCGGGGATACGTTGGCACCAGAGCCGACTCTTATACCGTTCGGAATGGAATGCGGGGAAACAGGGACACATCCGCACATGCCGATGCGCTGCCGCCGATATAGTTTGTGGGGTAGCGACCAATTGCCGCGCCTGGAAATGTCATTATGCTGTCGCGCTTGATGCAACCGATCTCCATCTCGAGACTAGGGCCTCTCATCGGCCATGAAGCGTTGCCAAATCAAGCGGCGTATTCCGGGCCTCGGGGCACCGTCGGGAAAGATCCCGGATAAGATCCACTCGCCAGTGCCAATTAATCATCAAGAACAGATCCCAACCAACCATTCATCAATAAATTAATGAATGTCAACTCGCAAGGAAATTCGTAGCCAAAACCCCTTGTTGGTATATTTTTCTCATTCATTTGAATTCAATAGACTTTAAAATGAGAGTTGCCTGGAATCGGTTGATTCGCTTTGTTGCGACAGATGGGCGGGTTCTCAACGGAGAGCCGATCCTGGTAAAGTCCGACTTTGACCTCGGTGACACGACGGAGAAGACTGGTCTACAAGCAAAAGTCATTCGCGGAGATGACATATACGACACTACTGGCGCTACGCAAGTGACTGACGAGATTGTCACCGTGAAGAAACTTTTAGGCCCTCTTGCTCCAGAAGATGTGCCCATCCTTCGCTGTGTTGGGTTGAATTATGCGACACATAGTTAGTCTGTCCCGGAAATTCGATCCACATGGGCTACAAACACGCTGACATTAAATTCTAATTCATCTAGTCCGTGAGGCTGGTCGGAAGCAGCCGCCTTTCCCTTCAATATTTTTTAAGCCTGCCACTACCGTCGCTGATCACGGTACTCCTGTCGTTATCCCCAAAATCGCCCAGGATGACCAAGCGGATTATGAAGGAGAACTAGTAAGTGACACCCAACATTTAGTTGAAGTACACAAGGGGTGATCGGACTAATGAGGCTCACATTCTGCTAGGTTGCTGTGATTGGCAAAGATGCCAAGGACGTTTCAGAGTCAGAAGCACTTGATTACATTGCTGCTTATACAGTAGGGAATGATATTTCATCACGAAAGTGGCAGAGAGACCCAGCTCTGGCCGGTGGCGTACCGCAGTGGGGATTCTCCAAGGGATTTGACACCTACGCTCCTCTCGGACCAGTCCTAGTATCCACCGACCTCATCTCTGACCCCGCGAAGCTTCATCTCCAGACTATTGTCGATGGGGAGTTGCGTCAAGATGCGGGCTTGGATGATCTGGTATTCTCAGTCCCCCGGTTGATCGCCCACCTATCATCCGGTACCACATTGCAGAAGGGCAGTGTCATAATGACTGGCACTCCAGGCGGTGAGTCTTTCAAATCCTCATAATCGAGACTGTTTCCTTGAATTAGCAAGCTAACTTCACTTCTCTACCGAAGGTGTTGGTGCAGGACTGAAGCCGCCAAGGTACTTGGTCCCTGGAACCACCGTGGCCATCAATATTACCAACATTGGCACATTGAAGAATGGCGTTGAGTTCGCTTAAATGATAGAAATAGAAGACAAAAACATTTATAGACATTCTTACTACAAAATCTATTTCACTGTCTAATTCCTCTTGCCTGTGGGCCTAAGTTGATACACCACCCACTCGACCTTTCTGATGTGGCTGTGATTAACCAGAGAGCGATACAAATTAAACTGCCCAGATTTCACCTATACCAATCAAGAGTATTCTACACCCAACTAAATTTTAATCCAAATTTTAATTCAATCCTATGCCAACTTTTAGAAGAGAAATAGAGCACAGAGGTCGAGCTGACATAGAACTTGACACAACGAAATACCACTCCGTTTAAAAAGGGGTCAAAAGAGCTTGTTGAAGATAATCTAGTCTACCTAATGCGATAATAAAACTTGGATCGAAACATATAATATTCCACTTCGAATAGGTAGAATTCGGCCAAACTTCCTGGCTTCACAAATGACCGTTGATGGTTTCCGTCCTGGAATACCAGGTTTGCCTCATTTCTTTCTCCGCATCATATCCATATGCCCATAGCTGTGTCACCGGATCGCTCCATTGATTCGTGCTCTCGGTGAAATGTCTTCCTTCAACTTCGGCGCGCATTCCGGCATCGCGAGCCTGCTGTTGAGGGCCGTCCGCAAAATGCCAGAGCTTCCCGTTTACCAAACTAGCGGATTGCATCCCGTAGCTGCGCTTCATTCTTTCTTGCGCAAAGGCTTTCAGCGCATCTGGGATTTCGTCTTTCCTGTGGATGAGAGACAAAACTTCTGCGAGGGCAGCACCATCCTCAACCGCCATTGCTGCTCCTTGTGACATGTACGGAACCATGGCATGGGCAGCATCACCAATGATGACTACTTTTTGACTCTTTGAAATCCAAGTAGGCAGTCTATTACCACTTAGGAGCGGCCATTTGATCGTTTTTGCGATCAAGCGGATTACTTTCTGAAGCCTAGACGAGTTGCGATTAGACTTCTGAACAACGGGGTCGTTTTGAGGGTCGACATACTTTGGATCCCACCCTTCAAAGTGCTCTCTCATGTCATTGATAGTATTTTGGGCGTTCCAGGTGCCTGGGTCGGTGTGGTCAACGTGGGAGAGCACCATGTTGAAGGATTTGCCCCGGCGATGCAATAAGTCATGACGTGGCGATCTTCCCCGATCCTGAATCCGGACATTAGTTGAGTCAATGTAATAGTAGGATAATAAGAGTACCAGATATTTATTCCAGGGTTTTCCAGCAGCCAGGATGTGTCAGGGTCGTCCTTCATCAGGTCAGTGTCAACCACAGCTCTGTACGCTGCGAAGCCTGTCTTGTTAGCCGGTTTGTCGGCTCCTCCAAGGACTACAGGGCGGGCAATAGATTTAATCCCATCAGCAGCGACGATTAGATCTGCCGAATATTGTCTTCCATCTTCGGTCTGGACTGATGGTGCATTTTCGTCATATTGAACGACTTTGCTGTTAGTGATTACTTTTACGCCGAGGGTCTCAGCGAGGCGACACAGGGCGCTGTGAAAATCGGATCGATGAATAACAAAATAAGGCGCGCCATAGGTCTCAGAAAAGTCTGGCGCCAACTTTGTATAAGCGATGGCGCTTCCATTTTCCCAACGCCTGAAAGTCATGCTGTCTGGCTCGACAACCCGGCCCTTGAAGAACGGTCCAATTCCCCAAGACAGCAACAGTCGTGCAGAATTGGACGGAATCTGGATACCTGCCCCAACCTTTACCGGTTTCGATTAGCAAGGAACTCTTATTAATAAGGTTTATGCACTACCTCTCCTAGCACCGCAGCTTGTTCCAAGACCGTCACTTCATGCCCACGGCGGGCTAGTGCAATAGCTGTACTCAAACCGCCGAGTCCGGCACCCACAACCAAGATGTGCAATGGAACATTGGTGGAGAGCGATGTGTTCTCTTGGTCATGGCTGGCATTTTGGAGTCTTTCGAGTAGCGTGGTTGATTGCGAGGGATAGTTATATTCCTAGTACTTGGTCAATCGAGTTTCGTCTTGTAGGAGAGCACAGCATGCGTCATCGAATTGGCAGCTTACCCTCACTACTTTGGCTAGACCGTTCATTATTGTCATTTTCGATTTTCAGTTGACCTTTGCACTCGATGGACTTCAATAAAAAAAAACACGTATTTAGGCTCTGAATGTCGATGTGATTCGTTATTCCGAACCTTGACGGCAATCGAATTAGCTGGATTTGTAAGTAGTGGATTGGTTATACATGGATATGTCGCCGGCAGCGTCCCGGTCTTTCCCCGGGCTTTTGGTCACCTCATGCCAACAAATCAGAACTACAATACCGGGTGTATATCGGGACCACGCCGTAAGTATACCACAAGAATATGGGTCATGGAGATATATGTTGTTTGTTGAGGCTTCCAGCAACTGTGCATGAAAGGCGTCAAAAACCGGGTTGTTAGTCCAAGATCAAAGTTCGCAAATCACAGAGCCACAATGACAGCAAAGAGCACATCAAACGGAGTCGTGGCCAATGGCCAGGGAAAGGTCTCCGCTGAATCAATCGAGTCTCAAGATCAGCTATTGCAGGCGCTTGAGAGCACCAAGACTGCTCCTCTGTGGGCACAGATGCAAAGGCTAAACCCCCAGCACCAAACCCAACAACCGTACCCTATCTCTGGGAATATGATCTCATTAGACCTTATCTTTTACGAGCTGGCGATCTCATTACCGAAAAGCAGGCTGAGAGACGGGTTCTCATGCTTGCCAATCCTGCCCGAGGTATGCTTCATTCCCACAAAGAACTATAATGTCCGTTAACACACCATTTCAGAGGCACCATACACGACCGATACCTTGTACGCTGGCCTACAACTAGTGAATCCCCGCGAAACCGCACCTGCGCACCGTCATACAGCCTTTGCTTGTCGATTCATCATTGAAGGAAATGGCGGCTTCACGGCTGTTCACGGCCAACGAGTGCCTATGCTTCCTCGCGACGTGATCGTCACGCCAACTTGGAACTGGCATGACCATGGAAAGAAAGGTGCCGACGAGGAAGGAGGTGATGATAAGCCGGTGATTTGGTTGGATGGACTTGACCTACCCAACTTCATCCACTTTCCTGTCCATTTCGTCGAGCATTTCGCAGAGGCCAGATATCCTGCAACTAACGCTGATGAATCTCCAATTCGGTTCCCTTGGGCAAAGATGGAAGCACAACTTGATGCCAGTCCAAACTCATGGGCATCGGTGCCTTACTTAAAGGAAGATGGAAGGGAAAGTGAGTACACTTCATTCCCCGTTCATAGGTTTGGCAATTACGCCTAGCTTGTGCTCGTCGAGAATGCCTCGTTGCCTTGACTATTTTGCTACTACCTTCAAATACTGACTCTTTTTCCTTGCAGTTGGTCGCGTTATTGGTGCATCTGCGGAAAGGATTGATGCCGGGTCTCAATCTCCGTTAGTTTGCGAAACCGCCTCGTCTGTATACCACGTTATTCAGGGATCAGGACAATCAAAGATCGGCGATGTGACTTTGTCTTGGAAGCAAGGTGATACATTCTGTATTCCTGCTTGGAATGAGTATCAACACTTTGCAGATGACAGCGGCAAGGTGTATCTCTATCGTTTTGATGACAAGCCAATGCTCAATGCGCTGGGATTTTATCGGGTTGAGGGAGTAGATGTCGAGAAATATGTTTCCGACTAAACCCAGGACTACAGCCATTTTTTTATAAGATAAAAAATAGATTGATCATCTCCTTTAGCTCACAGTTTTAAATTTCTATCCTTTGGCTTACAACGACATGATTAGATCTTGCATAACTAGTGCTATTGATAATTTCGCAAAATCTCCTATCGCGAAGCGCTTTAGACCCTACCTTAGCCTCAAGTCACAAAGTCATTTCTCCAATAAACAAAGGGTTTCCTTTTGAACAGCACGAAATATTTAAGGATGTGAACTTGCAATTTGTACTATGAGCTGACTGCTGCATTACGGATTCAATATGATGGTCTGAGTCTGTACAAATTCTTGCAGACCCCATTCAGCCCCAAATCGCCCAAACCCGCTTCGCTTGCTACCGCCATGTGGCAGAGTTGCTTCATCATGAACTGTTGATGCGTTTATATGAACGGCCCCAACATCTAGTTGTCGAGCTACACCGAGCGCATGATGATGGTTCCGTGACCACACTGCACAAGACAGTCCGTACTCGCACTCATTGACCATTTGGATAGCAGCTCCTTCATCCGGTACGACAACCACGCCTACTATAGGCCCAAAGGACTCAATAGTGAAAAATTGGCTCGATGGATGAACATTCTCGAGTAGTGAGGTAGGGACATCCTGGAGGCCCAAGTCGCTCATCGACTTTTGCGAGGCAGCTGTCAAATTCGCACCATGCGCTGCTGCATCTGTAGACAAGGCGCGGCATTTCTCTGCGCTTTTGAGAGTTATAAGTTTGTGTGTTTCAGACCCATTTTTGGCGACAGCTTCACGCAGCTTATCTTTGAGCACTGTTGCAACACCTGGTGTTGTGATGACCAAATCTGTGGACATGCAGATTTGCCCTCCCTAGGAAATATTAGCAATTATGATATCACAAAAACCACGCCACTACACTTCACGTAACCCCTCAACTCACATTCAAGGTAGCCCCTTCAATAATGGCCTCCGCTGCCTTTGTTGTGTCGGCATCATCCAAGACAACGGAAAAGTTTTTGCCGCCCAACTCCAATAACACAGGCTTGAGTGTCCGCCCAGCCATCTCGGCGATGAGACTTCCAACAGTGGTAGAACCAGTGAAGTTGACCTTTCGAATTGCCGGATGTGTAATCAATGTTTTCACAACTTCCGGAGCATCTTGCGGTCGATGGAGGATGAAATTGACGACACCAGGTGGAAAACCTGCATCGACAAATAGCTTAGCGATGAAATAATGGGTTCTTGGACTCAATTCAGATCCCTAATTCATAATATTAGCGAAACCTATGTAATTCTCTTTTAGTTGCCATACCTTCAGTATAGCAGTGTTTCCAGTAGCGATTGGGGCCACCACTGCACGGAATCCCAGTATGAGAGGACCGTTCCAGGGTGCTATCCCAAGGATTACTCCTAGAGGGCGATTGAAGACGAACCCGTACGAGCTACTAGACTCTGTGTACGGTATCGATCCGCTCAATGCCCTAGAGGTGATCAGTGATGCACTTTCTTCGATTAATGCAACACTGTCTGAGACATTTCGAGCAGCCCAGCTCTCGGCACAAAAGATTTCGGATTTGATAATGGCCTTGGCCTCATCCTCACGCTCACGCAGTAACTAAAGAAATGAAAATAATTAATATCTCTCGTATTTGAATAATACTTTTGTCGTAAATGATGTCATCTTACTTGTGCCAAGCTCAACAGCAGACGACGTCGTTCAATAGGGGACGTTCGTGACCATTTCTCAAACGCTTTACTGCTGCTCTCGATTGCCTTGTGACAATCTTCTATTTCCGCACCATGAAACCGTACATTTTTCGATGCTTCATGAAGTTTTGAACTAGAATCTTTGAAACGGGGTTCACTGTCAATTATAAGTGGGATGTTGATTTCTTCATCGCCAGCAGTTGCGGAGCGAATAGCAACAGGTAAGTTGAGGACCATTTTGGATTCCACGTCGAGACTGTGAATAGACCTTGAATAAGAGGGTTATAATATTGATCACAGTTAGTAACTCAAATACTCTAGGGGCCTCGCCATTAATCATTTCGTGGTGATGTTGTCTGAACTAGCTGACCTCGGTATGGATATCGGGAGCTTAACCCACGGACTATACCTACCGGGGAACCTTCGGGAATGGTACCGGCGAATGGGAGAAGCTCCATCCAAATGTGGCCCAAAGGCGTTTGACTCCTATGTCGAAATATACCTTTAAAAGTTTTGTCGGCACCTACCCGATCCAATAACATGATGGCTTGCACAGCGATGCCCTCTCCTAAACTATATGCCTGGCTATTTCAAAATGAATGGGATTCCATATGACGGAGTAGGATGTACTATGTCTTCACGTGTGGTCTATTCTCGAATCAATATTCCGAGCTGACACATTCTAGAGCGAATGATTATTCAAGTTTCATCTCGATAGTGGTCTGGCATGTTATCAACCCGTCCGCCCGACTGTTGCCAAAGGATGCCCATACAACTCTACAGCTTCATTTAAATATATATATATATAAACAAAAATATGAATTCCATTTATTTATGTTGATGGATAATTTACCATAACAGTTGGTGGAGCTACGACTGTCCGGTAAGTCTGGGGATACTGTTGACATCCCGCTCATCCTCCCTCGCCCACATAAACCGAGAAAAAACGTAATAAACAGACAGAGTCATTCATTCATCGAATGAGGAGGCAAAAAGAAAGTCTCTCCGGTACAGGGAATCGAACCCTGGGCTCCGCGGAACTTTTCTCTCAAGTTATGAGAGCGCGAAATGTTAGCCACTACACCATACCGGATTGTGATTGGCTGGTTGCTTGGGTAAATAAGGCGGTAATTTCCTTTATAGAGGCAAGTCCTGAACCTTTTTGAAGTGGATAATATGTATTCTTCATCCCAATGCCCCTAGGCATGGGGATCCTAGTATCCAAACCAATATTTAAAATACAGGCCCTACAGCTTTCTTCAGAATCGTGCCATATCGCATCCTCGCCTTGCGTCCCCAGAAATACAGCGGGACTGCCAAGAGCATCGAGAGGCTCACCACCATAAACATGATCATGTACACTTGAATCCAGCCTTGACTATTGACCCAGTCAACTGCCACGTAGAGAAACAGGAATGCAACAAGGTTTTTGGTAACATTGACGGCAACAAGAATCTCTTGAGCGAATCCCGGGTAGCAATCAAGCAGATATGTCATCGCGACGTTGGGCGCGTACACGGTGCCGAATGAAACTACAGAAACAATGTCAGCGATTGCGTGGAAGCTTAGGAATTATTACTTACGCATTCCAAATCCAACGGCGATAGCGCTCCAATGGAGTGATCTATCGCACGCAAATGCAACTATGATGCATCCAATTGGGCCGATGAGACTACCTGGTCCAAGAGAAACCAGGCGCTGCTCAGGAACGAAAATTCCATTCTTGCGGATGATGCATCGAGCAGTGATTAGGTCAGAAACATAACCTCCCCCATAGCAAGCAATGATAAATCCGATTATTGCGGCTATTTGCATGAGTCCAATGCTACTAGAAGCAAACAGATATGGAGGGGCAAGAAGTAAGGATGGGAATGCGAAGCTATAATCGGATTAGTTATTGATATTATGTTCGGTTTCTGTGATGAAGGAATCTCAAGAAATGTCGAGGCCATACATTAAGATGATTTGAGACGCCAAGGCACCTCCGTAGACGAGAATAGTCCACAGCACCTGAGGAGATCCCAAAAATACGAAGGGGACTGCAAACGCTCGCGGTAGGGAGACAACTGGGTTGAGATGGAGAAAAGACTTCCAGACTTCCAAGAAGGAGACATTGACGAGATGCAACTGGTCTCCATTGGTATTAGGGTCCTCGGACCGGGCTTCAATGTGAGACGCCTGATCGAGTTCCTCTTTGGTATTGTTTCTTGTCGGACCATCAGAATTTGTAGGTGGTCGAGTGAATGAAGACTCGGGGTAAAGAAGGAAAATGGCGAGCAAGTTGAACCCGGCGAGAGCTGCACAAAGCCAGACAAAATCTCGCCAAGTCCCAGGACTGCTTTCCACCATAAACCCAGCAATCAGAGGGCCAGCGGCGCTCCCGCTCGAGATAAGAATAACGTATCTGCATCAAGATATTGATTAATATTGCTCATCTGTATAGTTGGGTTGTGTTGACGTACATCGACATCATAGCCCCTCGTTCATGTAGGAAAAACATGTCGGAGACGACACCTGGGAGAATGCTCTAGCGAAACTATTAGCCTATTGGATATTTTCTTGACCATGAAGTGTTGAAGCTCGATGTCTGAGCCCAGGCGGGAAGATCCAGCATACCTCACCAGCGGCCGATGCAAATCCAGAGAGGCAACGAGCCGCCAACATCTCCCCGAATGTTTTCGCTTTTGCGGTCCAAATCAAGACTGCAAATAGTAGCGCCATGGAAATAAGCATGACTGGCCGTTTCCCATACTTGACAGACAACGGGACCCAGAACATGTTTCCTACCCCGAGGAGAAGAAAATTGAGCTATTTCGAGGCATTTTTATTAAAGATATGCGCAAGGAAGAAGAGATACCTAGAGTGTTACGAACCGTCATTAAGGTGTTGACTTGCTGAGCGCTCTTTTGGAACTGGTGTTCCAGCACTACCGATGCAACAGATAAGCCCGAGCCGGCAAAATTGGCAACAAAGTTCGAGAGAGCCATTGAAGTCAATGCAACTATCTTGACCCATCGGGTCCAGCGCAGCGGATCCTTTGGGTCATCAGATGGGGGTGGCCAGAGCCCCAAGCCATGATAGCTTTTTGATGAGATGTCAACAACGACGTTCTCGGTGTCGAAAATGGCCCTGTTGTCTGCCATGACTGCAGAAGCGGGTCGGTCCTGGTATTCCAAGTCAACAATTCTTGTAAAAAAAATAATTCAAGGATATTCGAGGAAATCAGTACTGCGAAGTTTGGCGTGTAGAAGCAGAAATGCACCTGGCCCGAATCTTGCCGTTATAAGAGAGAAGCCACCAGCTCGGTCAGTGGCGTATCAGAAGCCCGGGTCGTTGACCCCGGATTTACCCCAGACTGGGACCCATGAAGCTCTTCGGGTATCCTGCGGGCCTCATCCCGGGGAACAATGAGGATGGCCCTCGACCAGGCGGATGGGTGGTTAGTAATCGCTTCGCGGGGAGAGGTCGGGAGTCTCCCGGGTCGCGACATCTTAAAGCGCCACAAAACGAACTAGCTTCATCGTTTTCTCAGCGCTTTGGCAATCGCATACTCTAGCACCGACTTCTCACGTGCGCACCCACTTTGTCCTTGAACGAATCACTAGGCACAGGCCAATCTCTCCCGTCGCACACTTGAACATGTCTGGGCATTTTCGTGGGGTTTCGGCACCTGTCGGCAAAGCTTTCCCCAACTTACCCCAGTTTTCGGGTTTTATGAAGCCATGCCGCTTCGAGGGTGAGATCCAGTATCTCGAGATTGAGGGCGATCTGCCCAAGGAGCTTGATGGCACGTTCTACCGGGTGATGCCCGACCCTCAATTCCCACCATTTGTGGAGGACGATCCAGTAAGTCATGATACATGGAGTCGATTTTATCAATGCGCACTGCCTCCAGAGCTAACACATCCGTCGCTTAGTGGTTCAACGGAGACGGCAACATCAGCGCCTTTCGCTTCACTCAAGGGAATGTTCACTTGCAGCAAAAGTACGTGCGCACCGAGAAATTCTTGAAAGAAAAAGAAGCACAGCGAGCCCTTGGCGGTGAGTCTAAATCCAGCCGATTGCAATCCATCCTCCGATGCTCAAACAGATCAAATAGGAAAGTATCGGAACAAGTACACCGACGCAGTCGAGTTCAAAGTTCGTACGACCGCCAATACCAACATCTTCTACTTTAACAAAGTTCTCCTTGCCATCAAAGAAGATGCGCAGCCATTCGCTATGGACCCTGTCACACTCGACACAATCGGCATTTGCGATTTCAATGGTCAGCTTCCAAGCCTGACCTTTACTGCTCATCCAAAGCTGGACCCCATCACTAAGGAGTTGGTGTGCTTCGGCTATGAAGCCAAAGGTGATGGCACTCCGGATATTTGCTACTACAACATTGATTCCGAAGGCAAGTTCACCCAGGTCGTCTGGCTCATCTCACCTGTGGTCGCCATGATACACGACTTTGCAGTGACTGAGAACTGGGTGAGTACCAAAGCACTGGCCTGAAATGTCAATCAGAAATCAATGCTAAACCCATTTGAATTAGGTTCTCTTCCCAATAATTCCACAGACGTGTGATATTGAGAGACTGAAACAAGGCGGGGAACATTGGCAATGGAACTCTGAGATTCCTTTCTACTTAGGGGTCTTGCCCCGACGAGGAGCAAAGGGAGATGACGTCAAGGTATGTTCAGAATGATCAGATTCTGATTCGATATTGAATTCAATCATTCGATTGCTTTCGTAAGCTTGAACAATTACTGACGCTCCATTAATATCGCAGTGGTTCAGGGCGCCCAACGCATTTCCTGGTCATACTACCAACGCATATGAGACACCAGAAGGGATGATTGTCTTTGATTTACCCTTGACTGACAAGAATGTCTTCTTTTGGTGGCCAGATGCAGAAGGCAACGCCCCAAATCCTCGTGATATTCAAGCCAAGTACGTGCGGTTCACTTTCGATCCGACGGCTTCAGAGCTCGATTTACCAGCCCCTGAAACCATTCTCGAATATGACATGGAGTTTCCCAGGATCGACGATCGCGTAGCAATGAAGAGTCATCGGCACAGTTTCTTTGATATGATGGACCCAAGCCTGGGTACTGACTTCGCTGCCATTGCGCCGGTTCTTGGTGGCGGGCATCCTCTGTACAACTCCCTCGGCCACCTGGATCATCATACGGGAAAAGTCGAAGTGTATTTCCCTGGGAAAACTCACATGGTTCAAGAACCAATATTCGTGCCGCGGAATGACGACGCTCCAGAGGGAGATGGGTTCGTAATTACACTAGTCAGCAACTACAGCACCATGTCCAGCGAGTTACATGTTCTGGATACGCGCAACTTTTCCTCTGCAAGAGCTATTGTGAAGCTGAATATCAGGCTCAGGGCAGGCCTCCACGGCAACTGGGTAGATTCAAAGGAACTTCATGAATGACCGGTTTGGCGGGGTGGAGTCATGCAGAATGATGTGAACGTTAGCCATGAAATTGACAGGTACCAGACTAGTCGAGCCTCAGCTCTTTGCAACAAGTTGGACATTGAAATGACTAAAAACTTTTTTAATATCCCCATTAACTGTGTTGCCCACCCCTTCTATCCGTAGTTTACACCTAGGGCAGCTCAGCAACGCGGTCATTGTAGACCTGCTCAGCCCTCTGCCAGACACCATCAGTATCACGGCTCTTCAGGTTCAACAAAGCTGGCAATAGGAGACCAGAGAACTCGTCGCTGGATTCGCGAGCAACGAGGGTGGGGAGATGGTCAATGGCGATGATTCGCAGCTCTGGTGACTCAACCTTCTGAGAAGTGGCAAGGGTGGGGTTGTCGAACGAGCTCCAGGTAGAGTACAGGGGAATAGGGTTGTTAACGCTGTTGGGGTCGCAGCTGACGTCGCAAATAACCCGGAGACGCCTCTCAGGGGTAGCGGCAAGGGAATCGAAGGTGACAAAGGGAGGAGTGCGGTTGGGGCCGAGATAAACGCAGTTGATAAAAATGTCGGACTCGGCGACCTCGGGGAAAGGACCGCCCTTCTTGGTCTCGGCAAGATCCCACTTCAGGATGGATTCCTCAGGGACACCGGCAGCAAGACAGAAGTCAACAGCACCCTTGCCGCATCGTCCAAGAGCACCAATAACGATGACACGAGGGTGCTTGCCCTCGTTGGCAGCTAGAGCATCGCCGAAGGTCGACTTGACGTGCTCAGTCAGAGCGGGAGCAGAATCAAAGACGGGCACAGCGCCCAGGGCAGATCCGGGGTTAGAAAGCTGATGGGCCCAGGCCATGAGAGCGATACCGGCACCAGCATAGCCAGCCCAGTAGCCAAAGGCGGCCAATCGTCGTCCGTCCTCGTTGGTCAAGAATTCGAGGTCGTAGAGCTTACCACCTCCCTGCGCATATCGCGAGAGAGCAGCGGTCCAGCCGGTCTGCTTCTTGAAGCAGTGCTGGAAGTGGATGTAGGTGTTTGGCAGAGGACCCTCCTCCTCGGGGAGCTCCTTCAATCCAAGAATGATGTCCTCACGGGGGGCAGTCTGCCAAGAACCAGCAGGAATCATCTCAGTGCCAACAGCTTCAAACTCTTCATCCTTGTAGATGCGGTCGGTGGATCGCTCGACACGGACGATATAACCAGCGTCGAGGAGGGCCTTGGCCGACTGCGGCGACACTGCCTCTAACAGTTAGCTGTGTAGAACCATTGTGGGACGGTACCACATACATGGCGACCGGCGCTCGAATTGCTTGGTCTCAGCTCTGAGGTGAATTACGAGAGACATGATGGGCACGGTTCTGTCGATCGTTTGCAACTTTAGACGTGTCGAAAGGAGGTTCTTTGGGGAGGTTGACGAATAGCTTGGTGGTGTAAGAGTCATCCATAAATTAAAGCTGGGTGGGATATTCCGGGAAAATATTATTCCTGGGCACCAGGGCAAAAGAATGCCTCGATATCGCCAACACGTGACGCCCCCGGACGCCAACAATGACTGTGCACGGTGTGCTACTCCCCACATAGTTAGTGTCGGCGTGTGGGACGGAGGTGCACCGACCATCTGATATCGAGGTGTTAGTCACCGGTGCCGGCACCGGTCCATCAGGGGGTTCCTAACCAAAACCTGAAGAATCAGCAGATTATCGTTCAAGGTTGGATAAAAAATCATCACAAACCTGGTCAAAGAAATTCAGCTGCGGTTAGTCAGGCCAGGTCTCCACTTTTTTCTATATTTGTGTTCGATTTCAGCATTGAGACAGGTGTTTGAATACCAGCCGAGAGAATGAAACAGACCGAACGGGATGTATGTTCCATATCCTGCATTGTACAATTTTAAGTCGACAGAATGGATGAATGCACTTTCCCACGTGGCTCGGTTCTCACTCTCAAGCTTCTGAAAGAGGCGCGTTATTCAAATGCAAGTACCTTGCCCAGCAAGGCAAGCTACCGGATGGCGAACAACGTGGACAAATAATGATCCTGAGGGACAAATTGAGCGAAGCTTCTTCATCCAACCATGTCCGCGGGTCGAGCAGGGACAGAACTCAACTCTATTATCTTCCCCAAGATGGGCAGAGTTTAGTTGTTAACTGAGGCATCTCCAAGACAAGCGCCCGATCTTATTCCGAGTGAAATATTATCCAAGCCTCTTAATCAAGGTTTGTTCTTGGCTGCGGCTCGTCGCTCCCTGATAGTTGTGCTACTGATCTTGGCACTGAAATCTTCGGTTTTGGCTTTGCTGACCTCGTCTATGTTCTCGGCGATCTCTTGAGCATCCAACACATCAATTTCATAAACCTCCAATGGCTGCCAGCCCTTCTCTGTCCTCTTATCATTAATGGCTTTCCCTCCACCTCGCGTCTCCGCTGATACGACAATGACATCCATGACTTCTTCAGTGATAGTCGGTCCAAAAGGATCGTGAATGTTGACGCAACGGACTTTTATTGTGTCATCTCGAAGATGGGCAACCAACTCATCAGGTTTCGAAATAGTTTGAGGAGCTGCGGTTGTATCATATTCGAGGAGTGTAGCGAGAAATGAAAGAACATTCTGAGCACGCTGATCCCATGGCTGGAGCTCGTCGGCGTATTTCTTATTGACAAGCAGTTCGTCACCAGAAATTCCAACAATCAGAGTGCTCGTCTTTCCTGAATCCTTCTCGGGTACTGCAAGAAGGAGGGCTGTTGCATGCAGAAGCAACTTGTGGCCAGGGTGCAGATGATCAAACGTCCCACCCAAGCAAACAATTTCGCGGAGGTTCGATTGATTTGAGGCTGGAGCACTCGGGGCCTCTGCCACCATGGTAATACCACCGTCGACAACAACAAGCTGCTTGTAGGTGAATTTCTGCTTCTCAACGAAACCAAGAAATGCATTGAGCAGCTCGTAGCTGGCTTCGGTATTTGGATGATAGATCGCCTCCCACGGCTGGACCTTGGAAGCGAAAGCTGCTAGATCAAGGACAATCGAGGAGTTGATGTCATATTTTCCATCGAAATTAGTCAAGTACTTGCGGGATGGTTCATGATCAACCAAAACGATGCGAACGTCTACACTGCCCGGTCCAGCACCAACATCAACGTCGATGGACTCCCCGGCACAGATGACGGAGACGAGGGTGTAAAGTCCGCCCAGCAGTGATTGGGCCTCGGTCCAACGGACCGACTTTGCTCGTGGTGATAGGCCATCTAAAATCGGACTGGCTGCGGCAATAACCAGGGTCGTTGCTTTGGAGGGGTTTTTGAGCTTAGAGAGAACAGCGGAGATGGGCTCTTTGTAGGCGGCAGTGAGAGCGGCGTGAGACAAGGGGCGTGGAGGTGCAGGGAGAAGGAGAAGAGAAGGAGGTGAGGGTTTAGTGCGGATCGGATTGGTTGACATGTTTTGATTCGTCGATTGGATGTTGAACATTTGTCAATGTCGTGATGATGAAGAGCAAACGCCGTGCCTCGGCTTGGCCAACTCTCGACACTGATTCTCGAGTGATCTTGAACTCAAGATACTTTGATTGATGACTCAACGGAGCAGTAAGGTGCAAGGAAGGGATTTCTCATATCATGTCTTAAAATCGGAACTTGGTCATAAAGCCACAATGAGCATCGCGATATCGAGATGTCACTTGAGTCCTTTGTTGAACCCTTCAAGTTGAAGTTGTAGCCGAGTTCGAGGTGGGGTATGTTGCGTACCCTACAAGCACTCGCGCCACCAGTAAAATGCGGACCTGAAGGCTCATGATTGGGGCCTAAGGCACCCCAGCGTCTCGATGATACGGTACTACCCTAGAGTTGTGTCCACATTAGTCTATATCACTGCCAGGACAATGACGCATGACTATGCATCATTTCTTCCCATCCATTCCAAAGGGGAACATGTGAAAGTGACAAATCTCCGCGAAATCCGTCGGATATATCGCAAAATCACACTTTAAGTGGTGAGGTCCGAGTTGGAGGGGCAGCGCACCTACAAGGATACTACGTGAAATGCCAACAATACTCCATGTCACAGCGCGGCGGTGAAGAAGCATTGACGTACGGACCAGGATGGCGGGAAATCCAGGCACGACATGACAAGCGAAGTTATCGGATCGTGCATGCAAACAGAATCATTATTGCAGTTGTTGCACGCCATGAGGGTTGAAAATCGAAAGAACCAAGCTGTGAGGATGAGTTTTCATCCTGTACTGTGTACGCAGCTATGCTTGTCGACTTGGCTGGCACCATGAGCGGAGCAAAAATAAGTGGCCGATGGTGGTGATGTATCCAATTATGAAGCGCCGTTGTGGCCGCTGAGCCTGGTCGGACGCCGGCGCGCGCAAGGAGAAAAAACCTCACGTCATATACTCCGGGCAGTCGAGCCATCATGGATGCGGCGTTCCGTGGTCCTTGACCACAAATACCCCCAGAACAGCCATTATCCCCGGCGGCTACTAACGATCTAGTACTCTCACTTGGTCTCTCAGATCACTCTCAGATCCGCGCTCAGTAGCAAGCAAGCATTACTTACCATCCTACACCGATATACACCGGGGATACTCTCTCCAGCGGAGGAGATCCTAAAAAATTAGCCTCTCAGCGTACATACCAGAGCCATGGCAGAGAACTATATTCTGCACATCGCAGCCGGCCCTGGCTACGACGAGGACCAGCAAGTCCAGGTCCCTGTCAACACCGACCAGCCAATTCGCATTTCCAGTGATCTAGCCGACATCGAACTCAACGTCCGCATCCAGGATTACAAGGGCCTGCCTCGCGACTCCCCGGCCACCACTCCCTATTTCTCCGCCGAACCCCATGCCTACAACCAGGATCAGTACAGCATCTCCTTTCGATTCACCCCCAAGAGACCCGCCGGTGAAGATGGCCCTGGCGTCAAGGCCACCGACTTGCAGTTCGGCAATGACTTTGACCACCCAATCCGTGATCGCCTCCCCCCCGGGTTCAACACCGCCATGAGCATTGTCAAGTGGTGGATTGACCCCGGCTTGGAGGGAGACGCCTACGCTGACAAGCCCTACTTGTATGGACCGGCCTTGAGCTCCTTCAATACCGTCTACATCGGTTCTGGTGAGTATGATGAGGCCAAAGGCGGACTCTGGTTTGAGGAGGGTGGTGACGAAGCTGGGTTGAAGATCCGTGAGGAGATCGGTGCCCCAGAAGCGAACAAGGCGCGCATGAAGTGGGCTCTTCGTGCGGAAAATAAAGAGAAGTGGGTGTGGGAGTACGACCGCACTTACGGCTTTGACTTCTTTAACCCCTATCTCGACTTTGCGAACCTGGCCTTGAAGCTGCCCGGATTTCAGTTGCCCATTATGAGGTACTGGGATGGTCAAGGTCTCAGGTAAGAGCTTTCTCCTTGCTTTAGTCTGCGCAGCAGATACCCCAGTTTCCTTGCGAGCCTCCTCGCCTCCTTTACCAGGGGATGGTGGCGGCACGCGTCTAAGTGGCCATCTTTCTTACGTATTTTTTCCGTTTACTCGTCTCAGGTCAAACCAGAGACGCTCACATCAACTCAGATACGTCTTGCGAAACAGAGAGACGGATCAGACTTATCTGGTCATTCTCTTCACCTTGTACCACAAGGATTATGTCAATGAGGACGGTACGCTTAAGCCCGGCGCTAAGGAGTCCCTGGCCGAGATTCGCGACATCCCGATCCCCGAGGAAGAGGGAGAATACAGTGATATCGAAGCTCTCAAGGCGGCCCGAGAGAAGTTTGGCCCCAAGTTTGGTGAAGAAGGATTTGATAAGACCAGCCCTGATGACGTCGATTAAGTTGGGGGTTGGCGTTGATCCGCCGTGACCCTCAATACGACGAACTTACCTGGTACTGCAGCCCATGACGGGCCCAAATATATGGGATTATCACGATGTCACGATTATGATATTGTTTCTAATGAAATGATCGTTCTGTTCACTCCTACCGTACCTCTATTTGCCACTAACCACCCGAGTTGCCCAATTCGGTTTGATCTTGAGGCCCATCCGCCCGACATAAGCTTTCGCCCAGAAAGGACAGTGCTACAAGTAGGTGGGTAGCAAAGGATGCAACGCGCATTGGAGAGGAGGGCATCTTATCTGCGACACGTAGCTTAGCTCAGAAGCTATCCTGAGTTAGTGGCGCACACGCACCCCCATCACATTCCATGATGGTGTAGGGGCAGGGTGGGAATGGCGAGCGTTACAGACACCAGATCCGGTGCGGATAAGATCATGTGACTTTCCACACCAGATCCAGTGCCATTAAGATCATCTTAGTTATAACCTTATAAGGCATTTTCGTCCTAATTGACAATTAATGCTATTAATTTAATCTATAATAGCTCTCTTTTGCTATAGTAAATGCAATAAATCCAATATAGCCTTTTACTTGCTTCCCTAATGATATTCTTCCTTTAGAAGCTTAATATAGCTTATAAAAAGAACTATATATAGCAATTAACATTTAGGCAGTATTATAAAGTTATGCCTTTATAATAAAAAGGTTTAAGAAAAGCAAGAATTATAAAATTAATATTAAATTTAATTATAATTATATTAAAAAGTATTTTAAAATCTTTATTAAAAAATAGCTTTAGCTTAATAAATTAAAATATATAAATTGCTATTTCTTTATTATTATAAAGTAAAGCTTATATAATACTATATAAAGTTTAAAGCACTATTTTAATAATAGCTTTAATATATATAATTATAAATTTAGCTTTAGTCTAAAGGTATATTTAATATATTATTAGCTTATAAGCTTTAAGGAATTAATAATTTAATAATTTATTAATATTAATATTAAATTAAGGAAAATTAAATTCTATTTATAAATAATATTAAATATAATTGCAATATAATAGAATATCTATAATTATATTGCATAAAGTAAATAAAAACTTACTAAAGGCTAAAGTAATATATATACCTTTATTAATAAATTAAAAAATAATAGCTTTTAAAGTTAAATATATTTTAATAAAACCAATAAAGTAATAGCTATACTATTTATATACTTATAATTACTAAAATACCTTAAGCTCTATTCTAAAGTACTTATATTAAACTATATATATAAGACTAATAAATATAAAATGCCTTTTTTTAATATTATTAGTATTAATACTTATTAATATTTATTTTATATTGCATTTATCTTCCTTAATAGTAAGAAAGAAAATAACTTTATTTAAGCTTTAAGGCAATTATATAGTATATATAAACTTTATAGAATAAGTCTTCTATCTATAGTTTTTATAGATTATTATCTTGCCTATATAAATGCTATTTTATTTTATTTCTTTAAGTTAATCTTACTTTTATACCTATAGTATATTAATAAAGCTATTATAGCTTATTATATACTTAAGTTTATATAAAATAAAGTTAATCTTTAAGGGTAGAAAAAGTAAAATAAATTCTATTTCTTTTAGTATTATATTATTGCTTTATTAATTAAAGAGATATATAATAAAAGATTTAATAAATTATAAGAATATTATCTTTTAAATTATATTAATAAAGTAGATTACTTAAGGCAAATATAGCTAGATCTCTATAAAAAGAGATTTATTAAGGTATAGATTAATAAATACCTTTACTTTAATTAATATATTACTTTAAGGGTTAAAGGCATTTATTGTTTTATTAAAGTATATTTAAAATCCTTATAGATTGATTTTTTTAAGGTATAGAGAATTATTAAACTTATGCTATTAAATTAGCTTAATAAGCTTAAGGTAAATTAAATATAATAAAATATCTCTATCTCTTTTAATATATTTAATATATTATTTAGTAATATTTATAGCTAGATATTATATAAAGCTTTATAAATAGTTAATGCCTAATAGTAATTACTATTATAAAATCCTTTTGCTTATATTAAGGCTTTTATTTAAACTTTTAGTTTACTTTATACTTATATTATTAAGCTATTATTAAATTAAAATATTCCCTTTTAACTATATTACTTTTATTTATATTAATATTTTTATTGCCTAAAAATACTTTAGCTTATTATTAAGCCTTTTAAATAGTTTAATTAAATATTAGCTTAATTAATACTATTACTATTAAGTATATAAAGAGAACCTTATGCATTTAAGTTAATTAAAAAGGCACTATAATTAAGAGTATAGCTAATTTATTTAAAGTATTATACTAAAGGCTATAAAATAAACTCTAAAGTATACCCTTTATAGTATAACTATTTTTTGCAAGCTTTTACTTAATCTCTTACTTAACTTTTTATTTAACCTTTTACTTAACCTTTTATTTAAGTATTAACCTAAAGCTCTATAATAATATATATAATAATATATATAATAACTTACTCTATTATATATTTATTATTCTTATTATTACTATTAGGTTTATCTTTAGTATTTAAGATAGTAATATATATTATAATATATATAATAATATATATAATAATATATATTCTACCTTTTTTAGTATTAAATTTAATGCCTATATTAAAAGCTAATAATTTTTATATTATATTTTAATAATACTAAAAGGTATAAAATACTTAATATACTATATTACCTTAAGGAGCTTATAAAATCAATTAAGTATATTAAAAGGCAATAGAATTGCCTTAATAGTATAGTAAAGTAAAGTATAATTAGTGTTTTAACTATAAGTAAATAGAGAGTTATTATAAGGATATTAAAAGTAATATTAAAAAGGAATAGAGAAAGAAAGAGATAATAAGTTATTTTAATTAAAATAAAGCTAAAAATAAATAAGTTAAAGAGAATATAGCATTAAAAATAGTAAACTAGCCTTTCTTAAAGCAGTAAAGTATATAGAAATTATAGAATACTGCTATAAAAGATATTGCATTATAGAAAGAATATTATAAAAGTAAGGAAATATATATATAATACTATATTAAATATAGTCTTATTGCCTTTTTTATTAAATCTATTAAATATATTTATTTTAATTAATATTATATATATAAATACTTAAGTTTTTTAATCTTTAAATTATTAGTTTATATATTATTATACCTATAGTAAAAAACAGCTAATTAATACCTAAAATTATAATTCCTTATCTATAATATATTTAATCTATTAATTAAAGTTAATTATAAGTCTATATAGAATTTATATTAAGATTAAAACATTATTGCTATTATTAAAGCTACTATTAAAAATACTTAATATATTACTTACCCTTAATATAATATCCCTATAGATATAGCTACTTAAAAAGAGATAAACCTTAAGGTATATATTAAGTATTATAAGCTATTTTAATAGCTTAAGGGTTCTATTAATATAAAGCATTAAAGAAAGTTAAATCTATTAATAAAGTATATTATATTAGTAAATAGGGACACTAGCTAAAACACACACCCTACCTAAAAGGGTATAAAATAAGCAAATTCAATTAAAGATCAAATAGCCTTCCCAAACAGCTGCAAACAACTTAAAAGAGTATTAAAGCATTTAATTAAATGCTTTAAAGTATCCCTTAAAGAAAAGAAAGAAAGAAAATAAAGCAAAAAGTTATAAATAAAGTAATATTATAAGGGGCTATACTAAAACTTCAATAAGGTCTAAATACAAAAAATTTAGAATTTTAAAAATAAAAATTAATTAAAGAAAACTGCCTATTTATTTCCTATATCTTTAAGGTCCCTTTTATTTTTTTAATTAACCTAATAATAGATTAATCTATATTACTTTAAACCTTAATTTATCCCTTTTTAATGCCTTAATGCTTACCCTTAAGTAAACTAAAGGTATAATATAAAAGGAAAACTTTAAGCTTAATCTATTTAAATATAAAGAAAATCTTAAAAAAAGCATTTAATTAAATGCTTTATATTTATAATTTATTATTTAACCTACTATTATCTCCTTTTATAATTTATTTTACTTTTAATACTTAATCTCTTTATTTTAACTTTACTATTACCTTTCTTTATAATATAGTTCCTAATTGCAGTATTAATTAATATAAAATTAATAAATAGAAATTAAAGGTTTAAATAGCTTATAAGCAATAATTATAATTTTATTCTATTAATTTATTAAGATTAACCCTTTTAGTATATAAAAGATTTAACTCTTTATTTAAAGGAGTTTAAGAATAGCCTATTAATTAATTTAAAGTAAATTTATTTATTTAGTTTTAATAATTATCTTTCTTTTAATAAAGGCAATATAGTTTAGATTATAATTACCTTATTAAGTCTAAATAGTAATATTAATAATATTTCTAACTATAGTATTAGCAATTATAATATAACTCCTTTCTCTTATTATATACTTAATTAATTAAGAAACTAATAAAGGCAATATAAAGTACTTATAAAAACTCTATTTATTACTTTTAGCAATAAGTAAATTTAAATCTATTTAATTAAATTGCTATAAAATAGCTAACTTAAATAAAGGTATCTATTAAATTAATTAAATTAATTTAATTATTTGCCCTTTGCCTAAAGAGTTAATAAATATTTAATTAAATGCATTAAAATAAGTAAATACATTTTAATTAATTTAAATTTCTTTTTTAAATATATTTAATTAAGTAATGCTTATATAAATTAATAAGCTAATAGATAACTTATATAAAGGCTAAATAGATTTAATTATTAGTTTAGGCTTAATAGTAGGTTTAAGGGTAGGAGTTTTAAACTTAAGGTATAGATTATAAAGATAAATTACTTTAATGCTTTAACTTTAGCAATTTAAAGCTTATTTAAAACTTTCTCCTTTATTATTACTTAAGGTAATAATAACTCTAGTAGACTTATTAATTTTAGTAAAAAATCTATTTATTATTTAATATCTATAAGTTTAATAGTATTTAATTAAATTATTAGCTAAAAAATAGTAAGGCAATTAAGGGCCTAATAGTAAAGGTAGATTTATTTAATAGCTATTGCCTTAAGGATTAAATGGCTTTAGAATAATCTAATATTTATTTTTAAAAATTTAATAATTAACTCTCTTTTAGCTTATTATATAGTAACCTTTTAAATTAATATAAAGCTATTAAATATTAAGGGAACTATTTTAAAATCTTAAAATATAAATAGATTTCTAGATTCCAATAAATTCTATAAGCTTATATTAATTAAAGAACTTTTTATTAATAATATTAAGTTTATTAAGGATAATAGTATTAATAAAGTCTTATATTTAATTAGCATTTAAAGTAATTAATTAAATACTTTTCTTTTATTTATACTTAATAAGAACTTAATTATAATATATTAATACTAAAGGGGGATTATTAATAGTATTATAATTGCTATTAAAGATTAAAAGCTAAATTATAAGGTATTTAATAATTAAAGTTTTAATAAATTTAACTATTCCCTAAATATTAAGGAAAAGAAAGAAAGTGCCTAAAAAACTATATTTTTAATTTTTAGCTTATTTAATAATAGGCATAATAAAAATAAAGAAATTATAAAGCAACCCTATTTTAATTATAATCTCCCTTTATACTATAATAAATGCAATAGCTTATTTATTCTAAAGGATATTAGCAGTATTATAAATAATTAAATGCTTTAGCTATCTATCTTAAATAAAAAAGCTTTAATAAATAGCATTAGTAAAGTAAGTAAAGCTAATTAATAGCCTTTTATTATATATTATTTATTAAAACTCTATAGGCATAAAATTAATTAAATATTTAGTCTTCTTAATGTTTATCCCTTTTGGTAAAAGCTTATAAAAAAAGCTCTTTTACTTTTATTTATTCTTTTTAACCTTAATGCTTATAATTAAAAGATTAATTTAGTAAATTATAAAGATATTAATAAATCTATAGATAAAAGTAGTAAAAAGGGCTTAAATACTAAAGTTTAAGGCTATTTCTTTCTTTTATAGGTTTTTAAACAAATCCTATAGATCTTAATAATAGAATATTTAAGCTTAATAAAAATTAAAAAGGAAGTCTTTAAAGCAATTAATATTAATAAGCTAAAAATTTAAATTGCTTTTATTACTTAAAATAGGCTAAGTTTTTAACTTATTAAATTAATAATCCTAATTTATTTAAAAGTAAAATAGTATAGATTAACTATTAAATAATTAATTAAATATTTTAATAGTATTTTCTTTACTAAAAGAAAAGAAATCTTTAATTTTACCTTTATTTTAAATAACTCTTTTAGCTATATAAAGGTCTTTACTTAATATTAAAAATTGCGCCTTTAAAGTAGTTACACTTAAGGTTACTTTCTTTAGCCCTATTATAAAATAAAGTAAAAGTTAATAAAGGGTTTAAAAGCTTATAATTAAATACTTATAACTTAAAAGATAAAGATTATTAATATTTTATAGGTATTATAAATAAAGTTAAAGTAATATAACTTACTATAAAATTATTAAAAAGAGGAAAAGAGTTATAGGCATAAAGTAAATTAATATAACTTAAGTGCCTTTATTTTTAATTTAGTATTATTTAAGTAAATTACTATTTTAATATTTATATATATATAAATACTAATAAGTTTTTTAAAATAGTATACTTTTTAGTATTTAATAAGAATTTTATTAATATTTAGTTTTTACCTTAAATCTTAAGGGTTAATTTCCTATTTATTATAAAAGTATTATATTAGCCCCCCCTTTTATTCCTTTCTTTTTTATTTATTATTCTTTATCTTTTTAATTCTTTTGTACTTTTAGTTATTACTGTAATTTTTATTCTTTATTTTATAATAGCTTTATATTGCAATAAGCTTAAGTCTTTTGCCTTTATACCTTATAATTATCTCCTTAATATATATAATCTTATTATTAGCTATATTTAGGCTTTTAAATTCTTTTATTAATACTTTACTTATTAATATATTTATAATAGTTTCTTCTATAAGGCTTTAATTAATGCTATTAATACTACTATTAAACAATTAATAAATATCCCTTTTTATATTGCTTTTTAATTATTATTTTTATTTAATAATTAATTAAATACTTTTAGATTTAGCAATACTTTAATATTTAAATTTATAGCTTTTAAGCTTTTAATTAATTTAGCTAGCTTTTATATATTAAAATTGGCTTTAAGAAAAATAGTAAGTAGATTAATTATAAACTTACTTAATAATTTATTTTATAGTTACTATTTTGCAATTTAATACTTTATTTTAAAGTAAATCTTCTCCTTTAGTATTAACTTTAGTCTATATATATCCCTATAGAATAGGCTTACTTAATAAAATACTTCTTAATTTAATTGCTAACTTGCCTTAAGTATATTAAGGCATTTATTATTGCCTTTATTAAATATATTAACCCCTTTATATATTATAAATGCATTTAATTATATACTTTTATAGTTTCTATTTATAATAAATATATTTTTATTCCCTTTTATATATATATTTTAGCATTAAGTTATATAAATAGTTACTATATTAATTATATTTAAAATAGTTAATTTAAATATAAATAAAGCTTCCTTTATAAATATTAATTAAAGGGTTCTTATAAAGGCCCTTATAACTTTCCTTTAGGTAATATAAATACTATTAGTAAGTTTACTTAACTATTAACTTTTGCAATAGATTTTCTTAAGCTAACTACTTGCTTGCAAATTGTATGCAGTTTTTCTATTAGTAATATAATTAGTAATTATTAATTAATTAAATAGGTATAAAAAGTATTTAATTAAAAGTATAAAGCAAGTTTTAATTAATAAAAATAATAGTCTTTAGCTTATCTTTTAATATAAATTAATTAAATATAGTTTTTAATTTATTAATAATAGTTTAATAAATAGAAAATAGCATTATAAAGCAATTAATTAAATATTTCTATACTCTTTAAGGCTATTACTATTATTATATTATTTTAATAACCTTAAAACTTAATTTCTATTAAATATATTTAGATTTTTAAATTTTTTATAAATATTAATACTTTATTTTTTACTATTTTTTATACATTTTTACTTATTTTTAAATAATTTTAATCCTTTTGCTATAATTTTTAGGCATTTTTATTTTATTTTTATTAATTTTTAATATAATTTTTAAAGTTTTTAAATAAATTTTAGGGGATTTTTAGAGATTTTTAGTATTTTTTTAGGGTTTTTAGCTAATTTTTAATTATTTTTATTTAATTTTATTTAATTTTACTATTTTTTTATTTATCTTTAATTGCTTTTTATTTTACTTTTTTACTTTATTTTAAATAGCTTATCTTTTTTTAATATAGTATTAATTTTAGTATTTTTACTTTTTCTTTTTTAACCCTTAATACCCTTTCCTTAATAGCAATTTAATTATTTTTAGCTTAATACTATTATTAATTATTTAATTAATTGCTTATTATATTCTAATACTATATTTATTAATTACTATTTATCTTTAGAATTTAAACTTTAATAATCTCTTTAGGCCTAATATAAATATATATTATAGTATTATTATTTAAGCTTTTTATAGTATTTAAATTAAGTTTATTCTATTTCTACTATTCTATAGATCTAGTTTATATTTAATTAAATGCTTCTCCTTTTCTTCTTACTTTTAGTAGTACTTTTTAATTTATATTAAGAGTCTCTTTATTATTTTTATTTATTTACTATTTATTCTTATTCTCTATAAACTTCCTTAATTAATTACTATAAATTATATTAAAAAGCTTAATTTTATTTATAGTATTAAAAATATAACTCTTTATTTTATTAAATATATTAGCAATTCTATAAAGGCCTAATTAATATAGCTTTATCTTTATAATATAAAATATATCCTTTTGATTCTATATATTATACTAAAGAATTAAATCTCTTATAGCAAGAGGCTCTTTATGCAGCCTATATTAATTCTTTTTGGTCTTTCTATTAGCAATTAACCTTTAGAATGCAGTTACTTATTGCCTAGCTTCTTTTATATTTTTCTACTTTTACTTTAGGATCTTAATCCTTTACTTAAGTAGGTCCTTAATAAAGGTTATATTATTCTATTTAATTAAATGCTATATAGGCACTTCTACTTCTAAAGAAAGGACTAGCTCCTATCTATAGAGTAAATAAAAAGGTAATCTCCTATATAAAGTGCAAATAGCTACTCTTTTAGCTAATAAAGCTATTAATAAGATATTTATTTATTTTCCTTCTTTTTTACCCTTTTTCTTTAGGAAACTTATTATAGTAATATAACTACCTTTAATAAATCTATTTACTTTAGGGTTATAAATAAAAATATTAATAACTTTTATATTAAGGCTATTAAGATCTTTAGGAATCCTTTTTATAATCTCTTTTTTATTATTAATAATTACTTTTTTTAGTATTCTATATTAATAGTATAGTTTTCTAAAAAATTTTATAATATAATAACTATTTAATCTTAAGATTAGCTTAGCCTTTACCTATCTATAAAGGTTGCATTTAGCTTTTAATATAAATCTAAATCCTTTATTAAAAGGTATATACTATTTATTAAAATAAATCTTTATTATTAAATAGATAGGCTTAATAGATATAAAGGCTTCTATTAATCTTTAGGGAATATATATTTAATATATTAAGCACTATCTAATAGCTTTTATAATGCTCCTTCTTGCACTTTATTAATAGTACTTTTTAAAGAGAAATGCATAAATAGTATTATAATTATAATGCCCTTTATTAATATAGTATAATTTAATTAAATCCTTTTAAATATTTTCCTTCTTTATAATTAACCTTAAATTACCTTTTTATTCTTTAGCCTTAATCTATAAGTAGCTACTTTTTATAAAGTGTTTTTTAGCCTTTAGCTATAAGTATTAATAATTCTATAGGGTAATACCTATTAGCCTTTTTAATAAGAGTAAATATTCCTTTAATTGCAATAAAGGTTTACTATAATTCTTTTTTAACTCTATTAATTTATTTTTAATCTTAATAATATTAAAATAAGTATTAATAAACTCTTTAATATTACCCTTAGCCTTTTAATTTATTTAATTAAATACTTTTAAACCTTTTTTAAATAGCCTATTAGCTATATTATTCTTATTTTTAGAAATATATTAAATAATAAAGTTAAATAATAAAATATAACTAATCTATTAAATAACTATTGCATTAAGGATATTATTAGCCTTACTATTAAGTTAATAGACTAAAACTTAAAAATCTATTTTTAAGATAAAGGGCAATTTATATATATAGCTATAAAGGCATTTAATTCTATACAATATACTCTTATATTTAAGTTTAATAGCATTATACCTTTATTTTATAGAAGTTTAAAGATTAGATTTATACTTTATTAAATGCCTTTTCCCCTTTATTATTTGCATTAATACTATACTTTAGCCTTTTTTATTAATATTAATTATAAAGATAACCTCCTTAAATCCTTTAGAAAGGTCTAATATTACTAAAATAAAAGTAAAGATTATCTTTTCTTTAAGAATTGCTATAGTATTAGCTTATTCCTTACCCTATATTTATATAGCATCCTTCCTTAATAATTAAATAAAAGGTCTAGCAATTTAGGCATATCTTTTAATTTAAATTTAATAGTAGTCTATAATTCCTAAAAATGCTTTAACTTACTTTAGGTTATAGTATCTTTTTTACTTATTAATTTTAATTACTTTTTTTTTTATTAGCTACCTTTTAGCTATACTATATAAATATTTAATAATAACTATAATATACTAATAGAACTTTAACTTCTCTATAGAAATTATACACTTAAATAGCTTAATATTTAAAAGAGTTTTATTTAAATTAATTAAATGCTTTAGAATAAATTTCTATATACTAAAGAGTACCTTCTCTCTATTATACTTAATCTTTAGTCCTTTAATAGCAATATTATTTAAAAAGGCTTAATAGACTTTTAGTAATAAATTAAAAAGGATTTTAATTATAATCCTTAAGAACTATACTATTAAATTAGTTCTTCCTTATAGTAAGGTATATATTTTAAGAAGCCTTAATAATATATTAAAAGTTATTAAATCCTAACTTTTCTTTACTAAAGAAATCTAATTATATCCTAAAAAGAAGTCTAAAAGAGTTAAAATTTTATATATTTTAAATTTAGCTAAAAATTTATTAGCTTTTAAAGGAATTAATCTATTTTATATTATATATATATTATATCTTTTAGCTAAATTAATTAAGTAAAATCTATTATTCTTTTTTACTATTAGTATATATAGGTTTTAGTAGGCAGTATAAAACTCTTAAAGGATTCCTTTTTTTATTTAAGTTTTTAATAATTTAATAACCTTTTTTTTTAATTCTTTAGGGATTAAAATATTTCCTATTTACTAAACTTTATATTTAATTATTTTAATAATCTATAAAGGGCCACTTTAGGGTTTAGTTTTCTATACTCCTTAAAATCCTAAATAAATACTATTTCTTTATTATAAAGAATTTTTAAGAGAATACTTCTCTCTTTATTAATAAAGATCCCTTTTATTTAATTAATTACTTTTTAAAGTCTTTCTTTATATAGCCTTAATCCTTTAGCTATTTTAAAGAACTTAAGTATTAAAAGCTCTAAATACTTAAACTTCTCTTTAAGGTCTTCTTTTACTTTTTCCTACCTTTTCTCCTTTTAATATAGATCCCCTTTAAGGATAGATCTATTTAATAGAATATTATCTTTAAAATATATTTTATTGGCTTTTTATTTATATATTATATTAATAAATGCTACTTTTTCTCTTTAATATATAGCTAATTATAACTTCTTCTTTACCTTTATTACCTTTATATAATTAACCTTTAATTAATTCCTAATTATTAATTAAATTACTATTTCTACTAATACTTTATTTAACTATTTAATTAAATGCTTATTATTATTTTCTTTTAAACTCTATAATTTTATTAATCTAAAAGAACTTTAGGAACTTATTTTTAATTGCCTTAAGTAGTCTCTATACTTCTTAAGGCATTTTATTTAATATTTCTAGCAGTAAATATAATAATCTTAATTAAGCTAAATTAATATTATAAAAGCATTTCTCCTTTTAAAGATATATAATTAAATATAACTTTAGTAGTCTTAATAAAGGGCATTTCTAAAATAAAAGGAATAAAAATATATTCTCTTAAAGCAATATAGAATCTCTATACTATTTAAATATTTTTAAGAAATAGCTTAATATTTACTTCTCTATACATTTAAATTTAATTATTAAAGTAAAATATAATAAAAGCTTTTATAGGCTTTACTTTTAGCTTATATTTTTATACTATTTTATTAAAGATAATATTTCCTTTTAACTTAAAATTTACTAAAGCTTTTTAAGTTATTTTATTAGGGTTATTTAATTTTATTTAAATTTTTAGTAGTTTTTAATATTAGGCTAAAGTTCTTTAATTGTTAATAGGCAGTATTACTGTATGCAGTGGTTTTATTGTAGTTAATTTATCTCTATCTCTCCCTTCCTCTAGAGGAGGGGCTGAAGGCATCTTTCTTATAGAAGAGCCTATTTTACATCCCTTTAAAATAAGCCTATATCTTTAATACCTATAAAACTAAACTCCAATGCCCTCTATAATATCTTTATTACAATATTAAGGAACCAATACTAGCACCTTCTTTTTATTATTATTAATACTAGACCTATCCTTTTAGCTATATCCTTAGCCTATTGCTTACAATTAAGTTCTTTAAAGCTTTATTAGGCATTAGCTTTATTATTGCATCTATAGGGTTATTGCTATCCCTAATCTATTTAATTTTATTAATCTCTTATTATTTATACAATTAATAAAGGCCTATTAAGTCAATTATTAACCTCTTTTTATTAATTAACTTAAGCTTAACTAAACAATTATAAAGTAAATAGGAATCTATATAAATTACTAGTAGGATTAGTAGTAGTTCTATTCTTTCTATAATTATGCATAATATATATATAATTATATATTTAAGATTAAACCTATTAATAAAACTGTAAATCTTTAATGCTAAAACACTTTTAATAACTCTTTTATACTTTATTAATAATCAATAAATAATATTACTATATATAGTAAATGCTTTATTCTCTATACATTCTTTATTTATTAATATAATTATATATTCTACTTAAGAACTTAAATCCTTATTATTTATAAATACTCTATTTATAAAGACTATTAGCTTAGCATTTATTAGGTTAATTGCTTTAAAGCAAAGACCTCTCTCCTTATTGTTTATTTGCTAAGCAATCCTTTAGTTAATCTTATAGATGTTATTTTTAATTGGTTATTATGCCTATACTGCAATAGAGTAGTTGCATACTGCCTTTAGTTAGTAAATAGAAGCAATATATACTCTTCTTATATATTGTTCTATATATTATTATGCTTTATCCTCTATCTTTTTATTTACTATTGCAAGCTTCTTTATTTGCCCTTTTTAAATAATTATTATCTATTCTCTTTCTATCTATATCTAGCATCCATTAAAGTTGCCAATTATTTTATTCTTTAGAACTATTTAAGGTTTTACTTTAAAGCTAGCTTTCTAAAGCTCTTTCTCTTTCTTTATTAAAAAAGCATCTATTCCTAAATTAAGGGTATTATCAATCTATAGGCCAATAATACTAAAGTCTTCACTACTCTTTATAATCATTAAGTAAGGGTTAAATACTAATATCTCTATTATTAATTTCTCCTTATAGTGGCTATAGTACATTATAAACTAATAGACTTCTGCCTCTATAATACTGTATAGTGGCTTTATAACCTTTAGAATCATCCCTTTAAGGTACTTCTTTTTTAGTTCTTAGGGTAAATATACTAGCATTAGTTGATTTAGTTGGGATTTTAATTGTAAGTATGCTTATATAATATTATATAGCATTAAGTATATTCCTTTCTTCTAGAAGGTTAGGGTAAGGGCTAGAATTAATTATTAGCTGCATTATTAAATTATTAGTAATTAGGTAAGAATTTCCCTCTTTTTTTTATTGCTATATCCTTATATAATAAAATAAAACTTTTTATAAAGTATTATTATTATCTTTCCTTTAATCTTATAAATTATTTATAATCTAAAGATATATATTCTATAATATTTATCTTTATTATATAGGATTAGTTTTAGAATATTAGTCTTTAGCAGTAAGTTTAGTTTAATATTATTTAATTCTTTAAATAGTTTACTAAAACTAATTATTTTTCCTTTTTAGTATAGCCTATATATAAGTTCTTAATTGGCCGCTTCTTTATATATAGTAAAGACCTCTATCCTCCCATTAATTAAATAGGCATTATTTAGAATAGGGTTCTTCCTTAATCTTCCTTATTATTATAATAATTCAATTATAGTAAGCTATAAAAGAGGGTTCTTCCTTAGCCTATCTCTTTATTTTAGTAGTTTTAATAGGGCATCTTAAGGAGCTAGGTTTCTTAAAGGTCTACCTTATTAGTAGAGTCATTCTAATTTAGAATACTTAAATAGTATTAAAATCTCCTTATATTCCTCTACTAATATATTCTTAATTACCTTAGGGTATTAATAATATAGTTATATAGCTATTGTTTAAAATACTATTAGTCCATTCTTTATATTCACTATTACCTTAGATTTAATTACTTTAAGAACTTTATACAGTCCTTTCTATCCTTTATTTTCTTAATAAATATAGACTTCACTCCCTAACTTAAGGGACTATAGCAAGACCTTAATTATATTAGGTCTATTATATATCTTTAATGCCTTATTAACCTTACATTTTGCAATAAGCTTATATAGCTCTACTATTGCTTTAAGGACTGCATTTATATATTAAAGGGATAAAAAAGTTAGTAGTAAATCCATTATAACTTATAGATAAGCATTAAATACTAATAAGGTTAGCACTAATCTATTAGGACTAGCTATATTATTAACTGCCTTAAAGCTTATTTAAAGGATTGTATCTATAGATATAATATCTTAAAGTTTAGCCTTTATAATCTTAAATGTATATTATATTAATGTATAATATTATTTAACCTTATTAATTAACTAATATACTTTAACTAAAACTTAATAGTAAGTAATGCCTATTAATTTAGCTTTACTCTTAAATTTAATAGCTATAAAATTAATACTAGCATTATAAGTAATAATATTTAATAGGCTAAAATAGGTATTAATTTAATATATCTTTAATACTTTTTAAGTTTCTTTTATTAATATATTTATAAAGAATTATTCTATTTAAAAAGATATTATAGCATTAATAATATAAAGGACTAGTTAAAAATTTAAATATATTATATTAATAATCACTTTATAATTAAAGTTATAATTATCCTTTAGTATAAACTTAAATTATTTTAGCGCTTTACTCTTTATTTAATAATAGTAGTAGAACTTCTTTATTATTTTAATTGCTTTATATTTAATATTATAGCCTGCTTTTATTAATAGCTTATATAAATATAATATAAATAGATAATTAAAATATATATAAATATATTATAGTTTAGCTTTACTAAGAAAAGCGATTACTGCCTTTTGCTTAATTAGAAAAAACTATAAATGTTCCTATTTTTAAATAACTAAAATCCTCTTATCTCTATACATTAATTCATTAATAATATTATTTAAATAAATATTAAAGCGGTCTATATCCTTAAGGTAAAAAAGAAATAGTATTAATATATTTATAATATAGAATAAAACTGTTTTAATTAGGGTTTAGACTACTATTATTCTTAATGAACTATATAAGCTACTATTACTAAAGTATATTTTAGCTGCTTTTACTTCCTTTATATTAAGCTTAATTATTAGGTCTTTCTATTATAATGCTAAAAATTAATCCTTTCTAGCTATTAATGCTATTGCAGTATCTATATTTAGTATAATGCCTTAAAACACTTTATATAAATAGTAATTAAGGAAAAATTGCTGGTTTTTGCCTTACTTACCTTCTTCTTTATATAACTCTTTAAACTAATGCTAAAATGCCTTATCTAAAAGGTAGGCTGCAGTTAAATAGTTATTACTTTTAAACTCTTTATCTATTAAGCATTTACTATTATATGCATTATTTTATAGTGGCTCTTCTTTATAGCTAGTTAAGAAAGCTATATACTTCTATATATTATACTTCTCTCTTTATAACCTTTATTCCTTAAAGTATTAGTCTCTAGCTTAATGTCTCTTATCTTTTAAATGTTTAGTGGAAAAATACCCTTCCTTATTATATATATAATACTTCTTCTTTTAAAACAGGCTGCCTTAAGTATAGCTATAGTTATATTCTTATCTATACTTTTTGTTATAGTTATAGCAATAAAATTTGCAATCTAGAATATATTAGTTTAATATACTTACAATTAATTAGTGTTATAATATCTTAATTAAGGATTGAAATTATAAGTATAATTCCTTAAATTTCTTTATAGGATTAAATAATGTAAATACTAGCTTAAAAACATTACAGCATACTTAAATTACATTTATAACCAATTAGTCTTTGCCTATATAATTAAGGTTAAGTGCTCTTTAGTAGAATTAAAGCTTATTAAATAGAAACTATAGGACTTCCATTATATTCTTTCCTTTATATATCTTATTGTTCTTTATAACATTAAATATAAAAGAGCTTTAGTCTATATAATAGTATTGCCAATTGATCTCTATATTAAAGTAGCTTTTTATCTATTTATACATTTCTATAAAGGTTAGGTTGCAGCTAATATAATAAATAAAGTAATTGCTTGCTTATTTATTAAGGATTATTAAAAATAGCATATAAAATTAAAATAGTTTTATCTTAATTATTAAATATATATTAAGAAAGTACTAAATCTTATTGTCTAAAATATTATATGCATTTTCTATATAGTTCCTCTTTTTATTTTATATCTTTATAAAATAGGCAGCCTTTATTAAATCTAGCTTTTTGTTTGGAACTTTAATTGAAGGGATTGTTTAGTACAATATAGTATTATTAATATTGTTTTATATACTTATTTTAAAAGAAAGGGTTATTTATTTTATTAGAATAGTTATGCTTATACCGCTTATTCCCTTACCTTTCCTTAAGAACATTTCTTAAATTAACCTCTTATCTTTAGACTCTATTTCTTTCTCTTTGCTATTATATTCCCTTTTATTATTATTATTAGGCATAGGGTTCTATAGTATTAAGGTTAATATTATTTAAGATATTATCTTTTAGACAGTAAGGAGCTTTTATTATTACTAATATACTCTTATCTTAAAGTATACCTTAAATTTATATAATATATTTTTATTTTAAATTAAAAGCTTCTTTACCTTTAAGAGTTTAATAAAAATAATATTAATCTTTGCATTCTTCTTCCCTATATAGATCCCCTTATAATATAGTATATTTTTTAGGCTTTTTTATATAAATATCTTTAGTTAAGTAAAGTTATTAGTATTTTAGTCTTAAAAGTTCTCTTTAAAGTCTTTTAATTGCTCTTTCTTTAATAAAGTAATCTCTACCTTATAATTAAAAATGCATTTTAAGGTATATATATTATATTCTATTTTTATAATTTTTAGTTTTTTCTTAAGTAAATAATAGATATTTACCTAATTAAAGAGGTTTACTTTTATTTTAGCTATATTAATTAATTTAAGGAATTTAATTCTCTCTTTAGTTATTAATTAGGTCTTATTGCTTTTATTTATTTTCTATATAGATATAATACTATATATTATATATTACTTATTATTTAGTACATTTAGTAGTATTATAAAGTTCTATCGGCATATTATAAGGAAACATTATATATTATAGTATGCAATAGGGCATGCCTTAAAGGGTTAATTAAGACTCCTTTAGCATATATTTAAGCAAATAGTATAGATAGCTTATAGATTATCTTCTTGCTAGGTTATATACTATAGCACTTAGCTTTATACTTAAGGCATATAAGGTAAGTCTCTTTTAGCTTGCTGTTCTATATTACCTAATAGTAATACTGATTAGTATTGGTAGGCAGTATTACTGCATGCAGTGGTTTTATTATAGTTAATTTATTTCTATCTCTCCCTTCCTCTAGAGGAAGGGCTAAAGGCATCTTCCTTATAGAAGAGCCTGTTTTATATCCCTTTAAGATAAGCCTATATCTTTAATACCTATAAAACCAGACTCTAGCGCCCTCTATAATGTCTTTATTACAATATTAAGGAATTAATATTAATGCTATTAGTCTAAAATATTTATATAAACTATTAAATGCATTTAATTAAATATAACTTTTCCCTTTTTAGTTATTATATAGCTAATATTAACTTTATTAATACTTCCCTAATTCTTAATAAAGTATTCTTTAGGCAATAATATATAATAAGGTTTAGATTCCTTTTTAATTAATATACTATTAATATTATACTGCTTAGCAATATAATTAAAGTACTCCTTTAAGAATATTGCTTTTAGATTATTAATTATAACTAAATTAGCAGCTTGCTAAATCTATCTCTTTTTAAATAAAGGTTTAAATTTTATTTATTTAATTTCTTTTATTCTCTTTATATAATTAAAAACTATTTTTAAAATATTATTATTTAAGGGAGAGTTAAAAGTAATTAAGTCCTTAATAGTTATTTAAACTTTTAATTTTATTACTTTTTTATAAACTTATTTTTTTATTTAAATAACTTTAAGCATTTAATTAAAAGCATTTTAATTCTTTTCTTTAAGGATAATATTAATAATCTCTTTATTTTTAATAAATTCTCTATTTATAACCTAAATAAAAGATTAAGTTCCCTTTTCCTCTTTTTAATTAACTAATTCCTCTTTTAATTCTACTTTTATGCATTTTGCAGTATTGGTTTTTAATATAATATTAATAATAAAAGGATTATTAATTAATTCTATAGCTTAATTATTAATAAGGATATAGTTAACTTTAGGTTTTTAAATCTCCTTTAGGGAATTCCTACTAAACATTAAGGAGTTATACTTTAGTTAATTAATATACTTAAGGAAGTCTTTAATTAAATACTTCTCTTCTTTAGCAACCTACTATTTCTATATATTTAGCTTATTTACTATTATAACTTTAATTTAGCTATAAATCTTAAAGGTAAGGAATTCTAAGATCTATAAAACAATTATTTTTTTTACTTCTCCTTTAATAGCAAGCTTATATATTAGTTTTAAGAATAGTAAGAGTTCCTATTGCCCTATTTAAATAAAGCTAGCATTACTATTATAGTCTATAAATCCCTTTCTTCTATTTTCTATAAAAAATAAGCAATAGTTTAAAAAATGCCTTACTTTTATATAATAAAAGCACTTTAGATCCCTATTATAACTTATATTAATATAGAAATTATAATAGGGATATATATAATTAAATTCTTCTATTTAATTAAAATTATTTTTAACTAATAATAATAATTCTATTTTTAATTAATTAATCTTTTAGTATATAATCCTTTTTAACTCCTATAATTTATTTATAATATTTTAAGCTATATTAATTTATAGCTTCTTTATTCCTTTAGTAAAAAGACTTAATTTCCCTTTTAAGCTTTAAATAGAATTAAAGAATTTAAGCTTTTAATATTAAAGTTAATTTTAATAAGCAAAAGGTTTTTTAGTTTTCCTAAAATATTTAAAATTATTATTCTTTCCTTCTATCTAAAAGATTTAAATTCCTTTTTTAGCATTAAGGAAATTCTTAATTAGCTTAATTATCTCTTTATACCTTATTATTCTTAAGGTATTTAAGTATTTCCCTTTTTATTAATAGATATTAATAATAATATTTTTTAATATAGTATTATAGATAGCTTAAGCCTATACTATAAAAGCCTTTTAGCTAATAGAATTTACTTTTCTATTAAATTAGGCATACTTTATAAGCCACTAAAGAATAACTCTATACTTTATAGATTAAATTAGAGTTATATTTATTTACTAAAGCTTATTCTTAAGTAAATCTAATTAATTTAAATCCTAATACTTAAAGGTTTTTAAGAGGTTTTGCTTTATAGCAGCCCAATTATTGCCTTTTAATAAGTTTATATAAGGATAGCGCTAGGCGCGTACGAATGTGCGACAACCAGGCCCCTTATATACAGTTGTATGGCACAATTCCGGCACGTTGTGCCTGAATTGCTTGATCTTTTGGGTCTATTGGTCGAGTGGGCATGCCACCCCACCTCTTCACAATTATTCAGGCACAATGTGGGTCTTCTGGCTGTGCAAGGTCGTAGGTTCAAATCCTACCTGCAAGGCAGAATAAATGGAGTGTCCAACTATATACTTACATTAGGCTCACAAGGCAAGTGTGCAATTGCCTGCTGCAACCAAGCCTTAAGGGTTAATATCTATTATATATCCCTAGGCATAGAGGACTGGCCTACTTAAGTTAATGCATACTATAAAGCTAGCCTATAGGCATTTATCCTAGACCCTAGCTTCCTTAAGTGCACATTGGAAAGGTTACAGAAGGGGTAGCTTGGCCCTATAATACAGCATTATAGCTTGGGATGCGCTGCTATTGAGGGGGATAATTGTAAGGATAGCGCTGGGCGCGTACGAATGTGCGACAACCAGGCCCCTTATATACAGTTGTGTGGCACAATTCCGGCACGTTGTGCCTGAATTGCTTGATCTTTTGGGTCTATTAGTCGAGTGGGCATGCCACCTTACCTCTTTACAGTTTATAATATCTTAAGATACTTTAAAGGTTATATAGTATATAAGAGCTTTACCCTTTATACTATTTATAACTTTTTAGCTAGTTATAAATCTATTATATAATTTAAGGAAATATATAATATTCTTTCTATTAAAAATTATATTAAGTAATTAAATAAAGGTAATAGTTGCTTTTATTATTTTAGTTAGTATATTTAATTTATTCTCTTTAGGAATATTAGTATTAATAGTATTAATTAATTTAAAAAGGATAGTTAAAGATTATTAACTATATTAACTCCCTTTACTTTTAATAGGGCTTAAGGGATTTAATTGCATTTAATTAAATATTCCTTTTATTTTTTTATTTAAAGGCATTAATAAATTATAGTTATTAGGATTCCTATAATAAGTATTTTAGTATATATATATAAAGAAATATAAGCTAGCTATTTAACTCTTAAGATTATAAATTGCAATAAAACAATATATATATATAATAAAAGAATAAAATAATAAAATAAATTAAAATATATATTAAAATAATTAAGAAAAGTAAAAAAAAGGAATAGTAATATTATATTTAATAAGGCTTTATTTTAATAAATTTAAACTAGCTTTTTAAAGTTAATAATAATAAATAAAATAGCCAATTAAAATAGTAATAAGTATATATATATACCCTTTAGCTAAAGTCTAAAGATTAATAAAAATAATAAAAATTTCCTATTTTCTATAATTAATTAAAAGTTAAGTAATCTTCTTTTTTCTTTTTTTTTTTCTTTTTTAATCTATAAATTAAACTTTTAATAGTCTTAAGTATACTTTAATATTTAAAAGTATTTAATTAAATACTTATACATTATTTATACTATTATTTTGCCTTATATACCTTTATGCTAATATATTAGCACTATACTAAATTATTAAATTTTTCTATATATCTGCCCTAATTATAGTAATAGGTTTTCTTTTTTTAAAATATAAATTTATATTAATATCTTTACTTACTTTTAGTATTATTTTTAATTTTAATGCCCTTTATTTTTATAGAAGTAATAAATTTTTTAATATTTAGGAATTCTTAAATCTTTATAATTAATTATTTACTATTTCTTTAAGTTCTTAATAATAGCTTAAAAGTATTATTAAAAAGTTTAATTAAATACTTTAGTATTTTTTTAAATAATTTAAAGGCTTCTTTTTACTATAACCTTTAAATATATTAATAAATAGAAATATTAGCTAAAATATATACCCTACCCAAAAGGGTATAGAGTAAGTAGGTTTAATTAAAGATTAAATAGCCTTTTTAAGTAGCTGCAAATAACTTAAAAGAGTATTAAAGCATTTAATTAAATGCTTTAAAGTATCCCTTAAAGAAAAGAAAGAAAGAAAATAAGGCAAAAAGTTATAAATAAAGTAATATTATAAGGGGCTGCACTAAAACTTTAATAGAGTCTAAATGCAAGGAATTTAGAATTTTAAAAATAAAAATTAATTAAAGAAAACTGCCTATTTATTTTCTATATCTTTAAGGTCCCTTTTATCTTTTTAACTAACCTAATAATAGATTGATCTATATTACTTTAGACCCTAACTTAATATAAAGCCTATTAATACTAAAGTCTTAATAGATTTATAGTTAAATAGCTAAAATTATATAATTAAAGCTATTAATTATTAGCAATTAGCTATAGAACTCTATAGATATTATTATTTATAAAATAATATATCTCTATTAGTATTAAAGTATTAAGGCAGACTTAAATAAAGACTGCTAAAGCATTTTAATATATATTTAATAAAAAATAAAATATTAAAGCAATATTTATTAATTTAAGAATAAAGAAAATATACCTTTTTATTATATTAATTAATATTATTAATTTATTTATATAAAATAAGCTATAGATTTACTATAAATTATTAAAATAGTGCATTATAAATTTATTATAGCCTAAGCTAAATTAACTTATTATTAATCTATAAAAATTATATATATAGAGTAGCTATATTCAATACATTATTATTGCCTAAAGATAGTATAAATTAATATTATTATAATATAGAAAAAGAGATATCCTTTTTGTATATACATTAAGGTTATAACTAAAATGATCTTAACGGCACTGGATCTAGTGTGGAAAGTTATATGATCTTATCCGCACCGGATCCGGTGTCTGTAACGCTCGCCGGTGGGAATGGTTAGATGACTCATCATGTGAACTCTTCACTTCCCAACCACTATCTCCTAGAAACCGGCTAAATCTGTTCAACGATACCGTTTTCTGTGCTCGAGAGAAACCGAGGCATCGCAATTTCCTCTATTGCTGTGGAATGTCCCTGGGACTTTGGCGCAAACGCCCAACCGAAGGGGACCGTCCGGCGTCTGGGAGAGGGTGGGGAAACCCAGCATGCACCGGCAATCTCCCCCAGATCTCACCGGATCTTGTCAGATCTCCATGACGTTCATCCGCCCAACGAACCAAGCTTAGATGAACATTCCCCTCAGCGATTACCAACCACAACCGCAAATCGAACAATCACGGTCCCGGCAATAATCGGTTTTAACTTTCCCCGCCTCTGTTGTGGCCCTCAGACGTTGTCTCCCCGCGGAGGGCCAAGACCGCCCCTCCATGAGAGCAAACTCTTCGGTAGTCTCCTCGGCAGCCCGCCGTATGGCTACCACGACGGCGGCCGTCCTCCCGCTCGCCATTGGCACCCTACGCGTGGTCGACGCCCAATCATCCGTCTTCCCTTAGCCCTCGGCAAAATCTCGCTGAAGCAGTGGCCTAAGTGTGGTGCTTGGCCTGCTGATGACGCCGCGTGCCGGGGTGCAAGTGCCGCTAGTCGCTTGGATGGCCGTTGAGAGTGTCACTGTGCTTCACACCCATCTTATTCCCGGTGCACAGTCGGGCTAAGATCCTATTCTGTGCTCGGACTCGTGGGGCGACCCATCAAAGGGTTTGGGGTGGGGAGTCCACCGCATTCGACTCGAGCCTAGACTCTGGGCTTTGCTCGATATCCACGAATTTCCCCGTTCTAAGTGTGGCTCAATGGGGAGCTTATGCCACCTATGAGAACAGAAAATGATGCAGATGGCCCATCCTCTGTGGACCCTCCCTCGAGCCGGAGGACGCCAGACCACCTCACAACAAACAGAATCCTTAATATCGTTCTGGTTCTCAGCCACCACTAATTGGCCGTCAACACCACCTCATCTTTGCCCAGCCCGCGCTAACGCACAGCTCCTCCTGTCTCGCGAGCGGGTCTTGAGTGTGATTAATCGAGTCTGATTTAATCTTTTGGGCCAGTGTGGTAAGAAGGGCGGAGACGATGCCAAGGGGTCATTATTCCCGTCGAGATCCCGCCTCCGTGCTCATCTCCCGCATTCTCGCTTTCTGGTTATAAGCCGGGGGTTGTACGCCGAACGGATGGACCCCTTCGTGTTTTTCGACAAACTTTGATACACTCAAAATTTGCTCGCGTATTGCGTCCTCCTCGAAGCCAATCCCCGAGGCAATGAGCCAACATTGACAAGACAGCTACAGGTTGCCAGAAAATTTCCATCACATCGCGGCTTGTCTAGGCATGACTGACATAAGTCGAAGATGCCCGCACAAAACGAATCGCGATGGGACGGAGATACCCCAGTCCTCGAGCAGGGTGAGCTCGAAATTAGTGTCGACAACACCCTCGCCCCAAAGCGACGAGAGAACAAGTTCCTCAGCGACGATGAATCCATCTCTTATATCTATCTCACCTTCAGCAGCGATTTACCTTCGCCTCCAACGGCTCAAGAAGTCGGCCTTCAAGATAACATCCAGATCCCGCCGTGTCCAGATCTGAAGCATTACGCATCACCTTTGACGTGGCCTTTGCCTCGCAAATATTTGTTGCTCGCGCTTTCATGCATTGCAACATTCCTAACAGCGTACACGGCTGGTGCATACTCTCCTCCTTCTTCTATGATGGCCAAGGATCTTGGGACAACCCACCTGGCCACTCTCGTGGGTATCACAACATTTTGTATGGGTTTCGCATTCGCCCCCATGGCACTCGCTCCAATCTCTGAGATCTGGGGACGCTATCCCGTCTTTGTACTTGCTGGCGTTGTCTATCTGTTGTTCCAGGCTGTTTGTCCCCTCATGACCAATCTTGCCGGCATGTTGGTCTGCCGTTTCTTAGTTGGAGTTGGCGGTTCGGTGTTTAGCTCTGTCGTCGGTGGCGTCATTGCTGACCTATGGGATAAGGAAGAGAGGAACACTCCCATGTCTTTGTTTAGTGGTTTTGTACTTGCCGGAACCGGGGCAGGGCCATTGGTCTCGGCGGCATTTATGAAGGTCATGAGCAACAAAACCCAAGCATGGAAATGGTCCTTCTGGCATCAAGTTATCATGGATGGCGTACTCCTGGTAGCCATAATTTTCCTCTTCCGCGAGAGTCGAGGATCAGTGTTGTTGTCCAGAAAGGCCAAGACACTCAACAAGTGGTATGAACAACTTGAGAGTGTGGGAATCTATGGCGTCTGGGTCACAGAGGTTGAGGAGGAAACGAGTGTTGATTCCTCGTCATCGACCATCAAAACACTACGCGCTGACCCTGCTGAATACGGGTACGGCTCTGGGCGTGAGAAGAGAGCCCATCGTCGACTGCGAAGAATTCGATGGGTTGTCCAAGCAGACGAACAGCGAGCTTCTCTTGCAAAGATGATCTCAACCTCTGTTCAACGACCTTTCTTTCTCCTTTTCACTGAGCCTGTCGTCTTCTGCTTTTCTATTTGGGCTGCTTTCTCGTGGGGAGTCTTGTATCTCTCTTTCGCTGTGGTTCCTTATCTCTACACCAACAATCTCGAGATGTCGAGTCGTGTTTACACCGCGATGATCGTATCTGCAATCGTCGCAACAGTTGTGGGAATTTTGCAGGAGCACCTTACGAGGCACCCACAATGGCGAAAGCAAGAAGAAGCAGATGGGCCGCAGTCAGGGTCCAAATTTTGGGCTTTTATGAGGAAGCATTTCCCTGCGGAGGCACCGGAAGCTCGATTGTACTTTGCTTGCATCACAGCCCTTTTCCTTCCTGTTGGCCTTTTTGGTGCGTTCCTGGGCCCAGGAAGCTCGACCCAGTATGCGCTAGCTATTGGCATCGGATTCGCCAACTGGGGCATTTACTCGGTGTATCTTGCCACCTTCAACTATCTTGCCGACACATACCATCTATATGCCTCATCAGCTCTGGCTGCACAGAGCTTTTGTCGAAATGTGTTGGGTGGCTCATTTCCACTCATCACTGGCATCATGTTTGACAATCTGGGCTTGAAGAATGCGGGTTGTCTGCTTGGTGGGATTGCTACGGTGTTGACCTTGATTCCGTGGGTTTTAGTCTTTTTTGGAGAGAAGATCCGCTCACGGAGTAAATTCGCTATTGTGAGTGCTCATTAATTAACTGGAATGTGCCTTAACTGACCTGATCTTAGTCACTGCAATAATTACTTACGCAAGGCGTCATTGCACTTGTGCATCTCACTAGAGACGATACGGGAGATGAACTGACTTGAATAGACATGAAAGGTTGAGATGAATGAGATGAAGATGATGAAATGTGACGAAGAGGGGGACTTGCTAACGGGAGCGCGAAAGCGCTCTCGGAAACTGCATTTTGCGGAGTTTGATGAAGCGATTTGAAGTGATTGAGGGACATCGGATTTTCATCTGACCTCTGCATAGCGTATTTGAGCGACTACAGATAAAAGTACCTGGAAATTAAAATAAAGTCCTTTTTTGTTCAATATCTAAAGTGTAGTGGCCACTTCCCTCGTCAAGCTTCGCTTTTTCTTCCCTTTCCCGTATGACATCAGAAGCTTCATCATTCCTTTTTTCTCAGTGCTATCCTCCCCCAAAGAATTACTATCCTGCAGCTGGTCGCTAGCCAGGAGGTTTGCATTGGGTTCTAATATCCGATTTCTCATCCTCTGCAGATCGCCAACGACTGGCGGGAGCGAATAACTACCGTCCTCGTTGATAACTGGTGGGGGAAGTTGGACGCATCCCTCCCAAGCTGTCATGTCGACATTTGGGTCCGTGGGTTGAGCCCGGTCGTGATCGTCTCGCGTAATGCAGCCATCTCCGAAATCGACATAGGATTTTTGCCCGCTGAGCCTTGGCCAGATGGTTGATGGAGTGACGCGATACGCATGTCGCTCGAGATGTGTTTGCGCCGACGGGAAAAGCGTCTGGATGAAGCGGTTCGTGTACGATTCGCTGAAGCCGCAGATGCGAAGCGAATCCACTCGATCACGCAGCCGGAGAAGGTGATTGCACATGAGAAGGTAGTCATCAGGACAGTAATCTGCCCGGTGGATGAGAAAGTATGGACTCGCTAAGGGCTTGTCTCCTTCGTCGATCGCGACCGGAACATCAACACCGTCATGTTCCTGGGGTGGAGAATCTGTATTGTCATCTGAATCAGAATACCAACGAGATAGGCGCACCGGCGAAGCACTTTGGGCCTTTTCGAGATCGGGTAGACACTCTGGAGTTCCCCCAAGGGTAGATGGTGGCTCGGATCTTTGGCTCAGGCGACTATAATTGCTCGCCTCGCTTGAACGACCCGTAATAGATTTAGTGACGTTGGACTGGTATCTTTGGCCGTAAAATCTTCGACATAGCAAGACCAGGCTGTCGAGCGGGCGGGACGGATCCCGACGGCTCTGGGCTTTGACAAACCTGTGAAGCAGTGTTTCCGTGTGCTCCACGCCGGGGAGCAAAGCAACCGAGTCTAGACTTGGGCCACAGCCAAGGCGCGTCATGTCGATCTCAAGGATGAGTTTCTGAGCATACTTGCCGTACTCGTTGAGCCAAGTCGTAGCAAGCGGGTTGACCCTGGGACCAGTATAGGGCGAGAAGGTGGCGTGGAGTGGAACTTCGAGCAACAAAGCAACGAGGAGATCTGCGCGGAAGGCAAAAGAGACTTCAAAGCATGGCTGAAGAGGTAGGAGAACTGAACTCGGGGACTGGAAGTCCTCAGTGCCCCAGCAGTCCCGGTCAAACGAGGCTCTGTTCAGCTGGAGCGGCTTTCCGCTCCGATGAGGTGCCAAAAGGAGTTGGCAGATGCGAAAACGGATGCTATCTGGAAGTTCAAAATACCCTTTCTTGGGCTTTTCGCGATGTCGGTCTTTGAAAAACTGCCCCAGAGCGTCTTGGAATTTTTTCTCGCCGCCGGGGATCTTCTCTCCTTGTGCGTGCTTGTGGTAGACGGCGTCAAACGTTCGGTCCCAGGGAGGAAGGCCCTGTCGATGCGCAACTGGAGCTGCCTTGATGGCTGTTCTTCTTGAAAAATCTCTTTCTAGTCTTTCTTGAGCGGTTTCGGGGAATGGAGACGATATGGACCGGTGGAAGTCAGCTTGGCTTCTCGGCCGGCCCTTTGCCATCATCGCTTTGCATCTCGTTAGCAAAGATACGATAGAGCAGCTGCAACATTCAAGCCCAGAATATCTGGAAGATGACAAGAAAATATACGACTTACTCATTTGGACTCTTGTAGTTGGCTCGCGAAGTTCCTGAAGTGGTGGGAAGGCATTGTTCAGCGGGGTGGTTTGGCGGCGCGCCGATGAAGGCGAAAGCGGAAGAGGAGAAGTTTTGGTTGGAGCAGTGTATAATGCTATCTAAAGAGCACACCGTGGACTAAATCACTTCGTTTTCAACATGGATTTAGGGCAGGCGGCTTTGTTTGTTGTTCTGCTGCCATGGCCCCGCCGTCTTTCGTCTGTTTGTCTAGTTTGCCCGGGAGCTTAGACCTGGCGCCTTTTCAAGCCATGAATACCTGATTGACCATGGAAAATGGACATCAGTTGACAAAGAACCCATGCCTTACTTCCCATATCAGCCGCTAGCTCAAGATTTTTACATCGCGTCACCAAATCTCACGAGCGAAATAGCTATAGTTGTTGACATACGGTTCATTCTATTTTCGGGTATCACTGAAGAGCTCAGTACATACATATATGCAGTCCATTGTCCCATTCAGGCCCGAGCAACAGTACATGACGCTCAATGCAATTCAAGAGCCTGTTTGCTTCCATCTCATGGTGCACTCATGGACCATTGGGAAAACTTTAGGCGGCGCTTTTGTCCTCCTCTTCTCAGGCGCCGCTTTCAACATGGCGGGGTTTCCTCGAATCCGGAGTCAGCAGCCATTTGATGAGATGGAGTGAAGTCAGTGTTGGGATTTCTTTCAGGTCGTTTTTTTTTTGTGTTGATTATTGGTTCGTTTACTTGGACTTGGCCTTTTCAGCCTGAGCCTGCTCGTAGATCCAGTCGTTCAGGCCGTTGCGGTTGCTATAGCACTGGGGTTAGCAATGTGCGGTTATGGACTTGTGTCAATGGAAATTGGACTTACCGAGCAATCTCGATGGCGTAGAACTGCATGCGGGGCACTGAATTTCTGGTCAGTGATCGTGTTTGCGCATGGGGCGAGTCTCTTAGATTCACATACCGAAGATGGTGCTCTCCTGCTCATACTCAACCTTGTGGCTGTTTCGGACCATGGTGCCAAAGTTGTAGTCGTCAATCTTCTTCTCATAGGCCATCATGAACTTGCGCCACCTCTCCTTGCCAGTCTTGCTCTTCATCTCGTCCTCGTTGACAACGGCGGCAGGATCGAACTCGGGGAAATCGGCCTTGAGGTGCTCGTAAATGTCGTCGTCCATCTTGGTCAGGCGGAGGGTCGAGCCCTTGACGCGCTCGAGGATGGCCCAGTAGGTCGACATGTGCTGGACGACTGGAAAAAATGTTAGCCATCGAAGGTGGGTATCAATCGGGGAATATTCTTAGGTATCGCATACCCTTGACGGCAAACTGCTTCTCGATCTGTAGAGAGGAATGGTTAGCGAATGGAAGCCTGGGGACATTTTGGCATGGGTCCTGCGCGGGGCAAACTCACATCCTCGTTATTCTCGGCGTTCTCAGCGTCAAAGTTGTTGGGGACGGGCCCGCCGGTCATGTTGTCGAGGGGGTCCATTTTTGCAGAGGCTGAGGTTTGTATGATGGTCGAGTCGGGTCTCCGTGAATCGATGTTTTTGACTGTTCGCGTGGGTGTTGGTGTTGACAAAAACCTTTTGGACGTGGGGCAATTGGGCGCCGGTGTGAATCAAACGGCATGGCATGGAGGGGCAGCGGAAAAAGTGGGAGGATGATATCAGCGCATAGTGCATGCGCCTGTTAGCACTGTGCCAACACACTGTGATGCCAGCACATGCTCGAACTAGGTGGATGCTTCAAGATGAAGCTGGCACGCACCTTGCAACACCATCAAAGTGACGAAATGCGAGATGGTCCAGTTTTCCATTTTAAAGATCCAAATACTAATCTAAAACAGATATTGTCATACTGCTTGTAATGCCAATTTCGACATATCCGAAGCATCCCTGCGGCTTCCCTAAATCATCAACATTGCCACAATCAGCCACGCACACAGCACACTCTTTGCTGCTTCACCGTGGACTAAATCTTGAATACACGGAGGCCTTGCAATTTCAATTTCACATGATCTCCAGATTCAATTTTAACATGACTTCCATTGGTTGGGTGTGGGCCCGCGTCAGCCATTGGAGTTCTAACTGCACGAACAATATGCCCGCCTCTGCCAGAACAATGGGTTGCACAAGTCTGTGCCATCTCCGGAGGGCCATTTTTCGTACCTCCCCGTTCGCATTCAACATCACCAAATTTTCTTTGTTCTTGAACTAGCCGAGAGAAATTGGAATAATGCCCGCCCTTGACTTCCCCTCGCTTTTCCATGTTTTCACCACCCTAAGCACAACATCCCAGTGTGATTCACGAGCCTCCTATTATCCTCGTTGCAATAAGGCTACAAGCATTAAGGTGAGAAAAATGGAGTCCTCATCTTCCAGCCATTACGATACCCGTTACTCGAATTCCAACTGCCAGCAACGACAGCCCATCCGCCCTTCATGGACACAGCTATTCGCCTTCACGAAGAAGGCTCACGCCCTCCCTTTGGCCACGGCACTCGTCGCCTCCGCAGCCACAGCAGGGTTCAAGACCGTTCTTGCCATCATCCTCGGGAAAATCTTTGACATAATCGCCAGCTACGGCAGCGGGATCCTCGATAGCTCAGACGCCTTGGCTGACATCTCCAAGTGGTCCCTCATCCTGCTTGGCCTGGGGGTCGGGTATTGGCTGGCCAACTCAGCCTTCCTCATCCTCTGGGTAATATTTGGCGAGTTACAAGCAGACAGTGTTCGTCGAGACCTTTTCGAGAATCTCCTATCAAAGGACATGGCGTGGTTTGACTCCCAATCCGAGGGCATCTCCAGTCTTCTCGTCCGAATCCAGACGTGAGTATCCTTGACCTGTCTCTCGAAACCGTGTAGACGTCCTCTCACACTTCCCCCTTTGACAGGCAAACTCGAGAATTACAACTAGCAACTTCCCAAGTACTTGGTCTACTCATCTCCGACGCCCTCACATCCTTCGGTTCACTTGGAATCGCCTTTTACTACTCTTGGAAGCTTACACTTGTGCTCCTTGCGATACTACCGATATCAGCCTTAATCCTATCCGTTATCACATATAAATTGGAATCAGCTGTACAAGCGCAGAGGAGACATCTCTCCGTCGCCTCAAAGCATGCCATCGCCTCCATCACCGCAATTGACCTTGTCAAGGTCTTCAACGGATACGACCAAGATGTTTGGCACTACAGTATGGCTACCAAGGCTGCGGCGAAACACTACCTTGTTCAGGGAGCATGCAATGCTGGGCAAATGGCCTACATCAGCTTCAGTGGTATCGCCACATTTGTAATTGGTTTCTGGTACGGCGTTGTTCTTGTGAATCAAGGTGTCTCCCCCGGCCATGTCCTCGCTACTTTCTATGCTGTACTGGCATCTTTTCAAGCAATTGAAGCCCTAATGCCCCAGTGGCTGGTTATGGCCAAGGGAATGTCGGCAGGTGGGTTTCTTTTCGAGATGGTAAATGGCCCGGAGCGAGGCCACTTGCTGCCAGAATTGACTAGGTCCTTGCGACCGGAGGAGTGCGCTGGCGACATTGAGTTCACCGATGTAAGCTGTCCGCTTTTCCCTTTAATTCTAACTCTAATGGTTTACAGGTCAGCTTCGCCTATCCGCGGACTCCAGAAACTGTAGTTTTGAATAGTTTATCGTTCTTCTTTCCCGCTGGGGACATGACCTTCATAGTCGGAAAAAGCGGTTCAGGCAAAAGCACCATTGGAGACCTCCTGGTTGGGTTCTACGAACCAAATGCTGGAGATATCAAAATCGACAACAAGCCGTTGAGAATCTTAGACAAGCAGTGGATTCGAGAGAATGTGATGTTGATTCAACAATCTAGCATTCTCTTCAATGACTCTTTTTACAACAATATTGCTTTGGGTCACTTGGTTCCCGAGCAGGCCACGAACCAAGAGGTTCAAGTTTCTTGTGATGCAGCATCGCTGCAATCCACTCTTGCAACTCTTTCAGCCGGCTTCGATACAAACGTGGGACCTGGGGGCTGGAACCTGAGCGGCGGACAGAAGCAAAGGATTGCAATTGCGCGAGCGAGAATCCGAAACTCTCCCGTCCTCATTCTAGATGAGATCACGAATGGCCTTGATCAAGTAAGCAGGGACCAGGTCATGGAAGCAATTAGGGAATGGAGGCATGGGAAAACAACAATCATTATCACTCACGACGTTTCTCAGATAGCTGATGACGACTTCGTTTACGTCTTGGACAATGCCAATCTCGTAGAGGAAGGCTTCAAGAGAGATCTTGCACGGAAAAGTGCTGGCACCTTCGCCATGCTCGAATCCGTCACTGCTGACGACCATCTTGACACCCCAATTGAGATTACTGTGGAATCTCCCGACAGCCCTGGCCCACACTCCCCAATCACTTTCCCCCCATGGCAGCGGGCTCGCGTTTATCTAGGATCTTGGTAGAAGAACTAGAAGGCCTGCAGCGCAACTCATTTTTTGGGTCTAGAGGTTCAATATCGCCGAGAATCTCATGGGGCGCCGGCACTGCTACAGCATTGAGAATGAGGACGGAGCAGCTGTGGGAGTCGGATATTGCACAAGGAGGACAAAATCTCACAATTAAAAGCCCACCTCGGCTTCATGAGAGACCCATCGCAGTTTTCAAGCGTAACAGCATCGCAGAGGTTGCTGAAAAGAGTGTGATAGAGTCCACAGAAGAGGCTGGTCGTGCTTTTCGAGCCACTGACAAGAACCAAAATATGGCCGGTGTTCAGTACACCAGCTACGATGAGAATTCCGTGCTACAACAAAAAGAAACGAAAGGGAAATCCCCAACTGGTAGCGCTGTTGGGCCTATTTCCCTCGTAGCCATCCTAAGGACTGTATGGCCGGCTCTTGGACCCCGTCATCGGCTTGTCTTGATTCTTGGGATCATTGTTTGCATCGTGGGGGCCGGCGCCATCCCCACGTTTGCGTTTTGCTTTGCGCAACTTCTCGGAGTCATGTGGTCACCAGGCGATAAGTTAACCGAAGGCAAACAATGGGCCATCTACCTCTTCGTTGTCGCTGTTATTGACGGTGCGTGCACCGGTGGTGGTCGCTATTTGTTCGAAGTCGTGGCCCAGACTTGGATCGATGCCATCCGTGTCCAAGCCTTGAAGAACCTCTTGCGACAGCCTAAATCATGGTTTGATCGATCGAAAAACTCTCCCGGTCGCATCAATGAGTGCCTAGACCGCAACGCCGAAGAAATGAGAAACATTGTGGGTAAGTTTGTACCCATTGTTATCGTCGTGAGCCTCATGATCTTGATCGCCACAACCTGGGCACTGATCGTGTCCTGGAAACTTACCTTGGTCGCTTTGGCGTTGATGCCCGTGGTTATTGGCGCGGTAAAAGGTTTCTCTGTGGTCAGCGGGAAATGGGAATCGATTTGCAACAAAGGGGCCGAAGACTCGAGCGCAGTGTTGACCGAGATATTGCTCAACATCAGGGTGGTAAGGGCTCTCACCCAGGAGCAATACTTTACCAGAAAATACATGAAATCAATCTCAGAGACTTTTGGCCTCGGACTGAAAAGGGCTGCTTACACGAGCGCACCGTACGGCCTCTACCAGTCTCTCAACTACCCGCTAGCAGCTCTGGTATTTTACTACGGCACTGTTCTCCTGGCTCAACACAAGGAGCTGTCAGCTACCTCCGTAGTTCAAGTTGTGAACTTGCTGCTCTTCAGTGTTGGAACCGCCACCAGCTTTTTGAGCGCAATGCCCCAGGTAACTATGGCACAAGCAACTGCCGCTCAAATTCTAGGATACGTCAACATGTCTCCTCGGCCTTCCCCGAGTTCTCGTGGCGTTTATAAGCCAAGCACGCCTCTTCCTGTTCGACTGAATGAACTCGGCTTCTCATATAGATCGGATGGCAGTCGTCCAGTCTTGCAAGGATTGTCGTTTGAAATTCATCCCAGAACATGTTTAGCCATCGTCGGCCGATCGGGCTGCGGGAAGTCGACAGTAATATCGTTGTTGCTAGGGCTCTATTCCCCAGCTGCGCGTTCAATTCTCAGTACTGTCTCTCCTTTGACATTCCACGGGGTTTCGCACAAAGATATAGATCTTGAACACCTTCGTTCCATGATGGCGTATGTGCCACAGGCACCGTTTCTCTTCCCGGCTACTATTGCAGAGAATATCGCATACGGAATGAGCGAGAGTTCGCCGTTACGTGGCATCGAAAATATCGTGTCCGCCGCTGAAGCCGCAGGGATCCACGAATTCATTGTATCCTTGCCGGAAGGGTACAATACGCGAGTTGGCGATGGGGGTCAAACCCTGTCGGGTGGTCAAGCCCAGCGATTGAGCATTGCGCGAGCCCTGGCTCGGAAACCACTACTACTCATCTTAGACGAGGCTACAAGTGCCCTTGATACGGAGAGCGCGGAGAAGATTCGACACACAATTCAAGAGCTGGTGGGTTGGTCGAAAAGCCAACCTGTTGGTATGGCGATTGTCGTCGTGACGCATAGTCGTGAAATGATGGCAATAGCAGACCGTATCGTGATGCTTGAAGACGGGATGAAAGTGGAGGAGGGAAAATACCAGGACCTGTTGCAGAAAAGAGGGGTGTTTTCAGAACTGCTTAGCGGGTCGGGGCCATGGCGTGAGAGAGGCGGACGAGAGGAGGAGGAGGAACAAGGGGTTCCTCGAATCATGATTCCAATGCATCCATTGAAACATGGAAATGGGATCGCCGATAATGCGGGAGGAAGCTTGAAGAAGAAATCAGACGCCAAGCTGGTCTACGAGCCTCCGTTGTGAGAGCACGATAGTTGTGGCAATTTTTGGTAGTGTTCGATTCGGGGTGCTTTGCAATGTACGCAAAAGCTTGAATGGCCATTTTATTTGCTTTGCACATGCTATCTGACAACATTGACAATGACTCTTACTCATGCGCCTTAATTACCAGCTACAGTGAATCTACATTGATATTAGTAAACTAGTTGAGAGAATCCGAAACTCAAAGTGCGTACACAACGATGGATTGATTTTCATAAGTTCTAGCGGTATTGCTTCAGGAATATATCCCAGATACTTTCTCATATACCCGTCTTCCGAGATTTTATTTGATATAGATGCGAAGTTACAAGCACCATTGGCATGCCACGATCTGTCCTCCCTTTTAATTTCCGGGCGGCCTCTCGTCAATTTATTATTTACACCTGTGCTCCCCCAAGCAAGTCGAACAGCACAGCAGGTGCAAGGCAAGGATGTGACGAAATGGGCAATACCTAAATAAGGTAAGTTACCTAGTCGAGGGGCGAAACGTGGGGTGTCATGTGTCGGGTCACGCGGAAGTCGGACGTGTGATGTAAGTGCTCCGAATTTAACGATTAGTGATCGGCCCTCACTTCAAGCTCGCGACAGCCCCCCAACAAAGGCAGCCAAGCTCGCTGCGTCGATCCATTCACCCGTTTCGTTTCGTCTCGTCTTTTTATTTCAAAGCAGTGTCGTCATCAAGGCGCAACGGTGGTCTTTTCTTCTCCTGCATCTTCTTTTCCCCAGACATCCTTCCTTAAGCTGCGGTTGCCCCAAGGAAAAAGAACCCTCCATTCGTGCTCACACCCACAAAAACTGCCGTAGCGGATGCTCCACCCCAGCATCCTCCGCATTCGGTCCCCACGCAGAGGCTGCGCTCAACACACAAACAATCACAATAAACATCTTCATACTCGCCAATTAACCAAATATCAAACCTCAAAGCACCATCCCCTATGCCGGATCACGCAGATGCTAGGCCCGCCAAGAGGCGTGGCCGGCCGCCCTCCAACTCGTCTGAAATGGACGAGGCCACTCTCCAGGTAAGCCCACTTACACAACCCGGCAATCAAAAGACTTGTCATGACGCCGCCATCGTCTTCGTCTCACACTCATAACCCCCCAGGCCCGCCGCGAACGCAATCGCGAGGCCCAGAATGTGTTCCGCAGGAGAAGACAGGCCGCCGAGGCTGCCCAGGCCAAGCGCCTCCGCCGGCTCGAGGAGGTGGTCGAGGAGATGAGCTCCATCTTCATGAGCTTCGTCGACGAGATGCTCGCCACCGAGGAGGTCGTCACCAAGCAGCCCGACCTCGTCGGCAGCCTGCGCCGCTCCATGAAGCGCATTGTCGCCCTCGCCAACGAAGTCGTCGGGCCAGATGATTCTCAAGCTCCCCAAAGCTCGCCGTCCACGCCATCCGCCTCGACGCCTGCCGGTCCAGCGCACACGTCAACCACGGTTCTCAGGCCTCTCATCTCCGATACTGAGACTCTGGGCCACTCATCCACCTCTCCGCCGGGCGACTCTTCACCTTCCAGCCACATTTCCGACGACGCCATGGTTTGCGATCACCATCTGGGTAGCGACACAGCTCACCAAGACTGCCACACAGCCCGCACCCTCGCCCTTCCCGGACCACCAGATGTTACCGAAAATATCCCAGGCCTCGAATCGCCGCCCAATGAAGAAGACAATTCCATGATAAAATCAACTGCACTGGGTCCCCAAATCTACGGCAACGGTTGGACCGTCAGCAACAACCCCGTGTTTGCCCCCAGATACTGGGGTCCCCGCGTCCCCTTATCCCACGATTCGTTCGCTTTCCGCCTTGCCAAGGCTAGTCTCACCATCGCTTATCTTATTCTGACCAGGAACAACTTCGCGCCCATACCGTTATCTGAGGAAGAGCGAATATTCGGCTCGACTCTTTGTTACCGTGGGAGGGACGATCTGCTTATCCGGTTGAGATGGCTACTCGGTCCCGGCGAGGCGGACATGTTCCGAGTCATCGACCTGCCGTACGGCCAACACGGCACCCAGGTGTTTTCAAGGAGCGATCTCAACCCGGCCTTTGACGATTTGAGCTGGGCCAGCATCAACAAGCCCCGACCCCGCGACCCGGCGGCCAAGTATCTCAGCATCCTCGGCGTAGAGAAGCAGCTTCTCGCCCTCGGCGGCAGGATCATCAACGAAGAAACCTTGGAGCTCAACATCGCCAACCCCACGGCCCACTCGGGCTCCGACGTCGTCTCGTCCCAGCCAGAGAGCTGGAGCTTCGTCGACTTTTACTCGCCGAATCAATTGAGACCTCAACCTGCAGTTCTGAAGATGCAGCTGAGCATAGGACTGCTCGTGTCCAACTTGGCCAAGAGCGCCGTTTGTCTCATGCGCGGGCCTGGGTTTCCCCGGGATGACCTGGGCGGTGCAATTCAGGCATCTGTGATAGGGGTAGTGCAATAAATTATTGGTAAGAGAATCCGACATTTCTGCTTTTGAAAAGAATATAGGTACAGCCTTGGTCATAGACTTCACATATAATGCATTAGAAGAGGCTCTGAATAGCCTGAAATAATATGATGTTTTTAAAAAAAAATTTAAAAATAAAAGCCAAAACACCAGTTGTATCGTTGGTATCTCCCTATCTGCTTGGTTGATCATAAAGTCGTAGTCGTCAAATTACTGTACTAGTAGTATGAGCGGGTGTCTATGCAACCCTGGTCTCTTATCCAGGGCACCCATAAAGATTATATTTTCCATTCAGGTCGTCTCATTTTATCTTCTCTTTGATCGTAGCAGTGACTCCCATTTGAATCCACCCGATTGTCTCGCCGGTCGTGGAGAACTTGGCGGTTGCTGGGACTGAGTGTTTCGAGGCAGTGGAGCCGGAACATTTCGCATCAGCGGTCTCCGATCACCATTCACAGCGATGTGTCTCATAATCTCGCGGTTTTGACTAGGTGGAATCTTGTTGTCGTTGCCTGTCCTCAGGATTGGGTCCTCTTTGGGTGTTCGCGGATGAATCTCCAAAAGAGCATCGCCGGTGTCGCGGCCCAGTTTGGCAGCATCCACCAGAGCTTGCAAATCGATCTGCCTCGTTTGCCTTTCAGTCTCTTCTCTTCTAATCCTCGCTCCACTAGCCAAAGCTTCCCTCTGTTCCTCAGTGGTAGACACATCTCTTTCTTCCTCTGGGCTCAAGCCTATTGATTGAATCATGTTTTCAATCCTGCTCATCTCCTGCTGTCGCTCCTCGTCTCGTCTTCTCCTCCACCAGCCGGGGATACAGCAAGAGAAGCATCCTCGGAACGGGCTTATGCAAGTGTGGTATCCCGCACGGCAACCATCAAATAAGTTTTGTACCACACTATCTGGGACTTGGCGAATCAAAGCGCCAAGCGGGAGCGTGAGAATTCCGAAAAGCATGCTCCAACCCCACTGCGCGCCAGTCAGGGGCATCGTGTCAAAGGCTTCACCTCCTTCGAAGATGATGATGAATTGACCAATGATGGTGAGCAGCTGCACTCCAATAAACCAGGGGTTTCGGAAGGCACCCTGATAGAAGATATCAATTTTGTTGTCAACTCTTCGACAATTTTGTTGGTTGAAAAACTGCATCCACACGTAAATGTTGAAGACGAGCGTCTGGAGCTTGTCCACTTCAAATTGCGTGTTGGGGTTGAAAATGTCCCATCCCGCGTAATGAACAACAAAAACCACGACCAGCTGGTATATTGACTGCCCAAGGATCATTTTCCACATGGTGACGTTGACGATGGGGGCGTTTCGGGGTTCAGGTTTCCGCCGGAGGAAATCAGGAGATGGGTGATCGGTGGAGTAGCAAAGCGATGCGAAAATGTCCATGATCAAGTTGATCCACAAAAGCTGAACAACGGTGAAGATGGCGTCACCCGCAAGCTCCGATGCGACAGTGATAATACCGGCAGTTATGTTGATGGTAAATTGAAACTATAGAGCCCCTTATTAGCTCTAGATTAGAAGGAAGATGGTTTGGGTCGTCTCACCTGACAGAATCTCTTTACCGAATCATTGACAGTTCGACCCCACGCAAGGGCTCTAACAATCGACGCGAAGTTGTCGTCAAGCAGAATGATGGAGGCAGCTTCCTTTGCAACTTCTGTGCCCTGAACGCCCATAGCGAACCCGACATCTGCAGCCTTGAGAGCCAGTCCATCATTGGTTCCGTCGCCAGTGACAGCCACGGTCTCGTTCATGGATTTGAGTCGTGAAACAAGTAGTAGCTTGTCTTCTGGGCTTGATCGTGCAAGAACTTGCAGACGGGGAATCACAGCATCCAGTTGTTCGGATGTCAGATCTCGGAATGTCGGCCCGTCCATAGCGATGCCGCCTGCAGTGTAGATGCCACACTCACTTGCGATGGCCCTGGCTGTCAAGAAGTTATCACCGGTAATCATTCTAACAAAGACACCGGCAGCTTGACATTGCCGAACTGATTCTACCACCTCGGGGCGCAAGGGGTCTCGAATTCCTACGACGCCCAGGAAAGCCATGCCAGATGCCAACCATTCCAGGTTGACAGAGCCCGGCTCGTCCTCGGGGTCTTCAAACACTTCCTCGGCACTGAAATCTCTAAACGCTATTGCCACGGGGCGTAGAAGCTTCGAGGCATAGTCGCGGATAGTGTTGTGGAAGCTGGTCCTATCTTCATCAGATAGGCGGTCCAATGGTAGCCTCCAAGTCGGGTCTGTGACAGTGTAGGCGCAGTATTCAAAAACAACTTCCGCTGCACCTTTGACGAGAAGGCGATACCGGCCATTCGGAAGCTTAATGAGCACAGCCATCCATTTGCGGGACGAGTCAAAGGGGAGCATGGTCAAGACGGGACAGTTAGCCCTCTCTTCGGCCAGGTGGTTCATGCCTAGATGATGTCGACTAAAGTCCAACAAGGCTGTTTCTGTGCTCGATCCAATAAACTCCGAGGTTCCGGAATCATCGCTCTCAAATGCAGTCGAGTTCAGTACAATGCTATCTTTAATCAAGGCCTTGGTCTCGGCGGACAACGTCGTCATAAACTGTACAGAAGTGTCGCACCGTATGGTTGACGCTCTGGACATGGAAATATCCAGGTCTGAGAGAGCCAACTCCGTATCATCAAAGTAGCCTTGAAGGCCAATGCGGCCAGCCACAACGGTCATCTTGTTCTGGGTGAGTGTTCCCGTCTTGTCAGAGCAAACGGTAGTGGCGTTACCCATAATCTCGCAAGATCGAATCAGGCGCACAAGGTTGTTATCTTTGAGCATACGCTTGGTTGCAAAGGCGAGAGCAAAAGTGACGTTGAGGCCAAGACCTTCGGGGACAGTGATGATGACGACAGTTACGGTTAGAATGAGAACATGCAAGAAGTCCTCGACTTTCTGTGTTGGTTCCGTCCTGTCCAGATTAGGCAAGTTGATGAGATATCGAATGAATAGGATCAGGAAGAAGATTGAGCCTGCAACGATGCCAATGATGATGAGCTGCTTTCCGAGACGTCCCAACTTGGCTTGCAGAGGAGTCTCCTGGACGTCGGTTCTCAAGGACATCAGAGTACGTCCATATGTCGAGTTGTGGCCGACTGAAAGAACAAGGTACCGGCCTACTCCTCGCGCAATCGTGGTGCCGCTAAGAATAAACGGGTCAGAGCGAAGGGTGGGCGAGAGATCATTGTAATTGGGAACTGTTTTGTGAACGAGATCGGACTCTCCAGAGATGGCAGATTCGTCAACCTGAAGCCAGTTGGCCTGGACCAGAATACCATCAACGGCAACAACATCTCCGGCCTCGATATGCAAAATATCACCAACCAGGACATCGTAAACAGATATTGTCTGGAATCTTCCTGACCGGATCACTGTCACATCCCGTTGATCCTTCCGTTCATTAAGCTTCCTAAACTTGTAGTTCTTCTGCCAATCGGTAGCGGCACTTGCAAAGACGATGACGACAATGGCTATGACGACTGTGACGCCATCAACCCACTCAGTCCCGGAAGAATCGATGTTGGGGTCGACAGTTTGGTAAATGCCGATAACGAGAGAGATGGAGGCGGAGATGGTCAACAGGATCATCAGCTTGTCGTTGAAGGCGATCCACATGAGCATGAGGAAGGATTTTTGCCTGCGCTGAGGGAGGCGATTGGCGCCAAAAATTCGTCGACGGTCTGCAAAATGTTCATTGACAGGCTCGCCTAGACGGAGGGCATTCGGGAGGAGGGTAGGAGGCGTGGGCCGGGCCGGGCCATCGGTGACGACAGGCAGGCGGGCCTCGCGGCCGGCTGCGACGGCTTCATCGAATGAAATAGTGCCATCGAGGGTGGTTTCGTCGATGCTGAGGCCGGCGGAGATGTCGGTTCGCAGGCCGGCAGCAAGACCAAGGAGCCCGCCAAAGGCATGGAGGGCCGCGAGACTCCTGGTGGTGAAAAGGTTGTGAAGCTGGTTGGGAGAGAAGGCAAAATTGCTCGTGGGGTCAACCGGCTCTTCACGGAAATCGAGGGGCAGTTCAGGGAAAGTCGAGCGCTGCGAAGTTACGGGAGCGTCGTTGTCGTCGTCGTCGAGGTCCGGCGTAAGGGCGGGATTGGGGGCGGAATCGGATTGGGCATGAGGATGTGCAGATAGTTCCGGCTCCGTGTCTGGGTTTGTGATTGCGCCTGCTGCTCCAGCACCACGGCCGCCATGGCGTGGATCCGGAACAGCCGTGATTTCGCCCATCGCGGAGGTCGCGGGCGATGGAGACGCAACGGCGACACGGGAGGCAGAGTGCGACCTTGAATGCACGAGGCCGAGCCGGGGACGAAGATGCCGGAGCCAGAGGAGTGAGGTAGAAGCGGAAGAACCGCGGTGACGGCCGCGTGGGGGATGGTGCGGACGGCCTCCATCAAATCTCAGCCAAAGACATGGGCGTCACCGTCGCCGACCAGGTCCTGCCATCCCAGCGGACAGGCCCGCTGAGAGTGACCTGGGGAATATGTCTAACTGGCGCTTGGCGTCGGACCCCTGCTAGTCGAAAGACGAGTCTACGTACAGTGTAAGTGGACATGCTCTTTGCCTTTGGGGAGTCGAAAGGAGACATGGTGGAGCGGGTTGGTGCCGGGGGGGGGGGGGGAGGGGGCTGTTGGGCAACCAGTGAGCGTGAGGGCGTGAGAAGTGATCAACGGTGGGCTGTTCCTCTCATGCGTATGGCGCCCCGGTGGAGACGGACGGGATTGATCCGGGAAGGCTGGAGAGCCATACAGTGCAGTGCTGTTGCAGCGCAAGTTCGGGTCTGAACTATCCGTAGCTATGTGCATAGGACAGTACAGCATGTGTGTCGGATACCTAGAGACTCTGGATGTGCTGCGAGTTTTGGAGTCTTGGCTCACAGAAGTGGGCAATTGGACGTGCGCCATTGGGGTGCCAAGACAGACAGAGTGCAGACGCGCAGCCTGTCCGTCATTCGGTAATGCCGAAAGGGACACACCCCAGAACATGTTGGGCGGAAGGAGTCTGCACCGCGAGAGAAGTACCGGTAGTTATCAGAGTGTCGAGTTGGCATGCAGAACGCATGATGACATCTCATATCATGAAGCAGCGCAGAGCACGGTGTCAGCGTCAGCGCGGGACAGAGGACATACATACCTACTGGTACTCTGATACAGTGAGCAGATACACCAGACACACCGTGGCCTAGCTGCGAGAGCCGTTGCATCGACCAGCCGCCCCGGTGAGGCGGCAAGGTCATGTCTTGGCGGCTGGGCGGTTTGACAAGGGCCCTTTTGCAAGTGTAATTATATCGCATTTTTTATGATGCAACTCTCCCAAAGTTGATCTTAGAGTTTTGTGGCGGTGCTACCCGCCCTATCCCCCCAGCGGCTTTCAGATTATGCTGAGAGGGGGGTCCCTGCCACAACGCGCTGTTGCTGCTTACCACAGCTTGCCACAGCTCGCCACTGTTGCAGTCGCTGCTTCTGGGGCAGCTACTGCGCCTTCCCTCGTCCCGTCTGGGCGCCAGTGCTTGCAACTGTAGTTCGTCCGCGCCTCCTTTGAAATTCAAGCAATGCCATCAAAATGTCAGTGCCTCTTGAGCTTGAGCTTCCAGTTGGGAATAGACGACGTAATTAAATTACACATGTATCAGAACGGCCCAGTCGCTTGGATAACTTTTTGATCCCGTTTCACGCACGTGCCAGATGTCAAGTCGGACCAGCCCTAAAATCCCCTGCGCGTTTTTGGTTGCCCGCCTCGACTCGCCTCCCAGTTTTGAATTGCCTCATTCATCACGGTACGGAAAAATTAGCGCTCAAACTGAAAGGACTTTTTTTTTTTTTAATTATTATGAGTGTCACGGTCGCTTGAGAATGGACCGAGCACAACATCCCTATGACTTTTTGCTACGTCAAAGTATCCACCTGCCATGCAGCTAAAGGATACTTGCAAACCTTTTCCTGTTTGAAAGGTGCTTGAGCGCTGAATGGCAAGTAATGTGCATCCACTCCCCTACAAGTTACAACTTCATGGCCCGAAGAGAAAAACCACTCACTTAGCGCAGCGACCTTGTCACTCTTTCCCTTCGAACCATACAGTAAGTACTAGTAAAAGACCCCCAAGTAAAAATCCATGACAAACATTCCCCTCCTTATACGAATGCAACATCAAACCGTTTTATTGGGACGGGGGCTGAGCAAACTTGTGACACCTGTCTCAAGCCCCAGTGCCATTACAACACATCACTTAACCTTCAAGCAAACACGATGTCTCCTCCCTCTTCACTTGAATCTGCTGATCCTTTCCGCTTTGCCGCGCAACAAGACAAAGGACTGTATCGTGCTCGACCCACAGTCACCCTATCGGCTCTAATCATTCCCAATCTAGAAACAGCAGTGCTTCGCTTGTGAAAGCCAATCGATGCGTCCGCGGCTGTTTCGGCACCCAGCTCAAGCGACCGAGACAAATATCGCCTTGCATGGTATGATTTCAGGCACCGTCCCACCGGGTCGGAGTTGTGCAAAAATACAGCAACAGAATCTCATGGCCGGCCAGTGCAACAACGGGCCGCCACCTATTCACAGCCGTTTCGCATCCCAGCAACTAATTTCGTCCTGCGTGATACGAGAGAAGCAATCATGGCACTCACTCAATCAAGGGGCCCATGGCTCTGGGTGTGTCATCAAGATCCAGACGTACAGTCCTTTCGTTGTTTTTCCAGTGGAGGTTCGCTTCTGCGGATTATCCTGTGGATGGTGTATAATCGGCGCCAAGAGAGGGTCATGTATCGCATCTCTTACTTCCTCGCTAAACTGCTCGATTCACACATGAGTTTGCCCTGAGACGAAGCCCCGTACGGTTCACACATCTAGTTTCCTCAGACTCGCGTGCACTTATGGCTATTTTAACCATAATTCATATATACTTTGCTACCCCCTGTCTTGCTTTCTTGTTCCCATTCTTCGCTTCCTGTTTCAAACCAGTCAGTTCAAGCCCATCCACCACAACAATCGCATAATTGATGAGAAATTGCAATAGATTTCCCAGGATCTACGTCTCCCTCCTTCAACCTCCTTTACCTTGTTTAATGCATTTCAAGGTATGATAGTTCTCATTGCCCGCCGCGGGAACCCACAAGCCAAGTCGCTTCGCCGGCAGGGATCCACCTTGATTCCCATCTCATTCTCTTCCATCGCATCGCTCCGTGTTGTATCCGCTTTCTAGACAATCTCTTCCCGAAATTCAAGTCATCGTCCCGTCTCCGTCATTTCTCTTCTCAGCATGTCTTTTCGTGTGGCTCTCTATTTGAACTGATTCAGTCACACGAGACATCTCACTCCGTCAGTATCATACAGAGACCAAGGGGAGAGAAGGTATGACCTCGCAGTATCATAGGTCTCAAGATTTACCTCGTATCTCCATCAATGCTTAAGACCTTTTGCTCTTTGCCACAGTCAGATTCTTTGGCAGATAAATCTCTACTCTTGCCACAAGCAAGGTACTCTTTTCCTATCCATCCCCTCACGGAAGTGTCAGCTCCACATGGACGTGCTCTTGCAATGCTTCTCGTGAACTTGATCCAGTCTCTGGCCGTTTGTGGCTCACTCATTCGCCATGCAGCAGCCACGCCAGCCCCATCAAACTCCACGCGAAGAGATCCGGTCGCTCCCAAAGTCATGATCATATCTATGGTTCGTCAGTCTGCGCTCAAGTCCCTCAAGGTACTTACCAGCTCGTGATCCAAGTGGTCCCCCGAAGCCCAAATATGGCACGATCAACTTCCCAGCGTCGGCCTTGGAAACTTGACTGCCCTCTCTGTCCATTCTCCTGGCTTTTCCATGTTATTCCCCCGTTCTTTTTGCACGGAGGATGGCAGCATTTGCCAGTTGACAGTGGGAGAGGGCGAGATCAACTCAGCCGCAACCCTCATGGCTCTCGTCCTCTCCCCGATGTTTGATCTCAGACAGACATACTTCCTGGTTGCAGGAATTGCCGGTGTCAACCCTCGTCACGGCACCTTGGGAACCGTTGCCATCGCTCGTTATTCAGTGCAAGTAGCTCTCCAATACGAAATTGACCCTCGATCCCTGCCCTCTGACTGGTCGACCGGCTACATTGCGTACGGCCGCAGCCAACCACTCGAGTACCCTTTCATAACATATGGCACCGAAGTCTTTGAGCTGAACGCCAAGCTACGCGATGTCGCCTATGACCTTGCGTCCAAAGCAAACCTCAAAGATGCAGGAAAGCCCCGCGAATACCGCACTCTATACAAACCGCTCGAAGAGTCCTACAAGATGGCATTAGGGCCGCCGAGTGTGATCAAGTGCGACACCGCAACAAGCGATGTGTATTACTCTGGAAGGAGGCTATCTGAGGCATTTGAAGACACAGTATCATTATGGACCAACGGAACTGGTACATATTGCATGAGTGCACAAGAGGACAATGCAATTCTCGAAGTGTTGACTAGGGCCGCAATCGAGAAGCTAGTAGACTTTGGAAGAGTCATCGTTCTTCGAACCGGTAAGACATCATCTTATCCTGTGTCTTGTTCGGCAATGACAACTTTTCGCTAACTCTATTATTCAGGCTCCAACTTTGACCGTCCACCCCCCGGCCGAACTGACTTGGAGCACTTGACAGCAGCTCAGCAGAACGGCTTCGACATCTCCGTCGAGAACATTTTTCTTGCAGGCTCGCAGATCCTCAGAGGGGTCATCGAGGACTGGAACTGCACTTTCAGAGATGGAATTGTCGCAGAAAACTACATTGGCGACATTTTCGGGAGCCTTGGGGGGCACCCGGACTTTGGGTACGGAAGCATCACCAACCAAGAGCGTGTCATGCCTGGCGGTATCAATCAGGATTTGGCGCAACGGGAGATGAGACGACGAAAGCAATTAACCAGCAAGGGGCCTTCAAAGATCTAATCGGGTGTCTATTCTCACGAAACAGACAATGTCAAGTTTGTGATATCATCATGTTTTCGATTTCAATTGCGTGTTTTTATTCTGTTTAATCATGAGCGAGAAAAACAAACTGTCGCTTTTAATTGTTATTTGGGTTTCATTTTCATAAACCTTTTATGTCATGACATGATACAAGTAAGGAGAATGCAGTTTCATGATGCCGACCACCCTCGAATACGTCCCACACGAAGAATGCGAAATGCTACCGCCCAACTCCTCACAACCTTTACAGTCTTTGTAATGGAACAAATACAGTCGTTTCTTCGTTAGTTTGTTTGTTTCGTTTTCTCTTCTTTTTTTTCTTTGAAAATGAATGAAGGATTAGGATGAAGATCCTTTGATGGTGCTGTCAGGTAACTCGATGGTTGCCTCAACTGAACGAGATCAAATTGTATTCTCTGCAAGTAGGTTCGGTGTCGTTTAAGTATATATGCTTCATTACCGATCAAACCTTGTTTTTTGATAGTTCTGCGAACAAACTTGGGGGTCCATTCTCTAAGAGCTTGGTCCAGTTCCAGGTTTCGGTATCTTAATGAGAATACCAGGATGGGAAAGCCCTCATTGCCTTTGATCCAGGTATATTGCAGGTCCTAGGCGTTCGAAATTACCATGTTTCTAGGCTGTTTGTTGCACACAACGCACTTCGTTGTAAAGCTATCCAGAGGGCGAAGAAGTGAAGAGCCAGCAAGAGTAAACTCGTCCCTAGGCCCCAAGCTCGGGCACTGCCCTGACTCAGATGTCTTTGGTTTGTTCCGGTGACTGGCACAAGATTCGCGAGTTGTGGCAGGCCCAAATCTAAAGCAGCCACAGCCAGCAAGGGGATTCCGACTTCAGGATTGGCAATGAATGGCCAGCAAGGTCGAGTGAGAGAAGTGATTTTGACAATAAACAAACCCAGGCGGCCGAGGTAGGTGAGCAAAGGGAGATGGGGTCCCAGGCTCAGCATCACAGGATGGAAAACGGCGGTCAGCTTCCTCCACAAGGCACTAGGCGGGGAGGGCGGAGGCGGCATCAAGAGCGGGGGGCTGAATGATCCCCCATCAGCTACTTGGGGTTGTTCATGGACGTCGTTGGACACTGGGGGACTACGGAATCCATCCTGACTGCGGGAGAGAACCATAGAGTGAGTAGCGCGGTGCCGAGGGCCGGCCGGAGGAGTGTGGTCCTGGCGAATGTTTGGCGTACTCATGGAGGGCGATTTGTCCCTATGGGTAGGCCTGGGCCATTGTTCGATGGCCTGAAATTTATCTGAGGAGCTATGGGGCTGTCGTTGCCGAGGGACTGTTGGACAGTAAGATCAAGGCTTGTCAAAACTTGAATATGGAGGGGCTCACCTGGAATAGGGGTACTGGGAGCGGCAGGGGAATCCAAATTCTGGACCCTGTTCCCATTGAGACCGAGCGAAGGGGTCGGAACATGTTCTTCTCTGGAAGTCGAGTCGAAATTCAGCGATTCGCCTCTCATCGCCTTAAGCACTTCATTGGCGCTCGGGCGCTCGGCTGGGTTCAACGAGAGGAGCTTCTTCAAGAGCTGATATAGCTTGGAAGGAAGGTCAGGACGTAGTCGCCGTTCATCCTGGAAGCCTTGCCAGTGCGTGATCTCAGCCCTGAGTTCGTCTACATCCTCGAGTTCTTCTTGAATGGCGTTGGCGCTTTGATAAGGTAATCTGCCAAAGCACATGAAGTATAAAATCATGCCCAAAGCAAAGACATCTGATTTTGTTGTGAAATTGCCATATCTTCCTGACGATGAATCCACCCGGAGCACCTCAGGGGCACAATAGGAGATGGTACCAGTGGTCCCAGAAGACTTGCGGACAACGTTCTCCTGTTGGACTTCGCCGAAATCGCTAATGAGACAGATGAGCTTTCCACCTTCGCGATGGAGCAGACAGTTGCTTGGCTTGAGATCGCGATGGATGTAGTTTGCCGCATGGAGGTAAGCCACACCTGAGGTGATGTCTTTAAAGAGGGTGTAAATTTCGTCAAACGAAAGCTGGCGGTTACCCGAGAACAGGTCTGCGGGAGGATCCAGTTGACCTTTAGATCTCCTGCGCATCTGGGCCTTTAGTTCTTCCTTAGTCGCTTCTCGAGGTGCTCCGCCAACAATGTACTGGTGAAGATCGCCGCCATTACAATATTGCTGGAGGATGAATGCGCAAGCCACACTAGGGCCGAAGCGTGTCAGTCTGACATCTTCGAGCCAGACATGACGGTACGAGACCAGGTTCGGATGGGACAGCTTTGCGAGCAGCTCAACTTCGATGAGAACCTTCTCCAACCAGGCATGGTCGTCGCCGACGGGGACTCGTTTGCAAGCGAACTGGCCCAGGGCACAGCCGTCAATCTCGTGGCGGACCAACAGGACAACACCCTTGCCTCCCTTTCCCAGAACTCTCTCCTCGACGAAAAATGTATTAAAGTAGCCCGGGCTGAATGCATCTCGGCGGATCCTGCTGCCTGTGATTGGGGCAACACCGGGAGTGCTGGATATAAACTCGGCATTCCCGTCTTGGATCTCCGGCGGAGGCGGCGCAGGCTGAGGTTCGGTACTGCTGGGGTCCACAAGAGCAGAGATGCGTCGAACGGGGCTTGGAGGCGAACGGTCGGGCGCAGATTCGGTATTAACGGCACGGAGCATACGGAAGTAATCAGGGTCGACGTAGGAGTCGTGGCGGGTGCCAAAGGATCGGTCATAGGGCCGATCGGAGGGCGAGGAGGGGCGGCCGGTCAACGGCTGGTGGCACGTCGGACATTCTGAGATGCCTCTGATCTCCAGGCGATGGGAGGTCGAATCACGGACAACAATGGCGTTGTGGTGGCGGCTGGACGATTTGAGTGAGCAGAGTTGCAGGTGGAGTGGGACGATGAGGATGGATGACGTACAGGACAATTTCACGGCCCTCGTGGGGTTGGTAGGGAATCAGCGACATGGCGGCGGCGCGACGACAGCGGGGGCATCAACTTGAGACGCCAGCGCAGCCGTCATGATGCGGAGAAACGAGGAACAGATGTTGAATCCAGCGAGGACGAAAAGAGATGCAAAGGGAGAGACTTCCCGCGGGCAGACGACGGGGTGGGACGGAATGTGATGGTGGTTGTGGACGAAGCTCGGGCTAGCTGCCCCGGTCAGATGTTTAAACTGGGCGTGTGATGGGTGATGGACACCTCGGCAACGTGGCAGGCCGCACCACAACGTCGGGAAAATAGGGCACGTTTGAGGAAGAGGAATATGACAGATGGAGGTGCTGCATTTGAGGAACTTCAATTTAAGTAGGTGGGTTTCTTTGTGTGACAATTCAACCACCAACCCGAGGCAGATGCTGCACCCAAAACAAAGGAAAATGCTGACGCGAAAATCAATTGAAGCCACTGTGTTTGGCTAAATCTTGCATCATCTCGCCTTATTCAACCAATACATCTGCAGAAAACATAATGCAATGCAGAACCATTGAGAATATCTATAAATAGACCTGGAAATATCGCATTTTTGTTGTAGTGAGTGTACTGCGTGCTGCAAAACGATAACCACTTGGATATAAATGGTAGTTCTCTAGGGTAGCTAATTGCTTGATGAAGCTACCAATGATGATATGCATTGACAATTTCGTGACGCAGGGGCCTACGTACCTAGGCTAGTGGCCTTTTGTAGGCACCTACCTAGGTAGGTAGGTAGGCAGGTACGAATACAGGACCTGTCGCGTTATTGACTTATCCGCCCCAACTCGTTCGAGGCCGAACTACGTCGACTTGTCAACTAAACCCCAAGACCAAATCATCCCCAGACACAATGGCCGATCTTCGACAAGCTTGCGATCGTTGCCACGGGAAGAAGCTGAGATGCCCGAAGCAGCCCGGGTCTATCGTCTGCGCCCGCTGCTCCAAAGCTAATGCGCCCTGCGTCTTCAGCCCTCCGTCCCGTTCACTTCGTGGGCCGGTTGGGGGATTGGGAGGAGGCCAGCAACAACACATGCCTCAGCAACCAGATGTTGCCAGCTTCGACTGGTCTTCTCTTCTGGAATTTGACCAGCTTTCAAATGGCGTGCCTGATAACAGCGCCGGCCAACCCCCAAACCCTTTCGCCATCACGCCGCCTGTGAGCGACAATGCCGAAAGCCAGGTGTCGTCTGGGGTTGATGAGTTGGCAAACCTGATGACCTCTCTGGATGCTCTTTACCATCGCTTTCCGTCTGCGCCAACCCAAAAGCACATTTCGGTTGACCAATTGAGGGAATTTACTACAAACTCCACCACAAAACTCGACTTGCAGGCGACTATTGAGCACCTTCTCCAGCGCGGACAGGAACTCGGTGAGATATACCCGACAGTTCTCAAACGAGCAACACAGCACATCAGCAAACCATCAGAGAATGATTCATGCACCATTCCCAACTGCATACATCACCTGCATCAAATTCTTCGGCCTCGATCGCTCCCCGCACTTGACCATTCCCTTTTGAACCTTCTTATTGCCAGCCACCTGAGGCTCATTGACATCCTCGAGAATCTCATGGATCACTCAAGAGTCTGCGCCCACCTTTTTGCAAAGCTTCCCAAGGAGAGAGAACCGGACTTTGACATCCCAAAAATTCGAATAGGCTCGTTTGTTGCCCCTAGGGATTCCTCTGCGTCCATCATGATCACCATATTGGTGGAACTCCTGACTTCACTGAACATGAGGCGCCAAGAATTGGCCAGCTTGAGCACATCCGAAACAGACGGGACATCGATTGAATCTCGTGTTCTCATATTGCAGTGCGAGGCCCTTGGGCAGCGTCAAGAAGGGGCGCTCTCTGATCTAATTCAACTCCGCGACCAAATGTTCAGCCAGGGAGTGCTAAAATGAGAGAAACGCAGAAGTGTGGGTATGCCTTGAATTGGTATACTCTATATCACTATCTACTCAGCATTCAATGTTGGTACATCGCCTTCGCCACCTCATTCTGACCGGGGCCGTGTTTCTGGCCATACTCGCCAACTCTAATGGTTTGCATCTACGCCCGCTCTAATTTCCCCTTACAAACCATGTCAGAAGCACGTCTTCTCCCTCCATTCTGATATCTATTCCCAATTCGCTTGGGTGACCTTGAGCGTCAACCCGGAACTGGGCTCTATAGCACTCTACTGGCCGTCTGACGGTGGCAAAGTCGTCGTTGAAGAGCCACCCAATCCAGAAATCTCCGGACTTGTGCTCTAGGTGATACGAGACCTGCTTTCCAAAGTTACTCGCCTTCGCCGCTACGAGACGGCAGCCATCCTCTATAATAGTTGGTGAAGCAGGCGAGTCGGAAGGATCCTCCCAGTCTACGCACTGGAGAGATACGGATATAGGCCCGTATCCAGGATGATAGTAGTCCCCAACATAATCCCTGAAGGGCACTGGGAGTGAGATCGGGGGAGATGGCACCGAAGGGTACATTCTGGTGGAGCAGTTGCCTAGGCGTTCTTGATATTGTACCTGTGTCTGGTTCCATCTTCGAGCCATTGTCAACATATTGGACATCCTCAACGCGATTTTGGGGGAAACCTATGCTCACCTCGCTTCCAAGTCTAGCCGATTGTTCTGATGAACACCAAAGTAATCATAGAGGGTCTTTGCGAGGATGGAATCGAGCGCAGGAATGCCCTCGCTATTAAGCATGATGACGAAGCCAAAGTCCTTGCTTGGAACCATCATCATAATGGACATCATGCTATCTACCAAGCCAGAGTGCCACCACACTTGCTCGTCCTGGAAGACGCTGCTGAACCAGCCGTATCCGTAGTAGATGGGGCCGGTGAAGAGCTCGTCTCCCTCTTCGGTGACTACGTGGGGGGACTTGAGCGCATGGTGCCCAATCTTGGAGATGGGTCCCGTTTCATGGAGCATGTGGCGCAAGTATCGAGACCAGTCCAGAACAGACGAGATGGCCAAGCCAGCTCCAGCGATGTTGGTTTCGTCTCGCCAAGGGATCTCGCCATACGACTCGGTATCGTTGTTCCAATAGTATGGATGGGCAAAGGAGTTGCGACTGGCGAGAGCGTCATCCGCGTGTAGATATGTGCTGGACATGCCCATGGGATGCCATAGCCGGTCACGGAAGAAGTCGGCCAGAGTTGACTTGGATAGGGTCTCGACAACGTAGCCCATGGTACCGTACATCATGTTGTTGTATTCCCACGTGGAACGAGGCTCGTTCGACATGGGCAGGTAGCGCAACGAGCGAACCATGTTGGCGGAAGAGTTGAAAAACGGTCCGGCATAGTCATGTCGTGGATAGCCGGTACGGTGACAAAGGGCATCTCCAATGTTGACGTGGGCAGTTGCCCACTCGTCTGAGAGGACGAACTCGCCATGCAGGAGAGATGAAATTGGAGTGGACCATTGGATATCCGAGTATTTAGGGGACTCATCTACGAGGAGACTGAGTGCGGCAGCAGTAAATGACTTGGTCATGCTCCCACAGTAGAAGAGAGTTGCCGGTGTAACAGGGTCAGAGCCTACAGTGGCATATCCAAAGCCCTGGAGCAGGTATGGAGTTAGAAGGTCAAAATGAACAGGGGCAAAATGCCAACGCTAGTGTATATGTTGCTGATCGTACCTTTGTCCACGTCTTGTTCCCGTCAAGGATGGCCATGGCAAGGCCTGGGACATGCCAGCGGGCCATCTTATCACGAACATACTCCTCAAAGGCCTCATCGGCGATGGGGACGTCATCGTTGCCATAGCTAGCCGACGACGACGACGCCAAAGGCTGCTCGGGTTGCTGACCAAGAGGCTTCTGGTGTGAGGCTGCCTCGGCAAGGCCCGAAACGAGGTGAAGTCCAGCGAGGGACGCCCAAGAGGACAAGAGCCTCATGATTAAGCATAACCCGTTGGGGTCTGACAGGATGCGCACCGACAGGTCGTGGCGCGAAACAGCGTTTCCGAGGGGCGTGGGCTGGAGACGAACACCAGGGTGGTTGTTCAACTTTGGGCAGTCGGGTCGGCTAGCAGACGGAGTTCGGTGCATTTTCTGCCGATGGCGGAGTTGGCGAGCACCAAGACTGCTGGCGGCCGATGATGGGGAGCGATTTGCGGTCAATCATCAGGTCGGTTTTCTGCTTATCAGATCCTGGGGCCGCCGCTATCCCCACCAGTGAGAGGATGCCAACCAAAAGTCCGGGGGGTTGCTGTGGGCCATATTTAGGGGACTAATAAAGAGCGGCGAGGAAAGACAGTGGTAGTGGAATCGACAAGTGAATTTGGACGGGTTTCGAGCTTCAATATTCTCTGAGCACACAGGACCTAATTGTCCATCACCATCGTCAACAGCACTCACATCATGGCAACTTTGGTTTTACGACGCTCGGCTATCCGTAATGCCAGTTGGCGCAGTTCCTAGGTACCGGGTATATGTGCATGATCGGAATTGGCTTTTTTGGTGCGCACGCCAAGTTTGAGAGCTGACGGAACAAGCCATGGTCATGCAGTGGCATGAATAAGAGTTATCACATGCATACAGTTTCTACAACGTTAAAATGGAACACACGCTCTCAGCGGTCTCAGCAACTCGAAACCGCAACCTCAACCGCAACCTCAACCGCAATCGCAACTGTTCATTTAACTGCGGGCCAACGGTCGCAACAGCAAGGGTCGCAGTCGCTAAAGCCGATGTTGGATGTGACCCCAGACCCCACAACCAAGGAATCAGCCCTACATGTACCGTAGTAGGTACAGTAATTACGCGAGTACCCACGGGATATCTATCCTCCACGCTATCTATGGAGCAACTTGATTACATGCACAGATCGAGATTGGCTGGACCATCGCCCGTCGGCCGTAGGCTAGGCTGAGCTTCATCTCTGCAGCCCGCATCCAGGGAGGCTCCGCGGGCGCGAAAGGAGCCCCATCTGGGCGGGGCTCGCTTGGGGGCAGGTGTCGCAGGCCCAGACATCGCTACGGCGGCAGACGCTCTAGAAGCACGCACGCCACGAGGCCGAATCCCTGGTTCGGGGTTTGCTTCTCTTGGCTTTGGCGGCTGATGAAGGCGAGTGAGACGCCCAGCCAAGAGTGCCGACTTCCGTGCGCCACGGACATTAGCGGGGAATGGGGACCGGCGTTGGGGAGTCGGTCGGCCGAGAAGCACGACAACACTGCAACGGGCCTGGAGGCATGGGTGGTGGCCCCCGGCCCGTTGCAACCTGGGAAACTCAGCAAGCAGCTAGTTGACGAGGACGAGGACGAGGATGAGGACCGGGGTTCATCTTGATGTTCGCCCGACCACACCCTTCAATGTCGGCCTGGTTCCGTCCCATGGCACCCCTGGACGCTGATGAGCAACAACCCACCTCTTTCTGGTGCCCTCTGGGCATATCCTGATGATTGCTGACCCTCCATGAAGCCATTGAGCCACATGGTGATGCAGTCTGCGCCAGAGGCCAATCGGGACGGCATCGTGGCCACAGAAGCCCAGCTGCATTTGCGGACCCGGGGGGCTCGAGGTGTGTTTGTGTCCATGCGTGTGAGCGAGCGAGCCAGGGGCTCTTTGTCCCAAGTCCGGTCCAAACCAACCAGGAAAGGTTGGTCAGATTGACGGACTGTTGGAAGACCCCGGCGAGCAGGCTCATCACACTCGATTGTGAGAACCGAGAGTTGAGAATTGCTAGAACCACGGAGAGGCAGGGTGAAAACCCAAGCACCATTGCGTGCACACCCTGTTGCGAAGTCCGTACGGAGCGGAGTACCAGGGGCCCCAACGAGCGAACTTGTCCACGCCGTGGGCGGCGGCGGCGAAGAATTGTCATTTCTCTCATCATCTGTCCCCGTCTGACCCATTTCTTCTTTTCTTCTTCTTTCTCTTCGTTGCTTTGTCGACGCTGCCGTGCCGTCATCTTGCTCAATTGTTGTCGTCGTCGTCATTTGTTTCCAATATCCACCTCCAAGCCAGTCACTCTCCTCAACTCAGACAACAGGCCCTTCTCAACCCAACCATCCCTCCCCCCTTCGACACACCCCCGTTGCCGATTCACCCGTGAGGCCAAGCCACGCCAAAAGCCCCGAGCCCAGTCATAGCCGAGACAAAAGAAAAAGACAGGACGAGACAGGGCATCGGGTAAATACCTAGAGGTGCAACCCAACGCCACACGCAAGCGCCCACGCCCACGGGTTGTGCGTTGCTGCGAGATCCCTGGATTAAGAAAAAAAAAAGAGGCAAGGCCTTGCAAGACCCAAAGGCTTGGTTCGGATCCGATCTTGATCTAAAATCTCCCTTTGGCCGTGTTCCCTTCATCTCAGGTTTCGTGTTCGCTTGTCGCCGTTGCGGTGTCGTACCACTCAGCTGCGCGACCCATACGACGACTGTTTTTGATTTTCGCTCCCCTTTCCGAGGCAAACTCAAGCCCAGCGGGTTTTCCCCGCTCTCGAGTTGCGATTAGCGGGTGCTCTTAGTGGAGTGCAACCCCAGACCCCGCTGGAGGCCGCAACACGCGACCCTTGCAAGGCCCAACCGCAGCGTCCTCTCAGGCGCTGGAGCTCCATTGACTAGCTACCGGTACTGCTGTGCGCCACTAGCGTCCAGCACTTTCGCCCACTGGAAATTGGGATTTGGAGAGCCTGCGGGCCGAATTATCCTGGGGAACGCCACTACTGAGTCAAGCTTAACGGGAAGCTTTTACCCGAGACGGTACGTACCCTTTTCCTATTGTCTGTGACAGTTGATTCGGTCTCTGTGTCTTCGACTTCACGCGACCCAAGACTCGGAACTGCCCATCATGGCAATGTGTTTGTGGCAACGTCAAGACAGGAAATCAATACTGCATTTTACGCTGCCCGTAATGGCGAGAACAACGACCATGTCTTTCCACGGAAGTGCGTCCATTATGTTGTTTGCCAGAGCGATTGGGCAATTTTAAGAAACAGATTCGGGAAACTAACTCGCAACTTGTTCCTAAATGAATAGACACCACTTACAGCCACGATGGCTCCCGACAACACTCATCATCAGGAAGATGGCCACAACACCTTGAGGCGTGAGCCAACGCGGGAGGAAAAGACCCGCGAGGCAATTGACGAGGGCCACGACGCCGACATTCCTAGCAACATTGGATTTGTCCTCACCGAGGCCGAGGAACGCAAACGCAGGGCAAGCATCGCCAGCAGCCGCCGCGTGAGGAGGGCCAGCAGCACTGCTGGGGACCGCGAGAAGATCCACGCCGAGCTGGAGAAGAAAAGGAGCCACGAGCATAAGCCTAGCCTCGACAAGGAAGTAGCCGCCGGTGGTAGCCACGTGAAGAGTGAAACGGGAGAGGAGGATGCGGAAGCCGAGGACAATGAAGATGAGGACGACGATGACGATACCTCGGGCCACGCCAGCGACGTGGTTTGGTGGGAAAGCGACGACGACCCCCAAAACCCATACAACTGGGCTCGCTGGAGAAAGGTTCTCAATTGCGTCCTCGTCAGTTCCCTGACCTTTGTCACACCCTTGGCGTCTTGTAAGTGTGCTGGTTTCTTTGTCTCCTCTCGCCCAACTAGCCCCTGCTGACGTACACCACCCTCCAACTAGCCATGTTCGCACCCGGTGTTCCAGAGCTCATGATTGAGTTCAAGAGTAGAAGCACAGAGCTTGCCTCCTTCTGCGTCTCTGTATACGTTCTGGGTTTCGCTGCGGGACCCATGATCTTTGCCCCGTTGTCGGAACTGTACGGCCGCCAGATTGTCTATCACGGCTGCAATGTAGGCTTCATTGGTAAGCATCCACCCATGTGATAGCGATGGAGACTAACCCATGCTGATTTGTTCCCTCTTTGGTAGTTTTCCTCATTGCTTGTGCCAAAGCGCCCACGCTCAGCGCTCTTATTGCCTTCCGTTTTTTCAGCGGCGTCTTCGGCTCTGCCCCCATCACCAACGGCGGCGGCACCATCGCCGACATGATCGTCCAGGAAAAGCGCGGCGCCGCCATGGCCAGTTTTGCCATCGGCCCTCTGCTCGGTCCCATCATTGGGCCTGTTGTCGGCGGCGTTGTTGCAGACTCCCTTGGCTGGCGCTGGGTGTTCTGGATCTTGGCCATCATTGCCGGCACCCTCTCGTGCGTCTTCGCCGTCTTCTCTGGCGAGACATACGCTCCTGTTCTCTTGCAGAGGAAGACGCTGCGTCTTCGCAAGGAGACAGGCAATTACCGCCTGCGTTCCAAGCTCGATGCTGGTCTCAGCCCGTCCGACTACTTCAAGCGCGGCATCCTGCGGCCCTTCAAGATGCTGGTATTCTCCCCCATCTGCATCATCTGCGGCCTCTACGTCGGTCTCGCGTACGCCTACCTCTACTTGATGTTCACCAGCCTAACGCCCTTGTTCATGCGCATCTATGGCTTCAGCACGATCAACTCTGGCCTGACCTTCCTCGGTCTCGGCGTTGGCAGCATGATTGGCGTTGCCTACTTTTCCGTGGCCAGTGATTCGTACATCAAGAAAAAGGCTGCCGAGGAAAAGAAGCGCGAGGCTGCGAATGTAGAGATCGATGGTGGAGAGACCGGTGGCGTAACGACGGACGACTCTGCTTCTGCTGTTAGTGGGCTGAAGCCCGAGTATAGATTGCCGCCTCTGAGGTTTGGCGCAATTTTCCTTCCCGCAGGCCTTTTCATCTACGGCTGGACTGCCGAGTACAAAGTCCACTGGATTGCCCCTATTATCGGCACTGCCGTCATTGGTGTTGGAAACTTGATTATCTTCATGGTATGTTGATGCTCACTTCCTGATAGCATGTGTACCCGCTGACTTGAAGCACAGTCCCTTCAAATGTATCTTGTCGACAGCTTCACCATCTACGCCGCCTCAGCCTTGGCGGCCAATGCTGTCATGCGATCCATCGCCGGTGCCGTCTTGCCCCTGGCTGGCCTTCCAATGTATGACAAGCTGGGCATGGGCTGGGGAAACAGTTTGCTGGGGTTCATCGCCGCTGCGCTGCTGCCAGCTCCGTGGCTGTTCATGAAGTACGGCGAGTATCTGAGGAAGAGGTTTGAGCTCAAGGACCTGTAAAATAGAGGGGTGTAAGTTGTGTCTTAATTTGGCTGGGCTATTATTGTATTTAATTGTTGCTACTCGAGGCATTGTCGATGGGTCTGGGAAAATGTGCATAGAAAAACAGTTACATAAAACGAATTAAAAAGGTGCATGCGGAAAATACATCCCACTTACCCGTTTCTTACTCCAAGTTTAGTCGAAGGACTTCTGTTCTCGAAGCAGAAGTCTTGGAGGAAGAAAAAAAAATGAAGTCACATGTGGAAGAACAATGAACATTGAGATCAATCAATCGAAGGACGATTTATTTTTGGGTTCAATCATGTTGGTGGACTACACTACTCAAAAACCAACAAGCGCTCTAATAAAGAAATACCTGCCACAACGCCAAAAATAGAACCCCTTACCTCGATACCTGAAGTCTACGCGTCATGAGCATATATGCCACTTGGCATATATTAGGATTAGCAAGTGTTGGAACAAGTCCGCTTTGCGGGGAAAGGGGTTGTTAGTTGGGGATGACCTCCCGCACCTACTGGACCTTGGAGTTGCTGCGAACGCGGCCAAGCTGGCGCTTCAAGCCCTTGACGACACGGTTGGGCAACTTGGACCGCTTCAACTCCCCGTCCTCGTTGTATTCCGTAGCATCATGGTTGTAGTCAGCCTCCTGGTCCGGATACTTGCACTTACTACGGGTCTGTTGATCCTTGAACTCATCCCTGAGGTTCTCGGCCAGGCAGTCGATACACTTAGCGGGGAGGTTTGTAGAGAAGGTCGGGTGGCGCTGGCGGTGGTGGCCCTGACACGGCTTGCCTTCGCGAACCGCGTTAAGGCATGGGTGAACCACGACGTTGGGCTGGCACTGGAAGCGGTACAGGTCAGCGGTTGGGTCCTCAACAGGCAGATCGCTGATGTTTGGGACGCCCTCGCAGCCGCAAGCAAAGGTGACACGGGGTTCGAAACACATGGTTGGTGTAGTTGGTGGATGGAGATGTTGTGAGAAGGTGGTGGATAGTGATAGATAGTGGTGGTGATTTGCTCAACGAGTCTGTGATTGTGGATTGCGGTGTGAGTGCGACTGTAAGTCTGAGTAGTTATTGTGTTTAGTAGTGAAGAAGAAGGAAGATGGCATTTCGAAGGGAACCAGACGTAATATTTATTCTCCTGGGGGGCGAAGAACATCCAGATCCCTCGATTCATGTTCTTGAAACATGGTGATGAGTTCGCTGGATCTCGTAGTTAGCACGAACATCCTTTGATACATGGGACTCGGACAGACCAACTGCCATGTTAATCCTCCGGGGGTGCTATTCTCGAGAATAACCATACAAATCACATAGTGACTAGGGGTCCAGAGTGTTCTAGGAGACACTGGAAATGTGCTCGAGCTTAGGGGCACACAGATCTTTGTAACACAGCCCCAGGGCACCTTTGTCGCCTCGCTGTTCAACGATATCACCCTCTTCATGGCATTAAACGCAAATATGCAGACTTCCCCATGCAAGAACAATACCAAGAGTGACTTGCCCAGCGATACCTCTGTTCTGTAGCAGTGACTTGTCCAACGAAACGTCCAAAGTACCCCCCAAGCGAGCAAATGACGTTGGGGCAAGATCCCTCACAACAGGTCGACTGTGACGTCGCAGTCACCCCAGGTGTTGGGCGTGGACACTCCAGATTCCTCGGCTCCCCAGTGGAAATTTGGCTGATGAAAGGGAGAAAGGACCACCACCATCTCAGCCTCGGGCTGAACCGTGCTAATCTCTCGAGAATCACAAATCGATCTTCTTTCCCCCCTTTTTTACCGCGGTTATCTTCTCGTCTAGATCCGATCGTCCGTCGCGGCCGGGTTGGTGCAACTATTTCCACACAAGGTGAGTCAAGCAAAAAGTAGCTGTTTTCGTGGCCCATGCACGCGTGAAATATGGCATGATAAAGACAACAATATGTCATGCCATGTCATGTTCGATGCCCCAGCGTCAGGCCCCAAGCCTCGCCTTCACCTTTTCCCCTCCAGGCAGGGCTAAACTCCGCCACGGGAGGACCCGTGCGACGAAGCGAGTGAGATTTCGCTCATCTCATCATGCCAGAACCCACGATTTCCCTTGTATGCCCCGTCTACAGCGTCTATATCCTCGAAACATCAGTCCATTTACCTTCCCCTGGAATCCATCACCACTCATGACAAGTAAACTGGCCCACGCGTCAAACTCATTCGCTAGATCAGGGGCTCGTTGGAAGCGCAGATGCTCTGTCCTATTGCTGCACGCATCCACCTCCTCGTGGCTTTACCTTTGTCGTCGGGGGCCCTCCCCGGCTACCCGGCGACTAGGCCTGGGCCATGCATGACCCTTGCTGGCAGATGTCTGCGTTGGTGGGTTGTGGATGCATGAACTTACCCGTCCGTATGCTTCCCCGGAGCCTCCCGCACTGCTTGGTGCATGATGCAATGCCATCTGGCTGCACCAAAAAAAAAAAAAAAAAAAAAAAAAAGGGTGTCATGGCAAAGTGACGAATACCATCATGAAATCGCAATCACCACACAAACACCGTCACATTGTGGAAGGAACAGGAAATCATCGAGTTGATAGCAGAGCTGCGTTTCTTTCTTTTTTACCCCAATTGCGTATTTGATTTGATTCATCTTCATTTAGAACTCAAAATCCCAAACCTAACCCTGAAGCAACCCGTTACCATAGTCTATCATTACTTTGTGTGTATTAAACTGTTCCCAACTGTTCCTCCAATGGGACTTCAGCCCATTTACAGCTGGCCAATGCCAAGGTGCTCGGGGTCGGCCTTGACGATACGGAGGGTGTTGGTGTTACCCATGCCGCCCTTCCAGCCCTGGACGACGACAACACTGTCGCCGGGGGTGAGAACCTTGAGGCGGATAGCGTTGTCGACGGCCCACTTGATACGGCGATCGACATCCTCCTGCCAGTTGACCTGGGTGAAGTCGGGCTTGGCCTCAGGGAACAGGAAGGGGTACACGCCACGGTACAAGTGGCTGAATCGAGAGGTGGTGGCGTTTCGGGTCACCATGAAGATGGGGCAGACGGGGCGGTACTTGGACAGCATGCGAGCAGACTCGCCAGAGGTGGAGAGGACAATGATACCACCGGCACCAAGGTCGAGAGAGGCACGGACAGCAGCCATGGCACAGGACTCGGTAGTGCTGACGGGGCGCTTGACAAGGGTGCACAGCTCCTCGAAGTGGGAGACGTAGGGGATGGTGTTCTCGGCCTTGAGGCAGGCCTCGTGCATCTCGTGGACGGCCTCAGCGGGGTAGCTACCCTTGGCAGTCTCGCCGGAAAGCATCACACAGTCGGCACCGTCGGTGATGGCGTTTCCGACATCGCTGATCTCGGCGCGGGTAGGGCGGGGGTTCTTGATCATGGACTCGAGCATCTGGGTGGCGCAGATGACGGGCTTGCCGGCCAAGTTGCACATGGCAATGAGCTTCTTCTGGGCAGCAAACACCTCAGCGGCGGGAATCTCGATACCAAGGTCACCACGGGCGACCATGACACCGTCAGTCTCCTCAAGGATCTCCTTGAAGTTGTTGAGACCCTGTCGGTTCTCGATCTTGGCAATGATCTGGATCTGCTTGCCCTCCTCGCCGAGAACATCACGGATGTCTCGGATGTCCTGAGCTCGACGAATGAAGGAAGCGAAGACCATGTCGACGTTGTTCTTGACACCGAACTTGAGATCGGCCTTGTCCTTCTCGGACAGGGCGGGAAGATCGACATCAGTGTTGGGCAGGTTGACACCCTTCTTGGAGCTGATGAAGCCGTTGTTGCGGGCCTGGACCTTGACGGTCTGCTCATCCTCAATGCTGAGGACATCAAAGGCGAGGACACCGTCATCGACGTAGATGACACGACCGGGCTCAATGACCTTGGTAATGTTCTTGTAGTCGACGTACCTACGGTGGGGAGGAGAGGTGGTGTCAGCGGGGAGGGGCTTATCGGGGGTCGTCGGCGAGGTGGGGGACTAACATGTTCTCGGTGTCACAAGAAGTGGCGTAGGCCTCGTCGGTTGTGAAGTTCATGATGGTACCGGCGGTGATGGGGATATCCTCGTCGCCTCTGGTGTTACCAGTTCGGATCTCAGGGCCCTTGGTGTCAAGGGCGATAGCGACATGGCGACCGGGCTGGGCAGCCTCGGCGGCGCGGGCGTTATCGATGACGGTCTGGTGGTACTCGTACGAGCCGTGAGAGAAGTTCATGCGGACAACGTTGAGACCAGCATCACGCAGGCGGTTGATGGCCTCGACCGAGTTGGTCTTGGGGCCGATGGTGCAGATGATGGACGATCGGCGGTAGTTGCGCGAGGGCCGGAAAGCAGTGTCGAGGGAGGCAAGCCATGAGATCTTGCCACCCATCTCGAGGTGGTCTTGGGCGGCGGCAGCCATGACGCTCTGGGCACGCTTGTGGGCGGGTTTCTGAGGCATGGTGGGCAAATGGTTAGTGGGATGAAGCTTAGTGCGGGGTGAAATTCAGCTGGTGCAGTGTGTTATCAGCGGGAAAGCTGAGTTTTGGGGTTGGAGGGGAAATTTTGTGAGATGGGGGGAGGGAAATGCAATTGATATATTGTTGGGTCGATATCGGCGAGGCGAACACTGTGGCCAGGTCCAAGGCTTGAGGTCGGTATGCAGAGGCAATGCAAGAGGGGGGGCCACAGCAACGACATGGGGGGGCCATGGGGGGACCATGCGGGCGGCATGATGGGGCGGCATGGGTTGATGTGATGTGACGTGGTGGGTTGAGATGCGGTGGGTTTTTTTCCTCTTGGTGCAAATGTGTGTGTGCTTGTGTGTGTGTGTGTGTGTGTGGTGGTGGGTAGGAAACGACAGATTCTGTTTTCGGCCGGACTTCTTTTTTCTTTATGATTTCGTGTCTTTTTTTTTCGACTCGGGCGTAAAGAAGCAGATTGTCGACAGCTGAGCAGAAGTGGTAGACGGCAAACGGCTCGGGAATCGTGATCATGAAACCATGGGCATCAAGGTGTAGAGCAGGACCCAGCCAGAGCGAGGCCGAAACTTGCGGCGAGGCAAGCGCTGGAGGAAGCCCCGGGCAATGCCAAAAGACACGCCATCTCTGAGTCGATGCAGGGCGCAGGCTACTTACGGGAGGTCTGTTTTGTTGTACGAGTGTAGCACCGTACGATGTAATCAAAAGAGGATGATGTGGTCAGAGACGGCGGGGAACGTGCACTCCCTGGGACAAATCCGAGGCAGTAGGAGACGGTGAATCTGACAGTGCCAACAACGAATGAGGCTCAGGAGAGAGAATAGGAGTAAGGAGGAAAAGGGGGGGAAGCTTGAGGTTCGGCGGTGGAGTTGGAAGAGCGTTGAGAATGTGGAGGAAGAAAAAAAGAAGAGAGGAGGAGGGAGGGAAAGGTTTGTGGTGGTAGTCGTGGTGATAAAAAGAAGCCAGCAAGAGCGATCGTCCCTCACCTCCCCTCCCGCCTCACCTTGCCTCACGTTTTTTTTGCTTAGACTCCTAGCTACGTACCTACATTGGCCGGGGAAGGAGCCAATGTAGCAGCTACCCGCCCGCGTTGCAAACGGAAAAGTATCCATTGCAAACGAGGCATGTGGTGGATTGCTTATGGGGGGATGGGGGGATGGGGGGAAGAGCACTACCTGTGCCAGGTTTGGCATTGAGGTAGTACTACGACACGGAGGTGAGCCAGTCCGTGTACTCGCCGTCCACCGGCTCGCGGGGGGGCCGCCGCTGAGCTGGTTGCCCGCCGCGGAGAACGGACGGAGTGCTACCGTGGCATGGTGCTTGGGTGTTTGGATGCTCGGGGTGCCTACTTACCTACCCAACTCAGCAACAGGTACTACGGTAGCTTGGGCAGTGTCAGCCGTGCCGCCTTGCGCAAGCGATGGCGTCGGGCAATCAATCATTAATTGCCTCCTACGCGCGGAGGATGCTGGTGCTCCATTCATTTGCGACACTCGGACCGCCAGTGCTTGGCCGCCTTACGTTGAGGACAACAAGGACTGGCGATCTGATCACATCTCCTTTCCTTTCCTTCTCGCTTTTTTACGCACGCCCTCCGCCTTTTGCTCACGCCTGTGAGGCTTGCAGGCTTGTCTAATTCACAATGCACTCCCCCACCAATGCCCAGCAGCTGCCTCCTGCCTCCCTCTCGCCACTGTCCCTGACATCCATGGCGCTGGGGTCAACGGACATCTGAGTCGTAATCGCTGTAGTAATGGGTATTGATGAATGGAGCGTGTCAAGGAATGGGCAGCTAACAGAGCAGAGCTACATAGCTCCAAGGCAGGAGTGCACGCCGGTTGTTCACCCTTACCCAGCTTAGGTAGCTCTTTCCTCCCTCTCCCCCCACCCCCCACTACCGCTGCGACTCGCCGTAGGGAGGCGGCGGCGGGCTTTCGGCGCGGAATGCCCCAAAAATGCCCCCCGCCCCAGTTTGCTCCTGCCGCTACTGCACCAGCCGCCCAGTAGCTGCATCCTTACTCTTATGCCGACGAACCATTGTGCAGAGGTTGTCGGTTTTTGTTTTTTTTTCTCTCTCATCCAATATGCGTGTGGGGATGTGGTGGTGGTTGACAGTGATACTCCAAAAAGGCGTCGTGCTATGGACACGCGCAAGCAGCATGGCTGAGTGCACACCATTCGTCGATAGCTCACCGCACCCTCGTGTTCAGATGACAAGTCCACGTTGGCCGTCCTAGCTATCATCTGCTTCTCACTTGTCTCAGATTGCTCACAGGGTGCTTTAGCTAACCGCTCCGCCCGGGTACCTTGCTTCGACTGGGCGGTCAGATACGACAGCTCTTCAGATGCTCTGTTGTTATTCACAATCACATAAAGTCATGATACACGATGATTAATACCATGCACATCAGCCAAGTCACCGATTAGGGCGGATCCAATCACCACATCGTACGCATATCGTGTCGCTCGATCGCTAACACGATTGGGAGTTTGCTCAACAGTCGGCTAGAGGAATTACAAGGCGAGCATGGTTCTCTCTGTATTCCAAGGACGGCGTGGAGTCGTTAGCGCCTCCTGTTGCGTGGTCGATCTCGACATTCTTCAACCAGCATCCCACCCCCCCCCCCCCCCCCCAGGCCCCAGCCAAATATAAAGCACTCGCCTCCATGTGTGTGCAATGTCGACAACGGACGGGCCCTCAAAATCCAGGGACCAGATGTGGAACTCTAAAGCCAGCAGACGTAAGCGTGGGAAAACGAGTTCCCCTCTTCTCAACTGGCTCTGCCGACCGCTTCAAACGCTGGTTGCTGATATGATGGAAGCGATGCCGGCCCGAAAGGTCAACCGATTCCACCGAGTCGAGTCATCAAGGACTTTTATTTCCCCGCCCAGAACAAGATGAAAGCCGCAGCTCCCGAAGTAAAAGAACCCCTGGAAATGTCCTCATTACCATTTGGGCAAATCCACTCTCTTGGCGTGGTGGCTGGCTGACTGGCTGGTTGGTTTTATGCTGACCGACATCCAACTCTCCAACAAAAAAAAAGTTTCGCCGCTGGCTTGTTGCCCACTCGCCGACGGCCACCACCACCACCCAGAGAAAGCTCAGCCCCTCACTCACCTAGGTCAAGAGAGGGGCACAACAAATACAGGTCATCGTATTGGGTAACGGCTTTCTGTCCGACTCATGAGCGAGTTATCGGTACCTAGATAATACGATCCGTTGGGGTAATACGTATTGTAAAGGACCTCCCTATTCACTCACACAGATCAAGTTCAGGGAGGGGGGTTGAGGCATTTTGCTTTGTCTTTTTTCCTGGTCTGGACAAGACTCGGCGCTTCACCAAGTCGCGCTCTCTGGTTCTGGTTCTGGGAATATTATCCCTCACTCAACCAGTTTTTACCTGTATCTGTCTCGTCTGGTTGGATATCCCAATGTGGTATATCTCCGAGTTAGGGTAATGCTTTGAGCTAATGGATCAGGGTCACTCAAATGAGGGGTCTAAACCCAAGCTTACATACATACAGGAAGGTGCATGCCTTGCTTGCTTGTCTCCCTCTCGACCTCTCACCTTACCCAACCCCGACGCACGCACGATGGAGGACGCATCCTGTGCCGTAGTTTGAGCGCCACCTAGCCGCAAGCTCAACATGATCGGGCCCACAAGCTCCCACTCGACCCCTCCATCCTGATACGGGATAGTTGCCACCGCAGTCGCTCGGGTCAATGTCGGTCCCCTAGAGTCGGGGTGGAGTTTTTTGTTCGGTGCTTCTTGAGCTTTTCCTCCGCCTTGGATCCAGCTCCATCTCCAGCTGGCCCTCCTCGTCTTGCGGCCAGGCTCGTTCCTGGACCGGTCGTGCATGTGCATGTGTACCTGGGTAATTTATCACATGTCATGATCATACCCATTATGTCATCCATCACGTGACCTACTCGTAAACCTGCTCCTCTCAACACGTGAATGGCCAGCAGGGTCAGGTCACTCAGTGAACGTCGCGGAGCTTCGGCGCCGGCATCCCGGGAAGACCCACCTCAGATTTCCAGCCCAGACCAGCCTCAGAAGGCAGATGGCGTGGTCGCATGACGAAGGCGCCGAGTTGACTCCATCTCCATCTCCATCTCCAACTGCACCCGCTATCGATCCAGCTTCATCAATCCTCACCGCTGACGCCCGCATCACCGTCGAATCCATACAACTGCTACCTCCCGGCCCCAATCAGTCCCTCAATCCCGCATCTGCGCCCTGCAACAGCAATCATGGTGGTACGTTTGATTCCTCCATCCTTGTCCCTCTCTCGCCGCCTCGATGCCTTCCCGCGCTTTGCCCATGCAATCGGCGAGCTCGCTTTCCTGGCCCGGCCCGTCTAAGACATTCTTTTGCAGTTCCTCAACGTGCTGACGCTGGGGCTTTGGTCAAAGGTCGGACGTTTGACACACTACGCTTTCGATGCCGTTCTTCGTAGGTCTTTTCCTTCTGCTCACGCCCATTTCTTCCGTCCCGGCCCGCCCCGCTCTTCCGATCGGCAACCAGAAATCTCCGGGTCACCATTCAGAATTGCCTACAACCTCCGCCATCTCTAGCCAACATCTGCTAACAGCTTGCAGTTTCGGCCTTCCTCGCCGGCATGAAGCGATCTACCGGCTTGACGTGAGTTGACCCAACCTCGGATTCTCTCTCCCCCCCCACCGCCTCCCAGCCTCTCCCGCCCCCCTGGACGAACCAATCTCTAACTCGAACCCGTTTCGGGGCCTCACAATTGCAGTTTCAAGACTGAAAAAGTTGCTGGCGATAGCAAGGACCTGAACAACTGGATCAACAAGTATCTCGGAGTGGGTGAATGGGTCATGGACCAATCTGTTGCCATTGCTGGATCGAGCGGTTTCTTCGAACGTACCCGATGACGGGGTCGCTTCTGGTAATTCTTTACGGCACACAGTTTTCCAACTCGGAAAACCCCCGTTGAGAACTACCAGAAAACCCTCAGACTTTTATTTTTTGGATCTGAGAGGGATACAGCGGCGAACCGTGTCGCCGCTCAATGCTTTTACGACTCACCTTCTGATGGAAATGAATTCGCGGTATGAGGATGCTGGACACTGTTCTGTACGCGCCTCAAGCTACAACCACTGCCAACTCTGCTACTGTGATGTTGGCGGCAAGAAGGTCGCACATTCTCTGACAATGCCTGCGCTCGGCTTGAGGTGCTTTCTCTATAGCGGCGTTATGGTGCACGACTTGGCACATGAATCTTCAATGAAACGTACATACCCTACAAACACATCTATCTCGTGTTCGATTTGACAAATGATTTTATCTGGCCATGGCCTTATCTAGATGAAACGGGGCTAGTCACGTAGTAGGGAACGTAGTGGCCTTGCAGACGGTCTTCTAGACAGCGGTGGCCGGATAATGCATCAAGGTTAACTTCTCTGATATCCAAAACGAGGTTGACAAGCAAAGGTCAAGACGACCAGGGTATATATTCAAACTCCTGCCACTCCGACCGCAATTCATCTATTCGTAAATCTGGTCCTCGTCGTTTCCTATTCTACATGGCCCCCATGCTAAGCCAAGAACTCAGGGGGAACATCGTTGCTATCTCCGTCACCCTGGCTTTCCAGACCGCTGTTTAGTCGAGGACCAGGCGGTTCGTCATGATCGTGGTCTTCAATTCGAGAGACCAGGAGGTCAGCAGGGACTTCGTTATCGCTATCATCATGGTGGTCCTCGGTTGCATGGCTGGGTTCCTCTTTGTGCTTGTCACGCACGGTTGAATGTGAGGAGCCATCGAGCAATAGCGGCTCAGTATCGGGGACACCCAGCGTAGCCTTGAGGAGGCCTTGCGCTTCCACGAAAGCCTCCAACTCAGCACCGATGGCGCATATGAGAAGGTTCCAGTGCTTATCCTCGGCGATATGGAGTCTTTTCTCCAACTCGCCAGCAACCGAGTCCATCCTCGCAAGCTGTCCTTGAATCGCATCCTGGGATGTTGCATCATCGTTGTCATCGTTTTGCTTTTGGGCGCTCTTGATCAGTTCCCGTAGAGCAGATTCAAAATCAGCAACCAGTTTAGTTACTTCTGACCATACTCTAGTTCCCTCAGCAAGAGCCTCTCGGTCTTCGAGGATCTGAGCCTTGCGGCGCTCCAAAATTGCAATCTCCCCCTCCCACCATGACCGTGCCATTTCTGCTGTGCGACGCTCTGGTCTCATTTTCAAGAAATCCAAGCCACCGGGCAACTCGACATCTTTCCCAGAGCCCCATCCAGGGCTTTGCCTCAGGGCCTCTAGATCCAGAGGCTGAATGGGCGGGCGTCGCAATAGCTCTTGAACCTCGGAATCAATGTCTCTTCCAGCAGCTCTGTACCCACTCAGCCCAGATTCTCGTCGGTTCTTTACATCCTCCATCCTGCCCTTGAGCCATCGTCGCCTGTTGCGCATGCCGACCAGTTTCTCCTCCATAAGTCGGATTTCCTTGGTCAACGTTTCATGCTCAGAGCCAAGTTCCCGCAGCTCACGTCCCAAGGGCTCTTGTTCATCCTCCTCCAATGCGTGTAGTTCGGCGTAGATGTTGTCCTTCCTCGCAATTGTCTTATCGAGATATGCCAAAGCATCTTTCCGCTGAGCCAAGGCAGAGTCCAAGTGAGCATCCTCTTCTGCTTTAAGCTCTGAAAGCGCCGCCATTGATCGACGCAAGCCAGCTCGAGCTGATTGAAGACCTAGTGGCTTCTTTGATGCAGGTTGGCGCACTGGAATCACATTGCCGTCCGGGGTGGAGCGAGGTGGTATGTATAAAGAGCTGGACATGCGAGACTTGGAAGTAGCGGCTGTATAAAAGGTACTCTCACCACCATCGCTGTCTTTGTCGAGATCCTTCTCAGATGCGCCATCTCCGCTACCAGCAAGAAGCCCTGAGGCTTGCAGGTCTAAAAGGTGTTGGATATCTCGTTCTAGGACCTTCTCCCGACGTTGGAGACTTCGCCAGACCGAATCCGGGCGATAACCGTCTTCATGAGGCCTCTGGTTGAGAAACGTGCTCTCTAAGCCAAGGCGACTTGCCGAAATAAGGCCACCGCCCCTGAAGCTCTCCCCATAGTTTGACGGGAGCGAGCTTCCCGAGTTTGGGTTGCTTATCAGAGTTGAAGCTGCGATTGGAGGTGGCGGTCCCGAGAAGATTGGCCTGGTTCGTGTTCTAGATGGGGATCCTGGGCCGCCCATCTTCTTGTCCCAGGATGGCGACGGTGAGTCGCGACGCGGAGAAACTGGTTGTTGCGCTGGTCTCCGGAGTCTGGGCTGGGGAGGGTCGAGGTCGGCCAGGGTAATTTCTGGGCGCGGTTCGAGCTCGTCAAGCGTGTACTCGCTGGCAGAACGAGTGGAGGTATTGTGCAGTGGGAGGATCGGAAGTCGATTTCGAGGGCTTGATATCCGGTCGAGGAAAGACGGCGACGTCATGGCGGATGAGGTGGAGCTTTGCTGGAGTCGGGGGATGTGCCCAGCTACATTCCCATTCGCAAGTCGAGCGAGTTGCAGGCACTAGCGATCGCAAGGAATCACGCCGATTGGGGAAGGAGGTGAAATTCGATATCGCTGTCGGGTGGATGAGGATTGTCCTGGGAACGTTGCTGTGAGATTTGGACACTGCGATGATGGTGAGCAAGAGGTCACGTTCCAAATTTGGCATGTGCCTTGTACAGTGAGGCGCTGCCCGCCAGCCATCGCGTGCAGAACGCTACGTAGCGCTATCGTAGGCAGCTTCTGGGCATCGGTAGTGGGGCAGGCAACTGATACAATACAATGGTGGTAGGCTCCCTAATAATTACGTAGAATAAAAACTAAGATGTTTAGAGAAGTGGTAAATGAATTAGAATGCGTTGTATAGATTATATTCGAGATGATATTCTCTATGAAGCCGCCATCCTGCATACGATGGATGTAGATGTGTGCTTCCGCTTCGAGAGACCGAGTTGGAGTACCACACTTCACACTTCGCATCCCTACAGTCATATCCGAATGAATGCATTGCTTCGCGAGGAATAGATAAAGATAAGAAATAAAAGACTAAATTAAAATTTAGTGCACCGAACCATTGCATACTTAGTTATCCTGGGTTGACACAATAGGTCACATTGTACCGATGCATCATGTGTCTAGGGTACCAATGTATCATGGTGGTCACGTACCACACTAGTTTCATGACCAGTTTGGAGGAACAACCAAATGCACCACAATCCAACTCTAGACATCAGGGGTTGTGTCAAAGAGTGTGACAATATTCAATAAAGAGGATAATAATGGATTAATATTGAGACACGCTTCGCAAATAGTCAATACATGGAGTGAGGATTATACCCTACGGCTGCTTTCTGGATTGCAAGCTGCCACACCAACTAAATCTCCAGGAGAGCGCCCTTAAAGTCCGATAAGAAGGCCCACCTCACCTCTTCATGCCAACCTTTCGCTAAGAAATCATTGGCGCTTTGAGGGAAAAGATCAACAACTCTCTTCAAGTGGGCATCGTGGGTAATTGCAATCAAGACATTCCCCTCTCCTTCTGCCTCCTGCAGCTTCTCGATTGTCTGCTCTGTGGCTTCAGGATCTGCGAGTGGCATGGCTGATTGCTTGACTCTGTAGAACGGGATGTTTTTTTGCTTTCTGGGAGAAGGTGCTCGAAAAAGGTGCCAGGGCAAGGAATGGTGGCCTGCGGCTCAAGAGGATGGGGGCTAATTGCCGACGGGAGTGGGAACCACTTTGATGGTCGTATTTCGCCTGAATGATGGCAAGCATCTGCGCCCATCAAGATATAAGACGAGGGCGATGCGGTCGTAACTGCAAGAGCACAGAGGTGCCCGATAGTATGTCCTGGGCCGTTGAGGATGTAGAAACTTCCATCTCCAAAGTAATCCAAGGCATCGAAACGGCCAATTTTGATGGCAGTATCTCCTTGGAAGTCGAGCTCTCTTAGCTCCCTTCCAGAGTAATCGCTTTCGAGAATTAGACCGTTGGGGTTTGCCGGATAGCCTGGGACAAGGGCCTCAGTAAACCCAGGTCCAACGATCAAAGCCGTAGAGGAATCGAATCGAGACGGATCGCCGGTATGGTCCCAATGCCAATGACTCCAAATAATGGCCTCTATGCTGGCGGGATCAACATCGTTCTCCTCAAGCAACTCCCGTACATCTTTATCAACAGTGACCTTGGCAGTATCCGCACCCTCCCTCTCTTGAAAAAATCCCTGAATTATAGGGGGAAGGTTCTGGTAGTCTTTTCTCACTCCCAGGTCGAAGAGCAACCTCCGGCCAGAGGGGTGCTCGACCAAGAATGCAAGGGACGGGCCTTCTAGACGTTCGTGTCCTTTGAACGGATTTTCAACAAAGAGATTGGGAATTAGGATGCGTGCTGTGCTATCAATAATACGCACATTCACTGGGTTTTTTGCTGGTGGTATCTCCATGACAGGCAGGTAGGTATCTGAGGGTAGTCGAGGGTATCTGAACTTGAACCGCTGGAATAGCTTGACAAAAGACCTCTATTTATATTAATATTAAATTAAATACCCAGATATCTTGCATTCTCAATCGATCAATAGTGAGTCATGAAAACGACTCGATTCTGAGTGTCGACGCCATGACGACGCTGACCTCCACCCACCGGGCGGCTGAACATCTCCACCCTAGGAGTGGAGAATGCATTTTCGTATGATATCGTGAATGAAGACCCGCAAATTTCAGCTCTCCTTGTGATCTATTTCCAGTGAAATGGGCTTGAGTGATATTGTAAGCAGCTTTGGATAATGGTTCTGATCTATTTGTGACGTGAACGGGAGAGTCGGAGGCGGGAACTGCGGAGGTCCGAGAAGTTCCGTCTCCCGCCTTCACCCGAAACGAAACGCATGACGGACAAGAATTGTATTCTGTAGAGTAAGTTTCGAATTCTGAATTGCTGTGGCGATGGCTGAACTTGTCTACTTCACAAGCTCGAACTATTGTGCGATGTCTGAAAATGGTAAAGTAGCTTGGCACTTGAATCGGCAATCGGCAATCAGTGGGCCTTCGGACCCAAGAATCCTGCGGTCTAACTAATAATATGGGTATATTTAATTTGGTATTTATCAATAGTGGTTTACGGTATTCTCTAGCACTTAGCTGAAGGTGACTTGTCTAGAAAGCGAGATTGTGGACCACGTGAGTCAGGACGCCAATTACTCAAGGATGGGAAACATCATGCTACTTCATAGTTTCTGACCAATTATTTGCTACAGGTGTATTTAGACATCCGCCCAGAATCCTGGAATAATAAAGCGAAACAGGAAGCTAGTTATGATGCCTCTATTACTGTCAAGCACCCGTTTGACAAGAGTCGCCATAACTGGACAATATCTTTCCGGTGGAATATTGCCTAGCTTGGTTCTAGTGACTCATGGAAGGATCCAGTCTATGTCTGAGTTGATAGAGAGGACTCATACGCGGAAATCATCTCAAGGTTCATGCCCATGCCTTGTGGAATCTTATCAACGAACGGATCCCAAGTTGCTCCGCGATCAAGGCAAGACTATTCGAGGACATCAGAATATTGGTAAGCGAGGCGGCATCAAACTCGGATCAGCTGCATCAATTCAACGTAATTGTGAATGTCGGGAGAATTGAACTGGCCGATGGCGGGAGTGAACAAACTGGAGATGGGGCTAGACCTAGTTGGACGGGGAATAACTGGAGCACGGAAATGAAGGTCTCCCCGGATCCGCGGAACGTCACATAGAGAACGGATAGGGAGGAGGGGTAGATTGTGGGGAAATGTGGGAAGCGAGGGGTTGGCCCGACCCTTGTGCGAATGGAAGTTTGAAAGCGCCGATGCAGAGAGATGTATATGACGCTGTCGAGTTAGATTGGGTTGTTGTCGAGGATTGAACATCACGTCCCGGGAAACCAGAGGTCAAGATGTCTCAAGCTCGATAGTCCTGCAGCATGTAAGACTGACGTGCCACCAAGGCGCAGGTGGAGTCTTGATGATTGGCCATGTCATCAGCAGCGCCAGACCAGACCCAACGACAAAATACAATGCTGATTGATCAAGCATTTAATTGAGGTTGCTTAATGGCTGGAGCTGGTCTTGGAGCTGCAGGTAGAGAAACGCGCTGTGACGATTTCCTCACCCGGCCTGGTGCTCTTGTACAGCGCCTACTGGACTACATCTTGGTTTGGTACAACGAAGATCTAGCTAGCTCCGGTTCTCATCTAAAAGGTATGGCTCTTTGCTCTGGTACCTGCTACCTATGTACTGGAGCATTTTCGGCTTGCTGGGATTGCTTGGCTGACCGGGCAGTCCTGTCCTATGTAGCTCGTAAACTTTGGATGTCCAAGGCTGAATGGCACGGCCGCAGTTTGCGCAGCATACCTAGGTAGGCATTACACCTCCGTAGGACCTAAGAATAGGTAACAATCGGTGCCCGGCTGCTTACTGAGAGTCCCATGCCTCTCTCCCGTGCTCCCCATGAGTCCCATAGTGCTACGTAGGCTGCCTACCTACGCAGGGCCATCCCCTCCGTTGCTGCTGCTGCTGCTTGTTGCTTGTTGCTTGGTGCTCGCAGGTGACCGTGGACCGCGAATGAGGAACAAAATAGGCCCCCCCGACAACGGGCGCGCGGACGATGAAGTCTTGGGTCATCCCACTTTCTTCCACTCTCCCCCTTCCACGTCTCCCTTGCACCATCTCCCATCTCTCGCATCGCCGTCTCGTCGCCTCTCGTCGCTCGCCTCCGTGCTGGCCAGCTACCGCCTCTGCTTCGGGACTCCCTGGCGTCGTCCGGGACCTTGGGCTGCCTCTCCCTCGCCCTCTCGCGCGCTCCCTTTGTCGCACGCTCTCCATCTCTCGCTGCCCCGCGGCCGCTCGATTTCCCGCTGACTGCCGGGCTTACGTACGGCGGCCACGGCTCCTGCGACTCGCTACGCAACGGCGCTACAGCGGTCCCCCGGCGGGTAAATGGTCACTGACAGGTCGCCATCCTCTTGTGTGCTGCGTCGTGGGCACGCTGTCTTTCCTTTTTTTCCCGCTTTGCGCGTAGCAGTTATTGACTGACGCACGCACGCACGCACGCACGCCCGCCCGCCCGTTTCGGCCAACCCCTCGCCTTCCCCTCGTCTCGTCCTCTCCAACGAGTCCAAGCCCCAAGCCCCAAGGCCCAAGCCCAAGCTAAAGAACAAGGCCGAAGCCAAGGCCACTCAGTGCCAGCCCACGCCCACGCTCGCGCCCAAAACGAGCCGCCCGCCCAAAAAGGAGCCAAAAGGAACCAAAAGGAGCCCGCGCCAACACATGCGAAAACCCGAGTCAGGATGAACCAATCACAGCAATTCCCCCCGTCGCTGCGTCAGGGTGGCTCAGTGTCTGGCTCTGCCGCCGCAGCAGCAGCTGGCGGTGCCGGCGCCTCTGGCTCTCGCTCCAGCTCCCACTCGCTCTCGCAGCAGCATCACGACGAACTGCACATGTCCTCGGGCCCAATGTCCATGTCGCCCCAGGAGTACGAGCACGGCTACGACTACCATCCCAAGATCAAGCTCGACCTCCCCCCGGCCGCGCCCTCTTCCGCCTCCAATCTCCCGTCCGCCTACGGCCCCAGCTCGTCCAGCTCGGTGCCCAACGTCCTCCAGCCCGCCGGCGGCCTGTCCGCTGCTCGATCCCCAACCTCGCCCAATCCCTCGTCCACGACGCCGGCCTCGTTGCACCAGCCGCATCCGCCCGCCTCGTCCTCCGCGTCCGCGTCCGTCTCCGCTGCCGCTGCCGCTCACCAGCCGCCGTCGCAGCACCACCATCATCAATCGCTGACCCAGCAGCCGCAGCAATACCCGCCTGCTGTCCCTCCCAAAACCATGTCCCACAGCTACTCCCGCTCGAGCCCGGCCGCTCCCTACGAAGGCGCCTCGGGCTCCTCCAGCTACCACGCCTACACGCCCACCACCCCCAGCGGCGCCTCGCAGCTCATGTCTCCCTCCGATCCCTCAAAGTACAATGCCCCGGGCTCCCAGCGCAACATCTCCAACACCCCGCTCGGCCTGGCTGACATCCGGCCCCGCGCCGACTCGAGCATGTCCGATGGCACTCCCGGCGGCTCGGGCTACGATATAGCTGCCAGCGCCCAGCCGGGTACCAGCAACTACATGGCTCCATGGGCCATCTATGCCTTCGACTGGTGCAAGTGGGCGCCCCAGGGTAATGGTGCTGGCAAGCTTGCTGTCGGAAGCTATCTGGAGGATGGTCACAACTACGTGCGTCTTTGGCCTACAAATCAAACCCCCTCCTCCTCTCCCAGAGGAAGGGAATCCTCTCACCTTGTCACCAACTAACATCTCTGCTTGCAGATTCAAATTCTCGATAGCCAGCTCACCCCGACTCCGCAGGATGTTTACTCGCCAGGCTCCTCCAAGTTCAGTCTCGACTTCACCAAGGTCGCCGAAGCGACACACTCCTACCCCGTAACCCGGCTTTTGTGGGAGCCCCCCTCCTCCCAGAAGCAGTCTACCGATCTCCTCGCGACTTCGGGCGATCACTTGCGACTCTGGTCCCTTCCTTCTGATACCCCTTCGTCCGCCGGTAACACCATCACCCGCCCCGGCCGCGAGAACGCCGTCACAAAACTGACCCCGCTGGCTCTGCTGTCCAACTCCAAGACCCCGGACCATACCGCGCCCCTCACCTCCCTCGACTGGAACACCGTCTCCCCCAGTTTGATCATTACGTCCAGCATCGATACCACCTGCACCATCTGGGATATTCCCTCCCTGACCGCCAAGACCCAGCTCATCGCCCACGACAAGGAGGTTTACGACGTGCGTTTCTGCGCCAAGAGTGTCGATGTTTTTGTGAGCTGTGGTCAGGACGGTAGTGTCCGTATGTTTGATCTGCGAAGTCTCGAACACTCGACCATCATCTACGAGCCGACTGGCAAGGAGGAACGAGGTATGAAAACACAGACACGAACCCTGCATGCTAGCAGTTTCAATGCTGCGAATATTTGCTAATGCCCCTCCCTAGATCCCAACGGTGGTCGCATAAGCCCGACCCTTGCGCAACAGACCATGTCGAACCCCCCTCCTCTGCTTCGACTGGCCACCTCCCCCCACGACACCCACCTCTTGGCCACCTTTGCCCAAGACTCCAACATTATTCGCATCCTGGACGTACGACAGCCTGGCCAGGCCCTCCTCGAGCTCCGCGGCCACGGCGGTTCCGTCAACAGCATCGAGTGGTCTCCCTTGAGGCGCGGAACCTTGGCCTCCGGAGGAGACGACTGCCAGGTTCTCCTCTGGGACCTCCTCAACTCCAACACCCCTCTGAGCGGCCCCCTGTCAACGGAGCTCCTCAGCAGGACAACCACCGCAGCCCCGTAGCCAGCTGGCAGTGCGACTATGAGATTGGAAACCTTGGCTGGGTTCCTCACCTGCCCCACGCCGATCGCGGCGAGTGGCTCGGAGTGAGCGCCGGCCGTGGCGTGTGGGGTACCCGTGTGATGTGATGTGATGGGAGTATTAATAGGTAGATTGATTTCTTCGCGTGTGTTGCACTTTGAATCATGTAGAATCTGGCTGGTTGGGTCTGGTACAAGCATTGTGCGAAGCCCGGAGTTTGTAGGGTTTGGGTTGTTAAGTCATATCAGAGCGAGGACACTGGATAAAAAAACGGGAAGGGCGAAGGAAACGGACAGCATGGTTCGGTGGCGGCAGAGCAATGAGATTTGAGACGACCGTTTCTGGTGTCATAACTAAACTCCGAGGCCCGAGTCGCCGGTTCAATTCAGACGAAGACAGCGACAACAACGAGAATGACTACGATGCGGTTGGACAATGGTGTGCTTGCATGCGGTTCAGAGGCTGTCATATGCACCCTGCGTCTTTCGCATCAGAAGGCGTGAGGCCTATCCCACCCTGTCGATCCGACCCATGTCAATTTGGGGGAGAGATGTCTTGTTCAGAATAATCATGGAAAAAGGCTCTACTCCTTCACGAGCAATCGTGGAACCAGAATGTGTCACTGCACTACCTAGACAGGCTCGGCATATATAATACGGGTGGTTTCTGATGACGAACGAGAATGAAGTGCATTGACATATTGTTCAAACCTGGTTCGCTGCTCCTCGCCTATTGCTCTAATGTGTTTTTTTTGCCAGCCTCGAATTTGATCAAAGCCGAGGCTTGGACGGATCAGCCCAACCATCGTCGCTCACTTTGATGACTGCTTTGCCTGAAACCTTGCGGTTTGATAAATCTTTGAGTGCTTGAGGGACACTTTGGAGACCGAAGTAGCACTGCGAGACAACTGGTCTAATCTGCCCGCTTTCCATCATAGGTTGGAGACCTTGCCAAAGCCGTCTTCTCTCGTCTGGATCTCTCCTCAGAGACTCACCATAACGCTATCGAGTTTTTGTTAGAGTAGAACGAAAAATTTCCCGAGTTTGGTCTTTCTGCACTTACATATCCTGTGAGGGTGGCTTGCTTCAGCAGCAAACGATTCATGGCAATCTTTTCCATCTCCCCGTTTCGTCCTGCAAAGCCCACGACCAAGATTCTCCCACGGTGGGCCAGGCACTTTAGGCTGCGGTCAACCAGGCCAACAGGATCAAATACCACGTCCACTCCTTGGCCATTGGTTTCCTCTAGGACGCGTTCCCACCAGTTGTCTTCTGAATAATTGACACACACGCTTGCACCGAGGCCCTGGGCATACTTACACTTCTCATCAGAGCCTGCGGTCCCGATGACACGACAACCCATTGCAAAAGCAATCTGAATGGCCATGGCGCCAATTCCACCTGCTGCAGAGTGTACGAGAACCGTCTCCTCGGCCTTTAAACCTCCGCGGAGAACCAGAGCACCATATGAGACTGGCAGTGTGGCACCCAGAGCTGCAGTTTCGGTAAAATCCCATGATTTGGGCATCATCTGCATGGAACCAGAGTCCTCAGGGACAACAATGAATTCGCTGTAGGAGCCAGAGGAGTCCCCAAAGACGGCATCTCCAGGTTGGAAGCGCGAGGTTGGTGATGAGGAGACGACAATACCGGCGAACTCAAGACCGAGGGTAAACGGTGGCCGTACTAAGCTTTTGTTATTCTGGTGCAGACCTTGCGCCTGGAATACGTATGTTAGCTGTTAGGATACAATACTACGGATATTCAGTTCAACGGCGTCGTCGTATTGCAACCTAGCGGGACGTACATAGAGGATATCGACAAAGTTGACACCAGCTGCCACTACCTGAATGAGGATTTCGCCCTCCTTTGGCCGCGGTTTAGGGACATCCGAGACTTTGATCTCATCTAATGAGTTGTAGAAATCGCGAATCACGACGGCCTTCATCCTTCAAATGACCTCGGCACAAGGTCTTACTGCGGAGCTAGTACCGTACGCTACAGCGATTGTGTATATAGGTCAAGGTTGAGGTGCTCGGGGGTTTGCGTTCACCAATGTTGCTCATTACTTGATCTATTGCCATGGAATTTGTAGAAGAGACTACCGAGTTACCGTCCCCAGGGTGTTGATATTATTTACCCGGAAATTGATTTCCTCATACTAAATATGGGAAAATGCCCAGCCGCGAGATGGCCGAAGAATGGTGGAGGTGCATACAGTGCTCGTGTCACAGTTCATGACAGAAAGTACACTGTCATGATTGCACAAGCCTATCAGCACAATGTGTAATATGCACAGATTATTTATGCATTTTCGAATGACCGTTGTTTAGCCGACCGCCAGCAGAGCTCCTACAGCATTGGGAAACTTTAGCTGATCCTAACCAGGTTCTTTGTTAACAGTCGCCAACGACCTCGTTTGTCTCCATCACCCTTTAACATTCCTCTTCTTCTTTTTTCCCCTCACCACCTGTCGACGTTGCACTCCACCTAAAGCGGTTGCCGCCCCTTTTTGGCGGTTTCCTCAAAGACGAGATGGCTTCCAGCAACCGGCACTTCGACGACTCCGAGGAAGAGGACGACTTCAACCCTGCGCCCGCCGACATCTCCGACGAGGAACGGGGCGATGACGATGCGCCTCGCCGTTCGAATGCTCGCGGGAGCAGTCCTGCCCCTCGCGATGATGTGGATGAAGATGAGGATGGCGCGGACGAGGATGAAGATGATGGCCGCCGTCGCGGCAACGAAGATGATGACGATGACGACGAGGATGAGGATGATGACGACGAGGATGATGTGCAACAGGTAAGTGACATCTGGGCTGAAATTCCCTCACCGAGAATGGCTGCCTCCGTCTCTGGGCTCCCTGCTGACTCTAAAAACGCGTAGGGCCACCGTCGTAAGCGTCGTCGAGACAGGCGCAATGCTTTCTTTGATATCGAAGCCGAGGTAGACGATGAAGACGAAGCCGAAGATGACGAGAGGGATGGCGAAGAGATTGGCGACTTCATTAACGACAATGCCCACCCCGACGACATTGCCGAGAGTGGCCGCTTGGACGATCGAGGCCATCGCGAGCTCGACCGCCGCCGAGAGATGGAAGCCAGCATGGACGCAGAAAAACAGGCAGAAATTCTCCGACAGCGATACGGTAACCGCCGCTCTGCCAAGGGCTTTGGCGACGCGTCGGTTGTGCCCAAGCGCTTGCTTCTCCCTAGCGTGGATGATCCAAGCATTTGGGCCGTCAGGTGTAAGGAAGGCAAGGAGCGCGAAGTCATCTTCTCGATCATGAAGCGCATCGAAGAGCGCGCTGGAACCAAGGATGAGCTTGCAATCACTGCCGCTTTCGAGCGTGGAGGTATCGAGTCCGTCATGAAGGGATTCATCTACGTTGAGGCGCAGCGCCAGACGGATATTCTCAAGGGGTTGGATGGCATGATGAACGTCTACCCGCACTCCAAGATGATCCTGGTCGAGATCAAGGACATGCCTGAGCTCTTGCGTGTCACCAAGACCCCGACCTTGGAACCCGGTGCTTGGGTCCGACTCAAGCGTCCTGCGAAGCACAGTGGCGATCTAGCGCAGGTCCTCGACGTTACTGAGAACGGCCTGGAGGCTAGGGTCCGGTTCATTCCGCGACTCGACTATGGCGTGCGCGATGATGCTTTGGCGGCGCTCACCGCTGATGGCAAGCGAAAGCGACCTTTCGGCAATGCTGGTCCCCGTCCACCGCAGAGACTCTTCAGCGAGGTTGAAGCCCGAAAACGCCATCCTCGCCACATCCAGGGCAACCCTACGACGAATACCTGGTCCTACATGGGCGAGGAATTTGAGAATGGTTTCCAGGTCAAGGATGTCAAGATCCAGCAGCTCACCGTCACTGACGTGAACCCAAGCCTGGAGGAGGTTACTCGATTTGCCTCCGGCGCTGAGGACGGCACTGAGAACCTCGATCTCAAGGCCCTGGCTGCTAGTCTCAAGGACAGCAACACTCTCGTTACCTACCTCCCCGGTGATATCATTGAGGTATACTCTGGTGAACAGCGAGGTGTCATTGGTAAGGCGACGAGTGTCCAGGGAGACATCGTCACCATGTCCGTCACAGAGGGTGACCTTGCAGGTCAGACAATCGAGGTTCCTATCAAGGGCCTGCGCAAGCGATTCAGGCTTGGTGACCACGTCAAGGTCATTGGTGGCAGCAGATTCCGCGACGAAGTGGGAATGGTCGTCAAGATCTCTGAAGATCGCGTTACTCTCCTGACTGACCAGACCAACTCTGAGGTCACGGTCTTCAGCAAGGACTTGCGTGAGGCCAGCGATATTGGTGGACAAGGGTCTCTTGGCCAGTACGAACTCCACGATCTCGTTCAGCTCGACCCCACAACCGTCGGCTGCATCGTCAAGGTTGATCGCGAGTCTTTGGTTGTTCTCGACCAATTTGGAGACACCCGCCAAGTCATGCCTTCCCAAATCGCCAACAAGTTGCCCAAGCGCAAGCAGGCCGTTGCTGCTGACCGCAACGGCTCTGAGATCCGACTGGAAGACGTTGTAAAGGAGTACAGTGGCCAACAGCGACAGGGCAAGATTATCCACATCCACCGTTCGTACGTCTTCCTGCACACAAACGACAGTAAAGAGAACGCTGGTGTGTTTGTCACTAAGGCAGGCATGGTCAACACCATTGCGGCCAAGGGTGGCCGTGTTAATGCTGCTTCTTCTGGTCCTGATCTGAACGCCATGAACCCTGCGCTCAAGATCCACAAGAATGGCTCGGAGAACAAGCCTCAGCAGCCGGCCAAGATGTTTGGTCGAGACAAGGCAATTGACCAGACCGTTATTATCAAGAAGGGAGCTTACAAGGGCTTGTTGGGTATCGTCAAGGACACAACGGACACACACGCCCGTATTGAGCTGCACACCAAGAGCAAGACTGTCACTGTGCCTCGCGACTGTCTCAGCTTCAAGAACAAATTGACGGGAGCCACGATTGATATCAATAGTCGTGGTGGCCGCGGCGGTCATGGAGGTGGCGGCCGAGGCGGTGGAGATAGAGTTCCAGGTTGGCAGGGAGGCTCTCGTACGCCAATGGCCGGTGGCAATGCGGATCGCGTCCCCGCTTGGGGATCACGAAGTAAGTTCGACCACGTTCTAGTCTGGAGATCGTTTTATACTAACAGTTTACAGCCCCATCACAAAGCGGACGAACCCCAGCCTGGAAGGCTCAGGATATGTCTGGAGCCAGAACTCCGGCTTGGGCAGACGGATCCCGAACCGTCAACCCCTACGATGGCAGCCGCACTGCATATGGCTCAGGCTCTCGCACCCCTGCCTGGCAATCAGGAGCTCGAACCCCCGCTCCTGGAGATGCCTTTGGTGCTGGATCGCGAACTCCTGCTTATGGTGGAGGCGATAGCTGGGCATCAGGCTCCAAGACTCCTGCCTACGGCGCATCTGCTCCCACTCCGGGTGCCAGTGGAAACGACACATGGGGCTACACTCCTGGAGCTTCTGGATCGTCTGGTGCCTATGACGCTCCTACGCCCGGCGGCGCTCTGCTCGGTGCGCCCACTCCTGGCGCGATGAATGCTCCCACTCCCGGAGCCTACTCAGCCCCGACTCCTGCGGCCAACGCGCCCACTCCTGGCGGCGGATGGCAGGGCGGTTGGGGTGCCGACTCGGCTCCTACTCCCGCGGCTGGAGCTCCCACGCCGGCAGCAAGTGGATTTGCCAACTCCTACTACGGCGCTCCCACTCCGGCCGCCTATGGAGGCGAACCGGAGACCCCTGCTGCGAGCGGACCCCGGTACACGGATGATGACGATTGATCGACTAATTGAGTTGAGGGGGTAGTACTGGTCTCAGGAAAGATGCGAAGCTGCACAATGGCGTTTGGGAGAATTGTATAATAGAACCTACTTTGAACAGACAAACAGGCGTCTCCTTTTGGGGATGGGGTTGTGTTCTGTGTCTGACCAAAATGCATTCAGGGTCAATTAGCTGGTGTGACAAGTGGTCTCTGGGAGAAGTGGTCAGAATGTGAGGCCTTGAATCAGTTTAGATGTCAAAAATAGCAATCGAATATTTGAAAAGAAGCGCCAAGGGCTTGTTTATCGGCTTTATGCATCGTCGTTTCTGAGTTCTGGTGTTCCAATGAGACGCATGGATTGACGCCCGTGAATTGCCGGTGCTTATCGATATGACGACCCTCGGTCCAAGCAACTCCAAAAAAAGTTGGGCAGCTCCAATTACTACTCATCTTTCCACGAAGCGACAGCTCTCCCGGCAGCCATTTGCGCGCTTCTCCAGCCAGATACTTGCTTGACTTGGCAACTTGTTTGGCCAATTGGCCCCTCAAGCTCTTATAGCCGTCTAAACCTCTACAATATGGCTTCCGTTCCACGACTTCAGCGCATGCTGCTCGCGCGCATCGATCGAGTCTCACCCTCAATCCGACCCTCCCCGTGCGATCAGCTTCGACGAACGCCTCAAGACGCGCCGCTCCCTCCTCTAAACCCCCACAACTACCCCGCGCAGCCGTGAGGCCTTGAGCAAGATGTCAGGAGTCGTCCGCGTGCCGCCCGCATCCGCCTCCAAACAAGCCCCGGTAGCAGCCGCCCCAGCCGCTCCCACTTCAAACCAGGACGCCATCCGCGCCGCCGAGGTGCGAGAGCGGGCTCTGCGTGCTGCCCGTCTGCGGCGCGCCAAGCAGCGCGAGGACGAATCGGTTGAGGAGGGGAAGAGGAAGGAGGCCGAGAAGGATTACAAGAAGCGGTACGACACGGCGGCGCGCAAGTGGGTTTCGAGCATCATTGCGCTGCCGATTTTCTTCGTGACGAGTTATTACCTCTTTGACCGACGTGAGTTCCCCCGGATCCCCGGCTCGGTGCCGTGTGCTTCTTGCTTTGCTAACTAGGACGCGATGGACAGTGGTACTTAAAAATGAGCAAAAGGTGATGCCCAGAGCAGATGACGAATAAATGCCCACGGATGAATCGTCACAAGCGTCCAGCGCCGCTGACTACAGCACATGGTAGTGCCATAGATTAGCTGAGGGCTGGGGCATTCGCCGCAAGCTGGGTATTGCTGCATCACGGGTTTTGTGAGCAGGATGCCCCTTGCAACACAGCGTTGACTCTGGTTGGTCTCGGAGTTGAACTCTGAAGGACCCAACGCCCACAGGAAAGAAAAGGGTTTGTGGTTCACGCAGCAACGTAAAGAAGCTTGAATATTCAAGCTTCGGCCGCTTCAAGAAGGGCCAAGCCCTGCACCTGTAGGAAGCCCTGCTCGCGGTGCACACCTCACAAATCTCCTTCATCACGGCTTTGCCCTTCTTGGACGAAGCCGAATGGCTGGGATAATCTCGAGAGGACTGTAAGATATAGACACCTTGAATTGTGCTTCCTCATATAATTTGACCTCTTTTGTATTTGGGGAGCCAGCGTTACGAACCTGGACAACATCTGTGGATAGATTTTGTAATCAAAGATGCATAGGTCTCACTTTTCAAGAACAGTTAGTTCTGAATCTGGGTGAAGGAAGCAGGGGTGATAGGGACGAGATACTGTAGCTAAAAAGAAATTAATAGCAAGACCCTTTGAAGCCTTGCAACCTAGCAATCATGAAATGGTATCTAAAGCCTCACGGCCAATGCTATCTAGACTATCTACGTTATATGTCGACTTAATCCGACCAATACCTAAAACACTGCCCAGTTCAAATTACATCAGAACCCTTGAGTCATATCACATCATCAAATATCACAACCCTACATATATCGGAGCTTGGTTGCCGCCGTCCCGTCTCCCAAGACATGAGTCTCTTCCTCCAATCTATAACCCCGCCACCGAGGGATGGCAATCGTCCACAAGTACCAATAGATGATACCGATAATGAATCTGTGATATTCGCGATTAGACGAAGAAGGAAGAGGAGAACAGCCGGTAGCACTTACATCGTTACTCCCACAATTGCGTATGTGGCATAAAACAAGCCATTGTCTGGGCGATTAGGAGGGCGGAAGAATGGCGCTGCGAGGAGCGCGATGGCTAGTATAATCTTGATGAAGATTGCCGGTGTCCATGCCCTGAATGGTCTCTTGAGGTCAGGTTGTTGGATCCGCAGCTTTAACAGGCCGATTGCCACAGCAAGGGCAACGAGTTCACCTGCATACCCCTCAACTTCAAGAATGAAAGAGTACGCAGCACCGGAAGGAGGCAAGACGATGACAAGAAAAGAGGGTATGTAGTTGACAATGAAGCCACCCAACGGAGAGCCGAAAGGGCGGGAAGAAGAAAGCACATTGGAGAAAGGGAGAAAGCCTTGTCGAGCGATTTCTTGTTTGATTCGGGCCTGGGTTTCAGTCAATTGTTGGACGCTAACCCTTGGATTTAATCATCATCTCACGAGTTACTTACCACTGCAAAAGCAACGACCATGACGTTTCCGAACGCCGAGAGGGCCACTGCGAGAGGCAGAATCCTCTTGCCAACGTTTTCCCCAAATAGGCGCTCAAAGAAGAGCGCAGCGACGAGCTCCCCGCTATCTCGGATCTCGTCGATCGGAACGACAAGGAAATAGGCGACGTTGATGAGAAAGTACATGCTGCATGCGGTGGCGAGCGCTGTCAGGGCGACTGACCGTAGAGTCCGGACGGGATCCTTGACCTCGTTTAGGACGTTGCTGACGTTGTCGAGCCCGGCGTATGAGTAAAAGACCTTGAATAGAGATGTTGATATAACGCCCCAATTCCAAATGCTATCCTCCCACAGATGGTCCCATGATAGCTGATTCCTGATTTCGATGATGGATTCGGTGGCTGGGCGAAACAGGACGACGTAAATCCCTGATGAGATCATGAAGATGATGACCCCAATCTTTATCCAGCCCAAAACGTTCTGGATCTTGATGCCTGTCCTGGGGAACACGCCGTGTATCAATGTTACTGCCGTAAGAAGCCCGACAGCCAAACCTTTGGATAGGAGGTCACTGGCATCGTGCACCCCGATGGCGAAGAGCACATAGCGACTGAAGACAACGCAGTTACTCGCCGTGAAGTTGAGGAACACCGCATACAAGGCATAAAGTGTCGAGGCTAGAAGCCGGGGCCATCGATACGTAAACTCGAGATAAACCTTGTTTCCGCCGGACCGTGGGAGCATACATCCGTACTCAAGGGCCACGGAGAGGCCGCACGCTGCGATGATAGCTCCGACAACCCACAGGGAAAGCGAAAGACCAACGCTCCCTACAGACTGTGCGATGGCACCCGGAGTAGCGAAGATGCCACTACCAATCACTCGCGATATCGCTAGGATGTAGGCACTCTTCCATGTGAGGGTTCGGCCAAGATTTGATGTCTCTGGAAGAACGTCGTCGTCGACAGAGCGAGAGGGTTGTGTATCGCCGGCGCCTATCTGGCCTTCTTCAAGAGAGCTTGTTGATGATGTTTGGATGCGACCGGCATCTTTGTAAAGGCTCGAACTGGACGGGTTCCGCTTTACTGCTGGGAGCAACGGGCGCAGCTCCGGATCTGCAGCGGCTTGGCGGCTGTTGGCGGCCATCTTGATGTCAAGAATATCTCCAGTCAGCCTATGTGTAATACGCAACGTTTGACAACGCAGGATAAGAACGGGACACGATCATTCTTATTGTTTATGTCCCCTGTCGATGCTTATGCCCTCCTGGGCGCAGACGCAAGACACCAGAGTGCTCCATGGCTTGTGATGGGCCAGGCTGCGGCTTCGTCAGGTGTGATGCGGATTGCGCGATTGATTCCGAGTGGAGGGGTGGGCAATCTTGCCAACGTGAACCACACACACCCAAAATCAAGCCCCTCAGACGACTGCTAAGGGAAGAATGTCGTTGGCCAGGAGAGGTATCCATCTCAGATATTTCTTATGTGAAGTCAGCAAGCGTGGTTATCCCTAGTAATGTTGTGCTCCAGAAGCTGACTATACTTTAGGGGTGTGGCGAACCCATAGGATCTAGATAGTTAAGCGAGAAGGGGCCCAAAGATGGGCATTAATAAGCGTGATTCAACACTCTGAAATAACGGCACTAATATTGGTCGATATATGCGTTGCTGGTATTATTTTGGTGCTCAAGATACTGCTACGTCATGGGTGCCTCTAATTCTGATGTGACAAATGAGCTGTGAGGATTGTCATCGAGTGAGCGAACTTGCGACCAATTTCATCAACAGCATCTATATCGCATTTTAGAGACGCTCTATGAGATATGATCGATTAGTATTACCGATCCCTTTTGGCTGTTTGTAACTGCTATACAGCCTTCGCAGAAGAGCGATCATGGCTGGCTCATGTAACGTATGCACATGTGAAGGCGGCTGCAATGTGCATGATAGAGAGACACTGACCATTTTGGGTAGTCAACGAAGGTCTGAGGACAGCAGTATCTTTCTATAACGGAAAATTTCCACATGCACGTTGAACGGATGAACACTTATTGAATCAAGAAGCACCAAAGTCCACGAGATTCTTATAGTTTCGACTCGTATTGCTTCTGCCAGAGTCTACTCGGGAGCGGCGGGCGGGGGCTCAAAAATAGGGCGTCGAATGACACCTTCATGTTGATTCAGCGTGACCTACTAGGCTAGTGGGTCCAGCGCCATCTCGTAGAGGGCTATAAAGTCAGACCAACCCTCCAGTTTTAGCGCTATATGCAAGCGCTTGCCGTCTCAGCTGCAACACCACGTATTAATTCGCCTGACATTGGGATTTTCTTCAAGCTTGTGTTTGAATAGCAATGGAAGCTCCAAATCAAGAACCTCCAGGGCGGCTTATTTCACATTTCTCCAACAGGTCAGTCTCATTCCTCTTGATCGAGTACGGCCACTTTTGACCCCAACAGAGCCCTTGAACAACAGACTCAAGGCTGGTCAGACCTGTGGGAGTCCGATGAGAGTGATCTATGGGACCGAGGAATGCCCTCACCGGCGTTGATAGACTTTATCGAGTCACAACCAGAGTTGCTGCGCCCTCCTCAAGATGGACGGCGACTCCGAGCTCTCGTGCCTGTATGTTGTGTTGATCAACCTGGCTCCTAAAGCTAGTTCGGTAACGGAGAAATTATCTACTGACAATGAATAGGGATGTGGGAGAGGATATGACGTGGCCATGCTGGCTTTGCATGGTTTTGATGTGTACGGCCTCGAGGTGTCTGAGAAGGGAGCAGAAGCAGCACGGGAATACACATCTTCACAATTGGCCGAACCCAGTCAAAATAATTTCAATGAAAAGGAACAGTGGTCTATGGGCGAACCAGGGGCTGTGGAAATAATAACTGGCGACTTTTTCAAGAGGGACTGGGAAAAGTCTTTTCAGGACGCCACCGATGGCTTCGATCTCATTTATGACTACACGGTACGTGAATCCATTCTACCACAATTCCGGAAAGATTTGTAATTAATTTGATCCTGGGAATAGTTTCTATGCGCGCTTCCTCCTGGGATGCGGCAAGATTGGGCTCGGCGAATGAACCAACTCTTGGCAACATCTGGAGTCCTTATATGCCTTGAATTTCCAATGTACAAGGACCTCAGGTCTACGGGGCCTCCGTGGGGACTTCGAGGCGTTCATTGGAACATCCTAGCACAAGGTGAAGATGGAATGTTGACTGAACCCGGGGAAGAGATTGAATCTGGCTCCGGGGCCTTCCAGAGGGTACTCTATTTTAGCCCGCCGCGGTCCTACAAAAATGGTAAGGGGACTGATATGATGAGTGTATGGAAACTGAGAAGTTAGTCATTTCTGAACTGTAAAAACAAAGATTGAATCATGGTATCGAAACTCCGACTGCATCTAGTCTCCCGATTTGTTTTTTGCCCATTGATCTCCCGAGCACACATGAAGGGTTGGATTTCATCCCCAGACGCCTGGATAACCCCAGAACTTTCCCCAATTACTTATTTCCGATGCTTTGATGCCATCGTTATCTATAATATCTAGATTCGCTCCTGCCGATCCCAATAGGAGGGTTATTTCGACGTGACCGAAGCGGCGCGCGAGATGAAGGGCGGTCCAGCCGTGGAAGCCTTGTGCGTTTATTGTAGCCCCAGCCTCGATCAATGAGCTCGCTACCTCCACATAACCGTATCGAGCCGCTAGCATCAGTGGTGTCCAATCTTGCATCACTTTCCGTGAAGGATCAGCTCCACAGCTCAAGAGCGTCTCAACGCAGACTAGGCAATTTTTGCGTGTGGCTAGATGCAAGGCTGTTTCTCCGTGGCGGTTTATCCTATGAAGTGGTGGGTGAAATTCGAGAAGAGAGGAAAGCCATCCATGCTTGCAGCGTGATACTGCATTGTGAAGGTATGGAGCTGGGTAGCCGTAGTTCTTCATCTCCATGACGATTTTCCTGAAGACGTAGGGAATGCATAAATCGTTGAAATGGTGACATGTTTCTCGGAGCCTCAGGAGTTCGGATTTGTCAAGAATCTCACAAATATTAGCTGCCATAGAACCTCACCTTACAAAGGATTATAGAGGCTAGATACCTTTAAAACTAGATGTTGAATCTCTAATGGTATTTCGATCAGAAGTTTACACTCCATGATGAAGTCGTGGGCCACATTTACTAACATGTGTGGTTAGGATTGAGGGTGACGCGTTGGAAGTGAGCACGGCTTGGATCGTGGCGCATTTTTCCCAACTTCTTAGCCTATATTGTTTCCAACGTCAGCAAGGTTGCCATTGTACTGGTTACATGGCACCACTTAAGGCGTTCTGCGAATAATTCCCATTCAAAGCACCCCGTAAGCAACGTTTGACCTGCCCATGTGTCTGTCCATCAAGCGGGGTATCAGACGCGAATGAAATGCGAGCGCTGCATCACACTCTGTAGGACAGCGGATGTCAGATTTGCATTTGTAGGGTGTTTTTTTGACACTAGAGAAAGGGGTTGGAAACTTGACTGAGATGTTGAACACTTATGGTTGATTAAATCCAAGTTTGCTACGGGTTTGATAAATTAGTTCACTGTTGAGAATGAGAGATAAAGGTTTGTTGATCCTCCAAGTACATGACGTTGTACATTAGTCGAGGTGTCCAATACAAAGGCAGTGAGTTTCAGGATAAGTTCTCGGGAGATTTAAGTCATGGACCCTCTCGGGTGAGTTTGAGGAAAGACGTTGACGAAGGTCGATCGGAGGGCACAAGAGCACTAATTGCAACGCAAAGAACGACACTCAAGACCAGTTGACAAACAAAGGAGGTAGCAGTTAAGCAATATAGAAATTTTTCAAAAGAAAGCAGAATCGACTTTATTGTAGTAAATACGAGTCGTTGTTAATACAAAAATAAGCGCCTTTTCTATTTATTTTTCATTCTGTTATATATATCAGATTGCTGTCATGACCTTTGGTGTTTGGTTTTTGGAGTTATTGTTCCTACATTATATGAGTTACGAATCATAGCTTATCAGTCCATCAATCGTTCCGACGTGCAGTCCCCCCGTGATAGGAATATCTGCAGCAGTTGTGAGAGGAGATGCATCACTCAAAAGATAGATGACTGCTCCAGTCAAGTCATTCTGGGTGCTGAGCCGCTGCATAGGAGGGGCCAGCCACATCTGCTCTCCCTCGCGTTTACTCTTCATCGCCCTCACATTTCTCGTCATGTCTGAATCCACAAAGCCTGGCGAGATGGTGTTGACACGAATCTTGTGGGGTGCCAACTCAACAGCCAAAACCTTTGATAGCATCAATACCCCGCCCTTGGACGCGTTGTAGGCAGCCATTCGATATCCAGGCAATGCAATGTGAGCAGACTGCGAGGCAATCAGGACCATGCTTCCGCCTGTACCCTGCTTGATCATCTGTTTGGCCGCTAGCTGAGCAGCGAAAAATGTTCCTCTCACCTAATGTACGTTAGCATACTCAGTATGAAATATGACCATGATGGTTACAATTGAGTTACTCACGTTAATGTTCTGAATCCGTGTGAATTCATCCCAGGTTTGATCCACAAACGGCTTGTCAATGGCAATCCCCGCGGCAGGCACTAGGCCGTCGATGGAACCCAGTTCTTCAATGGCCTTGGCGAAGGCTGAGTTGAGACTATGCTCGTCCGTAACGTCGGTCTGGATGTAAATGGTCTTGCCTCCGTACTTGGAGCTCAGGGCCTCAAACTCGGGTACTGGTTTGGCCTGAATATCCATCACAGCTACGTTTCCTCCCATCTCACAGATTGCGCGCGTGACCGCGAATCCAATGCCCTGAGCTCCTCCGGTGACGACATAGTTGCGCTTGCGCAACTCGAACATGGGGCGAACATCCTGCAGTGCGTCGGCCATTTTGGAAAGCGGAGTGGACAGGAGAGTCGAAGGTTAACGAGACGGAAGGACAGGAATGTTAGGAATCGATTAATAGGAGTTGGATTTCTTCGTCTACGATAAGTTTCCTGGAATCGATAACAATGAAATATCTCGAGCTTAAGCTGTGCTGAACCTTATCTAGCCGGGTACCACACCGGAATGGCGCCGGAATGGCTTTTGGGAGCCTCGTCTGCACGTGGGGATAATCGTGACACATGCAGTGCCGAGGGCTTAGCCGCCGTCCGTATCCGCTTCACTGTGCGTTCGGGTAATGCCCCAAAGATATCAACGCCACGCTGTGGCCATGATTTGCGTTTGGCCTCTGCTGCCTTCGTACTGTATCTGCGCTTTGTGGGTTCTGTGCGTATCTCGTTTATTTAGAGTTCGAGTCTAGGCTCAAGTTGTTGACGCCCATTCCCGCTCCACGAGCTGTCGTGGGTGTGGCCCAACCCATTCGAGCTTGCGGATATCCCCAAACTCTCGGGTATTGGTGACAAAGCTCGGATTTTGACTCGAGTGGTGTTTCACGGCGACTCCGTGGATCAAACCCTCGCCACTAGCATACCCGCATTTTCTAGCCTCGAGGTTGCATCCAGTCTAGAGATGAGGCAAGATTAGGCACGTCATGTATCTCTGGCTTGCATTAGGCTATTGCCCTGCACTTCGGACGTGCGATTGTCGAAATGGCCAAATTATCGTTGACTACACAAGGAGCATAGAGCTGCTGCCTTGCTAAAGCTACAGAGACAGAGGTTTTAATATTTAGAACAAAAGAACTTGAGATGCTTCGAGGAAAAAGATGTAGTAATAGAGTATAATTAAACATCGAGTACCAAGACCAAGAGGGATATCTAAGCTATCTAATTCGACTGCGAGCCGCGCCACTCCTCACTCAAGCCCTTGTAGTCTACAGGCTTGTAAGGCTCCACTAGCTCCATCATACCTGTTGCCTTTCTATGGGACTTGACGCCAAGATCGTTTAGAAGGAGGTCGACATACGGTAGAGAATCAAAAGCAAAGTCGGGGAGGGAGGATCCATATCCGCAGGGGTACCTCCACTTTCCGAATTGGGTGTGTAGCATCACCTCTTTGGTAACCTCGGACGCAGACTTTGGTGTGCGGCTCAGCTTGCCATCGAAGTAAGCGGAAATCCAAAGACCCTGAGCCGTTGCAAACATGGATGTGGAGACGGTGGAAACCATGCCGGCAAAGGCAATGTTTCGGTTAAAGAAGGAATCTGCGGGCACGATGAACCGATAGTTGCGCAGAGGTTCCTCCTCTTTGGGCTGGAATCGTAGAACAGGCTGAGCCTTGAGGATGGGGAATGTGTCTCGGACCTCCTTATCAGCATCCCTGATGAGTTGCTGTCGCTCCTCTGATGATTTGGCCAACTCTGTGCTAAAGTTGAGGAACTTGATAGATGATTCTTTCTTCCAACCCGTAGCACAGATGACAACCTCTGTGGCCACCTCTGTTCCGTCAGTCAGATGGACCTTGTCTCCATCAAGTCGGTCAATGTCGGCAATGTGTACTCGGATCTTGCCCTCCTTAACAAGGTCGAAGAAGTTTGTATCGTAGTTGTGGATTCCCACGCCGCTGCCAGTCCAGAAGGCACTCTGCCAGGGCTTCAGCTTGAAAAGCTCAGGGTTCTCATTGTACCCATGGGCCTCGATAACATCGGAACTAAGAACATTCCAGAAATTGTCGACCAAAAAGCGGCCGATGGCGGTACCATGGAGAAAATTTCGTGCCATGGAGAATCCATCCTCTCCGCCCCAGGGGCACGGGCTGAACCAAGTCAAGGCTCGCGTGTTGAGGAGCTCTTCCATCATCCTCTTGAAAGGGGTAACGTAGGGAGGGCAGATCCACACGGGACCTTGACCAGTGGGTCGAATGATCAAATCCACTGTTGTCCCGCCTTGTGTTGCGAATGCGTACGCGCAATCAAACGCCGACTTGCCTGCTCCCACCACCACGGCCTTCTTGCATGTCTCTACCGTCTTGGCCTGTGTGCAAAAGTCTTTGGCGTGGAATAAAAGAGGCTTAAATGTTTCCTGTCCAGGATATTGGGGCATATTTGGCTGGGATGTCAATCCTGTAGCGACAATGAGCTTCTTTGTCTCAATGGCTTCGGAAGTTCCGCCCGCAGTGGGGGACACGTGAATGCTCCAGCCTCCATTTGCTGTAGCTTCAATGACATCGACCTTGGTGTTGAATCGAGTCCTCTCAAAGACACCAAACTTTTGGGAGTAATCAGTGAGGTAGCGATGCAGAACCGCGGCGGGGATATGCTGTCCTTCTTTAACACCGTAGATATCCTCGGACATGGGTAGGTCGGGATACTCATAAGAGCCCCGCAGGTTGTTCGATTTCAACCCAGGATACAGGCGGTCCTTGGACCACGTGCCACCACAACTACCCTCAGCCTCAATGATGAGGATTTTTTCATCTTCGTGTAACTCAATATACGTCTTGGCAGCTGCAAGGCCGTACCATCCTAAATTAGGCAATCGCGTTAGCGGAACCTCAAAGTTGCTCCAGTCGCGCGTCGATGCGGATTGCCTCAAATAGCGCGAGATCACGAGATGGTCACGTACCAGCGCCAATAACGACAAGGTCATACAGCTCACTCATTTTTTCTTCGTTTTAGTAATGAAAGTGGTAATAGGAGGGGCCGTTATTTTGCAAATGAACGGTGTTGATATATCAGCTCCCTTTTGGAATGTTAGGAACCCGTTCCGGGACCATTGTCTTCTTTTGTACCATGGTTTCGGACAGTCGGCTAGCCCACGGCGTGATAGCAGATTCAATTGACACTCCTCTAGGACAAAATACAGTATCCGATGCACTGTCAATTGTGAAATCACCTCTCATAGCGGCGGATTAGCTTTTGGCTTGCATCTTCCACCCGACGTGCTGAGATCGGAATTTCCGTCGTGATAAGACACACGGGCTATCACCCAGAACATCACGCGGGGAACGCGACCCAGAGATTGCGCACGGTAAAACATGGGCAGCGCCACAAGCCGCAAGCTTTCCTCATCCAGGAAAGTCATCGGCATTGCGGACTGTCTCTTAGCCAAAGTCTAATCCCCTTCGGGGCAGAGATCCGGGGAAGGCCTCTCTAATCGACCTGGCGTGATGGCTCAGCCTGTGAGAGATTGAGAGATTAGGCCAGACTCAAAACGTCATCGCCTCGTTTAACTTCCAGGCCCCCGTGTGGCAATGATAGCCAACTCGTCCAAGGGGGGCAGAAGTCACCGCTCCTGCTCTCGAGCACTCGTGTTCTCCAACCGCCCATACTCTCTTCTGATGAGTGCGGGTCTTTGCTGTCCAAGTTACCCCGCATTTATTCTAGATCTAACCTGGGGCACTTTGCTGTTGTTGACTTTGAAGGATGTGGGCCGAGAGAGAGCCGCAGAACCACCGATCCCAGCTAGGTATTTACAACACTGCATTAGGTAGAATGTGGAGTTGCTCGTCAATTAGACTGAGATTGCCTCCTCCTTACTGGAAAGCGGATGCATAATTTATTATCGTCGGGTACGGGAGCAATGGCATAGCCGCAATATGCGTCGCATTGTTTTGTTCTATGAATTCAACTCGCTAGTGTGCCCTCTGATGGCTTCCCGTTCACCCATGCTCAGCCTAATACCAAACCAACGCTCGATTGCATTAATCCTCTCTTCTTCTGTTTGAAAAATTTGTATGACTTTTTCTTTGCCCCGTATATTTGTCTTGACCCTGTTCCCAAGCAGGGCAACAGACCCAATCATTTCTTGTCCGTTCTCATCTGTGAGAAATCTCTGGGCTAGTACCTTTTGAGTAAAAATGATGTTTGGACATGTCATCGGATAGAGATTCATAGCCTCAAAGTCTGTGGGAAAATATTCCGTTTCTGTGAAGCAGTATGCCTCAGTCCAGGGCTCTGATTCGTCGGCACGATGCGAGTATATCCATACTCTCTGACTTGGATCCGAGTGCTGAGATAACCGCGTAAACTCGACTTTTAGTTGCTGCGGTGCGATACCATCCATGATTCCACTGCTCAGGGGAACAGGACGTGTTGGGCAAGGAGCCCCATGTCCGACGTCCACCAAGTACCGCACATTGTCAATCCTGACAAGGTTCACGAGATGACTCCTGTAAAATCAGTTGACCCGCAGTCAGTATCGATAAAAGATCACAGAAATAAAGGAAGTGTTTGAATCTCGCTATTGTGCTTGGGACAGGTATCATACCACCCTGACCAGCCTCCCTTGGTCTCACCAGTGCTGAGCTTCTTGACCCTTCCTGCCGCATACATCGAGTCAAATCCTAATCCTCGAAGAATATACCCGAAGAAGTTATTGTTTTCAAGACAATAACCTCCACGGCTATTAATCACAATCTTTTGAAACAGGTCCTCGGGTTCCAGTGACAGGGTCCTCTTTGTCGAGTAGTGTAACGAAAGGTTTTCAAATGGAACTCTCTCCAATTGCCGTTTTTGGAGTTCAGCCAGCAACTGTAATTGGTCCTTTGGATGCAAGTGTCGAGGAAACTCGATATGGTCGAGATACTGGTCAATCTGGCTCCGGCTGTACATGTCGAACCCTAGTAAAAATGTCACCTGCTGCTACCAAAAGGCCGGGATAATCCTCATAGGTGCGATAAGCTGTATTCACCTCGAAACCTAATTGTAGATGAACAGAAGATTGTTGGTCATCAATTGTTACGCTAGGAAATCGTATCAGTTGGTTGGTCCTCACCGAGCGGTAATCTGTGGTGCGATACCCGACAAATGCGAATCCAGTCTGTGCAACAACAGATAACGTATCAGGGGGCAAGACCCAGGCAAATCAGCTCGAACCAAATTATACATGTAACCGAATTTGGCCATCTATCATTAATCAGTTAATGACAACTAATTTCATTAATTCAGCATCTGCTTATCTTGTTTGATAGGGTGTCGGAACCGGTCCCTTTTCCGGAACCTAGCAGGGTACCTTTCCGACGCGGCGCCAACCTGTCTGCGGGATTAGTTTCATCACCGCAATCATTATCGCCCTGCGTATAGCTATTGGCTCTCTGAGTTCCAGAGCCAGGCCCACCTTGCCGCAGCTATCTCATGCACTGTCGGAAAGCCGACCTGTTTCCTATTGCTTCCTAATATTTCCTGTTGAACCGACCGATCATCTGAGGTGATCTACCAGTTTAGGAAGTGGAGACATCACAGAAAGGGCGTGTGATTTCCAGTCCATGTCAATGCGGGGAGATTGAGATAAACATTTAGGCCATCTTGTTGACGTACAGTGCTTGTCCTATGGCTAAATCTGGAGTGGCTAACAATTCTCCCCGCTTTTGTCATCTTCCTTTGCGTAGGAAATTGACCCTCAATCCAAAAGGGAACATTGAACAACACCACATTTCCAAAGCAAGAGACGGCTAAAAGTGGAACGAGTGTCAGATTAGGTATGTTGACCTTGTGTGTGTGTGTATGTTTTCTCCAAGCGGCATTTCAATGGAAATTCTCCATCACAGATTTGACAGGGGGGTTCAAAACGCTGAAGTCATGATGTGATGAAATGTGTGTTATTCCCAGTCTATTTATTTCCTGAATTCTATTGATTACTCGGAGTCCTTGAACGCTCCAAGCTTAAAGAGCTTCTTGGCGTTATCCTTGCCAATCTTCGTAACTTCATCGTCCTTCAGCGTCACGCCATCGTACCAATCGCAGGCATCTCCAAAGGACTCAAATGGATAATCAATGGAGAAGAGAATACGATCGGCACCGATCTCGGTGATACAGTATTCTAATGTGGGGGTGGAGAAGTGTCCGCTGGTAGTGATCCAGATGTTCTGGGCAAAGTATTCGCGGATAGTCTTCTGGCACGAGAGACCAAGAGGCTTCTTGACATCCTCAAACCAATGGTTGATTCTCCACAGGTCGAAGGGAATGTGCTCTCCCAGGTGGCCAATAATAATCTGTAAATTGGGGTGGCGGTCGAAAACACCGTTTGTGACCATACCCAAGAGGTGAAGGCTGACACCCTGGGCAAAACTGAGAGGGGGTCCGATGAGCCAGCTCCTCTTAGCCCACAGCTTCTCGTGGATGGTGCCAGTTGGGTTTCTAGGGTGGAGATAGAAGGGAACATCAAGCTCAGTAACCTTGGCCCAGAAGACATCCCACTCAGGGCCGTCATAGAACACCATGTCGTCGCCATCGTGACCAGCACGCTGGGTATCGTTAACGAGAGCACCCTTGAAGCCCAGCTTGGTGATGCATCGCTCAAGCTCAGCCGCTGCCTGGGATGGATCATGCATGGACAGGGTGCTACATGACCAAGTTAGCTCATGCTCGGTTTCGGCAAAGCTTGCAAGGGGAAATTATTGAAGCACTACTTACGCAAAGGCACCCAGACGATCGGGGTGTGGCTTGATCGCGCCGGCGATATAATCGTTAATTTCGGTGGCCAGGTCCTCAGCCTCCTTGCGAACCCAAACATCCTGGACACCAGGCGCAGTGTAGGACAGGATAGTATATCCAACACCGTGCTTGTCCATGTACTTGATACGGGTGTCGGTGACATCGGTGATCTCCGCGGCGTGCTTGTCAGGGTCCACGGCGAACAGACCAGCCCACCACCTGGTCCTCTCCTGGAACCGGGGCAGGGCAAAAGCCTCCTCTAGAGCAACCTTTCCGAGCATGGTGAAAAGCTAAGGTGCAGATATGGAAATAACACGGATGATTGTGGTCAGGAAAGGGATGGTGGTTTCGGTCGAATGTGAAGACTGGTAAGCATTATAAGTAGAGTCCATTGCCGCACCGGTTTAGTCATCTTCATTGTGCCTTTGTCCTTTGCCCCAATCTCAAAGGAACATACCCGACGACTGAGACACATAATGCGTTGAGTTCATTGCTGAACTGGGCGAGTGACATCAACCGTCAGCTAAACAACGAATCAAAGGCGATGCTTGGATCGGGTAGAGGACTCCGAGTGCGGGGAAAAGTGTGGGGTGCATAACCATCTCGCCCTCGCGGGGTCCGGGGAGGTTTGTGAAAGCCGAAGCCGAACAAGTTGGAGTAACGTTGGATCGGATAATGCACCCAAACATCGCGGCAAGGTTCTGATTCTATTGGAGTCCTTGTCCGGCAGTCAAAGAATGAGATTCGGACATCAAATTGCCGGGAAAGGGGTCACATTATTCATCTATCCACCGCGCACGCTCTGCATCTCCTTGTTTTCCGACCTCTCCAAAGTTCTTTTCATCCACATTCTCATCTAGTTGTATTGAATAATTTCATATATAGATGCATATTGTGAAGCCAATATCATCAACAACCTCGCCGTTGTGCCAAGGCGGACTTGATGATGCAAGGCAGTATGGCGCTTGTGTGATATCCACTCTGCATTCACATCATAATCTCATAAGTCAGTCATTTTTAACTTCAGCTCGGAGATGTCAAAATATCAATCATCTCTACACATCCCGCGAGATATTTGATTAGCTTAAATATTCAAACTGCTGCATTGTCTCATTAGAAGGGTTATCCAGGCCATAAGAACAAGACATAAGCTTTGTTTGACCCCGTTTCGAATACTTAGATCGGCCTTCTTTCGAGCACGATTGTTCAAATCAAATAGTTTACTAACTACCCTCAACTAACAATGGTGTTTCCCTCTCTTGCAATGCTTGGTCGCATTCTTGAGTGCTTCAATAGCCCCATCATAGGCCGGATGGCGGCTAAAATCTGCAAACCACAAAAGAGCCGCACCTTGGCCTGCAAATACTGCGGGAACCCAGCTAAACGGGTCATAGAAATCCCAAATTGTGATTCCAACGCAAGCATCAACTTGAGCACAAGCACCAACCGACTTTGGTATCGATGTCAGCTTATGAACAGGGTGGGGGGTAGTATTAGGAAGTCTCGTTAGGGGCAGCTCACATTCTTATACGCTTCTTTTTGCCAGGCCAGATTTGTCTCATTAGCAGGCAACACCAGTCTCACATCCAACTCAGTAAGCGCCACTTCAACGCCTACCTCTTCGTAACTCTTCATCACTGCAATTTGAGCATCCAGGCTTGGGGCCTGGTGAGCAATAAGATGTGCTTGCATTCCGATGCCGTCGACCTTGATACCTTCTTCTTGAAGCATTTTTACAATGCGAATTGCTCCCTGGGACTTGGCACTGGGGGATTCGAGGTTGTAATCGTTGTAGTACAATTTTGCATTTGGGTCGGCTTTCGCAGCTTCCCGGAATGCAATTTTGATGTATTCTTCTCCGAGAACCTTGTAGAAGATGGATTCTCGGTACGTTCCATCTTCGTTGAGAGCCTCGTTGACGACATCCCACGCATAGCAGCGCCCTCGCCAATGGCCAGCAACCTTTTGAACATGCCTCTTGATGGCTTCCCTCAATGTCTTGGGCGTCCATTCTGTGGATTCAACCCAGGAAGCCAATTGGGAATGCCAGACCAATGCATGGCATCGCAGGTACTGGCCATTCTTGGCGGCAATTGCAGAGACAATCTCACCCTCCGTAAAATTAAAACGACCAGGTTCAGGCTCAACAAACGTCCACTAGGAAGGTTAGCTCTGGAAACACCACAAGGGGAGAAAACTGAGCTTGAAACATATCAAATTGTCGAGCTAACCTTTTGGCCATTTGTTGGCGTTGTCTGCCCAAACTCGTTCGTGTTCCTCAAGATAGCATTATATCGTGGGTATGCCTCCTCATAACCAGCACGTTCTCGCTGGCCTGGTGAGTCTGTGGCTGCGCCAAAATATTTGAGTCCCGCCTTCCTGGCCCAGAAGTTTAGTTGAGCCGAGGAAAATGGGAAAGATGACACGAAAACGTAGAGGATGAGCCGGTGGAACAACATGGTCAAGGTTGTATCGGGGAGTGTTATTTACTCAGACATTGCAAGAAAGCCTTTTAGTGAGTGAGGATTGGGCATTTATACCAAACATCACTCAGTGGAGAACCGGTCCGGACACCGGAGGGTATCTCACGATGCTCCCCTAATAGGCTATATTGAGATTATTTAGAGTTGGTTTTGCAGCCAATTATTCACACTAAAATCAACAACATGGAGACAATGCCTCTTCAGGTACGGCTCTCGGCTTTCCATTTACCACTTCCGGGGTGCGGGGTCGTGAATCTGCCGATTTCTCGTGCGCGGGGAAGAAGTGGTTGATTTTGCCGGCTTGGCGATGGATGAGATCTTCACACTCAAAGCGCAAATGATCCTTTTTTTCAAGTTTCCTAGAAATGGATAAAAAGCCCAACACTATTACCCGACTTCACAATACTGGTCAAATACGAACAACGGCGGTTGATCAAAAGTTCATCTTCAATAATTGGTTTGCAATTTGATAGAAAGATCCGTGCCAATATGCAACTGCAAGATCCGATTAGCCGACATGTCGGTTTTACCCCGCGTGTTTTGCCTGAAATTCTGCAGCATCGCCAACTCTAGGGTATCCCAGAGCTCATGGTCACACCACGGGTGGAAACGACATCAGGATGCACAGTGATTCTAACGAGACATGAAATTTTATTAAATCAATATTCTTGACATTTTTGGAGGTCAAAGGTTTTAAATTATGAGTGGATGACTTATAAAACAATCAACAGTTCCTAATCGACATGTATGAGTCGGTCTCGGAACAAGTGGGTAGGCACATCTCGTTAGATCGAACTGCTCCTTGGGAAAATATGTTCATAAATAATGCCCAAGAACTTTCTCTTTCTTTTGTTCCTTAAGTGAAAGCTAAATAACTGATACTGTTGCACGAAATCAAATATAGCCAACCAATAATAAGCAAGTTCATGCACACCTATAACTGACTCTCTTAAGATCGCTGGGCATTTAGATTCGAATGGACATCCCCGTACGGGTGCTCGTTTTAAGTTCTTTCATTAATGCCTACTCATGCATGATTTATAGAAAGAGGCCTGAAAATGCACAAAATGGCTTGATTTTGGGTAATGCCTCGCGATATGAAGTGATATATTTATCCCCTGTGAATAGTGCCGGCCAACCCATGGATGCATTCAAGGAGCGTAAGAAGAATGATTCTAGCCACGCTGCAGACACTCTCGTTGACTTGGAAGATGGCCCATCGGCGTTATTATTATATTTACAGCTAATAAGATAACATCACACAATACCAGTTTCGGCATGGAACCTGTGGAACCTTTTACGGAGTGACGCAAGGTGGGGGTTGGAGCCTCACAGACCCAAATCTTCGCTTCTAGATTTTGGATTGGGAAAACACCAAACGCCGAAGGAGTATTATGCTTAGAATAAGGTTGCGTGAGTGATTCCGTTTTGGGGATTTTAATTTTACGTCATCCTCGGGAGCACCAGGAGTTTGGAAAAAAAAAAAACTGTCTTATCTTTTGCAAAGAGGCGCCGGTTAGTCAAAAGGGGGCCAGCAAATTGGTGCGCGTCCATCTCCCCTATGAGCACGCACGTTCCATAATGTATCCACTTTGGCACCCATCAAACCCTGCAAGCCAGGTTGAACCTGGCCGGAAGACTCGGGTTGAAAGTGGAATTGTCTATTATACCCTGTGCTTTTTGTCACATGCCAAATTGGTCCAGCAGCCCATGAATATACCTAAAAGTAGACCCTCAAGCATCAGCAAAGTCTCCCTCGGCTTCCCTCCCAGCAAGTCGGGTGATATGATGAAGTTGGCTGTGGTGGATCTGTGACGTGGTTACGGGACGGAGCGGATTCAAACTAACAGAGCAATCATCAGGCGAGGCGCAATAATCACGTTACTGTCCAGGGCCCGATCCAAAGAAGGCCTGCCGTTCTTGCCGAAAAGTCCGATCGGACTCATTTTGATAGATAGTATAAAAGATAACTGATCTGCACCAAGATGAAGAATCCTGGTGTTTTTGGGGGTACCAATTCAAGTCGACACCAGAGACCCATCGAGATGTTTTTCGATTCAGGCCACAAGATGCAAAAGGAAAAGCCCGTGACCCCACCGGACACTGGGCTCAACGCATCTCCCTTTTCAATGAGCGATGATGATACTCTTGGTCCAGGACCAAAACGCTTGCCCTTTTGGCGTCTTCTTACCGACCATGCCCGTGTTAATGACGCCGTATCAAGCCACGAGTACCGAGGAAAAGGAACGACCGAGGACCCCTATATCATTACTTGGATACACGATGATGTCGGAAACCCATTTAACTGGCCCCGGTGGTTGCGATGGATGATCACCATGACTTCAGCGGTTACATGTTTTGGTGTTGCATTCAGCTCCAGTGCATACACGGGTTAGTCTACGCTGGTCAGCGGCCAAAGGAGAAGCAGAAGGCTGACCGAAAAACCTTTTTACCAGGAACTATGCGGGAACTCATGATCCACTTTGAAGCCAGCCAAACACTGATTACAGGAGGTGTTTCGCTATACGTCTTAGGATTTGCTCTTGGCCCCCTGCTCTGGGCCCCCCTTTCTGAGATTTATGGCCGTCAAGTCATCTTCTTCTTCAGTTATGGAGCGTACGCCGTGTTCAGTGCAGCCTGCACCGCCGACAACGGGGTGGCAACCCTACTAGTGCTACGATTCTTCGCAGGTGCATTCGGCTCTTCGACTCTTACCAACGCTGGTGGCGTTATTTCAGATGTGTTTGAGGCGAACGAGCGAAGTCTTGCAATGGGAGTCTTTTCGCTTGCGCCTGCCATGGGCCCGACCTTGGGCCCATTCATTGGTGGATATCTTGGTTCAGATAAGGGATGGAAATGGGTAAGTTGTGCCATCAATGTTTTAAAGATGCAAGTTTCAGGCAAGGCTAACAGGCAGGAAAAGGTCATGGGTTTGATGTCCATTCTGGCAGGTGTTGCGTGGATCTTGGGCTTTGCCATGGTGCCCGAGACTTACGCCCCAGTCATTCTCGAGAAGCGCGCCAAGCTTCTTTCCAGCCAGTCAGGAAAGGTCTACAAAACAGAACTCGAGGTGCAAGGAGGCCAGCAATCCGCTTTCAATATCCTGAAAAAGGCTCTGGTACGCCCTTGGGCCCTCCTGTTCGCGGAGCCCATCGTCTTCATCCTTTCGCTCTACACTGCCATCGTCTACGGGACATTGTACCTCCTCTTTGGAGCATACCCTGTCGTATTTCAACTCGAGAGAGGCTGGTCTCCAGGTAAAGGTGGCCTGGCCTTCCTCGGTGTTGCAGTTGGCATGTTTTCTGCCATCCCAGCTGTCGGAGCAATCAACATGTGGTATGTTGGAAAGGCGACCAAGTCTCCAGATGGAAAGCTCGCACCCGAATACCGTCTGCCAGGAGGCATGATTGGCGGGATCTCTCTCCCAATTGGCATGTTTTGGTTCGCCTGGTAAGTGTGTCGATGACAACTGTAAATTGGATGATTTTTAACGTCTTATGTCATACAGGACCTCGTACACCTACATTCATTGGATGTCGCCTGTTGCGGCTGGAGTTCCCTTCGGATTCGGCATGACCTTGATTTTTACCTCAGTCTTCAGTTACCTCATCGACTCCTACACCATCTACTCTGCGTCGGCACTGGCGGCGAACACAGTTCTCAGATCACTATTCGGCGCCGCCTTCCCCATGTTCACCAGGCAAATGTACGATAAACTCGGGACGCAGTGGGCCAGCTCAGTTCCAGCCTTCCTCGCCCTGGCTTGCACCCCGATGCCCTTTATTCTTTTTAGATACGGACCTGCCATCCGCAAGAGATGCAAGTATGCGGCTCGTGCCGCCGCGGCTGCTGCTACCGAAGCAGAAGACGCACCAAGAAACTAGATGCCAGAGATTCGCATCAACCAAAAAAAAAAAAAAGAAATCATAAACATATAGAACAATACTGGATATGGGGACACAACATATAATGAAATAGGGGAAACACAACAGTGTCATAAAACTACATAGATATCTTAGAACATGCTAATTGGGGCTCAAGGCCATTTGATAGATCAATAAATCACAAGATTGAAACTTTCATTTATCGTTCTTGGATGTGAAGCTGTGTCAGAACCCAATACCTTGACTGGCATAGCCGAAAGCAAGAACCAGGATCGGCGAATTAAAAAAAAAAAAAAAAAAAAAAAAAAAAAAAAAGAGACCGCGTGAGCTTTGCTACCTGGATCGGAGTCAGTCTTGATTACGCGTTTGGACCTTTAGCGGCCCAATTAATCGTGTGATGGGGCTCTGTCGGACTCTAAACAAGCCCGAAATCATCGACAGCTGCGTGGCGAGAAGATGCAGGAAGTCAGCACAGTGGGCTGACCGTGCCCGACAGATTATGCACAAAATCTCTTGGCGCCTGGGCGCCGGGGTGGCTGAGGCTTATTTTCAGGGGACTTTTGTATCCGTCTTTTTCGATATTCGGTTTCTTTCCTTGGTATCACGACGGCATTTTTACGCAAATTTGTATAGATTACTTTGGTTTTATTTCCTTCATATTTCTTTGATTGTCTTGGCCGTAGATCCATAAATTTCCAATGCCAGATTCCCAAAGATCCGCTATCTAGATTTAAGAGCCTCAGAACTCTTGGCTAGATGAGGTGATTCCTGGTGGGAAAGCTCGCCACCTTATCAACATCATCACGCCTGTGGCCCTGACCACCTCGGAGTGAGATGACAGACACTGTTCAAAACGGAAGGTAGCCGCAAGAAAAATAGAAGACGTCACGGAATTTCATGAGCCAACAAACAAAAGTGTGCGTTGACGAGAACCACCATCCAGTCGCTGGTGGAGGATGAACATCCTAGTCACCGCTTTCTCAGTTGCGCATCTGTCAGTAAGCCAGGAGTTTCAAGAGCCGATCTCTACTCCCGGTTTTCTCTTGTCCATGAAGCAGGGAACTGTACGTTTAGACGGCCTATCAAGCGTTGGCGGCTCTGCTCAGCTCTCACGACCACAATCAATGTTGCCCTCCAAACACGAGATGGCGACGATTATCCATGTTCACACCCACGACTTAAGATTCAGAAATGTCGTCATGCGCTGCAGCTCTCGTACGCACACATGCCACTGGTGCTCCCGAATTGTGGTGTGCCCCTGTCCAAAATTAGTCGGCCGAGTTCGTCCCTGACCGTAGCGGCGTGGGTCGACCTCGGCTCTATGTGGGTCCACGATCCCTGTTACACGACCGAGGTGCCGAGGCCGGGTTTGTCGTTGACATCTTACATTCACACCCCGAGTCCATCACCAGGTCTGATTGTCCCCGGATTTCGTGAACTATCATCCGTTGGAGAGATCTTGGTGTTCCCTTTTGGATTTTTTGCCGAGTTATTGTGCTTGTGCACGAGGAGTCGTTCAACTTTTTGACTGGCAGTGGCATGTACAAATATCTGTATTCAGCTGGTGAAGGAGGTCTGAAGCCGTTATCGCAATCGAATTGCACACTGTCATTCCATATACCATCGACAAATTCAATAGATTCTCCAACCTCGAAATGTCTGCAGCACCATCGCCGCCAGCTTCGTATTCGTCCCTCTCGTTGACGGACATCTCCGTCTCTCATGTCCCTGAAAGTTCCCCAACCGCGACCAAAGTCATCGTTATAACATTGAACCGACCAAAAAAGTACAATGCTGTCACCGAGAATCTACTTAATGAGATTGAAACCGTCTACAACCTGGTCAATGTAGACGACCGAGTCCGCGCTATTGTTTTGACCGGTGCCGGCAAGGCCTTTTGCGCCGGCGCTGATCTAGAGATTGGTTTCGGTGGGCTTCTAGCCCATAAAGAGACCGAGGAATCAGCGCAGAGATTCAGAGACCAGTATGCTTCACAGCTGAGATGATGAAATTTACCCCCTACTAACCCGTAATTAGAGGAGGCAGGGCTGCCCTGCTCATTGCCCGTTGCCCAAAGCCAACCATCGTCGCAATCAACGGCTCAGCTGTTGGAGTCGGGCTTACTCTCACTCTCCCCGCTGCAATCCGTGTTGCTTGCTCCGATGCAAAGATCGGAATGCCATTTTCCCGACGTGGACTTACGATGGAATCTTGTAGCGCCTTCTTCCTGCCACGCCTTATTGGGCTATCCAAAGCCATGCATCTAACTACGACGGGAAATACGTATCAAGCCTCGGACCCACTGCTCAGTGGACTCTTCTCTGAAGTCCTTCCTACTCCCCAAGATACAGTTGCACATGCAATTGCTCTGGCCTCCGACATAGCGGAGAATACTTCAATCATGAGCACGAAGTTGATGCGGGACATGATGCTCTATTGCCCCTCGACACCAGAGGAAACCCACGTGCTTGATTCGAGAACCTTTCTTTCTACAATCGGCACCCAAGACAACATGGAAGGGATAAAGAGTTTCATGCAAAAGAGAAAGCCAAACTTTGGTGGCACGATTGATGCAAAGCAATTTCCATTCTGGCCATGGTGGAATGAGGAGACAGGACAAGAAGGAAAGTCCAAAGCAAAGGCAAAAATTTGACCGAAGGACAAAGGGGGTAGAGATCAAAGATGGATGGCGCCAAGCCCTTGGCCCAACAAATTGTGTACGCAGATAGAGACACCTTGGACTCATGTAGGAATATCTTGTGGCCAAGCGATCGACGGAGTAGCCTCCCCGGGCATAAATCTTCCCATTTTCAATAAAGTGTTGCATCCTTAATATGATCCCCGAATCAAACATGAAGCTACAAAGAAGAAGACTTGGCCCGCGTTCGTCCGGTGTCGTGGCACGGAGATTACATGTGACCGAGCCGCTGGGCGTCCCGACAAAAGCAGAGCCTCGGCTGAGCCGGCCCGCTTCAGTTAGGGAAGTACTCCACCTTCTACCCCAACATCCATCTAGTGCAGTCAGTCTCATCCCCAATTACACAACAGACTACAATCAAAATCATAATCATAATCATGCCTCTGGATCGCACATTCAAGCGAGCCGCCGTTGCATGTAAATCTTGCAACTCGCGGAAAGTGAGATGCACTGTCACATTGTCTGGCCCGCCGTGTGCCAACTGCTCTGTTGACGGCATACCCTGCGAGGTGAAGAGTCGCAAGCGACGGAGGTGAGACTTCATCGACGTGAACATGGTCACTTATGCATTCTAATCCAACTCGAGGAATTCCAACTTGCTGGCCGAGTCGCCTTATAATCAAAACGCCTGGCAAGGCCAAGGGCCCATTCTCTCAGCGCTAGAGCCAGAACCGAGGCCGTGTATTGTGGTATCACCCAGTAGCAACAGTCCGGGGAATGGAGTATCTCCGGCTTCATGCCGTAATGACAGCCACTCAACTTCGTCACCGCACCCAGTGAGAAGAGCCACTGCGGAGCGTATGGCCCGTAACAATGAACGCCAGTCAAATCCGTCTCCAACAGTTGCAGAGTGTGCACCTACAGCAAGCCAGCATCCTGTTCAACCACAGTGCCCAGTCCTCGTAGAAGCTATTGAAGCCACCCCCACTCAATCTTCTGTTTCTTCAGCTACGCCCCAAGACAGTTCAGCGTATGCTGAAGCATTAGAACATGTTGAAAATGATGCGAGTGGAGTCCCATTCTACCCTGGTAAGCTACCTCGCCCCCCAATTGCCCTTTTGATGCCACGCACGTGCTTCGTGTGCAAGAATGACGACTGATTGCCCCATTCAGGTGATAAACGAGGTCCAGCTTTTGTTATCGACATCTGCGAACCCCACAGGTCTCCGAAAAGCAAACACTTCTTCGTTCCAATGCCTTCAATTCAGTCAATGGAACCAGAAGATGCAAATTATCTTCGCTCAAAAGGCGTTTTCGCACTCCCTTCCGACCACATTCGAAGGAGCCTCGTACACGCATACTTCCACCATGTACACCCTTTCTCGCCAATATTGGATGCCGGGGATTTCATTGAGAAATACGAGAAGGGTCATGTTAGCATCCTACTGTTGTGGAGCATGTTTATCGCATCTGCAAGCGTACGTGAAATTGATTAACGAATTAACATATGTTGACATGCTTGAATAGTTTCTAGATGAGGCCTTCTTCACAGATGACTTTTATCCCACGACGCTTGCACTCAAGCGAGCCGCGTATCAAAAGGCAAAAGTATGAAAGCGAACCACCTTTTAGTGCACACATACTAAGTGGCCCTCAGGCACTATACGATTTGGACTACGAGAAAGATAAGATGACATTGATCCAATCAGTATACTTGTTAAGCCATTATTACTCTAGCACCGATGACAGAACTGGACCTTGGCATTGGAACGGTATCGCAATTAGCTTGGCTCATACCATAGGGCTTCACCGCCAACCAGCAGGAGGATCAACTTCTCATGAAGTCCAATCCCTTTGGCGTCGTATTTGGTGGTCGATATTCTGTCGCGAAACGTGGTTGTCCCTCGGACAAGGCCGGCCCATGCGAATTTCACTTGACGACTTCGATATACACCTACCTGGATCGGACGATCTGAAAATCTTACTGTCAGATGCTAACACCGACATCCGCGGGAGTCTTCTCCCCGACGACATGTGCATATTATTCGACATATGGCTCTGCTATGTGCGTGTGACAAGGGCTCTGGGTGTCATCCTGACCAAGAACTACACCACAAAGGGTCCTGATATTTCCAGGTCAGACCTTGAGAACAGTGAGAATGAGATCCGATCTTGCTTTTGCATTCACATGGAAAATGCCAGGCGGAGCCAGGTTGTTGCGTCTCATCTCTACCAATTTAAGATATGCCTGCAGTAGGGAGGTCCCGGAGATTGCAAACAGCAAGTTACTAACACGCTTCCAGAGCTGTCATTATTGTACTCTATCGCCCTTTCCTTTGCGAGATTCCAGCCGCATTACCCAAGGAGGAGCAAGCATCATGGAGGTCGTTTGCCAGCCAGAAGGTCCGCATCGCTGCCTCGGAGGCAATAGGTGCCGTCAACTCAATGATGACTGAGGATCTCATCAAGTTTTTCCATACCATTACGTATGAACCGGGAATAAATCTCAACAGTGAATGCATGTTGACAAATTCGCAGGCTTTTGGCTCTCGGAGCACCGATGCAGATCTATCTCCTAGAATCCACTTCCTCCAAGCCGATGACACGCCAGATGGGGAAGCATAACCTTGCTCTCTGTATGCTTGCATTGGATGAACTTCGTAAATTATACATATCCGCCGACGTAGCCATGAAGCTATTTGAAAGGGCGCAGGCCAAAGTGGAGCAAAATATGAACCGTGAAAAGTCGCAGGTTTCAGAACCAAAAGAAGACACAGTCATTCCAAACCCGTCGGGCGAGAACTGGGCTCTTTTCGTTGAAGAATACGCCATGTCCGCCCCAGGTGTCTTTTCAGATTTTTGGACACCTTTTGCTGCCACATCATCGGAATTTGACCCTGATGTTACTTAGTGTGTGCAAATGAATACCATCGTGGATGATATCAGGCTAATATAGACGCAGCACTGATTCCTGGCTTGATATTCAAAGCATGGATCAACAAGAATGGACGATTGGGAGTTTGGGGATATCTTGAATACTTGAATTCCAGACTATTGCCTGACTGGTTTTAAAGACAAAAGACTTGATTTATTCTATGGCAAGATTATTAGCTGGTGGATCGCTATGGATATGATCTTCGAGTTGTCCCAATCTTCCGCCGAGCATGACGGATGAATTCCTATTAAGAACGTTATTGCCATTCGCTAGATTGATGGTCGCAAACTTGCAGTGGCTTATTTGATATTACATCAGAAAGAAATGACTGGATGAATAAAGTGGGAGTAAAATACCTCGTTGGATCTTGATTTATGAAATGAGGGGGCCAATCGTTCAAACAAATTCCCAGTTCGATTTGATGAATATTAATGATAATGCATGCCGTCGCTACTACTACAGATGAGCTATCTAGTCTCAACCTTTTGTTGAGATGTCGAAGGTGTTCCCTCAGGTGAAACAGACAACTATGAATACGACTTGACAACATGTAAATATGGCCAGTGCTGGTTTATGAACCGGGGCATCTTAGAGCCGCAAGACTAGGGAACTAATGATACTTGCCAGGTTCCGATCCATAAGAGTCCTATCCTAACCTAAAAGTCCTACTAGCAGGAGTTGTACTAGTTGAGGCAGCCCCAGTAGGAATCAAAATACTTGGTTTGAAAATGCTTCAAGGAAAGTATTATGTTAAGAAATAACAAAATCCAGCAAAGTCCACGAGGTTCAGAGCCGCTAAGAGCATCGCAGAAGCCATGTTCTGGGTCGTACAGTGTAATGTTTGCTTCCGTTGGTATGGTTGCAATGTGCTTGGCGATTGTCTGTAATTGGGTTAGTCACGAAGCTGATTCAACGATGTGTTCTAACAGGGAAAAGACTTGAGCTGCTCGCCACACCAGGGAGCCCGCAACATCGGCCACCTGCAACGCTGGGTGCTGGATTGATAAGCCTTACCAACTCATACACTGACCTAGAAGTTGCATCAGACTCCCGAAAACGGTTTTGGCCCCCCTCCACATATTCAGCATCAGATCCTGGTGGCACGTAGCGAGCACTATCAGATGCCTCCCCGCTACAATTTGATAAGGCTCGGATTTCTCTACGTACATGCTTATTTCCGTCCAAGGATACGTACACAAAGCGGGGATCTGACATCTGGCGTCGCATCGGAAGCACTGGAGATATTTCCTAAAATATTGCTTCATCCTTCAACACAAGCACGCCATTGTCACGGCTGGATGACTTGAACCCATGGCTTCATTTTCTTCAGCACACTAACCTAAATATTGTTAGTATCCAAACTTCCTCTGTCTCATTCCGTTCATGACAGAGTGGTACAGGGAATCTCAAAGACAAACAGGCTGACGGTGTCAAGACAGACCACTCTGGCTGGCAAACCCAATGTGCAACTAAAGTCTAGTGATTAGCAATGTCGGATTCAAATATCTCAAGCAGTCCAGTAGTGGATAATTCCAACACTACCTCAAGCAACAGAGATGGCTCAACACCTCGAGATCGATCCTTGGTTGTTCGCTCTGGTTCACAAAGAGCCCGACTTTGGTTCCAATATCCAATCCTGGCGGCCGGAGTCGCTCTTTTGCTTGGCCCATTATCGCTTTTCTGGACATGGGAATCTCCAGTCGACCCTACCAACTATGCCGAGCGTACGAGAAGGGTCCTGAAAAAGACTCCGTAAGTGCATCCCCAGCCATTCCTAGTCAAGTTCGTTGCTGAGAGTCACCACCAGCTTGATTGACGGCCATAATGATTTGCCGTGGCAATTACGCATTGAGTTGCACAATAGAATCTACGATAGTGGAGTGGACTTTGAAAAGAATTTACTTGGTCATACTGACATTCAGCGAATGCGTCAAGGCCAGGTTGGGGGCAATTCTGGAGTGTATATGTGGATTGCGACCCTACACAGCAGCATTTCGAAGATCCATCGGTAGGTAACGAGTATCAGTTCTGTAGCCCCCTCATTGACCGAATTTAGTGGGTTGTGAGAGACACCTTGGAACAAATTGATGTTACCCGAAGGTTCATTGATGAACATCCTCAGCATCTGCAATACTGCGATACATCCGCATGTGCCCGGCAAGCCTTCAAGTCTGGTCGCATCTCCAGTATGATCGGGATTGAAGGTGGTCACCAATTTGGAAGTAGCATTGCCAGCATTAGACAGATGTACAATCTGGGCGTTCGTTACATCACAATGACTCATAATTGCGATAACGCCTTCGGGACATCTGCATCTACAGTGGCGGCGGGCGGGCTAGACCAAGGTCTTTTCCCACTCGGAACCGAGGCCATTCGCGAGATGAACCGCCTTGGAATGATAGTTGACCTATCTCACGTCTCGCACCAGTTCATGCGTGATGTGCTCAGTATAGCTCGCGCGCCTGTGATATTCTCACATTCTGGAGCTTACAGCGTGGAGCCCCATCTTCGCCACGTCCCCGACGACGTATTACGATTAGTCAAACGAAATGGAGGCATTGTCATGGCCGTGTTTGTAAATCGATTTCTGAATATGAAAGATCCGGCCTCAGCGACGATTCATGACGTGGTCGATCATATCTTTCACATTGCCGATATTTGCGGATGGGAATGCGTTGGAATTGGAAGTGACTTTTCTGGAACACCTTATGTCCCAATCGGTTTGGAAGATGTGTCCAAGTTTCCAAATTTAATAGAGCTCGTGATGGATCGGGGTGCTACGGATGAGCAGATTCGATTACTCGTTGGGGACAATCTATTGCGGGTGTGGGAGAATATTGAACAGACAGCACGAGAGATTCAGGCCACGGGAGAAAAGCCGGTGGAGGCAGAGTATGATGAGAGACTGTGGCACAAAGGGCTCGAGAATTCCCCTTGGATGTTGAGAAAAAGTCGTAATGCAGCTCTCACAAATGGCGCTACTAACTTACCACACATGTTGAACGTTGACAAAGAAGGGAAGCATGATCCCGCCGTGAAACAGGTCTAGTTATCAGCCAGGTTAGCTAAATCCGAATGCTATTCCAAGAGGTCTCAGGCTAGACCAAGTTAGCGATCCCTGGTTCAGGCAAGACTTCTTGGATTGACCTAGTATTTGCTTCATAGAGGGTCAGATATGATTAATGAGAAAGATTTTGACATATTGACGGTCTGCGATGTTCGCTAGGGTACATGACCCTCCATCGTTGGAGACGAAACACTGATGTGCTTAATGCTAGACTTAATCTTGTATTTGGTGCCCTAGTATTCCTCTTGTTTTTACGTGTTACTCGCGCCAGATCCAACGGGATCTTCACTCTAATCATCCCAAAGGATTCCCTTAGGCCAGTTAGCGTGCGGGAAAATGGGACTGGCACCTTTGTCAAAATCGTTCAAGGGACCATGTCCAAACAAGAGTACACCTCGGCACCAACTCATCTCACAATACGCCACCAGAATGCACCGGATGCTCACCAAACAGTCATGGCTGGTTATCTACTTGTGTGCTTAGAACAGACCTCACAACTGTCGATTTCTCATCATATAACGGCCAACTGACGTGCTAACTGACTAATAATGTAATATTTCATTGGTGTGACTATCCTGTATGATTTGAGACCTATAGATACTTGGAAAGCCTCATCTTGGTATAGTTGATTGTAAATCGCGCTTCAATGCCCCGCTATCATGTAAAGGAACACCCTGACTTGGGTCGACCTGCATCCATGTGGTGTCACCATGGCGGTGTTGAGTCTGCAACCGAGAGGTAATTCATTTCGGGGACAAGTCAAAAACTTGCCAAGACCCTGTGGCCGGGCCATCGAGGAAAATCTATTTCAAGTGATTTGAATTAACATCAAAAGGATTTCAAAAGCCAATGCAGTTAATTGTAGCATTTGGACGAAGTTCCCGCAATGACATACACGTGATGGGCACGCTCGTATGACCTTGTATTCTAGATTCAACTTGGCAACACCACAGCAGTGGTGGTCAATTCGGTTGCGGCTGCAAAACAACTATTTCTTGGCCGACGCCATGCCATGAATTCTCGTCCTACATTCTACATCTTTCACAAGAACGTGAGCAAATCTGTGACAAGTATCGGGACCAGTCCATGAGACGAATCCTGCAAGAAACGGAGAAAGCTTGTCCACATCTTCAAACAACTTTCCACTTCTCTGAGTCAACTCAACATTCGCGCCAATGTTATTGGGCCTGGGTGTGAGTCTTTGCGACAGCCTATGTGAAAATGATGGAACGCAATACTAACTTCCGCCATAGTTCATCCTTGTGAGATAACCCAAGATACGATTGAGAAGAGAAAGGAGTTAGGGTGGCCGAAGAGTTTAGTACCCGAGGAAAGACCAGGACATGCTGAAGATATGGCCGGTGCTGTGTTATTATTGGCAAGTAGAGCTGATGGCATTGTACCAGTGACTGACCGAGGTAAGCTTGGTACCGTACCAGCCTCATACTGACTGACACTCGGTATTAGGAGTATATGCCTCGACAGTTTTAGTTATTCGCGTTTCATCAGAACATACTGTTAGAAGAGCGGGGGAGGTTGCGAAAAAAAAAACCCCCTCTGATAGAGCTCTATGAGCGGTACTCGCCAACGAGGTACACCTCGGCTGAGCTCATGATGACGACGTCAACGCCATCTCGGAATTCTTCACGTGAAGCCCAATCCAACAATGATTCCGGCAGTTGAGTTTGGATTTACAATCAACCTATTGCTTCTATTTGTAATAATGCCAAAAAGAAGGCTGTGGAAGATCACAACATTTCTTCAGGATAGCCGGGCCGTCGGTCCGCCGCCAGGCGAGCCAGGGCTACAGAGACTCTGCGCCCAATCAAAAGCAGATGTCGAGAGAGTGAATGATCCAGCCATTGAATATCATGCAAAAACTCAGAATATCGGCGGAAGAGAAGGTTCACGGGGTTCTGTAAAATACGTCAGCACGGACGAACTTCACTGCGTGGTGCGAACATAAATATATTGGCTTGTCACTGATTTCCGATGCACAACAACCTTCAACAGAACCATAAAGCAATACTTTCAGACTGCAGTGCCATTTTTTCCATAACCAAAATCCAATCCGCCTTGACCCTTGTCCATTCGAAAATGCCTACCTTCGTCATCACTGGTACTCGATCAGGGGTCGGTCTCGAAACCGTTCGTCAACTTTCCTTACTGCCAACAAACGTTGTGGTGGCTGTTGTTCGCGACTTGACTGCAGACCTCTCTCTCTTGAACGAAGTCAAAGTCAAAGCCAACAGTAAGCATAACTTTCACATCATTGGGTGTGATATCTCTTCCGAGGACTCGATCGCTCAACTACCCACGCGCCTTATTGAAGCTCTGGGGCCCGACTTCAAAATCGACACTCTTATCAACAACGCCGCAGTCTTGCATTCAAGAGACCATACAAGCTCATCCCTTACTTCAGAGAGTCTCGTATCGCATTTCAAATCTAATCTGGTAGGGCCAGCTCTGGTCACTCAATCCCTGATTCCGCACTTCGCAAAAGGCGCAGTCATTGCAAACATCAGCTCCGGCGTTGGAAGCTTGGCTATGCTCTCAAATGGACAAATCACGGCCGAGATTACTCCATACAGTATCAGCAAGACGGCACTAAACATGCTTACTGTCCACCAAGCACAACATCTAAAATCACAGGCCCTTGTGGTCGCAATTGATCCTGGTCACGTTAAGACTGTGATGGGTGGGCCAAATGCAGTGACTGAGGTTGAAGATAGTGCAAAGGGAATCCTCAAAGTCGTCACTGAACTGATACCCACAGATACCGGGAAATTTTTCCTATACAATGGGGCTGGGTTGCCCTGGTAAATAGCACTCGAGTTGATTGGCCCAGCTTGATGGGCGTCAGGCCGAAGAGTGGTGATACAGGAATCAAGTCACGTTTATCGGACGAATGGAACTGGTTATCTGCAGGTTGTATTTTGTATTTCTCTGTGATTCTCTCTTTTTAGCTAGAGCTCACAATGCCAAAAATTAGCATTCTTTCTACTTGAATAATTTCTCGGTCTTGTGACTCATGACGAAACCATGGGCGATTCTACTAGCTAGCTTGATTGATGTTGTCGTAGCGTTTTGTTCTGGTTCTTTAAACATCGCCTGATCTGAAATTAATAGTTCTGTGACAACCAAACACTAGACTCGATAAAAACTATCTAGCCGCTTATCATGGACTAAATCTACGCTCCTAAACTAACGTCAGGAATCGTCTTGCTTTCAGATACCGAGATACTATATCGCACTTGTCAAATGGTATCACAGTTTCATAGAACATCGAAATATTGTAAAATAAATAGAATTCAACATGTACTTTCATTACGACATGTGCTTACAATAATGTATCAATACAGATGAGTATAATGCCAAAACCCAACCAGTACCCCCCAGTAGCCCTAAAACCTGTACATTTCCTATGCTCTTTTTAAGTTTTTATCAATCGCCATCTCCACAGTCTTTCGAGCTCCAGCCTGTGCCATCTGGCAACCTCTACGGCTTCCATCGCCCAATGGGCCGCTGACTCGCCAAATCTCGCATGGACGACCTCCTCGAGCTTGTCCACGGACCACGCCGTGGATGGGTCTTTCTCCTCCGGGTCCGTCTTCGTATCGGTAAATATATACTCAAACACTTTGTCGAGCGGCATGACCAGCCTCCATTGAACATCTGCCGATGTCACAGCAAGCATACCAGCACCGATGTTGATGACGTGGAAGTTCCAAGCTCGGCGGGAATCTTCGTGGGTCTTGTATGGTCGAATTAGAGATTGGCCTTGGTAATCTTGAATTAGGTCGGATGCGATGTATGAGTCCTTCATGCTCAAGGAGTCGCTATTAATAAGAAGATCGAGAATAGTGGGTAGAATAGAAAGAGAAGTGCCGTTAACCTCGTACTGGAACCGAGGAAGCTGTGGGTGCCTAAATACAATCGGAACTCGGAATGCGCTGAGATGGCCGACGTCGTAGGTTCCCAGTTTGTGGTAATCCTCTTTAAAGGCCTGTCCGTGGTCGCCGGCGAAGATGATGAGTGTCTCGTTGGTAATTTTTAAATCGTCGAGAAGCTGCATCAGCTCTCCAAGCCAGGTATCGTGGTACCGGACAGTATTAAGGTATTTGTTCAAGTCGGTGTGCCAGTTGTTGGCGCCGTCAGTGGGCAAATAGTCCTCCGACTTGAACCATTCTGGAACACCCCAAGGGTGGTGGGTGGTGCTTGTGAAATGCGATAGCCAGATTCGCTGGTTGCTGGCGGTGGCATTTTTGATGTAGTCCCTGATGTAGGGCTTCAATACGGGTTCGGGCAGACCGAAATAGTTGACTTCCTTGTATAGGGGGCTCGTCTTGTTGAATCTCCAATCCTCCTCCAGTTGCTTTCGGCAGACGATATGCTTGAATCCGATCTTTTGATCGAAGATTTCCTGTCGATCGTAAATCTCCACCTCGGCTTCCATCAGGGCTGGATACCACGGCCAATTCCTGAAATCATCAGAGGATGAGTTGTCGGGCCGTTCTCTGTTCCAGAGATCCATAATCTGCGTGATGCATGGCTGGTATGCGTCGGTATCGGCTTCGTCGAACTTTTCCACGGGGAGTGGCCAAACACCGCAGTGGCTCGAACCAAAGCTCTTTGTCGACAAGCTAGCCATGGTGTAAGATCCGACAACGTTCACACCGCCGTAGCCTTCTTTTGTCTCATCCTTCCACTTCAAGTCCGGGGAAGTATAGTCCTTTCCTTTCCAATTTTTAAAGTTTCCTGAAACACCTGTGAGCTTCTCGGTATGTGGTGTTAGTTGAGATAGCAGCTCGTTAACACGATTCCTATCCTTGGCCTCGTTGGCGTTGAGGATGGTTTGATGGAGGTTGGAGCCTTGACGAAGTGGAAAGAGTTCTTGGCGTAGACTCTCCATGAGAACGAAGATGACGTTCTTAATTTTAACTGAACCATCACCAAGTGCGTCCTTTAGAGGCTCTAGAATGTCGTTGTCGAGATTAGATATTTTTAGGGGATCCTCGACGGGGTTGTAGAATGGATCCTGAAGGTCTAGACTAGGACATTGATGCTTCCAATGTTCAACAGCCGAGCCATGAGATCCGGGAACGCGAGGGTCGAATCTCTTCGGATCCCACCGGAGAAATCCACGAGGCAAGTTGTCGGGCAGCCAATCGGGGCGTCGCTGTCGGTATTGGTTAGCGAGCTCGCTGTCCTCACCGGGTGCCCAGCCCTTGAAATCTCCATGGGCATTCAGCCATCGCGATTGGGCGATGAGATCGGGGAACGGCCACTTGTTCTTGACAATTCTTCTTTGTTCAGCGCAGTGATCCTCCTCGGCCATGAAGATATCCAAGAAATGAATGGGCAAAGTAGCCGACATGTGGGTGTAAGGCTTCTTTGGTCGGATGATGGATGTGACAGTGAGGAAGACCAGTGTAGCAAACTTGATCAGCCCAGACAAGGTTGGCAGGGCACATCGCAGTCGCTTCGGCTTTGCAGCGGATTGTTTCTCTCCATTACCAATCAACCTGTGCGACTCTGAGCCATCATTTCCGTGCAGGTCAGCGTCTTCAGAAAGCTGGGTCGTGACTTCGGCATCATGTTCAACATCCTGGGCAGAGAACTTTGCGCGGCGGCGGTTGACGATATACCTCTTGATGCGTCTCGGAACTGGAGAGCGATGATACTATTAGACCCCAGATATAATGCATGCAGCTTATTGTTGTTGAAACGTACCGATGGCAAGAATCTCGTACACTCCCGACAGGAAGTCTCCCACCACTCTGTACACTGTATTCTGGACAAACCATGCAACACCGACGACAAGGCCGGCGCATGCTGCGACACCCCAGATGCCAGAGAGGAGAACCTTGATGCTATCCTTGTCGGAGGCAAAGTCTTTGGCCTCGTGCCATTCCACCTCGGCACCAGTCTTGAACCAAAAGCCTAGCTGGGATGAGCCAGCGGCGAGTGTTACGACGCTGTCGCAACAACGTCAGTGTTGAACGGCGCCAGTCGGGCGCGAACCTACGTGATAAAGGATCCCACTATGCCGGTGGCCAAAGTGAACCAGCTCCTCACCGGACGCAAGAGGAGCCTAACGATGCATATCGCGAAGAAGTCGGGCAGGAAAAAGGTGGACAAGTAGAGGAGGAATGACAGGAACGGGACGGTCCAGGCATAGGTGAAGAGAAGGACGACCTTTGCAGAAATTACAGAAACAAAGAACACCGAGAAGACAAACGAGACCGAAGGAGAATACATTGCGTCAAGCAGACGGACGGAACGAGAGTGAGGAGAAGGACAAAAACGAGTTGGCGAGCCAGGCCGGGCGTTGAAGAGAGTTTGTGGTCGCGTGCATGGTGTGCCATCAGACAAGAGTGTCTGGGGTAAGACGGATGCTAGCGTGCCACGGCTGCAATAATCTGCGGCAACTCAGCGGGGAGTTCGTATTGAGTGGCTGTGGGACCGGCTCCCCTGGTGGATGCTATTACCATCCGTAAATAATGCACGAAGGCTGGCTACGGAGCGCTATTGTTCATGGGGCTTTGTGGCAATCTACTCCCGACTCTTACACAACAAGCCACAGAGGAGGCTGATGGCGAGGCGGTGACGGGTTAGTGTCCTTTTCTCTATCCGAATTCGCCCCCAAAACGCCCAACTGGCTGGCTGTTGGTTCATGAGCGCGGCCCTCGTCTATTCAGGGTTGCCTGCTCCTTGCTCCTAGCTCCTTGCTCCTTGTCTCAAATTCTACCTGCTAAGGGAAAAAAAAAACAGCGATCCTTTGGGGGTGTGGCAGGGAAAATGGCAGGCCGGGAAGCAGCCAACTTGTCCCCCGGAGGCCGAAGGACCCGTCACCACATTTTCGTATGGACGCCGTCCAGAGCAAAAGGGGTTGATGATGGGATCAGGATCACCCTGGGCACGCGACATGCTGCTCCAACCAGTTTAAGGTGCCCCCTCCCCCCTAGTCGTCCCGAACTCCGAGGAAGCTGGGCCGGGCAGAGCTTCCTGGGTCCGGAGATGATTGGTTCTGAGGGCTACACGTTACGTTAAAAATTTGACTCTCAGATCCTTAGGGCGATCAAGCAGATGAGAGCAAATGGGAATCCCTGTCGAAACGATTGGTCCTCAGGCGCGCATCCTCGATTGCGACTTTGGCTCTGCCTGGTCTTTTCGGATATCGTACCCTCCTCATTGCTCGCCTGCTCCTTGGGCTGCCTCTGCCTCGTTTTGGTCTCATTTGGCCACTTTTTTGACACACGACCATGAATCAAATATCTGCCTAGCGCTGACATTCCCGCCTCAGCCGGTCATCGCCCAGTCCACTAGCTTGCGGGAGAGCCCCCCGCGACCACTGGGCTGACTACAACAGGACATCGATACGTCCTTTGGCCTTGAGCAGCCGCCTGCGTTTTGATCAATGGTTGAAGCCTGAAGCTTGACGCTTGTTGACGCTTGACTGTCCCCCTCTGGGGTGGCGGCGTTTCAGTGCTTTTATTGTTGACATGCCACGGCGTGTAACAAAGACGGCTATTCAAGGGGTGGGTGATCATCTTTTCGGTGCTTACCTCCCTAAACCAAGGTCCCCCTCCATGGTCCCCGTGGCGCCCGCACTCGGCCGGGGTGCACCGCTGCGGACGGTCTGCGCCGGCAAGTCATTCTTATAGCAAGAGAGATTCTACATATGCGGTTGGAATGGAATGCAGGCTACGGACTACTCCTGCATAATAAAGGGACGCTGGCAGGATCCCGCCTCTCATAAGCCAAAGCCCATCAGCCAAAGCCCATCAGCCAAAGCCCCATCCCATCGTCAATCAATCAAGCACCACGGCCACGGAGACACGATGCGATGGACGTGATGACTTGTGAAAGGGGGCTGGTCCCCGAGCCCTGCATCGGACATTGCTCATTCAGCCCCAGCGGCAAAGCAACATTTCTGACTGAAACGCTGTTGATATCCTGATGAACCTCCTCACGAGGGCCCCTTCACGAGGCCCGACAGGGATATTCTGCCGCTTAACCGAGCTGAGCAGCCCTAGGCCCCGTTTATTTACCGAATTCCTGCGCCATTAAGGTTAAGCTGGGCGTCCCCGTACCTTTTTGATCACTTCGCCGATGTACCTAGCTGGGACTGCGCTAACATTTATAATGGGAACACGCCTATCCTGAAAATGGAAAGGAGAGCGCGCGGGATGCATTCTCTTCTACTTCCTTTTCTGGATACGTGAACATGTCATGGAAAACCTGTTTGTTTGAACACACGACAAACGTCATTCTAAGGCTTGATGGGAACATCTTCTGCCTCCTGCAAGCCCAGCCGAAAGGACAAGGACAGGACCACCATCGCCCCAGCCTTGACTATGCCGGCTTCGCAGCACATTGGCCATATCTCAAATTTTGGCTGCAGGTGCATGGATTGGGGGATCCTGGTGGTATCGACCGGCCTGTCCACTCCCAAGGGGGGGCTGCCATTTCTATCTACGTACCTACCTCAGGAAATGAATGCTGAGCCCAGGAAAAAGAAATGAAGTGCACATTTAGCCACACGGAGAATACGCCATAAATATAGATGGATGGCTCTCGTCTCCTCCCTTGTGCCTCAGTACATAAGTAAGTGTATCTACTATGGTACTGGCCACTACCACTCGTGGATCCAGTTTTTCTCCTTTTTGAGCCGGCCTTCTCAGTCAACTTCCCGATTGGGACTGGTGGGTGAGCCACCATTTGAACCCATCACACTTCTACACGGTAATAATCCTTCCCTTCCTGCTTCCCTCGATCCCTGCGCCTCCTTTGCCCAATTTCAACTTTAGATCCGCGCGTTTGCTCGACGAGCCTGTTCCGCGTAACATGCGGGGTAGGGGCATCAGGCCTATTTTGGGCACCCTCATGATCAACACGGGCCTCTCTTCTTTCATTTGAAGCAAACGTCCGCCTTGCTTCATTTGGTTGGGAAGAATCGTCGCAGTCGAGCTACATCTCTCTGGCCAATCCCGCCATCCATCGCCTCGTCAAACTGGCTATTTGTATGATCTGCTGACAAACTAAACCGCGACCGCGCGCATCCCTTTGCACGCGCTCATGGAATGAAACATGGCTCTGTGCTTTCATGCCGAGAAAAGGAAAGGCGTGAACGCCATCAACTCCTGACGCCTCTGTGCTCGGAAGTGGAAGTCATCAACCCTGTTGCCTCAAGTTTGCCGGTATAATCTCCTACACACGCCCACGTGCGAAACGCTTCGCCCAAAAGTAGCCGTAACGAATGCCAAACTCGTTGTTCACATCATAGCGACGAATCCTTGGCTTCAACGACTTGGAACGAACGAAAAATTCAATGCGAGTCAACACAGCGACATTAGACTAGATTGGAGCCACAAATTTCTGAGGTTCGGGACTGTCTTTTGCGAAGTTCTCGCCCATGCTGCATTGTTAAAATTAAATGTGAAATCAACTAAGCACTAAATTGTCGTGGTTGTTGGCACATTGCAAGACATGGTGCAAACTTGATCAGCTGTGTGGCGAATGATTGCAGCCAAACACTGAAAGCAACAAAAAAAAGTATCCAATGCTACGTTCAGTTGTGCATTACAACACTAGACACTGCTGAGATGCAAAGATTCATGCAACGCACCTTGAAACGTCTCCGCGGACCTTTGGAACTGCGTCGGTCCCAGGAAAACGTGCCATAGTGCACTGATATTTGGGTCGCATCAGTGGTTCTTGTCTTGAAACATTACAACATGAATGGAAACGGTATGACAGCCAGAAAAACCATCACTAATCTTAGAAACTGTAGGCCAAAACTGTATGCTTTCTGATCCAGAAGCGTTATTGGATATCTGTCCGTCTGAAAGCTAGCCACGCGCCTTGCGCCTTACACATTTCCACGCCTTAGAGTCTACGCCTTACTACAAGTACAACCTCAACTGATCCTAGACCTCTCATATGCCGGCGTGCCCATTCAAGGCATTTTCTTTACCCAACAGTGACTCAAATTCGTACGCTGCTGTATTATTATCAAGCTTGATTTCCAGCATTGCATCCAGACACTGTAGCAAAGACTCTCCAATTTGAGCGGTGCAAGCCCTTTCCTATATAAATAAGTTTATTAAAGGCAAAATGGCACCTGGCAGTTAGATGGCTCCCTTGGATGCATCCAAGCTACGACTGAACTTCGCGACCAAACCCAAGAGTGTTCCTGCACTCGACTCGCCTGAAGTTCTTGATATCAAGGCGACAAGCGACCATATGATCCTGGCCAAATAGAACTCAAAAGATGGCTGGGACGCTCCTCAACTTTTACCTTATGGTCCCCTCTCTCTGATGCCGTCGGCCAGTGCTCTGCAATATGCTACTCAATGTTTCGAGGGCATGAAGGTCTTCCGTGGCCACGACGGTCGACTTCGCCTGTTTCGACCTGAATACAACTGCAGTCGTCTTTTTAACTCTGCTGCACGCATTTGTCTTCCTGTATTCGATGCTGCTGAACTCCTGAAGCTCATCCATAAGATTTGTACCATCGAAGCACCGAAATGGCTTCCCAAGGAGCAGCAGACTGGATCAGCACTATACATCAGGCCAACATTGATCGGCTCCGATGACAGCCTTGGATTCAAATTACCCGACGAAGCCATTCTATGCCTATTCCTGGTGTATTGGCCTGCACCAAAGCCCAATCTCGTCGCCAATGGCACACCGGGTCAACAGGGCTGCAGGCTCCTGGCCAGCAACGGATCCACCGTACGAGCATTCCCTGGAGAAACTGGGGAAGCAAAAATCCGCGCAAATTACGGAATATCGTTGCTTGAGCACCCTCGAGCCAAAAGCGAGGGCTATGACCAGATCCTGTGGCTGTTTGGTGAGGACCGACAAATAACTGAAGCCGGCTCTACCAACATTTTTGTCATCTGGAAGACGGCATCAGGTTCGCTTCAATTGGTCACTCCTCCTCTAGACGGTGACAAATTGATCCTCGCGGGAGGTACAAGAAGAAGCCTTCTCGAGCTGTCGCGCAAGATGTTTACCCATGATCGCGTAGACGGCGCAGCAAAGTGCGAGGTTTTGGAGCAGAAAATCACCATGTTTGACGTCGAAAAGGCGGCGGATGAGGGGCGGCTTCAGGCCGTCTTTGTGGTGGGAACCGCATTCCAAATTCAATCGGTGAGGGAGATTGGCTTCAATGGCAAGGATATCAAGATCGCGGTCGAAGAGGTACCGCATGTGACCATTTTGAGGGAAAGACTGGCGGGCATTGTGTATGGAAATGAAGAAAGCGCATGGATGTCAATCGTCGACGAGAGCTGCAGCGCGCTTGGTCAGGTCGATTAATACGATGGAATTAGCCTCAACCAGTGTCCCATGCTCTACTCTTTTGCAGCAGACTACATAGTATCAACCAGATTGGCTGAATTCACAAAAATGCCCAATCTGGCAATGACTTTCACACAACCAAACCCGCCTCAAAGCCGAGATCGGATCCGTCCCACCCAAACTGACCCATCCGCTAGCACCTCACTGCACCAGCAGCAAAGACTAACCACAAAAGGCTTGACCGCAACCTATCTCACGTCAATCGCTCTCAGATTCTTCGTTTTTGAAGACCAGGGCATTGAACACGGCTACCTCCAGCCGCCAAAGTACGCCGTCTCCCTTCAGAAATGCTTCCTCATCAAGAAACGAGTCCAGAGGAGCCGGTGCAAGTGGAGAATCTTCCCGACGAATCCTGGATGGCCTCGCCAGGAATCTCGGGGCCTTATCAGGATGGTGAGTGCCCCTGAGCCACGCCCAACGTACAGTATCAAGTGTCTTATCCGTCAATTCTGGGGTACAGCCTTGGGCTTGGATTTATCCGAGCTAGATATGAGGCTTGAATCAGTCGGTTCCGGTTACCAGGGTGGTTATGGGCCATGGAGCGCCGGTCCAGCCAATCCCTGGGATTTCTCAACTCCGGACGACCTATCTATCGGACAGGCACAAGACATCTCGGATCCAGAAGCCGTTCCTTTTGATCCTTCCTTCGCTACGGACTATCTGCGCTTCGATACTCCCCCCAGTCGGCAACGAGAGCAGTTATCTAGCGAAGCCCCCTCCGTCGGCCATGCCACGCCATATTCTGGCACTCTCTCAGCCAGGTTCCTCTCTATGTCCGGCCTTGAGAACCAAATTCAAAGTCCTCGGCAATCCAACTTTCAATCTCAAGGCTTCAACTTTCCGATTCCCTGCAGCCCCCACTCGACTCTTCCACGCCGCCGAAGCCGATATCTACGGGCTTCCCAGAACTCAACCTCGCCAATTGCTATCCCTTCGCCGGCAAAAGATAGCGCCCTAGACCCTATGCAAAGATGGCAGGATTCCCCCCCCGAGACTGAGGCGGCTTCGTTGACTGCGATTGCCGGTGCGTTGCGAAATGCTCTCCCGCGCCCCAGCTCCTCTGAGAGCTTGCGAGGCCGCAGAGTCATGACCAGAGTCGCCTCAGCCACAAGTTTAAACAGCGAAAGAACTAGTCACTCTTCCAGGTCTGCAAATTCAGCTCTCTCTTCCTTCTCAAGAGACTTTCTAACCCGTTCAACCTCGCGCGGGGCTGTCACCAAATCGAAACGCGCCAAAGGCACTTCCTACGAACGACGAACCTTTCAATGTACCTTCTGCTGCGATTCGTTCAAAAGCAAGTACGATTGGACTCGCCATGAGAAATCTCTCCATCTAAATCTCGAGGGATGGATCTGCACGCCTCATGGAGGCGCTGTCATATCGCCCACCACTGGGGAAAGTCACTGCGCGTACTGCAACATGCGCTCTCCCACGCTAGAACATCTCGAAACTCACAACCACGACGCATGCCAAACAAGCAAGGCCCCTCACATATTTAACCGTAAAGATCACCTTGCCCAGCATCTCAGACTAACACATCAGTTGGAAACTCTACCTCTGATTGACGACTGGAAAATCGAGGCTCCGCCAGTGACATCACGATGCGGTTTCTGCGATGCTACGATAGACACATGGCAAGACCGCGCAAATCACCTAGCGCAGCATTTCAAAAAGGGGAAAACTATGGACGATTGGAAAGGGGACCATTTTTTTGAACCATCCATCGCAGAAATGGTTATGAACGCAATCCCTCCATATCTAATTGCAAATGAGGCGAAGAGCCCAGTGCCTTTCTCTGCTACAGACTCGAGTTCCAAGGACCATGTATCGCAAATCCATAAATCTCAAGAGACCTGGACCGCCGACACTCTAGATAACGACAAGAACTTTGACGGGGAGCCATCATCAGGGGCAGGGGAAAAGGCAGAGGCAAACGGCAACACCGCGTCGTTTATCCAAATATTAACCCTGGGATTGGGGCGTTATGCGCGAAAACAGATGCGGCTCGGCGTCATGCCAACAGACGAAATGTTTCAAACAGAATCAAGAAGGTTAATATTTGGAACAGACGATGCGTTTGAGCAAACCATTGCAGACAATAGCGAGTGGCTTGCTGCGTTTCGATCGGAAAATGTGAGCAGAGGCGCTGAAGAATAACCAACACTCTATAGCCTCAAAACTCAATCACATGAGATTCATTGCGTACTATTGGTCAATTCCGTATGCTTCTTCTCCAAGTGTAGTATACCAAACGCCGTAGCTGCCTCGAGCAACTAAAAGATTGCCTGTGTAAACTCGGTCCTGCCAACAGGCTCCGACTTCGGAATTGTGTGTCCAATCAAGAAAATATTGAACATCAGAAAGTTTGAGAGAGGGCGTGGGAATGTCAAAAACTACCAGATAAGGGCGTGAGGAGTGGGGCACAGGGCGTGCGCCTTCAACACCATGTCTAGGAAGGGCGTGGTAATATTGTGGAATTCCAGATATCGACAGGTATAATCATTTCCCATAGGGTTTTCAGCGTTTTCGTCATTTCACAGACTGATTCATTCTTCGTTGAACGATGCATTAGTTCAATGTTGCACTATTTACTAGTGTACCGCCAGGACGGTTGAGCAACTACAAATTGGTATAAGAAACTTGCTGAAACGTGGCAAAAGAAGAACAGATTCCGACAACAACCTGAACGGCTCAAGATCTACAGAAGAACAGAAATTTGGAAAATCCACCTTCGCCAAGTGGTGAACTAGCTCTTGCACCACAACCATCCTTGCAAGCCCAGTTTAATGTCCATAGGCCTCCCTCAGCATGAATCCCCCCAGGGAGGTCATATGGCTGTCTATCGGTTCCAGCCCAGATTCATCTTCATACAACATATCATCATATAGAGATGGCCCCCGTCGAGTGCTAAACGGTTAGGATTATTCCATAAATCCGGGCCCTTTGATGCTGCCTCCCGCATCGCTCAGTCCGGCGACGGGTCGGTTGTAACTAAATCCTGCAAACATTTGTTGCATAGTCTGAGAAAGAACGGGGCCCTCAACAAAAGAGTCTTGAGGTGTCTCTTCTGTGAAGATGGGCTCGATGTGTTTCGTATCCGCAGCATCAGCCTGCGCAAGTCAATAATCAGTGATGTGGGTCATTGTAGAATTAAGGAGTTTGTGCTTACCACGTTCGGTTTGAAGGTTGGCTCGTACTTCCGCTGGAGCAACTTTCTCCAGTCAATATCCTGGAAGAAAGGATGCGACTTGATTTCAGCCGACCCATTGGCTCCGAGACGTCGGCTGGGGTCTCGGTCAAGAAGTCGTGTCAAGAGATCTTTAGCTGCCGGGGGTACTATTTCAGGTCCTGGGAAGGCGAGCGGCTGTGAGAGGATCTTCCGATACATCTCATTTGTTACTTCGTCGTAGAAAGGGGGCAGTCCTGTTAACATCTCGTACAGCAAGACCCCAAGGGTCCACCAATCAACAGTTTTGTTGTACCCTTGACCGAGCAAAACTTCCGGCGCAAGGTACTCTGGAGTGCCGCAGAACGTGCGGGTTTGATCCTCGTCCTTCATCTCCAACTTGCACAAACCGAAATCGCAGAGGGCGATGTGGCCCTGGTAGTCGAGCAGAATGTTTTCGGGCTTCAGGTCTCGGTAAATAACGTTAAATCCGTGCAGGCACTCAAGTGCACAGAGAAGTTCGGCAGTGTAGAAACGAGATCGATTGATATCAAATCGTCGTTCGACTGTGAGATGATGGAACAACTCTCCGCCATTGACAAAGGCCAGCACAAAATAAAGCTTGCCGGGTGATTGAAAGCTGAACTTCAGCGGGACAATGAAAGGGTTGTTGATCTGTGCGAGCACAGATCGCTCAGCCATGGTGTGGGTGACTTCGGAGCGTGAGATGATTTTCGATTTTTGGATCGTTTTCAAGGCGTAGATGCGATTCGTGTCCTTCTTCCGAACTTGCATCACTTTGCCGAAGCTGCCTTTGCCGATGACTTTGAGGAGATCAAAGTTGGCAACACTAAGCTTTTGCTCCAGGTTTTCCTTGTACTCGACTCCAATGCGGATTTTTCCTGTTCCGTATTGTAAATTGAACCAGCCAACTCCAGCAAACCCTCGCGACAAATCCTGGTCATGACCAGATCCAGCTGGGCTGGAAGGGTCCATGGGTTCGAACCGTGGGTTTAAACGAACGATTCCGAGGAATATGTCCTGTGCCCGGCCCGAGCCAGGCGCGGCATCGGGGTTTCGTATGAAAAGGTGGACGACAAGTTCTGAAGGTCCTGACACATCAAACTTGTACTGAGTGTTGGAGCCAGCCCAAAAGGGGTTCTCTGGGTTTCCATCGACAGCGTTGATGAAGATCTGAACCTTGTCGAAGTCTACCAAGGCGTATGGCATGTACTTGCCGGAAACTCGGCCATGGTTGGTTGCTATCCCCCTAAATCCACGTCCCGACGAAGAATGAGATGAAGCTACGCCGCCATCATTCATTCCAGAGCGGCTTCCATTTGAGCGAGAATTTGAATGGTGGTGGTGCGATGAGAAGATGTTTTGGTACTGTTCAGGGAGCGAGAGGCCGCGAGCTTCGTGGAGGGTGAAGACAAGAATTCCAGGCTTTGGCTTTTTCGTTACAGGACTCTGGCTGGGGGTGTCTGACCGAGCTGCCATGGTCAGAAAAGTGTCTAGTGCTTATTTACGCACCCAAATCCGACATACCCTCGGGGACAACAATGGTCGCGGCGGCGTCTTCTGAACTTCTAGCCGATGACGGTTGACTCTTATCCGCAGCTGTGGACGAAGCACTGGGGGTGGATCTCGAGAAGCTTGGCAGAGAGCCCAAATGGGTCTCTTTCAATTCTACATCCTGCAGTGTTAGCGGCATCGCCGAGTTCGAGGTGCGAAAACGCGGGTTGTGGTCGCGTTGGGTCAGGCCTGGAGAGAGGCCGCCCCACCGGCCACCGGGGATAGAGAGTGAGCATCTGCGACTTACTTTTCGTCAGCTTCCAGGGCCCGGACATGACGCTTTCTTCGGAGTGCCTCAGCTGAGTCTGTATCGATCCCGGATGTTTTTTTTTCTTTTGCAAAAGCTTCGCCGCTCGGTTGAAGCGACGTGGCGAGTTGTTTGAGTGTGGTTCGACGAGGGGCAATCGTCTGTTTACCGCGTTCCATGCACAGCCTCCCAAACGACAAGGGATATTCAAGGAGGCGATTAGTAATCCGGATATGGATATACCTGGGGAAATTGGTTCACCAAGTGTTTGAGGGGCGGTGTACTGGGTCTGGTCTCGTTGTTTGATTAATGCTGCCCCATTTCTATGCCAACGAGCGTGTGTCCGGGTTATTCGTTCCCCGGATAATCAGAGCCATTTCCCTACCAATGCTACGTCATGAGGTCAGCCACCTGCAGGCGGGGTCAACAGCTCCTCCCTGTTTGGTAATAGCAACCGAAGCAACTTCCGCGTACACGCTCCTCGCAAGTTTATTACCTCTTTGGTCAGCTGCGATGGGCTTGCCCAGCAAGTATCTTCCTGGGCAGGTGTTACTCACTGAGTCACTGTTGAAACTTGAGACAAGCACCCTGGTCCCGTGCCCCAGTGCAATCATGTGGGTTTCATTGTCGATGAGAGCGTAACTCAGAACAATGAATCAATAGAAGAAAAGAAAGAAGCACAATTCACAACATTCACAATCTATGAATCACTGTTTTCAAAGCTCACGCCACCACCCTCTCCACCATCATCCGATTCATCCTCCTCCAGCACAGTCAACGAAGACCGTGGTGAATCTTCCGCAATGCTCATGTTCGATACCATCGAAAGGATTTCGCCGGTATTTGAGCCACCGAAAAAATAGCCAGGCAATGCCGATGAACTGTTTGAATCATGCCTCTTGCCTTGTAGTACTTTGTCCCGAAGAACTCTCAGTGCATCAGCTTGAACATTCCCGCGCATAATCTGGAGAATATGAACGTGAGCCATCATCACCGAAGGTCCTTGATCCACGAACATGTCTGGAAGTCGCCAGTTTGGATACAGGTTGCGGTGAGATGGTCGAACAGTGATCTGATCCGGGTGGGCATTGAAGTAATATGCGCAGAGCCGACATGTTGGTTTGCTGGTCCCGATATATTTCCATCCGTTCCAGAATTGCTCATCTCGAGCTATGCCTCGCATTAATAGCTCGTTGTGAAGATGAACTTCAGCATGAACATAGGGCCTGAAGGTCCTTGTCCTGATTTGCTTTTGAATTAGCCCATCAAGGTCGAGCTTTTGCATGTGACCTGCCTGTTCTATGTACCAATCCAGGTCGGGTTTCTCCAGCGACATAGATCGCAATATGTCTTCAGCTGTAAGACTTGCGTCCTGAATCGGCCTTCTCATCTTTTCGCTTGACGTAATCCATTCTACTTGAATGTTGTTGAAAAGATACTCCCAGCGCCTCGCGGCAGCCACTATCACTTCAGTAGCTTGGCGGTAGGAGAGCAATCGCCCAAGGTAGTGGCGTAGCCCACACCAAGCTTCCGAGTTCGAAAATTCTCCATCTTTTGCCTTTGTCAATATTGCCTCGTGAACTTCAGATTCTTTTATCGCATGGATCGATTTGATCAGAGTTTCGCAGTCACTAAGAACTACAGCCAAATTAGGACTAGTATACACCCGTCGGGGCTCATGAGGAACTCACATTTATCTTTAGCTCCATCGAACGATAAAGCATCCTGAGGAAAAGAGGCCTTGATTTTCAGATTGAAAAGGTCATCTTCGAGGGTCGAGTCTAATCGGATCAACTTAGTTGTTCAATTTATCAAGGGGAGGGTTCTTGAGACATACCTTTGATAGGGCCCTTTCTCTGACAATCCGCAATACACTCTCCGAGAAAAAATTTCAAGTTCTTTATATACTCGCCAATTCGCGGCAGGTTAAAGAATAGAATCTTCCAGAGCACTTGTTTCGCCAACGGTCGTGCCCGGAGATTGGATTGATTCATTCCAATAAAGCGGAGCAGGGAGAACAAGAAATTTGTCACTTCAGTAAGCTCTTCGTCAGTTCTTTGGTTAGACGAAAGCAGATATTCAGGGCCATCGTCTCCCCTTAGAACAGAAATACTGGTTATAGTCTTCCCCCCTCGTTCATTATCACACACCTGAGCCAGCTTGTTGACGAAGGACTGGAAAGCCTGATACTGTGTGAGGAGGGAGTCGCTGTCGGTTATGGCCGAGGCGTCAAAGCCAGCCCCATCCTTCTTACAAGCCGCAGTCAGAGCGACTTCAAAGATTATTCCCAAGTAAAAAGATCTTTGAAGATCCTCATGGCTTGGAATAAGGGCTCTGGCGTCTGATGAGGTCACTGAGTAGACGCAGTCAGTCCTATGTGACGTTGACGGGAGAAGAAAGAGACATATGTTGATAAAGAAAGGTTTTGACTTACTTTTGATCGACTGTATACTAGTAATTCGAATCCGGTCAACTCAATTGCTTGTATTTTTGTCGTGTGTGGCTTGATGAGCACCGATTTCAGTATGCATATATAGGTTGACCTGGAGTTGGGTGACTCTTTATACTAACAAAGGTAGTCACATTTGTAATTTTGGCGCATTTCAAAAGTTCTTCCCAAGTCTTCGTTCGCCAAGATCATTATTCTTTGTCTTCATTTTGTTCATGTGCTCAAAGTCAAACCTCATGGCCCCAGGTCGCGAATTGCGGTGTTTTCGGCGCAGTGGTGTCAGAGTGCCATCGCTAATGCGGGAGGCCCCCATTTCTGAGCAAATAATATGTGGTCAAGGATACGGATGATTTTCAAAGCCTCACTCATGGCACTTTCAGAGGGAGGCCCAACAAGGCGTTCAGGCTCCAATGTAGCATTGAACGGCTTGCAAGAAAGGCTCAGAAAATCATGGAAGCTTCATGTTGCAATTCATTGGTGTTTTTTCCTGAATGTGTGCAAACGGGCAGAAGCTGAACTAGCCATGTGAAATATGAACATGGCCACGTCACCACACCATTGAAATTTCAGATGCCTCCCGCAGAAAATAGGCGGTAAATCTTGGAAGGACTTTCCTTCTCAATCTTGGTGGCATTTCTTTTTCAGAACATCATTCGCTCCAACTGAAGATAAAAGCTCAGCAAGCTCCTCGAACATTTGTAGCTCCTTCAAACGGTGAATCACTTCCATCAAACCCAAAAACGTTTTCAGACACGCAGAGAAACTGAGAATTTTACCCATATGCGAGACGGCATTGGTATGTTCCTGTGCTTCAATAACAGTTATTCCATTGTTTTCAACATGCGTCGATCCATATCTAAAATCTAACACTGAAAAGAAGATCATACCCAAGCCATAATGGCGTTCCGAGCTGGGGCACAAGATCCCACGTTGCAAGAAAGGGAGTATATAGAATACTCAGGCGATGGAGGTGCCTCCTTTGTCTCCAACCAGCCAACTCAAGAATCCGGGGTATTCTTTTCAAATCTTGCCTATAGTTATAATAATACGGAGCTCACAGAGAGCCCAGGTCAGTCTGGCTATCACTCAGCGTCAGCAGCAACATTGTATCCTCTTCAACCCCAGAACCCACCATCGGAGGCATAGTCTCCGTTCGGCATGCAGTTGGACGACGAAGATTTCAACTTCATCGACACTCAACAGCAAATGGGTTCTCAGGGTTATCCGGATACTAGTATGCTCGATATTGACTATGATCATATTGGATACGAAGAAGCAGGGCCCAGCGACGCGGGGCCTTACCATGCTTCAGATACCGGTGGCCCCTCAAGTGCAGGTAAATCGTCAAAGTCAAAGTCAAAGTTAAGATCTAAAGCAAGGTTGACTTCCAAAGTGTATCCATGCGAAACCTGCGACGAATCTTTTTTCAAACGCGACAAGTTGAAGTATAGTTTCCTACGAAAGCTCCCTCGAAAGGCATTTAGGTTGCTAATCTTATCTCAGCAAACATATCCGTCAAAAGCATGATCCTCACATCCCATGTGAAGCTCCCAATTGCGAAAACAGGTATCCCTCAAGGGACGATATGTATCGTCATCTTCGAAGTGTTCACCCTCTTTTCGCTGAAGATCCTCAAAATGGGATTCCAGATGGGGGAGCATTCTGCACCGAGGTTAACTGCAATGAGTATTTCCCTCAGGCGTATAACCGCAAGCGACACGTTCGGGAGAAGCATCATGGCGAGAAGAGGAAGCGCAAATCACCAAGGTCTTGATTTTCAACGACTTTAGGCAGCTGCAGTTGGTCACATCGTTCAAACAACAGATCATTCGTTACATCTTTTTCCTAGGGTTCGAATTCACTCGCTACATTCTCTACCAACCACCTTCTTTCGATCACTCTGACAGGTCACCGTCCGTCTTCCAATACACATTATAATTAACCCAATGAGCGTTGTAAAACGGAATCAGTGTCACCGTTTCGCCGTCTGCCGTGCCCTGAAACTTAAGTGTACCTTTGTCCACCACTTTGACGGTGTCCAGCTCCAGCGTCGGAGTTGCTGAAAGTGTAGAGTCGCCGTAATCACCCGCCAGGATTACTGGCCCGTAAGCGACTGCGGCCAATCCTTCGTCGTCGTTGGCTGCTACGGTGTACAGTTTCATAGGCAGTGTAACCGTGACTGTGTCCTTAGATCGCCACGAGCGAGTCACAGCAGCATATGAGCCTGCCTTGATTTCAACATTCTTCACATCCTTTCCGTTGACCTGGATTTTCGCGCCAGAAGCCCAGTCAGGGATTCGCACTTTCAGAGTCCATCGTCCACCATTGCCTCCGGAAATAGTAAGCTTTGTGGTGTTTCCAACAGGGAATTCGGTGGATTGTGTCACAGTAATGCCACGCTGAGTCCACTTCAGAACCGAGGGGGTGAATAGGTTGACGTATAGAGAAGAGCTGTCATAAAAGTAGATCGAATCTGCGAGCTTCGTGTTTGTCTCCAGAGCCGTTCCCTGGCAGCACCAGAACGAGTCGTAGTCAGTGCTCCAGGTGCCGCCGCCCCACGCTGGTCCAACACCTCTTCGGCCTCCGGGGTTCAGGGGAGTGAAGTATGTGATGTGACCGTGGCTCGACTCCGGGTCTTGTTGACCCAGTAGATGGTTGAGCAGCGCCCTCTCATAAAAGTCAAAGTAGCTCGACTCAGTGGGGCTCATCAGCCACAGTTCTCGTGTTAGCTTGAGCATGTTGTATGTGTTGCAGGCCTCGCATGTATCATTGTCAAGGTACTCGGCGATCGCGTTAGCAGGTCGGAAGTGCTCTGACTGGCTGTTTCCGCCGATTGCGTACGAGTGTGCCTTGACCGTCATGTTCCACGCATTGAAAGCAATGTCCTTGTACTTTGTAGTTCCAGTAGCCTTGAACTCTCTGGCGGCACCGATCCACTTGGGAACCTGGGTGTTTGCGTGCAACCCATTAAGGCTGTCTGTGTTGGATGCCAGGGGATCAAAGACGGCTGCATGGTCGAATCGCGCAGCTACTGTCAACCAGCGTTCGTCACCGGTCTGGTGGAAGATGTCGGCCAACACTTCATTCATGCCACCGAACTCCGTGCTCATCATATTTTGCATTTGAGTGTATGTCAACGCGCTGGTTCTTGAATCCACCCAAGCTGCTAGAGACAAGAGCACGTCACGAGCCGTCTCATCGCCGATGTGTCGCCACACATCCAGTAGCCCGGCCATGGTCTTGTGGACGGCATAGTAAGGTACGTTTCCATTGCTAAGGGTACGGTTTTCCAGGAGGGCAAATTCGGACTCCGGGAAGCCTGAGAGATAGCCCTCATTATACCCAGCAGCCTCGTTGTTGTCTTGACACTTGGCGAGCTCCTTCACGAAATAGGTTGCCCTATCATAACAATCGGAGTCTCCAAGCATGGCGTAGCAGTACGCCCAAGCGTTGAGAAAGTGGCCTTGGAAATGGGTTCTGAAGGGGAAATCCGGGGCGTCCCAACCACCATTGGCTTCGGCATCGTTGGTCGACAAGCCGTGGTTGGACCGAAAGTTGTAGAGCAAGCGTTCGACATCGACATACTTGAGGTAGGTCAAGGTTCGATCTTGATTCTCTTGCCAACGGCTACTGGTAAGAGTGACTTGGTTCATATCAAAAGCATAAGCAGACACGCCAGTCTCCTTGCTAACAGGGTCGGCGGCATCTGCGAGTACAGACGTCAAGCCTGCGGTAAGGGCAAGCAAAGACACCATGTCGCGTAGCGCACGACGCGGACCAAAATTGGGAAGCATCGTGCCCCGTGATGGAACCAGGCGGGCGTAAAGAAGGATGTAAGGTAACCTCACAGGCGGAGAAGTGGTGTACAAGATAAATATTTCTCTACATCCATGCGAAGCTGCTGTCTCTAGCCTTTGCCTTTAGGTTGGGCCATAGTAGCCTACTTATAGCTATAGGTGAGGAGGTATCGCACACTTCGGTGAAATTATCCAGTCGAAGTCATAAAACTCACGGTATACTTACTACCTTGGCACATCAGACAACCTCCATTCGACTCACTGGCGCGCATGTCCTAGGATGAACTATGCATAGTTGCATCGCCACATGGTTACGATCGTGTGGGGTGGGTGAGAGGGGACGGGACGGCCCCGCAAGATCGTCGACGAGGTGGGCAAGGTGTCGATTGGTGCGGCAAGCGGCCGAGGTTGCACCCCAAGGCCTTGGCGGTCGGTGTTCATTCTTGAATAGGGGTTAGGAGAAACTCCGAGAAAGCCCCATTGGCTCTATTATACGGGATGTGCTTCTCCTAGGGTATAAAACCGCTCAGTGATAGTCCAGACAAACTTTCCTAGGCTGATTGTGATGCAGTCATGCGGCCTCCATGGCGTGGTAAGTGGATATTCCCCAGTTCCAGTCACAGCATGTTCTCTCCCGCACCAATCTAAAAATGATTTGCATGGTCTCTATCCGAAAACTTATAGCTATTCACGGATTTAAATTATCCTTTTCCCTGATGTAGGACAACTAGGTTGACTAGGAACTCGGGCAGAATAGCTCCGGGCATAGAGTAGCATTCAAACTGGGCTGCTAATAGCCGAGGTGTATTCACTATGGTCGCATCCAATCAGCAGCACTACGCAAGGCTATATGGGCCCTCTTGACTCTGTCTGCCTTCTAATAGAAAACTTAACCTGCTTAAAATTCAGGTATGGCTAAGCTTGTCTCCAACCAGTTCGTATTTTATCGTTTTTGTCATTTGACTTCCCTATTTTTCCTGGGGTTTTTTTTTTATTTTTTTTTTTTTTTTTAGGCCGGCCCGTCCGAGTTCAGGGTATGCCTCAAGCTTTATGTGAGGCCAGAGTGTGGACATGATCAGAGCCCTGAGATCCTAAGCGTTCGAGATCCTATCTCCAGGGAGCCATTATTAACTGCCACTTCATCATTCTGGTTCATCTCTATTCGTTCACTCATCTCAAGATTAGAATCGAAGCTTGACGCATATCTTTTGGTCCGAAGCCCCAAGCTCAACGTTGAATTTGAAATCCGCGATGATCCGAGGAGTAGCTTAGCTCACAATGCCAAGACCAGAATAAAGCTCCGAGGCATACAAGGATCCTTCATTCAAGATCTCTTTGCCTCGGTGATGTTACCTCAGCACGTCATCAACGACGAAAGGGAAACGAAGCAAATGCGCCTTCGACCAATAGCAACCATACCCAAGCATTGTCGCAGCTGCACACAATCAGCCCTACCATAAAATAGGGTTGCCACGATCTCAGCAGTCTGGAATATCCCTGTATACCTTACGTATCACCATGCGCCAGATCAAAAAGAGGTTTCGGAATTGGTCAAGCAACCCGGATCAGCTGGTCTCTCTTTTTCCTAGCTTAGGACATCCACGCCTTATTTTGTATGCTATGCAATGAGTAGTTTTAGACATGGCTATCGCGTGTCAAAAGTGCTAGATTCTCCTCCTCAGGCTTCATGCAAAACCGGTGCTGTCTATAATTTGCAACCTTGCACCCTTGGGGTGTGAAAACATAAAATTATATAATTAAATGTATGAGTTTTAGCTAGAGTTTAAGAGTATTATTGTAATCTTAAATAAGTAAGTTTATCGGCTCCGTAACGTGGTGTATTCCTCAACATCACCGTCAACATCCGCGATCTATTGTTCAATCCCAGCAACGTGAGGATGAACAGGATGTTGTATTAAATCTTCCCAAATTCTATGACATATGAAAAGTTTTCTTTTCACTTCCAATTCCATATAAGATCATATTTCGTTTTCCGCTTTCCGCTCTCTTTTATCGCCCTCCATTCTCGTATTAGCCTGATTCTTGTTACTAGTGCTGCAAGACACCGTGAATCTCCCCGCTTCTATTAACCTGCTGCGACACGGCGGGCCGTAACGCCGCTAGCCCGTTGAACCAGACATCGTCCGACCGACCCGCACCAGTCGGAACCTTGATCGTCTTCAGATCATCGGGATTTAGGGGCTTTTGAGCCGCCATTTTGCTTCATCGCATGCACAACAGCAAGTGACGCCCAATAAACCTGCGATCATTTGCAACGGCTGAACCGCAGAATTTCGTCTTTATTTCCGCGGCCCAGTATGCAATATATTTATTTATGAACCCGCAATTTCATGTCTCTCAAAAGCCTACCACAACCACTACCATGATGAATATTCATCACTGATATATACAGGAAAACAAACAACTTGTCCATGACTTGCCAGATCTCCCATTATCGGAGCAGAAGTCATTCCAGATAAAACCTCCTATGTCTTGACCACAAGGTTCAATTGTCAATCCATCAACCCAAATTCACAGAAACCCCCACGGTCACTTCGCGCTTTCGCGTCTCCGAACTGCTGGTCGCCGTTTTAGAATACTCGTCTCAGCGCGAGATGAGCTGACCAAGCACACCAACTCCACTTTCTAAATCAGAACGGCTCTCGGGGAACCGTGATTGTCCGAGGACAAATCATTGAACATCGGGATCACTACTTACACGAAGTAAAGAGTCTCCAAACACATACCATTTGCATCACGTCCATTCCTCTCAAGGGATTGCTTTTCGTTAGACATTCTCGGATTTCGGTCAAGATTTAAAATTCAGCTACCGCCATCATGAGTAATATCAGATTTGATCCGGAGTACTGGCAGGCCATTGAATCCAACAGCAAAGGCCCCAAGCCACCTCTCTTCAACACTGCTCTTGAAATTCGCGAGTTTACCGACGCTATCATGGCCAAAATCCTGGCAGAGTCTGGATATCCATCAGAGGTTAGGGAAACTACCTTCATTGTTAAAAGCTTCGACAGAGCCGATATCGAGGTTACACGGTTCGCCACTGAAAAAGTTCTTGCTTCATCCGAACCTACACCGGGTGTCATATACGTCCATGGCGGCGGCCTCATTTCCTGCAACGTCAAAATCTTCGCTCCGCAGGTTGCCCGCCAGACGCTCGCCGCAGAGCTTCCCTACTTTGCGGTGAATTACCGACTGGCCCCTGAGCATCCAGCACCCTGCGCGGCGGAAGACTGTTTTGCCGCGCTCAAGTATGTCTCAGAGCATGCGGAGGAGTTCAACATCGACCCTACCAAGATTGCCTTGCACGGTGATAGTGCTGGAGGTGGAGTCGCTGCCGGGTCCGCCTTGATCGCTCGAGACCGCCAACTTGATCCTCCGTTGGCCAAGCAAGTGCTCATTTATCCTATGCTCGATGATAGCACTGAGCTCCCTCCCAATGATCCGATTCTTGAATTCATGTCATGGCAGTCAAATGACAATGTCATAGCCTGGAATGCATATGTCGGAGAAGACAAACGCGGGAAGCCTGACGCCGACGTATCGCCGTATGCAGCTCCGGCACGAGCTGTGAGCCTGCGTGGTCTCCCGCCGACATACATAGAGGTTGGAACCCTGGATTTATTTAGAGATGAAGATATCACATATGCGGGTCGGTTGGCCAAAGACGGTGTGGAGGTTGAGTTCCACCTGTGGCCCGGCCTGCCACACGGTTTTGACGGTGTCGAAACGACAAGTTGGTATAAGAAGGCGCAGCAGAGTCGTCTCAGTGCTTTAAAGCGGATTGGAGTTTGAATACACTAGGCATTATACAATTTCTCATGAATTAAAGAAGAATCATTTGCGTTTCGAATGCATGCACTTATTCCAAAACTAACATGAGTTCATGATGTACGCCCGAGTCCAATCTTCACTGGCCTTGTGGCAGTTCCAATGGGACCAAGACTGAAGACTGTGGCTTGTCTCTTTCTTGGTATTTATCATTACTAAGTTCATAGGCCATGTTGCATAATTTCACAATTGATATTAAGACAAAGGAAAAATAACAACGATTTCAATTCGATAGATTAATTCGGATCGGGTTTCCACAGACTACGGGAGCAATATCCACAAAAGGCAAGATAGCACATTGCACCTAACATCTTGGTCGTGGCTGGTTAACTGAGTAATATTAAACCTAATGAGGCCTCATGTTGTATGTACATTTCCTTCTTGTCTATATACTTGTCTATTTTTCATAAAACCACTTGCTTTTTAGTGCAGACCACTAGGTAATCTTTTACAGATCACGAAACTGATCCAGCGTCGTAGGTTGCTGATCCATCTGCATCTGGGGTTTAGTTATTCCATTCCGGTGGTGGTTCCGTTCCGGCCCGGTCGACCAAGTGATCGGGTCGTCGTGACAAAAACCACTACTCAAAACGGTATAGGGCCGGAAAAAAATTGATTTCTTATCCCCACATGACCCTCAGATTTATAACATGTCCTCTTTATGATCAGGCTCTTCAAAAAAGATTTCAATACCAACTCCACAAATGTCACGTCGCAACTTTCAGATAAACCAATCCAATCAGAGCGGGGCATTAGTAAAGAGATACGACACGGATTCGCCGTTGTGGGTTCTGCGGATAGCCTATAGAGAAGTGAGCATGCATACCGCACACATCCGGGTCAAACTGGACAAACCTCGGCTAGAGTTCCAGAGACATCAATAACCTTGAGCTTGGGGCATCGCTCAACCTTATCACCAACTAAATCCATTAATTAGCATAACTCGTAGGGGGGTAAATTGACGCCACGCTGAAATGACAGCGGGAGAAGCTCAAGGGTCTTAGAGACTTACGTGGTACAGCTGTTAAACGTGTCAGTAAAAAGTGCAATACCAGGCTCCTGGGGGAGAACTCACTGTTTGTCACAACCAGGCCAGAGAGGCAAGATTGGTTAATGGTCTCAATGGCATTACCACTGAGAATACCGTGGGTAACAATGGCAAAGACCTGGCTAGCACCATGCTCATTAAGGGTAGCAGCTGCCTTGGCGAGCTAGACATCGATATTAGATCTCTGCGCGATAGGGAAAGGTTAATAACAGGCAGGGACGGGCGTCATACAGTTCCACAGGTATCAGCCATGTCATCCACGATGATGGCAACCTTGTCCTTCACGTCACCGACGAGAACCATACGGCCGACGACATTAGGACGAGGTCGTTCCTTATGGATGAGAGCAAAAGCTGTCTTGAGGCGATCGGCAATAGATGTCGCACGCTTTGCGCCACCAGCATCAGGGGAGACGATGACGCAGTTCTCGACATTCAGGTTCTCGCTAATCCATCGGAAGATAGAAGGCTCGGCATAGAGGTTGTCTACGGGGACATTGAAAAAGCCCTGGATTTGAGAAGCGTGCAAGTCCATTGTGATGACATGGTTCTGACGAAGTGTAAGCGATAGATAGCTGGCTTAAGGGACTGGCGGTATACTTACGCAGCCAGATACCTGCAGCATGTTCGCCATAAGCTTTGCGCTGATGGGGGCGCGGGACTTGTCCTTCTTGTCCTGTCTGCTGTAGGGGAAGCTTGGTACAACAACGGTGATACGTCGTGCCGATGCGCTGCGGCAAGCGTTCACCATGATGAACAGCTCCATGAGCCCGTCGTTGACTTCTCCGGGCGGCGCGGACTGCAGGATGAAGACATCCTCATCACGAACCGACTCACCAATAGAAACACTCGTCTCCTGGTTCGAGTATTTGAAGCACATGGTGTTGGCGACCTCAATGCCGAGTCTGCCAGCAGGTCAGTTCGCTACTCCCTTTACGTGCCGCACCGCGGGGTCGCCCTTGATGCTGCTGGAGGATCTTCGCCAGAGATGGGTCTCGACGTACCGGCTGGCCATCAAGGCGCTGAGCTCCGGGTGGCCGGTGCCAGAAAGGAGCTTGATTTCGTTCGCCATTTGATCTAGCATTGTTGTTGAAGCAATTGAGATCTCAAGATGGCCGACAGCGGGGCAAAGAACTTTTTTGGCGGAACACCTTTTGCGCCGGCTGGTCACGTGCATCCGATTCCCCGAACGGAACTTTTCTGCCTCTTACCCAGCACGTGCCCCGCGATGAAGCTTAAACTCGTTCAATTCAAGCGCAGTTAAATTGAGAACCCAGCTTGGCGCACAAGGAAAATATGCTGGGCAAATCTCAAGATGAGCGGATATATATTTCAGTTGCTGGAGCTGAATCCCTGCTAATGCGATATCTGTAAGAGGTGACGATGAAAGAATACAATATTCCGCTTAGAGGTACCAGTGACCGAGTTAAGTATAGTAATGGCTTACCGAGGCTTCGTTTCATGGGACATCAGGTTCAGCAAATTCTTCAGTATCATGCGGCCCTCAATCGCGCTATTTCCTTTCTGTCAATCTTGCTGGGAGGAGGACAGGCTGAGTCAGATCTACAAAAGCAACGACGAATCGCACGGCCCACCAAATTGTGAGTCGAGACTAAGATCGTAAAACAAGGATAACATGTATGAGGAACAAGGATATCAGTGTGTCATGAAACATTCAGATCGAGAGAAAATAGGGTCAATGAACGTTAAGTTTTACCACGGACAAATCTAGGATGAAGAGGATCTCATCAATACGATGCTTAGAGACGTTGGAATAACACCTACGGTCATAGAAAGCCAGCATCGCCCAAGGAGGAGTAGATTGTTCCAGGTGTATAGTGAAAAATAACATACCGCCGACCATGAATCCGCTACAATGGTTGCTCACAACCATCTATCTTCCGTAGTATAGTGGTCAGTATGCAAGCTTGTCACGCTTGAGACCCGGGTTCAATTCCCGGCGGGAGAGATGCCACATGTGTTACGCATGATAATTGAATTTTTTTGGTGCTTTGAAGGACCCTCTCTTTTTCTTACGGTACAGGCCGCTCAGGGTATATAGGCGCCATATGCAGGTCACCTGACATCGAATTCCGGTACTACAGTGGTTGATCACAACCACCCATCTTCCGTAGTATAGTGGTCAGTATGCAAGCTTGTCACGCTTGAGACCCGGGTTCAATTCCCGGCGGGAGAGTCGCCACATGTGTAATAACACATGAGTATCTTTTTTTAGGGAGCTTTGTCCAATTGTCAATTTTTGCCAATTGGATCTACCAAGTGTGCGATAATCGACCAAGCCAGAGAATAACAGGTTCTAAATGGCACGTGTGAAACATGCATTAAATTGGGTCCGACAACGCGATGGGATGTCTTTCATCCATACTTCATGCCAAAGTGCCTTCCTTCATCTTAGGGCAGGCTCCCCATTGAAAGGTACGGGTCATGAATCTTGTTTTGATGTGGAGTGCGCTTATCATAAGATCGGCAAGCCTAGGTTGGGGTGGAATCGACCGTTTTTTGTACCTACGTACTTCCAACGTTGCGCATGGAAGAAGCTTGGAAGATGGAGAAGTCGGGTTTCCAGTTCTTCGGGACCGAGTCGTCTCAGCCTCGAAGAAGCCCACCCAGCCACTCAACACTATGAGGCCTACGATACGTGCAGCATGAATGATGCTGAATCAGGCTGCATTGTGCTGCAGAAATTTCTTGACTTGGAACAGGTAAGATAAGCAAATCTCGTTGGATCAGGACTGCGAATTGGATGGCACGGGTACTGCTACAGCGCACGGCATAGAGTACGCGTCCACGCTACGCCAGGATGAGCCTCCTAGCTGTAACAGCGGTTCGTAGAAGCAGCATCGGGCTGTTCCTCGACCCGCCTCGAGGGGTGGGGGGGCACGTCATCATCGGGCTTGGCTCATTTCGCCTGCGACGTCGCAGCCTATGGCGGCGATTAGTGCGCGGCCACACACGACAGGTTTCCGCAAAGAGGAGCCAGGTAACATGACAATGACACCCAACCCATAATCGAAGGGGGTCACAATGACACCCGGTGGAGATTCAGCTGCATGGCGCTGGTTTGCTGTGTGTTGCAGAGCAAACGGGTGCGCGAGGGGGCAGATATGCTCCTTATGTTTAATCAGATTGTACGGAGTACGAAAATTGTCGCAAGAGCAAAGCCACGCGATGCTAACAAGCAGGGCTGAACACATCAAACCGGGTATTGCGGATGGACTAGGGAGAAAGGGGACGAGTCCATCCAATGTCAGCCGGTGTGGGGGGATTACGTCGCCTTGGGGTGTTGGTGACGGTTGGAACTTTGAAAGTACATCTACACCATGGGTGTTGGCTGTACGTAGGGTTGTGGGATTCGGCGATAGGGGGTGAACCCAGGCCTGTGTTTGTGGTGCGTTTTGGAAAGAAGAAAAGAAGCGCGCTCGAGCCAGCCTGCCAATGCCAAGCTCATCAAACGCGGATTTTTATTTGCCTGGGCCTGTTTTGGCCATGGTGGTTTTTAGAGGCCACACGCACACGCGCACACTGAGAGACAGGAGAGAGCAGCAGAGGAGAGCATGCGGCGTGTGAAATGAAGAAGCAATTATCGATATTTCTGCCCACGATATCGCCGCACAACGGGGCGCAGTAGCAGCAAGATGCCGATATACCGACACAGAAGGGAGCTTGTACTGGTACATGGCGGGAACAACAGCGGGCAGGGTGCCGTGATATGCGCGTATTCGTGACGCTGCGTCCCAACCTGGTGTCTTTGCCAGTCGGTGACTCGTCGCCTGGTGGCCCCCCTGCCATTACGTACCTCGTACTCCGTACGTACCACTCACAACCCAGATACTTGCGCGCAGGGGCGTGTACCCGCTCGCACTCCTGTCTTTAGCCCATGCTTTGCTATCTTGGGCAAAGGGGCGCGTGCCGGTACTGGCTGGGCGGCGCCCACTGCAACGGGCTTTCCGCTCTTTCCCCCAGACTAGCCTCCCGTAGCCGTCCTTTCCAACCGATGTCGTCGTCGTTTACGCGGAAAGAATTAAGTTCCTGCCCTCCATCTTCATACTTCTTCTTCCTCTCCTCTCCACTTCTACCTATATTTGCGTATCTCTGCTGTTTTCTGGACATTGCCAAAGCCTCGAACCGTCGCAAATCGGCTGGTCACTCTTATATCCCAGCATTTGTTGCCTTCTTGACCAGCTGTCTTGGCATCTGCTCCCTTTTGGCTGGCCTTGGTTTCGCTTCGACAGCTTGATTCTTCTTGCATTTCCTCTTCACCCGAGACCTAAATCACCCCTCCTCTTCCGCTCCATCGCACTTATCGCAAACCTCGACATTGAATTCAACACTCCGCATTGAAGCTTCGCATTACAGTCAACTCAACACTGTTTACTCTTGCCACAAGATACGATACTCCCGATCCTCTTCGACTCGTTTTCTCCCCCCCCTTTCGACGCCGCCTCCCCAAATCTACAATGCCGTCTTTAAAATCGCTCCTCCTCTGGAGCTTTGCCTCCTTCTCTGCGCCAGTCCTCGCCTCCCGCGCCCATCCCCGCGATGTCGCCGAACCCGAAACACATCATCTCACCCGAACAGCGAAAACTGCCAAGTACTTTCGAGAGCCCGGTGGCAGCATGGAGCTTGGCCATTACGATATTCGATATTTCCAAGACAAGGTCCCATACGAGCAGCATCGCTTTGTCCTGCGCGATCTCATCCGCAGCTACCTCAACACGATGAATAGCCATGGTGTCGAGACATGGCTAGCTCATGGGACACTCCTGGGTTGGTGGTGGAATGGTCAAATCATGCCTTGGGACTACGATCTCGACGTTCAGCTCACAAACACTTCATTATACTGGGTTGGCGAAAACCTCAACCGCACCGAACACGTTTTCAACTACACCAATCCTGATACCGGAGAGTTCGTCAGCACTACGTACCTGCTCGACGTCAACCCCCACCACGTCGATCTTGACCGTGGCGACGGTCGCAACATTATCGATGCCCGATGGATCGACATGTCCAATGGCATGTTCATCGACATCACTGGTCTTCGTGAGCGTGAGGTAGACCGACCAGGAATTTGGAGCTGCAAGAATTCGCATCGCTACAAGAGCCAGGACCTGTGGCCGATGCGCGTCAGCGAATTTGAGGGCGTCAAGGCTCGAATTCCTTACAACTTCGAAATGATCCTCATCGACGAGTATGACACCAAGAGTTTGGTCAGTGAGGAGTGGCAAGGGTATGTTTTAACCTTCTTTTGTGTTACCAGAGGTCTTGCGCTCGCCGCATTGTGACACCAAACGTTACCGCGCGCACAGAGGCTAATTCGATCTACAGGCACAAGTGGGATCGGGAAATCAAGCTGTGGGTCAAGATGGACCCTGAAGAGGAGCAGAAGCGGAAGCTTGAAGCTGCTGAGCGCAAGAAGCAAGAGCTCCGAGCTCGCCCAACTTCCGCCAAGGAGGTGAACTAAAATCCTTAACTTAAAATTCACACAAAACCGATCTATTTTCGCGCTCTTGGTTTTGCACATTTGAGCCTCCGACGGGCGGGATGGCCCGTCCCAGGCCGACGAACCAATCAACACAGACAACAACCTGGGGATAGGAACCATTGTATTTTACTCGTTGCTTGCCTTTCTCTCAGCGGTTGCCGCACGGTTGCATGATTGAGCGTCTGCTTTCTTCTTTTTATTTTCAGATACACAAACACGGCGTTGGAGAGGATAAAATTTGGCGTTTTCAAGGCGCTGTTGGACAAACTGGAATTAGGGGCTGCATATCCATTGCCATTTTTCTCTTGAGCTCAGGGCAAAGCGAATCGCATGGCTAGTCGCGGGCGTTGAAAACTCTTGACTGGCGCTCAAACTGCGTCGGCCGTTTTTTACCATGTTGACTGAGCGTTGGACTGGGTTGCTTTTTTGACGCTGTTGGATACCTGGATAGGATCTCCCGAATAATGAAAAAGTTACCATATTTAACATACAATCAATGGTGCAAACTCATGCTCAATGTGTGATGTTGGTGTCTCAAATTCCTAAACATGTCGCACACCCCATGTTGTGCAACCCGTCGGGTATTTTTGTGTCGAACCCCTGGCACGTGCCGTAATAATAGCATTCATGATGCATCCCCCGTCTATGGCCGTCCCCGCCGGGTATCATTTTTGTCTATCCGAAATCGCAGATTCTGCCATCCACGCCCTCCACTTAGCCACATCTTCCCGACTCTTTTCCTCCTGCCACCTTCCAAACCTCCCGCCAGCCCCAAGGTCTACGAGCGGCGCCATGCTGGGCCGTCCATGAGCGCACTGGAATGGAAAAGCGCACCGAGAGAGACGGGACAAGAGCTGTGCGCACTCGTCGTTTGTAAGCGGATCATTAAACATGATTGCACCTAGTAATCGCAGGTCAGCAACGATTCAAGGGAGCGTTGTGGTAAGGTGGCATACTTCTACAGGCCCTGGAATGAAGCATCTCTAGAATTCCCCTAGGGCAACCATGGAAGCGCGTGACCCACGGTGTATCGGTTTGAGAGCTTGAGGGCCGCGGGTGAGGAATCTCGCTGTCAGCAAGGTGCCATATCTCCTTTCGAAGGAGGTCAATCAAGAGGCGGGGTTCCTGGCGACAACGTTCTAGGATGCTTGGTGGCAAGCCAGTGACGGCCACCTTGCAACCATTTGAAGACTGTTTTGGCTGAGAGTACACGATGCCCCACAAGGCAAAGTGCTCCACATATTGACTCAGGAGATCATGTTCGTTTTGCGAGACTTCAAATACTAAAGGCCTTTCAAGGGCCTCAACATCGGCCCTCACGTCGCCTGTGGTTGTGTCATACACAAAGTACCCAGCCATCAAGTCCTCCAAACGACAGCGCTCATCCACCGCATGCTGGTCGAGCATCACCAGGGCAAATGATGGCTTATGCGCCGAAGGTTCCTCAATTGATATGTCCTTGAGTGAAAGCTTAACAAGGATGAACTTTCGGTCGACTTGGGATATCACAGTGGCTTCCTCTATAGCACGACGTGAAACTCGCCCATTGAGGTTCATTGATCCCGTGTCGAAGCTGACCTTGCCATCTCCTGTCTTGATATCTTGGTGTGTGTGCTTGTTGCCATCATCAATCCTGGGAATTGAACTTTGCACATTCTCAAAAATAGGGTTTTCCCAAGCTCGTATCACGTTCTGAAGCCAATTGCTCGGCTGGCTTTTAGGTTGCCGATCTCCACGCTTGCATTGCTCACCTGAGGTCACCAAGCTTTCGGGCGTGTGGGTTTGGAACGCGGGCAAGCTACTTTCAGTGATGACGACGGCACTAGAGCTAGCAGAAGGTTCTATGACGTCCTCTGGCTCTGGTGGCGGCTCATGAAATGGTTTTCGCAAGAGTTTGCCTCCTGCGCCGACCAAGGGGGGCGCAGAATTTGGTTCCGGCTCTCTTGTTCGAATATCAACGGTTATTTTTGAGTTTGATGGAGTTGCCCTTCCGATTTTGACGCGATTCCAGCCATCAAAAGGGCTGCCAGCCCTGGTTTGTGAACTTTCTATGTCCACTTGTCGGGTGGTAGAGCTAGCTCTGGAGCTACTGGCGGACGAGATAGGCTGTTTCTTAGACACTTTTTTTCGACCGGCCTACTGTTTTGGATGTGGAGAAAACCGACTCATCCGGTGCGAGGCGCAACTTTTGAGGCCGGAAATGGTGCTTCTTGAGGAAGCCATAACATGTTGCTTTCAGAAGATCAAGAATGGCAGTCAGTGTGCGAGCGTTACTTTCCAGCTTGTCAACGGTATCGGCATCAGTATGGCCCGTAGCAACAATCTTCATATAGAACATCGGCCATTTCTCAATCCCCTTCCGACTCCTAATATCTTTCCCGATAGATGCCTCGAGTTTAGCAGAAGTTTGTTGCTGATTGTCGTCCCCGTCAATGACACCAAAGCTCGAATTTTGAAAGACTCGGTTGATTTCTTCGTAGAGAACGTCTGTGCCAAATTCGTTGATGACAGGATTGATACCCAGGCTAATAAACTGGGAGCGGCGTGTTGCGGCTGGGGTTTCGCAGATACAGCCCTTAATGGCGATTGAGCCTGAGGATGCAGAGATGGGAACCCAAGAGTCGGCATCGCTGGAGTCTGCTAAGGAGGCCTGAGTAAGCAATCTGGATGTCCGAGACACCACATCTAGCTTGTCAGAGGGGCGAAACCAAAGCTCACGCTGCGTCGTAAGATTCTTCAGCGAGATGGTGACTCCGGTGGGCCAAGCAAGAAGCAAGGCTACGACTTCTCTGGTCAATTTTGCCCACTCCTTGTCAAGGGCGGGACGGTCAGTCATGGCAACTCGCTGCTTGACTCTGACGGGCAGGTTTCCAAACAGGTCCCGAACAATTACCTTGGTGCCATGGTCGAAGATGACGAGTCGTTGCTCGGGGGGCACAGGGAGATGGCGAGTAAGCACGTCAGAGTTGTGGATTGTGATGGAATTGTGAGAAAGATGACTCTGGTGGCGAGAGGTTACGGATAGCAAAGAGAGGGTTGCCAGAGAAGCCAGAAAGTTGCCATGTTTCCCGTGAATACTTGCTCTGGGAGGGAATCTCGATGTGTCTATCCAGGGCCATCGTTAGTAGGCAGGGTCTGGTTGTGGAGCGTTCCGAGCGGGCTCGGGGTAGGGCATACAGTGAAGCTTCCCAATGCCGCCGTCCTGGGCAAATTCATCAGGGGAATGCCCGAGCCGTTGTCTTGGACAGTGCAGTTACCGCGGGTGTAGTCGACAGAGATGTTGACCTTGGAGGCGCCGGCATCGAGGGCGTTGGCCAGCAGGCCGCAGACTACGCCATTGAGGGAGGTGATGGTGACGGAGGACTTGATCTTGTCGATGACATCCTGGGGGAGCTGGCGAATAGACATGGCCTAGTTCGTTGTCGCTTTCGCATTCGCATTCATGCTGCTTACGCCGTTCATGCTCGTGGGCATCGATAGCATGAGATTAAGCAAGAGTGTCGTTGGCAGCCTAGTGGGGAAGCAGAGGCAAGTGCTAGGCAAGCTAAGGCGGTCGCTGGGATGGCCCGGTCTTGTGGAGAATTTACTGACGGCAGCGACGTCGCGATAGCAGGGTCCACATGGACTTGGCAGAGCTGCATTGTGTCTTGTTTTCATTGTACGTGCAAAAGCTGTCTGTTTGCCTTATTATTATAACGCTGTGGTTAACAGGTGCCTAACTGCCTGGGCTAGGCGGCGCCTAGAGAAGCTGAATGCGGAGGCATCGCGACAACTGAGACTGGGACGGCGGCTGGCTACCTAGCCATGCGCTGTGCGCTGAGCCCGTGCGATTGGATGATGCGCAAAACTGCTGTGCAATGCTGCCCGTTGTAGTGCCCTGTGCTGTGAACTGCCATGATCGCTATGATCTGCTGCGCTCAGCTGATGCCACAGCGCTTGGGCAGTGGCGAAAAGCCACTATGGCTGCTGTGCCGCTCCAGAGCGCATACACGGCCCATTCTGTCTCAGTTGAAGCCCCCTCCCATCCCCTACGTCTGTCCTCTTCTTGACTGCCGGCAATACGGCTCTGCATTGTTGCTGCACAAAACGCACTGCATGTACGCACATGTAGTCATGTACACAGGCTGCCCTCGTCGCCTCGTCGTCAGACCAAAAGAGCCAAAGCAGCACCAAACCAATCCATAGTCCGTTAGGCTTCCAGCTAGGCTGCTCCGCCTCAAAGCTTGGGCTTCTTGATGCCCATTGCCGTTTTCCTCGCCTTCATTTAACTTCGCTCCTTGTCCAACCCCAGATCCCTCACGTGATTCTCTCCGCTCCCGCCCTGCCAGAACTGTCCCAGCTCCAGTCCCCGAGTCTCCATCCACATTCAGCCGCCATCTTCCACCATGACATCCATGCAACGCTGGTGACGCCGCCCTCTCTGTCGTCTCCTTGTTGGCTCGTGCCCCTCATCTGCAACGCGCTCCCTATATTCCCATCGACAACCCTCGATCCTCGACCTGCCTTACCGTCTCCTTCGTCCTGTCATTCCTGCCATTGAGTCCCCGCCTCCCTCGATCCGGCTGCCCAACACTGGTGCCCAGCATCACGCACCATCGCATCACCACATCACCGTCGCAGCCCCAGCATCGTCCCACTTCGACCGGCCCTACCACACCTACCGCAACCGACGCATCCCTCTCCCTCTCCATCCCTTGAACCCTCATGGCGACGACCGAGACCCTCCCTCCGACTCATGGTAACCCTAACCCCTTGCTTTCTTTCTTCTTTTATTTTTCCTTTCCTTCTTCCCCCGTACCCACCCCCCTAGCAACCACCATTCCATCGCAAACCCCACACCGTCGCCATGATCGGAACAATACTACTGTCCCCTAATGCTAACCGCCCCTCAGACCGACAAGGCCAACGCCGCCGACCCTTCTCGACTTGGGTCAAGAAGCTGACCAACTTCAAGTCCTCGTCCGACGGGGACCGCCTCAAGCGACACAAGATCAAGCGCGGCCCCAAGAAGAACAATCCATACCCTGAATCTGGAACCGTCGGAAATGGTGTCACAAATGGCACCAGTGCCTGCACTTTCTCCACTGCACTCTCCGGCAGCAATACGAGTCTGGCTCGCTCCTCTCGCCTCTCTACCGAAGAGCAGGCGACTCCCACAGTCGGAAGACGAAGCTTGGTCGGCACCGTTTCGACGGATCATGAAGGATCGCGCTCCATCGCCCTCAGCCACGGGGCGAGTTCGTTGGCCGGTACAAGCCGTACAGTCGGAGGCGGTGTCGAGTCGAGAAGAGGGGGAGACAGCACTTTCTCAAGCCCGGCACCATCTGTACGGTCTCTAACGACTACGTTGACCACCATCCAATCCATGGCCCCCAACGGCACCGGGCAGGGCCACGGCAGCAACTCCAACCACCATCACAGCACCGCACAATCGATTCAGTTCAGTCAACCCTTCCCAACGACATCCCCGGCTTCAGCCATCCCCGCCCACCTCGCCCCGTCCGGCAACCCGACCACTTACACATCAGCCACGGCCAACAATCTCCTCACAGACAATGCATCTATCCTCACGCTGGCATCCTCGAGCAAGCGCCAGCGACGCCGATCTCTCGACACGGATGCCTCCGTCAGGGCACTGGCTCCCTCCTCTCTTTGGGGCGGCAGTCGAGAAAGCCTGCCACTCAGCGTTCTCAGCGCCAACATTGACCCATCGGGCATGCCACCGACGCCAGGTCTCCACGGTGGCAGTTCCCGAATGGGTGCAGAGCGGACCAGCATCTATTCGGCCACTGGCGTTATGCCAGCAATCCCCGGTGACCGCAGCAGCTTCTATGCAAAGCAGGGTGACGGTGCCAGCGTCCGGAGTGGGTTGTTGGGGCATGGCCGCGCAGAAAGCGTGAGCGGGAGCATTGGCGGGCTGAGCAGCCCATTGGTCAGCCCACGGGAAGTACTAGGCGAGAGAACCGAGAAGGACAAGGAGAAGGAGAAAGAGGAGCTATCAACACCGACGGCAAAAGGAGATCCGGCAAAGGAGGAATAACTGTCTTTGACTGTTCACGAATGATGGAATGTACTTTGTGTGTTTTTTGGGGGTTGGTCTGACATGGGAAATTGGGCTCTTTTTTTTTGGGGCGACTCGGACGGTTATTTGGGTCCATAGAGTTTGGTTCAGCATTGATAATCAGAAAGCAAGGGACTACATGCGGTCCCGTAATAAGAATACATGATACCCATAGAACATTATTTGCACCAGTACAAAGTACAGAGTTGTTATCGAGTCAAGGTATGTAGACTGTGATGTCAACGAGGTCAGTGTGACATTGCCAGTCCAGGGCCAGGGTCCTAACTACTGCAGCAGTCAGGCAGCAGGGAATCAAACATCCACTTGTGGCGGGTCCCCTCCCCCCTGTGCCTCTGTGCAGCCACTGTGGCGCGAACCAAGCTCCGCTCAAGGCCTAGAGCTCCCCCAAGCTTGTGGTGCGGTGCCAGTGTCCCACCATCGTCATCGCGCGGCTTCAGTGCGCCTCCCCAACCTCCAACTTCCCCCTGTCAACTCTCCCAGATGCTTCAAGATGGCCATCTCGGTATGTGCACCCCTCTCCTCTTCACCCCAGATCCCCCACACGATGGCGACCTCTCGCTTCCGACGCCTCTGCTGACCCCTGCCGCAGTGGAAGTCGTTTGACTTCTTCGACGTCGCCCAGATCCCCTCCCGTCCGAGGAAACCCAACAGCTCTTCGAAGGCAACGAGATCTCCAGCGTTACCACAGGCTCCGACAGCCTGTTCCTTGGCTCGCACGATGGATCGGTCAGCATCATTGGCAAGGCCTGGAACGTCCTCCGACGATTCCAGGCGCATGAGACGGGCTCCGTCACCCATATGCGACAGGTCGAGGGAACAAGCGTGCTGGTCACGGTTGCGGTGAGTCCACGGCGTGTGCCTCTTCTGGGCCAAATAGCCTAGGGTGCCTCGTACGTGCAGTCGTGTACTGATTCTGCCTCAGGAGGACATGAGCAGCGAGCCGGTGCTCAAGGTCTGGGCTCTCGACAAGCTGGTCAAGAAGACCAATATGCCGACCTGCTTGAGCACGATTACCATCAACAACGGAAGGCGGCAATTCCCCGTAAGCGCTCATCCCTTGTCCCAAATACACCACGCACACGCTAACTCAGTCCAGATATCTGCCTTTGCGGCTGTCGAAGACCTCACTCAAATCGCTGTCGGATTCGCCAATGGTGCTGTGACAGTCATCCGAGGCGACCTTATCCATGACCTAGGAACCAAGCAGAGAATCGTATTCGAATCCGAAGAGCCCGTAACAGGTGTCCATCTTATGGTCGACCCCAATTTGACCACCGTATTCGTTTCCACGACTTCGAGGATATTGAAACTTGGTTTATCGAAAAAGGGCCACGGACTGCCGCCCAAGACTGTGGAAGATGTTGGATGCGGATTGGGTTGCATGACTCTCGACCCCAGGACGGGAGATGTCGTCGTTGCGCGAGACGATGCCATTTACACATATACACTCGAAGGGCGCGGCCCACCTAAAGCCTATGAATCGCCCAAGAGTTTGATTACCATCTATCAAGACTACGTGGCGCTCGCATGTCCTCCATCCACATCAAACGGCAAGGATTCCGATGCTATAAGACGACGTTTCGGTGGCAGTTCTTCCAATCCGCTTTTTAACGCATCTACATTCGTGCTATTGGATCCGGATCTTCGAGTTATCAGCCACACTGAAACACTGATGTCGCCCGTCCAATTCTTTGCTGAAATCTGGGAAGACTTCTTTACCATCACTCAGGATGGCAAGGTACGCGATACGGCGCAATTAACTGTCATTGTCTAACAACTCCAGGTGTATCGATATCACGAGAAAACTCTCCAACAGCGGTTAGAGATGATGTATCAACGAAACATGTTCCCTCTGGCAATCGAGCTGGCCCAAAAGTCGGGCTTGGATGCCGAACAGCAAAGCTTGATTTACCGCCGCTTCGGTGATCATTTGTATCAAAAGGCAGACTATGATGGTGCGATGGTGCAGTATATCAGGGCAATTGATACAACTGAGCCATCTCAAGTCATTCGAAAGGTGAGCTGAGCCCTCTTTGACACATTCAACTCTCTAACCTCATTAGTTTCTCGATACCCAACGCATCCACAACCTAATACAGTATCTAGAGCAGCTTCACGAGCACAGAAAGGCGACTGCCGATCACACGACACTACTCCTTAATTGCTACGCAAAGCTAAAGGATATTAACAAGCTTGAAAAATTTATCAAATCTCCGGGTGACCTCAAGTTTGATCTGGACACCGCCATTGCAATGTGTCGCCAGGGTGGATACTATGAGCAGGCAGCTTATCTTGCCAAGAAGCACGGCGAGACCGACCTGGTCGTTGACATTCTGATTGAAGACTCGAAGAACTACGAGGAGGCTCTATATTTTGTTTGCCGGCAAGACCCTCAAACTGTTTGTTTCCCCTGCCGAGTAAGTAAGCCCAAGCTAACCCCCATAGACCTACCGATGCATGCAAAAATACGCCCGGGTTCTCATCGAGAATTGTCCCAACGATGCGACCAAGCTTTTTGTGGATTATTACACTGGAAACTACAAACCCAGACGAACCATCGTTATGCCGAACGAGGCCGAGATACCCGTTGCTGGTGGGTTTGCAGCTGGTGCAGCGAGCGCAGTCCAAAACTTGTCCAATCTTCTCCCTCTGCCCTACATGAACACGTCTTCTGTCGCAACCCCAGGGACGCCGGGCAATGGAAAGGCTACATTGAGCGACGGAACTCTACTCCTCGAAGCCGATGACATACCAGCTCCAAAGTATACCCCTCCTCCTCCTCGAACGGCGTTTTCCTCGTTCATCGACCACCCCGATGAGTTTATCATCTTCCTCGAAGCATGCTTAAAGGAAGAGGATGTCAAGTCGAGCGATCGCACAGATTTGTACACGACATTGTTTGAGATGTATTTGCACAAGGCAGGCGAGAAGAAGGGACAGCACCATAGAGAGGAATGGGAGGCGAAGGCGAAGAAGCTCATCGAAGGAGAGCATATTCCGATGGAGAGCTCAAACGTGCTCCTCCTATCACATCTGTCTAATTTCCAAGACGGCACAGTACTTGTCAAGGAACAGGCGGGTCTCCTGTCCGACATCTTTAGGTCCTACACATCAGCCAAGGACACTCGGGGCGCAATGAAGGCCCTGCGAAAGTACGGCCCTGAAGAGCCGCAGCTCTACCCGGCCGCGTTGGCCTATCTCACATCGGACCCCAAGGTGTTGGAGGAAGCGGGCCCAGACGAGCTAGCCAACGTTTTGTCTAAGATTGATCGAGACGGACTGATGGCGCCTTTGCAGGTGATCCAGACCCTTGTGGGACAGTCGACCGGAGGAGGCGTTGCGACAATGGGCATGATCAAGCCGTATCTCCACGAGACAATTACACGGGAGCGAAAAGAAATTGCCACCAACCGTCACAAAATCAACACGCTGCGAACTGATACGGAAAAGCGGCGAGAGGAGCTGGCAGACCTCGGAACCAAGCCTGTTGTTTTCCAAGCCACGTGGTGTTCGGACTGCGGTCAGCGACTGGATCTCCCGGCAGTGCACTTCCTATGCAAGCACAGCTTCCACCAGCGATGCGTGCGAAACGCGGACAAGGAGGGCGAGGCAGAGTGCCCAAAGTGTGCAGGTGAAAACGACGTGATCCGCAAGATGCGGGAGAGCCAGCGAGAGAGCGCCGTGAAGCACGAGCTGTTCAAAGCCGACGTCGAGAATAGCGAAGATCGGTTTGGGAGGGTGGCAGAGTGGTTCTCTAGAGGTGTGATGGATGTTGGACACAGTGCGGAGTAGCCATGTGCGCATGTGGAGGAGAAGATACCGGTATATATAATGAATTGAAGTGTGGCAGACGACCAGAGGAGTTTTGGGGATTGCATTGTTGGAATCATATATTTGCCTCATTTTTATACTATCGGATCCGAGTCATCGGTGTTAGGATCTTACCTTTCAATGCAAGAGCGAGCATAGTATTATTGTCCAGTGTCCTTGATTAGTGCTGCGCATCTTGTTACAAAACTATCGCAACAGCCCCACGTTTACAGTCTCGCATCTCGTTCATTTCCCTCTGCATCACCTCACACCCCAACATGCGTCATGGTTGCAACGGCATCGTCACAACCAGCACTCATGCGCCGTCCAGATCCTAAAACCCTCGTCTCCTTCTTCTCCCGCTCCCTCGCGTCCTTTCAGTCCTCGCAGGATGCGTTCCGCGTCCTCTGCACACTTCCCCACCGAGGAGCTGACACGGGCCCCACGCCGCGTCGGCCGGCTCGCGCCGTGAGCAACCTTGTGGTGCTGGACTCGAGCTTCAACCCGCCGACGAAGGCGCACCAGAGCATGGCGCGGGAGGCGCTAGACGCCGTCGCGGGAGAGCCGGGGTCGCGCCGGCTGGTGCTGCTGCTCAGCGTGAACAATGCCGATAAGGCGCCCAAGCCGGCAAGCTTTCCCGTCCGGTTGGGTATGATGGATGCGATGGGGAGGGAGCTGCTAGAGGAAATTCATAAGAAGCGGGGGAGCGGTGACGGGGGCGACGAGCTGGAGGTGGACGTCGCCGTCACCACACTGCCATTCTTCAACGAAAAGGCCGGCGCCATCACGCAGTCGGGTTTCTATGGCGCTCCCTCCACATCGTCTGCACCCTCGCCACCGACCACGCAAATCTTCCTCGCAGGCTTCGACACGCTCGTGCGCATCTTCAACCCCAAGTACTACGGCAGCGAGGCCGGGCCCGCGGGGGAGACGCCGATGCAGCGAGCGCTTGGGCCGTTCTTCGCCGGGGCGCGACTCCGGACGACGACACGGCCGGACGAGCAGTGGGGCGGGACAGACACACAGCGAGCCGAGGTGGAGCGGCTGGCGACGGGCGGGCTGGATGAGGTTGGGGGCGTGGACGAGTGGGCGAGGAAGGTTGACGTGGTCGAGGGTGGTCCGGAGGGTGAAGGCGTGAGCAGCTCGCGGGTGAGAGATCTTATCAAGACTGGCGGAGGAGAGGTTGATGGGTTGGTTGGGGAGGAAGTCAAGGCCTGGATTGAGGGTGAGGGATTGTATCGCGAGAAGACGGCATCAAGCGCTCTGTAGAAGGCAAACATGGACAATAAAGAATGATAGACTACATGAACTAAATGAACAATGGAAGCGGATATTGACACCACGAGGGTGCAAGTCTGAACTACTAACCGCGGTACCTAGATGGTAAGGTGGTTTCTAGCTTTTGAAGGGGGTGTCAATTTATCCTTAATCCACTTTATTGATGACGTCGTAATTTGGGTGATGTCAAGGAAGACAAGATTTATTCCAAACGAGGCACAGTGCTCAATGTTCACCAGTCCATGTGGTGTCATGATGAATAAATTGTCTTGTTCTCAAAATCAACCAGAACCAAAATACACCCAAAGCTGCGAAGACAAACACAGTTGAAGGAGGAGGAAAAACAAAGAAATAAAAATCGCGATTTAAAGATGAGAAGATAAAAAAATACAATTCCTTCACCAGTGTTAAGACCCATTTCAGAGATTTCAGCAATGACATGCAGCTATAGGGTAGCTTTGTTGAACCATCATGACCCACTTCAATGTGAATCAACATCTTGGACATCACGCCAAAGATGAACGAACCATGATTTATTCAAGGGTTCATGCATTGAATACGGTTTAGGCTACTACAACCGCATCCATAATATGTAAAGGCACGCGTGATTACTACAAGGTCTGTGAGGTTTTGTGCAGTGCTAGACTGCTTCAAAGTGTTGACAAGTTTGGAGAAGAAAATTGGGATATGGGCACGCTCATGGCAAGCCACAACGTACCACGCTGTGTGACAATACCAGAGGTACATGTGAGTGAAATGCTGTTTTTAATGCACAGCGGGCTGTTCTGCACAAGAATCACACACACACGCCGTGCACAATCACGGGCAAAAACATGTGTAACGCCTCGCCGATTCACAGTTTGCAGAGACATCACTGTCCAGCTTGTGCAGGTACCTTGCCTTCGCCGACAGCCGCCCTTCACAGCAGGCAGCAAAGGCAGACAAGACCCTTGAGAGCTGACCCCCAATATTGGCGACAAAGCGTCAAGATTCACGGAGCCGTCTTACAAATGAGAACCAATTGGCGGCTGAAGCGATTCGTCCAACCTCTCTGACATCGGCCAGACTCATCCACCCGATGGATCCCTTCATCTGGGAAAGCTCTCACCGCCCGCCCAATGTCGATTAGACTGCGAAAATCCCCAAAACGAGGCGGAGGAGGAAAAGGAAAGAAACCCACATTTCGGCCTCATTGCAAAGATTTCTCACAAGCGGCTGCTGCGAGTGGTTGCAGCCTCTGCACGGCGCTCGGCGACGAGGTTGGTGGCATCCACAGGCGTCCAGGGCATGGAGCCCATTGCCAATTAGCGCCGTTGCTCGGGTGGGGGCCCTTCTTTTCTGTGCTCCTTCCCTGCCTTGCGGCTCTGGGCGCAGAGAATTCTGCCTGGCAGAAAAACTTTTAGGCGGTGAGCGAAAAGTGATCCCGGGACCCACTTTGAGCTGTATAAAATGCCATCGAGGCTGCCACGGTTGGGGATTTTTTTCTTTCTTCTTCACGTCGACAATACTTCAGTATGTGCACCCCTACTAGCAGCACTCTCCAGAGCGAAGCAGTCCACGCTGAGCGCGCAAGCGAACACTTTGACTAGTGTCCTTTGCGATGCCTCTGCGCCGGACTCCTGCGCCTGGGCGATGATCGCTTGCTCTCCCCAAAATGCTCCTCCCACACGCAGTCCACTAACCCCCGTCCGCAGGAGAATCATTTCTATAGTATTCGACCTTCTCTTGGTTCCCTAAAAGAGCCACAGATCCCACCCTGGTTGATGAGTGTATATCCTCGACACCCTAGAGTGAATACCCTTGGTCCTCTCGCACTGTCCGCAAGGATGGCGGCGTCGCTTTGTGCGGCTGCTGTATAGAGAGATGTCTTCCTCTTGATGATCTCGACCCCGTTTGCGGTCTGCCTTCGGGCGCGCGCTCGGGGTGGGTGTTGATGGACGTCTGACAGGCGTGTTTCTTTTATTCTTTTTCATTGCTCTCTGAGGCTTGCCTTGGACGTAAAGAAGAAATACATGACGCGAAGCGAGGGAGCCTCTAAACGCGCAAAGTGCACGCGCTAGTAAAGAACCGACTGTCGGCGAAGAGAGGCACGCGTGCGTATGTTGCTTCGCTTGTCACAGCCTACGCACGAAAATGGATTACAGTAGGCCAATTCCACCCACACCCAGAACCTTCACAACCTAGATGATGCTAGTCAAGTCACAAGGATAAACGAGGCAACTAGCATGCAAGATCTGTCATGTTTGATTGTCCAATGATTGAACGACTGTTTGTAGAGGTGCCAACCTTGGTTGCACCGCAATTCTTTCGCAGGTCACATCTTCTCATCGCAGCTCGTGGCGGCCTGTTGCTTGCAGAGAAGCAAGACTCGCTCACAAGTCGCACAACACCAATGCCCACTTTGCAATCCTTTATCAAAAGCCAAATCCCGGCGGCCTCATCATGTCGTCAAAAAGAAGAAAGATAGTCGTAAGAAGTTAAAATCCGTCCCCGCCGATGGAAAAAGAGAGATGGTCGCCGCTCTCGGCACGCTCAACACACAGGAGCGCACTTCTATTGTTATTCCTCATCCCAAATCTTCGACCAACAGCGGCGCCCACGATAAATCTCAGTCGTTGCGGCGGCTTACTCTGCGGGCTTGCGGCCGTAGACGTAGCGCACCTTCATGTAGGAGTGCACTTTGCGGTTGCGCAGGGCCTTGCGCATGCCCATGAGGAAGATCTGGTAATCCTCCTTGGGCCAGTTGAGGATGTTGTGCCAGATAAACAGGGTGTATCCTACCAGACGGTGATTAGAAATGGCTCCTCGGGGAGTTTAGAAAGACGGCATTGCAAAACGTACCCTCAATGTCGTTCTCCAGGGTCAACTTGACAAAGTTGCCCACCTCGGCCAGCCTGGGATCCTTGGCCCATCCACCCACTGGGAGCTGTACAGGTAGTAATGGATCAGCTAATGTCTGCCATGTACTCTATCAAAGGGGCTTAAAAAAGGCAGAAACAGCATACCTTGTAGTCGACAATCTTCATGTCGGTGAAGCCAGCTGCCTCGATGCCCTTCTCCTGCAGACCTTCCGACTGGACAAAGAACTGGCGGCCCATGGCCTTGCTGCCGTCCTCATACAGCTTCGCCCACGTGTTGAAGATGGGCTCGAGCTCTGTGGTGCCGTCGTCGCTGTAGAAGTGGACGTCGCACTCGCACGACTGCACCCAGCCGTCAGGAGCACAGCACCGGAAGGCCTCCTTGAAGAGGCCGCTCCAGTCCTGGATGGCGCCGAACAGGTAGCGGATGTGGACAAAGTCAAAGTAGCCCGTCTTCCAGGTCCACGGCTGCGACGCGTCGTCGACCTCGAACTTGACGTTGGGCGGGACCCATTCGGGCTGGCAGGGGGAGAGGTCGGAGCCCACGACTTGGGCGTTGGGGAACTGGTCGGCAAAGTCACTGCATCGCAATGGTCAGCTGCTGGCACCCAGAGCGCATTGCGCCGCTCAACTGGCTTCGTACATGGCCCAGATACCAGAACCGGTACCGACATCGAGGACTTTCTGTTGTGGCGCCAATGCGTCAGAGGCATGTAAACGGGCGGCATCCGCATGGGGTGAGCCTGCTTACCTGGGCAGTCGGCGCAACGGGGGCGAGGAAGAGGCCGTCGATTAGAATAGTCAGGTAGTGATGGCTGCACAAGTTTCGTTAGTCGACAAGTTGCTGTAGATGCCATACCCTAGGGGGCAAAAGTTTGGTAGCCAACGTACGTAATGTCGACGGATTGCAGCTGCTGCTCATCGTTGGGGGTGAAGTATTCGGTGGGGTGGCGGTCGCTGTGGTAGGTTCGGCCCTGGATGGTGCGATACTCGAGGATGCTGGCCGTCACGGAGGCTGTGGAGCTGGCGCTGTAGAGAGGAAGAGGCATCGATGTTAGTTTTTGCTAATTCCCTATGTTGCGGTTCGATTGCGAATACATGCAACATGTGGCTTCGAATAAAATATTTGTTGCCATGGAACGGAGGGGCTTACGCATCATCACCGAGGGAGGAGTCGGCATCGGCCTGGTCATCCTAAACAAAGAGGAGGAGCCACAACGTCAGCAAACAATGGCGATATCAGACCATGCGTCGCATCAAGAGGCAAAATCACCTCTGGGTCATCGCCGGGCACAAGATCGGGCTGAATGGCGGGCTGGGGAACAGCAGTGGTCGCTGGAGGCGAAGAGGTGGTGGCTCGCTCGGGCTGGGTTGAAGCCGCGACAGGAGGCGTCTGCGGTTGGTCGGCCATGTTCTATGTGTTCTCGCGCGCGCGGTGTGGTGTATGGTATATGCAATGTATATCTGTATGTGTGTACGAATATGGGAGTGTGACGTAGCCACGATGCCGTATGAAGAGGTTCCTTTGTTGCACGTTGTCGTCCTTGGCCGACGATGGGAGAAGTGACGGACGCGAACGGGTGGGAGGGAAGGATGCTGGCCATGAGGGGAGGAATACACGGGGGGATATCAACGGGACCAATCGTCGAGAACCCAGCAGACGGGGGCTGTCACGTCACAGATGGAGGCAGAGATTCCAATAAGACGACGGCACAGTCCCCTTGCTGTCTCTGCTCCTGCTCCTCCTCCTCCTCCTCCTCATCCCCCCATGTTCTCCTGTTTCCTCCCATGTCTGTGCCGTGGCAGCGGCAGCGGGCTGCGAGCTTGGCGGGGTTCGAGCGGACGAAAGCGGCAATGATTTGACCGATCCAACTCTGATATATGTGCGGACAGGCAGCGGGACAGCACCCGGGGCATGCGGAAGGCCGCTTCCAGCTAATGAGAATGCCGGGGAGCGGGAGCCCTTGAGACGTGATGGCGCCGTTCAGAGGCCGACGCGGGACCACGAGAGACGCCGATGATGACGCCACGCCGCGCTACGCCGCGCTACTTTGCGCAGGCGGGACGGGACGGGACGGGTCAAGGTCGTGGGGGAAGCAATCGCCTGTCTCTGGTTCTCTCTCTGCATCTGTCTGCCTCTATCTGCCTGCGTCTCTCTCCCTCTCGCGGGATATAGTCTACTTGTCGCACTTGTGTCTATCTCTGCTGCTGCAGGGACACCTACAATGCAGCAGTTTGTCCGACCTCGGTCGAGTTGACCCGAAAGCTGTTGAGCAGCGTAAGCTAACAGCCTAAAACCCTGTATTCGCACGTACGGCACATACAGCTTTCGGTCTGCAATGAGGGGGGCTTGCCAAGATGTGGGGTGACGTGAGACGACGATCCTTTCCACTGAGAGAGATGCCCGGCGGGGGGAAAGCAGTGCGAGGGAATGAGGGCACGAGACAGGAGAAGGATAAGGAAACGAAGTCAAGCCAACGTTTCACACATCTGCGTCTTTCCCATGCTGATGTCATCTTGATTATACTCAGTATTTCCCGACGCATACACACACTGTCGATAACCGAGCATCGGAATGCACAAACACCAAAATGGCACGCCACCAACAGCGACACTACGCACTTCGTAGTTCGTACAGTGGCCATTCCCGCTAACCCGGTGGCTGGTCCACGGGCCGGACCGTCCACATGCCGGTGTCTTGTTTTCTCAACACGCAGCACACCGAGTTTTTCCCAGGCAGGGTCTGTCTCTCTCTATCTCTCCCCAGTCGTGGTTCGATCCTCCTAGAAAACACCCAACTTGGCAGGTCGTGTTGTCGCTCTAATCAGATATTGACGAGCAAAGTGGAGGGAAAAGTGTCACCGTTTCGTGGGTTGCGTGTAAAAAAAAAAACCCTTGTCGATCTTTATGCAGCTTGGCACAAACCACTAACCCACCTGTTCCAGCGCTGTGGCTGGCGGGGTTTGCTGTTGTCTCTTTTCTCCCGTGGAACCCCTCTCTCTTTGCCGATCCCGTGTTTTGTTTTATACCGCGAACGCCGCTCACCTTGGTGAAGTCACGGTGTGGATAAAATAGCAATGAGTATATACAGAGGGACACGAAGATTGCGGTCACAAGTTTGTTTCCGCTTGCTGGGTCACATGTTGCTTTTAAAACTGTGTGTATTTAATGATCCAACGCACAGTAACTGAGCAAATTAATAATTTATATTGTCAAGTGTATTATTAAAAAATTTCTTTTTATTCTATTTCTATAGTACTTTTTTTTGTTTGATTTTTAAATGCCGTCATTCTGTGTTTGTAGGTCTGGTGCGGCTGGTGATAAGTGGCCTCTGGAGTAGATACAAACTTGTGACCACAACCTTCGTACATATTTCTTATATTACAAAAATGTAGAGTTCTGATAACGGGTATATGCAATAGCGACAAGTGAAAGCAACTCGTCCTTGCATTATTTCTTTCCCCTTGTCTCACCGACATTCCTATCCTCGTTCGTGTCTCGATGAGATCATGTATGACCTAAAGAACTGTCATTAAGCTGCCTCAACCCGTTTGCGCAGGAATTCTTACTTCGTACTTCTATCTCCTTTTCGACGAGAAGGAGTTAGCATGAGAAATGTCTTTGAAAAGCGCATGAACCACTTACATAAAGCCTTCCACCACTCGATGATACCCGTTGTCCATCTGAGACTGTCTCATTCTCTGCATTACAGAGACAAGATCTCACAGAAGGCCTCCTCGTCCTTATTTCCGCACCAAAAACCATCACTACCCTACAGTAAACAGTGGTTTTTAAGTTTGAGTCATCCTGTGAGCTTTTGACGCCAACCAAGACACTCAGCAAATCGCGGTTGCTGGGTGGAAACTTGACATACGTGACCATGAAGCAAATAAATATGCCCCAAGGACAGGAAAGATAGAGTCAAACAAGTATTCGGCGAATAATTGATTCTAACTTGCGAAAATGCTCAAACTGCACAAACTTCAAGAGCCTTGGGGGGCTTATCACGAACCCCCAAATCTTGGTGACAGAGATACCTTCCGCTTCACATCACCTGGGTGCTGCGTCAATATCATTCACATTGTTTTTGCGTCACCTGCGGTTATATTAAAGACCGATTACAATATAACCCAGTTTTGTTCTCTGCAAAATAGGTGCACAAGGCAATAATGGGAACAGCGTTGTGGCGGGTTTCTGAGGTTGGTCTGAATGGTGACACGCACGCAACATTCATGTCGAGCGTTGCAGAACAGAATAATCGTTTTTTTGCCGTTTTCAGCACTAATTTCTTATTCCACCCTGTAATATAGATTGACTGCATCCCAAACGTTTAGCAAAGCATTGCTTCTCTGCCTGTTGTCCGACCATAAATGACGGATGATGTTGGATGACCATGCATGCATGTCTTGGCCCCCTTTTGTCCCTACCTCTATTTCCCTCCACTGCAGCACACACGATGGGCACACCATCGATTTCGTGCTACAGTTGCCGTTTCACAATGCAGTAGGCTAAGCGACAGAGTCGGGATGCCAATTACGGGCCGGTCAGGGTTCCCACCCGGGATGCCGTATCATTTCAAGACGGCCCACTCGATGCAAGGATCCCGGCAACGATCAAACCCCATCCTCGGAATCCTTCCTTTTCGCCTTGTTTTTCGTCCCGTCTCATCCTCTCTACTCAAATTGTCGGCTTCTTCCGATTTGAAATGCAACGTACAAAGATTGCACCGTGCGCGGCGGAAACCATGTCTATCAGAACCTCACTCGACCTGCTCTGGGCTCTTGAGCAATATCAGATGCACAAGACAAGCTATTGGTGCGCTTGAGACGCCATCTCGAGGACATCTTGAGACCCCGTGGCGTAACTTTTCTTAGTGCTACACGCAATATTTCGACGGCGCCTTTGCATCCTGGTCAAATTTTAAAGGTGAGATCACGAGTAAATATGAGGACCGTTGACGCGTTCTTTCAAATTAGCGCCTTGCTAGATCCAATTCAAAGCCGTTCTCGGTGTGGGTTTGATAGTGATCCTAAGCCTTCACCCTTGCCGGAGAAACCTGTCAGACAAACCTCAAAGATGGAGGAAGGAACTTTAGCTTCTAAGCGAGATTCCACGATATCTTCACGGATAGCTGCTTCACTTCTTAATATGGGGATGCATGGTGCTCAACTATCATTAACGGGAAAATTCAACCACCTCGGCTGGGAGCTCCTTCATCAGCATGGTCGATTAGGAGCCCACCCAAAAGTTGTATCCATTTCCCTGAATTGGAGGGGTTGGGAAACCTAGCCAGAAACCCAGGACTAACGTGAAGGGTTTGGGCTGATGCTCTTCGGGATGTCCGGCGTTGTTTCTTGGTAAACCCGTCAACCATTGTTGACGCGGATATAAAAGTAGGGAATAAGAAGGGAGTCAAGGCATAGACTTCCCGAGAGTTTGAAAAAAAAAAAAAACGTCCATGTTGGAGCAGCACGCTAAGGCAGTCCGATGGGGATACGATGCACGAACTCTGTGGTCGGACCAGGAAACTCTAACTGAGGAAACGTCACCACATCTGATGAATGCTCCATTCTTACCAAGATAATTTAAAGGGAATACTGAGGAGAGGTTGAAGATAGAGAAAGGGGTAAAATATAAGCGGTGAAGCCGAAGGGTATCAAGAGAGCCAAACAGAATGCTTTTTGAGCGAGGCTTTTCATGTTTGTTCATGTCGACATGCTCGCAAAGAAGCTTATTCGCTAGTTTGAACTACAAGGTTACGTCAGTTAAAGCTAAATTACATCCGCGCATAGGATTTATCTGATCAAAGGTTGAGTTGAGTAGAGTTGTTCTTGCTAGCCGACGCGCGTCTTTGACTGTAAACTGCCAGCCACTCGCTTGTGGATACAATGTCATTGGGGGATGCAGTACGGATGTGTATGTCCTTGATTATGTCGCCGGCACATGTAATTGGGTTCCCAGTCTCGAACAGACACGGGGGATCCCTAGCATGGTCGGCAACGGCGGAACGTGGACCAGCATTGTTGAGGATGAATCAACACCATTTTTTAGTCGTCCGTCATTATATGCAGCTGTCACTGTCAGCGCTGGGTCTTTTTGGAAATGACTGGTGGGGTCTAAAGACGTCACGAACTCGAGAGGTTTTTTTTTTTTTTTTTTTTTTTTTTTTGTGTTTCTTGGCCCTTCCTTCACAGCAAACAGCCCTGCAGTCCGTACGCGTATCTGTCCGTGGTACGCGGGGGGGAAAGAGTTCGAAGAAGCCGGGACCGTTTTCTTTTCTTGGCAGCTGCCTCGTTCGGGCCTACTCGTCGTCTTGGCTCGACAGCAAGGCTACGATGACAGCAGAGAGAGGCTGCTAGCCACAGGCGGACACTTGACACGTGGTAGCGAGATTTGATGACCCTGGAGGGCGAGGCTCGGGAATTTGACGATGACTGCGCATGGCCTTGTGTCTGCGCGGATGACGGCCGTTGATAGTTTATCCGGAGGCCGTCCGCCGTCAATAGGCTTTCTGGAATGGAAGCCTAATCAAAACGGGCTCGCTCAGCATCAGCCGATAGGTGGAGGATTCACATGCAGATGTGTTGATGACGGGGCAGGGATGGATCATGGTCCGTTGCGAGATCTTTCTAGCCCTATTTTTATAAATTTTTTTTATAATTTTTTAGTTTCCATGGGTAATTGGAACTCCTCGAATGCGGTCACTCATCATGGGGCTTTTTTGGGGGGGGGGCGGGAAGGGGATGGGAATGTTGTATTGGGGGTTTGGGGTTGAGATGGGGGTTTATTACGGAGCAGCCGAGGGAGGGAGGCGGTCACGATGCCGAAGGCAAGACCGAAACTGAGACGGGGCATGGCACCGAGGGGAATAACAACAAGGTGAAGCAGCAGAAACGAGCAGGACCAGACGGATACGTAAGCTGGGGATAGTCTCTCGCCTGTCATCTGCCAAGCCCGGGAGATCAATGCACCTCAAATGGCGTCAGGTTACACATGGCGCATTTCTACCGTACGCTCGTTTGTGTAATTACTACATCCGTGCCTGTTTTTTTTTGTTTTTTTTTTTAATGTTTTTTTTCCTTCCTCTTTTGTGTTGTGCTTCAACATATCCCCTGAACTGGAAACAAAGCCTCGTTCGGTTTCTGTGGTGAAGCCTCCGCAATTAGTGCCGTGTCGTGCCGTACCGTAAATAACAAGCTCGACCTCACCTCATCCTCTCCATGTGCGTGGCTCAGCGGCCATCCACGTACTTGGTGCGCCTCTGTTTCACCAGCACCTGTTACCCCCCCGGGGCTCAGACCCCATGCCGAGCCTTTCTATCCCCGTACGGGCACTTTTCTTCTCCTTGCCCAGGTGGTTCTCCATATTTCTAGCTTCTCATCCGATTCAGCGCATCGTAGCACGTGCAGGGAAGCCGGCGGCATCAATATGAAACATTTTCGCTGGCCCTACCCATATTCCCATCCTCTGAAGGGGGGACCCGGCGCCGCTACACGGGCGGCTGTGGTTTTTCCCACGAATCGCACGGCGGCTCCGCGCCCAAAGCGGCAACCTGGTCCGTCTCCCTCCCACCGCCACGGTTCAGGAACCCTGGAGCAACCCCGTCGCCCGTGGCCCGACGGACGTCTCTGGCGATAGTCCTCGATAGTGTCGATAGTGCCGTGAGTGCCGCGCCAAGGGCCCGGGGCTAGCGACGCTGCCGAGATGAGCCCAAAGGGGCAGCGTCGCGTCATGGCCCTGCCCCGCCTGTCTGACAGCTGCGTCGCCGGGTCGAGGCCTCGACGTCTCGGACGGTGGTATATAGATGCGGTATAGGGACGCAATAACGCCAAACGATAGACATCAGTAGTCGAGCCAGCTCCTTTCCTGCCTTGTCTACATTGGGTCATTGTTTTGGTTCTTGGCTTTTTTTTTTCTTTCTTTTATACTTCTTGTTCCCCTTTCTTGAAAAAAAAAAAAAGGGTTGACCGACAGCCGGGGTTTCTGTCAGGTCCCATTCACCTTTCCCTCTCTCCTGACTTACACACACTCGCAAAACACCGGCACCATGAAGGGACTCGTCCTGACCTCCCTCTTCACGGCCCTCCTCCGCACCGCCGCTGCCGTCGGCGTCACTGGTGCCGCCGAGGGCTTCGCCAAGGGCGTCACCGGCGGTGGCACTGCCACTCCCGTCTATCCCACCACCACGGCCCAGCTGGTCTCCTACCTGACCGACGACACCGCCCGTGTCATCATCCTCCAGCAGACCTTCGACTTCACCAGCAGCGAGGGCACCACCACCGAAACCGGCTGCGCTCCCTGGGGCACTGGATCCGCCTGCCAAAAGGCCATCAACCAGAACAGCTGGTGCGACAACTACCAGTCGTCCGCCGCCAAGGTCAGCGTCACCTACAACAACGCCGCTACCCTGGGCATCCAGGTCAAGAGCAACAAGTCCATTGTTGGCGTTGGCTCCAAGGGTATCATCAAGGGCAAGGGCCTCCGCATCGTTAGCGGCGCCAAGAACATCATCATCCAGAACATCCACATCACCAACCTCAACCCCAGCCTGGTTTGGGGCGGCGATGGCATCACTGTCAACAACGCTGATCTCATCTGGATCGACCACGTCACCACCTCCCTGATGGGCCGCCAGCACATGGTCTTTGGCACCAGCGCTGACAACCGCATCACCATCTCCAACTGCAAGATTGACGGAACCACCTCTTGGTCTCCCAACTGCGACACCTACCACTACTGGGGTGTCTACTTTGCCGGATCCAGCGATGTAAGTCATTTTCTTCTAAATATTTTATTCCCGATTCTTCTCTCCCATTCATGTTGCATTCAACATGATCCCCTTAAAGATATATATATATAAACATGCAATCATATACTGACACCCTCTCAGCTCATCACCTTCAAGAACAACTACATCTACCACACCTCTGGCCGCAGCCCCAAGCTGGCTGGCAACACCCTCCTCCACGCCGTCAACAACTACTGGTACGACAACAACGGCCACGCATTCGAGATCGACTCCGGCTCCATGGTCCTCGCCGAGGGCAACATCTTCCAGAACGTCGACACCATCGTTGAGGACGGCCGCGCCGGCAAGCTCTTCAGCAGCCCCAGCACCTCCGCCAACGCCGTCTGCTCCACCTACCTCGGCCGCACCTGCCAGGTCAACGGCTTCGGTAGCTCCGGCACCATGAGCGGCACCGACACCGACTTCCTGACCAACTTCTCCGGCAAGAACATCGCCTCCGCCTCCGCCTACACCTCCGTCACCTCCGTCAAGACCAGCGCCGGTTTCGGTACCATCTAAGGGGAAACACAAAAAGAATAGAGACGGAGACTTAGGGCTCGAAGAGGAGCAGGAGATTTTTTAAACGCTGGTCCGGACCAGCATTCTTTCCATGTATCTTATTACTCGCATGGCCGAGTACTCGTACCAGGCCTGTTTTATAAATATCAAGAACTTTGCCTAAATGTTGCTTGTTCTAGTGCCATTGTGCGAATCTCATGTCATGTGTTGCGTTGCGTTGCGTGTGTGTCATGATCAGTGCAGGTGGCTTAGGTTGCTGTTGTATTTTTGTGATATTTCTTTGGAAACATCTATAATGACCAAACCCCACGCCATATATACCTCAAAACTAGAAATCAAACGAGAGACGAACCCAATGTTCGCGTAACAACAACCTGTGCGCTCCTCTCTAGAGTCAATCTTGTGAAATGAAAACCGAGATAATCAATGCAGCTCCTCCTGGACAACGCGCACAAACAATATGTATAGTGTATGATGCAATATTACGACTTCCCACACCGCATTCCCTTCTCGATCTCAAAATATCCCTTCCTTGCTCATTGATCAAAAGCCGTCAAAAATCATGCTGGAAACGCCCTCCCACTTGACGATCGGCCAATTGTCTTGAAGCTTTTGTACTGACCATCCTCTCCCATGATATCAAACCGCTGGACACCCATCGTGTCCGACGTATATCCACTAAAGTAGTATCCGATAACAACCACCAAGTACGTCAGCATCAGAATGCTGCCCTTGAAGTAGTTACTCTTCCCTTCGCCATACATGTAGCTGAGAAGGAAGACACACAAAATGACCGTGACCATGTCCCATTGAGGAAACAGGAGCGAGAATGTGTACTGTGCTGCGTCGCCTCCAGAAGGCACACCAGGCCAGAAAGCAGAGTAAAACACCAAGGCGGGGATTTGAAGAAGACAGACTTGCAAAGCATATGCTGAACCGATTTCCATGGACAAGGCAATGTTTCCGTTCATGGCGAACGAGATGGCGTTCTAAGTTTGGTTAGTGTTCATCCTTCTAGCCAAAAGGTAGAATGGGCAAGGGGCAGGTTCTTACCAAAAATTCTGTTGTATTGGGGACCAAGGCAAACAAAGTAATACCAAGGAACTTCTGGTCGATGGCGAAGCTGTTCAAGACAACATCGACAGTATCGACCAAGATTTCGGCAATAATTGCGTAGAGGAGAGTAGCGCCCAGCAAAATAACCGCACTTTTCGTTCGACTCCAGTTCGGCGCGTCGTGTCCACCGTGAGCGTGCGCCTCCGTAGCTGGTGCATCCGTGGCCACAGGCTCATGATATGGAGGCTGGCGGTTGGGTGCTTGAAGCCGGGGCGTCGGGGGAACGGCAGAGGGTCTTCGAGAATGACGGTCACGAGAAGCAATAGCAGCAGCGGTTGCAGCAATCTCGGCAACTTCGCGAGCCAAGAGCTTGTTGTCGGCATCGCTCAGGCTCGAGAGATTGAGAGGGAGGCGGGTAGACTCCCCGCCGCTAGATTTGGGAGGAACAACATGGGGAGTAGACGGAGCACCATTCGGGGGGCCGTGCCCTGGGTGGTGGTGGCAGAGTTCTGGCGGGACTCCTCGTTGAGACCAACTTGTTTCAGAGATTGGCCGAGGATGCGCTTGTAGATGTGAGAATCACGAACATCAGCTCCGGTGGTTTCTCCAGTAGGCAGAGAGCCATGTTGAGGCTGAGGAGGACGAAGAGCAGGACCATGAAGCGAGGCGTGCATATGCTCGTCATGTCTTTTCTCATCAATTTCGGCATTCCAAATCACGGCCGCATGGGTGCGAAGGGTGAACCAGAGACCGATCAGGTACGAGAAGAAAAGCATAGCCGCAGCCATATAGCAATATGGGCGAACTGCCTCGAGGTAGAACCGGTCACTGAGATTAGGGGCCTGGTTGAAATAGCAACGACGGCAATCTCGGCCATTCGAATCAAATCCAAAATCTTCACAATCAAGGCAGTTGAGTTCATGGGTGCCGTAGATCTGGTAAAACAGGGTCGGGCTGAAGGAACCAACCACGGCAAACAACAACATTGTAGACGTTACACCGGCCGATTTAGCGTTAAAGCGCTGCGTCTTTCGCTTGATGGCACCAAAGCACATGGAAATTCCCGGCAGGAACAAAATACCGGCAAAAATGCTACCAATGATACTTCCCTCGACGAGTGGTCCCTTGCCCTGGGCCAAGGCAACGCAGTACAAAAACACTTCCACGACGGTTGCAAAAAAGGCATTGATAGCAGCACCAACGCCCATTGAAGACTGGGCGGAGATGGACGCGACAGCCTGGCCAATGAAGTAGGCCAGGGGGATGATGGACAACAAACCAGCTGTGAAAAGGAAGGATGGGGAGGTCAGGACATTTTCGACATGAAGAATTCCTTCAAGCACCATCCAGTCGAAAATGACAAAGACAACCACAACCATGAGGTTGATGAGGAAGATGTTGGTACCATCGACGGTATACTTCCAGTACCGGGCACCGACGGCGCGGTAGGTACATAGGAGAATAGAGGAGTTGGGGGCATCATCCATGCGAGCGTATCTGATGTCGGACTCAAAGGACAAAGCCAGCGGGTGACGTCTGAGGTGGTCGAAGAGGAGGAAGGTAGCCTTGCCCATGGGAATCCAGAAGACCAGGAACCAGCAGATACCGGAGACGAGGATCAACGACGGCGAGATCAAGCAATAGAAGAAGACAAAGAAGATAACTCTGCCAATATTCCACTGTCCGCGTCCAAACAAGCGGCGCTTGAGTCGAGGAGGAAGCTCGCCTGCCTCTCCACGTCGGCCGCGACCAAGGAGGCTCTCGGTCTCGCTGGGCTCCGAATCGATGCTTCTTCTCGAACGGCCAATGATGGAACGGTTGCGATCGGGTCCAAAGAAGAGCCTACCGTATTCGAGGTCTCCGCTCTGCCACTGCTCATACTCGGAAATGCTCCTGCCTTCATCTTGATCTTCATCAAGGTAAGCTTCATCCTTCTCGAGACGCACAAACTTGCCGAAGGGATAAAATAGATACCCCGCAAGGCCCCAGAGGACTCGTCCGTACTCCCTCCCACTAGGAGCCGCAGAAAATAGCAGACAAGTTATAGCGCCAAGGGCAGCAAGCGAAGCCATCCACCAACCAAAAAGGATGGTCCAAACCAGGTTGAAAAGGAGCAGCCAATTGCTCACTCTCCCCCCTGGAGCCGAGTGAATGTCGGCTTGAGCAAACTTCTGAATAGAACGGTCCTTCTTGTACAGCGCAGGCTTCCAGACACGAATACCAAAAGGATGGGTTTGGTTGATGGCTTGCTGTCGATCTTTGAGAGTGAAGCTTTCTGCATCACTAACTTCGCCGTCCGAGTCGCAGTCGACATGATCTTCAAGATGAGGCTCTTCGTCGTGAGTATCGTCGTCGTCATTAGTAACACTCTCGGAATCGTTTTCGGGCTCTTCAGCGATGTTTTCTTCTTCTTCTTGATGTGATTGCACGCGGGAGAGCTGTGTTGTGAGCTGAGGACGACGGCGAGTGCCGTAGGTGTGGTGCCTCTCGACAGCGTCTTGTTCTACCTCGTGGGCCTCGTCATCAACAGAAAATACGCTACCGCGGTGGGGCGTGGAAGAAGGTCGTCGAGGCATGGGAGGCTTGCGCAGCCGAGTGACGGATCGAACTCGTTCGCTGTGGGAAGACTGCGAGGATCTGGCTTGGGGACGGTCCAGAGGACTTTCGGCTGGTAGGTGGCCCGTCACGGGACCGCCAATGGAGCCTGGATAGATGTAAAGGTTAGGCTGGGCATGGGTAAACCGATGAGCATTCGGGGCAGCTTACCATAGTTCCCCTCTGGCCTACGTCGCACGGTGTCGGTGGACTGGAAGCTTTCGGAGAGACCATCGTCATCGCGGTAGGCGGCTGACTCGGAGCGGGAGAGGGGACTGCGTGTGTCGGCGGGCGATGTTGCGCTGGAGGAATCTGCAAGTTGGCGCGCCGTGGCCGAGCTTTCTCGTCTTGAGGAATCCATGACGGACAGTTAGCGATGGGACGAACCCGATCGAGGCGCGAGAGCGGCGGGAGGTGTTGGTGCAATCAATCGATCAGACTCGTGACGACGAGGAGCGACGACAGAATGATGAAATAGGTAACCGGGAGCGGTGGAGGCCCGAGTGTTCTGTGTACCGCCTGGCCTAGGTTAATGACGAATAAGAGAGGGAATGCCGAGCATGCCAGCGTGGTGTTGCAGAGCCGGGAGCTATGGCGTGCGGCAGAGACCTAGTTCGGCTGTTGTTTTGATTGAGATTGGAAGTGGGCTGTGGTCCTGGCAGCTGGGCCTGGGTCTCGGGTTCCAGCTAGGTTTGGGCCTCAGCGGGTGGCGACTTGCTGATAGGGCTTGGCCTTTTCCCCGTAAGCGTAGCTGAATTCGAAGGCGAAGTTGATACGAAGGCCCAAAGCGAATAGCGAGAAAAGGAAGGAAGAAAGAAACGTAAATTGTCGGCGCTGCCGGAGACGGTGGGATGGAGTAGGTCAGGTTGGTTGCGCAAGGAGGTACAAAGAGGAAGTACAGTTGTGGAAGGTCTCAACTAGCGGGTGGCAAGGAAAGGTAACAGCGGCTACTTGCAAAATAAAATAAAAAACACCACCACTAAGAATCCAAACCGAGCAACAACGATATGGAAATGCCAACCGCGACACAGCAGTGAGAGATGGGAGGAGAGAATAGAAAGGGGAAGGGGGAAAGGGGAGTGACAAGGAAGAACTCAAGATGCAGCTGCAGCAGCAACAGGAACGGCAAACAACGGCAAACAGTCAAAGCCAAAACCTGTACAGCGCAGTACATGCAATGATACTTCTCCCAGCACAAAATGAGTGAAGTGAGGTGAGAGATTAAAAAAAAAAAGTTGGATGAGTCCACCAAATGTCCCTCCACAAAAAGGAAATCTTCAACTTCTTTCGTGCATAGGTACCCTGTAAAATTACGGATACATCTTGCGTCCTCTGATGAGTGCGAGTACAACCATGGCAACTGGCAACGCCAAATACTAACATCCGATTCTTGAGTGGGCATGCTATCTTGTCGGATCCACCACTATTGCAAGCTTCCACAGCTCGTGATCCATACATGCTACCCTGCACAGGTTAGTGCGACGTGCCGCTGCTTGCGCGTGCTGGAGATAACGTCATTTTGCCTCGCTGTTCCAGGGTCTCTTGCGCCATGGTGACCCTGATTTGGTGTCTCATCTCAGCAATCATCACCGCCTGTTGCTCTGTTCGCTCGACATGTCCTTTTCTTGATGTCAAGCGCCTCTCAGCCCGCACGCGACAGGACCATATTTGCTTCCGTCAGATGCCGCTTGATTCCATCATGTCAAATATGCAAGACTGTGCAACCGGGAAATGATGCAAGCCGGCAGGTTCGTGCAGGTGCAAATGCAAATCGAGTACCCACGTTCCCGCTTGCAGCTGTGTCCAGGCTAGCCTGGTCCTCGCCTAACCTACCGTGCCCACCATGTCCTCCTCCGTACCCACACCCTTCAACTCCCATCCCACCTTCGCCTACCCTAGACCTGCATGACACCTCGATATCCGGCGCCCGGCAAAACTAATCCTCCGACATCCAACTTCATTCTTCCCAATTCGGTGGTCCACCTTTGGTGTGTGGCCCGTGCGCTTTGCCTGCGGCTTACGAGACAAGCTGTAGCCTTGTCACCAAGCTTCCAACCTCATCGCAACCCACATCCACCAAACAAACCGCCCATCCACCATCTCCAATTCCTCATCCCCTGTCCGCCATTTCCAGCCGTTCTTCCTTTGCCTGTCGACTCTATCCTTGCGGCTGTCGCATACCCCCTCTCCGATCTCCTCTCCTTAACCGGATCACCGCCTTCCTCCCTTCGAACACATCCCCCCCGACGGGAGTTCCGCCCAAGATGGCGCTCGACCAGTATTACCACAACAAGATCGAGGCGATGAAGCTCGAGATCCTCAAGGGTCAGGCTGCCCTTCGTCGTCTCGAGGCACAGCGCAACGACTACAACTCCCGCGTGCGATTGTTGCGAGAAGAGCTTGGCCTGCTGCAACAGCCCGGTTCCTACGTCGGTGAGGTCGTCAAGGTCATGAGCACCAAGAAGGTCCTTGTCAAGGTGCACCCAGAAGGAAAATATGGTGCGTCACAAACATATTGCCAGCTGCATACCGCCGCATCCCTCTAACCTTTCCCCTAGTCGTCGATGTATCCGATAGCGTCGACATTGCCAAGCTCACCCCCGGAAAGCGAGTTACACTGCTGTCCGACAGCTACAAGCTCGAGAAGATGCTCCCGTCATCCGTCGATCCCCTCGTCTCTCTCATGATGGTGGAGAAGGTTCCCGACAGCACATACGACATGATTGGTGGTCTGGATCAACAGATCAAGGAAATCAAGGAAGTCATCGAGCTCGGTCTCAAGCACCCAGAGCTCTTCGAGTCCCTGGGTATCGCGCAGCCCAAGGGTGTCCTGCTCTACGGCCCCCCTGGTACTGGCAAGACCCTCTTGGCGCGAGCCGTCGCCCACCACACCGCTTGCAAGTTCATTCGAGTGTCAGGATCCGAATTGGTGCAGAAGTACATTGGTGAGGGTAGCCGAATGGTGCGAGAGCTGTTCGTGATGGCTCGTGAGCATGCGCCATCCATCATCTTTATGGATGAAATCGACAGCATCGGTTCCTCGCGAGTGGAGGGATCTTCTGGTGGTGACTCTGAAGTGCAGCGAACTATGCTTGAGCTTCTGAACCAGCTCGACGGTTTCGAGCCTACCAAGAACATCAAGGTCATCATGGCCACAAATCGCCTCGATATTCTCGACCCTGCTCTTCTGCGACCAGGTCGTATCGACCGAAAGATCGAGTTCCCCCCACCCAGCGTCGAGGCCCGAGCCGACATTCTCCGTATTCACAGCCGCAAGATGAACTTGACCCGTGGTATCAACCTCACCAAGATTGCCGAGAAGATGAACGGATGCTCCGGTGCCGAGCTCAAGGGTGTGTGCACAGAGGCCGGTATGTACGCCCTACGTGAGCGGAGAGTCCACGTTACTCAGGAGGACTTTGAACTCGCCACCGCCAAAATTCTCAACAAGCACGACGACAAGGAGGTGGCGCTTGGCAAGCTGTGGAAGTAAACGGACAAGTTTACAAGAAACGATACGACAAATACGACGACGACTTCTTTCTTTCGCATTCTTCGTTGTTCCTGCAGCCCCCGGTTGCTCACGAGTGGAGGGCTCTGGTTTTGATAGAAGAGCTGGGCTGGGACAACGGGAGAGGAGTTGTAAGGATAGTAAACTGTACCAATAATCGGGCAACGTTTCATGTCTGGTGCTATGTCTATGGTGCTCGCTGTTTGGTGCCGTGTTTCTCGAGTGCTCTGCTGGTTCATGGATCTTCCATGCCCCTGTTTGCTTTCATTTTTTGCGTGCTGAAAACTTGCCTTGATCCACGAGCTGAACAACAAGGGAGACGGCCGCTCCCTGCCAGTCTCTCGTGAGACGCCGTGCCATCTATGCAACTGAGGTTCTTTTTCCACCTCGTTGCGTTACATTGCTTGGGGGTAGAGGGACCATGCGTGTGCCAGTTTTCGCTTATCACCCATCCATTATTACCATGGATCCTTCTTATACTATCCAATCATCGACATCCAGGATCATACACTTTCCGCAAGCCTTTTCTACATTGTTTCCTGTTGGGAATATGTTCGCTGAGACAACTTGTTTTAAGTCAATGCAGAGTTGTGAACTGATTATGTGTATCTGTGTGACCGGATATGGATGGTAACTGGGCCTTGGAGAGATTGACATAACATCCAAAAGATGGGAAAGAAACGCAGATAGATCCTGTCTCCGCATGGAGTTGATACAATACTATTGTGATTTTGATGTTCCAGCTGGCGTTGCTTTGTTGAGCTTTGATACATCGTGTTCCATAATTGTCTCATCTGCGTGGGATAACGATATCTCATGCCGTCCAGGTGGATTAGATAGCGCACAGTATACGCGGAAAGATAATCCCATTTCATGCCAAGACCATGTCTCACGCAACGACATTCAACAAACATACAAGAAACCAATCCCGATTGTGAACAGCTCTCATCTACTATGTCGCTTCAACTCGAGCACCGTGCACTTGTCATGCTCTGATTCGTCTCTGTGCAACATAATTCGAGATGCGTGCTCGATGCAATGGGCCAGTTGACGAGGCAAGCTTCAATTCGACATCCGTAAGACATCGGTATGGTGGAGAGAATATCTTCACCCCCCTTCAGAGGCCTCTGGCCCAGCTATAATTCTTGCCGAGTCAGATATGACCGAGCCTAATCGGGGGCATGCACTTTCGAAATCTCAATCTCTATCCAAACTGCGCCTCTTGCGATTCTAGACTTACCCCGGATCACCTTTTAGTCACAGTTTTGACCCATCCGTGCCAAAGAAACACTACGAACCTCCTTTTCCATGACTCTAAACCACGACGGGTTCCCTAACGCCGTCCAGACCGGGCTAGTTTGCACGCGACGACTCGCACGACGGGCTAGGCCTAGACTCTCCCGCACGCGAGCGAAAATTAGCCACGAGGACGATGAGAAAGGGGAGGCGAAGGAGGAGGGGCAGGACAATAAGGAGAGAGGAAAAGAAGAAAGAACGAGAACAAGCCATCCCCCACAAATCCCACAAACCGTGGAGCGCCTCCCAGCAGCCTGCCCATCTTATCGGTCCCGTTTGGTAGCATCTCAGCCGGTGTCACGACGAGTTGGAGGGCGACCCCGAGGCGCTAGGCCGTCCCGCATTCCTCCCGCCAGCCGATTTCTCCAAGTCTGATGGCCGCACCAAGGCCTTCCGTTGTCGCGAGTTGCGCGATCCAAAGTGGATGAGAGGCGGGGGATGAGCGATTGCCGGCCAGCCGGCGCTACACACGCCCAGACTGAGGGAGTGGGCTTTCCTATGAACCAGCCGTTCTGGACCTCTCATTTGAAGAGCTGTTCAATATAGCGGGTTATTTCACACCAGAGGCTTGATGTCATCATTGCCGCTTTGGGCACAGTCAACTTCCGTAGTTTAGGTCCAGAGCCTCTTGGGCTGGCGCTCTGTCGTGATCGAGACTGAGACTGAGACTTGCAACTGATTCTTGTCAAGGCGTTAGTTGTTCATTCTTGGCGGAGAGGCCGCAGAGCCGGAGCGGAGATGTGATGAATCCCCAAACGAGTTATGATCCATTCCTTGGCTACAGTGCAGCCAAGAAAATGCTCTTGCAGCGATAAGCGAAATGCTTGTATTCTTAGGGCAGCTTGGGAACCCAGAAGCGTGAAACATGTCTTGACTCTTCTCGGCCCAACCCGCACAGCCCACAACCCGATAGTTAATCTGCCGCGACGTGGTTGGTGGTGGATACGAGCAGAAAGTCTCCAGACTTGATGGCTGTCAGAAGTCATGAGCAACGGTTGAGCTAGTCCCCCCGAGAGGGTAAACACAACACAACACCCGCCGGCCGACCACAGTTGCAATAAACGACCCGGTGCCGGAGATGGAGCCAGGGTTGTCTCATTGTAGGTATCGGTGTGAGGCCCCGGTCGTACGATTTCTATCTCGACCTTCCTGCTTGGCGTCTGTGCCATTCAGCAAGCCGGCGTGAGACCCGACAGTCTGTCATTCCCCACAGAAAGGAACAGGCTCACCGCTGAGAACTGAAGTCGAGGCTATCTCACACCGAACAGGGGCCTGATGGACGGGGAATGTTGGTGTTGGTTCCGGGAGTGGGCCAGGCATCGTGCCTCAGCCCGACCCGACGCCGCGACAGACGCAGGGGTCCGGTGGGATTCCGAGAGGGTTTGGAGAAGGTGGGCATTTCCGACTTCCACGCCTTGTTCTGCCATCTTACTGATTTGGGGATAACCCAGGCTAAGACGGATACTTTTGGGTTTATCTTATTTTAATTTTTACTTTTTCACAATTGTCAAGGGGTGGGGGGGGGGGGGGGGGGGGGGGGGCGCGCTTGTGGACGGGAGGGCTACGCTCTCTTGTCATGAGGACATCGACGTGGCCGACGGTCAACTTGCAATATGCAATGCTAGGCAAAATTGACGGGCGCGCGTGAGAGCCTTCGAGCCTTTGAGCGTCGAGCGTTGATTTTTGGAGGCTGACATTGGAGGGAGGGGCGCAGGCAGCACGGCTCAAGTTTAGAGACGGAAATAGACAACAACCTTGGTTTGACTGGTGGACGTTGCGCTGTCCCGGATGGGATCACGATCGTCGGCGTCTAGAACGGTCCAATACACGTCATTGAGGCTGGAAGGCGACACAAAGGAGTACACAGGTGGTGTCTAGGCATGGCATTATCCCTGAACTGGGGATGGGGATGGGGATAGGGATGAGGATGGGGATGGAGCCTGGAGTACGGTACTCCATACAGACGGGCATGTTGTATGTACATCTGGGGGCTCTGTAATGTAATGAGTATGCAGAGAACAGCCAAGGACCCAGGTATGGCATGTAGGTGTGTATGGATGTATGTATGTATGTACTGTAAGTCCGGACGTGGGAGGATTGCTCCGCCGCGGGGGACTCGGAGATGAACACGACGATCCGGCCGGATGGGTTCTGAGTTGTGATGGGGACGACAAGACACGAAGAATTCCCGCGTACGGTACCCTTGGTGAAGGATGCCTTGGCCTTCCGTCGACGTGTGGTCCCTGTCGCCTCGTGCCTCATGCCTGGTGCCTCGTGCCTCAAAAGCCCCTCCCACTGCCCACTGCCCACTTGCCCACAGTCCACAGCCCATAGCCCACCAGAGTCCACTCTGGGATCCCCAAGGGTCCGCCATGCTGGGAGACTAGGGCTGGGCGTTCAGAGACAGCATGGAGGACACTAATAGGAGGGGACGGACGGGGAACGGAAGGGGGGGGAGGGGGTGTGCGGCGCCGTCTCGTGGCAGACAGACTTCCCCGAGGCTAAAAGTCATTAATTACCTGTTGGAAACGACGCCATCGCGCATGTCTGCAGAGCACGTCTTGTGAGAAACTGGCGGTAAGGGATTTCGAGGACAGTTTAGGGGCAAGCGTGTGGGATCTAGGTTGGTTGGACCCCCAGCCATCTTTTGGTGTGCCTGTGTCAGTGTCAGTCGCAGTCCCACCGGGCGGTCCCCACGACACAATCGTGTTTTTGGGGCGAGCGTATCGTCGCTTTGGCCGTGACACAGCTCGATCGCGATCGAGATCGTGGATGAATTTGGACAGAGCAGAGGGCTGTGCGAAGGGTTGGCTGGGATTCCCGTAAAGTCCTATGTCTGAGACCCGGTGGGCGTGGTTTTGGGGATAACGGTTACGCGCGTGCAACCCCAGAACGGTGAGCTATGTCATAATGTGGATGAGATGGCGATGATCTCAGGGTCCAGGCCGGTCGATGGGTTGACGGACAGTCGACCGTCGACGGGGTGTGTGGGTAAGCCCGAGGCATAAGGAAGATGACGGCGAAGAAGAAGTCGGTTCATACGTGATGAATCCAGGGCGAGCAGGGCGAGCAGACTACACGCAACGCAGCGCAGCACAGCACGCAGCTCACAGCTCAGCTGGCGGACGCACCGTCCGCAACGCAGAAAGGCATGCGCCAAACCGGGAACCTGATTCGGGAAACCGTTGCTGGGACGGAAGGGCGGAAGGACGGAAGCAGACGCAGGAGCAGGGCGGACAGGCCCAGCCAGGCCAGACAAGCAAATCACGAAACTGCAAAAGCACCCGTCAGACCAGAGAGGGCGCAACCATGAGCCAGGGGGACGCTGCTGCGAGGCGGGCGGAAGCAATGGGAGATGATGCTGATTAAACACGGGCATGCGTGCAGAATGGAATGGATGGGCGCGTCGTCGCGGGGTTTTCCAAGACGGGAAGGAACATGGCGGTCATCAAGAATGGCAACACAGGTAGGGACTGCGGTAGGTAAGTAAACATAGAGACATCCGACAAGGCACCGGCATCATTGCGTGCGTTGTCATTTTGTTTTCCGTCGGGCATAATAAGCATTGCCTTGATTACTGACTGCGGCTGCGGATGCTAATGCTATCCGATGTAGAGGAGACGCCGAAGGCGAGGGGGGGAGGCCATCATCGTCGTTCGCCCATCCGCCCAGCACTGGGCATTATCAGCTAAAAGATTCCTCTTTTCTTTCCCCTTCCCTATAACGGTGATGCTATATGATTTATAATGCCACTCTCCAGCTCACTGGCCAAAGGATCCTGCCCGTAGCGAGAAACAGTTCCCGATAACTTACCACGCCAGGCGGGTTGGGCTCTTGGCAGCATCCACCGTTCCCTGGAGTCCTGGACGCTCTTGGAGCGCCGTCTGGGCGATTGAGTTTCACCCGGCATTGAAGACCGACATGGGGTGTTCATTTGGGGGAAACATGGGGCGGCTGCCGGGGGTGCGCAAAGCCTGCATACAGAACGCTTCAGCGACCAAGGCCAAGAAGGCTTCTCGCATGGCTTCAGCGGGTTAGAGGGCTAATCGTCGTCTGCTCTCGGGTGCCCATCACCGCGGGTGCAGCGATAGCGCAGTGCCTTACAGCGCCGGCCCTGAGCACTTATGTACGGTATCAACATTTGACACGGACGGAGTATGGATATACCGGTACACGCCCCCTTCCCGGATCAGCCTAGCACGAGCGAGGTCGCAGAGACATGCGCATACGTACAGACGTTTCCTGGGCATGGCAGCGTCAGAGATTGCTGATGTTAATGAGCGTCCCCTCCAGGCCGAAAGTCCAAGGCCGTGACAACAAGTGCTGATGAGGATTTGGACACTGGCAGTATAGTGGCCTGTGGTGTTACAGTTGTTACAGCTCTGCTGCACCCCAGGGGGAACGCCTCCCCAGTCGTCGGCCTCATGGCCAGACGCCAAAGTCTCAGACTCTACGTCATGCCGCGCCGCAGTGGTCCGGGCTGATCAAAGTCGGGTTCCACAAAAACCTCGCTCTGCGACCTCGGGCCCCAGGCTGCGTACCGTCACCACTCACTACCTAGTCACCAGTGGCTCGTTGTCACCCCTTTCCGACACTTCAAGGATGAAAGACGATTAGGATACCATACATGGCACTGTGCTGCGTACATGCTCTGGTAGCACAGCAGACCAAGGACCCGAGTTGGGCTGGACACGAGGGGGAGACTTTCCTGTTCTAGACTCTCCGGGATACCGGGTCCGGGGGGCGAGAGCCAGTGTGCTCCGGGTCCCGGGCACTACAGGAAGAGAGGACCCAGATGGAGACTCGAGAGATGTGGGTGGGGGCTGGCTTGAATGGGCAGGTTCCCACTTGTCTCGTCTATCGTCGAGACTCGACGGAGAGATTTTAAAAAAGGGAGGTTTCGAGCTGTGTGAAGAGAAGGCGAGGTGAGGTGCATAGACAATTGAGGGACAATGACAAGTGGGCGTCATTGGCGTCGACAGGAGCAATGTGCGGCGACAACAGAAAGAGAAAAAAAAATTGGACATGGGTGGGTGGTGGGTGGAGGGCACGACAGGCTGCGGGCCGGTGACGTTGGTGAGGGCGCCACCCGCTGTTCTGGTTGGTCCAAGGCTCGCCAGAAGGGTGAGGTTCCTAGCTTGTTACAGGCCTCGCCCACGCATTGAGGAAAAAAAGAGACGAGGTCGCCAGAGCCTGGCCCTCTGTTGCCTCGTCGGTGGACCCCTTGACGCCTCAATGACGATGTGGATGACCCCGAAAGCCAGCCCCCCCAAAGCCAAGACCAGGTTAGTTGGCGTAGCGTGCGCGTTGCAGGGAGCAGGGATCTAGTTTTCCTGGGAGTCTGGTCGGCGTGCTGGGCTGCTCCCGTACCTACAGCAGAGCACTGACAAGGACGCTTAATAATGCCCGTCGGGTACATGTCGCAGCTTCGCGGCGCCCAGCGGGTGAGACAAAAGCCGGCAAAGCGTCCTGACTGCCGTGAGTACCTATCAAGCCACGGCGATGCTCTTGAGCATGGTCGCGCAAAGCAACGTCATCACTCGAAAAAGAGGAAGAAGAAAAAAAAATTACCAAACCTAGAAACGGGAGCGAACCACAGAAATTTTTTGCAAGGGGCCGAAGAGGGTAATGAGGGGAGAAGAAAAGGAAAAGGAACTCTGAATCATCCGTCCATCCATCCACCAACTCGCTCGAACACCGTGGCTCACCTACGTCGCACAACCTGGACACCACTACGGACTACCTCAACCCCATAACGTGACTCCCGACTCTCGTCCTCATTTCGCATCGCATCCCACTCCTCATGTGCGTTACATTGCATCTCCTCCAACGACAACCAACCGTCCAGACCAGGGGTTTGCAGTCTAAAGCTGGTGCACAGGAATGGGCGCGAACCGGTCGAATTGACGGATAGGTAGGTAGCACATCATAGCAGATAACTTAGCAAGCAACTCGTCCTCTAAAGCAAGTACCTGTGGTTCAGCTGTTCCCCCCCCTCCCTGGCTGCTTGCCCACACCCCCGGCCCGGTCCCGAAAGTACGTGAAAGCGACCACCCCCAGAACTTGCGAACGACGATCCTTACTGCACACGACCAAGCACCAGCAGCCTCATCACCCCATTTTACTCTCTGCTCCTTGCTCATTTGTCCCCTCCCCCTCCCCCTCCAAGGTTCCAAAGCACCAAGGGCTTTTTAGTCCTGGGCGCATAGTATGTTTGGTCTGGCCAGTGGCTGACCCAGCCATCCTCACCTTGAACCCGTTGGCTGTGGCAGATTTAGATTGGTTTGAGGAAAAAAAAAAGAGGCGAGAAATAAAACCACAAAGCCAAAAAATTGAAACCAACGAAGAAAAAAAAAAAACACCGTACCACAATTACGCCACTACCATCACTTACATGCGGAAGATCGGCGCCTTGAGACAATGCACATAACACTGGGCCACCAATCTCGTCTTTACCTGCCCTGGAAGTCAACCTAGCTGTATTCTGAACGCATATCTCGTAAGGGGATGGGACGGTGCCTAGAGGTCTGGACCTTCTAGCCAGAGTATATGACATAATGGACCGAAGAGAGGTGTTTTTTGTTCTCTTGACAGCAGATGGGAGATGCCAGGGAGCCTCACGGGATAAATGCGTCATCGTCGACAGTCTAGGCCCTCCCACGCCCGAGCCAGATCAGATGGGAAGATGGGGAGAGAGAGGATGGGTCGAGTACATACGGTAGTTCATTGACATGGAGCGAGTTTGTTTGATCCCCTTGATCATCAAATCCTCCCCCGCGCGCTCCCCGCCAATCCCTACCTACTATGTAATATCTGAGCCCCGACGAATACCCCGACACCCTGCCGACTGTGTAGCAGTAGCAGTTGCGTGTGCGTATGGGTGTGTGAGTGAGCACCGGTCAGCGAGAGAGAGAGAGAGAGTGTGTGTGTAGGCTGGTCTCCCTCACTTTAACTCCGGAGATGCTGCATTGGGGCGGTCCATCTTCCCCCCCAAAAAACTTCAATGCACGAACACAAAAGCAAAATAGCCAGAGTCTCCATAACCAAAGCAACTCATCAATCAAATGGCCCTTGAGAGGCTCATTGACGCTGTCAGGGAAACAGCATTAACCACCATGCCCTGTTCCCCCCTCAAGGACCCACGCAACGCGCCGGACTTGGTGCGCCCACTGTGCCCTCCATGGCCCCCGTGTCTTTGGTCCCTCATGCTTTCGTTTCTCGCCAGGCCGTCTCTGCCTCCACACTCACGAGAAGGGAAGGACGCTACAATCCTTGTCGAACTCGTTCATTAGTGATTACGCGCCCTCGCCGGCTTCGTCTTGGTTCGTTTCCTCGTGGACGAGATATATCTAGACTACTGCACTGAACCATGCTCACGTCCTAGTCCTGAACGTGGGACCTCGAGACTCTCCTATGTACATGCTCCTTCGTGTGTTGAACCGGTGGGCGAACCGATTTGGCGGTTCCTTCATTCACCATCAGCTAACTAGGTATCTGGGTGCATCTTCATTCGCTGCAGGGCGATGATTTATAAGATAAAACTTAAGCTCGCTGGAGAGAGTGCTCTCGTCACCCAGACTCCACCCGCGCGTCATCGGCTGTCAGACGCCACCTCCGAATGAGCGTCTGTCTTCGCCTTCGCCTTCGCCCTCGCTGGCTCGCGCGTGCGGTTCGTGCGTGCTCGGTCGATTTCGCCATTGCCCAACGACGGCGGCTCATTAGTGATCTGTGATCCAATGCTCCGCCCTCGCACTTTGGGATTGTTGGAACATTGGCCATCAGCCATCAGCAATCAGCCATCAGACATCAGACACCAGCGCGCGGCAGCATTGCAGTGGCAGCATCAGCCGCAACCCCCCCGTGTCAGTCGCTTCGCCCTGCACTTCCGCGGTGCTCCGTCATAGTCCATCGCCACCTCCAGTCTCCAACCCGGCGCTGAGCAAGGCATTGGACCGCAGCCTTTGTCCAGGCCTCGATGCGATTACACATGGAGATTCTGGACTCCTTTGGAACACTTTCCTGGCCCCTCCGTCCGCTAGGTCTCCCGGTTCTGTTCCACACACCGTCACCGTCTGTCACGTCACTGCTCCAATGCGGCCACCGTCTGGCCGCCGAAGAACCCACGCCCCCCCTTTCCGAAAACCTCGTCCACTGGGCACACCCCCTAACGCCCAACACCTACGCACCTGCGCACCCGCGCACCCACGCACTAACCCCCCCCCCTCCCCTCTGCCCCAAAAAACCATTTCCATTAATACCCCCCCCCTCCCCTCCCACTGGAAGTCCGCTGGAAAGCCCCCCTTTGTTCCTCTGTTCCAAGGCCCTTCCAGGGATTTCAGGACCCCACCATCCCATCCACAGGCTACGCCCATTTCTTCCTTAATCTACTGCCCTCCTCCCCCAATCTGCCAAATCTGCCAATCTGCACCGGCTCTGTCCCCATCTCTCTGTCAACCCTTTCACCTTTGGTTCACAGGCGGCTCAGGCTCACCCTCAACTTGTTTACCTCATCCCCTCGCCATAATTGCGCTCTCGAAAGCGTCCTCTTCCCTCTTCGCCAATCTGTAAATCCGAGTTGACCTTCGTCCTGCCGCCATGGCTTTATGAGCCCGACCTGTTCTTCTTGTACTTGTACCTGGTCGATTCGAATGACGTCGATTCCGCTTCCGCCAGCAACAGCCATGCATGATTCCAGACCTGGCGATAGGACGCCTGTCCACTACACCATGAAAACCCCCGCGAGACACTCAACTACCCCGGGCTCTCAGTCTCTTGCGCATCCTCATCCTCACGCCCATTCGCATTCGCACTCGCACTCCGATTCTCACTCGCATGCGCACTCTCTCTCCCTCACCCATTCGCATCCGCAGTCGCTGCGATCTACAAAACAGACCAAATCTTCGACGCCGCTCGCCTCGCCCCGCATGCCCTACTCCGTGGGCCAGAACATGCCCCCAAAGCTCTCGCCGCGCGTTATTCCCGATGCCAGAGCCCCAAGCCCAAACTACTTTGGTCTCGTTGTCGAATCTAACAATGACCCGCGCGATTCCTCCTCGGGCCTCCCCGAGACACTTGGAGTCCCTCGTCGTCCGTAAAATCGTTTGCTGCTGCAATTCCGAAGCAGGTCCCGCTCGATGCGAATCCCGAATTCGAGGCCTTCAAGAGGCAAGCTGATTTGAACAGAGGAAAGTCCTTCACCCTCTCAACGAGTCACTATGCCCAGCCTCCGTCGTCAATTACACCTGTTCGCCCACGACCCTCGAGATGGCACACCCACTCGAGCGAGACGGGGGCCCAGTCGCCGTTTGGACGCCCTCTAAACCTAAACCTTCCTAAAGACCGACCTGCAAGTAAGATGGATATTGACCAGGAGAGCGCCAGCGACTCGGCCCATGTATCCTCTGACTCAAAGCGTAACTTCGAGTCCTCAATCAACCCTCCCCTGGTCTCTCACCCGGTGCGGTTTGAATCTCCCAGGCCAATGGACCCGCCAGTGCAGCGCACAAGCTTAACTCGATTTGAGGACCGAGATCCCAGACTATCAATCATGGAGCACAAGGTTGACCCTCCGTCGCCTGGTTTTGGGGGTCTCAAGCGAGCCGAAACCGTGCCTGTAAACCTGGAGCCCGGCCAGCCATCCATGATCACCGGCACCCAGCTGCGAGACATGCTTGGCGAATGCAGCAAGGATCATCTCCTCATTCTCGATATCCGTTCGTCGCAAAACTACGCGAATTCCAGAATTGACGGAGCCTTGAATTTGTGTATTCCTACAACCCTGCTCAAGCGAGCCACCTTTAACATTAAAAAGTTGCTGCAAACCTTCCAGAAGGGTAACGATACCGACAAGTTTTCCAGATGGAAGGAGATGGATTCTATCATCGTCTATGACGCCCACTCCTCGGACAAGCGCGATGCCATCACCGCCCAAAACATGATTAAGAAGTTTACCAACGAAGGCTACACTGGAGGAACTCATATCCTCCGAGGAGGCTTCAATTCCTTCCAGGCCCAGTTTCCCGACTTGATCGACTCCAAATCGACCATTGGAAGCCCAGGAGGTTCCTGCAACGCAGGCCAGGCCGGCGGCATTGCTCCTGTCATCGGGGGTGTGATGCTTCCCACTGCCAACAAGGACCCGAACCCTTTCTTCTCAAACATCCGACAGAATATGGACCTTGCCGATGGAGTTGGCCAATTTGACGTAAACCGACCCTCGGATCTCGACTCCCCCTCGCTGCCACGATGGCTGCGTGATGCTGCGGCTCAGCCCGACCATGGCAAGAAGGTTTCGGACAAGTTCCTGCATATCGAAGTTGATGAGCAGTCCCGCATGAAGGCAGCCTATGCGGCCTTTAACCCCAACTATGCCACTAGCCGAAACCACATTCAGCTTTGTGGTGTGGAGAAGGGAGGAAAGAACCGATACAAGGACATTTTGCCCTTCGAGCACGCTCGAGTCAGGCTGCAGGAGAAGCCTGAAGGAGCCTGTGACTACGTCAATGCCAGTCATCTCAAGGCCTCGCGGAGCAACAAGCGCTACATCGCCACCCAGGGTCCTCTCCCCTCCACATTCGAAGTATGTTGATCGGCTAGCCTCGATGATTTGAATGGAGTATTAACATGCCTAGGACTTTTGGTCGGTTATCTGGGAGCAGGACGTTCGAGTTATTGTCATGTTGACTGCTGAATCCGAAGGTGGACAGCTCAAGTGCCACCCCTACTGGAAACTGAGAGACTTCGGCGCCATTAGGCTGAAGCCCCTTTCTGAAAAGAAGGTCTCCCTAGATATCGACAAGCACAGGTCTGACTCGCACGCCCCTACCCCCTCGGCATCGAACACCGGAGAACACGGACGGCGACGTGCCAACACCACCACCGCCTTCGAATCCGCGAGCCCGAACCCAAAGCAGGCCCAGGGCCAAGCTCAGGGCGAGACGCCTTACGTGATTGTCCGCAAGTTTGCTCTGTCCCACACTGCCCACCCTTTCGATCCTATTCGAGAGATTACGCACTTGCACTTCCCCTCGTGGCCGGATTTCGGAACACCAGCTCAGCCTTCTCATCTCCTGGCTCTGGTGGAACTGGCCAACGTCATGCAGCGATCTGCTCTCCCTATTGAGACATCATCGGTTGTAGGTTCAAAGAAGACGCCCATTGACAACATCCCGATTACTTGGTACGACGAGCCCGAGTCGAGCTCCAGCTCCCGCCCGATGCTGGTCCACTGCTCCGCAGGCTGCGGTCGCACAGGAGCATTCTGCACTGTTGATAGTGTGATTGACATGCTGAAGCGTCAGCGTCAGATCAAGGCAACCATGTCAAGGGGCCGTGATGTCGATGGAGATGTTAGCATGGGAGAGGCGGTGGAGGTGTCGCCGAGGACCCAAAGGATGAACCCATTCGAAGCGATCGGCCTGCAACTGAATTTGGAGAAGAGGGTACCAAAACCCACGGGACCACTGGACACAAGCTGGGTATTGGACGATAACCTGGACCTCATTCAAAAGACTGTGGAGGATTTCCGAGGCCAGAGACTGAGCATGGTGCAAAGCCTGCGACAGTTTGTATTGTGCTACGAGACGATCTTGGAATGGGTGGCAAGGATAAATGATCGAGGAGTGAGTGCCTCCGGTGGGAGGATGAGAAGCGGAAGCCTGCAGCAGACTCATTGTTGAGCTGATTTGGAGGCCTTCTATTACGATGACAACGACAACGCTGGTCTTTTCCGGCAAATATGCATTCAGACGAAGCAAAAGAAAGTGAAGAAAACACACAGAAACCATAAACAACGCATAATTGCATTGGAACTGGCTAGGAACTAGCCCAGCCTCCGGCTTGGGCAGGGTACAGGAGTGCATCGGCGTTTTAACAGGATTGGTTTTGCAAATGGTTTTGGATGTTCTTTTTTTATTGTGTTTTTTTTTTCTCGACGTCGGTGGCTTGTGGTGCTCTCTTGAAGAGACCTGTCACAGAAGGAGAGCATGCAACATCATGAAGGGGATTACAAAAAAAGCAGTATGGGGGAGTTTGGTTTGATGCGCAGACAGCCCACGAGTTGAGCCGCTGCCATCGTGTACAGTAGATTAAAGAGCGAAGCGATGAAAGTTCTCGTCAGGAAGTCAGCGATGGGAGAACATGTTTACTCCATTGGTATTTTTTGTTATCAACAGCATGGTTTGGGATGGATAGAAGACGAAACGAGAAATATCTGTCGACGGAAATGAAGATGATGCGAAATACTTTGGGGGCTGATTTGGTGATGATGCACGATGCGCGAGATGTGATGTGCGATGTGCGAGGTGATGTATGAAGCTGGAGATCTGAGACTTGCATAACAGCATCATGACAAAGGTGCATGGCAATTGTGAAGTGTAACTTGTACCGATCTTGCCGCCCCCCCCAGGGATGTGACGTGATACCTTGGGTTTCGAATCCGGCATTGAGCGAGATACCTACCTACCTACGTAGGCAGGTATCGATACCTCGATTCATGGGTCTTCGTGTAAGACACGCCCCCCAAAAAAGAGAGAGGGGAAATCGGCCGGCTTGTCTCCCCATGGAAGGATGACGCCCAGAGATAACGTAGGCATCGCGAGCCAGTTATTCAACGCAGACTGGACTGTTGAGAGAAGCAGAAGCGAGGCCACCCACCCCCGAGATAGCCGCGGGAAGCCATGTACATACCAACTGTGTTGGGTGACACGCTGCCAGTGGTCGTCGATTGGCTCAACAGGGATGGAGGTGATATGAGCAAATGCTCATGCGCCATCTCAGCCGGGAAGGGCGTCATGGGCGGCGGCGGGGAGCAACCCCCCTCTTCCCTCACTCGCTCCTCATCCCGTTGTCTCCCCTCTCCCCGTAAGCGGGTTGGCGGGCGATGCGGACTTCAAAGGGCGAGGGCCTCATGTGATGAGCGTCCTGCTTATCCGTCTGTGGGTGGCAGGCGTGGTCGAATACGGGGGCGGGAAGGATGGGAGGGATGTGTGGGATGGCATGAGATTGAATGGCAGCTCCGGGTGGCTGCATTCGGCGAGGGCATGACGTCGATGTGACTGTGTGCACGATGCATCTGTATGGGTGCAGCAGGATGCGCCTCGAGAGCATGACAGGCCGCGTGATGCAAGGTATTTTATCTAGGTCGGTGCCGGTAGCACACTAATAAGCAGTATCTATCAGCTCGCTGAAGATTACGGGATTGTGTCACATTTCGCCAACAGGAGCTTTATTTACATGAAGTACCGGTATTGTTGTGCGTATTTCACAGTGTCAATTGTCAACTATTGTTAACCGCCATTCCTATTTTTTTTTTTTTTTTTTTTTTTCATCCTGAATAATAGATTTTGTTATTTTAGTCTCGACTCGAATTACATCCTCGATAGGTCTTTGCACATAAACCTCTACCAGGCAGGTACCTCTATGTATGTGCAACATCGATGGGTGTCGCCCCGTATCGGCGGTACGTACAGTGCAACTGCAGCAAGCGCTCATTATTGATCTTTGGGTTTGACGTGGCGATCCCCTAGGCTCGGGAGGGCATTAATGGCTGGGGGAGCATAGCATATCATGCTTGGATTGCGGCGCATTCACTGGTCGCGGATTAATTCAGTGGCTGGAGAGGCTCGTAACAGACAGCGCTTCACCTGGCTTGACAGGCTGATGATGATGATCGCCGATGGATGACGGAGATGAAGCCTGCTGCTGCTGTTGCTGCTGCTGCTGCTCCTCCTCCTACTGCTTGCTACTTGGCTTTTCAGCTCCCGTCTCGGACCTGGAGGAAGTAGAAGCGCAAGCGAGCTGGGCATCAAGATTCGTAATCAGAGACCGTCCTGACAAAATAGGGCGGCTAGACATCTTGTGGCGGGTAGCGACGCACACTAGACTCTCCCGCTGCACTGGCAAAGCATGATCCTCCTGGACGGACGTAGAGGGTGGCTGATGGAGCCTTCCTTTTCCTGGGTGCGGAAGGAGGCCGCGGGGGTGGGTGGAAGGAACCCTTTTGCTACATATTTTTCAGGGTCTTCGGGACCCCCCCTCTTTCAAAAAGGACACTGAGTTGGGGTCTAGGGTAATGTGGATCAATCTGTCATCAGGTTGGTCAGGAAGATAAAAGGGACCTCAGAGACATAGGAAATGAACAGGCAGTTTTCTCCAACCAATTTTTATTTTTGAAATTCTGAATTCCTTGCATTTAGACCCTATTGAAGTCCCAATGCAGCCCCTTATGATATTACTTTATTTATAACTTTCTGCCCTATTTTCTTTCTTTCTTTTCTTTAAGGGACACTTTAAAGCATTTAATTAGATGCTTTAATACTCTTTTAAGTTGTTTATAGCTGCTTAAAAAGGCTATTTAATCTTTAATTAAACTTACTTACTCTATACCCTTTTAGATAGGGTATATATTTTAGCTAGTATCCCTATCTATTAATACATTTAGAGGTTATAGTAAGGAGAAGCCTTTAAGTTATTTAAAAAGATACTAAAGTATTTAATTAGACTCTTTAATAATACTTTTAAGCTATTATTAAGAACCTAAAGAAATAATAGATAATTAATTGTAAAGATCTAGGAATTCTTAAATATTAGAAAACCTATTACTTCTATAAAAATAGAGGGCATTAGGATTAAAAATAATACTAAAAGTAAATAAAGATATTAATATAAGTTTATATTCTAAAAAAAGAAAACTTACTACTATAGTTAAAGTAGATATATAGAAAAATTTAATAATTTAATATAGTGCTAATATATTAGCATAAAGGTATATAAAGTAAAATAATAGTATAAATAATATATAAGTATTTAATTAAATACTTTTAAATATTAAAGTATATTTAAGACTGCTAAAAGCTTAATTTATAGACTAAAAAAGAAAAAGAAAGAGAAAAAAAAAGATTATTTAACCCTTAATTAATTATAAAAAATAGGAAATTTTTATTATTTTTATTAGTCTTTAGACTCTAGCTAAAGGGCATATATATATACTTACTATTATTTTAATTAGCTACTTTATCTATTATTATTAACTTTAAAAAGCTAATTTAAATTTATTAAGATAAAGCCTTATTAAATATAATACTACTATCCCTTTTCTTTACTTTTTTTAATTATTTTAGTATATATTTTAATTTATTTTATTATTTTATTCTTTTATTATATATATATATTATTTTATTATAACTTATAACTTTAAGAGTTAGGCAGCTGGCCTATACTCCTCTATATATATATATTAAAACACTTATTGTAAGAATCCTAATAATTATAATTTACTAATACCCTTAAATAAGAAAATAAAGGGAATATTTAATTAAATGCAATTAAACCCCTTAAGCCCTATTAAAAGTAAAGGGGGTTAATATAATTAATAATCTTTAACTATCTTTTCTAAATTAATTAATACTACTAATACTAATATTCCTAAAGAGAATAAACTAAATATATTAGCTAAAATAATAAAAGCAATTATTATTTCTATTTAATTGCTTAATATAATTTTTAATAGAAGAAATATTATATATTTCCTTAAATTATATAATAGATTTATAACTAGTTAAAGAGTTATAAATAGTATAAAGGGCAAAGCTTTTATATACTATATAATCTTTAAAATATCTTAAGATATTATAAACTTACTAAAAGGCAATAATTAAGCTACTATAAAGCAAAACCTCTTAAAAACCTTTAAGTACTAGAATTTAAATTAATTAAATCTACCTAAAAATAAGCTTTAGTAAATAAATATAACTCTAATCTAGTCTATAAAGTATAGAGTTATCCTTTAGTGGCTTATAAAGCATACCTAACTTAATAGAAAAGTAAACTCTATTAGCTAAAAGGCTTTTATAGTATAGGCTTAGGCTATTTATAATACTATATTAAAAAACATTATTATTAATGTCTATTAATAAAAAGGGAAATACTTAAATACCTTAAGAATAATAAGGTATAAGAAGATAATTAAGCTAATTAAGAACTTTCTTAATGCTAAAAAAGGAATCTAAATCTTTTAGATAAAAGAAAAGGATAATAATTTTAAACATTTTAAGAAAATTAAAAAACCTTTTGCTTATTAAAATTAGCTTTAGCATTAAGAGCTTAAGTTCTTTAACTCTATCTAAAGCTTAAAAGGGGAGTTAAGTCTTCTTACTAAAGGAATAAAGAAGCTATAAATTAATATAGCCTAAAATATTATAAATAAATTATAGAAATTAAAAAGGATTATATACTAAAAGATTAATTAACTAAAAATAGAATTATTATTATTAATTAAAAATAACCTTAATTAAATAAAAGAATTTAATTATATATATCCCTATTATAACTTCTATACTAATGCAAATTATAATAGAGATCTAAAGTGCTTCTATTATATAGAAGTAAGGCATTTTTTAAACTATTATTTACTTTTTATAGAAGATAGAAGAAAGGGATTTATAGACTATAATAGCAATATTAGCTTCATTTAAATAGAGCAATAGGAACTCTTATTACCCTTAAAACTAATATATAAGCTTACTATTAAAGAAGGAATAAAAAAAATAATTATTTTATAAATCCTAAAATTCCCTACCTTTAAGATTTATAGTTAAGCTAAGGTTATAATAGTAGATAAGCTAAATGCATAAAAATAATAAATTGCTAAAAAAGAGAAGCATTTAATTAAAGACTTCCTTAAGCGTATTAATTAACTAAAATATAGCTCCTTAATGCTTAATAGAAATTCCCTTAAGGAAACCTAAGAACCTAAAGTTAATTGCATCCTTATCGATAATTAAGCTATAAAATCAATTAACAACCCTTTTATTGCTAATATTATATTAGAAACTAATGCTATAAAATGCATAAAAGTAAAATTAAAAGAGGAATTAGCTAATTAAAAAAAGGAAAAGGGAATTTAATCTTCTATTTAAGTTATAAATAAAGAATTTATTAAAAATAAAAAGATTGCTAATATTATCCTTAAAAAAAAAAATTAAAATGCTTTTAATTAAATGCTTAAAGTTATTTAAATAAAAAAATAAATTTATAAAAAGGTAGTAAGATTAAAAGTCTAAATAACTATTAAGGACTTAATTACTTTTAACCCTCCTTTAAGTAATAATATCTTAAAGATAGTTTTTAATTATATAAAGGGAATAAAAGAAATTAAATAAATAAAACCTAAACCTTTACTAAAAAAGAAATAGATCTAATAAGCTATTAACTTAATTATAATTAATAATCTAAAAGCAATATTCTTAAAGGAGTACTTTAATTGTATTGCTAAGCAATATAGTATTAATAGTATATTAATTAAAAAGGAATTTAAACCTTATTATATACTATTGCCTAAAGAATACCTTATTAAGGATTAAAGAAGTATTAATAAAGTTAATATTGGCTATATAATAACTAAAAGGGGAAAAGTTATATTTAATTAAATGCATTTAATAGTCTATATAAACATTTTAAACTAATAGCATTAAAGAACTTTAGCTTAATACTAAAAACTGCTAAAAATTTAAATAAAGTTAAGTAACCCTAATAGAATAACTTAAGAAGCTTTAATGGATTTTAAGTTAAAAGGAAATATTATCTTTAATAAAATAGTATAAAAATACAAGCTAAAAGTAAAGCCTATAAAAGCTTTTACTATATCCTACTTTAATAATTAAATTTAAATATATAAAGAAGTAAATATTAAGCTATTTCTTAAAAATGTTTAAATAGCATAAAGATTCTATATTGCTCTAAAAGAATATATTTCTATTCCTTTTATTTTAAAAATGCCCTTTATTAAGGCTACTAAAGTTATATTTAATTATATATTTTTAAAAGGAGAAATGCTTTTATAATATTAATTTAGCTTAATTAAGATTATTATACTTACTGCTAGAAATATTAAATAGAATGCCTTAAGGAGTATAAAGACTACTTAAGGCAACTAAAAATAAGTTCCTAAAGTTCTTTTAGACTAATAGAATTATAGGGTCTAAAAGAAAATAATAATAAGTATTTAATTAAATAATTAAATAAAGTATTAATAAAAGCAATAATTTAATTAATAATTAAAAATTAATTAAAGGTTAACTATATAGAGATAATAAAGATAAAGAAAAAGCTATAATTAACTATATATTAAAAAGGGAAGGTAGTATTTATTAATATAATATATAAATAAAAAGCCAATAAAATATATCCTAAAGATAACATTCTATTAAATAGATTCATCCCTAAAGGGGATTTATATTAAAAGGAAAAAAGGTAGAAGAAAGTAAAGGGAGACCTTAAAGAGAAGTTTAAATACTTAAAGCTCCTAATACTTAAGTTCTTTAAAATAATCAAAAGATTAAGGCTATATAAAGAAAGACTTTAAAAAGTAATTAATTAAATAGAAAGGATCCTTATTAATAAAAAGAGAAGTATTCTTTTAAAAATTCTTTATAATAGAGAAGTAGCACTTACTTAAGATTTTAAGGAATATAAAAGACTAAACCCTAAAGTGGCCCCTCTATAGATTATTAAAATAACTAAATATAAAGCCTAATAAATAGGAAACATTTTAATCCCTAAAGGATTAAAAAAGAAGGTTATTAAATTGCTAAAAACTTAAATAAAAAAAGGAATCCTTTAAAAGTCTTATACTGCCTATTAAAACCTATATATACTAATAGCAAAAAAGAATAGTAAACTCTATTTAATTAATTCAGCTAAAAGATATAATATATATATAATATAGAATGGATTAATTCCTTTAGGAGCTAATAAATTTTTAGCTAAATTTAAGATATATAAAATTTTAACTCTTTTAGACTTCTTTTTAGGATATAACTAGATTTTCTTAGTAAAGAAAAGTTAGAATTTAATAACTTTTAATATACTATTAGGGCTTTTTAAGATATGCACCTTACTATAAGGAGGAATCAATTTAATAGTATAATTCTTAAGGATTATAATTAAAATCCTCTTTAATCTATTACTAAAAGTCTATTAAGCCTTCTTAAATAATATTGCTATTAAAGGATTAAAGATTAAGTATAATAAAAAGAAGGTACTCCTTAATATATAGAGGTTTATCCTAAAGTATTTAATTAATTTAAATAAAACTCTTTTAAATATTAAGCTATTTAAGTATATAATTTCTATAGAAAAGTTAAAGTTCTATTAGTATACTATAATTATTATTAAATATTTATATAATATAGCTAAAAGGCAGCTAGTAAAGGAAAAAGTAATTAAGATTAATAAGTAAGAAAGATACTATAACCTAAAGTAGGTTAAAGCATTTCTAGAAATTATAGGCTATTATTAAATTTAAGTTAAAAGATATATTTAAATTGCTAGACCTTTTACCTAATTATTAAGGAAGGATGCTATATAGATATAGAATAAAGAATAAGCTAATATTATAGCAATTCTTAAAGAAAAGATAACCTTTACTTCTATTTTAGTAATATTAAACCTTTCTAAAGGATCTAAAAAGGTTATTTTTATAACTAATGCCAATAAAGAAGGCTAGGGTGCAGTATTAATGCAAATAATAGAGGGGAAGAGGCATTCAATAAGGTATAAATCTAGTCTTTAAACTCCTATAGAATAAAGGTATAATACTATTAAACTTAAATATAAGGGCATATTATATAGGATTAAATGCCTTTATAGCTATATATATAAATTGCCCTTTATCTTAAAGATAGATTCTTAAGTTTTAGTCTATTAGCTTAATAGTAGGGCTAGTAATATCCTTAATATAATAGTTATCTAATAGATTAATTATATTCTATTATTTAACTTTATTATTTAATACATTTCTAAAAATAAAAATAATATAGCTAATAGGCTATTTAAAAAAGGTCTAAAAGCATTTAATTAAATAAACTAAAAGGCCAAAAGTAATATTAAAGAGTTTATTAATATTTATCTTAATATCATTAAGATTAAAAATAAACTAATAGAATTAAAAAAGAATTATAATAGACCTTTATTGTAATTAGGGGAATACTTATTTTTATTAAAAAGGCTAATAGATATTACCCTATAGAATTACTAATACTTATAGCTAAAGGCTAAAAAACACTTTATAAAAGGTAGCCACTTATAGATTAAGGCTAAGGAATAGAAAGGCAACTTAAGGTTAGTTATAAAGAAGGAAGATATTTAAAAGGATTTAATTAAATTATACTATATTAATAGAGGGCATTATAATTGCAATGCTATTTATATACTCCTTTTTAAAAAGTACTATTAGTAAGGTGCAAAAAGGAGCATTATAGAAGCTATTAGGCAGTGCCTAATATATTAGATATATATTCCTTAAAGACTAATAGAAGCCTTTATACCTATTAAACCTACCTACCTAATAATAAAGATTTATTTTAATAAATAGTATATACCTTTTAATAAAGGATTTAAATTTATACTAAAAGCTAAATATAACCTTTATAAATAAATAAAGGCTAAATTAATCCTAAGATTAAATAATTACTATATTGCAAAATTCCTTAGAAAACTGCACTATTAGTATAAAATGCTAAAAAAAGTAATTACTAATAATAGAAAAGAGATTATAAAAGGGATTCCTAAAGATCTTAATAGCCTTAATATAGAAATTATTAATATTTCCACTTATAACCCTAAAGTAAATAGACTTATTAAAGGTAGTTATACTACTATAATAAGTTTCCTAAAGAAAAAGGGTAAAGAAGAAGGAAAATAAATAGATATCTTATTAATAGCTTTATTAGCTAAAAGAGTAACTATCTGCACTTTATATAAAAGATTACCTTTTTATCTACTCTATAGATAGAAGCCAGTCCTTTCTCTAAAAGTAAAAGTGCCTATATAGTAGCTAATTAAATAGAATAATATAATCTCTATTAAGGACTTACTTAAGTAAAGGATTAGGTGTAAGGGTTGGCTGATTAGGGTGATATAGGATGGGTCTTTGGGTAACTTGTGTATTATATATAAGCTTTAACTTGCTAAGTGTTAGTCTACTGCTTGGCAATATATCTTTTATCTAAGGTATGGCGGTGCACCTATATGGCTGTGCTTAAGAGCCCTGCTACTTTACTAAAGGGGTTCCTCTATCTCTTTATAATTATCCCCCTTCCTTTTGAGCCTAGTCCCTTAGGCTTAAGATTACTACTGCTTGTATGTGCATTTAATTGTTCTATAACTTATTTATATATGCGCTTGAATATTTTGCGATTGTTTATTGATTCTGCAATTATTATTTTGGATTGTGTTTGCATGATATTATTGTTCTGTATTATAACGGTCTATTTTAGTTGGCAGTGATCTACTGCAGTATAAACTGCTTTATGATATTTAGTTGGCGGCTTATTGCATGAACTTTAATCTTTTCTTTTCCTTTTTATATTTTATAATAGTTTAATTTATTTACTGTACTTTTATTAAACCTTTTATAATGTCCTTTCTTTTTTAGGCCCCTTTAGTATTAGCCTATTAGGAATAGTACTATAGTGACCCCTTTATTGATTAGTTTATAGATAAAAGTCCTTGCTTTTATTGCCTTTTGCAAAAGTATAATAATTTTTCTTTTATTTGCTGTATTGGTTTATAGACTGCCTAATATGTGGTTTATTAAGGTGCTAATTAGTCTTGCAGTGCAGTATATTATTTAGTATTCCTTGCTTATTCCTTACTTATTTTATTTAGATCCCTAATGAGCTTTAGCTAATTGCAGTTTAGTACTAAAATTGCCTTACTAAAGCCTACCTTGCCGATAAACCTAACTTTAATAATAACCCTTTCTTATATATTAAGCGTTAGCGCTTTATATATGCTGCTAAGTCTGCCGCTAATGCCTAGCATTATATTTATAATGCTATTAAGAAAGGCCCCTATTGCTATGCTATTTCTATTATACAGTCCGCCTAGTATTAACTTAAGGAAGTAGCTTTACTTTATAATCTCTTTATCCTAGATTTTTAGTCTTAGGTAAGTATTTCTTTATTGGTTATCTATTAACTATTTATTGCTAACTTATACTAGTATTAATTTATTTCTAATAGTTCTAAATATCTTTGCAATTATTTTACTTTAATTATTTTTCTTTATGCCTATAATAATAGCTTGCTCTATAATTTAAACTATTTGCTTAGTGCTTTTTGTTATGTATATAAGACTCCTATGGATATTGCTAAGGAATATAGTCTATTTAAGTGGCTGGTTGTAATAGCCCCCTATATATTAGAAGCCTTATAGATTTATTGTAAGAATTCTGCTTTTTAGGTTACTATAAAGTATGCTAGCCGTTCCCCTATTTGCTATAGAGCTATTAGTGGCCCCCTGTCTAGTAATGTTAAGGGTTTTAGCCTTAATAAGGGAGGCAATGTTTCTAATGGCAAGTTATTTATAGCTAGTAATGCAGGCAGTACCTCTATTTGCGCTATTAATAAGCGTGCTGCCTTTACTGTGCCTTTTGTTAAGTCTATTAAGTCTTAGGGTAAGTCTATTATTAGGCTTAAGAAGCCTATAGCCCTACTAGTTGCTTAACCTTTTATAAACGTTTAGTGCCTTGCTCTAGCTTTAGAAACTGATGCTATGGTATTGGCCTGCTTAGGCATTTCCCTTTTATTTAATAAGGATTTATATAAGGCTTTTCCTCCCCCTTCTTGGCCTCCTTTTAAGTGGCAGGCAGCCCTTGCTATTATACCGCTAATACCTATTATTAATAGTGCTGCTAGCCTATTATATGCTTAGCAATTTACTGCATTTTTTTTAACCCTAGCTTAATCTTTTGGAAGTGCATTTAACTTTACTATTAGTAGTGGCAATAATAATAATAATAATATTCCTGCTGCTATTCTTACTTATAAGGGTAAAGGCAAGTGTTTAGTAAGTGCTTATTGCTTTTTTAGTCTTATTATTGCTATGCCCCTATCTTTTTTAGCGGTCCTAAAGCCTTTTGCTTTCTCTTTCGGCCCTATAGTGAAGAAACCTAAAGTTACTTTTGCATTAAAAAAGGCTAAGGCGGCTTTTGTATTAAGGAAGGTAAGGGCTACTCTTGCTATTGCGATTTATTATAGTGCTTATTAAGTGCTAGAGAAGTCTATCTAATTGTCTATTGATTCTTGCTAATATGTTTTAGTTTCTTACTTAATAGTTAATTTAGGTATAGCGACCCTTAATGGCGCCTTTTTTATTATTATAGTGTTTTACTCTTTTTGCTGTATAGCAACCTACAATAGTATTAGATATAGTCTTTTAGTGAATTAATTAATAAATTGCTTGATCTTTTGGGTCTATTAGTTTAGTATGTGCTTATTAGCTGCTAGTTGGTTGTTTAATGCTATAGCTTATTGTTCTATTTCTAATGGACTTGCTTTACTTGCTTATAGTATTTATATACCTTATTTTATATATTTATTAAGTAACTTAAAGGTTCTTAAGTATTGTATTTTACTGGCTATTTTAGCTATTTAATTTAGTAGAATTTATCTTCTTTTACCTTTTTATAGAATACTATTTTTTTAACCTTCTATTTATTTTCTTTATCTTTTAGCTTATAGAGGCTGGTTAATTGTTTATTGTTTGCTTAGTGCATTTCTAACTATAGTTCTAAAAGCGCTATTAAGAATACATTATGCATTTTTTAGTATTGTTTTAATAGGTATACTTAATATGCCTATTTACCGATCCTACTAGCTATTGCAATCTTAATAAATTTTAGTGCTAGCTTTTTATTCTTAAAGTAGAAGTTTTTAGTAAATAGTTCTATTATATTTTCTTTTTTATACTCTTTAGGCATATAGTTTTTATTGTAGTATTTAGCTTAAGACTTTACTGCCTATTGCTAGCATTTTTATGCCTTATTATGCACTTATTGAATGGTTGTAATGCATTTTGCAATGCCTTAAACTTAAGTCTTTATTTATTGCAAAATGTATTTTATAACCTTTAGGTAGTAACTATAAAGGGCTTATATTAGCAATATACTAATAGTGCTATATTGGCTATTGTTATATGCAAATTTAGCCTTTAGGAGCTATACTGCCTATCTTTATAGTAAGCCCTTAGCGTATGCTTATAGGTACTTCTTTAGGACTTAATTAATGCACTTTATTTAGCCATTTATTTAAAAATAGTATACAGTAGACAGTTAATAAATAGTTGCCTATTCCTTTATTAGGTCTTTTTAAAACTAATTAATAAAAAGCTTATCTTTATTGCTTATAATGCCTTTTAAGGTATTAAATTAGCATTTTACTTACTTATAGAGTAATTTTACTAGTTATACTACAATAAGCAACTTTTTAATAGGAATAAATATAGTATATTTTATTATGCAATATACAATTACTAAAATTGCATTATATTTCTTGCTATTAGAGTGGGCGCTGCTAGGCAGCCCTATAATAAAATCTATACTTATTTCTTAAAATGGATGCATTAGTAATAGTAGCAATTAAAGTTGCCTATAGGGCCTATGCCTTAGCGTACATATGCCTTAGCATTACTAATATTGCAATATATAGTCTTTTATATCTTTTGCAATATTCTTCTAATGGAATTTTCAGCTAATAAGATCTAAAGTCTTAGCCGCTTTTATATATTTTATTTTAGGGTTATTATAGTGCCTTTATAAAATCTTTTATTTTAATGTTCTTTAGCTAGGGATTATTAGTTTCTTTTTATAGAAAAGAGTGCCTTATTTATTATAGTAATAGTTTCTTTTCTTTTTAGCTGCTAAGCAAACCTTTATTGTTTACTATTAATAAAATTTATTATTGGCCTACAGTCTATAAATAAGGTCTTTTAGCTTATAAGATAGTTGTAATAGAAATGCTGTTTTGCCCTTTATAAGTTTAATTATAACTGGGTATAGAATGTACTATTTTAGTATAGTAACCCTAGCTTTAAGTAGTTCCTTTTAGTTAGTTCTATTTACTGCTATCTGCAAAGTATAGTCCGATTGCTATATAATAGTATTACCCCCCTTTTAGGCATATATAGTAATAATAGAAATAGTTAAGCTTTAATAGTAATTGCTTAATCTAATGGTTAAATCTAGCTCTAAAGGTAAAGGCACCTTTTTTCTTTTAATTATTATAGGCTTTACTCTTTTAAGGCTAGCTCTTATGGCTTATATATATGCCCTTACGGTTAGGGTTTTGCCCTTTAAACCTACAATTATTCTATATATGTTTAGTGGTAGCTTATCTATTAGCTAGAGTTTTACTAATAGTATAGGGATTATATCCTAATAAAAGATCTCTTTTTATATATAATCAAAATATTGGGATAGTCTATTAGCTAGGTTTAACTTTCCTAGCTAATGCTATATATTAAAGTTAAAAGGTGCTAGTTAATAGATCTAATAGGCAAGCCTTTCTTAAAGGTCCTACATTAATATAAAGACTACCCCTTTTAGGGCTTTATAGTCTATTAATATTAGAAACTTTTCTAAAAGTTCTAATAAATAGTGGCTTTAGTGCTTTAGGCTCTCTATAATAGCTAGCAGCTTCTATTGGCCTATTGCCTAATATTACTTTATATCTAAAAGCTTCTTTAATTAGTATATAATTAGTTTCTATTAGTCCCCCTTTAATTAAGATAGAATGCTAGCTATTGCTTTAGGAGATACATTTATTTTTACTTTAGTGCATAGGGTAGGGTTCTAGTATTATAAAATAATTGTAAAGCAGAAAGCCTTTTTTAGTTCTTAAAATGCCTTTTTGGCCTTTAGGCTTTAAATGAACTCTTTAGTCTTACGGCCTTTCTTACTGCCTTTTAGTATTGCTATTAATAGGCTGGTTATGCTTAAGTATTTTAGGATAAACTTCCTATAGAAGTTATAGAATTCTAGAAATACCTAAACCTCCTAATATATTTAAGGTAGCTTCTACTTAACGACTGCTTATACTTTACTTAACTTTATTTTTAAACCTTTTTAGGTTATTATATACTTTAGGAACTTAACCTTTTATTAATAGAATGCATATTTAAATAGCTTAATATATAATTGCATATTATAGAGTCTTTATAAGACCTTTAATATATCTTTAGTATATTATTCCTTTATTTTAGAGTATATAATAATATTATTTAGATATACTATATAGTATATATTTAATAGACTAGTAAGTATTTAATAAATATACACTTAAAAGGTAGCTAATATATTGGTTAAGCCAAATAGCATTACTGTATATTTAAAGTATCTATATTTTGTTTAAAATGCAGTCTTTTAGTGATTGCTAGGCTTAATGTAGATCTAATAGTAGGCATCTTAAATATTAATCTTTAAGATCCATTTTGCATCTATTAGGCAGTTTAATAGGTCCCTTATTAATGGCAATAGATAGCAGTTCTTAATGGTTATAGCATTAAGACCTTAATAATCTATATATAGTTATAGCGTTTTGTTTTTCTTTAGTATAAATAGTATAGGTACTTCTGCCTTGCTTATAGAGGTATTAATTTATCTATTTGCTGTGTTTTTAGCAATATACTCTCTTAGGGCTTCTATCTATTGGCTATTAGTTAAATACACTAGACTATATAGTAGCTTCTTGCCTTTCTAAAGGTTAATGCTATGCTTTACCCCCTTTAGGAGTAGTGGCTCTTTAGTGGCTTTTTTGCTAAATGTCTCTTATTTAGATTCTAGCTCTAAAGGTAGTACTCCTAAGGCTGGCTTTAGCTCTTTATCTAACTCGGCCATTAGTTGCTTGTCTGGCAATAGTATGCTATAGATATATATAACTTAAGCTTGCTTTCTATTCTATAGGAGTTTCTTAGTAAATGCTTTTAGGTTAACTAAAAATATAGGCTTATAGTTTTAGGTTGCTATTTGAATGTTAATCTTTATTTCTTCCTTCCCTATAGAGGCATTAAATAGGAGTAGGTTACTAGCCCCTTTAGGGCATGGTGTTTTAATAAATGTTTGCTAGATCTTTTAGGGAAACCCCTTTAAATAAATTAGGAAGAATATTAGTGTATATATACTGCTAGGGGAAGTTACTCCCCCTTAAAATCTTATAAGCTAAATGCCTTTTAATCTTTAGTAGGATATAGGTCTAGCTATTTAACCAGTTTTATATTAATAAGGTCAACTTATATATAGGTATCTATATCTATATAGACCTTAAATTTAATATGCCCTTAAAGGGCAATTGCCTTGCCTATAATAATGTTCTTAATAGGGACTATTATTAGGTTTAATATAGAGACTTTAGCTATAGTCCCTATATCTTCTTGTTTTCTAAAGAGTCCTAAGGTTCCTTAAGTATAGTATTAATAGGTTGGATCTATATATACTTTTATGGCTAGAATAACTTTAGCTTGTAGCCTTAGTCCCTAAAACCCTTTTTAAGTATCTTACAGTCTATAGCTAGATGGCCTGACCTATTGCAGTTATAGCAATACAGTTGGTTTGACCTACTGCCTTTTGGCTTATTGCTATATAGTTGTTATTCTTAAGACTTGTTTGGGGTGTATAGACCCTTTGGGCTGTAGAAGTTTGTACCCCCCTTAAATGAAGACCTTAGGTAACTCTTTAGGTAGGTAGATTTCTAAGGGCTATCTAATCCATTAAAGGGATGGCTTCTCTTGCAATTCTTATTTAGAGGTTGCTTGCTTTTTTCTTTAATATAGGCCTATAGCCTCTCTGCCTTATAAGCTACCTCTTTTAGCTTTAGGAGTTTTATTTACTTGCAATTTATCTCCTTTTTTAAGGACTTCTACAATCTATAGTAGAACTAATAGGCTATATTCTTGCTTTCTCCCTTATAGTCCTTTATCCCTAACAATAGATATATTGCACTTTAGGCGCAAAAGTGATCTATTAGGGACTGATCGATAGACTATTAAAGTTCTAGCAGTTTATTTTATAATTCCCTTTCTTAAAGGTTTAAGTCTATATACTTCTTTTATATAAAATCAATAAAGTCTTTCTATAAGGGATTCTTTAGGCTCCCTTTATAGTTCCTCTATTAGGTTTATAGGCTTAAGTTAAATTTAATTATTACCTATTGTATTTTCTATATATTAGTGTAGCCTAATTGAAGATTGTTTGCCGCTTTAATAGCTTATATTTAGTTATTAATCTTTATGCCTATTGCATTTTCTATAAGGGTTCTATAATTATAGGATAGAGGTTTCTTATAGTCCCTCCTTAAGCTTATTGTAGGGCGTTTAATTAATTGCTTTAGGATTTGCATTTGCGCTGTCTGCTGTTCTGCCATTATTGACTGTTGTTTGGCGAGCATTTGGATGACCTATTGTAGGGGTCCGTTTTGCGGCTTCTTTGTGTTTGGTTGCACTGGCGTCCTATATCCATCGGGCGTTCCTTAATGGCTCTATCTGCCTCGGGACATCGATCTTAAGTTGTAGCTCATTTAGTATAGGTAGTTGTAAGAGTCTATTAATGCATATTGTCTTAGACTCCTTAGGGCTTCCTTAGCTATTAGCCTATTAATAGAATCCCAATCGGTTGGTTCTAGGGGTTATTAGTATCCCCCTTTCTCTTTAAATTAAGGCATAAAATTCTTATTAGGGTCCTATTGCTAATGCATTGGCGACCCTTTAAGCTATTTATTGGTTGGTTAGGTAGTTCCTTCTATTTTATGCCGTGCTAATCACCCTATAGGGTGTAGAAGTTAAAGAATTGTAAGGGTTGGCTGATTAGGGTGACATAGGATGGGTCTTTGGGTAACTTATATATTATATGTAAGCTTTAACTTACTGAGTATTGGTCTACCGCTTGGCAATATATCTTTTATCTAAGGTGTGGCGGTGCACCTATATAGCTGTGCTTAAGAGCCCTGCTACCTTATTAAGGGGGTTCCTTTATCTCTTTACATTAGGATCCTAAAGTAAAAGTAGGAAGATATAGAAGAAGCTAGGCAATAAGTAATTGCATTCTAAAGGTCAATTACCAATAAAAAGACTAAAAAGAATTAATATAAACTGCATAAAGAGCCTTTTGCTATAGGAGATCTAGTTCTTTAGTATAATATATAGAATTAAAAGGATATATTTTGCATTATAAAGATAAAGCTGCATTAATTAGGCCCTTATAGAATTGCTAATGCATTTAATAAAATAAAGAGTTATATCCTTAATACTATAGATAGAGTTAAGCTTCCTAATACAACTTATAGTAATTGGTTAAGGAAGTTTATAGAGGATAAGGATAGATAGTAGGTAAGTAAGGATAATAAAAAGACTTTTAATGTAAGTTAGAAAGTACTATTAAGGGTAAGGAAAGAAAGGAAAGCATTTAATTAAATGTAAATTAAGTCTATAGAACAATAGGAATAGAATAAACTTAATTTAAATGCTATAAAAAGCTTAAATAATAATATTATAATATATACTTATATTAGGCCTAAAGAGATTATTAAAGTTTAAATTCTAAAGATAAGTAGCAATTAGTAAATATAGTACTAAAATATAGTAAGCAATTAATTAAATAGTTAGTAATAGTATTAAGCTAAAAATAGCTAGATTACTATTAAAAAAGGGGTACTAAAGGTTAAAAAGAGGGAAGTAAAGACACTAAAACTAATACTATATTAAAAAAAGATAAGCCGCTTAAAATAAAGTAAAAAAGTAAAATAAAAAGCAATTAAAGGCAAGCAAAAGGATAGTAAAACTGAATAAAACTAAATAAAAATAACTAAAAATTAGCTAAAAACCCTAAAAAAATACTAAAAATCCTTAAAAATCCCTTAAAATCTATTTAAAAACTTTAAAAATTATACTAAAAATCAATAAAAATAGAATAAAAATGCCTAAAAACTATAGCAAAAGGGTTAAAATTATTTAAAAATAAATAAAAATATATAAAAAATAGCAAAAAATAAAATATTAATATCTATAAAAATTTAAAAATTTAAATATATTTAATAGAAATTAAGTTTTAAGGTTATTAAAACAATATAATAATAGTAATAGCCTTAAAGGGTATAGAAATACTTAATTAATTGCTTTATAGTGCTATTTTCTATCTATTAAATTATTATTAATAAATTAAAAACTATATTTAATTAATCTATACTAAAAGATAAGCTAAAGACTATTATTTTTATTAATTAAAACCTACTTTATGCTTTTAATTAAATACTTTTTATGCCTATTTAATTAACTAATAATTACTAGCTATATTGCTAATAGAAAAACTATATATAATTTGCAAGCAAGTAATTAGCCTAAGAAAATCTACTGTAAAAGTTAATAGTTAAATAAACTTACTAATAGTATCTATACTACCTAAAGGAAAGTTATAAGAGCCTTTATAAGGACCCTTTAATTAATATCTATAAAGGAAGCTCTATTTGCATTTAAATTAACTATTTTAAATACAATTAATATAGCAGCTATCTATATAATCTAATGCTAAAATATATATATAAAAAGGAATAAGGATATATTTATTATAGGCAGAAACTATAAAAGTATATAATTAAATGCATTTATAATATATAAAGGGATTAATATATTTAATAAAGGCAATAATAAGTGCCTTAATATATTTAAGGCAAGTTAGCAGTTAAATTAAGAAGTATTCTATTAGATAAGCCCATTCTATAGGGATATATATAGACTAAAGTTAGCACTAAAGGAGAAGATCTACTTTAAAATAAAGTATTAAATTGTAAAATAGTAACTATAAAATAAACTATTAAGTAAGTTTATAATTAATTTATTTACTATCTTCCTTAAAGGCAATTTTAATATATAAGGGCTAGCTAAATTGATTAAAAGCTTAAAAGCTATAAATCTAAATATTAAAGTATTATTAAATCTAAAAGTATTTAATTAATTATTAAATAAAAATAATAGTTAAAAAGCAATATAAAAAGGGATATTTATTAATTATTTAATAGTAGTACTAATAGCATTAATTAAAGCTTTATAAAAGAAACTATTATAAATATACTAATAAGTAAAGCATTAATAAAAGAATTTAAAAGCCTAAATATAGCTAATAGTAAGATTGTATATATTAAGGAGATAATTATAAGGTATAAAGGCAAAAGACTTAAGCTTATTGCAATATAAAGCTATTATAAAATAAAAAATAAAAATTATAGTAATAGCTAAAAGTATAAAAGAATTAAAAAGGTAAAGAATAATAAATAAAAAAGGAAAGAATAGAAAGGAGGGCTAATATAATGCTCTTATAATAAATAGGAAATTAACCCTTAAGATTTAAAGTAAAAACTAAATATTAATAAAATTTTTATTAAATACTAAAAAGTATACTATTTTAAGAAACTTATTAGTATTTATATATATATAAACATTAAAATAATAATTTACTTAAATAATACTAAATTAAAAATAAAGGCACTTAAGTTATATTAACCTACCTTATGCTTATAACTCTTTCCCTTCTTTTAATAATTTTATAGTAAATTATATTACTTTAACTTTATTTATAATACCTATAAAACACTAATAATTTTTATTTTTTAAGTTATAAGCATTTAATTATAAGCTTTTAAACCCTCTATTAACCTTTACTCTATTTTATAATAGGGCTAAAAAAAGCAACCTTAAGTATAACTACTTTAAAGGCGCAATTTTTAATGCTAAGTAAAGACCTTTATATAGCTAAAGGAATTATTTAAAATAAAGGCAAAATTAAAGATTTCTTTTCTTTTAGTAAAGAAAATACTATTAAAATATTTAATTAATTGCTTAATAGTTAATTTATACTATTTTACCCTTAAATAAATTAGAATTATTAGTTTAATAAATTAAAAACTTGGCCTATTTTAGATAATAAGAGCAATTTGGATTCTTAACTTATTAATATTAATTGCTTTAAAAACTTCCCTTTTAATTCTTATTAAGCCTAAATATTCTATTATTAAGACCTATAGGATTTATTTAAAAACCTATAGAAGAAAGAAATAGCCTTAAACTTTAGTATTTAAGCCCTTTTTACTACCCTTACCTATAGACTTATTAATATTCTTATAATTTATTAAACTAATCTTTTAATTATAAGCACTAAAGTTAAAAAGAATAAATAAAAGCAAAAGAGTTTCTTTTATAAGCTTTTACCAAAAGGAATAAATATTAAAAAGACTAAATATTTAATTAATTTTATGCCTATAGAGTTCTAACAAGCAATATATAATAAAAGGCTATTAATTAGCTTTACTTACTTTATTAATGCCATTTATTAAAGCTTCTTTATTTAAAATAGATAGCTAAAGCATTTAATTATTTATAATACTACTAATATCCTTTAGAATAAGCAAGCTATTGCACTTACTATAGCATAAAGGGAGATTATAACTAAAATAGAATTGCCCTATAATTTCTTTATTTTTATTATGCCTATTATTAAATAAGCTAAAAATTAAGAATATAGTTTCTTAAGCGCTTTTTTTCTCTTCCTTAATATTTAGGGAATAGTTAAACTTATTAAAACTTTAATTATTAAATGCCTTATAATCTAGCCCTTAATCTTTAATAGCGGTTATAATACTATTAACAATCCCCTTTTAGCATTAATGTACTGCAATTAAATTCTTATTAAGCATAAGTAAGGGAAAAGTACTTAATTAATTGCTTTAAATACCAATTAAATGCAAGACTTTATTAGTACTATTATCCTTAATAAACTTAATGTTATTAATAGAAAGTTCTTTAATTAGCATAAGCTTATAGAACTTATTAAAACCTAAAAATCTATTTATATCCTAAGATTTTAAAATAGTTCCTTTAATATTTAGTGGCTTTATATTAATTTAGAAAGTTATTATATAATAAGCTAAAAGGGAGTTAATTACTAAACTCTTAAGAATAAATATTAAATTATTCTAAAGCCATTTAGTCCTTAAGGCAATAGCTATTAAATAAGTCTACCTTTACTATTAGGCCCTTAACTGCCTTACTATCCTTTAGCTAATAATTTAATTAAATGCTATTAAACTTATAGGTATTAAATAATAAATAGATTTCCTACTAAAATTAATAAATCCACTAAAGTTATTATTACCTTAAGTAATAATAAAGGAAAAGGTTTTAAATAAGCCTTAAACCACTAAAGTTAAAGCATTAAAGCAATTTGCCTTTATAGTCTATACCTTAAGTCTAAAACTTCTGCCTTTAAACTTACTATTAAGCCTAAACTAATAATTAAACCTATTTAGCCTTTATATAAATTGCCTATTAGCTTATTAACTTATATAAATATTGCTTAATTAAGCGCACTTAAAAAAGAAATCTAAATTAACTAAAATATACCTATTTATTTTAATGCATTTAATTAAATATTTATTAACTCTTTAAGTAAAGAGCAAGTAATTAAGTTAATTTAATTAGTTTAATAAATACCTTTATTTAAGTTAGCTATTTTATAGCAATTTAATTAAATAAACTTAAATTTACTTACTGCTAAAAGTAATAAATAGAGTTTTTATAAGCACTTTATATTGCCTTTATTAATTCCTTAATTAGCTAAGTATATAGCAAAAGAAAGGAGTTATACTATAATTGCTAATATTATAGTTAGAAATATTATTAATGCTACTATTTAAACCTAATAAAGTAATTATAACCTAAACTATATTGCCTTTATTAAAAGAAAGATAATTGCTAGAATTAAATAAATAAATTTACTTTAAATTAATTAATAGGCTATTCTTAAACTCCTTTAAATAAAGAGCTAAATCTTTTATATATTAAAAGGGTTAATTTTAGTAAACTAATAGAATAAGATTATAATTGCTACTTATAAGCTATTTAAACCTTTAATTTCTATTTATTAGTTTTATGCTAATTAATACTACAATTAGGAATTGCATTATAAAGAAAGGTAATAGTAAAGTTAAAATAGAGAGGTTAAGTATTAAAAGCAAAATAAATTATAAAGGGAGATAATAGTGGGTTAGATAATGGATTATAGGTATAAAGCATTTAATTAAATGCTTTCTTTAAGATTTTCTTTGCATTTAAATAAATTAAGCTTAAAGTTTTCCTTTTGTATTATGCCTTTAGTCCACTTAAGGGCAAGCATTAAGGCATTAAAGAGGGATAAGTTAAAGTCTAAGGTAATATAAATCAATCTATTATTAGGTTAGTTAAAAAGATAAAAGGGACCTTAAAGATATAGGAAATAAATAGATAGTTTTCTTTAATTAATTTTTATTTTTAAAATTTTAAATTCCTTGCATTTAGACCCTATTAAAGTCCTAATGCAGCCCCTTATAATATTACTTTATTTATGACTTTTTGCCCTATTTTCTTTCTTTCTTTTCTTTAAGGGACACTCTAAAGCATTTAATTAAATGCTTTAATACTCTTTTAAATTGTTTATAGCTGCTTAAAAAGGCTATTCGGTCTTTGACCGAACCTGCTTACTCTATACCCTTTTAGGTAGGGTATATGTTTTGGCCAATATCTCTATCTACTAATACAACACTTAGCTAGAATATAATAATATAACCCTTATAACCTAAAACCTGATTTTTGGCGACTATATTAAAAGAGCATTATTAATAAGTCTTATCTTAAATATATAAAGAAGAAGCTATAATTTAGCACTAAAAAGATATATATATAGTACTATCTATTATTATTAAAGTTCCTATACCTAAATACCTTTATTAAGACCTAATTTATTACTATTATTATCTATTAGTTAAAGGCATTACCTAAAAGTATATAGAGATACTAATGCCTTTATTTATTAAATCTTCCTTTAATTATCTATTAGCAGTAATTTCTAGTTATATATATCCCTTTATTGGCCTTAACTATATTATACTTTAGCCTTTATTTTTTATTTTAAATATATACTTTATCTTTACTATATTATATCTTTTTAAATTTAAAAAGATTATATTTAAAGATACTATAAAGCCTTAAATCTAAAAATGCCTTTTTTCTTTCTTTAATATTAAAACCTTTAATAAATTATTATTAATAGCTTAATAGTTATTAAAATTAAATTAATTATTTTAAATAGCTAATAATATAGCATTAAGCCTTAAAATTAAGCTATAAGCTATTAATATACTACTAAAAGGTAATGCCACTATATTTTTAAATAGCTTCTATAGGCTTAAAGATATAATTAATAAACTAAAGATAGATATAAATTTTATTATCTATATTAATATAGCAATAGTTATAAAAGCTTTAATTAAAAGGTTCTTTATATAAATAGTAAATAATAAAATTAATCTTACTACTAAAGAACTAAAGCAAAAGAATAGAGAACTTTTAGCTGCTTATTATAATTAAGTTATTATAGCCCTATAATATATTAATAGTTAAAATGCCCTTATCCCTAAAAGCAAAGAATTTACCCTATTTAAATAATTTAACTTAAAGAATTTTATATTTATATTTATAATAGGATTAAAGGACCTAATGCTTAGGCAAAAGGCTATAAGCTAAGCGGTATAAATAGCTTTTAAACTAAAAGATACTCTTTAATATATTTAATAGGCTTAAGAGATACTAAAGGCAAAAAATAAACTAGTAAAAGACTTAATAGTATAAAAGCAAATAGCTTTAATAAAATAGTTTATTTAATAGTAAATTAAACTTTCCTTAAACTAAATGCTAGCTTAAAACTTTAGGTAGATACCACTATATTATATAAGTAGGTTATTTTTGCCTAAATTTACTATTTAATTTTAATTTCTACTGCCTTAAAGAGAGAATTATATTATATTTCTATATAAAGGAATAGAAGTTAACTATTCTTAATTAATTTAGCCTTAACTTTAGTAAGGCCTATAAGTTCATTTTAGCTAATAAAATATAGTAATCTTATTAGCCCTATACTAGTAAAATGGTTTATTTTTTAATAGAAAGAACTAAAATAATAAATTATATAAATAGTATTATAATTTAATTTTAGCTTAGCTACCTAAAGGATAAAGCAATATAAAGGGCAATAAAACTTAAAATTATAGTATATAGAACCCCCTTTAGTAATAGAAAAATAGCTATTTTAATTATAGAACTTAAAATTAATAGAAAGTATCCCTATAGATAGAAAGACATTAAGGTTATAAGAACCCTTTATACTTATAGGTACTTAAGCCTATTAATAATTTAAAAAATCCATTTATTAATAGAACTTAATTAATAAAAGGAAAATTAATATATATTAGCTATAAAACCCTAAAATATAAATTAATAACTTATAGTTCTTAGCCTTTAAAGCTTTAGGAAAGAGCCTATTTAAAGGCTTTAGTATTTTTAGTAAAGAAAACAATTAATACTAATAAATACCTACCCCTAAATACCATTAATATAAAATTAGCCTAAATCTATTTCTAAAATCTTTAGGACTGTAAGGGGTTAACCTTAGATTTAATAATAAGTATTAATTCTTTAAGGACCCTATAGGATTTAAATATAGAGGAGATATATTAAAAGAATAGCTTCTTATATATAAGGCCTAATATATTAATAGCTAGGGTTGCTTTAAATAGTATATAGGTTTCTATAAGCAATAAAGCTCTTTACTACCTTTTAATAGGAAAGGATATATAGCTAGCTAAAAGAAAAGGCAGGACTTAATAGAAAGAGAAGCTAGAAATAGTACCTTTAATAGAAAAAATAAAAGGACTACTAATAAAGGATAGCTATAAAGAATTAAAAGATACTTTATTATTAATAGCTAAATGCATTCTATAGATTATAATAATAGCCTTTAGACTTAAACTAATAGTAAAAAAATAAAAGATAAGCAAAACTATAGCTATCCCTTTCTTATTAAATCTAAAAGTATTATTAAAAAGTGCATTACTATAAGGCAAATATAAAGCATCTATAAAAATAGGGAGTGCCCTTTTTAAGGAGTATAAAAGGACTTCTCTACAATTTTAGGCTAGCTAAAACCTAGCAATTAATATAAGCACACTAAATAAAATTTAAGCTTATAAGGGCCTAAGGCCTATTAATTAAAAGGAAATTTCTTAATGCATTATAGTTCTATTAAACTTAATTAAGTTTTAGTAGATTAGCCCTAAAGGAGCTAAGCAATTTTAGCACTTAAGCTTAAAAAAGATTAACTAACAGTCCTAAAAGGGAAAAATAACTATTATAGTTAAGAGCAAACTTATTAATCTATTTAATATTAATTTTAATTATAAAAACACTTTAAGATTAGCTAAAGAATCTCCTTAATTAAAATCCTATAGACTAAATATATTTATTTTATTTAGGCTAAAATACTCTAAAAGCTATACCTTACTATAAGGATCTATATAGATAGACTAAAGCTCTAAAGTAAATATTATTTTAAATACTTTAATTTATAAGCTTAAAATACTAAACTAAAACCTATTAACTATTAGGTTTTATAGATTAAAAATAAAAACTACTAATAATAGAAAGTCTTCTATATTTTATTTCTATTGCCTATAGGTAGCTTATAAAGGAGTTATTTATAAAATATAGACCCTTATTTACTTTAAAAAGCCTTAGGCTAAAAAGGTAAATACTACCTTCCTTATTTTAGGCCTCCTTTAGCTCTATAACATTTAAGCTATATTTAATATATACAAAAGCATATTAAAGATTAAAAACAATATAAAGGGAGAGGTATAATAAAGCATTTAAGAACTAGCAATATCCTAAAAAATTAAGCAGCTTTTATTATTAGGACCTAATATAAAAGAGGGAGGCAAATCTAAATTAAAAAATAGAAAGCCTAATAATATTAATCTCAATTTTAATATAACTATAGAATTAAATAATACTATATCTATTAATAGATTAAAAAACTAAATTACTTACTTTAACTTAAGCAAATTATTAAAAGGTCTATAGTAAGGCAAGCCCCCTTTTTAAGTTAAAAACACCTTTTTCCTATTTTGCTTTAAGTAAAATCCTATAGACTATAGAATATACTCCTTAATTAACTAAAAATCCCAGATTTAGAAATAGTTTTATATCTATACTAAAAGTAAGTACTTACTATTTAGGGCTAAAACTAAAGAGAGAAATCCTATAGAAATTAAGAACCAATAATATTAAGTGCTTTAAACTAAAGACTAAAAAAACTAAATAGGTATAGAAAATGCCTTAAATTACAGCAAAGAACTAGCCTAAACCTTAAGATAATAAAGATAGAGGGAGGTTCCTAACCTAACGCTAAGTCCTAAGAAGATCTATAGACTAAAAAACAGACCTTAAATAGATAAACTAATAGTTTATAAAAACTAAAATAACTTTAGGCCCCTTAATGCTAAATAGTCTTATAGAGAATATTAAAAGAACTATATAGATATATTAAGACCTAAATGCATTATTAGTAGCTAATATTCTATCTATTAATTTATATACTTATACACTATAAATAAAGGATAGAGTAAAACTATAGAACCATTTGCTAAAAAAACAATAGATAGAACCTTAATAATACTAAATGGATTGCTTTATAAAAAAGAAAATCCAATTTAAAATATATAAATATATATCTTATATAAATAGAAAATTTTTAAATTAATCTATAGAATTAATTATAGTAGCTAAAAACCTAATAGACCTATAGACTAAATATCAATTTACTATTAACTATTTCTATATAGAGAAAGATATACTAAAATGCACTATTCCTCTATTAAGCAAAATATATAATAACCTAGCTAACCTAAAGGTAGGATTATATAGCTCCTTTAACCTAAAATATATATATTAAAGTATACTAATAGACCTAAGCATAAAATATATATTTGCATTTACAGTCCTTAATTTTTTGTAACTATAACCCACTAAAATGCTATAAGGATCTTAAATAGCTAGGTTTACTATATTAAAGGTAATAAAATTAGCTTTAGGCCCTATCCCTAAACTAAAAGCTAAACTATCCCTTCTCTCTTTAATTAAAAAAGACTAAATAGCCTTAATAAATAATTATATAAACAATATATTTTTAAAATATAAGAATTTTAAAGATTAATAAATATTTATAAAGAACTATTTACTTCTTTATTTACTATAGTTCTTACTAAAGCTAAAGTTTTAAAAAATTAAACTTAAAATAAAGGAAATTCTAGCTATAAAATAGATTTATAGAATTAAAGGGACCCTAAAGGTAAAAAAGGATTAGGTAAAGAAACTTAAGGAGTAGCCTATTCTTTTAGAAGTAAAAGATATCTATAGCTTTATAAGCACAATTAGGCTATATTAAAGGTAGATTAAAAACTGCACTAAAATTATAAGGCCCCTTAATTAATTAATAGGCAATATTAAGTAGAAATAAAGATTAGCTAAAGCAGCTATATTTAAAACCCTAAAAAAAAAGGCAGTAAAAATTACAGTAATGCATAGATTTAATTTCACTAAAGAATATTAACTCTATTCTAACACTAATAAATATAAAGCTAAATATATTATACTATAATTAAAAAATAGAATTAAGGTTTTAATTCTATATAACTCCTTCTTTTTTATAAAGTTATAAAGGAATTATAGAATATATAAAAAGGAACTTTATACTATTATAGAATTCTATTATTAATATAATTATTTCTTTATAGTAAAGGACCTATTAATAATCTTTATTAATTAAAAACCTTTAATAAGCTTTCTTATATTATCTAATTATTATAGCATTTATACTAAGTTAGGGTCTAGAGTAATATGAATTAATCTATTATTAGGTTAGTTAGGAAGATAAAAGGGACCTTAAAGATATAAGAAATAAATAGGCAGTTTTCTTTAATTAATTTTTATTTTTAAAATTCTAAATTCCTTATATTTAGACCCTATTGAAGTTTTAGTGCAGCCCCTTATAATATTACTTTATTTATAACTTTTTGCTCTATTTTCTTTCTTTCTTTTCTTTAAGGGATACTCTAAAGCATTTAATTAAATGCTTTAACACTCTTTTAAGTTATTTATAGCTACTTAAAAAGGCTATTTAATCTTCAATCAAACCTACTTACCCTATACCCTTTTGGATAGGGTATATATTTTAGCTAGTATCCCTATCTACTAATATATTTAAAGGTTATAATAGGGAAAAGCCTTTAAGTTATTTAAAAAGATACTAAAGTGTTTAATTAAACTCTTTAGTAATACTTTTAAGCTATTATTAAGAACCTAAAGAAGTAGTAAACAATTAATTATAAAAATCTAGGAATTTTTAGATACTAGAAAATTTATTACTCCTATAAAAATAAAGGGCATTAGGATTAAAAATAATACTAAAGGTAAGTAAAGATATTAATATAAGTTTGCATTTTAAAAAAAGAAAACCTATTACTATAGTTAAAGCAGATATATAGAAAAATTCAATAACCTAATATAATGCTAATATATTAGCATAAAGGCATATAAAGCAAAATAATAGTATAAATAATATATAAGTATTTAATTAAATACTTTTAAATATTAAAGTATACTTAAGACTGCTAAAAGCTTAGTTTATAAATTAAGAAAGGAGAAGAAAGAGGAAGAAGAAGATTACTTAACCTTTAATTAATTATAGGGAATAAGAAATTTTTATTATTTTTGCTAGTCTTTAGACTTTAGCTAAAGGGTGTATATATATATTTATTACTATTTTAATTGGCTACTTTATCTATTATTATTAACTTTAAAAAGCTAATTTAAATTTATTAAAATAAAGCCTTATTAAATATAATACTATTATCCTTTTTCTTTACTTTTTTTAATTATCTTAATATATATTTTAATTTATTTTATTATTTTATTCTTTTATTATATATATATATTATTTTATTGCAATTTATAACCCTAGGAGTTAGGCAGCTAGCCTATACTCCTTTATATATATATATTAAAATATTTATTATAGGAATCTTAATAACTATAATTTACTAATGCCTTTAGATAAAAAAACAAAAGGAATATTTAATTAAATGCAATTAAACCCCTTAAGCCCTATTAAAAGTAAAGGGGGTTAATATAGTTAATAATTTTTAACTATCCTTTTTAAGTTAATTAATACTATTAATATTAATATTCCTAAAAAGAATAAACTAAATATATTAGCTAAAATAATAAAAGCAACTATTACCTTTATTTAATTACTTAATATAATTTTTAATAGAAGGAATATTATATATTTCCTTAAATTATATAATAGATTTATAATTAGCTAAAAAGTTATAAATAGTATAAAGGGCAAAGCTTTTATATACTATATAATCTTTAAAGTATTTTAAAATATTATAAACTTACTAAAAGGCAATAATTAGCCTACTATAAAGTAAAACCTCTTAAAAACCTTTAAGTATTAGAATTTAGATTAATTAAATCTACCTAAAAATAAGCTTTAGCAAATAAATATAACTTTAATTTAGTCTATAAAGTATAGAGTTATCCTTTAATGGCTTATAAAGTATGCCTAATTTAATAGAAAAGTAGATTCTATTAGCTAAAAGGCTTTTATAGTATAGGCTTAGGCTATCTATAATACTATACTAAAAAACATTATTATTAATGTTTATTAATAGAAAGGGAAATACTTAAATACCTTAAGAATAATAAGGTATAAGGAGATAATTAAGCTAATTAAGAACTTCCTTAATGCTAAAAAAGGAATTTAAATCTTTTAGATAAAAAAGAAGGATAATAACTTTAAATATTTTAGGAAAACTAAAAAACCTTTTGCTTATTAAAATTAGCTTTAGTATTAAAAGCTTAAGTTCCTTAATTCTATCTAAAGCTTAAAAGAGAAGTTAAGTCTTTTTACTAAAGGAATAAAAAAGCTATAAATTAATATAGCTTAAGATATTATAAATAAGTTATAGAAATTAAAAAGGATTATATATTAAAAGATTAATTAATTAAAAATAGAATTGTTATTATTAATTAAAAATAACCTTAATTAAATAAAAGAATTTAATTATATGCATCCCTATTATAACTTTTATATTAATGCAAGTTATAATAGGGATCTAAAGTGCTTTTATTATATAAAAGTAAGGCATTTTCTAAACTATTGCCTACTTTTTATAGAAGATAGAAAGAGAGGATTTATAGACTATAATAGCAATACTGGCTTTATTTAAATAGGGCAATAGAAACTCTTACTACCCTTAAAACTAATATATAAGCTTATTATTAAAGGAGAAATAAGAAAAATAATTATTTTATAGATTTTAGAATTCTCTACCTTTAAGATTTATAGCTAAGCTAAAGTTATAATAGTAGATAAGCTAAATATATAGAAATAGTAGGTTATTAAAGAAAAGAAGCATTTAATTAAAGACTTCTTTAGGTATATTAATTAACTAAAGTATAGCTCTTTAGTGCTTAATAGAAATTCCCTTAAGAAGACTTAAGAACCTAAAGTTAATTGCATTTTTATTAATAATTAAGCTATAAAATCGATTAATAACCCTTTTATTGCTAATATTATATTAGAAACTAATACTATAAAATGCATAAAAGTAAAATTAAAAGAGAAATTAGCTAATTAAGAAAAGGAAAAGGGAACTTAATCTTTTATTTAGGTTATAAATAGAGAACTTATTAAAAATAGGGAGATTGCTAATATTATTTTTAAAGAAAAAGATTAAAATGCTTTTAATTAAATGCTTAAGGTTATTTAAATAAAAAAATAAGTTTATAAAAAGGTAGTAAAATTAAAAGTCTAAATAACTATTAAGGATTTAATTACCCTTAACCCTCCTTTAGGTAATAATATCTTAAAGATAGTTTTTAATTATATAAAGGGAATAAAAGAAATTAAATAAATAAAACTTAAATTTTTACTTAAAAAAAGATAAATTTAGTAAGCTATTAATTTAATTATAATTAATAATCTAAAAGCAATATTTTTAGAGAAGTACTTTAACTATATTGCTAAGCAGTATAGTATTAATAATATATTAATTAAGGAGAAATCCAAACCTTATTATATACTATTGCCTAAAGAATATTTTATTAAGGATTAAAAAAGTATTAATAAAGTTAATATTAACTATATAATAATTAAAAAGGGAAAAGTTATATTTAATTAAATGCATTTAATAGTTTATATAAATATTTTAAACTAATAGCATTAAAGAACTTTAGCCTAATACTAAAAACTATTAAAAATTTAAGTAAAGTTAAGTAACCTTAATAGAATAATTTAAAAAGCTTTAGTGGATTTTAGGTTAAAAGGAAATATTATCTTTAATAAAATAGTATAAAAATATAAGCTAAAAGTAAAGCCTATAAAAGCTTTTACTATATTTTACTTTAATAATTAAATCTAAATATATAGAGAAGTGAATATTAAGCTATTTTTTAAAAATATTTAAATAGCATAGAGATTTTATATTACTTTAAAAGAATATATTTCTATTTCTTTTATTTTAAAAATGCCCTTTATTAAGGCTATTAAAATTACATTTAATTATATATTTCTAAAAGAAGAAATACTTCTATAATATTAATTTAGCTTAATTAAGATTATTATACCTACTGCTAGAAATATTAAATAGAATGCCTTAAGGAGTATAGAGACTACTTAAGGCAATTAAAGATAAATTCCTAAAGTTCTTTTAGACTAATAGGATTATAGGGTCTAAAAGAAAATAATAATAAGCATTTAATTAAATAGTTAAATAAGGTATTAGCAAAAATAGTAATTTAATTAATAATTAAGAATTAATTAAAGGTTAATTATATAGAGGTAATAAAGGTAAAGAAAAAGCTATAATTAGCTATATACTAAAAAGGGAAGGTAGTATTTATTAATATAATATATAAATAAAAAGCCAATAAAATATATTCTAAAGATAATATTCTATTAAATAGATCTATCCTTAAAGGGGATCTATATTAAAAGGAGAAAAGGTAGAAAAAAGTAAAGGGAAACCTTAAAGAGAAGTTTAAATACTTAAAGCTCTTAATACTTAAGTTCTTTAAAATAGCTAAAGGATTAAGGCTATATAAAAAAAGACTTTAGAAAGTAATTAATTAAATAAAAGGGATCTTTATTAATAAAGAGAGAAGTGTTCTTTTAGAAATTCTTTATAATAGAGAAGTAGCACTTACTTAAGATTTTAAGGAATATAGAAGACTAGACCCTAAAGTGGCCTCTTTATAGATTATTAAGATAATTAAATATAAAGCCTAATAAATAAAAAATATTTTAATCCCTAAAGGATTAAAAAAGAAGGTTATTAAATTGCTAAAAACTTAAATAAAGAGAGAAATCCTTTAAAAGTTTTATACTGTTTATTAAAACCTATATATACTAGTAGTAAAAAAGAATAATAGATTCTGCTTAATTAATTTAGCTAAAAAATATAATATATATATAATATAGAATAGATTAATTCCTTTAGAAGCTAATAAATTCTTAGCTAAATTTAAAATATATAAAATTCTAACTCTTTTAGACTTCTTTTTAAAATATAATTAAATTTTCTTAATAAAGGAAAGTTAGGATTTAATGACTTTTAATATACTATTAAGGCTTTTTAGGATATGCATTTTGCTATAAGAAGGAACCAATTTAATAGTATAGTTCTTAAGGATTATAATTAAAATTCTCTTTAATTTATTACTAAAAGTCTATTAAGCCTTCTTAAATAATATTGCTATTAAAGGACTAAAGACTAAATATAATAGGGAGAAGGTACTCCTTAATATATAAAGGTTTATCCTAAAGCATTTAATTAATTTAAATAAAACTCTTTTAAATATTAAGCTATTTAAGTGCATAATTTCTATAGGGAAGTTAAAGTTCTACTAATATACTATAGTTATTATTAAATACTTATATAATATAGCTAAAAGGTAGCTAGTAAAGAAAAAAGTAATTAAGATTAATAAGTAAGAAAGATGCTATAACTTAAAGTAGATTAAAGCATTTTTAGGAATTATAGGCTACTATTAAATTTAAGTTAAAAAATATATCTAAATTGCTAGACCTTTTATTTAATTATTAAGAAAGAATACTATATAAATATAGGGTAAGAAATAAGCTAATGCTATAGTAGTTCTTAAAGAAAAGATAACCTTTACTTCTATCCTAATAATATTAAACCTTTCTAAAGGATTTAAAAAGATTATCCTTATAACTAATGCTAGTAAAGAAGGCTAAAGTGCAATATTAATGCAAATAATAAAGGAAAAAAGGCATTTAATAAGGTATAAATCTAGTCTTTAGACTTCTATAGAATAAAGGTATAATACTATTAAACTTAAATATAAAAGCATATTATATAAAATTAAATGCCTTTATAGCTATATATATAAATTGCCTTTTATCTTAAAGATAGATTCTTAAGTTTTAATCTATTAGCTTAATAGTAGGGCTAGTAATATTTTTAGTATAATAATTATTTAATAGATTAGTTATATTCTATTATTTAACTTTACTATTTAATATATTCTTAAAAATAAAAATAATATAGCTAATAGGCTATTTAGAAAAGGTTTAAAAGCATTTAATTAAATAGACTAAAAGGCTAAAAGTAATATTAAAAAGTTTATTAATGCTTATCTTAATATTGTTAAGATTAAGAATAAATTAGTGGAGTTAAAAAAGAATTATAGTAGATCTTTATTGCAATTAGGGGAATACTTACTCTTATTAAAAAGGCTAATAGATATTACCCTATAGAATTACTAATGCTTATAGCTAAAAGCTAAAAAACACTTTATAAAAGGTAGCTACTTATAGATTAAGGCTAAAGAATAGAGAAGCAACTTAAGGTTAGTTATAAAAAAGGAAAATATTTAAAAGGATTTAATTAAATTATACTATATTAATAAAGGGCATTATAATTGCAATACTATTTATATATTTCTCTTTAAAAAGTACTATTAATAAAATATAAAAAGGAGCATTATAAAAGCTATTAGGCAATGCCTAATATATTATATATATATTCCCTAAAGACTAATAGAAGCCTTTATATTTATTAAGTCTATTTACTTAATAATAAAGATTTATTTTAATAGATAGTATATACCTTTTAATAAAGGATTTAAATTTATACTAAAAGCTAAATGCAATCTTTATAGATAGATAAAGGCTAAGCCAATCCTAAGATTGAATAGTTACTATATTGCAAAATTCCTTAAAAAACTATACTATTAGTATAAAATGCTAAAAAAAGTGATTATTAATAATAAAAAAGAGATTATAAAAGGGATTCCTAAAGATCTTAATAGCTTTAATATAAAAGTTATTAATACTTCTATTTATAACCCTAAAGCAAATAGATTTATTAAAGGTAGTTATACTACTATAATAAGTTTCCTAAAGAAAAAAGGTAAAGAAAAAGGAAAATAAATAGATATTTTACTAATAGCTTTATTAGCTAAAAGAGTAGCTATCTATACCTTATATAGAAGATTACCTTTTTATTTGCTCTATAGATAGAAGCTAGTCCTTCCTTTAGAAGTGGAAGTGCCTATATAGCATTTAATTAAATGGAATAATATAACCTTTATTAAAAACCTACTTAAGTAAAGAATTAGGATCTTAAAGTAAAAGCAGAAAGATATAAAAGAAGCTAGGCAATAAGTAATTGCATTTTAAAGATTAATTGCTAATAGAGAGATTAAAAAGAATTAATATAGGCTATATAAAGAGCCTTTTGCTATTAGAGATTTAGTTCTTTAGTATAATATATAAAATCAAAAGGATATATCTTGCATTATAAAGATAAAGCTATATTAATTAGGCCCTTATAGAATTGCTAATACATTTAATAAAATAAAAAATTATATTTTTAATACTATAGATAGAGTTAAGCTTTTTAGTATAACTTATAGTAATTAATTAAAGAAGTTTATAGAGGATAAAGATAGGTAGTAAATAAGTAAGGATAATAAAGAGACTTTTAATATAAATTAAAAAGTACTATTAAAGGTAAGAAAAGAAGGGAAAGCATTTAATTAAATGTAAATTAAATCTATAGAATAGTAGAAATAAAATAAACTTAATCTAAATGCTATAAAAAGCTTAAATAATAATATTATAATATATATCTATATTAGGCCTAAAAAGATTATTAAAGTTTAAATTCTAAAGATAAATAGTAATTAATAAATACAATACTAAAATATAGTAAGCAATTAATTAAATAGTTAGTAATAGCATTAGGCTAAAAATAGTTAGATTGCTATTAAGAAAAGGGTACTAAAGGTTAAAAAGAAAAAAGTAAAGATATTAAAACTAATACTATATTAAAAAAAGATAAGCTACTTAAAATAAAGTAAAAAAGTAAAATAAAAAGTAATTAAAAATAAGTAAAAAAATAGTAAAACTAAATAAAACTAAATAAAAACAATTAGAAATTGGCTAAAAACCTTAAGAAAATGCTAAAAATCTCTAAAAATCCCTTAAAAATCTATTTAAAAACTTTAAAAATTATACTAAAAATTAATAAAAATAAAATAAAAATGCTTAAAAACTATAGCAAAAGGGTTAAAATTATTTAAAAATAGATAAAAATGCATAAAAAATAGTAAAAAATAAAGTATTAATATCTATAAAAAATTTAAAAATCTAAATATATTTAATAGAAATTAAGTTTTAAGGTTATTAAAATAATATAATAATAGCAATAGCCTTAAAGGGCATAAAAACACTTAATTAATTGCTTTATAGTACTATTTTCTATTTATTGAATTATTATTAATAAATTAAAAACTATATTTAATTAGTCTATATTAAAAAATAAGCTAAAAACTATTATTTTTATTAATTAAAACTTACTTTATGCTTTTAATTAAATACTTTTTATGCCTATTTAATTAATTAGCAATTACTAGCTATATTATTAATAGGAAAATTATATATAATTTATAGATAAATAATTAGCCTAAAAAAATCTACTGTAAAAGTTAATAGCTAAATAGACTTATTAATAGTATCTATACTACCTAAAGGAAAGTTATAAGGGCCTTTATAAAGACCCTTTAGTTAATATTTATAAAAAAAGCTTTACTTATATTTAAATTAACCATTTTAAATACAATTAATATAGCAGCCATTTATATAACTTAATGCTAAAATATATATATAAAAGGGAGTAAGAATATATTTATTATAGGTAGAAACTATAGAAGTATATAATTAAATGCATTTATAATATATAAAGGGGTTAATATATTTAATAAAGGCAATAATAAATGCTTTAATATACTTAAGGCAAGTTAGCAGCTAAATTAAGAAGTACTCTATTAAATAAGCCCATTCTATAGAAATATATATAGACTGAAGTTAGTGCTAAAGGAGAAGATTTACTTTAGAATAAAGCATTAAATTATAAAATAGCAATTGCAAAATAAACTATTAAGTAAATTTATAATTAATCTATTTGCTATTTTTCTTAAAGGCAATTTTAATATATAAGGGCTAGTTAAGTTAATTAAGAGCTTAAAAGCTATAAATCTAAATATTAAAGTATTATTAAATCTAAAAGTATTTAATTAATTATTAAATAAAAATAATAGTTAAAAAGCAATATAAAAAGGGGTATTTATTAATTATTTAATAGCAGTATTAATAGTATTAATTAAAGCCTTATGGAAAAAACCATTATAAGTATATTAATAAGTAAAGTATTAATAAAAGAATTTAAAAGCCTAAATATAGCTAATAGTAAGATTATATATATTAGGGAGATAATTATAAGGTATAAAGATAAGAGACTTAAGCTTATTGCAATATAAAGCTATTATAAGATAAAGAATAAAAATTATAATAATAACTAAAGGTATAAAAGAATTAAGGAGGTAAAGAATAATAAGCTAAAAAGAAAGGAATAAAAAGGGGGGCCAATATAGTGCTTTTATAATAAATAGGAAATTAACCCTTAAGATTTAGGGTAAAAATTAAATACTAATAAAATTTTTATTAAATATTAAAAAGTATGCTATTTTAAGAAACTTATTAGTATTTATATATATATAAATATTAAAATAGTAATTCACTTAAATAATACTAAATTAAAAATAAAGGCGCTTAAGTTATATTAATTTACCTTATGCCTATAACTCTTTCCCTTCTTTTAACAATTTTATAGTAAGTTATATTACTTTAACTTTATTTATAATACCTATAAAAACACTAATAATCTTTATCTTTTAAATTATAAGTATTTAATTATAAGCTTTTAAACCCTTTATTAATCTTTATTTTATTTTATAATAAGGCTAAAGAAAGCAACCTTAAGTGCAATTACTTTAAAGGTGTAATTTTTAATGCTAAATAAAGACCTTTATATAGCTAAAGGAGTTATCTAAAATAAAGGTAGAATTAAAGATTTCTTTTCTTTTAGTAAAGAAAATACTATTAAAATATTTAATTAATTGCTTAATAGTTAATCTATACTATTTTACTTTTAAATAAATTAGGATTATTAATTTAATAAATTAAAAACTTAATCTATTTTAGGTAATAAAAGCAATTTAAATTTTTAGCTTATTAATATTAGTTGCTTTAAAGACTTCCCTTTTAACTTTTGCTAAGTTTAAATATTCTATTATTAAGATCTATAAAATTTATTTAAAAACCTATAAAAGAAAGAAATGGCCTTAAATTTTAGTATTTAAGCTCTTCTTATTACTTTTACCTATAGACTTATTAATATCCTTATAATTTACTAAACTAATCTTTTAATTATAAGTATTAAGGTTAAAAAGAATAAATAAAAGCAAAAGAGTTTCTTTTGCAAGCTTTTGCTAAAAGAAATAAATATTAAAAAGACTAAATATTTAATTAATTTTATGCCTATTAAGTTCTAATAAGCAATATATAATAAAAGGCTATTAATTAGCTTTATTTATTTTACTAATACTATTTATTAAAGCTTTTTTATTTAAAATAAATAGTTAGGGCATTTAATTATTTATAATACTACTAATATCCTTTAGAATAAATAAGCTATTGCACTTACTATAGTATAGAAAGAGATTATAACTAAAATAGGGTTGCTTTATAATTTCTTTATTTTTATTATGCCTATTATTAAGTAAGCTAGAAATTAAAAATATAGTTTTTTAGGCGCTTTTTTTCTTTTCTTTAATATTTAAGGAATAGTTAAATTTATTAAAACTTTAATTATTAAATGCCTTATAATTTAGCCTTTAATTTTTAATAGCAGTTATAATACTATTAATAATCCCTTTTTAGTATTAATGCATTATAATTAGATTCTTATTAAGTATAAATAAGGGAAAAGTACTTAATTAATTGCTTTAAATGCCAATTAAATGCAAGACTTTATTAATACTATTATTTTTAATAAACTTAATATTATTAATAGAAAGTTCTTTAATTAATATAAGCTTATAGAACTTACTAAAACTTAAAAATCTATTTATATTTTAAGATTTTAAAATAGTTCCTTTAATATTTAGTGGCTTTATATTAATCTAAAAGGTTACTATATAATAAGCTAAAAAAGAGTTAATTATTAAACTCTTAAAAATAAATATTAAATTATCCTAAAGTTACTTAATCCTTAAGGCAATAGCTATTAAATAAATCTGCCTTTACTATTAGGCCCTTAACTGCCTTACTATTCTTTAGCTAATAATTTAATTAAATGCTATTAAACTTATAGATATTAAATAATAGATAGATTTCCTATTAAAATTAATAAGTTTATTAGAATTATTATTACCTTAAGTAATAATAAAGGAGAAGGTTTTAAATAAGCCTTAAACTGCTAAAGTTAAAGCATTAAAGCAACTTGCCTTTATAGTCTATACCTTAAGTCTAAAACTTCTGCCCTTAAACTTACTATTAAGCCTAAACTAATAATTAAATTTGCCTAGCCCTTATATAAATTGCCTATTAGCTTATTAACTTATATAAGTATTGCTTAATTAAGTGCACTTAAAAAAGAAATTTAGGTTAATTAAAATATACTTGCTTATTTTAATATATTTAATTAAATATTTATTAACTCTTTAAGTAAAAGGCAAGTAATTAAATTAATTTAATTAATTTAATAAATATTTTTATTTAAATTAGCTATTTTATAGTAATTTAATTAAATAGATTTAAATTTGCTTACTACTAAAAGTAATAAATAAAGTTTTTATAAGCACTTTATACTGCCTTTATTAATTCCTTAATTAGCTAAGTATATAGTAAAAAAAGAAAAGTATACTATAATTGCTAATACTATAGTTAGAAATATTATTAATATTACTATTTAAACTTAATAAAGTAATTATAACCTAAATTATATTATCTTTATTAAAAGAAAGATAATTACTAAAACTAAATAAATAAATTTACTTTAAATTAATTAATAGGCTATTTTTAAACTCCTTTAGATAAAAAGCTAAATCTTTTATACACTAAAAGGGTTAATTTTAGTAAATTAATAGAATAAAATTATAATTACTACTTATAAGCTATTTAAACCTTTAATTTTTATTTATTAGTTTTATATTAATTAATACTGCAATTAAGAATTATATTATAGAAAAAGGTAATAATAAAGTTAAAATAAGGAGATTAAATATTAAAAGCAAAATAAATTATAAAAGGAAATAATAGTAAATTAAATAATAGATTATAGGTATAAAGTATTTAATTAAATGCTTCCTTTAAGATTTTCTTTATATTTAAATAGATTAAGCTTAAAGTTTTCCTTTTATATTATGCCTTTAGTCCGCTTAAAGGCAAGCATTAAGGCATTAAAGAGAGATAAGTTAAGGTCTAAAGTAATATAAATCAATCTATTATTAGATTAATTAAAAAGATAAAAGGGACCTTAAAGATATAGAAAATAAATAGGCAGTTTTTTTTAATTAATTTTTATTTTTAAAATTCTAAATTCCTTGCATTTAGACTCTATTAAAGTTTTAATGCAGCCCTTTATAATATTACTTTATTTATAACTTTCTGCCCTATTTTCTTTCTTTCTTTTCTTTAAGGGACACTCTAAAGCATTCAATTAAATGCTTTAACACTCTTTTAAGTTGTTTGCAGCTGCTTAGGAAGGCTGTTTGGTCTTTAATTGAACCTGCTTACCCTATACCCTTTTGGGTAGGGTGTGTGTTTTAGCCAGTGTCCCCATCCACCAATACAATACTCAATAGGTTTCTAAACTATAGCTCTTAAATATAAGCATTAAGTACATTAAAGAAAGGAGAAATAGGGCTATTAATGCTTTATTTTAAACTATCTTTTTATTAAATAATTATTTAAAGGTATTAATTTTACTAATAATAGAAAATATATTTAAATTTAAAAAATAGATTTAAAAAGATAGGAAAGGGGGCTATAATAAAATACTTTAGGCCTATACTAAAGCCTATAATAAATCTGCCTTAAGAGCTATAGAGGCCAAAAAGCTAAAAGTGCAATCTAATTAAGGCCTAAATCCTTATAGTAGTAACAGCTAAGTAAATTAGCTTAAACCTTAAGAGAAGGACCTATAGTATAAGGATATTATAGGCTATTTAATAAATACAATAACTATAAACTAACTAAACTAATATTAAAAGAATTAAATAATAAATATAGCTTAAAGTTATAAAATCGCAAATAGAATTCTATAGCATAAATTAAATAATAAATCCTAGGCCTACTATTTAGCAAAAATAGAAATATTAAAAGCCCTAAAGAATGCATACAATCTATTAGAATACTTTAGCCCTAATAGTACTAAAAGGAGATTAGTAGATTGGGTATAGTAGCTAAAAATAACCTATAATATAATAAAATATATCTAAAGGTGCTAGCTATATATAAAGCATTCTCTAGCAAAACCCAAATCCCTAAACCGAAATGCAATAATAATAAAACCTTTTTAAATAATTAAAATTAACTATTTTAATCCCTTTTCTCTATTTAATAAAAGCAACTGCTATCTATTTATTATTATTAATTATTTTTCTTGATTTTATTAGGCCTTATTAATTAAAGGCACTATTAGCTAAAAAATAGCAATAAAAATAAAAGAATAGCTATAAATAATATTAATAAAACTACTAATAATATACTTAAACCCTAGATCTATATTTATATTAGCTAAATTCCAATTAACTATAGGGGAATATAGGGTTAAGGTAATGCTAGCCCTAATATAATCTTATAAATCTATTAAAATAATAAAAGTTTTAAATTAAATTATTTAATCTATCCTTAATAAAATAGTAATACTATATAAAAAGTAAAATAAATCTTTAGTATTAATAATAAAATCTATAAATAGCTAATATATAATCTCTATAGGCTACTTACTAAGCAAGATACTCTATAGAATAGAGATATACTATCTAAAACCAATAGATATAGATATAAAGAAAGTAAGGACCTAAGCACTAAAAGATTGCATTATCTACAAAAAATCTATTATACTAAAGGGACCTAAATTAAAAGATTAACTTATAGAATTCCTAAATACTAAATAGGAAATAAATAAAAAGATTTAAAAAGAGAATAAACTAAAAGTAAAGGCCTAAGCTAAAAGGCACTAGCTAAGATTATTAACCCCTTTTAAAGCTAAAAACCTAATAATAGTAATATAGAAAGGGAAACCTTAAAAACTAAAGAGTAAATAGAAAGGACTATTTAAAGTAATATCCTAAATAGAAAGGGCAACCTATAAATTAAAGAATATTAATAGATTTAAACTAACTAAAGGGAACTAAAAATTCTATAAGGATTATATAAAACAGTTTTAATTAAGAGATAGCTACTTAAATGTAAAAAAGAATAGAAATATTCTATTTTAATAAGCATTATAAAACTAAATATTAAGGAATTTCTTTTCTAAAAGAAGAAAGAGAGAGATAAAAGAAAAAGCTTATAGTAGAGTAGAACTTAAAGTTAATAATTATTCTATTTAATGCATTTTTAATTAAAATAAAGAACTTAAGTTATTAAAAATTGCCTATTACTATATAGGCTAATAGCTTAATAAATATTTATAAAGGTTACTATACCCCTTACTTTTATTATAACTTTACTATTATTTCTTTTTCTTTTTCTTTTTTACTTTTCTCTATTTATAATTAATACCTAACTAAAAGGGCCTTATTACTATATTCTATTATAAGTAATACTATATTACCTAAAACTACCCTAAATTATATTTTTATCCTCTTTTTTTCTCTCTCTTTTTTGCCTATTAAAAAAGCTAAAACTACTAAAATAAAAAATAAAAACTCTATTTATATGCCCTTTTACTATATCTTTAGGATATAGCATTTAGTGAGAAAGGGAGAGCTTAAAATGCTATTATTATTCTAAATAATAAGGAAATTATTAGTAGATCTAAAGAAAGCAAATACTTAAGGATCTTACTGGTTGAATCTAAAAGCAGAAAGAGAAAGCAATTAGCTAATAACAAAAAAATTAAAGACCCTTTAATTGCTAGAATTAATATAAAAAAGGACTTTAATATCTAGAGACCTAAAAGAGAACTAGTAACTATACTTATTAATATAGAATTAAAGGATACTAAATAAAAGTTATTTATAAATTTAAAAATAAAATATAGTATAACTAAAATATAAAAGTAAATTAAAAAAGTCTTAAATATTAAAAATAAAAGAAGACTTAATATCTATTTTAAACTATACTTATACTAATTTATTTAAAACTTATATTGCCCTATACTTAATAATTATAAAGAAAACCCATTAAAGACACTATTAAAGCTAATACTACTTTTAAAAAACTAGCTTATAATATAAATATCTACACTAAAGGGAATAGTAGCATTAAAAATAGGGCTTACTTTTAAAATTAATAAAGGGATTAATATATTAAAAAGGGATTAAAAGATAGCCTTAAAACTAGCCTAAATAAACCTAAATAAAGAGGGAATTAAATATATTAAACCCTTTTCTATTAAGGTTTAGCAAAAGGCAATTATTCTATTTAACCTTATCTATAATTTAAATATAAAGGAAGGCAATTTATTTACCTTTACTTAAATAATAAATAGGCACTCTTCCCTTTATAAGATATTTGCTTAATACTATAAAGAATCTACTATACCTAAAAGGAAACTATAGAAAGCAATAAAGGATTAAATAGATATTAAAGCAAAACTAAAATGCAATATGCCTATAAAACTAATATATATTAGCCTTATAGCCATTAATATAGTAGATACCTTCTTCTATAAAGTTAAAAGAGGGGACTCCTTAAGTAATAAATTAACTAACTATTTAATTAAAATAAAACTAAATTATACTATTTATAGAAAAGTTATTCCTTATAAATATTATATAGTTTTAGGAAATATAATAAAGCTAAAGGAAATACTGCTATTAAAGAACACTATACTAAAATATTGCAATAACCCTTATTTAACTACTAAAATCCTTTACTTTAAATAGAAAAAGGGTCTAGCTATTTACTCTTTAATGCATAAAGACCTAATAAAAAAAACTAAAAGCTAGTGCTTAATATTATCTTTAATTTAGGACCTATATAAAAAGTTATAAAGGCTAAAATAGCCACTATTAGGCTTACTTATTATTTTAGTAAAAATAATAAATAAATTAATAGCCTTTTTAAAAAAATACTATAGGGATTCTATATTAATTAATCTAGCTATAATAGTAATAATTATATACTTTAACCTAAAGAAAAGGGATTAAAACTATTATATAATTAAAGGGAATATAGTTCTACTATTAGTATTATTAAGTAAATTTATACTTTACTTTCCTTATTTACTTTAGTAGACTAAAATTTAATATTTAGTATACTACCTTTATTCTATTCTATTTATTAACTATTTTAAATCTTAAGATTACTTAAAAGATTATAGGCTATTTATAATTAATAATAAAATCTTAAATATATCCTTAATGCAAAAGCTATAGAAGTCCATTAGGTTTTATACCTTTAGTATTAAGCTAATTTATTAAATAAAACTAATTCTCTATTTAATGCCTAAAACTAAAATAGTTTTCTTAATAGGCACTAAAAGATATATTATACTTATAGCTAAAAACTTTACCTTAAGCCATTTAAATAATATTTCTACTATTAGGCTTCTATTATATTACTATTATAAGGACCTAACTTAATTAATAGGCTTTTTAACTTACTATATCTAAAAATAGATCTATAATAAAAAGGAACTAAATCCTATTCTATATATTCTACCTCCTTACTATTAGTACTTTAAAATAAAAGCCATTTAAGTATATTTAACTAAAGTTAATATATTAATAAAGCCTATCTTTTAGGATATTGCAATAAATTATAATTTTTATTAATCTATTGCCCCTAAAGTTTCTTATAATATATTCCCTAAAGCTTAATTAAGGCAAAGAGTATCCTTAAAAACCCTATTGCCCTAAGAGATCTATAATAAGCTCACTAAAATTAATAACTCTTATTTTAAGTACCTAAAGGCCAATTGAAATTTTATTAAGAAAATATACTATTACCTAAAGGATTTAAGTATTAAGTAGAATTAAATAGATCTAAAGGCTATTTAATCTTTAGGGAAAGAGAAGATTACTTACTACTAACTATACTCTCCCTTTTCTAAAATAAAGGAGCTAATATTCTTAAAATTAAATTAGCCTTAAATAAAATTTATAAAACCTCTATAATTATAGGCCTTAAATTATTTTAACTATAAAACTAATTAAATTTTAATAATTACTTTAGACTTAATGCATTATAAAGCTTAAGTATAAAAAGTTCTTAAAGAACTAATTAATTAGCCTAATAGAATATTAAGATTTAAATAAAATAACTGCCTATTATCTTTAAATGCTTTTATTATAGACCTATTAATAAAGTTTATTAATATTATAGCTAATAGATTTAAAGGAATATTAAAAGACTTAACTATAGAATTTTATTAAGCCCTTTTATAAAAGCTATATCTATAGAGTAAAGTAATAATAGATATTAAAGAGGTTTTTAAAGGATTATTGCATACTAAAGTTATAAATAGATTCTAAAATAAATTTAATTAAAAAGAAAGTTAAATACTATTAATAGCCCTAAATGCTATAATGCCCCTTTTTAAAAGGATTTTAAAAGATATAATTAATTTATACTAAAGATTTATTTAAACTATACTAAAACTAATTATATAGCTTAACTTCATTAAAGAATAGATAGCTTTAAGTGCCTATCTTTAGGAAATTATAAACCAATAAAGTAAAAACACCCTAAAGGCAGGTTTAAAAGGATAATAGGGCCTAAATTAATTAATAACCTATAACCTCTATATTTATTTTAATTGCTTAAGATCCTAAAGGGGTATTCTAGAACTATTAATAGAATGAAATTAGTGGTAAGCCTTACTAGTAATAATATTAGCTATAGGCAGCTCACTTATGTATTGAGCTAATAGAGCCTTCCTTTTCCTGGGTGCAAAAGGAGGCCGCAAAGGTAGGTGGAAGGAACCCTTTTGCTACATATTTTTCAGGGTCTTCAGAACCCCCCCTCTTTCAAAAAGAACACTTAGCTAGAACATAACAATACAACCCTTGCAACCCAAAACCTGATTTTTGTGGCCTCTGCTTATACCCAAGGCAGTAGGTGGTGGCTTGCCTAATCTAGGTACCGCAGGTGCTTGATTAGCGCACTGACTCCACCGCAGCACTCTGTCACTCGCTGGAGGTTGTATGCACAGTGCAGTACCCACGCATAGGCGAGGCCTGATGGCTGATGCATGCCCCGGCAAGGCTGCGAAACATGCTAAACATGCTAAAAACAGCGACCCCAAACAGGATGGATGGATGGATGGATGGATAGATGGATGAGTGGATGTTGAGCAGGCTCCACTGGTTGACTTTTGCCATGCCATGGTCCATGGCCCATGAGCAGAATCGCTAGAACCTTCTGCCAACTGCGGACCATGATGATTGATCACCATCCAGCTGCTCCACTCCCGCTCTACCCGTCTGTCCACTTTAGGCTTGGCCCTTGTGATTGTCCTTTGTTTACACTGGATGGACTCGCCCATGTAATTATCACGACATGACTGCTCATACGCCCGCCCAGCATGCGCGCAGATTCCAGATTTCCTAGAATATTTTTTTTTTTTTCATTTAGCCTTTTGGTTGGTCTTGTTTTTTGTTTTTTTTTGGCCTTTATTTCTTTCTGGAGCGCCTGAATGACATGACATGACGCCAACTGCACTAAGTTTCCACTCAGCTTCAGGCTCGTAAATTTACACAGTAGTCAAGAGCCCAAATTGGGCGACCGCCCTGGTCCATCGCAAAGGGTTTCCCTACCTTTGCCGACTTTTCCCATTTAACGATGTACTTGCATCGGGCTTGTTTTTCTTCTGCCTACTTCTCCATCTTTCCCCCCCACGGCTACTGTGTGACTGTGTCCATCCAAGAAGGGGTTTCCCTGGCTGCGTCGCTTGTCACCAACGCCATCCTCCACTATATCCAACCTTTCTACTTTTTTTTCTTCCTTTCAATACATACTTGTTTGCCCTTTCTTGATATTTGACCACTTCATCATTTATCAGGCCGGACGCTTCCTACTCCCCCTTTTCCCGCTCCCTCCCTCTCCATTCTTCGCTGTGGAGAAGGCCATTGCGCGCGCGCACCAACTGGCAACAGGGCTCCTCCTGTCATTTACTGATTCCTGCCCGCCGGCCAAGAGGGGCCACCATTTAGCGGGCGTGCTCTGGAGTGCTGCTGATTCATTCCCCACGGGTCCCACTGCGCCACTGCGCCACTGCACCCTCGCGCACCCACAACAACCTGCGACTCCAACTGTTTCTCGCTTCAACCCTCTGATTCCTTCTCCTCCGTCACACACCAAAGCAGCAGCGCCTGCGCATCTTCTCGAAGCCAGCCGGGCCTCGTGATCCATCACGGGACGCCCTCATACCCTTCCCGGCTGCTTATCCCTTCGTTTTTTCTTCTTCTTATTCTCAGACTTACATTTTATCACTGTCAAGGCCGCTCCCATGTCCCAGATGACTCCAGCCTCCAGCGCCATGCGCCGTCCGTCTCTCGACCTCGCAGAGCCCTCGCGCAACCTCGAAGAGCCCAATGGCCCGCCCTCAGACGACTCCATGGACACCGACGTCGATCTCGCCCTGCCCCCATCCGATGACGACGTCCTCGAGGAAGACCCACGAATCTACACGCCCCCTCCCCGCATAGCCGCTCGCTTCTACCGCCCCTCGACTGCCCGCCGTAAGGACTCGGCCGCCTCGTCGCGCCGAAACTCCATCTCTTCCGCCCACTCGCGCTGCTCATCTATCCAGCACACTGGCCCTCGAGGCAGCGAACAGAGCAAGTATGTGGCCCAGCACCTTCGTCGCGCCTCCTTCCTCGAGGACCGCAAGGCAAGGCTCGCCGACCGTGCCGCCCATGCCGAAAAGGTCCGCCTCCGTGCTGCTATCGCCAAGGCGACCCAGCGCGATACCTCGCTCTCTGAGGAAAGGGCACTGGCTGCCCAACAAGCCAGGGAGCGCAACCTCGCCGAGATTGTCGCCAACTGTGCCGAAGAGGTCAAGAAGGCCAAGCAGGTCGCCGAATTTATGAAGGAAAAGCGAGAGCAGGAACTTATCAAGATGAGGGCCCAAATCGAGGAGAGAATGGCCGAGGCTGAAAGGAGGAGAGAGGAGCTGCGAGCTAAGAACGCCACGAGGCGTTCCCGGGGCCAGAGCGTTATGACTAGGAAGCCCATTGAGGTCATGCCCCAGGTCACCGAACGTGAGATCCGGAGGCTGACTGACGAGGAGGCTGCTAGCCGCATTCAGGGATGGTGGCGTGGATGTTTGAGGAAGAACACCATCAAGGAGTTCAACAACCTCGGCTTGAGTGTAGATGGAATCAGGGACACCCAGTTCGACACTGTCGTCGAGCTGCTGGCCCAAGAAAAGGTCCTCCTCATCACCGCGCGGCTGCTTCGGACCTGCGGTCTCCATGAAGGCGATTCCGGCTCAGTCGAGGAGATGGCCGCTGTCCGCACATTCTTGAGTGCCTTCCTCATCTTGGGTCACCCAAATCAAGTTCTCACCAACAAAAACGACACCCGGGATGCGGAGGTGGACGATGCCCTCGCAAACCACCGATTGCCTTCAACCGACCTTGCAAACCCTCAGTTGCAGGATCTTGTTGGTAAGGCTCGAGATGTTCTCATATCATTTGAGAACATTCTTGCTCGTTTGACTTGGGCGAATCGGTACACTATGCCCCCCGCTCTCAAGAAGACTCTTCCAGAGGCATATGCCACCTTCTTCAACGCCTTCATCGCATGGAAGTCTCGGGACTCGAATGCCTTGATTGAGGTGATGTTGATGCAGTTTGTGGAGCTGGACGCCATCTTCCAGACCGTCAAGAACACAAACGATGACGCCGCGACAGCGCTTTACAAGCAGAGCATCAAGGACAACCAGCTTATGCTCATTGTTCGCATCAAGAAATTGGCCGGTCCTGAAAAGGGCAAGAAGCTCATCTTTGAGGCTGTGGCCGAAGCTAGAAAGACTCGCACCATCAAGAAGCGAACTGGCGACACAAGGCCTCGAGTGGCCGAAAACGCAACTAGCGAGGCCACAGAGACGGCAAAGAGTCTCGTCTCCCCCGATTCTCAGACGCTTACTCCGCCGTCCACTCCGGCTAGCAAGAGCCAACCCAAGCGGCCTGTTTCCAAGACCGGCTTGAACGGATTGCTGCCAGACAACAGAATCGTTGTCCATGAATTGGCCATCAACAAGGAGTATCAAATTTCTGCCGAGGAGTACAAGGAGCAGCAGTCAGAGCTCTCTCAGCCCATATACACACAGATGAGGGCCAACCTGGACTACCATGATAACGAGGCCAACTTCCGCTTCTTCATCCTAGTTGCTCGCAACATCAAGGAGAAGTTGCAGCGCCTCCTGAAGCCCGGCAACTCCATCTACAACCTCATTGGGGAAATCCTTGACCCAGAAATGGCGGAGCGCCAGTTCACGCTTGGAAACTTTTCCTACGAGAAGTTCTTTTCTGCCATGACATCCTTGCTGCCCAAGCTGTGCGCTCCCTTCCGCGACGAGGAAGTCAAGGACCTGGTGCAGAACAAGCTTGCTGATGGCAACATCATTGACCGAGTCGAGGCGCTTAACGGGTTTATCGACGTCATGCTTTGCGACTACATCAACTACTTGATGAGAATCGCCGCTCCTCAGTTGATTGAGTCCGCTGCCCAATATGAAGCCAAGAGATTTGCGGAAGAGTTTGAGAGCGGCGAAACTGGCCTGGGCAGCGCCGAGGCCGCATGGCGTTCGGCTCGCTCCAAGGTCATGGCTGAAGTCCAGAAGCGCGATCCAGAGGGCATCAACCATCCCAAGTCGCGACCTACACCCAGCCGATTTTATGCACAGATGCTTGTGGATGTATTTACCAGCGTATCGCCCCCAAGCGAGTCAGAGATTCCCGAGATGCTTCGTCTCGACCAGTCTCGCATCAGCCAGGTCTCAGCCATGATTCAGCGCATCATTACCGTCGGCGCAATTCTGCTCCAGTGCAAGAACCTCCTAAAGAGGGATGTCCGCTCCCCGTGGAAGACGGAAGCAACCCGAATCATGGCGGTTCTGGAAGCCAACCATCCCTCGTCAACATCGGTGGATGGTATCATGGCTGCCCTGGAGTCGGGGAGATCAATGCCCACTGCGACCAAGTCTCATCTTCGAGCACTTGTGACCAAGGTCATGAATGCCTCGCGCGACATGGCGCAACGGGGATCTGAGCCCCGCGAGCCAGTCTTGCGACTGCTGCTCACTCGTCTCCGAGGTAACATCCTTACCCGCTTGGCTCCCGGGTCAGCTAGCGAGAAGGTCAAGGCAGCTAACACTGCGGGAGAGAAACTGGCCAGTCTCGGCCTGTCCGAGTTTGTGGACAAGGTTCGCCAGATCTCGGACTTGCTCGATAAGATTGGTTCAGTTGATCGAGCCGCTCACGCCCCATGGTGGGATGCAGTCGCCACCAAGGTGGAACAAGAGGACATGTCGACGTAGATGTGATGGGAGACGAATGTGTAAGAGGAGCTTACGTTACGAGGATAATGGGACATGAGAGCTGGGTGGTTTGTTTGAATTATGGATGGGCTTGGGCTTTTTATTGGGAATTGTTGCGTACGTTTCCACGGGCTGCATGGCGTATTGGGTTTCTGGGGGCCACGTATCTGGTCCGGGATTGGTTTATTTTCTTAGGAATGGGACAGGACGGGATGAGACGAGAATTGGTCTGCAAATTGAGCATTGCTAGTCGGGACTGGGTCCAGCACCAAGCAACTCATGGGGCTAGGCCATGTTTTATAGGTAGATGGACATTTGCATCATGGTATATGGGTATCTCTTTCAGCGGTTTTTCTTGGGTTTCAGAATCGAGACCCATTAGAATACAAGCGACAGTTGTTGCGTTTGAACTTCACAGTATTTCCAAATGAGTGATTCGCGATTTGATTGTGTCGGGCTTGATATATGGAGTTCATGAGACTAAACATTGGGGCTCAGGCAATGCCACGGACCGGGACGGCCTATGCCAGCCCCCTTGGACTTTTACCTCTGGGAAAGATTTATCTATATGCCAAGGTCGAACATTAGCGGTCTCGATATCTAGCCCAGTCCATGCTCTAGTTGCCATTATCGCCTAGTTGCTACTTATTAGAAAGCCTTGAATCTGAACGAGTTACTCTGGTAACCCGGTCGGGTCAAATTATAGAGAGGGTCGTTGAAGAGATGCATGGAGAAGGTCAGGACCAACATCGAGGTCTTTCCACGACTCTAGATTGGTTAATGTCGTGTCTTTCAAGAGAGAGGATTTCACGTCTTGCCACAGTCAAGAATTACAAAGCAAATATAGCTATTTGCCAGTCATTTCGTGATATGCAGCATACGAAACAACTCAATGAAGGTAACCACCTCGTCAGGGCATGCCGCCAGGTTGTTCTAATACGGTGTTCCTCGGCTCTCCAGGTTGTGAACCAACATCGCATTCCCAATTCTTGAGCTGTTGGCCGCTGTAGCGTCTCACCTACCACAGATCAGGGCAGAAATGAAGCCTGAGCACCAAACGGACAAATGTCAGAGGTCAAAATCAGACAGATGACATGCAAAAAGAGGATTCTCTGCGTGATCTGGGAATCGAACCCAGGGCTCCCCGACGCTGCTCGAATGGCAACGGAGAATTTTACCACTAAACCAATCACGCTTCGATGAGTTCCTAGAGCTTCCCGGAGAGGTGAAGTGCACCGGCGATGTCGAGATGTCAAAATAGTTGCAAATCGAGCAAAAAGAGAACTCAATGCGTGATCTGGGAATCGAACCCAGGGCTCCCCGACGCTGCTCAGATGGCAACGGAGAATTTTACCACTAAACCAATCACGCTTTGACGAATTCCTGGGGTTGTTGAGAGCGCCCAAGACTACCGGCCAGGTCGGGATGTCAAAATAGTGGCACGACAGCCAAAAAGAAGATCCAATGCGTGATCTGGGAATCGAACCCAGGGCTCCCCGATGTTACTCAAATGGCAACGGAGAATTTTACCACTAAACCAATCACGCTGTGATGAATTCTTGGCGTTGTTGTATGAGGCGAAATGCACCGGCGATGGTGTGGACGTCAAATAGTAGTGGAGAAGATCAAAAAGATAGATCGAGTGCGTGATCTGGGAATCGAACCCAGGGCTCCCCGACGTTGCTCGAATGGCAACGGAGAATTTTACCACTAAACCAATCACGCTTTCATGTTCAGGAAGTCCTTATTGAATATTAAGGGCCTTTCCGAAAGGGTTCAGTAGATAGAGCGGCGAGAAGTGATGTTGGGTGGTTGCGGAGAAAGGACCTAAGTGTAATGAGATGTTTCCAATACCAATCCATTAGTATAGGAGCTCTGCAGCTCTCCCAGGTAAATCCTTGCTTTGACTTTACATGATTCGATCTTATCGTCCCCCTCTTATTCCTTGATCGTGTTACAGGCCTGTGGTTTCATGCAGGTGTGGCACAACGACTAAACTCAAAACAAACTTATTCGTCAAGAGCAACATTATGCGCCCTCTATTACAAAACAGGATTCTTTCATAACATATATCTTTAAGTCAAATATAACTAAGTCCTGGCAGAATGTATGGTTAATGGTCTAATATTGGTGTCTTTCCCTGGTACTTTAAATGTGGCGGTTGTGTCAGTGCTTTGTGGTATAGTTTTAACATCGACTAAATTTCTATTTAATTTAGCAACCTTCTTTCAAACTCCCGCAATAACCCAAGAGATGATACAGTGTACATCTTTTTCTCAGGCGGCATAACAGCTAGTAGGAGCCAAGTGTATTAACCACAGGTCCCTCGTATAAATAGACTGGGCGCTCCAAGACACTGTTACGGATCGTTAAGAGTATTAGAGGGATCGTTGGATTCGACGGTCTCGATGTTGACTTCAATAGACTACCAATCTTCGTGTAGTACTACGGATATCTCGATGGGCTCTACAGTACTGGAGGGTCCAACTGTAAGACAGTTGGATGTAACGTTGGTCGTGTTGGAATATATGGACTCATGTCTTAGTGATCACTGTCTGTCACAGGCCCTAAGATATGAATGTATTTGTAGATTGTTACTTTCTACTTGTGACATGTTGAGGTCTGCTATTTAAGAGTAGGATCCAGCACGTGACTTCTGCTCGTAACAGACAATATAGTTTCGTATGCAGTTTATTGACTTGTTTGGAGCATTACAGCCACACATGGATGATTCATTGACTTATCTCTACTAAACACTTATACTAAGCGGACAAGTCAAATGAGATTACTAACTATGGCATAAGTTGAAAGCCATTAGTCCAGGTACTAATATTGTAGATTGGGGTTTAGAGACACTTAGGAACACCTAATAGAGCTCATACCACTAGGTTTAATTCCTGGGGAAAAGAAAATCTACGCTTGCGGTTTGAAGAAAACAGGATCGAGGAGTTTTGTAACTTTATTTCCATCCACACACAACCTCTCCAATATAATAGTATACCGCATATCTCAGGTCAAATCGTTATTATCAAAAAGAACAAGATGTTACTTCTTAAAGTACATAAGCGAACGCTGAATCACCTAGATCGGCTACTATCAACGACAGTAAAGTTGATGTTATGGTTCAGTTCTAAAACCTAACCACCATAAATTGTGATTTGGGAGAAGTTCGATTTGAAGAACATTGAATCAATCCGCTTCCAGACTTGTAGTAGAATATTAAGATGAATACTCCATTGTGATTGAGCAATGACTTTTATCCCAATTCTCGAAATGGGCTTGGTTGAACGGAAGGGGTTGGCGAATTTAGAAGACGTTTAGTGTTTCGATTCTGAGCTAATTGATACACCCATCTCAGCGCGAACTCGGAGAACATTCTAACTAACAGTATGATACTGGAGACCATATATTAGAGAAATCAAGAGGATTCTTCAACATCATTAAAGATAAGTTGTTACCAGACCGCCTGAAGCCTGGTTCCATGGACACGGCACTTAACGATCACGTAGTGGATTCCGCGCCTGTAGGTATTTCCTGTCACAGGCTTCCGTTTGAAGAGAAGTTGATGTGGAGAAGATGTAGCTGGACCATTGATGTAGAGGAGACAACCTGGGTGTAATACTTGGCTTGGCAGTCACATCATACTGAAACAAAACCAAAAATGCAACGACGCCAATGCAAACTCTTGAGAGATTTTGCTCCCAATCGCTCCAGTTGGCATGATCCCTGGGTCATTGTCAATCATAAATGGGATAGTCCGTTGTCACTAAAAATGGCAACGAGTTGGCAAGATATAATGGGAGCAAGATAACTGAATCGTACCACGTGTTTTTCGCTGCATGAAAGGCTTAATGAAGAGAGGTATTTAACAGAACCTCTTTCAGCATGTTTCAGGATTATACAATTACGAAACAAAAACGAGAGACGCCGAGACAGGAGGCGGCTTTTCAACTAGCGGAATGCTCAAATGTGTATAGTTAGTAATAGTGAGTAGACTTTACAACAGAGCGTGATTGGTTTAGTGGTAAAATTCTCCGTTGCCATTCGAGCAGCGTCGGGGAGCCCTGGGTTCGATTCCCAGATCACGCATTGTATTCTTCCTTTTTTGCTTTAGTTAGGCTATTATTTTTGATATATCTCTCAACCCTAACCATTTTGCCTCACCTAGACTGGCTAGGAGCTCATCAAAGCGTGATTGGTTTAGTGGTAAAATTCTCCGTTGCCATCTGAGCAGCGTCGGGGAGCCCTGGGTTCGATTCCCAGATCACGCACTAGTCCTTCATTTTTGCTCTTTATTGCAGTGGTGTCGACCTGTGATCATCCACAGGCTTGTCTGTAGCGCGACTTGTGATGCAGATGGTGGCAGGTGGTGGGGTGGTTGTGGTTGTAGTAAACTTCTATGCTGAGCCCAATCAGTAGTTGGAACGGTTGTCGAAAGCATCCACCTCTATATCTCAATTGGGGAGGAGCTAAGTAAGGTATGCTGTGGTTGCAACTCCAAATTGTCTAATCACCGGAACATCTAACTAAAGAGTAATCTAGTGACAAGATGTGCAAATGCGTAGAATTTTGCAGTAGTGCGCAAGATACAATTAAGCTTGAATACATAGTGCCAAAGACAACAGTCAAGCGCTGTGAGAAAGAATATGGAAAAAGCGCAACAACCTCATTGGAGCGAACTCGTAGAGATCCGTCGTCACCCCTGTGTGAGGTGAACTCTGAAGTCTAAACACAAGTCTCTGTCAGGTTTAAATAAGATAATTTTCCCCCTTGTTTCCTACGTCGTTGGTAACTAGTATTTGATGAGCTTTGCGTATTTAGGGTAGGTGGCTAATAACTCTGAACCCGTGTTGGGACGGGACTCTCTATGGGTGGGTTCGTTAAATAACCGTCAATTGTGTCATTATTGCCCTGTTTCTAATCCTCTGTTGTCAAATCCCAACAAGAGAAGGAGTTCCCATTTGTATTGAACCATCAGTCCTAGCAGAGCAAACACATCAACCAACAAGAAACAACTGTGGGCCTGCGAAAAGCTGGGTTGGTGCAAGAGCTGGATTAGATTCTTGCGAAGCCTGTATAATATTCATTAGCCGAGCTTTGAACATCGAGGCGTGATTGGTTTAGTGGTAAAATTCTCCGTTGCCATTCGAGCAACGTCGGGGAGCCCTGGGTTCGATTCCCAGATCACGCATTGTATCCTTTCGTTTTGCCACTCTGGCTTTTATTTTTTATCATCTAATGTATCGGGGGTATCGCAACATGTTGGGAGACCCATTTCGCTGTTGGCGCGGTGGTGGTTGTGAGAAATGGACCTCTGTTTTGCTCATGGATGCTCTCTGTCGCAGAGCACTGTTCATCGCTGCGGTTATTGTACTCATGTCCACTTTTGTGGGAACAGTTTGGTTGAGAAGATTGTGACCAGGAGTTTTCTCCCAAGAGACTAGCTGAATTTGGTCAAATTTGGTACCACTATTGAAAGTTTGATATATCCTGGTTGGGATTTCGCCTTCAATTGGGCCTTCATGTCTCTGGTGCCATCATGGTGCATGACCTTCGCTCAAAACTTGTGCTGGGATCCAAAGGTGAAGCATTCGGGTCCCCAGGATCTCTCATTTCTTCTGCCAGCCATTGCAAGAATATGAAGTCATGCTCAAGTCGCCAATTTTGTTGTTTGCGATTGTGCTTGGTTCTCTTTGCGCTGCCTGGGTGGTCCCACGAGACCTTCCCGATGGCGTCTATCACATCTCTCTGCCATTGGAGAACGACAACAGTACCGAACCGGTTATCCTGAAGCGAAGTAAAATACCCAACGATGTCACAAACGTCATCTACATCAACGATCCCAAACCATCGCACGGAAAGCCGAAACCGCCCAAGACATCTCAGCACCCGAAACTCCCTGCCCACCCCTCCCCAGGCGACTATGGCAAGCTTCCTATGCATATTGATACATGGGATTGTAACTATCGAGAACCGCGCCTCGATAAAAATGCATACCTTTTTGCCCGTTCCGGTCTCTTTGACTACTGCAACCGTTGGAAAGTTCCCAAACATACTGCTCACATTAGCCTCGCAAAAAGTGGCAATGTCATAGTGTATATGTGCTCTCACAAAAAGAAACCACAGGCATGCTCCCGCGATGAATTTGTCTGGTCGGAAGCACACGTTCTGGATCGGTTTTGTGGAGATTTGACCACCTCGTACGTTGTGGTCAATTCCAAGTCAAAGATGTACGGAAGGGGATGGATCAATAGCGACATTTGTAAGATTGAGTACGAGCACACGACCCGTGTCAACAAGAATATTTGGATTGGCAACGCACCGCAATGGGACACCGAAAAGGAGATGACAAGATTTGAAGAGGATCCACTGGATTGATGGAAGCTCACAAACTTGACTAACGGAAAACGTCGTTCCGGCCGACTGAGTGACGATGGATGAGAGGCTTGATGACAGGTACAAAGCACCGAGATATGAAAGGCCATGAGCGGGCATGAGCGGGCCGTTTCATCGTGCATAACCTGTCTAGGAGGAGTAATACTTATTGATGTATTTCGTGATTTAAAATTTGCTTGGTCCTGCCTGCATTGTATGCTCACTCTCTTCTCGCCCATGTGTCAGCCAGCAACCCACAAGTAGATACCTGCTTCAGGTGCGTTTCTTTTTGGCTTCAGTAACTGGGCCTGGAACTACATACATCTCGATCCAATGATCAAACAAACATGCTCATGGACGCAACTTGTAAATGTACGTATGGGGAACAAAAAAGAAGGTAATGTGACTGAAAGTCAAATAGTAGGGTCTGGCCGGGGATTGAACCCGGGACCTCTCGCAAGCTATGCTGTAGGGTTTTCCCTAAGCGAGAATCATACCACTAGACCACCAGACCAAGCAAGCTATCACGTGATGGCTTGTATTATTGTTGAAAATGACTCTGGTTTTGTCAGTTATCAAGGCATCAGAGGAGACGGAAACAAGCCTAAACCCTGTGAAGTAGTTACCTTTGTAAGTAGCTCCAACCTTCACAACACCATCCCAGTGTCATCGGGCAACAAATGTCTTTTTCCGTTGTTTTAAATATCACTTCATTTTCTTCAACATTGTTGGTCACAGTTCGTCACGATGTTTTGTCAGCTGGAGTGCGACGGTTGGACATTGTTCATTTCCCAGCTATGTATTTATCTGACTGCAGCTTTGTATCATGCTTGGCTTTCATATTTCGTAGATTCAATCAGAGGTCTGGACAAGTGGTTGAAGGAAGGGTCCAGAATAGCCTCGATTTAGGAAAGCCATTTTTCAAGCACGCTGAGAAGCAAAGATGCGGTCGGCAGATCTAACCGCCTGCCTCATCATCTCCATTTCTTCATGCCCACTCATGTCTCCAAAGACTTCATCCATTTGCTCAAGAGTTCGTCCCATGGTTTCTGGTACAAAGAGAAAAGCCCAAACTCCAGCGAGACCGCAGAAGACGGCAAAAAAGATGTATGCTCCGAATCCGATCGACTCCAGCATGGGAGGCGTGGCAACACCAACGGTGAAGTTGGACAACCAGTTCACACAAGTAGCGAGGGCCACACCCTTGGCGCGGGAAGAAGTGGAAAATACCTCCGGAGGAAGAGCCCAGCCAAGAGGGGAGTAGGATACTCCAAAAACCAAGATGAATCCAAATGCCATGGCCACACAGGCCCATCCAGCTGCAGTATTGGCTTGCCAGTCTTTAGAATAAAGCCCAGCTAAAACAGCAATAACAGTGTAGCAAGTAGCTGTGCTAAAGCCCCCAAATATAGCGAGGGGTCGGCGTCCTACTTTATCAATAATGAAGAAGCAGACTGCTACTGCAACAAGCTGCAAGATGTTGAAAATGCCTGATAAAATCAAAGACATATCATCAGACTGGCCGATGGATTTGAAAAGGGTTGGGGCATAGTAAATGAAGGCGTTAATGCCGCTGAATTGCTGGAAGAAGCAGACACCGCAACCCGCAATAGTGCGGCGCCACTTCTTTCGGTCAAAGAGATCCAGCCAAAGTAGGAGTTCGAGTTTGGCACCAGTCGTTCCCGGATGTTTGGCTTCTTGCATAACCTTCTGGAACTCGACCTCGGTAATAATTGATCGGTATTCGGCTTGGACTCGCTCGTCGCTGGAGGGTAGGGCCCTCAGTTTGCAGAGACTCGCCATGGCTTCTTCATGCCGGTCTACCAAGACAAGCCAGCGAGGAGAGAAGGGGAAGAGGTGGATTCCGGCTCCCAAGAAGGTAGCGCAGACCATCTGCAATCCCAGGGGAAGTCTGAAGGAAACTTCGCTGGACATGTTTCTTGTGAAAAACGTGATCCAGTATGCGATAACGACACCAGACACAATAGAGATCGACTCGAGCACGAGGAGTGTTCCTCGAAGGTTGGGCGGAGAAATTTCAGAAATGTACAGTGGCGCACCCTAAAGATAGAATGTTAGTTGTTTCACATTTCCGTTCAATGGGATCCTGAACCTACCATAGCAAGGGTACCGACTCCGATTCCTCCAATGGCTCTACCGGCAACCAGCATGCCGTAACTTGTCGCTGCGGTCTGAATGATTGCGCCAATGTCGAATATGACAACCACAATTGTCAAGGCCCATTTGCGAGAGACCTTGTCAGCCAAGTATGGCATAAAAAGACAACCGATAAAGGCTCCAAGCAGAAGCATTCCCGTCATGAAGCCGGTTCCAAAAGCCGTCTTCGCCTCAGGGAAAGCTTTGTGAAAGAGAGGCATGACATTGATGATTGAAATAACACCTTGGTCATAGCCAAAGGAGAAGCCACCGAGGGAAGCTAGGAATGCTGCACCTGTGACATACCCTGAACTGAAGATACCCCGGACACCTGTTGGTCCGTAGGAAACATCTTGTAGCAAGACCTCTCCGTCGGAGGGCAGTTCCAGGTGCTCAGCCGCCTCTTTCTTCCCAGAGACAACTTGGTCTGGGAGCGAGGTGTCCGAATCGCCCTTCGCGTTTCGAGGCATTGCCATCTTCAGAGACAAGGCGGTGGGTGAAAGAGAGATAAGATTGGATGCTCAATGCCGGTGTTTGTGGTGGATGCTGTCTGACACTGAAATGTCGATCAAGCGTCCGACCCCAATGGTTTTATATTTTCTTTTCTCTTAGTGACCATGATGGTGTCCATCGTGTGGTCGGAGAAAGATACTAAATCAGGCATAAGGAGGATATCGCTCCTCCTCTACCCCATGGTCTACCCCATGGGGAGGTTTACCCCAGATTTCCCATTGCGGTAAATACGCGCGACTACCCCGCAAGACCCTACCGCACCAGTCTCGATAAAGCGTTGTTGTTTTTTGTTCAAACCCTGCTTTCCAACAAGTTTGGGGGTGGGGATTAGGTAAGGGCATCACTATCATTCCATTGTCTCCTTTGCCCTATGTAGAAGGCTTTATCATACGAGAAACAAAGAGCCAGCGGTAGGAAATCATGCCTTGGTACACGGTGTACCAAGGAGACGACAGGCGGCAACCTGAGCCCAATCATCATGGTTGGTCATTGTGTAAACAACGCCTAACCGCGGGTGGACGGCAACCCCGCGGGCAAAGGGCCTCTCCATTTTCTCCATTAGCCATGTGAACGATGTCATCCCAAGACGGCTAGGGTACACCAACGTCCAGCGCTCCAACTCGGTAGCTTGCTTCAGATATCACAGGCCTCATGATTAGCATTGGGGACCATCCCCCATCCAGCATACTTGATTGGCCCGCCTTTGGGGCGCGGAGACTCATCGCGGTTACTCCATGAACGTGGGCAGACATTGCTTGGTTTCGGCTTGGAGCCGAGTGGTGGTAAAAGCGGAGAAAGGGGGGATTGGCCATTGAGATGCCCGGGCGATTGGGCTGGTACGGTTCCCCGCTTAGCTGTAACCTGACTCGGAGAAGGAAGTGCTTGAGTAAGTCAGGTGAGGAGGCCGGCAGAGTGTCTGAGGGTTGGGGATTTGCGCTGAGGAGCGGAGCCGACAATACCCCAATTTCGCATGTGCCGCCAGTACATGCCAAAATAGGAAATTTCACCTCACAGGGGGAGAGAAGGTCGCCTACGGTTAGACGACTCGGGGTAACCACACTGACAAGGTTTTCCTGCGCCCGGATCACGATAGCCCTTCATGATCGTGTAAGTCACTCGTTACTCCATACCATGTTCAATTTTCGCCCCATCACTGCTCATGTCTTCCCCATTTTCCAACTAACCATGTAACCCATCACAATGGCTTTGTCATATAATCAAGACGGCATGCTGTCCGATGAGAAGAACTTCTTTTCTAACCCCAATCGAGCAAAGGAGCATGGGGCGCGGCAAAGTCCATGCTCTCGAATAAGACGTCAGGCATCGGCTAAGCTCAGCTCTCTCCACCTGGAATCTTTAGGATAGCTTTGCAGCGGGTCAACGAGGTCCTAGAATCACAATTATCAAAAATTACTGGGAAATTTTGGAGCACCTGGATTTTCTATCTCCGCCAGCGTCGATGTTGGTGCAACATGGAATTTTGGAGGAGCAGAAGGATCCTCTCTGAGCTCTTACGCATGAACGCCTGCAAGCATCAAAATTGTTAGCCTGTGCTGTCTGGGTCGTTAGTTCCCCCGTAATCAAGGGCCCGATTTGATTCGCCTTGGTAGGGCGATCTGGATTTGATGCTACCAACACCTTGTCCCACCCCAGTAGCTGCGAGTGCCGAAATGCAACGACATTTATCTCGGAGACAAGTCCGAGAGGTGTGAGGATCCAAAATCCATGGGGCCAAAATGTCCTAAATATGTATAAAGGCGTTGCTATGACAAAAAGTCATTGCTTGGCTGTGTTCAGAGACGTGGCAACTTTCCTTCAGATTTTGTTGGGCCAGTACTTGGGCAAACGTGGGGGCCAGTTATGACGTTAAAAAGGCATTAAGCAATTATTAGCCTGGACGTTGTTATTCAATTGTCTTCTGTTCATGATAACTCGAGAAACACCGCCAAAAGCCCGTATTGTTCTCCCAACTAAAGTTTGTTTGTTCTGGACATCTTGAAGCCTGATATCGTTGTCATGCTCACGCAATTCAAAAGTGACAATGTTTCCCATTTCGACACTCTGCTGATGGAGGGTACGTTTCTTCCTGCGAATGTTGGGTAAATTGACATGGCTGATATGTTGATGAAACATTGATGGGTTTGATAATTTGACCCTCACGACGAGATATTCTCAATTTTCAACTAGGATTTCAAATTCCTTGAAATACTAGTTTAATCAACCTTGTTATGAGTATTAGGTGATTATGACAAAGTCCTGATAAAAATCGCAAGCTTCAATGCATGATGTTGGAACCGGGAGGGCCAAGTCGTCTATATGATCCCCAAGTAAAGGAACCAAAAAAGAACAACCAGACAGAGGAGCGAGCTTCTTCCCTATAAGAAAAAAAAATCCTCTACTGGGGCGCCTTTCCCTTAAAATTTCGTCCAAGACAGTTTGCATCTGGTGTGTTTTTATCAGCTGGTTTGGAGGAAAACCAGCACCTCCGGGTAAGTCTCTTTGGACATGCGATTTGGGAACCAAAATCCAAACTCGGTCGCTAAGATAACTTGATGCTTATGTAATAGGAAAACGAAACACATCTTGACGTAAATTTTACTTGATATGTTCTCTGGCTGGTTGAGAAGGAGACTGTTTGTGCGGGAGCTCGTATGACGGACCGTGCAGATTACAGTGCATACACATATCGGCACGGCCTGGTCATCTCGCTTGCCGCCGGCCAGACACGGGAAACACGGCTTTGAGCCTCAAGCGCGGGCCAAACCAAATAAATTTTCTTCCCATCAGTCAAACAAAGGTTCCTTGGATGGGGCTTTCAGTGGGTTAAGGACCGAACAAAAAGACCCAGCAACCCCCAATCCGGATCTACTGAGCCGTTGAATCAAACGGAGCGGGCGAGGACCTGCCTGATTGCGACCGCAAAGGGGTGGCAGTGCCGCCAAAATGTCCTCGTCGTTGTCGTCAAGGGGCCTGATGCGGCAGCTGGCTCAATGCCAGTGGAGCATTAGTGGCCTTTCTGCCGTTCGACACGACGCGAGGCTAGCAAGCGGAGCTGTGACTCGCGCCTCGAGTGCGATTGCAGCCTCGTCAAGGCCGAGCTTTGCCATTGCAAACAACAGCAGCATCACCATCAGAGGACTTGCGACGGCGGCTGCGGCTTTCAGAAGCAATTCGTTGTCATTGGCCGAAACCCGGAGCCGCCGTGATGTGTCGAATCCGATTCGGATCGGTGTTCGGAGGTACGTTTTAGCGCCGTTTTCCCGGGGCTGGCGGTGGTTGGTGGGCAGGCAGGTGAAGCTGCTGGCGTGTCTGTCGCAGCGTCCCATTGGGAACTTTTGCCCCGCGACCCCGCGGTGGTGGGGCGGGTGCCCTGCTCCTCCCTCACCTTGAGCTCCCAGCTCCTCTTATCACGTCACACATTCACTTGCTTGCACTTTCCAATTTCTACCTCTTAACCTCCACCTCCGCCTCCACACGAAGCCTCCTTTTCTATTCCTCTTTGTCCTTCTCGTCTGCCTGGAGCTGCGCGAGATTCAGTCAAACTCGTGCTTGACGCTTGACTAACGCCCTGTCTGGAGCATCAACAGTCTCCTCCCCCAAATCCCCCACCGGTTTTGCTCCCACCAAGCCAGGCTTGCCCGTAACGACAAAATGACCGACCGCGACGTTCTCCCCGACAATGTCAAGCCCCGCAACTACTTTCTGTCCCTGAAGGACCTCGAGTTCAAGGACTGGACCTACCAGGGCACCGTTACGTATGTCCTCGACCTGCATCCCTGACCTGTGCCACCCCCGCTTCGCTGAGCTGACCGGACCCCTCCTCGATAGTATCGATTCGGAAATCGTCAAGCCGACCAAGGAAATCATCGTCAACACTCTCGAGCTCAAGCTCTCTAGCGCCAAGGCCACCATTGATTCCAAGGTTCTCGAGTCCACCACCTTCAACTACGATGAGAAGGCCCAGCGTGCCACCATCGTCTTTGACGAAGAGCTTCCCGTTGCCAGCACAGCCGCCATCACCATCAACTTTGAGGGTGTCATGAACAATGAGATGGCTGGTTTCTACCGCAGCAAGTACAAGCCCACCGAGACCCCCGCTGCTTCTGTTCCCCACGATGATGAATGGCACTACATGCTGAGCACTCAGTTCGAGGCTTGCGACGCCCGTCGAGCGTTCCCCTGCTTTGACGAGCCTAACCTGAAGGCTACCTTTGACTTTGAGATTGAGATCCCCAACGACCAGGTCGCCCTCAGCAACATGCCCGTCAAGGAGACCCGCCCTTCCAAGGACGGCTGGCAGGTCGTTTCCTTCGAGACCTCCCCCGTCATGAGCACCTATCTGCTCGCCTGGGCTGTCGGTGACTTTGAGTACATTGAGGCCTTCACCGACCGCAAGTACAACGGCAAGCAGATCCCCGTCCGTGTCTACACTACCCGTGGCCTCAAGGAGCAGGGTCAGTGGGCCCTCCAGCATGCCCCCAAGATCATCGACTTCTTCTCTGAGATCTTTGACATCGACTACCCTCTTCCCAAGTCCGATCTCATTGCCGTCCACGAATTCACCCACGGTGCCATGGAGAACTGGGGTCTGGTCACCTACCGCACCACCCAGGTCTTGTACGACGAGAAGACTTCTGACCCTCGATTCAAGAACTCCGTCGCCTACGTCGTCGCCCACGAGCTGGCTCACCAGTGGTTTGGTAACCTTGTCACCATGGATTGGTGGGATGAGCTTTGGCTCAACGAGGGTTTCGCCACCTGGGTCGGATGGCACGCCGTCGACCACCTCCACCCCGACTGGCAGGTCTGGGCTCAGTTTGTCAACGAGGGCATGGAGGCCGCCTTCCGCCTGGACGGTATTCGAGCCAGCCACCCCATTCACGTTCCTGTCCGCGATGCTCTCGACATTAACCAAATCTTCGACTCCATCAGTTACCTCAAGGGTTGCTCAGCCATCCGTATGCTTGCCAACCACCTTGGCGTCGAGACCTTCCTCAAGGGTGTAAGCAACTACCTGAAGGCCCATGCTTATGGAAACGCCAAGACTACTGCTCTTTGGCAGGCTCTGAGCGAGGCTTCAGGCAAGGATGTGGACCAACTCATGCACCCTTGGATCTCCAAGATTGGTCACCCCGTTGTCACTGTTGCCGAGCAGCCTGGACAGATCTCCATCAAGCAGTCACGATTCCTATCCACTGGTGATGTCAAGGCCGAGGACGACACTACTACCTGGTGGGTGCCCCTTGGCCTTGAGGGCAAGAAGGGCGAAGCCGGCATCGCCTCGGTGTCTCTTACTAGCAAGGAGGACACTATTAGCGGTATTGACGACGACTTCTACAAGCTTAACAGCGGCGCTACCGGCTTCTACCGTGTGAACTATCCTCCTGAGCGACTGGCTAAACTCAGCACCCAGCTCGACAAGCTTAGCACCGAGGACAAGATCTCCATCATCGGCTCCACCGCTGATCTCGCCTTTGCTGGTAACGGCACCACCCCTGCTCTGCTTGCCTTCCTCCAGGGCTTCGGTAAGGAGACACACACTCTGGTCTGGCGCCAGGTTCTCGACTCCATTGCCCAGGTCAAGTCGGTCTTTGGTGAAGATGAGACCATCAAGAAGGGCCTGGACGAGTTCACTCTTAAACTTATCGACGAGAAGGTCAAGGAGGTTGGCTGGGACTTCCCCGAGAACGAGGACTACCTTACCGGCATCCTCCGAAAGGAACTCATCGGCACCGCCGTTGCCACTGGACACCCTGCGTAGGTTTTTCTCCATCACCCACATCGAACTCATTGCTGATTTTGAATAGTGTTGTCGAAGAGGCTTACAAGCGATTCAACGCCTGGGTTGAAGACCCTGAGGCCAACCCAATCTACCCCTCTCTTCGTGTTGCCGTCTGGCGAGCTGCCATTAACAAGGAACCTGCTCGCACCGTCGAAATTCTCAAGAAGGAGTGGTTCAACACCAAGTCTGTTGACGGCAAGCTCTTCTGCTTGAGCGTTCTTGGTCTTGCCAAGGATGCTGAGCTCCTCCAGAAGGAAATTATCCCCTTCAACTTTAACCAGTCCCCTCCTTCCAACGCTGTTCCGAGCGGCGACATGCACGTTCTGGGTGCCTCTGTTTCCGCCAACGTGATTGGCCGTCCTCTCCAGTGGGAGTTTATGAAGGCCAACTGGGACGCTGTCATCGCCAAGCTGGGCAACCCCGTTGTTGTTGACCGATACATGAACATCAGCTTGAGCCGCTTCACCTCTCTTGATGCCATTACCGACATTGAGCAGTTCATGAAGGACAAGGACACTAAGAGCTTTGACCGTACCCTTGGCACCGTTATTGACAAGATTCGTGGCCGTGCCGCCTACCGTGAGCGTGATTCCGCCGCTCTTAGAGAGTGGCTGGGCACCAATGGATACTATTGACTATGTAAATTATAGAGCGGAGAGGAGTAATCATGGGAGAGTAGAGAAATGTGCGTTGTGAAGAGTAAATATATCCATAGAATTGGATGTGTAGTAACAGTTAGAAGAAATGCTGAACACATATCCAAGAAAGGTGTCCATGTGATTCAAGCCACGTAAATTCTTATTTAACAAGGTGATGCGGGCTCGAAAGGCCCGTTCGTTCACTCATTATTGATTACATGACTTGGTTATAATCTTATCACTAAAATAATATAGGGAATCATAATAATATGCCTTTGGAGGCTTTGTGTGGACAGGAAAAGATGGGTATTATTTACTAGATACGGGTGTCAAGAACACGAGGGATGTGGTAGCCTTCTGTAGGCGACTGGGAGGTGGTTTGCACGCGCATACCCTGGGGTTTATGAGGTCAAGTATTTTTTATTCAACCTCTTGGGTTATATACACACAGTGCCCATCGGATAGCTCTCTCTGGGACCAAGAATCGCTGCCTTATATACAACTCATTGCCAATTACTTGATCCTGACATTGGACTTAAACATGTAGGACGTCCACATTACCAGCGATCCAATTATACGAATCGGATCTGAAATCGTCAGTCAAAAGACTGTTGGAATTGGCAGACTCAAACCACATGAGTTGCTTGCTCGTCTTCCATTCGGGCCAAGTGGAATACTTGGTGACGCCCGTGTTGGGGTTGAGGTTGTATAGGAAGTTGAAGTAGTAGGTGCGGATGCTGCGCATGGCGTTGTTGGGCACCAGACCGAAGACAACTTGGAGGAGGTCGGACCCGTGCAGGGTGCCGAGGATTGGGGTGCCGTAGTCGTAGCTGGCCAAGTAGGACCACACTGGCACGGTTGGGTTGACATTGATGGCGGACTGGAGGAAAAGTCGGCGGGTCAGGGTGAAGACAAGGTCGCCGAGAATGGCGGCACGTCGCTTGAAGCCGGGGTAGATTTCATTGAAGATGCTGGTGCGGAAAGGGCTTCCAGCGCTCAAGGCCGTGGAATAGGTGTTGACGAAAGTAGTGAGTTCGGCTGTCGTTGCATCGTCAAAGTAGTATTGCTTGAGATAACTGACAAGGCCACTTGTGGTCGTTAGGTTGGGCTGGAATAGAGCAAACAGAGTTCCCTCATCTTCCTGGTCGCCGTTGATCATTGGAACCGCGTGGTACCGGCCCGTTTGGACGAGCACTTCCGGGCTATCGGGAAGCACCGTGCCATCCGGTCGAGGCAGATAAGAGAGAGCCAGCGAGTTATATGACAGAAGGCCAGGCACAGAATTGGCTGCATCGAGGAAGTCGTCGTAAGCCAGGCCCCGAAGACAAGCGAGAGTATCGCTGGCGCTGGAGCAGCCAGCATTCTTGACAACAGTATCATAAATTGCCTGACCCTTGGCGCCGTCCACGGAGCAGTAGGGACGACACTACCAGAGTTCATAATGGCACCACGGAACAGCGGCTTGCCCTTGTAGGTGGCGTTTCCCCCATAGAGAACCATTTGGTCAAGCACAGAGATGGCTCCAGCTGATTCGCCCCAGATGGTGACCTTGTCAGGATCACCACCAAAGGCTGCGATGTTATCAGCAACCCACTGCAGCCCCATACGCTGGTCCAAGAGACCCAAGTTGGAACTACCGTCCTTCTTGATTTCAGCTCCAGGCATGAAGCCGAATCCTGCGACTCGGTAGTTGACTGCCACAAAAATGAAGGGTTGGCTCTGGTCAATACCAGTGCTCAACAAGCTGCTCCCGTCATACATTGCGGCACTTCCCAGCTCAAAGCCTCCTCCAAAAATCCAGAAGAGCACTGGCAGACCTGCGCCTGCGGCCGTACCCGCAGGTCTCTGGACATTGATGGTCAGGCAGTCCTCCTGTCCAGTAACCACCTGAAGGAAAGGAATGCTCAGGAAATCAGATAGAAACTCAGTAATGATGCTGGTTCCTCCAGTAGAGATGAACATTTGAGGGCATGAAGGACCCAGGAGGGAAGTGGCGTCAAAGGTTCCCAATGCCTTTGACAGCTTTTGTGGAGGCTTGAGTCTGAGAGAGCCCGTTGGTGGATCAGCAAAGGGGATGCCCTTGAACGACTCGATGCCGGAAGAGCTCAGACCAATGACACTTCCAGAGGCAGAGGGAACGGAAACCGTGACTTTGGCAGCACGCTCATGAATGGTGCCATCGGGGTCTGGGTCCGCCACTGGCGCTGGGGCGGCAAGCACTCTGGCAACAAGACCGAGGCCGAAAAATAGACTCTGGATCTTCATATTGACCACTAGCAACTTGCAATTGTAACCCAAGATTTAAGAGCTGGGTAGAAGTGTGGGGGCTTGAAAGGTTGATAGGCCAATGACACCGCACTGGGAGTCACCGTGTAAGTGGGAAGCAGATGAACTGCAGTAGAGAAAGGGGAGGCAGAGGGAGCGATGATGCTGTCTAGGAACCATCGTGATAGTTCTTGAGGAGGGAAACGGACGCATTTTGAATCCCATCACCACGGCCGGGCCATTGACTGACTTACTACTTGCCCCGACGTATATCATGGTTCATTATCACAAGTGTCGGCTTCATCCCTAGCACATTCCCCGCGATTGTATTCTCAACAACTCCCCTGCCAGGACTCATCGGACAGTCCCCGCAGGACCGGACCGTTCGAAACGGGAAACCAAGACCGCGGCCGCGCGAGGCCAAAGGCTCTGGAGACGCCTCGCCCCGGGCATTGAGCCTTAAACGAGCCTCGGGCCCGATAGCTACCCGCGATTCGGGGCCGCAGCGGGGGTTTCCCAACGGGGTGTATCGGCTTCATCAGCGGTCCAGGAGAAGCACATGTTAAGAAGGACGTCGGAAGCTGGTGTTGTAAAGCAAAGAGCGGACGGCGGAGAGAGATCGGCCTCGGCAGCGGTGCGGAGAGACAGCTGGCGTGGTGCGAGATAGCGCCCATCATGGCCCGTTTGGGAGTCGGCGTGGAGGAGTCGTGGAGGGAGGGGAAGCATCTTGACTCGCTGGAGAACGATGAGAGACGGCGTTGATCAGCTGGATTGCGTGCATACGAGAAAGAAGAGCGAAAAAAGTGTGTGGTCGGCGTGATGTGTGTGAGTGGGTTTGGGATGATTAATCCATGTCGATATGCCAAAGGGCTGAGCTGAAGGGCGGCAAGATGGCAAGATGGCATGGCAATGCACCTGCCGACGTCGAACAGGAAAGGGTCCCTGGTCCTAGCAAACCACGCATGCCACACCTGCCAGTTTGTGGTAATTCGTGGAGGCGAACCGCCGAAGCGCTGCTCTTACCATCTCGGGCAAGCCCAACGGCCGGACTACAGCGGTCAGGGCGCCTTCCCCCAACCCACCATGCTCCAGTGGTCCGTGGCCCGTGGAGAATCCGGGGTAAGAACGCCTAGCGGTGCTAATCTGCATGTAAATTGCGGGGTGGACCTTGTCGAGAATGCTTCTCTTCCCTCGAGCTAACTGACATGCGCAAGCGAGGACAAATTCACGCCCCTAAAAAACAAAAATTGTTCAAATTGTCTGAGATTGGCGTCTTACAAGACTGGACACACTCAGCGAAGAAAGGAAAAAGACATCCATTCACCGGGAATAACGGTCATTGTTATTGGGACGCATCGGGGCGGTGACGTTGAATGTTCCCTGCAGGCCTTGGTCGCTGGTATGGTAGTAGCAAGGGGATGTCATCTGCCCCCATGACTGGGGCTGGGCGGCAGGGGAAAGGAAACAAAACGCATAACCAAGATCAAGGCGGACGGGCTTCCTCGCATCGTACATGGGCGCGCTCGCCTAGACTGCAACCCTTCGTTCGTCCCGACCCGAACGGCAGTTTCTAACAGGCCGGCGCTGGGGACGCTCGCTGATAAAGACGGTCATCATTCGCCCGTCGTCCATCATCGGCCCATCTATGCTCTTGAACTAAATGGGCAATGCTCGCGATTCTAATGCCTCTCCCGAAGCTTCGCTCTACTTTGACTCTCACCTGCGCTAACTAACGGACCCCTTCCTCCCGCCTAACTCTTTCGGCAGTTTCGTTCGATGCGTCTGGCCATGGCGCCAAGTTGTGATGCCTTCTTCGTCGCCCGCTGTGAGTAAGCCGCAGCCCACCACCGCAACGCTGCAACTTAAGCCCGCATCCGCCCACACACAAAGAAGCTGCTGTGCCTTCACCACCGCTCACCACCCACCCTCTCCTCCAAACATGGCAAAGCTGTAGCTGCCCACGAGACGCCGCACGCCCTCCATCGTACGAACCACCTGCTCCACCTCCGCATTCACAAGGAAAAAAATCTAAGGTTCACCCGCCGGCATTTCCGAGGCTCATTTGCCCTCTCGGCCGCTAGTTTATCGTCCAGGAACCCGCACGTGGGAGACCCGATCCTTCCGAAAGCGCGGATTCGGCAAACTCCGCAAAGGGGGGAGCATGAATCAGAGGCTGTTGATGTTGGAGATAATTCGCCCTCGTATGGTTTTCCATATTGGCCCTGGTCGAACTGCAGGATCCCGGTTGAGCGGTCGAGCGGGGAAGAGAGAGATCAGTTTCTGTAGACATGGGTCATGGCAGATCTCGCAACCCACAATCTTGGCCGCCCAGGGCCAGGGCCATGGCCGTATTCGGATATTTTGCCGTTACGAACAAGTCCTCAAAACTGATCTGTACCTATGCCTGCGGGCGTTTTCAGTTCAACAATGTCATCTCTATTCATCGTCCGTCGTATTCGTTGTTCAAAAATAAATGGTCGTGGAAAAAACAAGTCGAATCAGAAGCCAACTATGTACATGCTGCATCCCATTGTTCGTTGGATGTTGTATCCGTGTACCCATACCCCATGTCGCTGTCATTCGTAACATGCACCAATAGTTTCCATCACGCCGTACCGTCCAAGTTGTATGCCAGCGAGGCCCTTATCTTGATGCGAAATGTAGCCGTCCCGTCCCGTCTCAAAAAAAGAAAGAAGAAAAAAAAAAGAGCACTGATTCATATCCGCTTATACCAAGTTCCCCGAAACTTTGGGGATCACTTGAAACCGAAATCTTGCATCATTGGTGTCACCTTCGTTTACACCATCACTCCCACAGGCGAACCCTCAGTGAGACATCGTTTCTTTGCAGCGATTGCAGGCTCATCATCAGAGTCTTCATCAAAGCTGCCATTAAGAACTTCTGAGAGCACCTCGCGTTTCCGTTTCCCCCATCCATCTTCTCGGGTCCTTCTCCCATGTCTCGATTTCTTCGGGATTGAATTGACCAACCACATCGTGGCCTAGCGCCCGACCAAGTCGTTCTCGAAGGCCTAGGATGGGCCAGATGGGCACTCGTGCGTACTCAATTCGAATGCCAGATACCGCAGCATCGTCATCACCTGGTGGGGCCTTGAAAGGATCATGGAACTTTTCAAGGAATTCCTTTGTCACGTAACCCGTGTACACGATGAATTCGGCTGTATCGGTGTCATGTGTTAGGATTCTCAACGTGATATCTTGGAAATTAGGGCTTGGTGGAATGCCCCTCTTGAGGCTCATTGGCGATTCTCTCCGCGATGACGGAGGCGGGGCCGGGTAGAAGTGCTTCTGGGCCATTGCTAGAAATATTCCTACGAAATGCGCGTCCTGGTCAGAGTTGCCGGGTACCAAGAACCTCGCTCGGAGTTGCTGCAGTCGGTATACTGGTTCGTTCCAACTCCTTCCAGGTCCCGGTGCTACCCGGAAGAGGTTCCGTCGGATTGAGGCAAGTTGGCTCTTGCCGATGTAGCACATCATCGGCAGGTTGGCGGGGCTTTGTGACGGGGTGCACGGGAGTGCAGGCGCGTTGAAAGAATCCGCTGGTCGTGTCGAAACTGACCGGAAGGATGAGTATGACGACTTGCTCTCATCAGACGGGAAGCTCCACATGATCTGCGCGCGCACTGCATCCCGATAAACACGTCCGCCAAAGTACAAGTGTAATTCAGGGAGATAATGAGGCTTGCTGAAAGGCTCGGGCCACAGCGTTATGAGCACCGTCTTGATAGCGTTGGAGCAGAGGATTGGGTGCATCGCGTCGGGCAGGAGGATCTGTGTAAGAGAGTCGCTGAGTGTCATGATAGTGTTCGACGGTCGCAGGTGGCCCTTTGACGGAGGGGATCCGGGAAGGGTGACTGGCTGAGGAGCATCGCAAGGGGGCAGCTCTTCCCAGCGCGCTCCGAGGAGTTGCGCGTGCAGATCGGTCCAACATATAGGGCGCACGAAGAGCGACGTACCCGAATGTTCATGGAAGACGTCGAAAAGCGAATTCTTTGCCGGACGGTACATGCGACGTCGGTGCCGCCGCACCTTTTGAGAAGCGACTGGTGCCTGAGATGTCGTGGGCGTTGAATCGGGAGAGTCGGACGACGACCTGCTGCTGAAGGAGCGGGAGGTCGCCATGTCTACTAAGCCGCGCAGCTGTTGGGCGAAGCTGCTGTTGGTGAAGAGCCTGGTTGCGACGATGATGTTAGGGGAAAGAACAGAGGCAAGAACAGATGCGATTTGGTAGATGAGAAGGAAGGGTTGTCTTCGGAGGGAGTGATGGACGCGTAGTGGTCAAAGGTTAATGGTTGGTGTTTGAAACTCCAACTGCGACGGGAAATTGGGAAGTTGGAAAATGTCTGAGCAAGACGCGCGCACTTACTCAAATGCAAGCATGGATTGATTGATTGATAGACGGTTGAAGCCTCCCTCAAGCCTGTCTCTGCCTGCTGGATGTGTTTGGTGTTTGCCTCCTTCTCTGGCGTTGTCTTCACAGTCATTAACGCCCTTGAACGCGCTGGAGCGATCCCTGTTTATATCCAGCGACAAGCTTTGGCCTAGCGGCTGGCACGGGCTCGGGCTCTGGCCCTTGTCACTGCGAAGGAAAAAGCAAAAAAGGGGGCCGTCAAACCAAAAACTGGGCTTGGTTTTCGTTGAGATGGATGCAACCTTGATCGACGCGACGAAGAAGAATTTTCAGAGAAGGAGAAACGCTTCGATGAATCAGAATGATGACGAACGGAGGAGGGCCGGTGAAAAATGCAAAAGAGGAGGTGAAGGTACCGTGCAGCTGAAACTCGTCGCAGCAGGCGGCCACTTGACTGTGTCTCGTAACTTTACCACTTTTGCACCTTGACACCCGCTCCGGCTCTGATTTTTCTCGTGGGGGCAGGCGGCAAAAATGGACCAAACAAGCCCGCGAGATGGCACCCATCCCAAGCCGGGCTCCATAAATGCACCCACTCGATTGCCCAATCGAGACATTGGGACACCACTGCCCAACAAGAAAAAAAAAAGACGCGGGTGCGCGACTTGCCACGCTTCCTCCACTTCGCAGCGGGTGGAACCGGCGCGACAGCGAAGCGTCCTCACGTGAGCCGTGCGGGTTTAGGCAGCCACTAGCGTCCCTGGTCAAATCAGGAAATGGGCGATCAGGGTGGGCCACATTTATGACTAAGACTCAGGCAGCGGCGTGGCGCAGCGCTGGACCACCGCCACTGACGCCTCCCAAAAAGTGGTGGCCTGACCGTCCAACCAAGACAGCTCGCGTTTCTAAGGCACCAATCCGTTGCCAACCAGCCTCGTTTGCCCCACACCATTGACGACAGCTTCGTGAGCTGCTGCAGCCCCGCCAGTGACGAGCGCATCCCCCCAAAGTCCAACTGTCGGCCGCCGACTTGTCCTTCATCCCCCGTTTAGAGCAGCTTCACTGTGCGCTTTCGCCATACGCTGTTCAAAATGCCGGTATGATTTCCAATTCCATCCGTGAACAACCCATTGCCCAAATACCCTCTGTCGTCATACCTGCCGACTCCGCTACTCCTGGCTCCGCATCCCCCGATGTCATCAGCACCTCCGCCTTCACAGCTAACCACCACGTCCTCGCATCTAGGCCTACAACTCCGTCTTCAACTCGGACCCCAATGTCCCTCGCCTGATCGGCAACTTCCCCCTCCTGCCCCTGCGCACCAAGACCCGCGGCCCTGCCTATCCTCTGCCTATCCCCTCCCCGCCGCTCCCGGCCTTTGAGTCGCCCGACCCGGACAGCGAGAGCTACGATATCCTCGACGAGGTCCTGGCCCTTTTCCGTGCCAACACCTTTTTCCGCAATTTTGAGATCCAGGGCCCCGCCGACCGCCTCCTCGTCTATGGCATCTGGTTCGTCAGCGACTGCCTGACCAAGATCAAACCCCAGGCCTCTGCCCGCGATGCTCAGAAGGATGTCATGAACCTCGCTCTCGACCTCAACTTTGCCATTCCCGGCGACCCAGCCTGGCCCCTGAACCAGGTGCGTTTATATCCCTTTGACTCTCTTGGGCAAATGCTGTCTTTGAAAGGTTGTCAGTGGAGACCATGTGATGCAGCCACTAACGCGAAATTGTAGATGTACGAGCCCCCCGAGACAGGCAAGAGGCCGAGCTGCTCAAGCAGTACCTGTCGCAGGTCCGACAGGAGTTGGCCGTCCGATTATTGGCCAGGGTGTACGAGGAGGACGAGAGCAAGCCCAGCAAGTGGTGGCTGAGCTTCACCAAGAGAAAGTTCATGGGCAAGTCGCTGTAGACAAACACGGCGGAGGGACGATATTAGAAGACTACCATGGCTACGCAACTTGAAGAGCTGGCATAAAAGAGACATTTATTTTCCTTTCTTCTTCTTTTTCTTCATGAAAGGTGCACCTTTGTTTTCCTGTCATGTTTAAGGCTTCTAGCAACGGAGTTGGCGCAGGTCCAGGTCTATTCAGGGGTATCATGGTGTGGTGTCCTGACTAACTGTACGCATGTCCGGGAGAGTTGCTCTCCGGGGGCACGCCTCCTAGCCATCACGCCTCATTGAAAACAACCGCAATCCTTATGAAGCCTCCGTTTTTCTCCTAGTAAACTTGCCTCTTGCCTCGATCTTGCCCTCCACTGGGATCGCCCGCCAGCCTGTGAGAAGAAAGCCATCGGCGCCGCCCCGGCCCATCATGAAGGGGTGCGTTCGTCCAGGGAGCACCTGCCATCTTCGTGCGCGGCTGCTCTGGATACTAACACCTAGGAGCAGCGTCGGGTTGAGGGGGAAGTCAGGCGTGCCCTCCCAGCGCTCGAGCTCCTCAGCGGTCTTGCTTTCAATTTCTGGGGGCGGGTTCGACACCCATGCGGCACGTCGCGCAACGCTAAAGCAGTCTGCCAGCTCTGCTAGGGGCTCGATGGTGGGAGAGTAGATTGCAATCGGGGCGCCACCCGCGAGAAGCGGGAGAGTGTTGCGGGCCACAGAGACGGGGTCCATGGTGCTGGCAACGGCGAGTCCGGAGAAGCCTCCCGCTCGTGTCGTGTCCACCACATGTCGAATGCGAGCCCAACGGCGACGCTTGCGGTGGTAGTTTCCGCGGCGGTTCGTCTTCCAAGAAGCAATCTCTTCCGACGTAGCCTCGGCGGGCTTGTTGCTGTAGGCGTCGTCTTCTTCAGGCGCGAGGAGTTGGAGCCATGATATGGGCAGAAGGTTAGTAGCGAGGGGGTGATATGGGTATGGTTGGTTGGGATTTGTGCTGTCGTAGTTGAAGTATTTGAGGAGGACAAGGTTGGGCTGTGTGTTGCCGTGGATGACGGTGATGGTGTTGGTAGAGACGTACGGGACTTCAAAGTCGCCTCGTCGGGGAGGTCGTTTCCGTTTCAGGCCCTGGGGCTGAGGCTGGGAGGTCGATTCAGTGTTGCCCTGTGGATCTCCTTGAGGCGCTTTCTCTGCCGTCTCCGTAATTGGCTCTGCAGGGGCCGGCTCAGAGATTTCCACATCTTCTTCCTTGTCCTCGTTCTTTGCATGTAGGATGTCCATCCGTTCAGCCATGGCAGCAACCAATAGGCCACCGGTGTCATCCACTACCAGCCATCGGCCACCTTGCGATGCGGCATTCTCTTCGCAGGGGGAGCCGCCAAAGTGAACATCTGCCCAGCATCCCGCCAGTGCCATCAGCTCTTGTCTCATGTCCATAATCTTGGATGAATCACGCTCCTCGAGCAACCACTGCGCGAGTTGGGGAACATCCAGAGGGAATACAGTGAAGCGTCGAATGTACTTCTTCGTCTTTAGAAGCTTGTACTTGGCGAGAGAGTATTCGGTCTTCTGATCGATGGCCGTATGGGAGAGGAGCAGCTTCGCGATTAGCTCTTTGCCCGCTGAGGCGCCCTGGCGCTTGAGCTCCTCAATCTCCTCCGTCGTCAAGGTCTGACGCGCGGTATCGTCGATGATTTCTCTGTTAGATCGAATGACGACCTTTCCGCTCTCGTCCACGAGTGTGAGTTCCTCCCCGTCAACGGGGGCAACCACGTCCTCTCCCTCGGCGGCCTCTGCACTGGTGTCGGCCAAAATGTCGGCGTTGAGTTCCCTGGCGGGGACAACGCGCAGCCGGGAATACGTCTCCCCTTCGCGCTTCTCCTGGACCTCATAAGTGAGGTGAAACGGCCGTTCGATTATATGGTTGGACGGGAACGAGCCATACTTGCCCAGCGAAATTGTCCTGGTCCAAAGGGTTGGCGGCTGATTCTGGCGCATGGGAAATGGAGGACTTACGAGTTAGGGACGACCTGCAAGACGCGCATAGTCTCGTTGGGAAGCCGCAAGGCTACCCATTGATTGGGCTGGACCGTGTCCGTAGTCATTTTGAGCTGGTTGTTGGAGGGAGCTGTGGTTCCGATCCAGCCATGATGGAAAAAACTAATGAGGCGCCTCTCTGCGGTGAGCCCCGCCATAGGGTTCCCCACAGCGGCTCATTCACCGAGGTGACCAAGATGGTTAGCTCCCCCCAGCCCAGATCATGAGGTTACAACATGGAGGAACGGATGACAACCATGGCGGTCGGGAGTCATGTTCTCAAGACTAAAAGAGGAAAAAAGAAGTGATCACATCAAATCACACATCGATGGAGAAGTGACGGGAAAACTGATGAGGATTTAGCTTGATGCACTGTGGTAGTTGGACTGGAAATCTCGACCATGTGTGTCAATTGATACGAATCCTACTTGAGCATCTCATTACCTACCCCACGACACCAACAATACCGCATATAGAATCCTCAGATACATAGGTAGGCACTCAGCATTCTGTCCACATCTTCTCCAGATAAAGTTTTGTGCTACAAACAATCCCATCGGATGCTGAACAGCACATAATATAAATAAATGAATAGTAATCAAATAATTAATATCTATTTAAGTTATGCAGTTATTTATTGTTTATTCTTATGCATTTATTTTATTCGAACCAAGGTAAGTACGCTAATACCCGCTGAAAATGTGGCCAAAACATGTTTGCCTTGGTCTACCTGGGCGAATTGTGGACTTTTTACTGTACTTTAGTGGATAAGCCCGCTGATGCCCTTGAGCTTGAATGGCAGGTGTTATCGTCAGGTGCCAACTTGAAGCCTATATAATTTTACCATTATCTACTCTACTTAATCCTCTTCCTCCTCCTCGATCCCCGGTTTGCCTAGCAACCGTCAACTCTTCCTTGATCCTCCTCAACCTCCAGCCTCGCAACTGACAACTCCACATTCATTGTCCTCGACTAGCAGCCGACAATCCCCCGTTTACGAAGACACTACACTCGAGATGTTGATGACATATCCAGTCGGCTTGACTCCCATGATATGATTGTTACTGATTAGTGAGCCTTGGGCAAGAGGTTAATTCGCTTGTCTACCATTACTTCCTCCACTCTGGGCAATTGGAAGCAAGGGAAGTTAAGGGAAAGTACTTTTATTAAGGACTGACTATCTGAAATGGATGAATTGGTACTTATAATCCCTTCCACACGGTGGTGCCGACGCCATCGACCCTCCAGGGTAATGCCCGACCCAGCTTCTCGAACTTTTAGTGTGTGTTTTTTTCCCCACAATAGTGGGTGAAGTTGTCTTTTAGTAGACATGAGTCTTGCACCTGTAGCAGTGGCTACGGTCGTGCACCAGACAAACTTCAATATAAATGGCAATGAAGTAGTCAGTAGAGCACTTGAAGTCGTCTTTGATGGAGAAAGAGATGCTGTCGAAACCCTTCTCCTCGACGGCGAGCGACGAGTACGTCTCCGGAAGGCAGATGTTGGGGTTCGAGTAATCATCACAGCCTCCATCGCAAGCGATAAACACTGCAGCTTCGGTTGCGACGTGCTTGTGCTTGTTGGCGATGCTCACGGCCACAACAATATCTGTCTCGTGAGCCTTCTTATCCAACCCGATAGAGAAGCTACCAAATGACTCGTGGCCAGACTGCAGACTACCAGTAACGGTGGCCTCGAGATCGGCATAACAGTATTGCATGAAATATCCTGGGTGATTGTGGCACGTGTTGGGATGAGAAGTGTATCCCAGTTTAGACAGAGAGTGTGTCTCGTGTCCTCCAACGCCCCAAGACGAGACCAGCTTTCCATCGCAGCTAGGTTCCTTGCCGTTGTAATACTTGTCTCGCTTCTGGCGGCGCTTGCTGGGTTGGTGCTCCTTGTCGGAAGTCTTGTGGTCCTTGTCACCAGAAGTCTTGTGGTCCTTATCACCAGAAGTCTTAGGGTCCGTCTCGCCGGAGGTCTTATGGTCCTTATCACCAGAGGTCTTGTGGTCCTTATCACCAGAAGTCTTATGGTCCTTGTCACCGGAGGTCTTAGAGTCCGTCTCGCCGGAAGTCTTATGGTCCTTGTCACCAGAGGTCTTGTGGTCCTTATCACCAGAAGTCTTGGGGTCCGTCTCGCCGGAAGTCTTATGGTCCTTATCACCAGAAGTCTTATGGTCCTTGTCACCAGAGGTCTTAGAGTCCGTCTCGCCGGAAGTCTTGTGGTCCTTGTCACCAGAGGTCTTGTGGTCCTTATCACCAGAAGTCTTGGGGTCCATCTCGCCGGAGGTCTTATGGTCCTTGTCGCCAGAAGTCTTATGGTCCGTCTCGCCAGAAGTCTTGTGGTCTTTGTCAGAAGTCTTAGGGTCCATCTCGCCAGAGGTCTTATGGTCCTTGTCGCCAGAAGTCTTATGGTCCTTATCACCAGAAGTCTTGGGGTCTGTCTCGCCGGAGGTCTTATGGTCCTTATCACCAGAAGTCTTATGGTCCTTGTCACCGGAGGTTTTGTGGTCTTTGTCAGAAGTCTTAGGGTCCATCTCGCCGGAGGTCTTATGGTCCTTGTCGCCAGAAGTCTTATGGTCCGTCTCGCCAGAGGTCTTGTGGTCTTTATCAGAAGTTTTGGGGTCCGTCTCGCCGGAGGTCTTATGGTCCTTATCACCAGAGGTCTTGTGGTCCTTATCACCAGAAGTCTTAGGGTCCGTCTCGCCAGAAGTCTTGTGGTCCTTGTCGGAGGTCTTGTGGTCCTTATCACCAGAAGTCTTGGGGTCCGTCTCGCCGGAAGTCTTGTGGTCTTTGTCAGAAGTCTTAGGGTCCGTCTCGCCGGAGGTCTTATGGTCCTTGTCGCCAGAAGTCTTATGGTCCTTATCGCCGGAGGTCTTGTGGTCCTTATCAGAAGTCTTAGGGTCCGTCTCGCCGGAAGTCTTATGGTCCTTATCACCAGAAGTCTTAGGGTCCGTCTCGCCAGAGGTCTTATGGTCCTTGTCGCCAGAAGTCTTGTGGTCCTTGTCGGAGGTCTTGTGGTCCTTATCACCAGAAGTTTTGGGGTCCGTCTCGCCGGAGGTCTTATGGTCCTTGTCGCCAGAAGTCTTGTGGTCCTTGTCGGAGGTCTTGTGGTCCTTATCACCAGAAGTTTTGGGGTCCGTCTCGCCGGAGGTCTTGTGGTCTTTGTCAGAAGTCTTAGGGTCCGTCTCGCCGGAGGTCTTATGGTCCTTGTCGCCAGAAGTCTTATGGTCCTTATCGCCGGAGGTCTTGTGGTCCTTATCAGAAGTCTTAGGGTCCGTCTCGCCGGAGGTCTTATGGTCCTTGTCACCAGAGGTCTTGTGGTCCTTATCACCAGAAGTCTTATGGTCCTTGTCAGAAGTCTTGTGGTCCTTATCGGAGGTCTTATGGTCCTTGTCGCCAGAAGTCTTGTGGTCCTTTTCACCGGATGTCTTGTGGCCTTCCCCTTCGGATGTCTTGTGGCCATGTTCCTCGGTCTCTTTATGGTGATGTTGATCCTTGCACTTTGAATGAGGGCCTTCACAATGGCCCTCATGGGCATGGCAATCGTGTCCGCTGCAGCCGTGAGGGAACTTTCCGTGCTCTTGGTCGCACTTGGCACGGCAAGCACTGTCTCCATGCTCGCAGTGGCAATCGTGATGTTGGAAGCCGTAATGATACTCGTTTCCGTAGTTGTGCTCGTGGAAATCGTGATGCTTGTGGTAGCTGTACGGCTTGCGGGGCTCAATCTTGGCCGGCAGCCTCTTGTGGTGGCATCCCTTGCCGTGGCACCTGATATGGTTAGTATATCCTCTTCAACAGGTTGGGGAATATTTCAACATACGGGGCATGCATATGGGGTTTGTGGCAATGATGGTCGTGGCACCTAGTTGTCCAGTTAAAACGTGAAGTTCAGTGATGGAAGATGTCGACATACTCAGGCTTGCAGTCGGGACATTGAGTGCAACAATAACCCAGAGAGAACCAGCAAACATCGGGCTTGGCACCACGGTTGTACAGCTCATAGGTCTTATGGCCATGCTTGTTATTGTCGGCAGTGATGGTGGCCTTGATCTGGATGTAAAAGACCCAGGAGCCATCACTCTTGAGGGGACACATCTCCTTGTGGGAGCCACCGTCGGTCAAGGAGAAGTACGGAACATGGCATTTGACCTCCTTGCAGTGGTGCTGGGGAATGCAATGGCCTCCCGGGATGCTGTAGACCGGCGAGTGGTCGGTGGGAGGGCCCTCGCGCTGGACATGGACGGTCACATCCTCATACTTGTAGTGGGGGATGTGGGCAAAGTTGAAGATGAGACCATCTTCCTTGAAGTCGAAGCAGACCTTTCCCAGGGCATCCTTCGGCTTGCAGTGGTAGCTCCCGGCGCAAAGGTCCCAGCACTGTCCGGGTTTGTGCCCGTCGTGCGGGAGAACAAGGGTCAACGGGTCAGGGACCCAATTCCCTTTGCCGGCTTTGCCGCACCCATCAAGAGAGCGGCAATCGCCACGTTGAACAAGACCGGATTTCTGCGCATAGGCAAACTTTTCGTAAGCCACGGCCCCGAGGGCACCCTGGAGGGCGTAGAAGAAGGAGGTTTTCATTCTTGTCCCTCAGTGATGAAGCGACGGTGAAAATAAACGAGTGGTGAGGGTTGCCTTGGTTGAGTCTCATTGCAGTCGAAGCCGAGCTTTTGTATCTGAGATTTGGCAATTGAGATGTGTTGATGTTCGCATACTGGCTCTCTCCTCGATGAGGAGGAGGCTGGAAAAAGACTATCGCGCATGATGGTGAGCCAAGGTTTCTGGTTCGTGGCGGAGAAGGAAAGCTTGAAACGAGGGGATCATGCGATAGCAAAGTTGATATCGATTCCATGACGATATGAAAAACAACGGGATTAGGTTTATGGAGAGCAATTGACTGCGCTTCGAACAATGGCGGTATTTATGTAGGGGCATATAGAAAGGTGTGAGAAATAGCAGCAACAAGTTTCTATTGAGCACCGGTTCATTCATGTCAGCTTCGTACGACGGTATACCGCAATATACAGGAAATAAGAAATGTCAACACAAAGTCGGTGTTGTTGTTGACCCGAAGAAGATTCCAGAGTCCCATGCAAGTGCCGGTTTAAAGTCGGGACGTGAAGCTTTCCGACGCAAAAGTAAAGTCACCTGCGCATAGAAACCATCCAGATACCGATGTGCATGCATGGGGCTTTCCCGAATATGGCGGGAGGGGAATGCCAGTTAAACTCGCGAATTCGATTGCAGGTCGCATCAGGTTTTGTTGTCAGCGAGGCGCGCAGATGTCGCGTTAGAGGCAGAGACATTTGCAACTATCGCACAGAGTCGGGTACGCAGGGCGAGAGCTAGAAAATAGTGACTTTGTCAGGTCTGATCGTGCCGCAGAGGATGCTGCATAATGAAGAGCCGCTTCCCCTCCCGTAATCAACTCAAGATCGGGCCGTCTCGGCATCATGCTTCCTCGTCCGGGAGGGGAGCAAATTCAAACGACGGCGCACAGGAAAACTATCATGGCGGTTTTGAGGGGTATCTCGCGCCAGCGGGTAGAGGCAGTAGTCAATAGTTGTGCAACGCGGAGAGGGTCATCACCCAAGTTGACGGCTCTGGCGATCAAGACAAACACGTTGGACGGTGCGACCGTCATCGGCATCCAGGGGCAAACTTGATGGCCATGGAGTGCGCCCCGGTCCGAGAGGCATCTTTTGGATTCATGACCAGAGTGGGTAGGTCTGTGATGCCGAGAATGGACATATTGATGTCCGGCCAGCGATGTTGAAGTAAGGGTTTGTTTTGTGCGTTCCCAGTTTGGCAAATATTGAGTTGACAAAATTCTTTCCTGTCGACCGCAGCCTCGAATCGCACAGGTAGTTGATGATAAATCGATCCCAAATGAGAAATGAACCAAGTGTCCCAACTTACAGATATTAACCTGGAGTTTGGACTCGAGCCGACCGTCGACTGTCCATCGGGTGTGGTAGGGCAAGGCCAGTGTTTGGGTCATCCCGTTCGTTTGTGCTGAAGTCAGTCCGACGCTTCATGGACGCAAGAGACACGCAAACGTGCATGGCCACCGTTTGACAGATTACACGAGGGGCACGGAGAAGCTCGGCAACAACCTGCCAGATCTGTCATCTGATTCAAACGAGTCAACGATGATTGCTGTGGATATTCTATCTGGAGACCCATGGGCCTCTTGTCACCTCAATGCCCGCAAAACACATCAAATGGTTCCACTACCGGGTTTCAGGGTTGAAATAAGGCAAGAAAACCCAATGCAATTTCTCGTCATCAGTGATTCACTGTGCCCTTCCCAAGTCGAACAGATCGGATGCGCCTGAACAGTGCTTGTGCTGGGAACCTCCTCACCGATTTCCGGCGCTCTCACAGTCTTCTTTCTTTCTATCTCTCTCAGAAGAAATAGTGTCCTTGACATTTTGCATCGCAACATACTGACCCCTCTCTCGGCTTGAGTTTACCCTCGAAACTAGTATTCTCACTTGCGCAATCTACAGCCAACCATGAAGGTCGCCGTCATTGGTGGAGGTCCTGCCGGCTTGACAACTCTCAAGTTTCTTGCAGAAGCCCACAACTTCTTTCCCATTGAGCCGATCGAGATCCGTCTTTTCGAAGCTGAGGCGGAAATCGGAGGCACTTTTGTCTATCGTGTGTACGAAGACGCCGAGGTAGGCATCCAAAATCGGGTCATGCATGTTCCACGTTAATATTTTTTCTTCCAGCTCGTTTCCTCCAAATACCTTACAGCCTTCTCTGACTTTCGGCTTCCAGATGAAGCACCCGACTTCTTGACTCCTCAAGCCTACGTGCAATACCTCAAAAACTACGTCACAGACTTTAAGCTCTGGTCCTCGATCGAATGCGAAACCAAGGTTGAAAATGTCCGTCGCGGGAAGGATGGCGTGGGTCATGTCTTGACCCTTGATCACCCCAGCGGGGTATCTGAATGGGCTTGCGACGCCGTAGCAGTGTGTTCGGGGATAAATGTGAACCCAATAGTTCCGAATATTGAGGGCATCGACCGGATCCCGACGGTTCTTCATTCCTCGCAGGTGAAAACCCGGGCTCGGTTTGGAAAAGATACAACTGTGGTCATCATGGGGGCTGGAGAGACCGCAATGGACATGGCACATCTCGCCATCACAGCTCCTACAAAATCAGTTACTCTTTGCCACCGAGATGGATTCTTCTGCGCACCCAAGGTATTTTAATGACGATCATTTGTATCAATTCATACTCACATTGGTTCAGATCATCCCAATTCCTCAGGCGATGAACAAGCCGAGAGAAAGATCGGGATCTCGCCCCAACAAACCAGTTGATACCTCTGTGGCCAGTCTTTTCGACACCGCTTACGTTCATCCATTCCTTCAGCGCAGCCAGCTGTTGTGGACCTGTTACGACAGATGGATCAAATACATGCACTGGCTGATTTCGGGTACTGAAGAGGGCCCCGATCAATGGGTTGGGAAAATGAGCCCAGCTAGAAAGTACATGGATTCCAGCAAGTCTTGTCGCAAAATTGAAGACTATCATTGTACTAACGACTGCAGTTCTTTTGTGCAAGTCGGACCGGGCACTTCCATACCTGAGCGCTGGCCATCGATCTACGTCTTGGTCTAACCGGCTCCGAAGCTGGTTTCTCAATGTTCCTATCAAAGAAACTGGAGACAGGCGAATAGAAGTCCGTCTGTGGCCTGAGAGTATAGATGACAAGGGGTTCATGCATTTCTCTCCGCTAGATTCGGCCAGTCAACCAACCCAACAACAGGATACGCTAAAACCTGATGTCGTCGTTTTCGCGACGGGGTACTCGCAGGCCTTTCCTTTTCTCGGAAACGAGTACCCTCCCATTTCAAGAACCAATGCACGATGCATCTATGCAGAGGGAGACGTGACAATAGGCTTCATCGGCTTTGTTCGGCCTTCAATTGGTAAGTGTGCCCTTGAGTACTTTGTCTCAAGTTCCTAACCCGAATTGTAGGCGCGATCCCTCCCTTGGCCGAGCTCCAGGCTCAATTCTGGGTTCTGCGGCTTCTTCAGAATCAATTTCCCGAGGGAGACTTGGTGCCCCCTGACCCAAACGCGTTGGCTTCCTACGACTTGGACTACAAGCTTCACCCTCGCCAAAGCTACGACTTCTTCGACGCCAAGCGCGCGGTCGACCATGAGAGCTATGCCTACCAGCTTGCGCTAGACATGGGCGCGGCACCGACATTCACACATGTGTTGACAAAAGGGTGGAAGATCTTGTTCACATGGGCGATGGGATCCAACTTTAACACCAAATTCCGAATGGTTGGGCCGTGGAAGTGGCAAGGCTCCGAAAGCATCATGCGCAACGAACTGTTCAATGTGGTGAAGCGGTCGGGTGGATACGTCTGTAGGTTTTATGTTGAAATTCTCGTAGGCGACAGGACAGGTGCTGACGTTTTATTAGATCTTCTCACTTACACCATTATTCCATTCTTCTTCTTTGGCACCCTCAGCTTGCTGTTGTACGCCTGGGACGGCATCTGCAGCCTCCTTTCTCGACCAGCCCGCTCCGGTAATTCAAATAAGGCTGAAAAGGCATGAATTTCTAGAATCATGAGTTTCCTTTTGCAGTAGATTCTACCTTGCAGAAGACTGATCGCCGCTGGAGCTGATCAAGCAACCTCCAAGGAGCCAAACAACACTCGCAATGTCGTGATGTCGAGAATGACCTAACCTAGCGTTAGAAATAACATAAGCTTAGCCTAATGACAACATTGCTTTTCTCTTATTTCTCTTGGTTTGTTTTACTTCCGAAGCACGCGTTTCCTTTATTCGTGTATCCCTCCCTCCGCCAACACTTGTCCATGCCTGACTCGAGCACGTCGTCACGGATTGGTGCAAAATTGTTGAACCGACCGGTGCCTACACATCAGATTCACACAAACATGCCTCTCGACGGTTCTCGGCAACGTTGCGTCGCACTTCGAAAAACTTCCCGCGCAGGGGAGGGGGATGCTTGATGGCGGCTAAATTCGAGCCAGCTGCATCCCGTTTGAGCCCCAGGACTCGGCAGTCGAAGAGATTGGCCCGCGGGACACAGCGAGATGCCCAACTGGGCAATGGATGCATCGAAACAGTTGCTTGGTCCCCCTGACGGTGATGAGAGAGGCGTCGATTGTGGCTTTGAGGCTGCTGCAGGAGGAGGGTGCGGGGAACGTGTGCAACGGGGATTAATATCGCTCGGCCATGGTGGCGTTGCAACTGCCGCTGCTAGTGTTCTCCGGATGTTTAGCTTTCATCGCCGTATTTATCTGATGTTTGAATGGCTTGGGGAACTTATAGTCGGTGCCTATATGTTTGTAAGACCACTGCCAGGGATTGACAGCTCAATTAGACCACGATGCGGTCAAGCCCTCAAGCGACTTGCCCGTCTCGCAACCCTCTGTGCCCTCCATCAATTCATCGCTACCAACAACGCACACGAGTCGCGGCAGAAACCGCCGTCTCCAGGATCCCCGGCCTCCACTCCATCAGCTGCTCGGGTTCCAGCGATGGCGCCACAACACCAAGCCGGGCATCACCAACCGGCGATCCCCTCCGCATCCAGCCTTGCCCCAAAGCCTAATCGGCCACCATCTCGGGCCATCATTGCTTCGAGTCTCCCGCCAGCCCTGGAAACATGGTCCGCTCGCCAATCATGCTCGGCCGCGACGCCGTGTCCCCCCGCGGTCCCGTAACGAACTCCGCTTCCCCCAGCTTTTCTCAAACGAGTCGCGGCCTTGAAGGTGGAGACGTGTAGCAATGCCCCCTTCCCCATGGGGTCACTCGCCATTGTTCCCCGCAAGCTTGATGCTACCATGTTGCTGTCGTCACTACGCCGATCCCACCGCCGTTCCAAGCTGCGGATCCGCCATCATGGGTGTCCTAGACGAAGCGATGTTGGTCTGCGGTGTCCAAATGTCCAGTTGCAGCTCTCTCATGGCTAAATTGACCGAGAATGTGCCCGAGTCTCGGGGTTGTCTTGACCGAGATAGCGCGGGAGTTGAGGTCGATCCATCTCCTTAGTCAAACGTAATAGCTAGTTTCTCAAACCTTCGCACTTCCAAGATTCTTGCCGTCCTTCTCCATCGCCATCTCCTCTCATCCTCAGTCTAATTACTCACCATGGGCCTCAAAGATTTCATGCGGAAGCGCTCTCTCAGGGTCTCTGATGACCGCGTCACCAGAGCGGCAGAGTTGACTCTGCGCGAATCCATTTGGCCCCTTTCGCTCGTCACAACCCTCTTCTTCCTGTGGGGTTTCAGTTATGGTCTTCTCGACACGCTCAACAAGCACTTTCAAGAAACGCTGCACATTACACGGGCTCGATCAGCTGGGTTACAAGCCGCTTACTTTGGGTAATGACCATCATCCTCAAGTTGCGTCCCACGTCAGTCTAATACTATTGCAGAGCCTACCCCCTCGCATCCCTAGGCCACGCTGCCTGGATCCTGCGTCACTTCTCATACAAGGCCGTCTTCATCTGGGGCCTTTGTCTCTACGCGATCGGTGCCTTGATTGCCATTCCCTGTATCAAAGCCAAGTCGTTTGGGGGCTTCTGTGCCTCCATCTTCATTATTGGGAATGGATTGGGCTCTCTTGAGACGGCAGCAAACCCATTCATCACCGGTACGTCTAGTTAGCAAGATTATTTGTCTTGACTCTGATTGTCTGTCAGTTTGCGGCCCTCCTCGATTCGCCGAGATCCGAATCAACATGTCGCAGGCCTTTAACGGAGTTGGAACCGTCATCGCACCAGTGCTAGGTTCATATGTCTTTTTTAAATTCAACGATGAGAAGGCTTTGGCAAATGTGCAATGGGTCTACCTTGCCATTGCCGTTTTTGTCCTTCTCTTGGCGACTCTATTCTTCTTTTCTGAGATTCCCGAGATCACAGATGCAGGCAAGTCCATCACTGGAATCAACGCTTAGCAGCTCACTAACAAGTAATAGACATGGCGTTTCAGGCAGAAGAGACACATGCTGGGTCTGGTGACAAGCCGTTCTGGAAACAGTACAAACTGTTCCACGCCTCCTTCGCCCAATTCTGTTACACTGGCGCCCAAGTTGCGATTGCCAGCATGTTTATCAACTACGCCACTGAGACACGCAGGAATACGACCGATTCCATGGGCTCCAAATTGTTCGCTGGGGCACAGGCAGCCTTTGCAGTTGGTCGGTTCACCGGGGTCTTGCTCATGAAGTACTACAATCCACGAAAGGTCTTCTTAATCTACCTGACGATGTGCATCATTTTCATCTCACCAGCTATTACACAGCGCCAAACCGCGGGCATTTCGTTCCTTTACGTCGTTTTATTCTTCGAGTCGATTTGCTTCCCCACCATTGTTGCCCTAGGCATGAGGGGTCTGGGACGACACACCAAGCGAGGAAGCGGATTCATTGTTGCCGGTGTGGTAGGCGGAGCATGTGTCCCTCCATTGACCGGCGCTGCCGCAGACAACCGACAGATTGGGACAGGAAAGGCCATGCTTGTTCCCTTGGTCTTTTTCGTGGCTGCTTGGACATATCCTATTTGCGTAAACTTTGTGGGGAGCTATAAGAAAGTCGTTGATTCTTTCCTCGACGCTGATGTCGGGCTGAACAAAAATACAATTGATGAGGAGAAAGTTCAGGGAGATATGATTGAGAAGGAAGAAAGAAAGTCAAGCTCATAGGGTTGTTCCCAACGTATGTCTCATACGAAGGACATCAAATTAGTTACAATTTAGTTATCACAATGACACCAGAAAGTCAAGGACATCGTTTTCGCCACAGATGCATGCCTCCATGGCTTGTGTTAGTTAGTTAGCAGGATATGTATGCCATCGGCAAACTCAAGAGCAAAAAAATACATGCAAAAAGTGAACCATCCGAAGGATGGCTGGTTTATTGCGTGATCTGGGAATCGAACCCAGGGCTCCCCGACGCTGCTCGAATGGCAACGGAGAATTTTACCACTAAACCAATCACGCTTTAGCTATGAGAGACGTGGTGGTGAGTGAAGCAAAAGATTTTCGCGATGCCCACATTTGTGGGAATCGTGAGGAGGAGCAAAAAGATAGGTTAGATGCGTGATCTGGGAATCGAACCCAGGGCTCCCCGACGTTACTCGAATGGCAACGGAGAATTTTACCACTAAACCAATCACGCTTCGATGTTGAAACGGGGAGATATTGAGGTATATATGCCTCACTGGAGGAAGTGGGGTAAAATGGCTTGAAGTAGGGAGGTGAACATCCATCTTGACCTTGACATTGCGATATTGCTTCGAGTTCCATTTAACTAATGATTACGGGGGTTCTTTTGTTGTAGGCACTCGAAAGGAATTCATATAACAGCAATTAGGACATCTATTGGGTATATATATATCTTAACAAATATTTCAGCGCCGCTCCTCGTCATAAAGTCACAATCTGCCAAACTCCCGCCAATGAACATGATTCTGCTTCATGTTTGAGCAGACATGTGAGGTTGCAGAGGCAAGCAGCAAACATTCAGGGCGCTAACAACAGAAAATAACAATCCCTTCCCCAATCAATCAAGTCCAGCGGGGAGCGTGGGTGATGAATGCCATCAAAATACCGGCGAAAAGTCCGGCAGTGGGGACCGTGATGAACCAACCAAGGTAGATCCAGCCGACCATGCGCCAGTTGATGGAGCGCCAATCCCCGTTGCAAAGGCCAACGCCGACAATGGATCCAGTGATACACTGAGTAGTCGAAACGGGAAGCTCTGTAGTACATGGTCAGCCAGTGTTCTTTCGGAGTGTAGTTGAGATAGGGGTACATACTAAGGCGTGTAGCGAGAATGATGGTGATGACGGATCCCAGCTCCATCGAGAAGCCACGAGCAGGAGACATGAGGGTGACTCGGTTACCCAAGTTGGCCATGATGTTGTATCCATAAGTCCAGAGACCAATGACGATACCAGCACCACCGAAAGCGAGAATCCAGATGGGCACCTGTGCCTTGGAGCCGGTAACCTCTCCGGACTGCCAGATCTGGTAGATGGAGGCGTAGGGGCCGACAGCGTTGGCAACGTCGTTGGCACCATGGACGAACGAGGCGGAGGCGGCAGTCATGATCTGGAGGAAAGTGTAGAGGTACTCGGTGCGGTTGTCAAAATGCTCGGCGCGGGCATGGATCTCTTGGACATCGCCAGCAACAACAGATTTCTCACTCTGGGAGCTGACGATATCCTTGTCGACACCGTGGAGGATAGCAAACTTGATGGCCCACCAGATGAACTCCTTGGTGTACCATGGGCCCTCGGGCTTGGGGCCAACCATGGATTTGTGCTCAGGATGGGCAGTCCTGGGAACTTCGTCAGAGGAGGTGTCGGCAACAGCCTTGCTGTCGTGCTGGCCCTCAACATCTCCAGTAGCCTCGGCAGCGCGCTGGGCTTGGCGAGCATCAAGCTCCTCACGGGTAAGGTGGCCCTGGTAGAAGTCACGGACAACGCCTTGGAAGTTGTCAGGGGTAGGGGGGACAGGGCCACGGCGGAGGAGGAGAGGTCCGAGGACGATGTGGTAGCTCTTCAACTGCCAATCTCCCTTGATCACCACGCGGTAGAGCCAAGGGACGAGGAAGATGGCCATCAGGAGACCCCATGCAGCGCCGGCAGCGACGATGACGCCAGGGATCTCAGCTTCAGTAAGGTTGACAGTGTATGATCCGCCCTTCCATATGAGAAGCATGACGATGAGGGAGGCAGTGACCCAGAAGTATAGGGGAACTAGGATGAGACCCTTCATGGCGGGGTTCTTGCGGAGGAGGACACCGTACTTTGTAAAGAGGAAAATGAGTGAAGCAAAGATACCAGAGAGCATCGGAGCGATGATCCATGCTAGAAACACCTAAGAGAGGCGCAACGCCATGTTAGAAACAGATTCCGTGACGGAGATGGGAAATTGGTAAAGCTAACCTGGACGACACCTTGCTGGATATCAACGGAGCCATTCTTCTTGTATCCAATCCAGGTAATGCCAGAGCCGCCAAGAGCGCCAACACCCATGCCAAGAACACCACCGAGAATAGAGTGGGTTGTGGAGACGGGGAAGCCGAAACGAGTAGCAAAGGTGAGGTAGACGGAGGAGGCGATGACGGCGCAGACCATGCCAAGCATGAGGAGGGCAGGCGATTCCTCGAAGGCGTCAACATCGACGACCTTTGTTCGGATGGTATCAGCAACACGACCACCGACACCAAGGGCGCCGCTGAACTCCATGACGGAAGCGCCAATCATAGCTTGCATGTAAGAGATGGACCGCGACGAGACGGAACTGGCCCAGGAGTTGGCAACATCGTTGGCACCGATGTTCCAGGCATCTAGGAAGGCAAATATTGTGCCCACGGCGAAGAGGTAGTCGTATTGAGCGAAGACGGCCATTGCGTTGGTTGTTTGTCCAAGGACAAGAGCCTTTGCTAGACCACAACGTAGACGGAATGTGCAGTATTCCAAAGACGGAGGGGGGCAGAAGAGATGTGCGTGAGAAGAAGCACACAAAGAGATGTGCCTGAGCAAGTGAGTGCAGGAATTGATGAGTGACCTGAAGACACAAGATAAAAGGCGTCAATGAAGGAGCGAGAGCTGGCAAGTTTATATATCTGGAAAGCGACATCGTGGGAGCAAGAGCGAAAACTAGGGGGGGGGGGGGGGGCGAGTAAGGGATACAGCGCCGAGGCGAGTGAGTGCAGTCTCGATTTTGGCCTGCGGCTGTGGGATATGGTGATATCCGCACACCCGCGAGCACGCCCTCCCGGCCCTTTGATAGCCAAGACATTTTGTAGCAGTGGTGTTGAGCAGCGTGGATCCGTCTACGGATAGTGTGTGTGGTGCTGCGTCGCTTCAGCCGTGGATCCCACTGGGAGCGCCAAGAATGGGAGCGAGAGAATTGTGACCAGCTCCCCAAAACGGTCCTCCTGCTGGTGCACCAGGGATCTGGAGGGGCCACTACGAGCCCGCCCTGGGCCCTGTCTTGTTCTTTTCACAGGTTGTGGGCATTCAAGGAATCCATCCATCTGTCAACCAGAAGATCCATGCGAACAAAGGTGCCCTCCCCTGCGCCGCATCTGTTTTCGCCATGTTATTCGGATGCTGATAGTCTTGGCTTCAAGGAGCATCCAGAGTAGAGTAATCCGTACACCAAGGATTTCTTATGAAAGCAAGGGCTAGATACTGAGAGAGAGTGTGTGTGTGTGTGGAGGTGGAGGGAAAAAAGAGACGTCATTTTTAGCACAGGCTTGTCACAGAAATTAAGGTTGGCGTTTCCAGTGGATGCATACGACTCGAGTTTGTGCGCTTGTGGGCTTCTAAATTAAGCTTGTTATGATGCATCTTTTCCAACCTAAAGCAGCAACAACAGAGATGCAATGGGTCCTCTGGCCATTGACTGCTGTCGCGCTCACAGGACGGATGAACAGCGCAGTCATGGTTCATCCGCGCAGAGGGCAGAAAAGTGAGCATGCGACACAGTTCCTAATCCGTCACCGGCGCTGCAAAGATGATGCAGAAGGCGACGGTTGGTGACGGGGGTCCATCCGCTGCGACAGGGCAGCCTCAGTTCTCGCACCCATCTCCATCGGGGAGACAACACGCCAATGCCGCTCGGTATCTATTCTGGTAGAGATGGACAGAGAGACGGGGAGAGGGCGCGAGAGAGGAGAGACAGGCGGCCGTGCGTCCACATCTCGAACGACTCGAGCCCCCGCATGGACGCCCGTCAGGGTGTCCTGAAGACAAGATAGATAGTATGTATTATGGCACTGTATTCCACCTCCCGCATCTTGCAACCTCGCCGAGGCTCTCTCCATGTCTCGGAGCTCGCGTCCTGCACGTGCGCAGCCGAGTCGATACAAGATGGTTGTGTTCAACCCCGTGGGCGTTTCGAGGGCTCTGATCGGCCAGAATGAACCGCAGGGCGGCCGGGGCAAAATGGAGCTTGGATCTTGGCATTGCAGAGAGGCTTTATCGGCATGCTTGCACGAAGCCTCTGAAGCAGAAGCTGCGGGCTATTGGGGGGGTGCTTTGGCAGGGAACTCGGAGAGAGCACGCGACACATACCCGCTTTTGGCCTTGGCCCTTGGGATCAGGGGCCACGCAAACAGCCAGGGGGACAATTGGGATGGGCAGGCAGGACGTCGACTCTGCGCCGCCCCGGTGGCCCAATTGAGACAAGATCGAACGAACAATGAAGAATGAAACGGGGAATAAACGGGGACCCAAGGACAGGGATTGCGTGGGTGGGCTTTTGCTTGAGTACATAATATGGATATGCGCAGCGTGGCGTCGAGCGCTGGCTGCTGGCTGGGCTGAGCGTTGAAAGGTTACGCGGTTACACGGGTTGAGCCGCCAAGACCCAGACGAAGAAGCGAAAAAGAAAAAGCAAAGTCCCAACTTTATTCCGAAGGAAGCGAGCGCGTGCACCATTGCCCTGTCTGGCTTGACGCTCCTCCAGGACATGGGCGAGCGAGCAGGGTCCGCTCTGGCACTCTGCAACCACGGCCACGATCGAAGCCCCCGGAGCTGCCCCCAGGGGTTTGGGGGAACAAATCGCATTTCAACATTCTTCCACGTTGCTGGAGCTGTTTGACAGATTGGCTACTGGGGCTGCTGGGGTTGCTGGAGCCTGATGGAGCATGTTTGGGGCCCCGTTGCAACCCGTTGCAGCTTGCTAGAGCTGCCTGCAGACGACGTATCATGGGGCAATGCATCCCGCCGTCCGTCGTCAACACCAACGTCGTCTGTGGATCGTCAACACCCTCCAACGGCTTGGCAATGGGCTCAGGTTTGATGTTTTTGTCTCCTCACTCCTCTCGAAGCTGCCCATCGCCGGTACGCTCCCCCGCCGGTATCCGTATCCATATCTCCCAAGTCCATATCCCGAAGTCCTGGCGCCTCCAGCCGTCTGTCCGACCTTGTCCGTCGCCAAGACGCCGCCTCGATCTGTTTGCCGAGCCAACTTTTTTTTCTTCTCCCGCCCACACGACTCTCGCCAGTCGCCGTCAACAAAATTCACGCACCCTGGCTGTCCAGTTCTACCGGCCTTGGCAGTCGTCTTGCTTCCGCGACGAAGCACAACATGAGATCGGACACAGCCGTACATCTCTTGGCTATACTACAAGCATATGCCCTGGGTCCTATGGGGGCACCACCACACAAGAGGCCTCTCTAAAACTCTACACGTTGAACTTGCTGTGACGACTCTTTCTTGAAACCTTCCCTTTAAGTTCACGTATCGTCTCATTGATATTGCCAAATGCTACGTACACGACAACAAGGCGCGATGCATATCCAGCCAGGTCTCTCCACTCTCCTCTCCGCTCCGTTCACCTCCGCGTTTAATTCCGCCTCGCTTCCCCATCCCGCTGTGCACATTGAATAGCTGGGCCGACCTGTCGGTGTCCAAACAAGACTAGCGCTTTCCATGTCAGGGATGCTCTATTCGCACGCCTAAGGCCATCGCCACAACACACACACCCAATGCGTCCTTGCAGCAACTGAGCAAGATCGGTTTGTCCATGCTATGGAGGAAATCAATATGCCGATCTTCGCGACCGAGACCACAGCTGAGACGGTGAGACGATGGCCAAGACCAACAGGTACATGGGATTTGCGGAGCCGCCTCGTGCCCGGCTGGCTGCTGGCTTTCATCACATCACCCAACCGCTTGAGTGTCAGCATAAGTCTTGGCTTACCACCACGGAGCTTCACCAATCCCGACTCCTTGAATGGCTTTCTCGAAACATGCTGGAAGCACGGTTCCCCTCAGGAAGATCCAACTACACAAACCTCCCCCTCGGTCTGCTATTTCGTCCGCCAATCCACAGCCCGCTGCCCAAATTTGCCTGCCCCAAGCGAGAGGGTTCTCTCATGATCTCTCCGACTGCCTGCCTGCCCGAGGAAACTCGAGTGTAAGCACTGATCAATATCGGTAAAATGTACCGTGTTGCCGTTGTGCTGGGCTTATCCCTTTTGTGTGGACCCAACCGCCCATCCACTCCTAACTTGCCAGGATTGTGCCGTCCACTTGGAGAATTACATTAACCTGACGACTTCTCTCGCAAGAAAGTATGCCGCTACTTTAGCTAATATGGTTCCAGAGCCATTCATTCTTTCCAGAAGCCATGGCGTTCGAGCAGTACAGGGGTTATATCTATACACGTATGCACGTGGGTCAGGGATTGTCAACATTCAGTATCGTTTAATGAAAAGGGGAGATATCGTGAGAAAGATCATAAATACATCGAGTGAATTAAATGACTCCATCACTCGTTACTCAGTGCAGCCCTCGCTTACATGTACTTCCCAAAGCCGTCAGGCCGCATAAAGTATTTCCCCTAAACACGCTAATTGCTCTTTGACATATCCATAAAGTCTTGTTATTCATTCCATCTTAAGTAGAACAAGGTCCGAACAATGGGCCGTCCTCAGCTTCAAGAGACTCGATGCTACTCAGGAGATGCGATCAATGTCGAACAAGTCAACCGCAGGGTGTCTCCAAAACAGCATGCGCAGTCCTCACCTCATATTCATTTCCTTCGTGTTATAGTTGGCCATGACACAAATTCGGGAGATGCAATAGCCAGTGTCTGATTTCTCGCGTCTGGATACTGGCCATCGGCGGGCGAGTTGAGAGCCCCGTACTGGATCTTTCGATAGCCTACTTCCCGTGATAGCTGGTCCGCCCGGGCATTAGAATTAGCGCCAGCCATTATCGGCGCCTGGAAAGCCGCGGCGGTTTCGAGAGGGCTCATGGATACGGGCCGTCCAAGAAGCCAGAAGCCGTGGAACAGCCAGGCAACCGCCAACACGTTGATGAGAATGATGACCAGAGTGCCTGCGAGGAAACCAGCGTGGAGAGAGTACTTAGTTACCGTCCGCAACTGAGCCCCGTTGATTTTCTGGCTCGATGAGGCATTCGAGAACGAAATGGCGGTGCGAAAAGTCAACTCGCGGACGGCCTCGAGGATGCTGGACGTCGGGTCCGTCCATGACATGTTCGTGGTCCCCAGCGCCGACTGGCTCGAGTTCATAAATGTGTACTGCATCGGGCCGGAGCCCAATATGGCCATTGTCCCCGCGGCATACAGTGTCACGTTGCTGGAGTATATGCTGTTGGTCGCATAAGCAATGCCTCCGAGGAGGGACGAATATAATCCTAGTCCTGATGCTTCCCTCGTTGGGTACTGTATCGCAACAGTCCTGTTGTCGTATATATCGATCGAGTCCAGCGTCACCGTGCCATTGGTGAAATGGAAAGGATACTTCACCTGAGCAATCTGCAAGGTGCAGTTGGTGTTGACCACGCTGCCCTTGGCCGCCGACCCAGGCTTGTACATGGTCAACACTTCGATAAGCCCAGGCGAGGACGCTCCATTCGCGTATATTTCAATTGAGCCGATCACAGTCGAGTCGCCTGCCGTTGTGGAAATGTTAAGTGCCGTCCTCGTCGCAGTACAACTAGTATCAAACCCCGGGGCAACCAAGGTGCCCGAACATGTTCCTTCGCAGTCGGTCAAGTTGAGTGTCATTGAGGTGCGACTGGTAAAATCCTGCACGATGTTGGAGAAGTTTGGAGATAGTGTGTTGACCGATTGGGCGTGTGTCATGTAATACCCCGTCGGCTGAGTGAAAAGATCTGGCGATATGTTGGCTGCCAACGTTACCGGCTCATTCTGTGATAACGTTACGATTCCCGCTGCTCGCTGCAGAAGGGGCCCGTCGACGAGCAGTAGAAGGATCAATATCGACACGAAGGATATTCTGTTCAAGTGTCGTATCTGCAGCACCGCTTGCAACGGGCTCGATCCGTGTTCCCAGTATCGGTGGCTTTCGGAAAGGCTACAGCCCTTCAGCATCTTAATCCACCAAGCCAGTGCCACACCTTCACTGTATGCCAACGTCAAACCCGCGTTTCCCACCGATATCAAAATGGCCAACACGACAGCTAACTGGACAGGGCAGTCGGTGCTCGGCCACGAATCGGTCTCCTTTCCCCGGGCTGAGAATGCGACGATGATGGCTGCTATACCACTCAAGATCGCTAGCAGCAAACCACTGACTCCCATCCATGGTCCATTTCGAAGTATTCCCGGTTGCCACAGCGTTGAGGCTTCCCGTGCTGGCTCGCGAGGTATCAAGTTGTCATGAACGCTTGGATGTGGGTCATATTTGGCGTTGTCTTGAATTAATGGGTGTTTCTCAACTCCTCGACTAGCGCTGCTAATTAGCGTTGAGGTGCCCTCGTGGGTTGATGGGTGCTCGGTTGTTGCATCATCGATCAGCTGCCCTGCGTAAGGGACATGCGTGTCGGTTTTGACTTGCTCGTATTGCGTTGCCATGCTAAGGGTTTCTTTACACCCTTCTCAATGCGTGTTGCGGCAGTAAATTCCTGTTGGTATCAAAACGCAATTGTCATAACAAGCGATCGATAGCAGTTGCGGCAGTTCTGGGCTGACTTGGCCGGGGTTGAGAACTCAGACGACAACCCAGAACCCAGCAGCGATACCACCTTAAGAGCCTGGCCCCCAATCGAGTCGTTCCATTTTGGGCGCTTGTGTCAGCATATCCGTCAGAAATGATCACTGCCTGATGATAATGAGGTGAGATGATTGAGAACCCTGCATGCGAATTTTCCAATGGTGTTTACACGGCTGAGTTGTCACAAGACCATGGATTACACGTGGTGGGGCAAAGTCCGCAAATGCCTTTGAAGATACGAGCTACATACATACTATCTGAAACAAGGAACTGAATTACGCTTTCGGGTTATAGGACATGCTAGATGTTGATCCAAACAATTGTAACGAGGTTTCACAAGGAATATCAAAGATTCGTTAGTCGAATAGTTAAAACGGGAGGAGACGGGTAGCCCAACAACGTGAGGCGATGTTGGGTAAACGCCCAAAAAGGAAATAGGATGGATATCCGACAACCCGATGCACAACTAAGGCGAAAGGAAGACTTCAAGTGCGTGATCTGGGAATCGAACCCAGGGCTCCCCGACGTTGCTCGAATGGCAACGGAGAATTTTACCACTAAACCAATCACGCTTTGATGGAGGAATCGTCGAAGTGAGTGAGGCAAAATGCCTCGCCGAGAACACGCACGAAATAGACAACAAGAAGGCAAAAAAGAAGATGTAATGCGTGATCTGGGAATCGAACCCAGGGCTCCCCGACGCTGCTCGAATGGCAACGGAGAATTTTACCACTAAACCAATCACGCTGTGATGAAAAGTGCGAGTGATAATGAAGATCAAGTAACTCAAGGGTCATTCGTGAGGATAGGCAAAAGATGACCAAAAATAAAATTGACTGCGTGATCTGGGAATCGAACCCAGGGCTCCCCGACGTTACTCGAATGGCAACGGAGAATTTTACCACTAAACCAATCACGCTCCGATGGAAGCGGCGTTCTTCAAGATACTCAAGAGCCCTGCGACACAGACCCGAGAAAATTGCACCAAACACCAAAAAGTTAAAGTCACTTGCGTGATCTGGGAATCGAACCCAGGGCTCCCCGACGTTGCTCGAATGGCAACGGAGAATTTTACCACTAAACCAATCACGCTGTGTTGACGGCCGAGATTGTGAACAGCACCAAGTTCCCTTCCGGATGGCGAGCATCAAAGGAGTGAAAATGAGCAAAAAGAAGGTTCGATGCGTGATCTGGGAATCGAACCCAGGGCTCCCCGACGCTGCTCAGATGGCAACGGAGAATTTTACCACTAAACCAATCACGCTTCGTTGTTGTCGAGTTCGGAACTACCCATTAAGCGTGGTTCGCTGCGGGTGTTGTTGAGTTGAGGCGTGGCGTCGCTCAACGGCAACTCTAACTAGTTGCACGAACAAACGATCTTCTATCTAATGTCTATATGTATTGCACCTACAGTTTCCTGCTTCTGCCAGAATATATATATTTTCTTGTCAAACAATAAACATGCCGACAATGCTACGACTGCGAAAAGGATAATATGGTATCCAAGTATGTTGGGTGATGTGGACGACCAGTGTCATTGGGAATAGGGAGATGAGTACTTCAGATGTAAATAGTATGCTGCCGCAGAAATGTCCCCAAAAGTAACAGTAATGGTTTTCCAATACTCCAAGTTTGCACTATTTCTAGCGTTTCACACAGGACGAATCATTCTCATCAAGGATTCGCAATGGATAGAGGACAAAAGCTTGAGGCCAATTGTGTCGGCATTTCTGTAGCATTGACCTATGTGGTATCTTTTGGTCTATTTGTTTCATCAAATACAATCCCAAGCGTCTGTAATTCTCAATCGACCCCTTTTTATACCAGCATCTCCTATCTTTTAAGTACCGTTCCTTCTTCGTCCTCCACGCGAGCTCCTGTCGACGTGGCCCCTCAGCACCTTTTGAGTCTGTACCAGACTCCTCTTGTTCTTGCTCTTTGCCTTGCCCAACGTCATCAAAAAGTTCTTCTTGCGCTGCTTTTCCCGGTTGCTTGTGCTCTTGCCTGCAGCCTCCTTCTTGGACTTGCGGATTGCCTGGGTACTCTTGTGCTCCGCTCGTTCCGGCTTGCCCTCCTTGGCCAGCTCCACACGCTCTTCCTTGGTAAGCTTGCGCAAGCGAGCTGGAGCCTCGATCTGCTCGGCTGTAAGACCGTCGTCGTGGTGACGGTTCTCGAGCTCCTGTTGACGCTTGCGGTGGACACCCAAAGTCTTTTCGATGGAGGATGACATCCGCAGCTCTTGGAGCTTGGCCAGGTCGGCGGGTGTCAAAATTGTAGTTGTAGCCAGCTTGGAAATTCGTTCAAGTTCGGCCTTCTTCTCCTCCTCATCATCTTCCTCGTCATCCGAATCATCTCCAGTCTTCTGCTTCTTTGACGCAGGCTCATCTCCGTCCTCCTCATCCGAAGAGTGCTGAACATCGATCCAACCACCAGAATCACTGCTGTCGTCTGAGCCGACCTCCCATGCATCAGAATCGAATCCATCATCTTCCTCGTCGTCGCTGCCAGCGTTCTCTGAAAGACCCTTCTCAAGTCGCTTCTTTTTTCTTTCTTCTTCCTTCCACTTCGCCAAGAGTTCAATGCCTTCAATACCTCCCGCATCCTCTTCACCAAACTTGCGCTGGTGCTGGATGCCAGCCTTGAGATTAATTGTGGCATCCTTGCCACGGTCTCGCTTCTTCAACAGTTCGGCGCCAACTTCTCGGTACAGGGACAACAGGCCCTTTGCAGCCATCATCACTCCCTTGTCCTTGCTCTTTCGGTACTGAACCAAATCCTGTAGTAAAGTGTCGGTCATGGCCAGGGGTTGTCGGGCACAGATCTCACGAATAGAGTTAAGACCAGCCGCAGCAACCTCGGAAGCTGAGGCTTCCGACACGAACTCGTTTGCAATCTTCTGGATCAAGGGCTCGAGAACATCCGGGGGTACCAGGTTGTGAACACCCTGCGCCAGAGAAGCCAAGAACGAGGTAACAGATTGTTGACGGGGGGTGAGGAACTTGATAAACCACGAGTAGAGAGCAACGATGGTCAGTTTGTGTAAACCGACGAGTCGAGTAACAAGTTGAAGAACTAATAGTTTTGTGTCGAGAGACAGCTTCGCCTTGGTGTTTTGTAGGTGCTTCGAGAAGAGCTGTTCTGCAAAGTCTTGAGGGTCGTGGAGGAGGTGCAGGGCGGAGAAGTTGAGGGGGTGCGGCTTGTTCTTCTTGTTCTCGGCTCGCTTAACTTTGCCCACGGCATTCTTGTAGGCCTTCATCTGCTTCTTGGTCTTCTTGTTGATGCCAATCTGGTGCCTGATTTTGCTCAGGTCGACTTCTTCATCACTGCTGTCATCCTCGAGATCTTCTCGTTCCTGGTCTCCGCCAAGGAAGAAGCGCACAGCACCGACCGCAACCTTCTCATTGTCCGACAGAGAAGCCTCCTTCATAACATCAACAGGCTTCGCGTCTGTCCACAGCTGGCGCTTCCACATCTCTCGTGTCAATTTGATAGCCCAGATGGCGCGAGGGGAGGCGCGGTCGGCGGTAACGAGGTTGTAGAGCACGGTCTGGATGGTACGGTTGAGAGGGTGGTTGATGGACTTGGTGTTGGAGTTTCGTAGATCGCTAAGAATCTTTTGGAACAAGAGGGCTCGCAGGGATTTGCTCGGCGACGACACCAGGATGGGGAAGAGGGTGGTAAGGACAGTCGTCGAGTCGATCAGTTCCTTGCGCCTCAACAGCACCAAGCTGCCAACAATCTTCTCCCGCAGCTCGGGATGAAGGATGACATGGTGCTGGGTCAAGATGGAGCTGAGGTCATCCGCAAACGATTGGGTTTCCTCCTTGTACGAATCAGCGACGTGGGCGATCAGATCGATGATGTTGTGGAAGGACTCGACGGTGTCGGAGGTGGCGGTGTTGGGGGACACCAAGAAGATCTCGCGCTGAGCTTCATATTGTTCCAGTTGCTTTAGAAATTCCTCCTTGTATGATCTGCCAGCAATGTTAGAGAGGTTTCGAGCATGCAAAGAGCGAGGGCGGCGTACTTGGGATCGCGGTTGATTTTCTGCTGAAGACTCGCGCTGCAGAAATATATTAGTCCCTGTCGGTAAAGGCGAATGTTAGAGGGCTTAGAGGAACGCACAAGTCAGCATCGATCTTCTCGAGCGCGGCCACCTTGCGTTTCGGCATGGCGACAACAGGCTGGTATAATTGAATGTGGTTATGTTGGGTGGTATTATCCAGGCGGCTGGTGGGGGACCGACAAAGGAAGAAATTTCGACAAAAAAAAAGGCGAGCGATAAGAGCTTATCGGCCGCTAAGGTGGAATCCACCCGCGCATGCTTCCCGCGATCCCAGATTCTCCAGTCTTGAAGCCGGCCTGAAATGAGGAACTGATAATAAATATAGGGGTTACAAAGGATTGGCATTTGTTTTTCCTGGTAAATTTCTATCTTGATATGTACCTTCCGCGCATCGTGTGTTGCAAGAAATACTTAGTCACGTGGGGTCTTTTCCTCTGAGCATAGGAAGTCATAGTTGAAACACTGTAACGAAGCGAGATACAAAAGGAATATGACAGGACAAAATAAGTACATGGTCACTAGAACAACTACAAACCCGAGACTAGATTGTTCACATGATCAATATAATTCATCCCATGGAGACAAAAGAGCAAATCTGAATGGTGACAAGCCTGAAGGATAGATCTAGCTATCAGGTCACAAAATACCAGCTCCTACCCGAGACCTCTGAAAGGCCCCACACTCGTCATTTACCGACCAAAACGAAGGCATAATGTCCAATCAGATAGATAGAATGAAGATTTTAATTAGCCCTTAATAAATCCACCGTTGAAAAAGGACCTTTGCCTCTTCTAGCCATAACTACCCAAGGACAAATTTCCATCAGATCGATTGGATCCCTACCCAGATCCATCCTTCGGAACGGCTGCAGAAGAACCTCAGCAATGTCTTGAGTCGAGTTACCCACCTTCCGCCATCCTTCTTCAAAGCGACAAATTTTGTTCACTGTATTATGTTCTGATGTCCTTGTGACGTTGCGGATCGTTTCGATATAGCGAAAAATGATGAGAGCGCACATGTGCTGGGTATTTGCGGTGGATCCCTGCCTTTGACCTCTAGGGCAAAGCAATGACCTTGGACCTGCGGCCTTGGAAGCTGTCGACTGTCGCTACCCGCACGCCTTTGACGACACTGGAGTCCTGTAACCTCTCCTGTAGTTCGGAGAGACTCGCCTTATCCCACGAGAGTCCAGTTGGCTTGTGCTTATCCAATCACAAGCCAAATTCCGGCACCTCGTTGATGACTGTGTGCACGGAGCTAGTTGATCGGGAGTAAGCTGGGTCGGACACAGACCGACTTGTTGGGGTCCCACCGAGCCTTGGGTTATACTTTATACTCATGTTCGATGCTTCTTGTCTTGGTTGATCCCGGGAAACCCCCGACAGCAGTAGCAGTGCCTTGCAAGAACCCCGTCATTTCGACATGAATCCCACGCAACATATCGACGGTCCGGTATCAGACACTCTGGAAATGCTGAAGCCCACCAGCCTCATCGTCATGCAACAAGGGCCGACGGCGTTGATGACCCAGGAGTTTTGACCATCGCAGATGCTATAACTTGGTGGCTGACCTGATGCCGCAATATATATCTATATATATATATATATGTGTGTGTGTGTGTGTGTGTGTGTGTGAATGTGGTTGATGAGAAGAAGAAGATTTGTTTCAAGGAAAGGGATCCAATATTTATAAAAACGAGTAATCGTCGCCTGGTGTTCGTGTATGTTGTTATGTCATTTGATATGCGTACGATTCACGCCTCTCGACAAGCAACCCTCACCATAAAACCACGCTTAATTTGCTTTCATCTGGGTTCCACCTCGCCAATATCATTATTCGTGGTACTACCCCCGCCGATTCCCTCCAAAACAGTGGAAGCTTGACCAAACTAGGAGGAGAGGTGCTTGGCGATTGCTATTTGGTACGGGAACTACGAGGCTTTCCACAACGCAAATCGATTCCGACAATCCGAGGCCCCGTGATGTTGCACAGCTGAGTAGAACCTGTCTGCTAGCATTTTCTATCCTCTCCTCATTTGCGCACAAACCTGCATCGCAGCACCAAATGTTGCTGCGCTTGATACATCAGTGAATTCGGCAATCTCTGCCCGACGATTAGCTAATTCCCACTTTCGTCGAGCCTCAATATCATGCCTAAACGGATGCATCTACCCAGCCAAGAAGGAAACAACTTTTTCAAATCTAAAGGGTGTACTTAATTTAAGCCAATAAATAAGACTGCACATAAAGTTGTCTCAATTAGGCTATGGTTGAGGATTAGGTTAATACTAGGGTTGACTGGATGAAGGTGATTTTCTCGATTCAACCACAACCCGCAGGAAGCAGACAACACTGTTGTGGATTTGCCTGGATGCAAACTTTCACGTGCGTTACGCATTTGGCTTGTTTTGTTGTTGTCATGAGTCTATGATTGATTTTTTAACGCATAAAAAAATGGACTATTATACAACCCTTGGCGGGGGATGCCACCCGTCTGCCCACTCTAAGCTCTATCACAGGCAAACATGAGACGAAGAACAACGTCCCCAAACCCCAAAAGGTCACGTTCCCAGACCATCTGGACTATCTGGACTGCCCCGCGAGCCGTATACCGCCCGCTTCTATATGCAACAAGTAAGAAAGCAGCACACTCCACAGGCCCAGCTCTTGGGCACTGTCAGACCGCGGCTCCCAGGAACCACACCATCACTTCAACTGTCACCATTTCCTCTCAAACATTCGTTTAAGCAGAGATCTCGACACCGCCGGTGGCACCGAGCATCTTCTTCACGTCACCTGGGCAAGTTAGCGTGGGGGATCAAGTGAATCGCTGGGGAGGATGATATCTTACCGTAGATGGCGAATTGACCGGCAGTCAGGGTACCAACCATGAAGAGACGAGCGCCAATACCGGTGTAGGAGCCACGGATGCCGAGCTCCTTGGCGATCTTGACGAGACGGGAAGCAGTGCCCTCACCGGGGAGACCCTTGGTCTTGTTGATCTTGGAAAGCATGGTGTCGGCGGGCTGAGAGACGATGGCAGCGGCGAAACCGGCAATGAGACCGGAGCCCAAGTTGACGGTGGTCTGCATGCCGTCGGACATATCCTTCTTGGGGAACTGGCGGTAGACGGCCTCAGCGACCTTCTCGTAGACGACGAACTTGGTCATGGTGTAGGGGATCCTGGAAGCGGTCAGATAAATTGCGCTTTGTGGGTTTGGCAGCAAAAAAGCCGGGGAGAAACTTACTGCTTGAACAGGATGGGTCCGAAACCGGCGTAGAAGGCACCGACACCCTCGTTCTTCAGCATCTTGGTGAAACCACCGACAAGGCCGCTGGCATAGGTGGGCTCAGAGACGAGACGGATACGGGTGGCCTCAAGAGGGCACAGGGCAATATCGGCGAAGAACTCGGCGCAGGCGGCAGAGACGAGGTAGACAGCAGTGCGGTTCTGCTTGGCGGTCTCGTAGCCGAGGTAGTCGATGGACTGCTTCTTGAAGAACTCATATCCACCGAACTTGAAGGCACCCTGGAGGAAGTAGCCGGCAAAGGTAGGACCGGCGCCAGTGAGGAGAGCACCAGCACCCTCGTTCTGGACGACCTGGCGGAAACCACCGATCAAGCCACGGTTGTAGGTGACGGGGTCGAGCTGGATACGGGTCTTGACGCTGTAGAGAAGCCATGGTGGTTAGCACTCGGCTCGGGTATAAAAAAAAATCTCAGATTGCTCCCATGTCCCGCCATTGTCGAAAGAGTTGCGCATCCGCGGTTCGGACACGTATCAGGCTCTGGCGAGGGGTGCAGCGACGGCAATTGAGGGCGCTCTCGAGCGCGCAGCAGCGGGGAGGACATACACATCGACGGGGGTGAGACCACCGTGGGTGACGGAGCAGCAGATGGCACCAGCGAGGGCGAATCGCGAGTAGAGAGCGAGGCCGGAGAGCTTCTCGGGCTCGGCCTTGACCTGGGCAGCAGCCATTGTGAAGGAGGGTGAAGGCGATCAGACAAAGGACTGAGTGGAGGGAGGGTCCGAATTGAGAGGATTCGGACTGGGGGCGACAAAGGTCAAGAGTGGTTGAGGAGGAGAAGGGGAAAAAAGTTTCGGATTCCTGGAGGTGAGTTCTTTTCCTACTTGGGGCCGGCGGGATTGGGGAGCAGGAAAAATAATGGCTCCTTGATAGGCGGTCGGAAAGACTCGGATAATCGGCGCCGACCACCGCACAGACCGGGCCAAGGGGGGGCCAAGTGGCCAAGTGCCTAGGTGCGTGTTGCCTTCCATTGCAGACCGCACCGCACGCCTGGGAGGTTTTTTTTTTTTAGTGAAGTTACGGCCTGAGGACGAAGCCGCCGCCGCACCAACAAAGCGCCAAGCACCAAAGCACCAAAGCACCAGCACGCTCCAGCAGAAATGCGCGGTTGACATGACAAGCTGCGCTGCAATTTGGCACTAGCAGCGCAACACAGCAACACAACAGCACCACGGCGCACCAACAGGCTCCGGGGCCTATCCTCCATGGGGCCGGGATGCGGGCGGCACGCGCGATCAATTTCCCCCCCGTTCATTTTTGCTTGGTTTCCTTTTGCGCGGCTGTTTACTGGCTGGGGATGAGGATGACTTCAAGACGAGGCTGTCAAGTTGGTGTTCCAAATATCATGATGAAACCCGGCCTCTGTCCGAGACAGTCCGCCAACGTAAAGTCCGGTTTCTTTCTGGAGTCTTTTCCGTTCCGTTCCCGCTTCACTTCACCTTGATGGCGCCCTCTAGAAAATGAATGGGAACTCGCTGCCCTCCAGGCTAACAATAGCCAGCGTGCAGTAGGTAATTGGCATCCGTTCTTGGCCACCATCAGCACCCCACATATTTCCAATCCTTATCCCTTTATCAGCGCTTTCATTCCCCCCTCCCCTTCCGCCATCAAGCCCCCGGGTTAAAGGGGGGGTTTTAAAGAGAGGGATAAAAAACATTGAATCCCCTTCTGTCCCACCCCCCTCCCTTACATCCGTAATCCCAACCCTCTGACAATTCAAGCCTTGCCGTTAGCCTCGCGTCGTTGTTATTACCCGGTGAGGCGTCTTAGGTACAGCAGCCCTCTCCCGCACATCAAACATCCGGGAATTTCCTCGGCAAGGGCCCACCATTCACCTATCGCTTCTCCCCAACGTGCACCTCTGGTTGGCTGCTTCGGGAGTGTAGCCGTGGCATTGGCTGGGCTCTCTGTAGCCGTAGCGGGCACTGCAGTGTGCGCGGCCTGTTGCTGCTGTGCGTGTGGGTGCTGCAGGCCATTATTGGGATTGATCGGGCTGGGTCCCGATTACCCCAGTGACCTGCGATAAGCTCCTTCACAAGTTTCACCCTCCCAAATTTAGGCCTCTTCTCGGTTTCTCCCCGACACCCACAAGGACCCTCTATTTTTTTTTTTTCCGTGCCACCTGACGCAAAACCGCCCCTCTCCTGTCCTGATATGATCGCGGCTCATGGACTTGAGCATTACCTATATCCGCGTTGTTGTTTATTTTCGTCTCCACCGTCAGCCATCATGATCATCATGAAAATGAATGCCACCGGCCGGAACTACTGTGCATAGTATATTTCGCTCACAGCTCGGCTGCGAGATAGTAATCGCGCTGCTGCAATCTGGCCCCGCGAAAAATGCTACCCACCCTCTACCCCGCCAATCTCAGATCTTTGCAGATTCCACCCTGACCAACAGTGCGTCCCATCCCCTGCAGCTTTTGCAATTGACCAAACAAAAGGCGCTGCCAAATCCTTGCCGTCATGTCATGCCATTTGCGCATCCATCAACTTGTCGCTATGCTCCAAGGCACTCCGGAATCTGCGTCGTAGGCACATGTAGCTTCAAACAGATTGACCACCTACCTCAATAACTTCTCGTCACCGCCACTCCACGCATCCATCCATCCACCCACCCATCTCTCTCATATGTGTATCTTCTCAGGCGTTGCTGTCGATGTCGCCTCCCGGTTCAAACATTGCCAGAACCTCCCTGTTGCCGTACGCCGCCGCCATGTCTAGACTTGTTGCCCCGGTTGCATCTTCCTTCCTGCATAGGATCAAGCCCCTTGCCACGAGCTGCTTGAAAATGTGTGCAGCGTCGTCCTTCTCATGTTCTCCTTCTGAAGCCAGTCCACTTGCCACTCTTCCAGGACCGCGGCGACTAGGTCGAATTTCTCATCGATGCCATACCCGTCATCCACCAACTCATCAGACACGATAAAGTGTATCGCCATCTTTGCGTCCTTGTTTTGAACATTAACATCCAGTCCCAGCTTTGCGATCCGTCCAATCAGTTCCCCAGATGCCCTTTGCGACCCTGGCCGAACTGCTGTCACCCGACAGACCAGATAGCGCAACAAAGGTATTTTCCGGAGCAATCCACGACTGCATCATCCGCGCCATGGGACACGAGAAATTCGATCCAGCGAGTGTCTTCTCGACCATTCAGATCTACCCGCCCGAAATCTCCCAAGCCATAGTGGATGGGATAATATCCAAAGCTATCAGCCACATTGACGAGCTGTGGTATTGCCTTCTCCAGCGCTTTCAGGCAAATCATTTCTTCATCGCAGCCCTTGCGGCTTCCAAGCAGGTGATGCAGTGCATTTCTTCCGCTGTTGTCCACCGCGGTAGGGTCTGCGCCTCGCTCAAGAAGTGTTGCGACAAGCTGGCTCCTTGACGTATCGGTTTGGCCATAGTCAGGTATCGTGGAGTGTGACAAGCGGCAAGCAAAATAGTTCTCTCTGATTCATCCCAGTGCTCCAAGTCAAATTCTGGCGTATCTAGAACTGGTTCGTAAACCCAATTGTTGCTAAAGATTGTATGAGCGACCATCTGCTCGTAGACTCCGTAATTCTCTGATCGGCGTGATCCATCTTTGCCCCAGGACAATCGGGCATGATAACAGAAATAGGCCTCGTGCCGGAATCTCTTCAATGTAGATTCCGTTTCGGTAAAGACGCTCGTAGTAGAAGCGGCATTTCGCAGAGCTCGCGCAACTCGTGAATATCAAAATCCGGTCCAGATACATCGTCAACGGTTCGATTCAAGGGCCGAATGATCTCGACGGCCAGTTCTGTGGACAAATACACGTCCAGAATGGCCGTCGTTTGAGAAACCACCACGGCCCTCATCGCCCTCATGTCGACCGTAGCTCCATTGGCGACCAACAGTGCGATTAGGTTTTCCTTGTTATCGGCCTTGGCGAGACAAGAGACGCCATCTGCGTCGACGGCATTGACATCAGCCCCAAGCTTTATCAAGGCCCTTGCCGCGTCCTAGCGAATCAATTCAGAACCGTCAGCCCACGCTCCCAGAACCACGTGAAGCGGCGTCTCTCCATAACTGTTTCGACCCTCGATATTTGCGCCTTTTGATATCAGACATGGGATTGCCTGTGCTGCTTGCCATTAACTCCTTGAATCTGCTAGAGTATGAAGTGCTTCTTTGTTAACGTTAGCCCCGTTCTTCACCAACACACGAAGGACCTCCATGTTGGGAATCTTGGCTTTGGAAGCAACGGATACCAGTGGCCGGGGCAATTTGCTCCTAGATCTATCCCTGATGGCCTTTGTGCACCATTCATCGTCGTCGAACCGCGCAACATCTTCATAAGTCTACCAAATCAGCGTAACCGCTCTGCACAAACTCTTCCAGGACTGATACTCTATGGTCCCCAGTCAGCGTAAAATCAGCGCATCTCTTGTAGAGATCATGTATCAGCGAGTATTGCCTCTGCATAAGGAATGTGGAGACGACGTCCCAATCTTCTTCGCTGGCCTGCACAAGATTCATCTCACGCAAAGCACACTTCTCTGCCAGTCGCCGAGCCCGACTCATCAAGACGCCGCAAGGTAGGCTTGCCGGATCAGGCAGGCCCAAGAGTTCACCATGGACTTTGTAGAGCTTTTTGATGGCATAATCGTCTTTCTTCTCTGCTGCATATTTCGGTGCTTCTAGTATTGGCAGATTCGCCTTTGATAAACCATGTTTAGATAGCCTCACTGGCGTTCAAAAGCATCCGCACAATTTCTTCGTACCGGTTTAAATTGCAATTTGGGAAAAGTCTTGCATCATCAGACGTAGAGTCCTTGTTAAATTCACGCAACGGCTGCTGGTTGTCCTCAATGCCTAGCCCGGGGGATGCCACTTCGTGGCCAGGGAGCAGCGGGACTCCCCACAGGAGCTGCTCCTGGTTGAAGAGTGCACATTGGAGAATTGGTGGTAGCCATGGCTCATCACGTTCAATGCTGACATGCTCTCGGCGGTGTAGCATAACCTCGGCGCCGAACTCGAGCAATAACGCCACAGATGGGGTATCTCAGAACGACATGCATAGTGGAAAGGTGTGTAGTCGCTCTTGTGGATTTGGTTCACCAGTTCTCTAGTTCGCTGAGGGTCCAATTCCACCATCCAGTGCAACATCCTTCCCAGAACGTTAATCTGCTGGCATCTTGCGGTGGTGTGGAGAGCATTCGAATCCTCCCCGTCCAGACAAAGGGGTCAGCCCCTCCGCGACGCAGAAGCTCCGCGACAGTCTCGGAACATGAGGCGGCGTAGTGAATTGGTCTTTGGCCCTTGAGATTCGTAAGTTCAATTACCTTGGACCGTTTGAATACTGGGCCGAAAAATGGACTGGCATGATGAGGATAACCGTATCTTTGTATCAAGCATGCGTGATGTGATGGCGTTTCGCCAGAAACATTGGCCTGGTCAATATCCAGCCCCAGCCCGGCTAATTGCTCTAGCATGTTTGAAATTCCCTCGAGTGCTTGATCATCCTCAGTCTCGAGTAGTTTCGATAGCTCGTTGTATAAGGTATTTCTTTTCAAGTCCGGAGTGAGAGGTGACACTCCGGCTTCCAGAAGCGCTGGTACGAGTAGTCGAAGAGTCTCGAGTGTGGCCCTGCTAGCCATGGCTCTATGCAGTGGGCTACCCCCATCGAAGTCTGTGATGTTGCAATCTGGCTTATGTTTAAGAAACTTCAATGCGATGGTATGGCATCCCCTTGAGATAATCGACACCAAGAGGGTTGCCCCCCGGGTAGTGTCGCTCTTGTTGATGTTGATCCTTCCATCTTCAACAAAAGGCATCATGCACCCGATGGCACGGCGGCAGCATGCATGGAGTCCTGTCCCACCTTCATCCGTCTCAGCCTGAGGATCGGCACCCGCGCAGAGAAGCAATTTGACCAGGGTTGCGCTGATTGCAAGATGTATAGGTCTAGCCCCGCCATGCGAGACTTCATTCCCATCTGCTCCGGCTTGCAGAAGAAGAGAAAACCCGCGCTGCAGCTAGCTAGGTTCCAACTCACCGCAATCGCTCTGGTCTGAAATCTGACAAAAAAAGAGCCAATGGAGTATATCGTGGGAAATTTTCACAGTTGCCGTCGCTGTTGTTGTCGTTCTCGGGAAAGCTGTCGAGGTCGACTCTGCGTTCTGAACACTTGATTGAAACATCGGCGCCAGCGCCAACCAGAATTTTCATACACTCAAGATGTCCCATAGCGGCGCATGTGAGGAGTGCGGTTCGACCATTCGTCAGTCCATTCGGATCGATCGACATCAGGCTCTGCGAGCAACCGTCTCAGAATCTGCGGACGATTCCATGACGCGGGCTCGCACAAAGTAAATTGGTTTTCTTTTTGTGAGGTACGGCAAAAGGTCAATCACGCTTTTGAGGTGACCGTACTCACAGGCCGTCGCGATCGCATTGTCTCTGGCGGCGACGCCTCCACGGCGGAGCCTTTTATGGATGGAAAGATCAACACCAGCCTATAGGAGAAGCCCAATGACTTCAAAACGGCCTTTTCTTGTGGATTGTCTAATTGGCCTTATGCCGAAGAAGCCTGGCAGATCTGCCGTGGCGCCAGCCTGGAGCCAGATTTGAACGTACTGAGCGTGGCCACGGTCAACAGCCCACTAGAGTGGTGTTCTTGAGAGACCGTCCTTTGCATCGATATTGAGATCTTCACCTCGTTCGATAAATAAGAGAATATAATCTTTAAACCGGCAAAATGCCGCGATGTGTGATATGAGACGGGCGCCAATGACCAAGATCAGCGAGCGAGCGTACGAAGTCATGATTTCTCGCATCCATTTCATCCAAAGCGTCGGCCACACAGGACACCAGGGCCGTGCGAAGATGCTCCCAAAGATCGTCAGTCGAAACACTGTCGAGTGATCTCCCCGTCTCCACATAGCTCTTTAAAAGAGACTGCAGAGGGGGGCTATAAGTAAGAATCTGATCCAGCTAGCCTCTTAGGAGGTTGATTGGTTGATGATTTGCGTCGATAATCTGACGGAAGAAAAAGTAGAGAATTGGGACGACTTCTTCTGCCAAAGTGTTCACTACGGTGGCTGCAACGACTAACTTTCCAGAGCCAGTGATGCCTTTGATGGGGATTATTGTGCCACTACTGGTACTTTTGGAGGGACGGGAGCCATGCGCCCGTGTCGGTGAGGTGAGACGCAAGGTGTTTGTGATACTCGCTACCGTCGAGATCGTACCTAGTGGGCTGGAGCCATTCTCGAATTTGCGTGATAATTTCGGGCGGCTCGGGCAAGATATTGTCCGAGTTGTAATCAATACTATCTTCTCTCTCTATTACAGTAACATCCTCGTCACTAGGCGACGGTGTGGGGCATTCTGGCAGCAGGCCGGATGACCATAAGCCGTCAGATTGTTTTGTTTGCGCGGGGCACGAAGAATACGCAGAAAGAGGCCAGAAAATGATGCACGGAATTCACTCGCCGCTTCATGTCCGGACAAGGACCGAATGCAAGTGATGGCAAGAATAATTGGCCAAGGTCGTAATGTAGAATTGAATATGCATCGAGCCAACAACGTTCGGGGGATGGCCCGGGTCACAAGAGTGATGAGCAACCAATAATGGTGGGCCATCACTACGATTGCCTAGAACAAGGTGCTGGAAACATGTAGAGCTCTGCCATTGGATAGTCAGAAGCCGGGGACGCTTGGCAGCTTATTATCAACATGGGCTGCAATGCTATGTGGCATAGATTCATGTTGGTATCGACCCACTATGACCGGGAGCCGTCTTGTTGTGTACACCGTTGTGTAGGAAGGGTAGAAGTTTGTAGAGATGGAAGTATCAAAATGTGGATGAAACCAGATTCTGTCAAATAAAATAAAATAAAATTAATAAATAAACAAACCCGCTAAACAATAAGAGTTTATTTGAACAATAAAGATAATGATTTATTTATTTGTTTATTATTTCATGAGAATTGCATCTTGCAGAGTGGTGTGCAGGCTACAGACAAAGCAAACAGTGGTGACCGATTTTGCCCCCTGTCTTGGTAGGCGGAAGCTAATATTGCTTATGCCGCAGCACAATCGAGGCACAGTTGGGCGGGGTGTGTAGGGCGGTGGAGAGGGTGAGATGATGGAGCATGCAGGCTTTGGTTGAGTTATTAGTCTAGTATGTACATGTAGGTTGGTGCTAACATCAAGGGCGCTTCTGCCTGGATGATTAGGAGCATGGGAGCCTTCGGGATCATGAGAGTCTCGTGGCCGTGAGAGAAACAGGAAAAAAAAAAGGTCGGGAATGCCAATCGTGAAAATTTGTATGAAGATGAGAGAAAATTCTATCGTACAGCAGATGTTCGAAAATGCAATGATGCTCGCTCGGCGCTTGCTAAAGACGCTCTTCCCAACTCCATGCCTATGTTTCAAACCCCAAACGCCGTCGCCAAATCAACGGGCGAGACTCTCTGGAACAGGTTGCAAGCCACATGTGGCTGCAAGCTCCCCCAGTGAGCAACTCGCCATGCATCCACCCGAAATAAATCAATCAAGAAGAGAGAAAACCAAGGTTTCTTTAGCAGTCATCACCGGCGGCCGGCTTCGCGGAACTTCTGATCCCAATCGGCGACATATCCAGCCTGCTGGAAGTATCCTCGGTTGGTTTTTGTTCCGTCGACGTAGAAGCGCTCCGTGCGGTCGGTGGTGGACACCCAAGTGTCGAACGAGGAGTTGGAGGGATTGGGGTTGTAGGTGCTAGTGTAGGTGCTGCTGCCGCTACTGGAGCTGCCGGCCCTGTTGAAGAAACAATCAGCAACGAACTCGCAAGATGGATTGGCAAGGTTACTCACTGGTTGGAAGTGGATGAAGGCATTTTAATAGATTGGTTTGAAGCGTTGGTTTGCGTGGAGTGATCGTTGGTTGGAACAAGCAATTATCCGTTTATTGGAGAGTTGGTGGTGGTGGAAGTGGCTGGTGGTAGTGATGGTTGTGGTGCTGTCGGGTATCTGCACGGTTGGTTGTTTGTTACTGTTACAGCAAATGGTTGCGATACGATGCGATGCAATATAAAGAAGCCGGAGCGGTTCTTGAGATGAGTTGATTGAGGTTGACCTGGATCAGAGCAATAGAGACAAAAAACGCTAGGGGGATCTCTCTCTGTTTATATTCAATTCCGGGGTCTCCTTCAAGACCACGTCTACAAAGTCTCCGTCATGGCTGGCGCGAAAGTCGAAATGGAAAAAAACTAGGGGGGTGAGAAAATGAAGTGGGGGGTGGATTGGGCTGGCGATGCTTCCCCGCTGGGCAATGGGGGGGCGCAGACGGCCGCAACAGTGAACCAGGAACGAAACTTGGCAGCATATCCAAGGCCTTCTCCGTGACAGCTTCGTCCCGGTCGCCGCTATTAAATTACTACCGCCGTAAATCCCGTGGATCTCCATTCCCAGCGGAGCTGGCGGCTACGCACACACCCACGCTCGTTGGGGTCCAGGACTGAGAGCTACGTCCTTCCTCTCGCGGTAGGACAGAGCACCATTCCCTCAGTGGCCTACAGCGCTACTTACTTTGCCTTTGGGGAGTTACGTAGTTGCGTTGGTGCCGACACAGCTGCAGGAACAGTCAATGTGTGGCCCCAAGTGCAATTGAGACATGCACACCTGTGTGTGAAAAAGGAACCCACTTGATTATCCATGTCGCAATTGTGGAAGGGGGGAAAAAGGTACAACACATAACAGGGCAACTCGGGCACAGTTCCTTGGTGGATTGCAAGCCGCGAACCACTAAAGGGGTGTGGTGTGAGGAACAGTTCTGCGAGAAACCGCAAATCGCCCTTGCTGCGCATGGCGTTCGTTCTCGACTTGCAAAACCGAAAAAAACCAGGTGCAGGTGTGCCCCGTCATGGTATGCGTGGATGCGCAAGAGGTGAGACGAGAACCGTTACGCTGTGCAGTGCAAATGGGCATGGCGATAAAAGGGAATGATTGGGCCAGCGGCCCTCCAGCTGTCGACCCTCCACTACGGCACATTTGCCACAACGCCTAGGTGGGCTGAATCGGCGACAGGGTTACGGGCGAAAAAAAAAATCATCCAGATCCTAACCTCCAGAGTTGGCATGCGGCGTGGCTTGAGTCCATGGCGAAGGTTGTGGAAGTGCATGGTTTCAGGTGTTCCTGGGTCTCGAGTACCTACCTATCCGTACTTGAGTCTTGCATGCAAGGATAGCGGAGAGCAGGGGAAGACCACAACTGTCCACCGTCGCTGGAGCCAATCAGTGCCGTTAGTGATGGGGATGTGGTCGATAGGGTGTTCGATGGGCAGATTTTGTGCTTCCCTTTCTCGTCTTGTACCAGCTCGCCTTCGCCTTCGCCCTGTCCGTGATAGTGGCTGTGAGCCTGACCCTCACCATTTCAACCTTCGCCCGGCGATTCAGGTCAAAGCTTCCGTAAGGCGACCAATTGATCAATATCGAAAATTGAAAAAAAGAAACAAAAAATTGCGAGCGTTTTTTCTTCCCTTCCTATCTTGGTTGCTCCAACAAATTGGGTGTATCGCAATCACGGTTCCTCCACTCTCTTCACGAACCGGACCAGCGCTTGGCATGACGACGCTTACTTTTTGCATCAAGACAATCGCAAACAGAAAGAGCGTGTCTGCCTTGCGACAATTGTCACGCGCCGCTGCCCCAGGTCGTTCTCAGGTGAGATTCTCGAAAACTCGACACAGAAATCGTAGAAAATAGCGACATTCACAATTAAAACTCTCCACCGTCGCGTCAACAACCGGGGATTGGGCCAAAGTTGCGGTCGGCTTTGGTGTCTCAGGCCAAAATCGTGGCGAGTTCATTCATGGTGGTCACCATAAAGAAAAAACAACACTATGTAGGTGGGTTCTACGATGACGGGATGGGACTCAGCCAAGCAGGGGGTTGGCGCCATTTTTTTGTGGCATCCACCCCCATCGGCTGAGCATTCGTGGGGGCTAGGAGTGAAGATGGAGAAGGTGGAAGAAAATTGAAACTATACAAAGTCCCCTTTTCTGTATTTCGTTCGTCGAATGGTTCGAGGCGCAATGAAAAGCATGTGGGAATTCGTTTCGGTGCTGCGCCAAAGCCAGGCCCGCTATCCATTCAACGCTGAGTCACGGGGGCTGCATAATCTCAACTGCGACTCGACGGTGGGCGCGTTGTGCAACCATGAAACCTAAGTGTGCTGTCAGGGAAGGACAGGAGGCGCAAGGCAGCCAGCCCACCTGACTTGGCCTCAGTGCAACGAACGCAGGCATGCGGCCTGCAACTGCATGTAAAACTATTAGGATCGCCATTGAGAAAACGTATTTGTTTCAGGTAGCATTCGCTGCGTACTGTCACCGTCAACTATTGCGTTGCCGTGTCTCGGTAAGTTGTGGTTTCCCAAGAGAGTGTTGCCTAAGGTTGTACATGTACTTCGAAAGGCAACCAACTACGCTCCACCACCCTGAGTCACCGGTCAACTGCCCGCCCTAGCCACAACATCACTGTCCTGTATCGCCTCACCGAACCGGTGGACAACTCTTGAAAGAAAAAATTCCGCAATGCAACTCCAAGCCACACGACGGGGGACAACAACCGTATTTACCCGGAAACCATCATTCCAGCATATCCTATCATCCGTCTTCCGAGGTTAATTCGCATCGCGCGGCCTCGCCAGTGGCCATCATGAGTTCATTCCAAGGCAGGGCCTGGACCCCATTGGCTCCCTTGAGTCTTTTTGCAACCAAAGATCACGATTCGCAGAATCATGTGAACGATTCGAGTGGTTGGCGCCCGCACTTCTCCCTATCAAGCTCTCGCGGCTACGCCTTCCTATCCGTGAACGGCCGCGCGCGGATCCACCAAGTGCTGCGCAGCCTCCTTGCCTTGGATATCGGGGGGGTTCCACCTGCGTCGCCCGGCATCTACCTGGGCATCGAAAAATTATCTCGAGTCAATTTCGTTGATGTAAATTGAAGAAAATAACAGGAGTGATTGCATCATGCCAGAATTGGGAAATCCTTGGGTATGTGGCACGGTTATCTGTGTCTTGGCGGATAGCTTCCTCCCAATGACATCATCTTGTCGTCGCATACACCCAAGCGCGTCATCCAAGAGTCTCATAGGAGAGAAGAATATCTACCTATATCTCTGTCTGCATCGTTATCTCAGATAGCATAGAGTGCCGTCATGTGATGGTATGGCAAGGGTCGGCTCGCAACGCCGTGCATTGCACAAGCTTTGTCGGTAACCAATGTTTGGTGCCAGCTGGGGATCGCCGACAAGTTTTTCCGTAGGTTCAAGGCTTTCCCTCTATTGTCCACTTGAGGCTTCGGGAATGCCTTGCCAGACGCCTTGATAAAGATGCATCAAATCCATTCCAAGCCTCTAGGTCTTGTCACGAAACGCGTCATCAATAGCGCGGAGCATCCCGGCCTGCCACTGCCATTGTGACGGGAGCCCTTGTGGCTCTTGGAGCACAGCTGGCATAGATCACTTGGCTGATGGGAATATGCCAAAGTTGAAAGTCGCCATTTCGTAGTTGGATGTCGAGCATTCCCGAGTCACGTCCCCCATGGGCATAAGAGGGATCTAGAGCACCGGAAAGGTAGCACGTGACCCGTCGACTTGCCGTGTTTTCCCGATAACCTCCTGAAATTCAGTCCACTCCACCAAAAACGCGGTCTCATTACCCTACCCTAGAGACATCGTGGGCTTCATCGGGCATCATCACCTCGTCTTCTATCGCCTCTGTTCCGATATTTCCCGGTTACTGTTGCAATCACGAGATTTTAGTCACCGCCATATTAATCGGTTGATACCGCCAAGCGAGTCTGTGTGCCTGTTCTCGCTTCAGCGAACCCTGATTATATGTCCAAGCTTTTTTCACGAGCCTCAAGTACATGCATTGATTTGCTGACGACATGTCCATGGGTAAGGAATATTTGGACCACAATTCCATGACTGGCATGTATATTAGTTTAGTTTTCAGTCGATCAACATTATCTACAAGTCAATAGCTATATACCAAAAAATCAGATAGTAAAGAACGCTATGTTGACACCAATAGTGATCATTGGCAACGCTTCAATTCGCTAGTTCTAGAGCAAGCATGTAGATAAGATTACATCCCGAAGATCCCTTTAAATCCACCTTTTGCTACCCTGCACCCCAAACGCGAACATCATCACGCAACTCCCCCCTTAGCTCCAAGGGGTAATCCGACCTGCCCAATGGCGGAAGGCGGCCCTTGATGTCTCCTCAGCAGAGCCTCCACAGCATCCCTCAACATCCTATTTACGATTATCTTCTGGCTGCAACGTGTTGCCTGACGCTCCTGCAAATGACTACATGTTCCACCCGCAATAATGTCTTTCGTCTGATAGGGTTGGGGGATCCACCATCACCAGACTTCTGCTACGCGGGATCGCCGAAAACACCGGTGAGGCACCATTGGTATTTGAGAAATCACGGGACAGTCGACTGACTGGAATATCGATCCGGTGGCGGCACCATCTTTATTTGGCAGCACGGTGAAGTGCTGATACCCGCGTCCCACCATGGCCCGCTTTGATTCGACCTTGACCCCGATGTTGGGCATCGCATCTGCAAGGATATACAGACAGAACATTCGAAAATGCCATTTTATTTTCGTTCACCGTGGACCCTTCGTAGCCGAGGTCTCAAAGGGGGTTGCTACGAACAGACCCATAATGTGGGATGCTGAAGACATGTCTCACCATGCACGGTTCATCCCGTCCCCCAAAGTTTCGTCTCAAGCAGAAAGGGTTTTACGGATGGACCTACGAGAACTAAAACATGAGCCGCTAACGCACGAGTCATGAAAGACTCGACAAGCTGCATCCGGAAAAAAAATAAAATAAGAGGATTGAAACACCACGCTCTGCCGTGGTCCACTCTTGCCGCTCCCGTTACCGCATTCCAGCAGTTGCAAGCCACGTTCCAGAAGCACGGGAGAATGCTGGGGGTATGTCCCACAGGGCTGTCCGCTATTCCAATGTGCGCAACGGCTGACATAACGACCGACAAACCCACGAATCCTATCAAACCCCCACGCATTCACCGAGAAGGTTTCGCATACGGTGACGTTGTCTCACCTTGACACTTCCCACGCAGGTGGGTCCGGGTCGGCTGTCGTTGGCGATGCGGTCGGGCGTTCTGCCGGGCGGTGGTCCCACATGGCGTGTTGTAAGGTGAGCGTTGAATGAAGAGGTGACCGAGGAGGGAAGCAGGTGGAGATAAGGAGAAGCTGCTGTTCGTTAGGATCGTGGCCGGGAGGGCGGGATCGTGCCGGTTGGGCCTCGCTCGGGGGCGCAAGGTGTAAGGTCAGCGATATGCTAAGGGGTCAGGGTCGGGATCGAGGTCTCGATGAAGCTTGTGGCCTGTTCAGAGGCACGAAAATTCTAAGGGATGAGCACCACGGTTCTCATATAAACCAAGTTGAATCCTCGGGAGAAGTCGGGTTGGAACCAATTCGATATCCAGAGTTCAATAGAAATATATTGCACACTCGTGCTCAAGAAGCTTCGTTTTGATCATCAAGTTGGACCGTCAAGTTTAGACCAACATCTCAGAGAAACCACCAACATGGCTACCAACAGGGACTACATCTTCGAGGGCTGGATGGGCGAGGACCCTTCCTCCGCAGAGGGAAACATGGTCTGGAAGCAATATGAGCCCAAGCCTTGGGAGGAGACCGATGTTGATATCAAGATTACCCACTCGGGCATCTGCGGCTCTGATATTCACACCCTGCGAGCAGGATGGGTATGTCTTCATAATTGGACACTGTCCAACTGTTGCTTTCTTGGTTTTCGATGGAGATGCTAACAATGATCAGGGCCCAACCGACTTCCCCTGCGTCGTCGGCCATGAAATTGTCGGCGTTGCAGTCCGGGTCGGATCCGAAGTGGAGGGTGACATCAAGGTCGGAGACAGGGTCGGAGTCGGAGCCCAGACGGATTCGTGCCGAAGCCGGGACGGACCCTGCACGGCGTGCGAACACGACCAGGAGAACTACTGCAAGGAGATGCACCTCACATACAACACAACATACCGCACTGGCGGCAAGGCGTACGGCGGGTATGCTCTGTACCACCGCAGCCCGTCGCGCTTCGTCATCAAGATCCCCGACGGCCTCGCCTCCGAGCACGCCGCCCCGATGCTCTGCGGTGGTGTAACCGTCTACTCTCCCCTCAAGGTATTCGGGGCCGGTCCCGGAAAGCGAATCGGTGTCGTCGGTGTCGGCGGCCTGGGCCACTTTGCGGTGTTGATCGCCAAGGCCATGGGAGCCGACAAGGTGGTGGGAATTTCCCGAAAGGCGAACAAGAGGGAAGAGTCGTTGGCGCTCGGCGCGGATGAGTATATCGCAACCGACGACGACGAGGACTGGGCCAAGAAGAACGCAGACACTCTCGACCTTATCATCTGCACTGTCTCATCACCCAAGGTACGTGTCAATCTCTATTCATTGTAAGCCGCATGCGATACACGAGACATATACCCAGTCCAGCATCTGCATCATCGCTGCGTTGTGCACCATTGCAGAGCTACCGTCGACGGAGGCGTTAGCGGCAGGTAGTTTGCAGTTGTGCGCTGTGATGCCGAGCCTTTTTTTCGTATTCCCAACACCATTCTTCTTGGGTTGCTCCACCACACCGGACCATCCGCATACCATTGTCCTCTCCTCCCTTCCCCCTCACTCTCCACTGCACCACCGAGCATCCTCGGTCTGCACTTTGAACCGCTGTGGCTGAACCCAAGAACGCCGTCTAATTATCTCTTTACTTGCAGATGCCCCTACATGAATACTTTGAGCTTTTGAGATTGGACGGCACACTTGTGCAGGTTGGCATCCCCGAGGAGCCTATCCCCCTGAGCGCCTGGGCGTTGGTCCCCCAGCGAAAGAGGCTGGTTGGGTCGCTCATCGGAAGCCCCAGGGAGATTGAAGAGCTCTTCCAGCTCGCAGCCGACAAGCAGATCGTGCCATGGGTCGAGATGCGGCCGATGACTGAGGCCAACCAGGCCATTGTGGACATGGAGGCTGGCTTGCCCAGATTCCGGTATGTCTTGAGGAACGAGTGATGAAGGGGCTGCTCATCGGGACCTCATGACACACGTCCTTTGTTCTTTGCGTCAGTTTTTGTTTGACCGAGGGGAGACATCCTGCCTGGCGCATCAGTTCCTTCATCCCGGGTTTCCAGCATCCATTCCAGTCCTTGTAACATTAGTCAAGAGTTAGCATTGATAGCACCTGATGTGGTATAAATTTTTTTTTTGAGCGAGCAGGACAATAATAGAGACGATTTGAATGACATTCGGAACACGGTCAAGACTGATCAATAGCAATCAATGCGGCCGCCGAAGGGCCACAGGACTCTATGTATGCGTGAATGACGAGCTATTGTCACTGTTTACTACCCACATCATTGTGAATGATCACATTGCCATCTTTGGTGCCCACCAGTTCCTTCTGCCTAGAACGCGAAAGGGACCACGAGAACTCACTACGGCATCGTCGGACAGTTGGATGTCAGACTTGGATGGGCCCAAGAGAACGCCGATAATTTCTTCCAAACTCAGTAGCCACCGAGACTACTGTCCAACCAGCTCAATAGCTTAGATGGCGGGCAACGGGCCTCGTCAACAAACCCCTACCCCCTGCGCTCAGCTCGTCCTAGGCCGGCCAAAGACCCATTCCCAGACGGGTTCTCGCGTGTATTCGCAAGTGGGAAGAAACTATCTGCGCACCCTGGTCCCAGCACCTCGGAGCTTGTTATCTTCCTGGTGCAGGGATGTCTTGGTGACCTGATGGCCCAGGCAGGCAGAGCAGCCCTCCATCCTTTGCCAAGCTGCTGGCAAGGCGCCCAGGGCTGGACAGGGCTGGACAGGGCTTTTGGGACCGGAGCTTATTGGGGCTGACCCGGTTCGAAGCGAGAAGCGAGAAAAAAAAAAAAGGAAGACTGGAAGGGATGAGATGGTCTGTGTGGTGAGTGCGAATCGTCGAGGCAAAGTCCTAGGCTTTGATCACTGGGCGGCCAGGGGACAGGGCATGAAGGAAGCAGCCATTTGGACTTTGGAAAAGTTTAGCTTTCTTGCGTTTTTTTTTGTTTTTGTTTTCTCCCTTTGTTGCGTCAATTGGCACAGCGTGGGCTGATGTTGGTCGTGGTGATTGGGACTTCGGGTTCCCCACGGGGGATGGCTGTGTAAGAGAGGATCCGTAATGTCTGGTGGCCAGTGCAGCCAGTTAAGTCGTCGAGTGATGCTTGCAGGTGAATACGGCGCGGTATTATTTTGGCACTAGACCGATAAAGAACACCAAGAAAAACAAGACAAAAAAGGCACCATCATATTTGTGCATCGGGCTCTGGGGATGCATGCATAAAATATGGGAACAAGTAGTAGCGTGCATATATGGGTTGGGACATACTGGAGTGCATCTACCGGTGCGTAGGGCGGAAGGTTTCTTCCTGTTTCCTCGCTTGTTTTTGCCCGCTAAGTCTAAGACAAGAAGCGAACCCGGAAAGTCGGATCGCTGAAGAGCTATCCGTACTGTATGAACTGACCTTGGCCCAGCTCAGGGTGTACCAAGGCATCCGTGATGATCAGGGTCCTCATTCATGGTAGAGCCCCACTCTTGGGCTCGTCATGGACCTCGTCGACGCCGAGCACGAAGCTGAGCTTAGGGTGGCTGAGGAGGAGCTGGGCGGGTAGAAGTCTATCGAAGCGAGTAAAATTACTCCGCACCCTGGGCAATATTTTAGGAGGCGAGAAACAAAACCAGCCAGTACGGATATGGGGCAGTAGTCAGGAACGGGTCGCCGCGCTCGCAATCAGCGAGCCCGGGGGACTCGAAGGGCCCCGCTGGAGCTGGGGTGACTACGCAGACTTGGCGCTGCGCTAGTGATATGAGAGATGAGATGAGGAGATTTGGCCCTGGATTAGTCTGCGCTAAAATGTGGGCAGGACGAAAAGAGGGGGAAAAATCGAGCAAAAGGGGCAATTTTCTTGGACCTGGACGGCACAGCCAAGAGGCAACAACGCCGCCTCAGCCCACACAGCAACGACGCACGGCACGGCGGGTAGGATAATCGGTAGGTAGTGCTACGCTACACAAAAACGTAGGGAGTGCATCACGATGGTCTCTCAGCATCGTTGGGTGCACATGTCTCATCTGTAATGTGCCGATCCGTGCTATTGTTTTGTCTCGGGAGGGGCTTTAGTTGAAGACGGGGCGGCTGAGCGCCTTGTGCGGTTTGGATAAACGTGGAAATGTCTCGTCACACACCCACGGGCGGGACGGTGGGCAATTGGATTTGAGGTGGAGGAGGAGCACTTCGTATGGATGAAGAGGGGGCGCCGCATTTGCTGCCCGTGGCAGGGCAAACCATCGAAAGATACGTACAGATGTAGATGCAAGATGCAAATGATTACAGTACCTACCATAGTCCCATGCAATGTAGGACGCCCACGCAAGAGGAAGGAAAAAAAAAATATAGTTTGCAAGGTTGCGCATTGCACAATCCAACATGGGAAATGCGAACACAGGGCTGGGTGAGCTAGGGCACGGCAGCCTCTCAGACCGGTGCTTCAGAATGTCCAGCCGCATGCTGTCAGCGGCACGGCAAGCAGAGCAAACATTGAGTTCTGAGTGATGCGTTCTGCAAGGGACTCCCGGCCGCGCAGGGGATCTTAGAGTGGAGACGTCGGCACAGAGCGGCAAGGGGCCGCGGGGCGAGGCGAGGTAGGATGGCAGGGTGATGTGCACCTTGGGAAGCCAATCAGGGGCAGTCGTTTATCTCGAGCATTACTAAGTAAGGGGATCGAAATTGTGTCCGTCAGCGATGATCTCGCCCAGGTGCACAGCCTGGGCAGCTCGGCTGTCGCAGCTGTCAGCGTCTGGCATAGATGATCGGCACTTTTCCCAGAATCCTTGGAGTGCTTATTATTCGGCACATGGAGTAATGTACATCGGATGAAGGGCCATCAAAGCATCGAGCTTCGCGCCACCATCTGGCTCTTGCGTCCGTCAAAAGGTCTGATGGTCGGTCAGCCTGGCTGACGGTTGCAGAGGAGATATGCAAACCGCTGCGCACCACCTCTACTTGCAAGCATATCATCGTTGTCGTGTGCAACTGCAATGCAATGGATCTTTGAGGGGCGCCACAGTATGCTGTGCAATTTCCCCGATATGCCAGAATCGGGATGGAATTATGCACAATGCGGTCCGCTACTGCACAGGCGAGGGAGCGAACCGCTGGGTGATGTGATTCGGATGCTTACGGCGCAGAGCGGAAGCTGTCGACCGGCTCTTCCTTGGATCCGCGCCAACGACGCCATCAACTCGCAAAGTTGCTCCGCTTACGGTGTACTGTCCCTGGGCTATCGTTGCAGCACCGGGTGTTGAGCCCTGGGCTTATTATCATCGCATCTGGCGGTGGCTTTGTTGGTACATGCGCATAGGGTGAAGCAGCTTGGGGATATTGAGGGGGCGTCATCTTTTCGTGAGTGCGCCGTGACACATAGGAATCCGCCTGAGAAAGAAAGAAAAAAAAATAATGGTGAACAGGGCTGAAGGCATCCGGCTAGCCTCCCGGGGACCCACGTGTGTTGCGTCCGTGTACGCGGGCTGGAAGGGGGGAGTCACTCACCGATATTGAAGGGATGCCGCGTACAGCTCAGGAGCTGGCCCGGCGAAGCTCAATAGACTCTAGTGTGAAAAAAAACTCCCCCCAAACCCGAAATCATACCTTTTCGATATGAGTGGTGGGCAAACGCCAAGCCCCATCACCGTTTACGAGCCGCAGGCTCATTGCGCATGCTCAAAGGTGATGGTGGCATGGCTGCAGCAGTAAAGGCCGTTGAGGTGAACACGAGGATCAGCCCAATTACAAAGAACCTAATCATGCGCCAAAATCCTTTCACTGAAATAGAATGGAGCAACAGGATTCGATGACGCCCACGGTGTAGATACGGGCATGGTGAGGGGAGGGCGGCGGGGACGCAGGATGAAGATCCCTTCTCCTCTTAGAGGGTTCTCTCCATTGCATCTCTAGTTTCTCGCTGCCGAGCTCCGAAAATTGACGATTAGACACTGATGGACATTGCGTGCAGTCTATCCTGTAGCGGATGTGGATCTACAGATTTCGCCACGCCATCGTCTCCATTTTGGCGTTTTTTTTCGTCCTCAGTTTGTCCCTGCGCTACGTCTATCTTGGTGTGATTGACAAGATCAGCCGCTCCGTTTGGGTGACGGGGCTACCGACGGACGATCTCACAATTCATTTCTTATCAGGAAACGGCGAAGTTGACCATCAGGCCTAAAAATAACAGAGATGGTGGAAATGAGCAGGTACACGAGAGTTTACGGATACTGGCCAAAGTCCCGTAATCTACATGCACACTCAAGGAGATGGGATGGGTGGATGGGTGGATGACACTAAGAAAGTCCTAGGGAGGTCGTCCAAGGCAGAGGGCAGGGAGGCTCACGGACCACACATAATCGTTTGCAGAGAATCGAACTCAAGCAAACAAAGGACCCGACAGACATGGCGGTGATAGCAGCAACGCCAATGGCAGCAACAATAGCTGGTAATGGAGCAGAATAGCACAAGCCATGGCATCAAAGCCAAGACGGCTGCATCACGAGTCCTCGAATCGTCGATTCCAGACCCGATGACAGCTCCAAACGGATGTCATCAGACAGTAATCGCCGTATTACACCGTGGTATGGCACACACACAGTCTCACCCTTTCAACGATACGCCGACGGCAAAAAGCAGACCAAAGAAATTCTACGAAGTAGAGTGTTATTCTCCAACGTGCCGCGCCAGGCACAGCGCAGCAGTGGCTTGACGCCTCCAACGCCTTCCATAGGGGGTCCCGAAACGCCCGCCGGGTGTTCAACAACCGTAATGTCGACGCCAAACCATAGCGCTAACGTCCGGTAATCTTGCTGGAGACTGCGAGGACGGCCCCCCCACCGCGCCGCCCCCGTTGAAGAGCCTCGAGCGGCTTAGGGCCGGTGGTTTGGGGCGCTTCGACCATTTCTCTTTCGGGAAAGCGCGCTAGCGTAGTCAGGGGTTCACCCATGGACCTGCAGGCGTGGTGGGTTCCTGCCAGGGGTTACCCAGGATCAGACGCTGGGGCAAGCCACGTTCTGCGCTGGGCGCCACCGGTCAGCCCAATGACGAGGACCCACTCCCGCCTTCACGACCTCTCTCTTTCACAACCAGCTCCATCCAAGCTTCAATACACTCGGAGACTATTGTTCCCTCTTCCTCCATGCGCCGCCCGCGTCGCGGCGATGACCAGATGTGCCTTTCTTGCCCCGATGTGGCCTAGCCTCTCCACGCTCCGGTGCCCTGGTCACTTAGGCTACGCCAGTGCTTCTTGTCTCGATAGCGGCTGAAGCTAACGCATCCGCAGGCATACACGCCCGCATCATGGCATTTTCCAAGGCGGATCAAGGCCACGGAGTCAGCGAGAGGCGAGAGGTACCGACCCAGTCGCACACGGTCGCCTGGTACGAGACGAAAGCCCACATCCCCAGTCGATGGGAGAGCTGGGAGTTCAGATGCCGCACCCAGGTCGTGTCCATTTAAAGGACCATGATCCGGCTCTTCACCGTCCACGCCTTTCCTTTCTATTTTCTTTCTGTTCATCCTTAATACCATTCTTTCATTACATCCCTCCGCTCGCGGAGTATTCAGTACTCAGCTACCTCTGAGTAACCGACCAGAGTCCATTCGTTGATCTGTCATTCGTTTTAACAGTCAAAAAATAATCAAAAAGTATGAAGAGCGTTCTTATCTTGAGCACTCTGGCCTTCGGCCTGGTGTCAGCCGGTGGCCGTGGAAACGGTAACGGCAACCACAACGGCAACCACAACGGCAACCACAATGGCGGCGGCAACGCTCCAACCTGCAACCCTGACAGGTGTTACAACTACATGGTCGGCGACGGCGACTGTGATATTGCCTTCTGCAAGGAGTTCCTAGAGAGCGAGTGCGAGGAGGACGACGATGTTCGACGTGATATCCGCAGGAAGTGCAGCGGTGGCCTCGGCCCTGTTGCCCGCGTGAGCTCCGCTTGCTCTTGCATTGTCTCCGCCACCCAGACAACTACCAGCCAAATCACAACCTCAATTCTGGCGACCACCACCTCGATCTCAACTCCCACCACCACTCCCGCCGATGACGAGGACTGCGACGATGAGGATACACCGACTCCCACCCCAGTTGCCTCAACTTCTTCCGGTGCCGTGACAACCCCCGCCGATGCCAACACCACTCCTGCCGGTGCTACCACCACCCCCGCCGATGCCGGTTCCAACACCAGCAGCACCTCTGAGGATTGCGATGATGACGAGACCCCCACCAGCACTCCGGTACCCACCACTCCCGCTGCCGGCACTACCACCACCGCTGCTGAGACGACTCCTGGCTCCGAGACCACACCCGGTGCCGAGACCACACCCACTGCTGGTACTACCACTCCTGGCTCTGAGACTACTCCGGGTGCTGAGACCACTCCCACTGCTGGTACTACCACTCCTGGCTCCGAGACCACTCCTGCTGCTGGCACCACCACCACCGGTGCTGAGACTACTCCCGGCTCTGAGACTACTCCCGGTGCCGAGACCACTCCCACTGCTGGTACCACCACTCCCGGCTCCGAGACCACTCCTGGCTCTGAGACCACTCCCGGTGTCGAGACCACTCCCACTGCTGGTACCACCACTCCTGGCTCCGAGACCACTCCCACTGCTGGTACTACCACTCCCGGCTCCGAGACTACTCCCGGCTCTGAGACTACTCCTGCTGGTACTACCACTCCTGGCTCTGAGACTACGCCTGCAGGTACTACCACTCCCGGCTCCGAGACTACTCCCGGCTCCGAGACCACTCCTGCTGGTACTACCACTCCTGGCTCTGAGACTACCCCTGCTGGTACTACCACTCCTGGCTCTGAGACCACTCCCGCTGGTACTACCACTCCCGGCTCCGAGACCACTCCCGCTGGTACTACCACTCCTGGCTCTGAGACTACTCCCGGCTCTGAGACCACTCCTGCTGGTACTACCACTCCTGGCTCTGAGACTACTCCTGCTGGTACTACCACTCCTGGCTCTGAGACTACTCCTGCTGGTACTACCACTCCTGGCTCTGAGACTACTCCCGGCTCCGAGACCACTCCTGCTGGTACTACCACTCCCGGCTCTGAGACTACTCCTGCTGGTACTACCACTCCTGGCTCTGAGACTACTCCCGCTGGTACTACCACTCCCGGCTCCGAGACCACTCCCGCTGGCACTACCACTCCTGGCTCCGAAACCACTCCTGCTGGTACTACCACTCCCGGCTCCGAGACCACTCCCGCTGGTACTACCACTCCCGGCTCCGAGACCACTCCCGCTGGTACTACCACTCCTGGCTCCGAGACCACTCCTGCCGGTACTACCACTCCCGGCTCCGAGACCACTCCCGCTGGTACTACCACTCCTGGCTCTGAGACTACTCCCGCTGGTACTACCACTCCCGCTGGTACCACCACTCCCGCTGGTACCACCACTCCTGCTGGCACCAGTACTCCTGGCTCCGAGACCACTCCCACCGGTTCTTCCTCTACCTCCGGCGCCGAGACTACTCCCACTGCTAGCACTACGACTCCTGGTTCCGAGACCACTCCCGCTGGTACTACTACTCCCGCTGGTACTACCACTCCCAACGGCTCTACCACTGGTTCTGAGACCACTCCCGCTGGTACTACTACTCCCGCTGGTACTACCACTCCCAACGGCTCTACCACTGGTTCTGAGACCACTCCCGCTGGTACTACTACTCCCGCTGGTACTACCACTCCCAACGGCTCTACTACCACTGGTTCCGAGACTACTCCCGCTGGTACGACCACTGGTTCCCAGACCACTCCCAACGGCTCTACTACTACTGGTTCCGAGACCACTCCCGCTGGTACTACCACTCCTAACGGCTCTACTACCACTGGTTCCGAGACTACTCCCGCTGGTACGACCACTGGTTCCCAGACCACTCCCAACGGCTCTACTACCACTGGTTCCGAGACCAGTCCCAACGGCTCTACTTCCACTGGTTCTCAGACGACCCCTAACGGTACTGGCTCTACTACCGTCGCTTCTTCGACTGGTGCCTCTACCACTGGTTCCCAGACCACTCCCAACGGCTCTACTACCACTGGTTCCGAGACGACTCCTAACGGTACTGGCTCTACTACCGTCGCTTCTACCACTGGTGTCTCTTCCAGTGCTTCTTCATCCGTCCCCGGCTCCACGTCTGAGTCCACCACTGCCACCGGCAGTGCCTCCACCACCACTGCTGTCTCTCAGAGCACCATTTCCAGCTCCGTCTCCAGCACCTCTTCTGGTCTCCCCAGCATGAGCTCTAGCACTGCTACCGGTGCCAGCACCAGCAACTCCGGCTCTGGCGTTGCTCCTTCTACCACCAACGGCTCTGGCTCTGGCTCTGGCTCCACCACCACCACTGCTGGCCCCGACATGACCACCTCTACCTTCTTCACCACCCAGACCTATACCGTGACTTCTTGCGCTCCCACCGTCACCAACTGCCCTGTTGGCAAGGTTACCACCGAGACCGTCGCTGTTTACACGACCGTCTGCCCCGTTGGCCAAGAGTTCACCACTTCCACCGTCTACAGCACTAAGACCTACACTATCACCAAGTGCCCTGCAACTGTCACCAACTGCCCTGTTGGCAAGGTTACTACCGAGACTGTTGCTGTTTCCACAACCATCTGCCCCGTGACCGGCCAGAACGCCCAGCCAACCCAGCCTGCTGGCGGCAACGGAGGCGACAACGGTGCCACCACCAAGACCATCTACAGCACCAAGACCTACACCATCACCAAGTGTCCCGCAACTGTCACCAACTGCCCTGTTGGCAAGGTCACTACCGAGACTTTCGCTGTCTCTACCACTGTCATTCCTGGCGGTCCCGTTGTCCCTGCTGTCCCCACCTACCCCCCTGGACAGCTCACCTCGACCCTGTACACCACCAAGACCTACACGGTCACCTCTTGCGCTCCTGGTGTCGCTGGCTGCACCGTTGGCAGTGTTACCAGCACCGTCTATCCCACCGGCTACACCAGCGTGCCCAAGACCAACGGCCCCTTCGTTCCTACTCGGGGCTCTGGCTCTTCTTCTCCCAGTCAGACTGGCTTCCAGCAAGTTCCTTCCGCCAGCTCTGGCTCTGGATCTGGATCTGGCTCTGGCTCCGGTTCCGGCTCTGGATCCGGCTCTGGATCCTCTGGTGCTACCCAGACTGGCTCCGGCTCCGGTTCCGGCAAGGCCACTGGCACCACCACCTCTGGCGTTCCCGTCGTCACTGGTGCTGCCGCTCGCATCGGTGGTGGCCTTGAGATGGTCGCCGCCGCCGCCGGTCTCGTTGCTGTCCTTTTGTAAATGCAATCTGGATTTTCCTTGGATGTTAGATTTTACAAGATATAATATGCTTCTATTATGTATATAGTATGAACTAGATGACTTTGGCTTCAGCCAATTTGGGGAATGGTTATGATTTTGGAGATAATCGGTCTTATTTTTTTTTTGTTAAACCATCTGTGATCCAACATTCGTGACAATGGTGCATGTATTCTTCTCGTAACTCTGTTGTAAACATCATCCTCTCGTTGCTGGTTCTCTCCGACCCTGTGAGCCTACCCCGTGAATACTCTGTGATGTGGCTGTAGACTTTTTGCTCCCGGCACTCATATCGTCGCACTATTCTAGTGCATGCCGTTTGATCAAGTGGAGACTAGCTACGGTACTTGAAGGAGGCGATTCAATCGGGAAGTTAAATTCCTGGACGTTGAAAAAGCTTCCTTGCAGCGACGCCACTGCCGCCATTGAAACGAGAGTAGTGTTAGATGATGTCTCTCTCGATGCAGCAAGAGTTGGAGATGCGGCTGCTCAGCCCAAATATCACATCAAGGGGATACGACATGGAGACGTAGAAACTACATCACATTGAGGTCTGTGAGAAACAAGCTGTTCTTGCTGTAAGGGACTGCTTGGCTTGGCTTGAGCAGGTTTGCAAATCTGGACGGAGTGCTTCCAGTGATCCGGAAGACCCGAGACTCATTAGGCTAGTTTGCTTCGTGTTGCTGAGCTTTAGATAGAAGACGTAGCGTCCGACTCACCTTTTCGACACTCTCTTGTGCATCTCGACGAGGGAAAAGGGCTGAAGCGGGCCCATGAGGTTTTAGAAGCCCACTACCTAGTGCAAAAAGGCCAATGTTGGTTAGCGTTTCCATTTTGGGACGACGACAAGGCTGTCTTGGGGCAGTGAAATGGAAATAGTTTTGTTTCACGTTTGAGTGGATACGCATTTGTCTTTCAAAGCGGCCAGTGAGAGCGGTTCAGACCAAGTGCGTGCTGTGAATGAGAGGCAAGCAACAGCCACTTGATCTCTATGAATGGCATTACCAGATCGGATTGACTACGAGTTGGCGATGCGGATCAGGGAGGCGAAAAGGCCGAGGACCTGAAAGGAAATGCAAGGGTTACAGGGGATGGCCGAAGAACTATTGGGTGTTTTGCGGGGAGGAAGCGGGCGCTGACCCCTCCTCACCTTGGATACAGCCTTGTTTGGCCACGGTAATATCCGTCCTTGCGCAGCCTTAGGTATTGTTGACGGGATTCTCCAGGGAGGGGGAGTAAGGCATTTGGTAGGAGGGAATAGCGAAAGAGAGAGAGAGGGCTCCTCTGTTTGGCCCCCATGTTGACAATGGCGGCCAGTCACAGGGAGGAAGATTAGCGCTAAAGGGGGGGGGGGGGGGCGAGGGGCGAATATGAGTGGATGTGTGATAAGGGACATTCACTCGACAATTCGCCAGAGTCGGTGATGGTGATGGTGATGGTGATGATGGTGGCATGGTGGATGGCATGGCGGAGTGTAGTGGTGCTTGCTGGTGGGGGTGGGCCCAGGGAGCAACGAAAACGCCTGTTGGATGCCTTGTGTGGCGCAATGCTTTCCTCGAGGCTCCGAGGGGCGCTACGGAGGCACCCAAACCAGCCACATAGCCACATAGCCACACAACCCGCCATGGTGTGGGAGGGGAAGAATGGGAGAGGAGGGGAGAGGAGAGGAGAGGAGAGGAGAGAAGAAAGGGAGGGGTTGCAAGGCTTGTGAATGCGTGTGTCTGTGTCTATGGTGGTGGGCGGAGTCAGAATGACCTGCACCTGCGCCTCTGTTTTTTTTTAATGTTCGTGCAACTTGGGCGTTTTGGTGCCCCGCCGACCCCTGTGGCTCTCGCGTCCGATCGATTGCCGCTGTTGGTGGGAAGCTCTAAGGCCATCGGTGACGATGATGGTGTCGACGCCAACGTGACCATGTTGTGTTCCATTTTCCATGTTATTTTCGGACGGCATGACGGTGGTGGTGGTTGTGGTGTTCCGATGGCTTTGGCTGGGCTCTTGGGGGAGGGTCTACGGAGTAGACGTTGAAGAGGCTCGTGGCTGGATGCTTTTCCCTCCCTTTAGACGTTTGGCGCATTGCTAGGCTACCAAGAGCTTGGCCAAGAGCTGGGGATCTCTGCAGTTGTGGCGGTTGCTCAACTGCACCTGCACCTGCAGCTGGAGAGCTGCGAGTTAATGTGGGAGCTGCTGTATGGAGGAGCTATGGCCGACCGAGGTTCAACCAACCGCTGAGAACTGCTGGGTAGGTTTGTCACATCAATCTGCACCCGTCGTCTGTGGCATGGCAGCCATGAGGACGTGCGAGGGCCGCCAAGAAGGGCCAAGGCCAATGCGCGGGATTATTGGGACCGACGTAGGCCTCGTTCCCGCGCGAGACAAAACCCGGCCGCCATCTTGACCACGGCCATATCTCCGGAAAGCACGGCAATGATTGCACTGTTTGGTCGGATTTCGGTAAATGGGAAAGCCAGACACAAGTGACTTTTGGTGTGGCGAATATCTTGTTAGGCAAACCACGGAGGGCAGGCCTCCAGTGAGATCGCTGGGGCGCAGCAACTGGTTTCGTGCGAACTAGGCGGGCGGACAACCCCATCTGCGACTAAACTGCTACTTTTCCGATGTGCTGAATGCGGTCATTCAAGTAGCGACAACCAGACAAAACAAGACACGACATGAAGGGACGGATACGAAGTGAGAAAGGAAACTAGATTGGCGTCATTAAAGCGAAATGGGGGCCATGAGGATTGCAGGTGATTGTGTCATTAATACAGATTCACTTTATCCGTATCTTCTTCCTTTTTCGTCACTCGGCGGGGCCGACTTTGACGGGGCCTTGGGGTAACCGTGCTACGTAGGTACATTCCTTAGGTGCCTACCTAGGTAGGTACGTACTGTAGACTCGGCGCTTGTGGTCGGCCATTGGGTTATGGCGGGTGTGATGGCCAACCACCAAGGGGCCTGGCAGGCGGGTGTTCTTCGTGACCAGCGTGGGCAGGGCCAATGAGGGCGGCAAATTATCCGCGGTGGCTCGTCCTGTGGGGGTTGAGCGAGGGCCGCATGGGACGGGGGATTGATGGACAGCTCCCGCTGTGTGTGCTGCTCCCTCTGGGGCCCTTGCTTCGGGCCTAAGTCGCGGTTTCACGGAGTACAGGGAGTTGGTGAGGTTTGGTGGAGGGTTCGGGGGGGATGGTGCATAATGAAAGATGACGCTTGGCATGGCGAAGGAGAGCGAAGGAGGGAGGAGAGAGGGTGGGGTACGGTCGACGACCCGACACGCCCTGCTGCTCCCGTGCCGTTGGGAGGTCTCCCACTGGCATGTCGTGTTGACCCAGGTTTGGGCCTGGTTCGGGTACAGGTCTCGCTAACTTGGGTGCACCCAGAACGTTGGCAGTGCACACAGGGGGGACTGTACCTACGGGACAGAGCCTGGTTCCCTAAAGCTTGTACCTCCGCAGGTAAGCAGCGTACGAGGCTTGTGTGTGCTGTAATGTATGTTGGCGGATGGATGTGGATGGGTGGGCTGGCATTGTCCTTGTCCGTCCTTGCACGCCCGTCTCACCTCCCTTCCCCCCCGTCGCTGCTGGGTCTCGGTCCTGTCCACTCGTCCACTCGTACACTCGATCGCTCCTCTCTCACCACTCTGCCTTCCACCACGGCGTTTTCACTGCCTCCATGCGACCACATGGTCCGCGGCCATCTTGCCTGATGCACTTTTCCCATCCTGCCAAAATAGGCGCTAGCCTTCCTCCCGCCTGTGTCCCGCCTGTGTCCCGCCTGTGTCCCACCTGCCTCTAGCTGCTCTCCCGCCCCAGCTTTCCTGTCGCTTTATAAACCTGCCGCGCCCCGTCGCCCGCTCCCATTCGTGATGGCGCTTGTTCCCGCTACTGAACGTCATCGAGGGGCTGTCCCTTGTTGATCCAAGCAATCGAATCTTCGACCCATATCAATCTTGAATCTCGCAGACCTTTTTGTCTCGCTTCTGACTACTTTTCTTCATCCTCCTTCTCCTTCTCTTGCCACACCACCACCACCACTGATCACTCAATCTCCCTCCGCCGTCATCATGAGCGACCCTGGCGCTCCCTCGCCCGCCGGGTCAAACACGACCAACACCGGTCGCCCGCCGCTGTGGAATAATTCATCCCAGCGCAAGGTCTCGCGACTCTATCTCTACACCACCCTGCCACTTCAGAAAATTATTGAAGTCGTCCACGTCAAGTCTCCCGAATCTGCTCCTGGGTCAGTGCAGCCTGATGTCATTCGCTCCACCTGCCTCCATCATTAGCTCCCTCCCACCAGCTCCCTCCCACCTTCGCCTGACTGACGCCATTGCAGAAAGGAATCCGCCAACAAGAAGCTCAATGCCCTTCTCGACAAGGAGCCTCGATGGCTTCACCCTCGAAGCGAAAGCGACATGGGCCGCCGACTCAGCGAGCTCGCCCATTCGCCCACCCGTTCCTCAAGTCGCGGCTCTACATCTCCCAGACCCCACGCCTCCTCCGATCCAACGCCACTCCTCCACCCGGAACCGACCCCTTCGATGAAGAGAGAATCCGGCACTAGCCCGATTACTCTGGAAGTTCCTCCTTTCCACCAATTCCCTCCTCCTACCATTTATACCCCGGCTTCCAACCAGAGGCAGCATCGCCGATCCGTCGACCAAGATGCGTCCAGCCCATTGGGCAAGTTCCTCCGCCAGACGACATTCATGTCTTCCTCAACCCAAGGAACCACCGGATCCCTCCAGCGCGTCCTTGCCGATTTCTCTGAGCCATACATTCGGACCGTCAGACGTCTTGTCAAGAGATACACTGCCCCAATCAACCACCGCGCCGATAGCCTCTCGCCCATTTCAGACATGGCCGGCCCTCACACCTCCTGGCTAAACGACGACGATGCGCCCCCAACCCTGCCCAATAGACCCTACTTCTTGCCCGGTGACTTTCTCATTCTCGACTGGTTGTGCCAGCAACAGCCGCCTTGTTTCCTGGAGGCTGAGCAGCACTCCAAGAGGTCATGTCTCTGCTTCGCTCAAAGGGACATTGTCAACTCCAAATTTGTCACTGCCCGTGGCCCAACCCTCGATGCCCAGCACCTTCTAGAAGCCGGTATTGATGGCGTTGACCTGGCTGTTGTTGATGACTTCAACAACACCGTCCTTCATTTCCTTGCCGCCCGTGGCGCCTATGACCGGCTTGTTCAGGCTCTCCTTACCAACAGGTGCGGTCCTATCCTCAACAACCGCAACACAGGTGGCCAAACCTTTCTCCATGTCCTCAACCGCTCTTGTTTCTCCGATTCCGCTTTGCTATCCCGGCTCCTCGCCCTCTTGACACAACAAGGTTTCGACATTTACGCTCGCGATCATTACGGCCGAACCTTTTTCCACCTCCTGCTTGCAGACGATGTTCCTCCATATACGTTCTCCCAGGTTGCTACCAATTTCCCTGATCTCGCTGCCCACATGAAGCGTGACGCCTTCAATGTGACGCCTTTGCCCCAACCCGAGCCCACCATGCTCAAGTCCCGCGTCTATACACAGCGTATGGACCTCGACCCACCACCATCCGAGTCTCGCTTCGACTTTGCCCCGGAGAGCTACAAAACCGCCGAAGTCACCAAGGAGGCCCAGCTCCTAGCGTTTGCCCGTGTCGCCCACGACGATCCCGCCCGCGAAGATGAGGAGGGCCGCAACGGCCTGCACTGTCTCGCCGCCGCTACTCTCAATGCCTCCACCGTGTCTAGGAAGCATGGATTGGAAACTGCTGTCGTGGAACCAGACCAGAAACGGAAGAAGGGTCAAGAGGCACGAAATCTAGACTCCTCCAAGGAGCGCCTGACGTTCCGCCTTGAGGTCCTTGACGGCCTTCTCCAGGCCGGCGTCGACCCTAACCACTACGATAACAACGGCAACACCCCTCTCATGGCATTTGCTGCTCTCCTCCCTGAGGACGATGACTACAAGGAGCCCCCTCGAATCCTCGCCAGGCTTATCGAGGCAGGTGCCGACGTCAACGCCCGCAACCGCGCCGGCGAGACTGCCCTTCACATCGCTGTTCGATGTGGGCGCAAGTTGGCGGTGCGGACGCTGGTGCAGCAAGGTGCGATTGTCCACGCGCGTGACGCCGCTGGCCGAAGCCTCTTGGAGGTGACGGACGTCAAAATGCGGGGCGCGCCCGGCGACAACCCCAAAGAGTACGCACACTACGAGGCCTGTCGCGCGTGGTTGAGTGGAAAGGGAATGGCAGTACAGGAGCCGACCGTTTTACAGGAGTGGGGGCCAGTGGCAAGAATTAGCGGATGAGGCATCTACGGGCGTATGATGATGATCATGATGATTGATGGGTTCAATTTACTTCTGGCGCATTGGACTTTGGGGCACACAAAAGCGACTTGGTTTCAACTCTTTGTTTTTGAGTGGGATAGAGGGGCGTTAGGTGACGGGCTCGGGACACCCCGGAAGTTCACGTAATAACTGAACATGTCTCTTTTTCGATAGACGAGCTTGAAATTCTCCATTGACTGCATTTTTATATTTTCATCATTTCCATGCTTGATTGGGCCGATGGTCCTCGTATCGACGTGGCATTGGCCATGTGCAGCACTGCCACAATCAGCACTTCCTAGCAAGGCTAGGTAACTGACTTACATAGATTGCCAGGATAAAGCGGGCCTTGATCATCACCCCCCATGCAAGGCGCGCTTGTCTGGCCGCCAGAAGCACTGTTCATGTCTCTCTCTCCTCTCTACTTCCTCGTGCGGGTGGCAGACAGCCTGCATGACCCGCCACGATGAACCCAATCAGAGACATACATTGGGAAAACTGGGCCATGTTGTATTCCATTGCTGGTAACCATTTAAGCTCCTTCTCTCATTCCGGAAATCATATAGCCCTAGCTGAAGCTTAAAATACCACCCTTGCGGGAGGCTGATCCGCGGAACCGGGTGGTGCGGTGTACTAGAATGTGGGGCCCAGAAGGATGAGGAGGATGGGCTGCGCCCTATCATCTTACACGATTGCAGTGAGACAGTAAGCTTCTTTTTATACAGGTAGCAAGGGGGGCAGCATGTGAAAGTGTGGTGCAAGCTGGGCGCATTCCTGAGGTGAGTCTGGAGGTGCCGTGGGTTAGGGGAGCTGAAAATAGACTTTGGGAGGGGACTAGGGGGTTGAAATGCCTGGAGAGGGGATGGCGAGGGGGAGCTGAGGTGTGACAGAGGTTGTAACGGGGAGCCTAAAGGAGAGTGAACAGATGGTGAGGTTGGACAAACAAGTTGAGCCTTCCTATTGCTTCAATGGGACGGGGTGAGGCCAACAGGGGCTGGAATTCCTGCAGGTCCTCTCATTCCCGTAGGCACTCTCATTACCGTTTGAGTGGATGGCTCGTTTTCAACCTTTTAGAGGTAACGAAAGTGCGACAATCATGCGTAGCAAGGACCAAATCTCAAGATAAGGCAGTGAGAGTTGGGCATGTATCGTGATGCCCAAAGCAACCTCATCACATCGTTCACTATGTCCTTCATTGCTATGTTTCCAATTCTACCAACCCCCATCACATCAGAGAGAAATTGATGTTGGGGATTATTTCTCTTCGCATTTCAGGGCATTGTGGCTATCACATGTGCCTCAAACACCCACCACCCCCGCCTACTGAAAGCCGACGGCTCATGGCGGCCTAAGCTTGATGCTCTTTATTTCTTCCCCGCCCACGCATTGCTGCCGCGTTTTATTGGCTTTTCTTCTCTTCTTTTGCCACGATGCGCAGGTTACATAAGTATTTAGCCTAGTACTCGAATTTCTGTCCCACGAGTTCCTCGCTCAGCTTCCACAGCATGTCCGCCTCGATGGGACTCGTGGCCCACGGTTTCACCGTGTCGACGTAGGGATCCCCCACGCGGCATTTTATCAAATAGGATCCGCTCTGGTCTGCTATGCTAGGATCAAACGCGGCAAACGCGTGGGTGGCGGTGCCGACGTCGCTGGGGACAATGTCAAAGTGGCCCCAGCCTTCCTTGTTGCCTTGGAGTCGATCTGTCTTTTCTATTGCTTTCGTCAGACGAGTGAAGCTTGGCATCTATTGAGGCGTTTACTCACGAAGAAGTTTGAAGCCGTCGTCGGCGTCCCAGCTGAGGTGGCTGCCGAGGTTGGTGCCCATGATGACGCCCGGGTGCAAACTGTAGGCAAGGAGGCCCCGCTTACCGAGTTTCTCGGCCAGGGATAGAGCAAAGAGCATATTGGCGGTTTTGGCTTGGCCGTATGAAACCCATTTCTGGTACGTTTCGCCATTCTGTGCGGGTTAGCACATGTGAAAGTAAGCATTGGGACAACGTTGGATTCGCACACTGAAATGAGGATCGGCCCAGCGGATGGGGCTAAGACGGTGTCCGTCGCTGGACACGTTGACAACACGAGGGGAATCGGCGGCAAGAATCTTGTCCATTATGAGATTGGTCAGGAGGAAATGGCCAATGTGGCTTGCAGCGAACTGCGTCTCGAAGCCATCAGGTGTGAGTGCAAACTCGACGCCCATGACGCCGGCATTGTTGACAACGACATCGATCTTGGGCACGTTGGCCCAAGAGTTGACCTCCTCGGCGCTCTTGCGCACCGAATCTAGCGAGCACAAGTCAACAACGAGGTTTCGGGTGTTGGTACCAGGGTGCGCGGCGACGATTGCGTCGGCGGTTTGCTGCAGCTTTGCTGGGTTGCGACCGGCGAGGATGAGGAGGCTGGGGGACGCGGCGGCGATGGCCTCGACAAAGACGTGTCCAAGGCTGTTGGGAGTGACACCGGTAGTGAGGATTGTTTTGCCCTTGATTATTTGAGCGTAGTCGGAGACAAGCTCGTGGATGGAGGTTTTGGCGTTGTATTTAGACATGATGCAAAACACACAGGCGAGTCGGACGTGTGCTCACTTGATGAAATCGATGGGACACCAGCGAGTATGCGGTTCATACTTATACTTGATCAACCCTGGCGCGTTTCGGACTTAATTTTCGTACACTTCGCCGGTTTGGTGTTGATAAAAGCGGCCTGGAGGTACATCACTTGCAACGATATTTTGGCTGGCGTCAGCCAACACCGATTCTGTGGGGCCCCGGACCCGATTTTGGCGGAGGTTTCGGGGATAGACGGTGGGCTGTTGATCATTTTCAGGCTAGAAGAGCAAAGTAGCGGGGCCGGCTGGATAAATGATCCTGGCTGTTCATTATCGCCGAAGAAAAAAAAAGATGTTAGGATAGCCAGTTGGATTGCTAGGTTTTAGAAAAGATGGACAAAGATGGTGGTCTTGAGGCGACGCGAGTTCAAGAAAGGCTGGCATTTCTTGCTGCCCTAGCATTTGCTCGCAAACGACAAGTTTTGACTGGAATCAAGTCAAGTCTGTAAATCGGTGAGACTCTAATAATTCCGAAAAAAGCCCTGTCAATTATGCGGCATGTTTCATATGTTGTGATTGTTGATTTTGGAATCCCTGTGCTTCAATACAAATCGTACCATCACCGGTAGTTTTCTCAAGCAAAACAGTTGGCATTTCTACGGTTATCTCTAGAAGGTAAGCTTGTCCTCAGCTTCCCCTGGAAGCTTTTGATCTTGAATGCATAGCCAGCAAGGTAATAAAAATTGAACCGCGGAAGTCATTTTGCACAAGGTCTTGCATAGGAGGAGAGAGTTATGTGAGCAAAGGGGCTAGACAGATGCCTCAAATCCATTGCCACACCCATTCATAGCGATGGGGGCGGGTCACTTCATTGGTTGGCTGTGAAAGTCACCGCTCCCACTCTACATGTAGACCGTGGTCAGGCAACCTATTGGACTTGCACCCAGCTTAGCAACTTGAACTGTGCGATCTTGATCAGTTCAAGTCCTTCCAAATCTAAAACCACAAATATCATTTCTCCAAGACGCGGGAATCGAGGTTTTAGCTTTCTTCTAAGTCAGGCGCCTCATAATTTTTTGATATTGTTTATCTTTGAGTATTCATTCCATGTTGCGAAACTCCTATGGCTAAACTAAATACGTCTCTCAATCGTCCGTTCAGGTCGAGATAAACCTTTCCCGTTTCCGCTGCGCCAGCACCGAGATCACCATTTCCTCCGTAATATTTTACAATACAACACAACCCAGGAGCTATTTGACACAAGATATTTATAGACCCAGCCCTTTAATAATAAAATAGAAGGAGAGAAAATAGTGAAGAGCATTATAGAGGGATATAAAAAAAAAAAAGAGGTGGAGGATAGTGATGTTTTTAACGGAAAACGGAGCTGAACAAGCACTCCCACTGGCACAGTACGCAGCAAGACGCCTGGGTCGATCTTAGGGCCCCGGACCTAGGTCCGACATCAAGTCGATGGAGGTGTTTATTCAAGAAATGTAATTAGCTTAGCAGCTACACTCTGGAGTGAGCTTTGCTTTCCGCTAATGCTAAAAGCAGACTTGTATGTGTCTTGTGCACACCTACATATGTTGAATCATGCAGGGCTTCTGCATCGCAGCCACTATCTCCGAGCACTGTTACAAGGATTACAAATACTGATACAATCAACTTAGGCTCGGTGGTTTCTTCAAGGCAAAGCTAGTCAAGTTTATCGGCGCTGGGGAAGCAGAGTCGCACCCACCCAACACTGCGCGTCATGTTGATGCTTTGGTATTGACCGATTCAAATCACATCTTCCGGAATTCAAGGTGCCATCCTACCTGTATGATGTACATACGTACCATAGCAATTGGCCCAGAACAGCTGAATGCGATACAGCGCTCTCACCGACTCTATGTGTCCTATGTTGGAACTTCCTTCGAATCAACGGGCAAAGCAGCACTAGCAGCGAATCACAGCTTATTCTATTTACAAATCTCCTTGGCGTGGGAAAGACTCCTTGGCTCCAACCAAAGATGCATGTGTGTACCGTACGTCTTCACCGACACGACAGTGCTCTGCGCCGAATCTTGCATTGAGTTATCGGTCGCAGCAAAAGCTCGCACGCTGACTGCTTCTGAGGCGGAAGTAATGTGATATCGGCTACTGCGGTGGAGATCTCCGTCGTGTGTAGGCATATAGCCCCCGTCTGATGTGGGCCATTGATACCGTCCCAATTGGTGATTTGATGCAGGAGGGAATTCCGCAGTTATTAATTCGAATTGTCGTTCTTTCTTCATGGAATGCTGGCAGTCTTGCACCTTATATGTCATCTTTTTGCAAAGTACGGCTCAAGCTGACTTAAGAAGTGCTTCTGACAGTACAAATAGTCCATTTCATTGCCTTGAAGCTGAAAGAGAAAAGATGCAAAAGGACGGAGTGATGTTGAAGACTGTTGTCCTACTTTCAACCAAGAGCGTGGGGTCGAATATTTCCGGACTTCCTCTCAACAAGCGGTGCTTCCCAGGGAGTTCCATTTCCAGGTGGTAGCCTAGAAAGAGCTGTGTTACGGCATCCGAAAGATGAAATGGCTTCTGCTCAGGGCCAAGGGTTACACCGCGACTTGTGGTCATATACATCGAGGATTGTGCCCTTATGCTTCGTCTAATCCCAAGTCCACCACCCGCCTCACCTATATGGCAATAATATCTAAAACTAAGACGAAAATGGTCATCACAAATTTGGCAAGATGGTGCGCAGAGGAAATTCTGAGCTCCTTGGGTCTGCGCTCTCTGCTAATCAGCCATCAAGTCACCAGAGTACCGCGAATAGCTCAAGAATAATTTGCAACAAGGCGTCAGCAGGTTTTTTTTTCTTTTTTTTTCTTTTTTTTTCTTTTTTTTTCTTCACGTTGTACTATGAGATAATGGTTTCAAATATTTCGTGTACCTCAGTAGCGCATGCCAAAGCGTTGCGATACCTGCACATCCTGCATGTATAGAAAGGCGCATCCCAATTCGAAGACCGAGGTCAATGAAACCTTAGGTATTATTCTGTATTGATGAGGTGTGGTAACACACTTACACAGGACACCATACACTTCCGACAACGTGCTTGGATGGCGCCTGGTCACTCGAGGTATGGCCCGGAGGAGGTTTGGGTTGACAATATGGGCGACTGATCGTCTTTCAAGGCACGTTTCCAGAGGCAAAGCCTCCATCCTACCCGCTTCCATGGTTCAACAACTCTTCAAGTTCCTTAATCATCGTCTCTGCCCTTTTCTTTGCTCCGGAAATGGAGAGCGGCTTTCGGAAGGCAAGTGGGGCCCGGCTGTGGGGCTCACGGGCCTCCGCCAACCAATTTCGGACAGCACGGGCGGTATCGCTCGGCCCGGGGCCCGGGACGGTGATGTCCGGCCTAGTCCGGTGAGGGGTCAGCTGGCGACGAGGCAAAAAATGGCGCATGATTGTTGATTCTGTGTCTGAATGAAAGGAACTGAAACCCTATTTACCTACCGTTGGGTGTCCAAAGAGCAGTTAGCGGACGCCGACATTGTACGTCGAGATGTTCAAAATGGTTGACGATAACGTATGGTTAGGGGTATCGTAGAAACGCTGGGGATCTAGAAATCCCTCAATGAATAAACATACAAAGAGAGAAAGAAGAGATCAAAGGAAGGAATGGAAATCTCCGGTGGGCAGAGCATCTTATAATGAAGGGCTGGGCGTCGCCAAATTCTCGCCTAGGCGGTACATGGCGCTCGGGGGTGACCACGGGGTGCGTACTCACAGAGTGGCTCGTAAAAGCCCTGGGGCTTAAGTTATGTAACTAAGGTGGCCCCTTACAGTGCCCTAGGACGGTGCGATTTTGGATCATTGCCCAGAACAACAAGTTTTGGCTGTATGTTGGACGAGATCTGCAGTGTTGATGTGAATCAAAAAATTCCTGACACAGTGCGCCCCCTGCCTTAACCCGCAGGTACCTTTCTCCCATCCATGCAACACTAGGCTTGCACCGGAAGCTTAGTGATCTACGAGTCTGAGACGGAAAAAGCAGTTTTTGTGTTTGAGTCACAGAGGCGATTTACGTACTTTACCATTCACTGGGCATCTGAGATGAAAGCTGAGAGAAATGAGAAACATGCAGGCTAGGGCAGCGCACCGCGATGCAAAGATAATCGATATTCAAGACTGCAAGCATCAAGGCATTGGCCTTAGGTGTGGCCGTGAGAAGGTTGAGCTGAGGGGAAGTAAGGCTTACGCAACTGACTCGCGTAGGCAGTGGGAAGAAGTGGTCTTCCCGTGTCTCAGCACAAAAAGCAGCTGAATGGGAATATGGCTACTGGGCTGGACAATACTCTTTTTTTTTTTTTTTTTTTTTTACTCTTCGGCACTTGTGAGACAGGGAGGATTTGAATTTCGGGCCGTTTTATTTGTTGTAACGTCAAACCCCTTCCGCTGCTAGGCTAGCTCGACTCGTAAAACGGGACCCAGCCACATTCGCTCAAAGTACGGTCAAAGCCACAGCGTTTCTTGAAGAAGAGAGGATTGACACAAAAAAGAAAATCTTCCGATAAAAGCTCGGATTGATTCAGCCGGGGAGCATATCCGATGTTTCGCTGGGGAAACCAAACCAAGTGGCACGGCCGCTGCACGTCGTCCCCTGCGCAGGAGTTTGTCATAATACTCTCATCATACGTGAATTTTGGCGACTGAGATTTGGGGTATGAGCAATCCGGTTCGCCAGTTCCTTTCACCTGATGAGCGATTTCTTAGCATTTTCAGGTCTCAATTGTGAGGAGATGCAGGGGAACTTTGTTAAATTGCAGCCAGACTGTAGATTGCGAGGGGCCAATGGGATTGTTGAAAGCTTGAAGACGCGATCAGCCTTTATGTTTGAGTGATAGATACAGCACGGATATGCGGTAGGTGACTCCCAGATTCTGGTTATAAGAATGAGGCACGTGAAGATGAGTAAATAACCCTAGCCAACTCTTTGTGAGGATAATGCCATGGGAAGCAAAAATACGGACCAGCCCCGTGTATCTCCTACATTCGAGATTCTTCCTTGGCAGGTAAAACGCCAGAGAGAAATTCGAAATTCGAGGTAGTTGCATATCAGGAGCAGAGATTGTTAATCTAGAATTCTTGGGTTTTCCTGGAGGATTTTGAATTGATCACGTTTGTCCTCCAACGGTCGAGGCTCATCGCGAGAGGCTATATGGACACGTTGCCAAAGCCGAGCTATCTGATGACATCACTGGCGCAGCGATAATTGAAAGCATGAACTAGATGCTCAACTGATTCAAAAATTCATAATGGCCATATATACAATTGTAAAAGCCAAGAACTAGGGAGGTGAACCGCGACAGCGCTCTTCAATATTGGCGAGGCGGATGCACTGGCGCCGTGCCGTCTTCTGGTGCCGGATACCAAAGGGTCCTATGAGAATTCTTGGACATACGGGATCCCAAAGACGCAGCCCTTCGCCCTGGAATAATATAAAACGGGCGAGCTAAGGCTAATTCATTCAATGATGGAGCATGGACTGGTAGTTGCCAGTTTGCATCATTTTAAATGGTAGATTGCAATTTAGCCGGCCATTCCCTCGGGTATATCCAATAAATGACATGTTACTACTTTTTCAAAGAGGATGTTAATGAATTTATATGGTTCGATTTCCTTGGACACGCAGCAATCTGTGTGCCCAAGATGATTGTTGTTGAAATGACTAATGCCCCATACACAAGATCAACTTTCCCAGAGCGACTCGAATTCGCACATGACGGTGAACCTGTACAATTGATAACCATGTGGACCATTCGCCTTCTCCTCAGGATAGGGGTACAAGGTAATGACCAGAACTGGAATCTCTCACAGTCTGACAAAGTTTCTCTTACCCCGTCCCTCCACACCCCTTTGATACTCCATGTCTAGGTGAGGCGGAATAGCGGCAGTACATGCCATCCAAATGCTCGAGACCGGCCCTACTGACCCCTGGTAACTGCGTACCAGGTTGTTGAGCTTGATCTCGGATCGTCGTCATCACTTGGCATCTCCGAGGCAGGGACTAGAGCCTGATTAGCCGGATGCAAGCCACATTCATCCCAGGTCGTCATATTACACATCACAAGCCCGCCAAACTGGCGGCTGTGACTATTTACAGCGACGCTATGACATTGATTGCTGCAGGCGGCCAAAAAGAGTCGTAGAGTTTTTGGCACCTTTGCGACATTTGGGGGATGAGATAACGGTACCAGCATGCGAAAATGCACTTCAGGTGAGAAAGGAAGCCAGAAGCATTCAAGCTACACAAAATCGCACGCATCTTATTCTCCTTTGACGAAATCCTATTGCACCGACAGTGCTGTACCAAGTACTTACGGGTGTGCTCTCCGACGGCCAAGTTCCGAGAATCCCCGCATACATCTTTCAACCTCAACTCTAGTGCGACCAATGACCGTCATTCATTTTCTCGAAGCTTTCTTCAACGTCCCTTCTGACCTTTTGATAATCCTTTCCATACGCTTCTTAGACGCGCTAGTCGAGAGCGACGGTTTGAACCCCGGCGGGGCCGGTGCAGTGGATCTCGGGCCTCGAGCAGGAACCTGGCGAGGGAAAAAGTGGGGTCGTCCGGGTCACGGACGGCCACCTGGGCAAGTTGACCCGAGCTATCCCGAAGCAGTGAACGGTTAGAACTGCTTCACTTATAAACTGAAGAAGCTATTTCAAAAGATATTCCCCTTAGAGGAATGGGTGGAAGGCAGGGAACACTGCGTACACTTGAGAGTTGTAAAATTGATGGGTTGAGGTTGACATTGTGTATAATTGCGCTACTGCTCTATAGATGGTAGAGGCAAGGCGCAGTATTGAACGTTGATACAAGAAAGAAAACGGTAGAGCGATGAGAATAGTCTCTGGGGCCATTGAACTAGCGGCGTGTTGGAAACGGTGTGGTCTGGTAGCTCCCCTTTCCGCGGACAGCCTCCGCAACGTCCCCAACGTCTCCCTTTATAGCCATGGGATCGATCATCGCGGGCTGAAGTGGCGTTTGGGGCAGCCCCAGATTAGCCCACAGTGCTCTAAATCTAGGTCCTAAAGGGACGCCGGACGGCATGAAGATAGTGTTACCTCCAGCGATACTGTGAATCCTGGGCGAGGATACTCTGTGTGCATGCTCCGACTGTCAGACGCGTGCGGCTGGTAACGAATCACAACCGTCGTGACACCCCCAGGAGAGAAAGGTGAAGTATCCCTGCAAAGGTGAGGCTTCGGGGACGAATGGCGGGCAAACCCGGTCATCCCATAACATGCCAAGTGTGTCGGTTATGTGCAAGGGTGCACAGCAGACGTTGTTTTGTTGACGACCACAGGGGTCACATTACAGCATAAGTTCATGTACTTGACCGAAGTATGAACCTTTTTTAATGGGGCCATGTCAATTAACCAATTCAGCCGTTTGTCGCTGGCGCCTTAGAGGCAGATAGAAAGGACAGGGCGAATTCCTGCTGTAGCTAGTCCCCCCTCCCTCCCCCTCCCAGTCAACAAGGATCTGCCTTGAAGCCTATCAATCATCTCAGCTACGCCCTCTTGGCTGCAGATCTCGATGCTTTCGCCCCTACATATTTTCAATGGATGGAGATAAGGCACCGAGAATAAACCGGCATCCCCGTGACAGCCACCTGATGAAGGCCAGTGTGCACCCCTCACAGCGGCTTCTCCTGGCGGAAATGCACTTTAATCCTCCCCTTGCCCCACCATTATTCCACTAAGCATGTATAATTGAGCTCGTCTAGTCGCCAGCTCTCAGCCCCAGATTTTCACATGCTTCCAACTCGTCAACTTAAACTCAACTAGACCCAGTATTCTCGTCCCTGATCTAGGTACCGGACATCGCTTTGGCGATTTCACTAGTGGAGGAGCCGTTCTGTTTGTGAAATGCAATGGCAATGAATGTGTCCCCGTTTTTTATATACCCACAGCTACTTGTTTATTAAGAAATATACCAGAGAACACTAATGCATCTACAAGTCTATACTATCATATGGGCATGCTGTCTGGATGGATTCAATGGCCTCGGTCGATCCTCCGATGATGCAGTTTTCATGTCTCGCCCTTTATTCAAGCCTAGGGCGTCGGTTTGCCCCGAGGCGTTTCAATGTCGTCAGGTATGACCCTAAAGGGAGTGTAATGCAAACTTTGGACCCCCGAAGCAAGCGGCACAGCGATTGGGAAAGCGAGTAGTTGGTCAGGAGAGCCAGTATTGGGGGTGGTGGTGCATTAAAGTGCAAAGTCATGACGTGGTCAGGTGAGCATTGACGATGGGTTCGAAGTGAAGAAAGGTGTGCAAGCAGCAATCACGTAGTGAGGCGGACCGAGTAGCCGTCGGTGCCGGGATAATGATGCAGCGTGAATCATCTGCCCATTGGCTCTACACTATATTGGATGGCCTTTGTTGTGTTGTCTCTAGAAAGCGGTCCATTTCGAAGAAGGTGCCTAATAGCAAAGCATTCGATGCCCAATTGCAAGGCTACGGGCCTTGGACTGTGGATCTGCAAGAGTCGCCAATGGGCTCGGTATCACAGAATTTCCCATCTGGGCGGGTCTGCAGAATCCATTGGTCGTGGGCATTTAGTGTGACTGGCTTGGGGTGGAGATGACGAGGCTGGTCGGCCTCCAGGTAATGACAGGGTGAGACACGGCATGATGAAAAGAGAAACGGGACTATGCATATGCAGAGTTCTATTGGGAAGACTAGGAAAATCGCTTCGGCCGTGCCATGATGCTATGCAGAGCTCGGTCTGATGCATACCGTTCATGCAAGATGCGCCTCGTGTGTTCCCGATACGCCAAAATAATGAGCTGGATGCAAGGTGAGCAGCGAATCCAGGTGCACGGTGTGACCAGTGAAGGACAATCCCTTACTAAATAAAGTGCCGGTTCAACGTCAGCCCTCGTTGGCCATGGAGTCACATCTGGAGCTGGGCGTCGATGGCACCCAATATCTCAGCCATACGCCGGGCGTTGTGCTTTTTGGACCGAGCCTGGGGCGGTGCAAACCCGGGGGGGCACGGAGGTGGTAATCGGGGTGGCCGGGGAGACGCAGTTGTGGGGCTCCAGGTACCGGCGGATGGCGTATTGGCGATCTTCAGGGACAGGCAGGGTGATGTGGATGGGGGCAGCAGTAGCGGCTGAGTTGGGGTTGTGACGGTGCTGGGGCTGCTTCGCTCGGTTGTTCGCGCCAGGTTCGGTTCTGAACGAGGGGCGGACGAACCACTAGATTAGTGCTGCAAGACTCGGGGGGCCGACGACAACGACGACAACGACGACAACAGTGACAACCATGGCAACGGCAAATGCAAGTGGGAATATGGAGGTTGTTTTAGCGACTGGATGAAGCCCAGTTCCAGTGCACGAGCTTTATTGAATAAAACGATGTGCCCCAGTCTAGTCCTCTTCCCTTCACCAGAACGGGAAGCAACAACAGCAGTAGGGAGAGCGCACTCTGTGAGATTGATGTAGCGCTGCGCGCCGGTCGAGGATATGGCGTCGGCCATGAGGTCGTTGGGTGCTTGTTGGCACCCAAAGATTTGGTGGAGAATTGGAGAGAGGCGGAGACCAACAGAACAGGAACGGGAGGGGCCTTGGCGATGAATTAAGGGTAAGGCTAACCTGGATCTGGTATTTTTTGTTAGCGGATGTGTGCTGAGGGATACATTATAGATGATGGATGGATGGATGGATGGGATGGACCCTGAGGCGGAACCCCTAGGCGGACCCTTGGGGCATCTGGTGCCCCTGAGCGAACTGTGAAGCTGGGGCCCTGGGCTGAGCCAGAACCCGGTAGGCTGGACTGGGCTAGGACCCGGCCCCTCAGGAGGAACCACAGGCTTGGGAATTGCGTCAGTGGCCGGACGCGAGTGGAAGGCCTCACCTTGATCTTCTGCACCAACGACACCACCTCGGGCTGGAGATGGGAAACCACCAGCAAGCCCTGGTGAAACAGGAGACAACGGAAACGGCTGCAAAAATAGGTTCGATCGCGTTTGCAAGAGACGCAAGACGCAGATCGAGCAGTAAAATGTGGGCACAAGCCGGTTTTTTATGGGCGGGAGTATGTGGATGGCGGGCCCTGGACCTGGGGGGCGCCTTCTCCTCTTCGTCCTTCTCCGAGTCCTCCTCCACTGTCAATACAACCACTACCATCGCGACCACCACAACCACCACAACCACCACATCTTTTTCCTACTCCTCCTCCATGTTCGCGTTATCCACGCCCATGGCCCAGATCCCCGATCTCGGGTGTATGTTTGCCAGAACCCCCCCGCCCGCCCTGCCGCGCGATAGCAGGTGCCCCGACAAGGTCTGCGATTGGATTTCTTGAGTCTGGATGCTGCGAAAACATCACTCTCATCTATTTTTCGCGCCGACATGACGACACGCAGTGGGGCTTCCACGGTCTCGACCTCAGCGTTGCACCCCCCGCTGCCCTATCAAGACCCCCTGGGGCCAGCGAGTGGCACGGCATGGCATGGCATTGACAAGAACAGCTTTTAAGACTCCTCCTAAACTGACATCACCCCAGCACCAGTTTTCGCCGTCTGTGGCGCCCTGGTCCGCGGCTTACATTCCTTCTAACTAGTCTCTGATTTGCCTCTAAGCGGGGTTCAGACGCAAAGCACACGATGAGACAACAAGCCCTTGGGCTTCCTCGGGCTGCCTTCACAATGGGACCCTTGTCCGCAAGGCAACCTGCCCGACTCACCACATTCACCGCGAGGCAGACCGTTAAGCGCGCGGTGGCAATGTAGATCCCCATAGGACGAGTGAGACAAGAAATGTTTAGTAGTTATTTTCCTCCCTAGCATTGAGCTATTTTTATTTATTTATTTTATTCATTTTATTTATTTTATTTTATTTTATTTTTAATTATTTTTCCTTTTTCGCCTGTTTTGCTGGTGCTGGTGCTGGTGCTGATACTGGGCCTGTGGGGTCAACGAGGCCGCCAAACGTGGTTGAAATGCGAGGCTTGACCAGGAGGGAGCCACCTTCAGCCATGCCACGAAGACCGTTGACCGGGAGCCTCAGACGTGCAATCATGGACGGCGCACCCGCATATGATCCCGCCTCCCGAAGCAGCGGCTGCTGCAGTTGAGTCTGAAATCTTGAATGCGAACCCAACGTTGAATGACTCTTTAGACAAAAGACAGCAACATCGTAGTATTGGACTGATCTGGACTGGCCGCCGGAGCCCCAGCCGGCCCCCTGCAACCCCCCCCCCCCCCCCCCCAAACTGGTGGGTAAGCATCCTTGGGAGCTTATCGATTGACCCCACCATGATGTCATCAGGGTCTTGCTCCCTCTTTGCCTCCCCCAGTTTGCACACCCACCAACACCTGCCAGAACCTGGGATGCATCAATGGGCCTGCCTGGACCCCGAGGCCTCGACCAGATTATGACGCGAAACCCTTTTCTCCTTTCCATCTATCCTAGACACGCCTTCGTGGTTGTGCCGCCTTTTCTTATCCCCCATTTCCACTTTGAACCCAGCTTATGGCCCCGATGACGTCGTTTTCAGCTCATTGGGGTGGAGACGACGAAAAAACACTTGTGCAACCTCGTCTCTCTTTGTTGCCTCGTGTCCCGCTCCTCTTATCCACACTCTTATCCCTGGTGATTTCGGGGACTATCTGAACTAGCTCAGGATGTGGCCTTTGCGCTCTTAACCACCGGGACCGGAAACCGGAAACCGTCCCGAGACGGGCATGTGGGCAACACAATACTTGGATTCGGCCAAAGATAGTCTTAGATGTGCCCCCCGGGAGGTGGGATTGATCTCACACGTGGACCGTAGACGTCAAAGTGGTTTGATGATCGTCGTCGCCTTCACCATAGTTGACATAGGGAATGGGGGTCAATCCACCCCGATTGACGATGGCATCATTGAGAGATCCATAACCGACCGCTCGTCCTTGCTGTTCCCCCTCATGCCCTCGCGGCCTAGAGACGGTTGCCTGAAGTACGGTCAGTTCGTGAGCCCAGGATCCAGCAACGAAGCAGGTGCTGAAGCCCGGTTCAAATTCATGTTTTTCTTGTCCATTGCTTTTGTTGGGACTTGATGACGATGATGGCGGTGGCATTGCGGGCCCAGCCTTGTTCGTGTAACAGGGACTGGGACCATGTGGCATCCCGTTCGTGGTTGGTTAATAGAAAAGGCTCAACCAAGTTTGTCTCTGCAGCCAATGGACGAATTACTGAAAGAAGGGGCTTCAAGTGTCGCAAAGACCAGGGTCAAAGGGAGAGTGCGCTTCACTTGAGGTGGGAGCCCTCTCACCAGGATTCGTCCGGAAGCGCGATGGCATCCAGAAAGACAGTGGCTTGTGGCGCCAATAATGCATCCGAACTAGGCTGACTGTTGGGTTTCAACCCTTTGCAGACCAGGGGCTGTGTACTGGTCTCACCATCAGCCACAAAGGACTGGTTCACAGAATGGCCTGCGTTTTCAGCCAGTGGTATCGATCCGAAATGCATCCAACCTTGACACGGTTATGCGTTGAACAACCTTTTTTTCCCCTTGCAAATATGAATGTAGATCCAAACCCTTTGACATTAAAATAATATGCCTAAGGATTAGGATCGATGCGAAGACGCGTAGTTAGTTTATTCACACGCTACCTGCTCTTGTACAACGATCTACGAGAAACCAGATGTGATGGGACAATCAATTGAGCCGAATGCAAACATTAGCGGGACTAGTTTAACTATGGAAAGCCACCTTATCGGGGACTAAATATCGTGCCACGTGATTGACCATTATAATTGTCGCGGCGACACAGGAGGTTGGAAAATCCGATATGTGAAACACAGAGATCTACAAAGTCAAACTCTAGCCTAGCAAATAGTATCCCTTCCGATAGACTAGCTTTCATTATTGGGGTGAAAGCGGTGCATATATATAGTGGAATTGCCACGAAACATCAGCAACAGGGATGCATCTGAAGATTAGTTGAGGAGTGGCAAGCGGTAACCAAACCAATAGAGACACGGGGGCGCGGTACTCATAGTTAACTGCAACTTGAGAAAGAAGATGCCACCAAATTGAAAACGAACCAAAGCCATAGTTGACAATTCAATTAATTGAATTTCCTCTTCATCGCCATAAGCCATCAGGTTAGAATGCTCATTTGAAGGGTTACGATTGACAAACTCTAGAATAGCTTACCCTAGATTCAGATCAAAGCGCAGAAATTGGACTGAAGATATATTCTATAAACATGAATGGAGGAAGGTCGCTTTAAATAAACATTAATGACAGCTACTGAACTGAGGGAAGGTACATGATATTTACATCATGATACCGTCACATCGACCAGACGTGGTGATATATGTATTTAGCGGACAGGGGTACCTTACTTCGTAACTTTTCCACGACATAAAAAGGTGGGTGATCTGGTCTACTTTCTGCATATCGTCGTAATATATTATTGGCAACTTTGCTGAATATGTAAAGATGAGACATTCGGTCGCATCTGAGCCCCAAATTATCGCCAGTCATAACGGGCTACACCGCGAGTTTGGTAGGGTCACTGCCACAAAACGCCGTGAATTTACGACCCCCATTGGATGTTCGAGTGAATTCATGCACCCGAGACCAAAGTACCGATGAATATCAGGCAAGGGGATGCCACAAAAAGTTTATGCATTTGTTGAAACCGACGATTTCGCCGATATCTCGAAGGGTCATTTCCGCTCCACCATCTGCCAAGCAGGCCAAACAGTGTACGCATGGCGGGGTGTTGAGGGGAGCTCAACTGTGGCACCAATCCAAGATTGTTGGTTGAGACTGAGACACACGGACACGGTGCCGTGAACTGTTGTCATTTCGATTTTGACAAGAAAAGAATGCGAGAACATAAGGACGACCAAGCAAATTGTGTGTAATTTTTTATCCAGCTATAATGAATGGAATTGCATACAGTATCAATCAAGCCAAGGATCTAAAAATACAGAAACCAGCCCGCATTCACGCTCCGGGTGCAGCTGTGACGGTGACGCACCGGCAAGGCAGCAGCAGCACCCACCGCGGGGCATTTTGGGCACTCGGGCACTTGGCCTGTTTGATTCACCGCATCACCGCCAAACAGCAATCACTAAAATCGACTAAAGCCTATTGGATCAGGCGCCACTCAACTTTAGCTTGGGCAACCTGCCTGTGGCTAGGCGGACAAGCAAGCCACCGGGGACCGATTTCAACCGTGGTTTCGCTGGAGTGCTGAGGAGGGGTCGCCTGCTTGCTGTTTGCTGCTTGCCTGCCTCAGGTACTGCCCGTCTCCCCAGCTTAGTTGGGTATGTACCCGACCCGACCACAGCTGCCTGCCTAGAAGCAAACCTCGTGATGCGGCTCTCTTTGTCGACTTCACTCCCCTTTTAAACTCAGAGGCCGCACCGTAATCGACTATCTCTGCATCTTCCTCTCTCTCAACATCTCGCTCTCTCTCGCTCGTTCTGCCGCCGCCCCGGCTCTCCACACTGTGCTCCTCGGTATCCGCGGTGGGCTCATGATCTTGGGCTCCAAGACCGCCTCAGACACGACCCTTCACCATGGATTCCGTCGACGCTGTTGCCGGTGGCCATTTCGGCGCCGCTTTCCAGTTTCCAGATGCCTCTCTCCAGGGACTTTCCGCTCGTTCATCACCGCCCGTAATGGAGTCCGCTATCAAGTTCGATATCCCGCCCGACTGCCGCGACTTCTCCCGGTTTGCCCATCTCCCGGCCGAGATACGCCACCAGATCTGGGAGAACACGCTCTCTACTCCCGGCATGCATTTCCTGAGGATCCAGCCTGAAGACAAGAACCGTACCGGAACCTGGTGGACAAAGAGCACCGCTCCTGTGCATGCTCCCTCCGACAGCAGCGATGACGAAGGGGATACCGACCCCATCTCTCTTGAAGCCAAGAATGAGGTTCGCCCGACGACAGTTCAAAGTGCTAGCCTAGCCCCTCTATATCCATCCCCGAAAGCGGACATCTCGTACTATACCACCCTTAATCAGGAGCTCACCAAGTTGTCCGTTACGTGCAACGAGTCAGCAGCCGTCGTCAAGCGTTTGATGTCCCGACCAGAAGCTCTGAAACTAAACGGAGGCCGAATGATTAGTCTCGACATCTCCTCTGACATCATCTATTTGGAATACGTCCCTCCAGACGTTTTCGAAGACGGATGTCGGTTCACAAAGACACTCGATTGCCCGGGGCTTGAAAAGATCCGCAACATCGCCGTTCGCTACTGCCACAAGTGGTATGAGAAGCATTCTCCCACTCGTTGCTCCGTCTGTGGCCAGATTCACCAGACCCCCGATAGAGTCGCGTATCCGAACCACCTGTACCAGTTCATTTCACAGTATCTGCCAAACCTCGAGCACTTTTACTTTGTCGACTACTTCATCCTGCGCAAGTCCTCTGATGAAGAGATCCAAGTGTGTCCGGAGGCAGAGCCTGTGACTCCGGTGCAGCCAAATGGTTGGTAGAGTCCTGAGTAGTGTCCGTAAACCAAAAACTGACCGTTCGTTAGGCAAAATGCTGAAGGGTAAATTCGAGGGCGGGAATAGGACATATTATGAAGTCAACGGACAAGATTGGACAGTCAAGTCCAAGGTCTTCGAGACTATGTCGTGGCTTCAAGACCGATTTGTCCGATACGCAGAAGCGAGCAAGTTAAACATACACAAAAAACCCACAAATGTCAAATTCAGCGTCTTGGCTTGCGAATGGACGGTAGGGAGATCTTCAGATGCGAACAAGGTTGCTACCACACCAGTCAAAAAAGGCCGTAACAAGCGGGCATTTTGCGAAGAGCATGCAACGTGGAGGAGCCGGCGCTCTCCTCCCCGAAAGGCATCGACTCCGCCAGCAGACCGCCCCCCTGTAGGCTTGGGAGACGCTTTTCAGTTTGTGTTTGGAGCAGAGGGAAAGAACGAGTTCGAGTTTACATTTTCCATGCCTTGAGAGTCAGCAGTTTGGATTCTGGATTGTTCTATTTTGGAGTTTGGGGTTTGGGATTACAGTTTCCAAATCATGTACAACATTACGACGAAACGGCCGCAGAGAGTTGTTTTATTTGTCAGACACAGATTGCGTCTTGATTAGTGGTATTATCGCTGATGGTTTCTAGAATGCTTTAGAGTAGAGTTGTTCTACAACGCCGCCCAAGTTGACTCCGGCGTGGTATCCGCAGTTTCATGAGTCCTTTGTAACCTTAGCTTCCTATGAATCAGAATGCCTTCTATAATAAACATAGGACAAAATCGATTAGTTCGTCCATTTGAAGAGTTGGATGGAATGAGAAATGGCCGATTTTCTGTGAGCTCTGGAAACGTCGATATGCTGCACTTCTCTTGGGTCTGTTTGGTACATGTGATGTGCATTGAATATGACGCCCGCTGTAAATAGGGTCCCTTGCGCCTTTTTGGAAGTGAAAAGAGTGATTTGCAGGAACAAGAATGATTGAATCCAGGTTTCGAACAGACGACCCCGCTTTGCGATGCAATACTGGTTCGCACAAAACCGCAATGTGAAGATTCAACCCCTTGGCTGTTGAGGCAGGGATTTGAAGTTGGCAACTTGGTCAATCTTAATATTCCTCTTGATATTGATGAGGCCAGGCAGATTACAGGATGAGAGGGTTGTCGGCATCGACTCCCATCATGGAAAATTCCACGATCAGGTCTTTCGTCATAGTCGCCACATCCAGGACTCGACCCGGACGCGTTGTCCATAGGCCTTCCACAGAACCCAACTCGTCATTCACTAGAGATCGATATTTTTCGTGGCAGAGAAGACCAGTCCACGCACTTCGACCAGTCCATGAGCTTGGCAGTCCTAGAATGAGGTTCATCTGCGCAAAGATATGGTGAACCAGCTGGCAGAAGATGATAAACTGAGAGGACGCCTCGACGATGTCGACACCGGCGAAAGCCATGGGGGTGCTGCCAATGCGCTCGGTGTCGGGGTCGTTGACGGAGTCGTAGACGATTTTGAGAATCAGCTCGATATGTTTGACGAGCTGCACGAAGCAGGAGATGACAAGGAACATGGTTGGCGAGTCAAGGGTTGCCGAATTCGGTGGGAGGCTACTGGGCGACGATCCGCCGGATGAGGACGGCGATGAAGCGTATTTCGGGATAGATATGGGCAAGGTGCCAATTTGTTTATGCAAGGCCTTGAGGATGGTGAGGAAATGCTGAGCATTCTTCATAAGAGCCTGCACGTTCTCGTATCCACTCATCTCAGGATGGTACAAGCAAATATAGTCCTTGAAACTTGGCTGGACATGAAAACGAGACATGTTCTCCCAGTTCTTGTGGATGTCGGCGTTGAGGTGCGACAACGCCTCAAAGTGCCGGCTAGTCGGTGCAATGACCTGCTGCTCGTCACCTGGCAGCTCGAGTTGTCGCACGCACGGCCAGCTCTCCATGGGGAGGCTCAACTCCTGGGGAGTGCCGAAGCAGAAGGGTGCGCTGCCAGCCATGGTCCAGTCAAAGGCCAACCCGCCGTCGTCCAGCAGCCCATCCAGGAACTGGATCCCCTCAAAGGGGCTGCCCCCAGCCAGGGGCTCAGGCCCAATCGAAGCGCTGACCGGGCCGGAGGCTTTCCGAAGTACCAATTCTTTCTTCGACGGGCGGCCAATCCGGCGCTGCGGACCGGCCTGGCATGCTAAGCCGAGCCGGGTGCATCTCGCACAGGACGCCGAAGCCGCGGTGGGTCGCGTGCAACGGAGTTTCTGCCGGCGACATCGCTCGCAGGCGGAGCGGATCTGGTTGGGATGCGGGACGGACGACGCTGATGGGGCCGGAGGCATGGTTACTTCCAGCGTGTTTAGAGGAGAATTGAAGAAATGAAGGAGAGACGTTGGTCGTGATGGAAGTAAGCCGGGCTTGTCTACTGAGAGTGAACATGAGACCGGGGGCGCTCAGGCGGGACCCGGTTTTGGCCCGTTCGGAGGCTTTTGTGGGGCCTGTTCGGAGGCTTCTTTCCACGTCACGCCAACTTGCACACACCAACGGCTGCCTTGAGAGCTTATGACGGCGGTGCCGCATCATCTGGGTGAATGGATATTCATGCACCAGTTATTTTTATTAGGAGATGTCTATAGTTCTAGAGGATAGTGTACAGGCCGATTTTATACGAAATTTCCGAGATGATGCGTGATAATGACGCAACCCAACCCAGCGTCGTAATGAGCCAACGCTGCCGTATCTTCCCGCTTAAACTTGCTCCTTGTCCACCTTCTTCTCCCGCTTCTCAAGGCCAAACTCGGTGTCCAGTTCTTGTCTCAGCGGGACTTCTTTCTCGAAGATGGAAAGCACAAATGCCAGGCCGCCAAACGCAAGCGAAATCACGTAGACCTTGCGCAGAGCCAACAGGAAGACATGGCGGATCTGGTCCCTAAGCGGGTTCTCGAATTGAACAAGAAACGCCTTCGTGGCGCTTGCGTACGCATCGCCCGATGATAGATGTTGTCGAACGGCCTCGTTGTCAATCATGTGCGCGTACTTCTTCGTGAATGAATTGAAGACGGCGCCGGCAATCGCGACCCCCCAGACCTCTCCGAATGTGCGAACGAAGCACCATGACGATGTTGCGGCGGCCTGGTCAGCTTCATCGGTGGAGGCCTGGAACGCTGGCAAAAGAGTGTTGAGCAAGAGGCCGGATCCGACGGCCGGGATGAATTGGACGAGAACCCAAACATAGGTCCGGCTGTCTTCTTTGAGAATCGCCAGTAGTCCGCCGCCCGCGCTGAGAATAAAGAAGCCAGCAACATGCAAGGCCTTGTATCTGCCATACTTGGAGAGCAGGAGAGCAGAAATTGCAGCACCTGGGACCGCAACCAATGCGACAGGGAGCATCTGCACTCCTGACCTGGACGGGGATGACATCAAGACTGCCTGGAAATACAGCGGCAGGAAAAAGAAGCACCAGAAGGTCAACACCGAGTTGAGAAATGTGTTCAAGTATATGATGCGGGATGTCATTGTAGGGAACAGTCGAAGCGGCATCACAGGCTCTGTAGGAAAGGTCGAGCCCTCGAAGTAAACGAATCCGACCAGACCGGCACATCCAACAATGAGAGGAACCAAAATGCGTGCATCAGTCCAGGATAGATGGGGCCGGCCCAGGTAAGGGCAATGAGAATCGAGATGCTCGAGGCAATCAGGATGGCATTGCCAATGTAGTCAATGCGGCGAAGCTTAGCCATAGTGGACTCTTCGCGGTTCCATTGAAGCTTGATGAAGAGATAGGACGTGAGCATGCCGAGTCCTGCAATGGGGAGGTTAAGGTAAAAGACCTATAGGCTCAGAATTAGTGTGCACATGTATTGTTCCTTGGCGGAAATCGCTTACCCATCTCCATGAGGTTCTCTCCACGATTAAACCGCCTATGACGGGCCCAATTGCGAACCCGATGGTCGCGACCACAAGCAACATGGCGATGTAGTTGCCTCGATACCGCAATGGGACCAGATCCGAGATGATGACATCCCCAGCAACGTTCAACCCGCCGCTCCCGATACCCTGGACAGCCCTGCCGGCGATCAGCATTACTCCGTTACTTGCCCCGCCGCAGATGCCGCTGCCAAGGGCATATGTAGCAAAAATGAAGATCATGACCCGTTGCCGTCCCCAAAGATTGCAAAGCTGGCCAAATAACGGCGGCAAGCATGCGCTGCGTCGCTTGTTAGCAGAGCAGGGGGATGTATGGCCGAAACATGTCGTGCTTACCTCATTAACAAGTAGATGTTGGTGACCCAGATATAGTTGCTCCCAAGGTCTATCTCGGCGACAATGGTGGGGAGAGAAGTGATTACAACGGTGGTTTCCAGGGATATCAAAAGAGTGGAGAAGATGAGGGTGACCATGATCATCCAGAAGCGGTAATCTGATCTGAATTCGTGCTTTTTTTCGACCTGATTAGATGATGGAGTATCGGTTTCGTTGTCCTCCGTCTTTTCCGTAAAAGACCCTGTGTGGTTTGAATTGTCGACTAGGATATTTTGCGAGACCTCCTTTGCAGGCGCAGTGCCGCCATCCTGTTGTGACGGCATTCTTGCCAACAGCTTGAAGAAGGTATAAAGGGAAAGGGAAAAAAAAAAGGAATCGAGAGGATGAAAATGGTTGCAAATATGAGAACTGGAAGGGGTTCAATTTGGGTAAAAAATTATGACAGAACTGGGCTACATTTTTAAATGGGAATAATCAACGCGGAGGTTTTATTTAGGCCGAATGATTGAATGATTTCCGCAAGTGATGTGCGGGCCAGTATCCCGGAGGCTTTTTGCTCCTTGCACGTGGTCAAACATGCAGATGCCCAAGCAAATGGAGCGATCTTTAATGTGGGTGAGATTTAAACGCACTCGCTTCGTTTACTCTTTTCAGGAATGTCCATCTCTGAAGCAGGGTGACATTGGCTGCGGACGAATCGTGGTTGCGGTCGTCTTACGGACTCAACGGCCATGGAAGTAACGTACCACCTCCGCTCGAGTTTTTTCAGTGATCACTCCAGGCAGGACTCGGATCTTTGAGCTTAAAAACAAGGCCTACGACCTAATGAGAGCGTAGTCCGAGGCTCAGAGTCCGAGGCTGCAGGTTTACGCAATACCGGGACCCCGGGGTAACAACACACCGACGCCCTGCGTTGACGTTGAACAAGGGTTCATCATCGTTTATTGAATCGGGACTACAAAACAGGTGATTCCAAGTCAATATAATCAATGTAATGAAAGCCACATTTCGAAACATCCTCCTTCAATCTTCACCCCTAGGTCATTGTTGCCTCCTTCAATTTCTGTACGGAGTAACAGTTTTTCAACCCTCTCGTCATCCCAGTTGTCCTGTATTTTCATGTCTTTGTTGCCATTTCGGAATCTGTCTTGCCAAGTAAGCGAGATCCAGAGCCGTGTTAGGTTGGCTCTCTCACTCTTGGCTCTCGCATTTGCCCCACAGCTCATCAGGGGCTCCAGATAATCCCAGTTCGCGCCTTCAGCCGCCCAGTGAAGTGGCGTTCTTCCATCGCTGTTCCTAGCCTCTATCGAAGCGCCAGTCTCAATAAGCATTTTAACGAGCTCTGCCGATGCTTTAGATGCTGCAGAATGAAGAAGCCAGCTTCCATTCTGCAACTTCGAGTGAATATTTGCATGGAAGTCATTCGTGAGCACTTTCTCCATTGGTGCATTGTTATGTAGCAAAGCCATACGAAAAGCGTTGAAACCATACGCGTCTTGGTCTTCAACACTGGCTCCCGCTTCAATACGTTGCTCAACAACAGCTACTATGTTTCTTGCTATGACTAGAAACAGCGGGGATTTTGGGAGATGATCGCCTATAAAGATCAAGGGCGTGCCTCTCTACCTAGGATCTGCCCCTCTACCAAGAAGTTGACTGACTAGATCAGAGGAGCTTCGGAAAATTGCATACAGAAGTGGCGTTCCCACAGTGGTGGATGTTCTCCGCTTGGCCAAGGCTCCTAGACCCAACATCCAACGGGCACTGTCTGAGTTGGACGCCGGCGTGGCCAAGGTCAATGGCGTCTCACGAGCTAGCGGAGTACACGAGTGTCTGCCATTTTCTCTATGGTTACAATTATGAATTTCTCGTTGCTCCCGCAATGGTGGGTTGAAATTTGCACCCTTGTCAAGAAGCGGTTCGGCGGCAGCCCATTGTCTTACTTCGATTGCGCGTATGAGAGGTTTTCTGTCATCAGTCTCAACTGTAGCATCAGGCGGCATGCCGCTATCTATCAAATACTTAATTATAAAGGAAGATCCGCCAGTTGCAGCCTGTTGAAAGATGTGGGAAATTTTTCAGTTCTCTGTTGCACAAATATCGTCTCCAAACTTGAGACTCACTTTGAAGTTCCGGACGTTGCCAGAACGGACTGCCGCCAGCAACGCTCGATTCACGTCGGCTCCACTTTGTACAAGAATCTCGACAATATCCTTTCTGCCTTCATCTATTGCTACCTAGACTGAAATCTCCGAGGAGGAATTTACGATTGCTCCTACATCAATAAACGTTTGCAAAACTTCAATATTTCCGCCTCGGATGGCTACATCAAGAACTGTAGAGTTTTTGCGCCTCGCATATGGGTCAGCTCCACGGAAAAGGAGTTCCTTTACAATCCCAACAAATCTCCCCTAAATTGCCAGGGAAAATGCATCTGGATAATCGGGATGTTGAAGGTAGGACCTATGACTGCTGACTGTGCTGTGAAAGCAAGAGAGACTTGACCTGCCAAATACGAACAAACCGAGCCCTTTTCCATTGAGAAGCAAGCAGATGGGCTTGATCGAATCTCTTCCGATACAAGATATTCTCTCACGGAAAAGTGCGAGAGTTTGACGTGTACTTCTTGGCCCCGAAGCGTAATTGCAGGCGTAATAAGTCGATAAAGTTGGCACCAGGCAGTATTGAATTTGTATTTTCATTTTAGAATTCAGTATTTTGGCGAATGTTAGATAACTAGAGACAGAACTAATGCTAGAGTGCTGTGCGAGAAACTCCAATGAGGCCATGACGCTTAGTTCTCATTTTTGCGGCAGCTTTCTAAAGTTAACCATTAACAAAGATGTCTTTCTTTCTCTACTTAGTATCTAAATATAATCTTTGACAGCTTCCCAGAAAGCCTGGGGATCTTCGCACATGGGCAGGTGGCCAGTGTTGGGTACAATCTTGAGTTCCGCACCGGTGCTGCCCAAGAGGCCTCTAAATCCATCCATGGCCTTGACCAGGGCGCCTTTGGCGTCGCCTTCGCCAACAACCATCAGGCCAGGGACATTAGAACCGCTCATCTTAGGCTTGAGATCGTACTCCCAGAGGGCAGTGTTGCTATATCTGAAGCCCTCCACACTATTAGCAGCGACCATGTCCGTCATCCACTTGACGGTCTCGGCCTTCTCCATGCTAGCAGGGTGGAACCATCGGCCGACGGTCAGCTCTGCAAGCTTCTTAATGCCGTTTCCACCATCCTCCTCGGCCATGGCAGTTCGGTCCTTCCATGCCTGCGTGTTGGCGGCGCTAGATGTGGCGTTGAAATCGCAGGCAATGAACTTGCCCAAGCGATCGGGTAAGTAAGGGCAAAGTTGAGAGTAGTAGCACCACCCATAGACACACCAATTAGGGCGTGAAGCTTGGTGATTCGCAGAGCGTCGAGGACGGTTCGAAGATCTGCGGCAAGGGTATCGAGGGTAGCAGCAACGGGCGGCTGGGGCACGGCGTGGCGGCCACGGGTATCGTATCGCAGGATACGCAAGTCTGGGCGCTCTCGCTTCAGGATCTCGACAAAAGGATCCCACATATTTAAAGAAGTGAGCAAAGAGTTGCTGAAAGCAACAGTGGGGGCATCTGGCGCAGGGTTGCCCTCCAATCGGTAAGGGATTGAGAGGGAATCCTCAGCAGTGACGTAGGAGAGAACGGCGGCATTGGGGCCGGGGATTGTAGTGTTCTTAGAGTCTGCTGAAGTGAAAGCCGCGGAATCGGGGAGCTTTGCGAGAGACGAGAGCTCACGGGGAGCAGGTCCAAAGACATAAAAGAGAGAGTAAGTTCGTCGGCCCTTGCTGGCGACGTACTTGTCAAAGACCTCGGTTCGCCAGGGAGTATCCATGGACGCCTTGTGCTCTGGTCCGCCCTGGCCGTTCTTCTTGGCATAGTCGTGGAGCGCATAGTAGGTGACCTTGTCCGACTTCTCAAGGTAAGAAGTCTTGAAGACACGAGTGCGCAGCCAGCCTGGAACCTTGGAAAGCATCTCGATGTGCTCCTCAATCAGCCACTTCTGGTACTGCTCTCCAGCTCCCTCAACGTCCTTGAGTGTGATATCGACAAAGGTAGTCTGAAGACCCTCGGCCTCCTCGTTCGTGAGCTTCTCGATGGGGACAAACTCGGGCGCGGCCTTGGTGTGGACCAGGTCAAAGAAGTAGCGCTTGACGTCAACCTGGCCAATAGTCTCGGCCTCTCGGGGGGATCGGTTCGCGCGCAGGGTCAGATATGTCTCGGTCTCGAGGTGCGACATGCACGTCACGTCGTAGGCGGCGAGGAAAGTCGGCTCCAGGCCGTCGGTGGCCTGGTAGCGCAGACCGTTGGTGAAGATCTGAGGCAGACGAAGACGAGTCGGGCCGTGCTCGTTGTTGTACCACTCGTGAAATTGATCCAGAGACAACCCAGACTTGGGCTGCATCGTCACGTAGAGCATTCCTGGTGTGGTCGACATGATGATGTAACCGGGCTTGATCTTGATGGCGGGGTAAATCCGGAGAATGGCAGGGGAGACAGATCTTGAGGGAGCACGAAGAGAAACGGAGGGGAAGCCTCACGGGCTAGCGAGCTATAAGTGCTTCCGCGCCGAGGGCGCCTCCGGAAGAGAGATTTACATGGCAGCGGGTGGAACCGTCAATCATCAATGGCGGCGACGCGATTCGGTTCGGCAAATGGCATCGGGATGTGGAACTTTGTGCGGAACTGTTTAAACATTTACCCCGCAGCTCACCGAACTCACCTTGGAAGTGCCGGCGCTTACCGAGATTCCATTTCCGCTCACCGTGTTGCACTCCACGAATGGTGTGTATTTTATCCTATTCTATTACGCATTCTTTTTCTTCTGTTATTTCGTTAAAGTCCTTGTTACTGTCTTTCAAAACTAAACTAACACAAAACCTATATTACTAACACTTACATTAGCCATTTCCCTTTTAATTTTACCATACTGTTTTCAGCATGTACGGATGCTATTGCCTACTACGATACGCTCGCTACACCCATGTGATGCCCAGTTTTGGCAAGCTTCCAGCCTGGATCTTGGTCTCCCGATAGACTCCATCACCAGCTGTTGCCAGCCGTCAAACTTGGCAATCCCTCTGAAAATTCGACGGGTGTTTCTGGATCAACTATGCGCTTACGCGCCTCCGTGGAATTCCACCTCACCCTCTGTAGTTCATCACCCATCTCCAGTGCACCTAATCACCACCAAATTACTCTCACATTTTCTTCTACCGCCCCATTTTCTCCAACTCCCTTGTAAGACTTTGTTCAAATAATGGATGTGTTTCTCAGAAATTTCCCCCAGGACTTATCCACAGAAAGACTGGAAGAGGCACTCTGTGACTCAATGAGCACGTTGGGGATCGAGGATTGTGTATGCGATAAACCTCGCGGAAAGAATATCGCCTGGATCAAATTTCTCGATGTTTCAGAAGGCCAGAGGTTTCTCGAAAACACGAAAAGATTCGGTCGGCGAGGCCGCACCTACAACATTACCAACCCATACTAGTTCATCAACCCCAAGACGGGCAGAGACACAGCCAAGCTACACATTCTGACCACCCCCGTATATGCTGAGGAAAGCACCCGCCAAATTGACGATCTGACGATATCCCATCTCCGATTCACTCACGAAGAAAGCAATCAATCATCTAGGCGGGGCCCGAAGGCGCAAGCACCGGTGTTCCGCATCACTAGGATCGCCTGTGGCCAAATCATTTTTGCGGGCCAAACAAGACCCTAACCTTTGTCGAAAGATCTGCTACCTCCAATCTTTCATCGGCTAACGTCAAATTGGAGGAACCAATTCTCTCGGTCTCCATCGAAGAAAGTGAGGCAGAAAGTCGCTTGTCTTTCTACCATAACATTATCAAGGATCTCGTGTTTGACAATAAAGACAACTCTCTGACCCTAACTCTCACAGACCCACCAAGAATTCACCAGCGAGAGAAAAATTCATAGAAGCTTCGGTCCAGTAGCACCGCGTTACACATAATTCTCCTTGGACATCTCACCACCACCATATCAGGATCAGTTTGGTTTACCGAATAACACTGGCCGACGAAGGTCAACTTCACGAAGTCATTCGGCTTCTACGGCGCTACGATAGCCTCCCGTGGGTACGCTACCAACCCCCGACAAAGCTGAGTTGCCAGGTTCCGGACAATAGAGAGAATTTCTACGCCAAGACCAAAGCTTTCTTAGATTCAGAGAAGGTGTCTTTTGACCTGCTTTTCCAAGTCGAAGCTCTCGTTCGAAATAGTTATCTGCAACCCGCTGATGGTGAGGCTCTTCTTGAGCTCGTGGATCGTGTCGCAATCGATGCTCAGGAACAGAAAGTGGCGATCCCAATTACAACCGATGCCATGAAACAACTTTTCCGGAGAATGCGCTACGCGCCAAGTCCAGGACAGACCCAAGCACTATGGACATTATCGAACTGATGAGGGACGTCATCGATGCCGAATATAGCGCTCGTGTAGACAACCCTCAGGGAGATCGCATCTGCGGATCCAAGATATCTGGACATCAAGTTTGGGCTCAAAGCAATGGTTACTCCGACGCGAATTCTCCTGAGTGGCCCAGATGCTGAGAGCAAAAACAGGGTTCTGAGGATGTTTCCGGATAATAATGATTTCTTTCTGCGCGTGTCATTCTATGATGAAGATGGTCAAGACCTCTTTCCCAGACCCCAAGTTTCAAATGCGCAGATATTCGATTGGTACAGACAGGTGTTGCGTCATGGCATCTCGATTGCAGGCAGAATGTTTTCTTTCCTCGGGTTTTCGCACTCGTCACTCCGCTCTCGCTCAGCCTGGTTCGTGGCTCTATTCTCCCACCAGGATCTCCAGAAGATGACACGCGACTCCCTTTTATCAGCACTGGGTGATTTCCAGCATATTCGAGTGCCAGCTAAATGTGCTGCGCGTATTGGGAAAGCCTTCTCCGAAACGCCGTACGCTGTTCCTCTAGCTAAGTGCGGGATTCAGATTCGACACATCCCAGATGTCAAGTCTTCCGATCAATCTCGGGTGTTCAGTGATGGTATGGGAACTATTTCCTGGGAGGCATTGGAAGAAATCTGTCCTTACGTTCCCATCAAGTCAGGTGAGCCTACATGTCTTCAAATCCCCATCAATGGATACAAGGGGATGGTATCTCTTGATTCGAGACTGGAGGGCAAGGTCATATGTCTGCGAAAGGAATCGATGATGAAATTTTCCAGCGTCGACCTCGCAGAGCTAGGAATTTGCGACACGGCTTCTAAGCCGCTCCGACTCGTACTTAATCGCCAGATGATCAAGATTCTGGAGGACATGGGGAAGACCAAAGAATGGTTCTTTGACATGCAACAGAAGGCCCTAGACGCACTGCGCACTGTCACTGCCAGCGCATTCAACGCCAAGTCTTTCTTGAAACGCAAAGCAATCGGCGGAAACATGAGCTTTCTATCACTGCTAACACGGCTTGACGAGATGGATATCGACTATCGCCGAGACGACTTCATGATGTCGACTGTTGAACATGTCATTCTCCGGGAGCTTCGGTTGTTGAAACATAAGGCCCAGATACCGATCGATAAAGGTATGACTGTTTTCGGCGTCATGGACGAGACAGGCTTTCTTGATGAAGGCCAAGTCTACGTCGTATATGACAAGACTTGGGGTAAATCCGGCTAACATATCAACGGGCCCTTGGCCGATGGCCGAGTTATCGTCACTAGGTCGCCAGCTCTCCGTCCAGGAGACGTTCGAGTCGTCACGATGGTGACACCGCCGGACGAACATCCACTAAGAGATCTACAAAATTGCGTGGTATTTAGTCAAAAGGGCGCCCGAGATCTTCCGAGTCAGTTGAGTGGAGGAGACCTCGACGGTGATCTATACAACGTGATATGGGATCCTGTAGCAATGCCCAGTAAGATGTTCCCACCAGCAGAGTACCCCCGGATCACGCCCGCGGCGCTCAATCGGCCAGTTACCAGTGACGACATTGCAGACTTTTTTTATCAGCTTCATGGAAAGTGATCTCCTCGGAGTGATTGCGACCCGGCATGTGATTATGGCAGATGCGAAGGAACAAGGGACGCTGGATCATTCATACATATCCCTGGCCACACTTCATTCCACGGCAGTCGACTTCTCGAAGACGGGCATACCGGTAGCTTATACCCAGCTTCCTCGACCCCCACGCTATCGCCCCGATTTGTAAGTCATTCCGCTCTCCGTGGCCGGGGTTCGAGTTAAACAAGAGCTAATGCAGCCTTCCTAGCCTTGCTACGGCACCACAGATAAGTATTGCCGACGCAGGACATATTGGCTTCATCAAGGGTGAAGAAGACACGGATGATGACGACATTCTGGCCAGCTCGAGGTACAAGTACTACAAGTCGGAGAAGATACTGGCCGCTTGTACCGGGAAATCAACGAGAATAAGATTTGGCATGAGAGTGTGAATCGCAGCATTGCTGTCGAGGGCCCATCCACGTGGGATCAGCTGCTCGGGTTGGTGGAAGACAAAGTTGGCCAGTACAACCTCGCCGTGGACTGGGAGCGTAGATTCAAGGAGGCTTGGAAGCTTCGGAACCAGTAAGTCAATTATTGGTAACTGTGACAATCATATGCTAATTCCAACGACGTGTAGATATGACGCTTCTATTAGTGGGCTCATGAACGATTTTTCGGAGAAGCCCAGAACGTCTCTGACGGAGGTGGAAGTATTTTGTGGCTTCATTCTCAACCGGAGAGGTGCGCAGACTCGAAGACAACGTGATGCATCCATCATACTGAAGGAGGAGATCGACCGTGTCACATCATGGATGTGCAAACTACCTCGCGACCGTGGCAGGGATCACAGGGGTGAGGCGTCAGGGACCGATGTGGCTCGTGGAGCCGAGGCTGTAATTGAGCTATGCTAGGCATGTGTGGCCATCGGCTGTATCACAGATCCCAGCGCTTCTGGGTCGTACCATGGTACTGGAACGCTCAAGAGCTCCCGAGTACTGGCTGCGAGCTGTCTTGTCAAGGAACTCAACGCTTTTGTTGAATGTTTGAGGACGGGTTCTGAGGGCGGTGGTAACGGTGTAGGGTGAGGCTGAAACTGGACTGTATCGTTGATGTTCAGATGATTTTGTTGGCGGGTGCCACATCAAGACATTGTACCTGATAGGTTTGCGATCTCGGTAGTAGATGGCGGCTGAATTGTCTCTGGATTGAACTGATTACGTGGAAGTCCTACAGGGTTGGTGGAAAGGTACAAGTAGGACTCCGTCTCGTGGGGGTAACACAGCAGCTTCGTCCTACTCAAGGCTACAGTAGATGCAGTGCAACACTGTTTTAACGAGTCCCTATTGCACCTGTTGCACAAGCTTCCCGCAAGTCCCTTTCACTCCTTCACTAGCATTATCTAATTGCTCCTAAACTCATCGACTGCCGGAAACTCTGTCGCTCCTCGATCCAGACTGTTCTGCTCACGCCGTGCTGGTAACCTACCCTATACCTCTTCGTCGGAGTTCCCACGCATAATCGTGGTGGAGCTGAAAGATCGGCTAGGCCCAGGCCGCTAGCATTATCCTTGACTCGCTGAATTCGTGTTCGACGACGGTGAATCTCCGTGCTGCCTGTGTCAGAGAGCTTCGGGCTTCTCCATTTACGTATCCATCGCGGCGTTGTTTGCCACCGCAGTATTTGGCGCATCGCGGCGCCGCATCAATCAATTGCCGCATCGCACTGCATCCCCAAGGCGGGCGACAGATCGATCTTACTACAAACACAGAGTCACGTCACATTGAGTCTTCGCTGTCCAACTTTCACATGATCGATGCTTGGCGGGGTTAGCTCAACTCAGCGCTAAACGTTCTTTATCCGCCTGATTATACGTAAATCTGGAAGCGCCTCAGCCTCATTGGATGTGAGCAGTCAGCGCATCGTCTGACTGTGTCCAAAGGGCCTTTGCTACCTGTCTTTCTTGGAAACTTTTTTCGTTGGCCCTTTGCCATCATCTTATTTTGACCACCAAGGCCCAACGTCTTCTACCGCCACTTTGGGAGACAGAGACCCTCTCGTATGACCTCGTTCTCGCCCAGATAAAGATGCCTGCGGGCCGGCTATGAGAAGTCTGGCGGCCTCTGGCGGCGTGTCTCGATATTGCAACGCCCGATATCTCAGAGTACTCGTGCTCACTGGAAGAGCCTGCGAAACTGGTGACGATGGCTGCAGACAGGGTGAGACGTCTGCTGCAACAGCGGGTGTTGGGTGAAACATCGAGCTCCACGCAAGCTCAGGATGCCACCACGATGTCATCGGTCAACGAACAAATTGAGCCCGGTACACCACCTGGCGGGGAGTCGAGCAAGCAAATGGGTAATGAGGACTGCACCGTCCAGGGCTTGACCACCTTGATCGCGCTGTCGAGCCGCCATGAGCGGTTTGCGGGCGGCGCCAACAATGCTCTCGGGCGCATCCTCGAGCTGCCGATGGAGTTACAGTTCATGATTCTGCGATATCTCAACTTTGGCGATCTGGAGCGCCTTCGAAGGACATGCCACTTCTTCAGGAATAAAATCACCAAACCTATGATCCGAGATCTCTTTCCCAGCCTCAAGTACGAGCTGTTGTCAACTTGCTACCGGTGTCTCAACTATGACCCGATACGGGGCCGCCTGGTGAGAGCGGAGGAGACGGATGAGCGGTATCCTTTCGCCAACGAATGTGTTGACTGTGTCGTGAAGGGAAAGGGTTTCATGGTTGGGAAAAAGGTGACGATGGGAGACTTTACAGCCTCGTGGATATGTCGGTGGTGCGGTCATCCGATCTCGTTCGACGGAGCATGGAACCAACCCGAGTTCCATTATCGTTGTTACAAGCGGTTTCACCAAGTCCTATTCTACTTCTTTCTTGTGGGATGCGCCCAGTGGGTGTTTACCATCGTTGGATCGGCGTTATGTTGGAGTTTCTTTCGCAAGGACACGATAGTCCTGGCACCGACGATTGTAAGGCTCTTTTTATCTAACCCCTCTCAACAGCAATCGATGGAGAGTTTGAAGATGATTGGGACTAACTCTGTCAGATCAACTTCTTCATGGCCCTTTGGATATTTTGTTTGACTTTGGTAAGGAACGAGGAGATGAGGACCTACCACTTTACGTTGTTCCTGGAGTTGGCCATCTTAGGCCTTTGGGTACCTCCTCTCCTTACTGTCATCAAGCACGGAACAGAAGCATCAGGGGGCTTCCCAAAGTCAGATATTGCAACGTTGACGTTTGTTGCCTTCAACATGTAAGCTGAATCTTGATCTGATTTCTCGACAAGATTCGTTTGCTAACTCAAAGCAGGCTGTTCCGCGTCTTCAACTCCATTGGCAACTTGATCCTTGTGTCCGAGTTCAGGCTCTGGCGGCGCCGTCGCCCCAACCTGTCACTTCTCCCTCGGATTCTGTACAAGATCTGTGCCGTGTTGGTCTTCTGGACGTATCCACAGAGTGTTGAACAAGTCTATCCGGGGAAATGGTGGTTTACGCGCCGTAGAGAACACTGGCAAGTCTGACTTGCAAAGTCAACGAAGTGGAGACGGAAGACTGTGATTGTCCCGTTCAGGTAAAAGGGGGCCGGGCCAGCACAAGATCCGCATGCACACTACTGCACTCCAATACATAGTACGGACAACGGGAGTGGATTCTGGGGTAAAGCGCCGGAAACATGGAGGATTCAGGTTTTTCTTCTCTGACACGAAGCATAATCCATCACATCACAGTACATACGTAGCGAGTTTGGGCAAGCGCATTTCGCCCAATGCTTTGACGGATTTTCATTGAGTTTACAACTTTTAGGATAGACAGGCCGACATGTGGCCGCTAGTCATTTCTCTTAGGACATATGTGCACATAGAAACTAGAAGAGTGATATGACCTCGCACTACTGAGCTGGACCTGAGTCTGATCCATTGTGGCGCGGTGATGGGAGATTGGCATTCGTTGATGGGGAAGAAGACTCTTTCACTTCACTGGTAGATGTGTTAGTGAGCCCTCAAATCGGCTGACTGGCTCGAGATGGTCGCGAAGGAAGCTCAAGTAGGGGCTGGCCCTTTGCCCATGTTTCATGGAGGGCATCCAATTTCATGACCCTTGGCTGGGGAGATTACGTCGAGAGTGTTGTTGAGGTTCTAGGGTTGAAAACTCTTCATGGGCGAGGCGCCCAGGCTTTCAGCTCCCAGGCATTCACGATGATGAGCTGAAACCTCGACCTCAGGTCCTCTGGATGGGCGCTTCTGAGAGACGACTAGCAGCTTTGGGGGTCACGAAGCCCGTGACGGCGAGCGGCAGGTCGAGTAATGGCGTTTCTGAGCCCCTGCTTGGAGAGTGTTGGAGAGACGACGTGTTTCGGTTTCCCCCCGGGGTCTGGCCAAGCAGAAGGAGGACCGGCGCTTTCAAGCCCCACGGAAATACGGAGTTTTGTGAAGGCCGTACGTGGTCGATCCTTGCGAGCTCCGCGCCCGGTCGCCGTGCAATAATTGGATGCTCTCGTGTTCTTGGTGTCCTCATCCCATGGCTCCCCCGTGCCGAGCATGCCGCCCAACGGTACCTGCACATGAAGCCGACGGACGTCCCGCCAGTCCTACGGGCTGTTACAGCGGAGGGACCGGATGCGTGTAGCTCCCGCGCCGGCTTGCGCCCTGACTGGGCCTTCTGCGAGCATCCTCCGCGGAGGAGTGGTGGTGTTTAACTTGTTATCTGGGATTGCGCAATCAGACTCTTGACCAGTGACGGCACTGACTCCGTGACTGCATCGTCTAGACCGCCGTTACGCTTGTCTGAGCACAGTCAAGGCGAATAACAGAGCTGTGGGTATTCGCAAGGGTGACTCTGGGTTGAAAGTGTATGGGGAAGTCCCCAGAACGACGTCCCGCAAAGATGGGGTTTGGTGGGCTTCTGCATGACTGGGACCGGGTAGGAAGTCGGCATTTCCCCTCGTTTACCTGTTGCCAACAATGATACGTCTGGACTCGCTGACCAGTGATAAAGAAAGAGACTCTTATATCCAATACTGCCGGTCAGCGGGGCTTAGTTTCATAAAACAATGAGTTGTGATTATCCGCCTGCACAACCACGAATGCGAATTCGAAGACGGACTACAAGCCAACTCACTGTCATCGTCTGCTAGGTCGGGCACAGGCAATTAAAAAAAAAAAATCAAATAAGAATAGGCTCGTGAAAGATATAGCATGGACCAATGTCACCAAGCAATTAAACTAAAGTGCTTTGATGGCGGCGCTGAGTGTGTACGAGCTTGGATGGATTCTGGCATGTCCGTAATTACGACGGCCATCACCAAAAACGAGGTGAGGAGGTACGTACCCAGGTACCATGCCAGAACGTCCTCCAAAACATGCATCACGTGATGTTACTTTCGGACTTATTTTGACCCGAACCCCATTTGACCCCAATGCCAAGAAAAACAAGTACCGAATAATGGTTCGATTTGCCACACCTGATTGGTTGCCCACTTCACCAACTGCAGGCCAAAGTGCGGAGCCGCGTTTTGGCGGATACTAGCGGGTGCTTCGGAGCCGCAGCCACGACGTCTGCCCGTTCCCCTCATTTTGGGATCTTTTTGCTTGTAGCTTCGTCTCAGTGCAGGCGGCGCGCAGCGTGCAGTTGCAGTCTGCTGGGGTGCTTTAGGGGATACACGGCGCTGATGGGGGAACGGGTCTCAAGTCCCATCAGGCCTTAGGCGTCGAGGCCCATGGTGCCATGGGATGGAGTCCCCATTGCGCACCACGCCGCGCTCCAGCCCAGTAGTGCTGGCACATCTAATGAGTCAAGTAATAAAAACTCCTGGGGTGGATTGTGGGTGTGCAGACAGAGAAATGGGGAAATAAACAAGCCAGGGACGATCGAGAGAAGGGGGTTGGAAGAGAAGAGGAAAAAAAAAAAAAATGAGAGGAGCAGAGACGGATGCCGGCAGATTGTTGTTGTTGTTGTTGTTTTTGTCGTTGTTGTTATGATTGTTGTGAAAGAGGCCCTTAGATGGATGGGGGTTACCATCAACGATGCAGCTTGGCATTTACGAGAGAGTGGGAGACTCCCCACGTAAATACCCACTCAGCAGCCAACGGAGAAATGGGTTTCTAACTGCACGACTCAACCCGCTGCTGGCAGCGTCAGAGTGTAACCCAAACACCGTCGACTGAATTTGATACGCCTGCTTCGAGACACGAGAGCAAACGGGTGTGTGTGTATTCGTACTCTGTAAAGTAACTGTGTGTACGTACGCCAACGACTCTCCTTGGCAGGAAAGCAAAAGTTGGAGAAGCGCTACTGTCATTGCAGGAAAAATGCTTCACTCCGTAGCATTTCCTTGCACACACGATAATCACGTCAAGATTCTCGCAGCCGTCCAATGTCCATCATTCGTACGCCCGCATTCCTGCTGCTACACACCATCAACACGCAACTGCCTTTCCCGCTTTCTATGCGATTTGCCCTCCCCTTCTGCCACGTTGCGGTGCTGCCTCAATGGGCCTCTTTCTATCAAAACCCCTCGCCGTAACCGGATGCGGACCCGAAGGTTTGCTTCTGGGGAACCCAGGTCCCCTTCGCAGAGCCAACCACCATTGCAAAGCTGCGCAAGCATCAAGCATCCAGCACCGCCTGCATCGTAGACTCTCGCATGCACGGGCAATTGGGCTCCTCCGAAGCCCCGCGCGTCGAAGGAGAAGCTGGCTCTAGATTCGCTAGATGGCCCAAGATGTCCGTTTTCCCCAGATGGTTTCTCCTGTCATCCAGTGTCACGTTCGCATATCACCTGGCTCTAGACGTGCTCCTCCGCCCAGCTTCCCCTCACGCAAAGTCCGCCTGGCCTGTCACCAAGCAACCCCTTCCTTGGCCTTCCCAACGCCTCCTCCACACCAACTGCAGCTCTTTTGAGAGGCGCTGCATCTCTATCCAACCCTTTCGTCTTCCATCCGGCCAACCGAACAGTCCTTGGACTCTTTTAGGATCCTGGGGATGCCCCTTGGCGTCTCATGGCGTACTCCCAGATCCCCAACAACAACGTCCATTCCGGGGGCCCCATGGCCCCAATTAGGGTTCCCGTCTCTTGGTCTCCGCACCCAGTGCGACGGTGAGGCTTAGGGGTCTTTTTTTTCTTCTTTTTTTTCCCTTCTCCTCTGCTTGCTGCCCGGCGTGCATCCTCTTGGCTTGACTTGCGAGACGTGCTTCACTGGCTTGCCTTCTTCGCCGGGCGAAGGGATGGTGTGGAGATTCTGGGGACTCCAACTTTCGTGAGCTAGTGTTCGTCCCCCGCAACATGACGACGGGGAAAGGCCAGGCAAGGCCAGGCAAGGCCAGGCTAGAGCCCCCCAATGGTGGATCATACCCCAGTCATTGCGGTCGTAGTTGCATTGGTGGCCACTCCTTGTTTCCACTATCCAGGACAGTGTGTGTGGTTGCCCGGGCTCTCTTCCCCCCATCCCTATCCCCATCCCCATCCCCATCCCCCATCTAAGCCATCTAAGCCATCTAAGCCATCTACCTAGCGACCTGGTAGACTAGCACGCACTAAAGCGCATACTCCGTGCTCCACGCCTTTGATGAATCCCAGACACTGGGTTCAGGCCGGCACATGCGCACCCTCGCGCCTTGACTCGTTACGGACAGACCGCACCAATGCACGCCCCCTACGGACAGGCGGCGCTGGGGCGATCGCCCCCCCCAGACTTCTCCTCCCCTTGCCCTAGTGGTGGAGATCTCGCCTAAGTCTGGGGAAGCTATGATGAACTTGGGAGAGTCAGCAGAAGTGAGGGCGCATGGGACCGGAGCAAAGGGTGGCGCCTACTTCCGTGCCAATCTGGGGGACTTGGGGGACCAAGCCCTAGACTCTCACGATGCCAATGGCCTGATATAAGTCTGCCCCGTCCTGTCCTTGTTTCGACCTGCTTCTTGCATTGGCTGGTTTACTCATACAAGCACCCAAGATACCCTTCCCCATCCCCCAGAAGTCGGGTCATTCAATCTCAGTCTTCCATCTTTGATCTTAATTCCTTGTATTTCACCCTCCTCCTGGTCAACCGCATACCGCATCTTGGCGAATACCACATTGCATCTTCCCTTCTTCACCTACTACATCGCGTCGCCCTCCTCTCTTCGCAATGGCTACCACCGAGCACTCCGAGCTTGACACCAAGCACAACGGCAATGGAAACGGCACCTACGACCCCGAGTCCAACCGCATGGAGGCCCTCAAGCAGTTCCGCTCTGCTGCCAGCGTGTCCATGAGCCCCGAGCTGTTTGAGAAGCTTTACCTCTCTCCTCCCAACGCCGTCAAGGGCGAGCTTCGACAGACCTTTGGTAACCCTACTCCGATGTACGTCGTCGACCCCTGAATTTTTTTCCCCCGTCGACTTGCCAAAAAGCAAGTCCGTCACGCACTCAGAGAGTTGGTGGCTGACACATATCCAATAGCGCCCTGGTTGGCTTCCTCCTCGCCTTCACTCCTCTGTCCTGCGATCTCATGGCCTGGCGAGGTGCCGGCGGCAGCGGTGCTGCCTCCAAGTATGTCTCACCTCCCATCAGCTAGGCGGCCGTGCGATCGATACTAACATCACATCTTTAGCGGCCCTTACATCTTCATGGGTGGTCTTCTCATGCTCGTCGGCGGTATCCTTGAGTGGGTTCTCGGTAACAGCTTCCCTGCTACCGTCTTCTGCACCTTCGGCGGTTTCTGGTTCTCCTACGGCGCTACCCTCATCCCCGCCTTCGCCTCCTTCGCTTCCTATGCTCCCGCGGATGCAAAGTCTGCTGCCGAGGGCCTCACCACCACTGGCTGGAACGCTAGCTTCGGTAAGTCTCAACAAAAACAAACAAAAACACTCATCGCCGTGGCCCGAACCTAAACACTAACCTCGATAAGGTTTCTGGCTCCTCTTCATGGGTGTCCTGACTTTCATCTTCCTCATCTGCTCTCTCCGAACCAACGTCGTCTTCGTCACTATCTTCCTCAGCTTGATGATCTGCTTCTTCATGCTGACTGCTGGTTTCTGGGCCCTGGCTGCCGACTACACTGGCAACGCTGCTCTTGCCAACAAGCTCATCATCGTATGTCTCACACGCGTCTTCAAGATTTGATTCACAAGCATGTCTAACATTTTTCAACAGGGTGGTGGCGCCTGTGGTTTTGTTTGCTGTCTCGCAGGCTGGTACATCCTCCTTGCCATCCTTCTCGCCATTGTCGACTTCCCCATCCAGATCCCCGTTGGCGACCTGTCCAGCGTCATCAAGGGCAAGAGCGACAAGGAACGCAAGGATTAAATCAATCACCTATTATTACCACACGTGGAGAACGGAGAGACCCGAGAGTAGTCCCACCGTCCGGGTTGTTTACTTGAGGCGTTGGCGAAGGCGTTGTACCAGTCAACGGTTGGGTCTGGTGGCTTTTTGATGGAAATCTCGACCGCTCAAGCCGATCGAGATGGGGCTTCTTTTGATTATCGGCCAGTTGTCGATGGCTAATGTAGGATTTACATATGGAGAGCAAAATGCGATATATATTTGGGACATGATGAGACCAACCCCATGCTCCTGTGACGTTCTGTACCCTCCAAATACTCAGATGATGACCTTTGCATTGTCTGAAATGGTGTTTTCACTCACTTCAGGTTGGGACCCTGCTATTGGTGGAAGACGACGCGTCTGCATATTTAGCTGAGTCGGGCAAGGTTGGGTGGCGGACTAAGCCTTGTTTTTTTTGCATTCTGGCCTGCCGGAAATAATTGCCCAAAATGGAAATTAGCATGCACCTGGAGAGTGAAGCCCCAAAATAGTTACGCTGTTTACAACCCTGATGGCTTGATTCTCTAGATTCAAATGGAGAAAACTCTCCATTGAAAAATTTGTTCTACTTATTTTATTCAATCGGGGAAGAAAAGGAAAGAGCGCGAGGACCTAGCCGAGCGGTGTGAGTGAAACCGAGATGGCGAAACAGCGGTTGATTGAGTGCTTCCTTTTTTGAGCTGTGCTGGTATGTCACTGACCCTGCCTCTGCAGGCGATCTGCCCATGATCGAGATGAGATCTGTGCCTTGCATGGCCGCCACTCGACACGGAGGTCTCGGCCTCCATTGAGGCAACGGGTGATTTGTCGTACACGCGTGATAGTTTTTTTTCCTGAGCATCGTAAACTTTGAAAAGACAAAAAGGAGACACGAGTAAATGTGGCGTGAGTTGTCATGCAAAGGTTGCCACCGTAGCAACCATGTAGGGGCGTGCGTGCCTACACCGGTAGAAAAGAATTGCAATACAAACAGAAACAAATACAAAGCACCCAGTCAGTAAGTAACGTCATTATGCCTAGGTGGCCCATATCTCCGCGTTCTTGTTTTCAGCCATGCAGTGGCACATGCATCTGTTCTCAATCTGGACCTGGATCCCAGGACTTGACGAGGACGCTAACAGCCCGATTCTCGGATGCTTCCCCACACGGCCCGCCGAGCCTCCACTGTTGGGCCTGGGTCTGGATGAACTCATGGCTTGTGCAGGGATCTATCGCTAGATCTGAAAGCCCTGGTGGACTGTTCTGTCCTTGGTTCATCGTGTTGCGTTGGCCGTGGGCGAAAATGTCAGATTCGGGAAAAATTACTTGAATCGTCGACTTTGTGCGGGTAAAATGGGGATGGGCCGGCGACCCCAATCTTTAGCCTCAATTTTCCCCGCAGGCACCGTGTTGGAGTCTTGGAGAAGCACTCCTCATGTTCGATGGCGGGGCTTCCAAAGGCTGTTATAGATTATCAGGGGAGGACACATATTTAAGGTTGTATTATGTGATCCAGTGATGTAATTTGGGTATTCGTGGGTTTGAAAGAGAGACACCAGAGTGCGATGAAAATCTCGAGTGTCTACCTAGGCAGATAACGCAAGGACCTCCAGCTAGAAACACTGACTCCTTGAAGGTATCTGCTTCAGCATACACCCTGGCTTCAGCATACACCCTGGGAAACCTCTCTTGATTTAAACAGTTTTCTCTAAATAAAGGGATAATATCTTCAAATAATCCATGCTTTGACAAGGTCTTTTTCGCCACCTTATTGGTCTTGTGGAGTGCAATGTCAGCCGCATCGCGGATCGACCCGAACCATGTGCCAGCGGCACGACACCCCTTGACTAAGAAAGGTACGTATTTGAGGATATGAGTAATGAATAAATTCAACAAGTAGAATCGATTGGTTGTTCATATATTCATGGAAAGGTCACTTGCGAATAACTAGAACACAGCACTTGGTCAATAAGCATAGGGCTGGACGTGGCGCCACAGTTCTGTCACTCCCTCGCCCGTTCCGTTAGCCTTGATTTTATTATAAGAACAAGAGCGTGTCCTAGAAACGATCGCGGGGCTTTCTGTCGAAGCAATTGAATCATCGCCAGCCGTGAATCAGTGATGGTAAGAGAGGTGAACAGTGAGTTGATCACCAAGTCAGCTTGGTTTCTGGATGAGAAATTACTCACAAAACCCTAATCAAGCAATAAAAGGCCTTCTCTGCAAACCTAATGTATTAAGAAGTTGGAAAATGCTGGCTTGGGTTCAAGTCCTGTCAAGTCCATGTCTGTGATGCGAGGGGAGGTTCATGAGGATTGCATGGCGATGGTGTCACGAAGCATGATTGCCATTCTCCTGACGAATATGATTATAATTCAACGCTGCCTATCTGACTCATGATTTGACCGTGTATTCTTGTCAGATATTTGCGGAAAAGGAATATCACGAGCCTCGAGGTTGCAATCCACAGCGCTCTGCTCATGAACTTGGAGAATCCATCCCACTAGTAGTAGCTATATGCACTCGTGAAGCCGCCGACATTAGAAGCTCTAAATGCAGTGGAAACAAGATAGATACACGAGAGAAACGGTCCCTTTAGCTCGCAAGAGCCAAAATCATAACCTTCAATACCCACTCTACAATGGCAGAACATGATCCGCGGTCAATGTCGAACAGCTTAAGCACACGGCTTCTTGAGTGGTCTGGACAATGGAACACTTGATGTGCTGAGATGTTCCTCTACTCACTATGTAATACTTGTTATCCTTGGAGCGTTCTCGACAATCCTTATTCAGAACGCCACGTGGGATAAGGAGACACTGGCAGATACACTCGAACATGATACGACAGACAACTAGATTCATGTTTTACTTCTGCAGTGAATTTAGGACTCATCTATTAATATAAAAATGCCAAGAAACAAGAACAATCACCTAGTCTGCAGACCTGATGTCCCTTCCGGGAACTAGAAAAGTCGTGACAGCGCACTGGAAGTCGAGCGGTCCTGTTAGAACTCAAGAACCAAGGATACAGTTCGGGTATCATTCCATTCGGTCCTTTACTTGCCTCTCATCCTAAATTTTCTTTGGGAAAGAGGAGGACCATGCGTGTTCCCGCTGTCAATCCTTGCATGTTCAGTGCTCCCTTACTTCAAGATTTGCCAAGATTTATCATAGTGTTCTTGTGTATTGAGTGTTCACAGATGTGCCCATAATTCACAGCAATGTGCTTAGCCATTGAATCATGAAGATGAGGACGGGGGAGCATTATTTCGTTGGCTACTTCTTCTTCCTTCCCTCGTTGTGATCATGTCTCCCCTTGACTCTCAACACAATAACCTTGCACCTCTCATCGACTACCAACATCACAACCGAGAGACAAGGATATCTATTGAGCCCTGTACGATACAAGAGTCTACTCTTTGAAGTCACCAGACTCTCGACCAGGAGTCGTGCTAGGAGTCTCGGCAACTCATTGTGGGTTACCACTAGCCATCGCAGCTTGACATTTACTGACACATTTAGTTTCCAGATTTCCAGACTCTACTAATCTTATTGCGATAAGATAGTGGTCTTGGATCAAAGACACAGAAAATGGACAAGGGGATTTTTCCCTTTCAGTCTCTTCCCGGAGAAATCAGAAATGCCATCTGGGAGCTCGCGCTGGATCACCCCCGTGTGGTTTCATTTGTCCCGGATTGGTGCTTCCCTGACAATGTGAGGAAGAAAAAGTCACTGATCTCCCCTCCAGCCCTTATGTATGTTTGCAGAGAGTCTCGATCAATCGCGAAACTGGTCTACGTGAACATCAACCGAGATCCCCTGACAGCACCCGTCTATGTCAACCCCAACGTCGACAAAGTCTATGTTGCTTGTTGGGATCCTCACTTTAACTTTGACGAATTGTCTGACCTGGATTTGAGCCGTGTCAAGGCCCTTGCAGTCATGTATGATGACCTTGGGTTGGCTCCTGACGATGCAAATTCGCGGCAGCTTGTTCGTGGTCTTCAACATGGGCGAATCAACCCTGCTGACCCTCACAACTTCCACCGGCGTCAAGAAAGAGCGCTTGGGTCCTGGATTCCTGGATCAATCGATTTCTGCCGATCAGTCGAGCTGCTGTTGGGTTATGCCAACGGTGATGCTGTGGATGAGCTGGTGGTCCTGGTTTCGCCACCCCTGACCAAGAGGATTGATCCTGTTCGGGTTGATATCCAGCTAGTTTCATCTCAAACAACAAGGAACCATCAAAAGCCGGGATTTGAGGAGCTGGAGCAATTTCTCTCCTCGGCCCTCTTCCGCTCTGTGTTTCTCGACGTGGGCGAGGACGAAGCGCAGGAAGAGCTAATCACGGACTTCCTGACCGTCCGCACAGAGTTCGCAACGGCAACACCGTTGCCAGCCTGGCGATTGCCAGAAGGATACCCATCAGATATCCCCAAATTTGTTGGCGAATGCGGAAGCCAGTCGGTATATATCAGAGCGCCAAGGAATATTTTTGGCTATCACCTGTATTCCAAAGTTCGACTCTATGAGACCCTACAACCCGAATGCAACCTCCTCGAGACAGGATCCGAGATCCTGCTCGACTGGAACCAGCTAGTGGGCACGGGGTTTAGTGTGATGACGATTCCGAATCTTGTTGTTAGGAAGATTCGGTACAATGGTTTCCCGATTGTCCAATTTCTTGAAGCCCGGGCTGCCTACGGAGTTGACACGGTGATTTGGAAGGTGTAGCTTGGACAACAGTGAATTTGCAAAAGACTTGGTATCGGATTTTCTAACATGTATGAGCATTGTATCAAGCTTGATGTCTGGGAGAGGCGGGTTGATTGATGGAATGAGTTGTTCGCAAGGGATAGGGAAACGGTGTTAGGTTTGCTTGTGACAAGATTCTAGATTACCACGCTTTTCGTAGCGACTATGAGCTATATGGGTCGTTGAGAATCTTAGTGTTCAATATGGATAGACGATACTTCTAGTCTAATCACGAGGATTTGTTCACGGATGTTTTCAAGGCTCAGTTGATGAGGTGTGGTGATCTGGCGTTTCTTACCGTAAATATTTCCCCTAACCAACCTCCTTCTTGCGCACCGTTTTCATGAATATGCGACGCCGTAAATGAACCATGAGATATGAGTGAAACAGTGTACAGATCACCAGATACTGACTACGACTGAGCCCTGCATGTCTGTCCATCGTGCATGTTCTGGTCCTTCGACATGAACGCTGTGGTCAGCGGGCTTTCAGATCATGCACACTCGAAGGGGCACATTCCAACCTCCGGTGTCCAAATACGGTCATTTTTCGGCAAATAGAAACTCAGGTATGGTTTCAAATGGGATCGCGACCCGAAAATACGTGTGCGGTAGGCTGAGTCAGTGCAGCGTACATCGAACGATGCGGGTTCTGGACCGGTGAAAAAACAGAAATGCATTGTCATTCTGTCTTGCATGATATTCGTCCTTATTCGAATGCCGTAAAGGTGCGACGACAGAAGACCGCACAGGCTCGAGGCTTGATTGAAACATTGGCTGGTACCAACAGCAGTGGTGACCCAGCCGCGAAGCTGCGCGAGAAGCTTGGGTTCTGATATGTCATTTAGTCCATTACATCTACTATGCCATTTTAAAAAGTCTAGGACGTCATTCATTATTGTCGGGAACTCCAGAATGTGTCGTTTGGGGGTCTAGACGTCGCGCAGTGATGGAATGAGGAGCAGACATCGCGTGAACTGATTCATTTTCAGCTGCGCATCTCAAACTGTTTGAGGTCCCATTTGAGGCTTGCTGCTGGCAACGAACGGCAGAGAGAAATACAATGAGCACAACCATCGGTCTGGTCAAGCCTTGTTTGGGGCTGCGCAGCCTCTTGCGCCCACCGCACAAATTGCCCACACTACACCTACACTCCTGCCGCCCTCTTTCTTTTACTCGTCCTCAATCCAAGCACAGTAGATCTGTAGTCACCATCAACACAAGGTTCAATGGCGTGGCGAATGAGCTGGCCTCTCTTCGTTCGCATTCCAGGTACAAGGAACCATCGCCGCGCTAGACGGGTCTCATGTGGATCGATACAGTTCGGGACACTTCAGTTCCCCGACACAAGACACAGCTCGCTAAACGCCCAAATAAGGCAGAAGAGGAAAAAAAAAGAAAGAAAAAAAAAGGCCAAAGAAATACATGGTCAAACGCCAAGCACGAGGGCTTGGTTAGGCGAGCGAAAGATGCATTCAGCTCTATCCCCATGTGTATAATGTGTGCATGTCGAAACTATAGAGGTAGGGGCCTATCGTCAGTCAAAGTCCTTGCGCACGGCCGTTATGGTGTGGAATGCTGGAGCGCCAGCGGAGCTCGGTGTGGACACTGCTGGACCAGATAATATGTTTGTCTCTGGTTGCCTGCCACATCGAAGCATACAGAAAAAAAAAAAGACGAGATGTGACAACTCAACGAGATCCGTGGCTGAAGAAGAAGAATAAGAACGTGACAAAGAAGAAACGAGGGGGTTCGGATGAGCGGCGCTGTGTCTTGGACCCAGCTTGAACAGCAACTGCAGAGAGTGGTTCAGGCATAGCGTGCTTTGGCCTTGTGCAGACCACTGAAGTTGCATGAAATGCATCAAGTTTGAGCATGACTATTTGCCAACTTCCTTCCCACCGCCAATATTGCGGCTTAAGCCTCCCAAGTAGCCAACGATGGCGCAGTTCCTAAGGTGAGAGAGCCGGAGAGGGAGTGAGGAGAGGAGGTGAGCAGGCGCCTCTCCTGACCTTTGGGGGGTGTCCATGCCATAAAGGCCCTGAGCCTGTCTCCCTTTACACGCCTAGATAGTCCTAGTGCTGCCGCCACCACCCACTGCTCCCGCTGCTCCCACTACTCCCACTACTCCCAATACTCCTCCCACAAGTGAGCAATAGCCAACTGCGCTTGCGCTCGAGCAAGGCACTTCGTCCCGGATTCTCGGCCGGCTCAGTCAAACTACTGTCTGCGGCTTGTCCTTGGCACTGCATTGTGCTCTAAACAGAACCATGATGAATGTACCGTGGTCCCTGCGAATCCGATGGGCCTTGCGCTAGTGCAGCGACCCGTGCCGCGGGCCAGTGCCCGGCCTCGTCCGGTTGGATGGATCTCAACGTTGAGATGCCCCCTCAGTTGACATATCGTTATTTTGGGTCCCTAGCCTTTTTCTTTTTTTCTTTCTTAGAGGGGGGGCGTGGGCGTCCCCATCTCCTGGAGTTCATCGAGGATCGTAGCTCTAAGCTATTCCGCGTGTGTCCCTTGTTGTGCCCCTCGGATCCCTTGGGTCCTTTGGCCGCTGGCTCCTATTTTCCGGAGATTGTCCCTGTCACCAGGTGCAAGTCTAGACCGGTTTGCCGGGTCCGATCCACCCCAACTCCAACCCCAGCCCAATCACACTCCCTAGATACCCCTTGACCTTGACGAGACACGGCTGTGTGATCGCTTCGCTCGCCTTTGAGTAGCTTGCTCGCTAGCCTCGCGGGTTCCGTGCACCTGGAGCTGCGCGACATCACTTGGCCGATGCCCGTCCCCATCCCCGTCCCCATCCCCATCCCCGTCCCCATCCCCATCCCCGTCCCCATCCCCGTCCCCATCCCCATCCCCGTCCCCATCCCCATCCCCGGCTCCAAATCTCAACACACACACCCAGCACCAGCAGCATTAGCTTGCCAGCCCGTCGCCTTATCGACGCCATACGCCTTAACGCGGGTGGCAGGCAAATATGTGTAGGGTGTGCATCGGCGTCGCCGCTGCAAGACACCACGGCGGCGGCGTCTTTGTCGTCTTGCACTCTCTGCCTCTTCGATGCAATGTGAGATGTCCCTACTCCCCACCGTCAGGACGATACACACGCCGTCAGTCGCGTGGGATTATGCCCACGCCCCGTCATCCTTGAGGGAATCGATGTGCAGGCTCCCCTGTGCATTGCGTCCCCCCCCTATGCATGCGCCTGCCATAGCTCTCTCTGCGTTCTCGAGTTGCCGGATCGGAATGAACCACGCGAGGGTGTACGAAAGCCCACGCGGGAAGCACGCTGTGCGACGAACCCTTGGCACTGTCCACAGAGCGGGCTGCTCGAGTTCGCAGCTCCCAAGTCTTGCCCTGCATGAGTTTGCACCGTAGTGTAGACAATAGTCTGGTTCCTGGATAGAAATAAGGGCGTGTGGTTTCGTCTCAGACGGTCCTGCGTTCCTCCCTGTGGATAATCCAGAGGGTGCTCGCTCTGGGGCGCGAGTTTTGCAGTAGCCGAGTTGACGTGTCGACATTGACGAGATAACGATAATGTAATGGCTGTCTTAGCATCTTTCTTCCGGAGGATCAAATGGCCTGGGCTTTGACAATTCCGCCCGATATAATGGCCTCCTGTCGGCTGATCCTGAATCGGTTCCATTCTAGCATCGAATGCACATTCGGAAGTGATTCTCAAGGGTTGGCATCATCCCCTGAGGTAGTCTCATTATCCATCAGATGATGACCCGATTCATTTTGCCTGCGTCCTCGGCTGCCCACGACTGCTAGAGTTTTTGAATTGCCCAGGATAGTGATTTGTCGTCAATCCTCGTAATGATGCGGTGTGAGTCCCCGTGAGTCCCATCGTGGCCCTCGTGGCAGTGGATCCCCTGTCAACTGATCGGGCGGGTCGCCAGGTTAGGAGGAGAGTGTGTCCGGCCTAGAGACCTTGACCGTTATCCAATGTTGGCAGTGGCTCCAAAATGAAAAATGGCTTGCTGGTCTTCAATCACTGGATTGCCTCGTTTCAGAGTGATCATGTGAAGGGATTGGAACTCGGGTTAGATGCAAATTGGGTATCCAGCCAATGGATGAAAAGATTCTCGTTGTTTGGCAACATATATCTTGCCATTCTGAAGCCTCCCTAGCGTGTTTCTTTTGGTTCTCTCTACCGTCTTGTTAGAACCCTCTGCGAGCGTGTTGTGGACGTTTATGCTCACTGTCTCAATTCAATCATAAGCTCAAGTGCAGTGAATCTATCATATCTTTGGCGATAATAGATGACCTTGTTCGCGCAGCTGTAGCCGAGCTCGCCGATAACAAATCATCCATCGCAAGGTTACCAAGCCACTTGCTAAGCAATGTCCCCATTACGGGAAGTGGGACCCGGATACCACGGCAGGAGGTGACTTCTCCAACGAGTGGGACAAGCCTTAGCCAGGATTTGGATTGCAACGAGCAATAACAATAACAGATAGACAGACCAGGAATGTTGGCATCGGGTGGTGAAGGGAGTTTGCGTAGACTGGCAATACCCAACAGTCCGGTCGTACGCCGATTTCATGATGAACATTTGGTGGAAGACCCCATCTCCCATTCATATCATTCCATTTTGATGGAGCTAGACATAAACTGATTAGCACTCAACAGAAAAAAAAAGGGGTAATAAATAGAGGAGAAGAAACTAAATGCTTACAATCCCATAGGGTATGGCGTTAGTGTATGTGCTGTGTACGATATCTTTACTTTATCAAACAATATCGCCTATTCCAACTGGAAAACCATTGGAAGGCCGCTGCTGCTAGTGCTAGCCTATAACAACAAACCCTGTTACCACAACCTGGCATCTCTCAGCCTCGGTCCCTGAAATAAATAAAAAATAAAAGAACATATATTAAAATGATCTGCAGGCACACATGAGTGAATCTATGTGATTCGAGTTCGAAACGCTTACATTTCCGCAGTGTTTGTAAGGGTGATTGTGCGTACCGGTTTCAAATTAGTCCTCTTATATACCTTTCCTACCCTCAATTCTGCAATAGTCGGTCTTTGAGGAATTAAACTATCTAGAGATCTCCATCCTACCTGTCCAAAAGTAATGCGGCTCTCCAGGAGGAACTTTCTTCCCCTCCGCTGCGTGATTCTTAATGTCCATGTACTTCAGCCTTCCAGCTATGCGAAACCGTTTCAGCTCTTGTAAGACGTCTTTCATGGCTATGAGGTCGGTCAATGGCGGTGCGTCAAGATGCTCGGGCATAATCGTCATGCACCAAGCCGTTTGGAACACATAGGATCCATTAGGGGCACCAGCAATCACTTGGCTCGCAGTCGCCGGCCCAACTCCATCCCGTATATTGTGCTTCAACACCAACATCCGATAATAATTGATTGCAACGCTACAGCTCGGTACCTTGGGCCCGATCCATACCGGCACCGAGCAGACTTCACCATTCCATTCGCCTTGGTGGGTCAAAAATTCGCAGTTCTCTAGGTCCAAATCACCGTCTCCGTGACCGCGATCGGCCCCACTGGAATTTCCTTCCTCTTTATCCCCAGACAATCGCGAAGACAATGTTGGCCGCCGTTTCGGTCTTTCTTTGTCGAAGAAACTGAAACCCCGATCCCCAGTGTTCATCAGTTCCTCGGCGTCAAGATCTTCCATTGCCGAGAAGCCCTCTTCTCTTGGGTCCGGGTCAAACTCCAATCGAAGTTGTCTCAAACCGTCTAACATCCCAGGTCCTCGCCAGGATGATAAACCCGATTTCGAGTCAAAAATAGCCCGCTCTTGGGTAGATAGCAATGTCAGAAACTGAACCAAAATGGCTATCAGCGGGCCTGATGAGCGTCGCGGAATATTGGTCAGCGTCAACGACATTATGCGGGGGTTCATGTCTGGAACAAAGGACTGTGGATATGCCTGTTTTATCCGTGATAGAATTGAGGTCTCGGCGAGATACAGTCGGCTCATTGTAGATAGGCCTTCTATCTCCAACGTGGGGACCTGGGTGACAACTGAATGATGCAGCCGAAGGATACGGAGATTGGAAGAGAAAACAGGACGCAAAAAATGGGCGGCATTCAGGACTCCATACAACTTTGCCGACTTGGGCCATATTCGAGACGGTTCATTTGGAAGGAGAATCAATGGCATGGAGTCACAAGCTAGTTCCTCTAAGTGACCATTGGAGTCCCTCAGGAGCTTTTCTATACCAAAAGACGAGACTTGGTTATGAGTCAATTTCAGATGGGTCAGACCAGATGAGCAGCCTCGATAATTTTCATCGGACAAGTGGACATGCTTGCCAGAAAATATCCGGAGCACAGTGTCTGGAGAGTCAGGTTTGGGACAGGTTTGGCCATCGGTTCGGAAGGTCTCGTGCTCCTGGGGTTCAGTGTCTGGGTCGACCAAGTACGCAGGGGCGTCAACAAGGTAACGTGCCGGGTGTGTAAAAGAGGCACTCCACTCCGATTCCGCTACGAAGAAAAAAGGACCGTATTCCGTAGTTCCATCTCGGCCAGGCACCAGCTTCCCTTCAACTTCGAAGTGCGCTGCGGATCGAAGGTCACTTGTTCGGAAGCAGTAGGATATCATAATATCGATAGCTGCATCAGTGAGTTTGTTGAAGCTGGTGTCCAAGCTCCAGAGCCGGGAGCCGAAACAAACTGCCAGAGCGTTGAACGCCGCATCATCAATCTCACGGCCACGAACTTTCAGGATCCGGAGATCCGGCAGCAAAGAAGGTTGAATCATCGGCCAGATAGACCCTGGAATGTTTGACACATCGAGGTAGACCAGGCCACTTAGACGTGGCACATTGAAGAATGTGTTAGGCAGGGGATTCGGACAGTGGGCCATGCTCAGGAGAAGAGGTCGTCCATCAGTGTGCGTAGAGTCGCCACCAACAAAAAATTGAGCTGGGTCTAGGTCAGCGTGGCCATCCAGGAGGACGCAGGTCAGATTGGGCAGGAGAGATATGGCCCGCTTAAAGCTATAATTCAAGTTTTTCTCCTGTTGATCTGACGCAAAGTGATATGAATCCTGTGCAAACCGTCGGACATCCAGGACCCTGACCATGTCCCTAGTATTTGGCTCTGTGTGTGGAAGCCGAAAAAAGACAAAGTCAAACCACCACGCTAAATCTGTTAAAGCCAGAGTGTGTCAGCATCAAAGAGAGACAAGCCACCAATGACACAGTCCCAATGTGGCAACTTACCATCTCCTAGCCGTAATCCTGCACACCGAACTGTCAACAGGACGTTACTCCAAAGAAGTGGCGCAAAGACACGCCAGAAGCGTTTATTCACCAAGCAAAGGGCTGGGTAATCGGAAGGCCACGCAACGGGCGCCACCAGATGAAGCCAGTCTAGGCGGGTAGTCGCTTCGTGATACGATGGCAACGATGCCATCGTGCATTCTGTGGACCTGGCTTAACCCCGCTGTGCAGTAAGAGACGATCCGATGAAGTCTCGATATTAGAAACGAGCGAGTTAATCGAGGGGAGAGCTACAGAGAGGGAATGCCAAAAGGGCGCGTCGCTGTGAGGGCGAGGGAGGAGCGGGACACGATGTGATCTTGGCCGGATATTTTGAGTGAATTCCAGCTCTGTCGATTCCACTGGCGACGCTTGTGGGACTATAGTCGACAAGATCCATCCAGCAGCACTCGAACGGACGGTGAGGAAGAAGGCGAGATGGCGGAGGGGCGGAGGGGCTCAGCTGCAGTTGCGCACTGTCCGCTTTCAGACCATCCACCTGGTATCGGCTAGAGAAGTGACGAAAGACGGGATCCTGGAACTCCAAGAGCAGGATGCCCTGGCCAAATCTTGGGGTGCTGTGGGGTGCTGTGGGGAAGCTGCAAGCTAGCAGAGGTTCGAGGAATACCGGACTCGCCGGGTCTTTTGGATTTGCTTCTTTGGCGGCGCCGTGTTGGTTGAAAGCCGCTGCTTATCGCGTGCGCAGCGGCGAACGATTCCAACTATAGGCGATCAAGCGTCGTTGCACAAAGCTAGCGAAGCGATGGTGAAGCGAGGTCTAGCGCGCGTAGAGAGGCGCCGCATCAAAGGATGATAGTAGGCAAAATGAGGCCAAGGTGCACCCAGGATCCGAGCACCTCGCCGCTTTGAGCACCTGGCATGGAGATCAACGCCAGCTAGTAGAGGCTTCAGCTAGGCCAGGGGGAGGGTGACTCTGTACAGGCGGGATCAGGATAAGTGGGAGCGTGCGAGGCAGACCAGAGTTGAGCTGTCAACTTTTTTTTTGCGCAGAGGTGTGACGAGTGAGACAGCAGGGCCAGTCAGACTTGAAGACAGCCAAAGGTGCTGCTCAACCAGCGAGGTGGTGCAGGCGCACTGCCAGCCAGGTGATATGACTTGGCGGATGGCGTCGAATGGCGTCGCCCAGTGCTGACTGCTGAGGACAAAATGGCTGCTCAGCGGGGTTGGCTCTTCGAGGCTGTGGTTCTGGTATTGTTTGAAGCAGTGCGTGTTAGGTGGTGACGGGGAAATGGGCGCCACTGATCATGGTGGTGGAGATGACAAAGAACTGAGAGCTCGGGATTTTCGAATTAGATACGTAAACTCGTCTTGGCAGGTGAAACTCGGTGGCCAGCTGCCTGCTCGGTTGAGTTGGCGGTACGTACTCCGTACGTATCAGCGACCAAAATTGCTCGTCGCCAACCACGATTCGCCGTCCTTGGCCCTTTGCTCTTTCCAAGCTTGCGCATGGGACCTGAGTAGGTAGGTACGGTAGGTAGGTACCTAGGTAGGTAGGTACGTGAGTAGCATCCAAACCCGCCATCCTCCCTGGCATGCTCCCCAAGGTAATGGCTACCGCCCTGATTACAAAACTGGTCCTCGCAAGCGTGTGGTTAGCCACGCAGCCAAGGTAGAGTAGGCACCTAGGTAGACAGATAACGAGTCCTCGGCTTCCCATTTTTGGCTTGACAGTCTTGTTTCAACCTCGATCAATATCGTGGCCGCCTAAGCACATTCAGCAGTGCTATGCCCCAAGGCAGGGCGACGCGTGCTTCGATGCCAGATGGTGGTGATCTTGGTCCTAATCTACCGGCGTCTCCACTGTCGTCCCCTTTTGGTTGCCATTATTCCCAGCGCACGACCTTGCATTCTTGATCTCAATCCAAGCATGCATCGTGCGGCGCACATCATGCGGCGCACTCTAATTACCCAGTATCCATTCGGAATCCCAGTGACACGCATCCCTCATGGCGCTGGCGGCGTGCTGCTGTCGGCGCTTTTTGCTCGGATCCCGGTGAACCCCAGATGATCGCCTCAACCAGGCCTGGGTCCGGCCGAGATAACCCTGGCCCTGGCACTGAATCCAGAGACTTGGAGTTTAATGGAGCCTTACGGGGCCATCAGCCGTCGGGAACCCCCTCATCCGGTCGTTAGCGGACCCTTTTTTTTTCTTAGTGGGCCTCGTTCCCCGACGTCTAAAGATGCACGCGCTGTATAAGAAAAGAAAACACATGTGCGGCGTGGGCGCTAGCACGGGACAATGAACGGCTCTGGCGCACGTCAGCCGCCGCCAGCTAACAGGGGGGCGGAGGATAGACGTCTCGTTCAACCCGGTGTAATGACCACATTAGACCTGGACTCTGCGGTTGAGTGCGAATATGGATTATGGGTCATGGTCATCGCCGATTCATCAATGGGCTTGAAAATTCTGTGTCAAAACATGACGCTGCCGTGCGCCACGATGTCCTATTCCGGAAGGTTCGAAAAGAAACACAGTGTCGCATGGGGCTTCGAGAGCAGGCAAACCCAACAATGCAACAATGTCGTGTGTTCAAGTGTCTCTGATTGACATGCTGAGGCGCTGCTCTCCATCCGAATGTGATTAGGTGGCTGTCACCTTTTTGCAAAGTTTTGGGAGTGGCTCGGACGATACCGGTGGTCATCGGCACGGAGCTTTTGCTCAGCCGTTGCTCCCAAGCTGTTGGAACAGCACCACCACCGCGGCCTCACACCATCATGCCGCCGATCGCCCGCCAATCCGACTGCCATGCACGATTCCTTTGTCCAACCCGCCCGTGACACAGGTAAAGTAAGAAGAAGAAAGCCAGTCGACCAATGGAACTGTCCAACGAGAATGCAAGGCTTCTTGAGACCCTGTCAATCGCTCATGCGGTCCCTGAAGCTCCATCTCGGGACGTTGGTCGATCATCCGTCGCCACGATTTTGGTCGTTGCAATGCATAAGTCGGAGGGGAATGTCCGGACCCCCCCTCCCCTGTTCCGAGCCGCCTGTCTGTCATTATGCAGCCCCTTTCCTATTATAGCTTAGCTCGAGACATGCTTGCTCAGTTGAGAATTGGTTCTAATCGAGAAAACCCCGGAGCTATAATTTTCCGAGTGGCTTATAGTCTTCAGTGTCTTGTGTAATGCTTGCAATAAAGAACTGTAATTAACTATGTGCTGGAATATAGTTACTCTACAAGCTAGATTTCTGAACTATAAAATAACTGCTATTAGAAAATGTATGCTAATAAGAGTTAGGCCATTAAATAAAGGTTGTTTATAGTATTGCTTAATAATTTATTGTTTTATATAGTGGAGTTATAGAATATACTTAGTGAGTTGAGGGCGTTATAAAAGATTGATATTGCATTAAATTGTATAATTTAAGAGACTTCCCTTTTTTATGGGGCATGTGGATCCAGTGGCGTATGCAATGCGATATAATTGGCAATGACAGACAGGCGGGCCGGAACAGGGGAGGTCCGGAACCCCCCTCTGACTTATTATAGGTAGGGCTCAATCCGCTCACAGAGTCATTCCCGCTAGGTTTTCTCAACCCGGCGACGGCAATGTCCACGCGATGAGACTCCGTAGGTCCCGGCCCCGAAGTCAACGGCCGTTCCCCGTCCCCCCGTCCCCCCGTCCCCCCGCCCCCCCCATTCAAGGAGATCGAGAAATGGCTAGGAATCGACATCAGATCGATCCTACGACATGGTATCGGATCGCGTCTATCTAAGGTCTCACATTCGCCTCCACAAAATCCTTGTTCAGGAGTACCCACTCCCGAAACACTCTTTAAGACCCTGTCTAAACTTGTTGCCTGCATTCTTTCTCCAGATCGTCGTGCACCTCAGCCGCAGACCACACCACACCCCCCCACATCCCGGCCCACGCACCAGAGCGCGCCGTCTTCGCAAAGACAGACATGTCACCTACGCGTGAGCCAATAGCCCAGCCCTCCCAGAGACAGGCACATCGCCATCCCCCAAACCCAGCAAAGCTTGCAGAGCTTTCTTTTCCAACATTTCCTTCTTGGGCCGGTGCTCACAGCTCCGTGGCACTCTGTGGCCTCGCCCCTCCAAACCCCCCCCGGGGGGTAAGAATTGGAAACCTGGCGTCGCGTCTACGAGCCTGCCGGGTGACAGATGGCTCCCCCAGTAACTAACACATGCAGAGGAGCGGAGCCGAGGGCGTGCTTCGACAAACTCCGTAGTGTGTTCACCTTTGCCACGAACCTAACGCCATGCGTTCCCTGTAATTGCTTCTCTCGGTTCACCTTGCCAGCCATACGGTGCGTTCGTGTGCCACCTCGTCAACATCTGTTCGACTCACGTATACGTGCTTATGGGATCGAGATCTAGGAGCACGAGACACGCCTCGTGTTGGTTTGGGAATATTTTTCGCTCTCATGCGGGAGCAGAGAGGCCACGAGCACTGATGATCATGGCCCAAAATGGGCACCCTCTCATGCCATTCTTCCCAGTAAGTCGGATTCGGAGGGCAAAAACGCGTTTAGGAGAACCCCATCTGCCCTCCTATGTTGAGGACAAGAGACCCTTCGACTGTTTGCTGAACCACTGCCGTTCATCGGGACCTGAGACAAAAGGAGGACCAAGCCAGCAAGCGAGGGGTTGTTGGTGGCAGGGGTCCTGTTTTTTACCCACAGGTGACAGTCGCCAATCGAGATATGGTGAGGATTGCAAGTCGAATGAATGGCATGGTTCACACGGGAAGCCCGAAAATTATCGCTTCTTGACACTTTCTTTCACTATCTTCTGTCTTCTTCCCCACCACCCCCAACCACCACCTTTGTCCCCTCTGGGTATAGCCAAGCCAAGACCGAATGCCACATAGATTACAAGATATGGAAAGATACTAAGTACTGTGTGATGATGTTGTCCGAAAGGTGAACCGCAACACCCCTGTCCTTGGTTCCGTGCCGCCCGCCAGCCTCAGCTGCTCTAGTCCCCCTTTCCATCCCACAGTAAGTCATTTACTTGTGACGCCGAAACCGAGACACTCAGAAGTCCTCCAATCGAAAAAAAAAATTTGAATAAATCGGTGTAGGGCAAATGTGATAATTGATACTGTCGAAGATTTTGAAAAGAATGAATGGTTTTTCTCTGCCTTTTCAGCACCATGCGCGTAGATATTGAATGCTTTTTGAATCCCGCTCCTGTCCGAGGGGTTCGAAGGGGCGAATAGCAAAGAATAGGAGTGAAATGATTGAACCGAACTCCCCAGGACATGAGGATGCAAATCCAGATTGAAGCAAAAGCATGAGGGGGAAAAAAACCGAAAAAATCAACGCCTTGAACCCCAATGACAATGGACTCGGTTGTGTGGTACAAAATACTCATGCATCCGAAATCAAACCATAAAGTTTCACTTCGCCTCTTTCTGGAGCGGAAAACAGCACGCCATTGTCCACCCTCGCCGGCACAGCCTACCGTCCCATCTCTCATGTAACCGATGGAGACGCCCAGCTGTAGCTTTGTGGCTTCCAGGTCGACGGCGGCGAAGTAATGCTCCAGCTGGCATACTCTTGTTCGCTCTTCCTTTGTGTTTTCTTTTCTTTTCGTTTCTCTTCTTTTCTTTTCTTTTTTTTCTTTTTGCGGTCTCCGTTCTTGTTCCCCACCCCACTCCCGTTGGGGGGTAGTGTATGTAATGTCTGCGCGTGTCCAAACGGATGGGGCGGGCGGCATACTGCGTGTCTCATATTTTTCGTCTCCACTCGCCTCAACTTTTTTGCAGTTCCTCAAGGGAGAGAGGACCACATTATCCTTCAAGCAAGGTACCCGTGGATTTGATCACAGCGGCGGCGTTCAGTACTCGAGCCCCCGCCTATCGGCCGTCTTGGTCTTTGGGGGTGCTCGCCGCTTCCTACTGCGCTCTTCCTGCTCGATGATGGGAACTGCATCTGGGATGAACTCGACACCACGGTTGCGGCTATTGGGCCGGGCGTGAAGCTTGCGGTGGTTGTTCAGGTTGTCCTGACGGTTAAACTGATCCTTGCCACAGAACTCGCAGCTGAAACGGTTGGGTCCCTCGCCATGGAAACTATGGTTTGTTAGCAAATGAATCTTTTCTCACGGAACAGTTTGTAGAGGCCCATCCGGGGCTGGCAAGAGACATACGTTTGCTTGTGTCGCTTGAGGTGCTCGTTGCGTCGGAAAGCCTTGTGGCAGCCGGGGTAGTCACACTTGCACATAGCCCTCCGGACTACGTCCACAGGGGCAGACTCCGGCTTGACTGATCGCTTCCTCGTTGAGCGAATCTGAGCGCGCTGGAGCTCGTTGGTCTTGCGTTGGATTTCGTGTACAATCATCTTGCGCTGGGCTCGCATTCGATTAGGAGATGTTGGGTCATGGATGTGGTAAGGAGACATCGAGTGGCGGTCGAGGTCGAGGACCTCGAATTCGCCAGGGAGCTGTTGCTTATTGGGGAAGAAAGAGATGGGGCTATCGTTGGCACACGACCAAGAGGAAGAGGTGTCGGCGGCCTCAGAGCCAGAGAGGCTCTGGGTAGGAGTCATCATGAAGGAGGCAGCACCCATGGCGGCCTCGGGCGAGATGGCGTACATTCCGAAGGAGTTTGAAGGTGTTAGAGAGCCCATGGAGCCATTCTGGGCCATGTTCATCTCGAGAACATGGTCGTAGTCGAATCCCATTGCCTCGCGCTTCAATGGTGTGCCCGGTAGGCCATCGGCGAAGGGCATCTGGTCAGGCTCAGTCTTGACAGGGCCAAAGACGAACTTGTCCATTGTCGAAGGAGGAGTGAGGTCTACTCTGTGTGCCCCGTTGTTGTAGCCATCAAATTCCATGGTAGACAGCTCATGGGGTGTTGATCGTCGAGAGGTAGGAGTGAAGGGGTCATAGGCGGATGAAGCTGAGGAAAAGCTAGCTGAGGTGGAAGGGCACGACATGGTCTGGCTGCACAGGCTGAAGCTGTCATCCATGTCGAACCGGAAATCCGACTCGAACTGCATTATGAATGAGGGTATAGATTATTTTGTTTATGTCAAGGAGATATTGAAAAGGAAGGGAATGTGAGAGAAGAGAGTGTGGGGGGGTTTTTGAGATGAAAAAGTAGTAAGTCTGCTGGAGAGAAGAATGCTGTGTTCGGATGTTCAAAGGAGAGTGAGTAGTAAGAATGTTCAAGATCCGTTCCACAGGTGCGGCAAGAAATTCAGGCAAGAGGCATTGCAAAGTAAGGTTCTTTGAAAGGCCCAATGTTCTGGTGATTTCTTGTCGGGAATGCTTTTTATTCACAGGGGAGGACGCCCCCTTGAAGATATACACCGTCGAGGTGGAATGAGCAGCGCAGGAAGATGCCGGCGGGACTGAGACATCCAAGGTACGGTCATCCACCCCGGGGCAGATCTCGAGTAGGTCGTGCTGATAGAAAAAGGGACCGAGACAGTTGTGTGGCCTAGCTCAAGAATGCAATGGGGTATATGGATGGGTCCGATGAGGTAGGGCGGGAGAGGCGCGATCCCCACAGTAGGCTATAACTATTGCTCGCATAGAGGGAAAAGGTGTTTTAGCTGAGCTAGTCAGGTATCAGGCGTCGGTCGATGTTTCGCTGGCCCCTCGACACCATCGATTCTAATCTGACACGGCTAGTTATTATACGTGGTAGAGCAGGTCTAGAGGGCCATATCCAATCTCGTGACATGGCGGCGCACAAACACACACCACCCAGCGCAGAGGAGCGCGGACGCACACCTCGGGCGCAGACACCTTCACCGAAGGCTTGTCCAGACCAGTGAATAAACAGGACCTCAGGAATGACCAAGCGCTGGGGGCCAAACGCAACTTGCAAAAAGAACAAAGAGCCATGGATATACCTGCTTGCCTGCGCAGGGCACGCACGTTGGTAGCGCCCGCGCTGGTCTGTGGGGAGGATTCGCCCCCCAGGGTGTGGTAGCTTGGGCGGATGTCCCCGGACGTTGTTAGGCTCATTAGCTTTTGTTTATTTGCACGCCTCCCGGCCAGTTCTGTGGCCTTAGACCTAGGTGCGGATCCGATAGACAATGGGGAGGGGGGAGGGGAGAGGGGGAGGGTGGGCTTATCACTGGCGTGGATGGCGGACATGCCAAGAGCCTGCGGGTGTAAAAGCGACAAACACAGGTTAAGTGATCAAACACTGTACTGTGATCCAGCGATACACGCCATAGAAGAGCACCAGATGAGGTCCCTGCATGCATGAACCCGACACCAAGGGGTGGCCGTCCATCTTTGCGCTAAGCAACAAGAGTCGCCAGGCCTCTCCACCTTTTCCTCGAGCAAGACTCGACTCTTCCCCTAGGAGCCTAGGTCATCCCAGCAGCCAAGCCCCCCAAAGCCTTCATCACCTCTCACATCTCACGCCCTCGCGCTCACCTTCGCCCTCACCCTCACCCACCGAACGCCCTGTACGATATGGGGCTTCGGGTGGGTGCCAGATCGCCCTGGGCTTGCTAGTGCTTTTCGCCCCCAGCTGCAATGAACAGTGGATTGGGGAGCCCGAGGAATGGGACAGGGCCTGGAATGGGATCGTGGGCAAATTTCCGCCCAAAAGACCGTCGTGGGTGAGACAGGGCTATCTCGCCGAGAGGATCCGAGAGCTGTGCAATTGTTTGTGCGCGAGTGCCTCTGTTGGTAAATTGAGTAGCAAAAGCGTATTGGAGAATGCACGTCTTGATGAGCCATGCGTGTGACCAAGTTGGTTCTATTTTCCATCCGTGATCCAATACATCACTAGTCCTTCCGACAACTGGGCAACCATCCCGAGAGCTCCCAAGGGAAGGGCAAAATCGGTGTGAAGGGGGACGGCTCAGCAACCTCGGGGGGGGGGGGGGGGGGGGGGTTTGGGAGGGGGAACACCCTCGCAATAGGTGAAGATGTGGATCTATGTTTGTGCGCGAGTGTTTTGGCGGAAGGGCACAGCAGCAATCTGGCCCTGTGTGAGAAAAGCAAAACGACAAGGTTTGGTCGCAGTGCAGGTCTCACACAGCACAGAGCGCGATAGGACCAAAATGAGTCGGATCTAGAAACCAGCCGTGATCGTCTACATTACTGATCTGCTGGCGGATCCTCAGTTGGGACAGATATGTATCATGCTGCAGCTCAAAGGGGAATTGATGTTGCTCTAGGCTGTCAGGAAAGACGTTGAAATTGCGTTGCTGCTCCGTAACTAAGACGGAGTGGAACAACGGACCCAACGTTGTTGCTGTCCTAGTGAGATACGCTCGAGTGGTGATGTCATGGTTTATCACAGTCCTCGACTCGGGATCTTCACGGGTTGATTGTTCACCCCGTTTTCTCGACGATACATAGCAGACGGAACAATAACGCCTTTGCTTTCCAGTTGCCATCACACTCAAGAATGCAACCAAGTTGAGAATGGTCCAGCATCGTTGTAGTTCGCGATATGTCGTCACATCTGACACTAGCAAGAAGCCCTTTGAGCCAGGAAGCATCAAACAGTAACACCATTCAAAGACCGGAACTAACACTAACACCAACACCAACACCAACACTAGTTTTAACAAAGGGGACGAAGAGTCGCGACCATGGGGCCCCTAAACACCAGGGCATACCAAGATGCCGGGTGTGGGAAGGGAGCAAACCAAGAACAATACCCGTCGCAAGCGCGTTTTCCCAGCCCAGGTCCTATTGACGTTGACTGATTGTCATCCCAATTTAGAGCCTCAGCAAGGTACGCACAGGGAGTTTCTCTTGGCCTAGCCCTAACGCTTGGTCTGTGCCAGTGGCCAGGGCTCCCAGTTGGTCTAGGCTCACGCAGATTTGGGCAGTTCAAGGTGACGCTATGCGGATGACTGCGCCCGGTCTGAGCTTGGGATCCATCAGCTCGGTTGGTCATTGCGTGCTTTAATCTTCCTAGCCTACCGACTTGACGCAACGCCCTTGATGGGGGGATCATGAGAATCCGCTGCCATTGAGGGCAATACGGATATCGTTGGTTCGGGATCTTGCTAGCGTTGATTCTTGTCGGGGTTAACGTGAGCTGGGTCGAGATGAACCCCGACATCTGTGCCTAGGGCATTCGTCCGTGGGTTGTCTAGCTATTGTGGGTTGAGTGGGTTGCTTTGGCGGCGTCCCGTCCGTGGCCGCAGTCGAGACTTACCCCCAGCACTGTTCCTGTTTGCTGGTGGAGGTGGCCAGACCACCTCGAGCTACAGGCGAGACCGAGGATGGAGTTGAGACGAGGCGGGTTAGGGTGGCAGGGCGGATGGCCGGTAACACCAACGCGTTCGACTTCGACTTGGCCGATCTAGCGCTATGGCCAGTTGTTGAACATTGCGGCCGAAATTCCTAGCAAACATACCCAGCCCAGGTCGAGGATCGGATGCCAGGATCAGAATCGCGACCGGGATGGTGGAGAGTCAACCAGGCGTTGAGAACAAATGTCGTGGCAGCATCGCGCCGCCGCGCGAGCTGATCGTCCACCGATTGACTCGACGGGCTTGCCCCCATCCCTCCTAAAACTCTGTCTCCCGTGAACGAAGCATTTTGCCTTTCCCCTTTCTTGGTATCAAGGGTAACGCAAATGGTCTCAAGGCTAGCTCTTCACGTTGGTGCTTCGCCGGTTTCTCTTCCGCGTTTCCTCCTCTCGGCAAGTGCTGATGGAGGCTCCATGGCAACGAGGGGGTGGGGGGTCCCAGAAGCAATTAGACAAAGCCCTCGTGGTGTGGTTCGCCGTTCATGTGTCGCGATTCGGACTCTTTGGCCCTCTATTCTAGATCGTGGGTTTTCAATTAGAGAAAACGCCTGTTCCGGGCGATCTGGGGTCTGTGGATCTTGGATCGTCTCCATAAGCGGAACCAAGCCAGGGCAAAAGAACAGGGGAGAAGTGGGGTTGCAGCACGAAAGAGGGGGAGGAGGAGAAAATAGAGAGAGCTCACGAAAGAGTGCGTGTATGGGAGAGACTGTGCGTGTGTGCGTGTCTAGAAGCTCCCCCCCCCCCCCTCTCTCCTTCTCTCTCTCCCTCTCCTTCTCTCTCTCTCCCTCTCTCTCTCTCTCTCTCTCTCTCTCCCTGTCTCTCTCTCTTTGTTCGCATGGTGGGCTCGCCCTTTGCACACCCCCTTCGCCAGGCTAATGAGACACTGCATGGAATAAGACGATAATAACACCAGGTCTCGACAACTGTCTAGATCTGTTTGAATGCACTGTCATGGTGGGTACTTCAACTCTGTATTACCATGCTATGCAGAATAGTCTCGTAATCCAAACTAGATTAGAAGAGATCATTAGCTGGTGGCTGCAGGTCCAGTTATTTCCCTCCTCAATAAACAGCGATATGGAGGGAGGGAGCGCGAGAGAGGCCTTGAGCATATTCCGTTCACTATCAGAAGGTCTGATTCCACGCTGCGCAAATCTTGTACCCCATCATCATCACAACCCGCTCTTTGTCCATGTCAAATCCACAAAAGCAATGTTGTCACGATGCCAGGAATATGTCATCCAATGTAGTACATGCATACCTACATGCATACACAGAAAGAGCATACATCATACCTCGTGGTGCTGCACTGTCCGCAAGGCCATGCTCCCCGCTGCAATGTACATCTCACTCGCTGTCACTCTCCAGACTGGAGCCCTCGTTATCCGATATCCGCTATCCGTTTGGAGGCTCTTGGCGGGCCACTATTTTCGCATCCACAATACATAGTCCACTTCCCGCCCAGCCTCACATCCTCCTATTCCACCTCTAGCCAAGCTTCCTTGCTCCCCATGAGGGCCCCAGTCGAGCGGATCTTCGACCGGGTTTACCAAGGGACCACCCACCCTCTCTGTACCCCCCCCGTACCAGAGCTCTCGTGCCGTAGTAGGCCAGTCCAAAAACGACAGCAGCTAGTGAAGGGCGTTGTGAAGGGCGTTACGAAGTCCGTCCCATCTCCGTAGAGAGGCACCGTTGCTCCTCCCGGTCCGGATGGGAAACCCCCCTAACACGCCGGAAATCCGCAAGTGACGATCCTGGCCGGTGTAGTCGATAGAGCAGATCAGTCACCGCGGTCAAGGCTGTATAGTATAGCCAGAATCTCGTATGCTACAACTCAACGAGCTGTCACCCGACGTTCTGTGGCTCCCCACTTTGCCGTCTTGCTTTTTCACCTTCCGAAATGTCATCATCGACCTCCCAGCTTCCGACGAAGTCTCACCCGGCCTGCCTCGGGTCGCGGGCTCCAACCGACTCCGAACACCCACGCCACCATCCATCTCCAGAGTGACGAGCTTATGGTTCACCAGCTTGACGAGACCAAGTGTTAGGATTTCAGAGGATAGTAGGCGGTCGGAGATGATCAGTCACATCCCGCTAGTCACCTCTCCACCCCAAGTTGAGGAACCTAATCAGACAGACGTGTCTAGCTGCTCGCGCCATCCATGCCGAGATTTGCTTCTCCCCAGCACCAAGATCCACACTAGCGCTGTCCGAAGGACAGGGGTCTTCAAGCACGTCGCGGATCCTTTGGTCGAAACAAATGGGCCTCCTCCAGGCGCACTATTTACCAGTCCACCACACACACACACAGCCCAAGGACTCCCTACCCTCTGTCGGCTTTCTTCAGGGCACTGTCGATAGTGACTATGCTTAATCTCCTTTTTTGAGTCTCACGGGTCTCCTCTGAGCACAAATGGCCCGTATCTCTCCTTCTACTCCCCAACAATCCCTTTGAAGCTTGTCAATCTTTTCCTCTTCTCAGGTTGGTTGCTCCCTCAGGATGTTCACTCTGCATCCTCCCTCTCCCTCTTCTCCTCCTCTTCTTCTTCCTCCTCCTCCTCCTCCCCCTCCCTTCGTCACCTCCCCTTCTTTCCATATTCATCCGTCTACATCCCACCCTTGATGCCAGAGTCTGCACCATCGACTCCTTAGGGTGCTGTAGCTTCGCTGCTTCGGCTCCAAGGCAGGTGTTAGGCACACACGTACACGGATCCCAACCAGTCTAGTTGCCCCTTTCCTTTTGAGCCTTTATCGGCCTTGCAAGTTGTTGCCGCAGGTGTGCGCCTTGCCATGGTCAGTAGCCTAGCCGCCTAAATGCAACCATCGTGACAGGCTTGCAGCTCTGCCATGTCGGTGGTTTTGAGATGTGACGGATGTCCGTGATCCTTTCCCCTGGGCCTTTGCCAGATTGCCGGCGGCAAGACAGAGCTCCCCACCAGGAGATCTTGGCTCCGGGGCCTTGATTTTGGAATTGAAAATGCTGGACCCGTGCTAAGCATGCCCGGTCCACGGCAGCTCCCGTACGCTACGCTCCGTCCGCCTCCCCTGCTAGTGACAAGGTAGTTCCCTCCGGTATGGGATCGTTGCTTGCCCCGGTCCACTTCGCCCAGTCCTACGGCCAGGCCCCTGTTCTATCATAACCGGCGGCCACGAGTCTGCGGGTCCTCGGCATGCCGAGCACTAGATATGCAACCAAGTGGCCTCCCACGATTACTATGCGTGAACACCGGGGGCTTTCCGCGGCTTACAAGTTCCCGCAAAGCGCAAATCTGAGTAGTTACACTGCGTCTCGTGTTGTTGGTTCGTCACGCCTCACCTGACCTCGGATGTGTCCACCATGTGTCCTATTGTTGGGGGTTGGATATCGATATCCTAACGCTTTGGGCCGTGCCAAGGATCCCCCAATTTTTTTTCCTTCCAAGTGCCAGTCGTCATGCGCCAGGCCTGGTGCGGAATGCTCAAAATGGAAGTCTTTGGAGGCTGTCATTTCTCATGCTTGCCACCGGGGTCTCTGAGCAGATATTTGCGTCCCTCTTAATTTTCAAGCCCACGCTTTATCAAGGGCATTCCAGTGGTCGACGCCCGATGACACGTCCCCGCCGATGAATTTCTGCGTTCTGTAGATCCAGCGCCCTCGGCTCCGAGAACAGAGTCTCCATCGCGCCGTTGAAGGTTCCACTGAAGATGCGAAATGCAAGCCAAAGTCAGGAGGCATATTCGCACTTTCGTAATAACCAATAACTATCCAAGGCAGGGCACCCCGCGGTCCCAGTTTCTCCTATCATCGCTGATGCTTTTACTACCTCCTCAAGTAGACATTTACTTGTTGTGGGTATGACCCCTTGACCAGCGTCCCCAGATGATCGCGCGCTGCAGTCTCGCTCTAGGGTAGGTGATAGCAAAGGACCAACAATGAGCGACAACTCCATTGTGACCATACAAATATCCAATTAAAAAAAATGACCTCCTTTTTTTTTTTTCTCCACAAAAGAAATGCATCTCAACAAGTCAGGTTGGCTACCTGCAATTTTCAGTTCTCTCGGGGGATTTCACCCGCAATGGGCTGCGACTAGACCGTTAGTGGGCAGGGCTGCCTTATACGTTCATCTACATCATGTACCTACCAACACACAACGCACAACACACACAACATCGCCATGCGTCATGACAGAGCGATGGGGACGATTACTTGAAGGGCTTGCCTGCGTCGAACCATGCTTTCCGGAGGCGAGTCCACTTCCCCGGCCGCGAAGACTATTGCTCTGGGCTGCATGGCATGGGCGATGTCATGTAGGCGTTTTGGGGGATCCCATCCGCGATTCTACCCGCCCCCTCACCAAGAACTGTGCTCTCAGCTCTTCTAGGATCCCGTGCGCGATGGTCCTCACTTGTCAGCTACACATGGTTCCCCAGAGGGCGTAAGCCTTGGTATCAATGCCTTCCTGCGTGATTGGCATACGCGCCGAGCACACGGGGTCGAGTCCGGGGGCGCCGTGGAGCAACTAAATAAATACTCCATGGACGTCCTCAATTTCCCCAGCTGTTCTCGATACGCTGCAGCTCCAGGATTTTAGTCCTCCTCTCAGCCAGCTTCCCCTGCGATATGTGCACGATCTGGCGCGTTACCTTCTCCTGCCGTAGGGCAGACCACCAAGAGTTCGTGACTCAATGTGATCGTGGCCCCGATTGCCCAGTCAAGAAGAACAGGGCATCTCCAGATCGAGGAGACAGATCGGAAACGTGCATGATCGAAAGCCACCGGATCGTCGACCCTCACCTCCCAAGGCCTCATCGTTGACCGGTGTAAGTGAAAATGCCCTTTGTCGAGGTTTTGATCCCTGCTGACCGGTCTGGAGGCGCAGGGTCGACTCGGTTTTTGGATGCGAACCCTTGGGACCTGTGCCTCACCCTCACCGGTAAGGCACCACCCAGAGTGTCGGGACCTGATTGGCATTTTAGACCCAGGGAGAGTGCTCTGATAAGATCGGGGAGGCGGATACTTAGGACACTCGTTATTGGGAGAGAATGTGAGCATTATTTCATCGGGCTTTGAGCGTCCGTAAACTTGTGACTCCACTTCTGCCGCACAATGGGGCTACATTGAAGAAAAACGCTGTGCGATTGGCCTTGCCCTGCGCCCAATGGCCATCTTCTTTGCCGTCCAAGATGCCTCATTTGTTTTCTCACTTCCCGCGATGACGCGCTGATCCGGCTTACGCCTTTGTACCGGCCGGTCGCCGAAACCAGGGGCATTGGCATTGCTGCCAACCTGCCGCTGCAACCCCGATAGAGTCGGTACGTTACCTGCATCTGCTACAACCCCCCTAAATTCATCATATGGGATCCCTCTTACGCCTGCAACGTCGGCTTCATGCTACCCTATGCCATAAAAAAAAGCATGAGATAGCCATGTCTAGCTGGCCCTAGCAATGGTTACGTGGTCGATGCAAAGTCCAGACGGTACTTAGGGACCTAGAGCTTCACCGGCAAGCTCACGCCTGTACGAAGTATCCAAGATTGGGTGGTGTTGGATGGTGTGCCAATGTGCATATGCACTGGGCCCTCAGCTGGGTATCCAAGAATTCAGAGGGGTAATTGGATCACCTCCTGTCGCTATCACTGGGCCCATATCCCCGCACGGCAAGAGAATGTGGTGTAAGGCGATAGGCTGGCCGTGTCATACAAACTGCTAGATCGTACGTCCAAGTTTGCCCACATCGGCCGAGAGCAACCGGCCGGTATCGTCGATATTCCAGGGCAAAGAGAAGACTGTAACCTTTCGGACGTGATTTGTGAGACAACTAGTATGATTGACCAAGGTTCTACTTGCAGCATCCAAGGGCTAATCCATCACTGCCTCCTCGCCCGCATGGTCTTCCGTGTCCATGACGTCGAGCACTTCGTCCATCTCCGCCTCTGTCGCCTCCAGGCCCTCCGAGCTCATGAGCTTGTTATCCTTATCCTCGGCTGCAAAGGGGGAAAAGTGGTCAGAGGCATGCAGGCTCGTCTCGTGCAAGGATACGACTTACTTCGGGGCTCCACGAGGAGGTTTTCTTGGACCTCGCAATCGGTCAACACGGAATTGGCACCGATAACGCAACGCTTTCCCAAGATGCACCGTGTCAGCTTGCATCCTTTACCAATAGTCACACCTTCCATGAGGAGACACTGCGACAACTTGGCCCCCTCGTTAATCTGCGAATTGGCTCCAACCACGCACTCTTTAATGGATGTCTTCTCCTCAACAGTGACATTTTCTGCAATTAGACTGTCTTGTTTAGTAATAGTCGTACGGGGCTTCACGCCTTCCGGATAAGCAACTTTTCTTGCGTGGGCAAACGGTGATGCACCCTCGGGACCAGTCTCTTCGAGAGGAGGGAGCTTAGCTAGCTGCAGTGAGATGGCAAGCAGCAACTGTGCCGTATCCACGCGTCGAATAACTGGTGCAGAAGGTTGACTCGAATGGATATAGGCAAGGATCGGCGGCACGTCGAACTTGGTTGGCTTCTTTGGCGAGACTTGCTTTTCTTCTGAGCCGCTCGACTCGGCGGCTTCGGCTCCGACCAACGCACTCTCTGCAGTGTTTGATTGTCCAACAGGGCTGGATTCCCCGGGGATGAGGAGTCGTCCAGGGGGTCTTCTACCTCATCATCCACTCGACCATAGCTACAAACCGACTGCATCTTGAGCTTCTCAGCCAAACCAGATTGCCAACCAGCCTTTGCCCACCATCCGATCACGTCCTCGCCGATACTTTCCAGCCGTTCGTTCTCCTTGATGAAATCCAACACCCATCGAGGGAAGATATAAATGTGGGCATCTCGGTGGGTGGTGAACATTCGAATGCGAGGATGGGCTCTCAAGAGACCGTGTCGGACTGGAAGGCCTTTCTTGTCCTCTGTGAGATCATTCAGAGAGTCTGTAGGCATGGAGTAGACCACATTGGAAAGATTCTGGAACAATGAACCCTTGGGAGGAGTAGCAGGAGATGATGGTAGAGGGGCCGTCGCAACAAAATCGGTATTTTCTCCTTTGACCGGGTTGTCGTCTTGGTATTATACCACACTCCAAGTCCCCCACTGTGGAGGGATCGATGTCCGTTGGACAGCCTAGCAGTGCCCAACAAATCGGTAAGACTTGCAGACTTGACCATCCATGACTGTACAAGCTTCTCTCCTCCAAGTTCACATACCAGGTCACACGGGAGGACGATGAAGTCGCCTGTGACAAGTTCTCTGACCTCTGGTAGCCTGAGAATATCGGCTGTTCCAGTGTTTTGATTGAGGTCTGCAGGGGCCAAAATGTCAGGCCGAGGCAAAGGAAGAGCAGTCAAAAAAGGGTTGGTGTTGAGAGCGGTTGTGATGGCTGCCGAAGCTGTAGGAGGGCAGATCAAGGTAATGCCTGCTCGTAGTTAGCATCGTCCTGAAGGTAAATATATTCTCCAAGGCAGTTTCAAAGATCCTAGGTCAATAGAAGATTGAAATTAATGTAAAGGTGAGCTTCGAAAAAAGACAAAAAATATAGTCATATAGATATAATAGCGGAATGTTCCAACAAGTAACATATCTTGGAAGCGGATCATTGAAAACAGGGTATTGGTGGGGTTGACTCACTCGTAACTCCCATTCGATAGCAGAAGTCAATGGGATACCAAACCATTGGACGGTTCGCGATCGGGAGAAGCGCTTTGGGGTTCTCATCAGGATTGGATGTGAAAGTCGGGAAGGACGAGCCTGGCCCGCAAAGGATGAGGGCTTGAAGCCCGGTTGAGGGCATTGAGACAGCGTGGGGCATGGTGATGAGTGAAACTGAACCTGTGAATCGGCTGTAGCTGTGCCCCTATGGGGTATGAGCCCCTGGAATTTCGCCGTAAAAGAGCAAAAGGTGGGTTAGGGCTATTCAGTTGCCTAACTGGTGCTCGAATGTAGTGTTCGTAGGCTCTCTTTGAGAGTTTGAGTCGATTTCACAGGCTTGACTGCGAAGAGTCACCACAAAACATCCACCAAGACGCCAAAAAGATGATGAGTCCCACATGTGGCTGGTGGGCTGATTTCAGCCACAGCGGATCCATTCACCTGTCACGTGCCACTTCTTCCCCTCGGCGCGGATAATTTGTTACTCCTCGCTCCCCTGCCAATCAGCCCCTGAGCTACAATCGGACCTCGGGTGCTGACTGGGTTGCTGGGGGATGATACCTCAGCTCCACCTTGTTGTTGACGATAGTGATACCAGCCACCGCGACTCAAACGACGAGCCGAAGCCAGCCACAGGCATCCCTTCTCAACGCAACGCCGCGACGACGACGTCTGTCAAGGACACGGACACGGTAATCGAGTTCAATTAAGGACAAAATCGACGCATATCCACACGACGACGCGAACGAGGGTATCACACCCACTGCCGCCCGCCGCCGAGCTGCCGCCGGCGCCCTCCCCTCCACCTAGCAATGCGACAGCGAGTTGCGTAAATGTCGCCCGATCACGGATCGTCGCGTTCGCGACGAGGAGTTTGGAGCCACTGGGTGCCGCTTGCTGTCACGCTCACGGTTGCGACCGTGGGTGTCGCAGCTTGGGTATGGAGCCAGCGAAAAGACGAGGATGAGGAAGCCGAACATGTGCCAGGCTTGGACTACGACAACCACGATTATGCCAGAGATCATCAAACTGAGGATTCGAGAGACCTCGAGTCTCCGGAGAAGCCTCCACGACCAGACGAACAAACCCATGGCTTGGCACATGTGGAAGAAGAGGAAGCTGTTGGCACCGGATGGGGCACCCGAATGTCTGGCGCATTGCGACGAACCCCCAGCCCGCAGCAGTTTTTTGACTCAACTGGCAAGACTGTTGCCGCTGGCGTTGCTGCAGCTAGTGCAGTCATGGGCAAGGCTCTAGCCTCCATTCGTGAAGAGGACAAGAGCCCCTACCGTGAAAACAACCCTTGGTCTGAGGAAGCCGATGCGAAGCAAGAGCGGGCTCCTCCCACGCCTGCATCCCCTTCTACCATCATTGGTGGAAAGAAGCGCAAGACAGTGGCTATTGTTGTGTCTGCGGACTCTCAGGATTCTTTCGAGGATGACGATGGATTCCATGAACACGCCGTAAGTACCAACCGTAGCTGATTTCTCTGTTCTGTCTGCTAATATGCCATCACAGTCCATTCTGTCCCACATCCCTCGACACAATGATTTCTCCAACATCAAGTTGTTTGTTTTGATTTATGCCCCAGGTTTGAAGGATACGACCACGGATGCTGCCACTAGTAACCTTCCGCCTCCTTCGCTCAGCTCTTCATTTTCTAACATTGGTCACGATCAAGTTACGCCCGGCGAAGAATCCAAAAACCCCTTGTAAGTGCCAACTCCTTCAAATCTCGAACGCCGTTGCTAACCTTTTATTCTTTTCAGGTCTTCGTCAAACCCTGCGTTCAACGCTGTCTACTCCGAAGCGCTGGGACTTGTTGAGAAGGAAACCATGGTTCTTCCGTTTACCACGCCTAACGGCCACGTCCATATTCTCCGTCATTTGCAGCCAGAGGTCATCTATCTTCAGGAGTCGCTTTCTGGCGAAGATGGTAGTATCATCACCAGCCTCCAAACCTGGCTTCGCCATGACGTCATCCTCGTTGTTGGAGCTAATGGTGGTTCCGGCGGCCTTGCTGATAGTGAGTCTGAGGCTGAGAGAGCCGGAAAGACTGAATTATGGTGGCAGAGAACAGAGCGGGTTGGACGAGGTCGAGGCGTGGTTGTGGTGGATGGCATGCGTGTTAGTGACGACTGGACGCGCCGGGTTCAGGGCCAGGAGTAAGGGCCGACACGGCTTTTAACGAATCTGGCGGAAGATACCATGAGGCTTGTTATTTAGTACATGAGTAGTATAGTTGGAAATACGGGTCAATTGAAGGGTTCGCTTTTGCTTCACTTGGAAAATGGCGATTCTGTTTTAGTCACCTGTTCCAGCTTACAACGTGGTGCTGCCAAAAGGGTACTTTCTTTCCTCTCACGCGATCACGTGACATGACCCAGTGTGCTCTGCGGCCTCAGGCCAGGGGCCACACCCGTGATGCGGCGACACTCGATGTGCAGCATCAACTAACGTCAACTCCACGCCCATCGCGCGATCATCGTGCGCTTATGATTGTGTATTTCGCACTAATCTCATATCTTTCCATGGATACCCGCTACCCTTTCTAATCCCCGCAGTGTTGAACGACCGGCACTTCTTCATTCACCTCGGCTTCTCCGCATAACGACGTGCGACAAAGTCAACCTACGCCCCCCATCCGACCTGGGCCTCTGTGTCGCGCCATTGCGAAGTCGATTTCGATGTTTGCGCCATAAAGTGTCAATTTGGCTGCAATCGAGCGGATCGAGAAAGATTGTGAAGACGGATACCCATTTGCTGCGCTACCCGCGCAGCGCCATCCCGACACCATGGCGCCTGTTGGACCCGTTGTCCATCACAGTGCCTCCAACAAAATCAAACGACCTATCCCGGCGGGGATCCAGACGAATGGGGCTACCCCTTTGATGAAGAACTCACCATCTCCCTCCATGTCGACCAAGAAACCCCCATTGAGCGCGAAACAACCACCCCATTCAGCAAGCGATCGGGCTATCACCGCGTCGACCGTACGACCAGTCAACCGAGTTCGTCGGGAAACCTCTCAAGCTTTGGGACGGCATTCGAGGAACAGCGCTGGGCTGCGCTCGGCGTCACTGGCAGCCGATACGACAACTCATGATAGAGAACCCCCGCCTTATGGTATAGTCTTGAACTCGACATGCAGCAATGCACAGGTAGCCTAATATTTCTCGCAGTTGTCACAGACTCATATATCCTAAAGAAGCATGCCGGGAGCCCTCCGTCGCTCATTGTCCACATGCACCCTACCCATTTCCGATTCGACAACCAGGACGGCATGTTCCAATACAAGTCACCCATGAAGCTCTTCCTCGACCATGTCCGAAGTCGCACCATCCCCCATGACCTTCTTTCATACTTCATGGAAGGCGGAGTACCATTCTACGATGGCTGCCTCATTGTGCAAGTTCATGATCATAAATCTGTTGTCCAGAAAAAGGACGTCAGCAAACCGGCCTCGACAACCAGCACCGTGGTAGCATCGTCGATCCACAATTATAACCAGTGCTTGACACCCTCTCCTTACGTGCCGTTTCCCAAGGAGAGCTTGTCAAGCACAGACGCCACCGTTAAAGCTGAGGAAGAATTGAAGGAGAAGGTGCAAGAAGAAAAGGACAAGGAGAACGTTCAATCTGAAGCACAAAAATCCAAGACCCCTAAAAAGCCCAGAATCTTCACCGTCGTCCTTCACCCCACACCCGAAAGCCTGCAGATGGATCTCCTCATCAAGGCGTCGACCCCAAGAGGATCAAGCGACAGTGGTATGGGTCTGATTCCACCGTCTACCCCGATATCCTTGGTTCCTCCAACTCCGACTGCCACCAGCATGCCACCACCAGCTAAGCGCCAAAAACGGGAGAAGATGGAATTAGATGGAAGCAATATTCATGAAGCAGAGGGTCATATTTTACTAGCGACAAATGCGCCCTTGATGTTGGAACCCACGAAAAGCGCAGAGGAGACTATTGCTCTCATCGAGGCGATGTCCCATCCCAAACACTCTGACCCACCACCGCAGCCCAAGACCCGCAAGAGGACCGTGGCTGAGATGGCGGCTGACGAGGCGGCGGCAGCAGAGCAAGAACGCTACATGCTCGTCTTGGATGAACGCTTGTCGTCCAACGTTTCCGGGGCTCAGAGTGGTGGAGCAGCTGATGGAGATGCTCAAACTGGTGCGGCAACATTCGAGCCTAGATTTGAGCGCTTCAAGGTCATTGAAGATATTAAACGGGAGCATGCGGAGAAGAAGGAGCAAGAGAAGATCAAACAACAAGAAAACGACCGAAGGTTGCAGCAGCAAAGACAGCAACAGCAAGAAGCGTTACTAGTTGCCCAGAGACAACAGGCACAACAAGCTGCAGAACAAGAGCGAGCTAGGCGGGAGGCTGCGGCAAGGGAGGCCGCCGCACAGCGACAAGAAGCACAACGACAGGCTCAGGCTCAGGCTCAGGCCCAGGCTCAAGCCCAGGCCCAGGCTCGCGCAACAGCTGCTGCGACAACAAGCAACCAGAACACTCAGCGACAAAATATGGCCCAACCCCAGCATGCCCATCCCGTGCAAAACGGACCCATTCCGACCAGCATGGCCAATGGAGCGACAAACGCGACATCTGCACCTGTGGCCAACGGGATGCCCGCCCAAGCACAACCACGCTTCCAAACCCAGATTGCACAACCACCTGCCTCCTCGCCGGTTGCCAGACAGGGAACGCCTCAAAATATGTCCTCTCCTATGGTTGGAAGTGTACCTATGCAACAAACCAACTCTGGTGTGGCGGCTAGTCCTCCCCGGCCTTCTTCGGTTGTCCAGAACCATCCGATGTCGGTGCCCATGGCACATAACATGTCATCTCGTGGAAGTCAGCAGAGCCATCCTTCTGGTACCCCCGGATGCCCAATTCCACGCCCCAAATACCTCATGGCACACCTATTAACAGGCCTGCGATGGCTGCCACTCCTCGCATGACCCAGGCCAGCCCACCACCGAACATGATGGCACAGAACTCGCAGATGGGTCAGGCACAAGCCATGATGATCAATAACCAAGCTATGAACCAGGCCAACCCGCAGCTCATTGCTCAAATGGCAGCGCAGCAACGTGCAATTGCACAGCAGCAGCAACTAGTCGCCATGCAAAATGGAGTTGCTACCGGCAACATGAATGGCCAGGCGATGTCACCTCAGCAGCAGCAGCAGATGATGCAGATGATGCAGCGACAGATGATGCTACAACAGCAGCAGCAAGCACAACAGGCACAGCAAGCGCAACAGCAGCAGCAGCAGCAGCAGCAGCAGCAGCAGCAACAGCAACAACAACAAGGTGGCATGATGAACCAGCAACAGCTTGCTCAGCAGTATGCTCAGCAACTGCAAAACATGCAAGGAAACCAAATGCGCCAGATGACGCCTCAAATGCAAGCCCAGCTACAACAACAAATGGCCAGGATGAGTCAGATGGGTGGCCAGATGGGCAACCCAATGCAGCGACAAGTTAGCGGTCAAATGATGAATGGTAACAATATGAACCTGCAAGCACTTGCAGCATTGCAGCAACAGCAGCAAGCACAGCAGCAGCAAGCGCAGCAGCAACAAGCTCAGCAGCAACAAGCGCAACAAGCGCAACAGCAACAGCAACCTCAGCAACAGATGGGCGTCAATCCTGTGCAAGTCCAGATCCAGAACCAAGCCAGGATCTTGTATCAAAAGATGCTACAAACCCTCGCCGCTAAGCACGGAGGACTGGACCGCATCCCCCAAGAAATCATGGACAAGGTCAAGCAAACATCGGTGGTACAGGCTCAACAACTGGTGCAACAGAGCATTGCACAGCGTAGGGCGCAGCAGCAGATGTTGATGCAGCAACAACAGCAGCATCAACAACAGCAGATGCAGCAGATGCAGCAACAACAAATGCAACAAATGCAGGGGATGAACGGAATGATGGGGCATCAGGGGATGTGAGCACGCTTGGTTGGAGAGGAGCCAGGCTTGGGCGGTGTTGATGAAACGATAGAGAGCCAGCCGTGGAGGGGGTTTGGAGTTTTAGGAGAAGGCACCTTTTGTGATTACGCATCGGTTATCAAGTTTGGGCATGAATGTTTTATACCCCGCAGAATTCTTTCGAGTCAGGACAGGGATATTTCACGGATGCGTTTCTTTGGGGGTTTTTTTTGGTCATTAATGTCAAGGTGAAGCGTCAACGGTCATGCATGGTGTTGAGGGATCAGACTGGGAAACGGTGTATTATAGCAACAAGTTGTACAAGGAGCGAACGACTTGCTGAATTGCTGCTGAATTGCTGCTGAATTACCATGTCCACTGTCGCATGCCTCAACCTTTACGTCGGTGCCTATGGTCGGCGCGAAACTCCACAACGTCGCAACTACTGATGCCTAGCCTATTTGAGGAGCCATGAAATGTGATGGGAAATGAGATGAAGGGTGGTGTAGGCACTGTAGGCCATACGCGACCACTAGGGGTCACGTGCGCCAGTCGTGTGCCGGTGCATGATGACACAACCGCCGAGTTGGGAAGCTTGCCCATGGCTCTCCCAAACCCGTGATAGCTCCAGGCAAACGTGACCAGTTCATCAACCGTCCCTTCAGCGGCACCACGCGGATATTCTCACGACACTTCCTTCATTGAGCAAACATAACACTCCCGATACGATTCCTGACAATCCGCTTCGCCCATTTTATCGGCTGTGACAGCCAACGACAGCCTTATCGCCCTCCGTCCTCCCCGAATAGTCCATCCCAATGCATCGGCCGCAATTATCCGCACTTCTCCTCCCCCTTCTGGTCACTCCAGTGCCAGCTCTGGCTTCGCTAGCATGCGAAAACATTCGGATTGATGGCCACAGCTTTGATCTGTCGAAGCTGGGTGGGCCGCATTCCGTGGTCACGACAAAATACGAAGCAAGCCCTCCCAAGCATTACAACACGACATACACGCTTGACATCTGCAAGCCCCTGAAGAAGAGCGGAGACTCGAAGAAGGACCAAGAATGCCCAAATGGCACCAGAGGTAACCACCAACTTCCGGTGTTGGATGAACAGATGTTAACAGGCACCAGTGTGTGCTCTCACGCGCTATCTCCAAGATGAGACCGATACCATCTGGAGAGTCAACGCGATAGCAGGAAACCTAGAGAACGTCGGCGGCACCCAGTTCGAGTATAGCGCGACGCGGCTGAAGACGAGCGACTCTACCGGGGACGCGAAGAAGGAGGGTCTTCGGTTGGTTCTCAAGGGTGGCAGATACCCTCTCAACACCAACGGTCGAGAGCAGAGAGCCGTTGTTGAATTTATCTGCGATCGCAACAGGACCGGAACTGAAGGCGAGTGGGAATCGGAAGACAAGTACGAAAAAGGCTCGAAATTGCGAATCCGCGACGAGGAGAAAAAGGAGGATGACAAGAAGGATGGTGACGACAAGAAGGAGGGCGATGACAAGAAGGAGGATGACAACAAGGACGGCGGCAAGGACGAGGGAGAATCCACCAAGGAGCACCAGCTGAAGAACCCTGATGCTGCTCTTGTTTGGGACAGCTACGCCCTTGAAAAGGACGTCGATGTCCTGCGCTTGACTTGGTACACGAAATACGCCTGTGAGAGCCGAGATGAAAATGGCAGCGACGAGGACCCCAGCGGATCCCACTGGGGCTTCTTCACTTGGTTCATCATCATGTAAGTCTTGGAACCTCGGCACATCTGGCAGAAGCACACACTGACATGACTCTAGCGCATTCCTCATCATCGCTGCCTACCTAGTGTTCTCCAGCTGGTTGAACTATAATCGCTACGGAGCCCGAGGCTGGGATCTGCTCCCTCACAGCGACAGCATTCGTGACATTCCTTATCTCATGAAGGATTGGATTCGTCGAGTCTTGAACACTGTTCAAGGCACCGGTAGCCGTGGCGGTTACAGTGCCGTTTGACGGGGATGTAAAGGTGGTTCTTTTCTTCTGTCATTTGTTTGAGTCGAGGTGAAGAGATTACTGGCGAATAACCATGCCGCCCTGGGGTCGGAGCACTGGAAGTAACGTGAGGGCATCTCCGCTTTCGCGGTCGATCAGTCCGATAAGTGACTGAAATACGACCCCATTTTATCAACATTGTGTAGGGATGTGCAAAGATAGGGATTTTGCGGTGGAACCAGCCGTCGATGGACTAGGCATTACAGGAAGGTTGACACAGGGATAGGCTCCATGTTAGACGGGAGGTGTTTTTGGAAGACCAGTGGCCAGTGCCATTGGCTTGTATACTAATGCATGTATCTTGAATATCGCAACAAGAAAGTTTTGCGACGTGATGATTTCCCTCTTTGTAATGTGTTTAGTATTATGAGACTGCAAGGCGGAAAGAGTTTACACGTATGTTGCGACTTCTCGCCCAGCAACCACCTCAGTGTATTTCCCGCACCTAGCCAGTTCTAAACGCGTGGCTTAGATAGTTTATGCGTCACTAGGCTCAACAAACTGGTAATTGCTGCGGGAATTCTCGGGAAGACATATCCATAGAGGCCCATGTATGCTGGATATGGGAAGCAGTCGAGGCATACAAGCCTGCTCCCTGAGCATATCCGTGGGCTTGGTGGGTTTCGTGGCGCTGGCGGATAGTCCTAGTTCAAGGTAGCACACCAATGAGCATCTCGGGACATTGGTTTGACTCCATGGTTAACATCGCATAGGCGATGCTTAATTCACATGGCTTCCATTTTAAGGAGCAGTAATTACGAAATTGCTCGGCAGTGTCATGGCCTAATGCAATCGGCCCAGGAGGGTATGGTGGGGGTTTTAAGACATCAGCAGCTGTGACTCTTGCCTCTCAACAAAAGACGCAGAAAAGAGGAAATTCCAAGAGGATTGGAACGATGTCGGGCAATTGATGAATCGAGTCAGCGCCCTTTCTTTCGTTGGACTGTTGTGCGCCCTTGGTTTGACAATCGGAATACCCTGGTCTGCAGGGAAATAGACGGAGCTGTGACTGTGTAGCTTGGTGGGATGAGCCAGAGCTAAACAACAAGTGACGCACCGGGTGCGATAGCGGAGTGTTATCGATAACCAAGTTCAAATATTCTCCACGCCCACCCCTCGAAACTTATAAACCGCCCACCTCTCCCGTAGAGCCCTCACCACCACTCCAACTTACTATCTCGCCCAAAGCCCACGCGGTGATCATCATCCGAAACCATGGCCATGCGACTCCCTATGCGATGCCGATTGGCACCCCTCGCCAGCGCTTGCGCTGTTGCGCGGCCCCGAATCGCCCGCCGAGGTCTCGCCTCGCTGCCAAACGCCGATCCGTCGTCGGACTCGAAGAGCGCCGCCATTGTCAACGAGCATGCGCCCTTCATGGTCGCCACATATGCCCGACCTCCTCCCGTCTTCGTCAAGGGCGAGGGCGCATGGCTCTGGGACGTCGAGAACCGCAAGTTCCTCGACTTCACCGCTGGTATCGCCGTCAACAGTCTTGGCCACTGCGATCCCGAGTTCACCAAGCTCTTGACTGAGCAGGCAAGGCATATTCCAAGCGCATTCGATGTTATTACAGCTAACCAAAGCTTCCCTCATAGGCCAAGGAACTCGTCCACGCCTCCAACCTCTACTACAACCCCTGGACTGGCGCCCTGTCGAAGCTTCTGGTCGAGAAGACGCTCGAGTCCGGTGCCATGCACAACGCCGCCTCCGTCTTCATCTGCAACTCGGGATCCGAGGCCAACGAGGCTGCCATCAAGTTCGCCAGGAAGTCCGGCAAGATTGTCGACCCCTCGGGTGACAAGTACGAGATCGTCTCGTTCCAGAATGGCTTCCACGGCCGAACCATGGGCAGTCTGTCCGCCACCCCCAACCCCAAGTACCAGAAGCCCTTCGCCCCCATGGTCCCCGGCTTCAAGGTCGGCACCTACAACGACGTTGCTGCCATCAATGACTTGGTGACGGAAAAGACTTGCGGTGTCATCGTTGAGCCCATTCAGGGCGAGGGCGGTCTCATTGCTGCCAACGACGAGTTCCTTATTGCCCTGGCCAAGCGATGCCGAGAGGTCGGCGCCGTCCTCATCTACGATGAGATCCAGTGCGGCATGTCCCGAACCGGTACTCTCTGGGCTCACGGAAACCTCCCCAAGGAGGCGCACCCTGACGTCCTGACCACTGCAAAGGCCCTCGGCAACGGCTTCCCCATTGGCGCTGTCATCGTCACTCAGGACGTCGCCGACAAGATGAAGGTCGGTGATCACGGTACTACCTTTGGCGGAAACCCCCTGGCCTGCCGCCTCGCTCACTACATTGTGAACCGCCTTTCCGACAAGGCCCTCCAGGAGTCCGTCCTGGCCAAGGCGAAGGTGTTCGAGGGCCGATTTGCTCAGCTCCAGGCCAAGTATCCCAGCCTCGTGAAGGAGGTCCGCGGCCGCGGCCTGATCCTGGGTCTCCAGCTCTCCGAGGACCCTACCCCTATTATCAAGGCTGCCCGTGAGCGTGGTCTTCTCGTCATCACCGCTGGCACCAACACCCTCCGATTCGTGCCTACCCTGACCATCACCGACGAGGAGATCAACCAGGGTCTAGACATTCTGGATACTGCCATTGCTGCTACCGATAAGGGTACGTCGAAGGATAAGGGGGAAAAAAAAGTGGTGTAGAGTTGTGGAGTTTTTGCTTGCCTTGATCTTGATAGGTTTGGTGTGATGGTCTAGGTGTGTGTGCACTTGAATTAACGGCTGAGATGAAAAGCGAATTTAGATACCGATTTCAATCCAAAATACCTTTGACTTTTCCCCCGATTTTTGAAAAGATTCTTTCCTAAGAGCCAGTGAATAAAGTATCAAATGGGACAATACTATCCTGTTTGATAAAGCTTGTCAAGCTTTTTACATCGTCTCTGGCTGTTTGTGGCCCAGCAAGGTGATTTCTATAGTCACCTTATAGTAACTTTGTTTTTTCAGACACAGAAAGCCTACCTATCCGATCGGATATGACATTACTCGGAAATCTCTGGAGTCGATAGAAATGTGGCGGGCGCAGAAGATGAAACGCTTTCTTCTCGTGTATCTCCTCTACAGTGGAGCATCTGCCTTTCAGGTGCCTCGCGATCTCCCAGATGGAGACTACCGCATCACATACGAGCCCCATTCAGACTCAGGGCCTCTTGTTCGGCGTTTCAACCCCGTCGCAAAACGCTGGCAGCCCGTCGCCCGCGGAGCCAAGGGCGGCACAGGCCAGTACAACATCGTCGTCGACGAGAACTCCGACCAGCCCACCGTCGTGCAGCTCGGCCTTGATGTCCACCACTCGGAGGGCATAGTCCCGATCCCGGACAGCGACGAGTACTTTGAGCGAGGCTGCTTCCAGGAGATTCCCTACGCGCTCGACGCCGCCGACTACCTCGCGTCCAAGCAGAGCATGTTCAACTGGTGCGCAATATACCAGTTCTACAAGGCGCACATCGAGATGTCGCTGCGCGGCAACGTCGCCGTCTACGTGTGCAACCGCAAGTGGAGCGAACACAGCCGCAACTTCTGCAGCGAGGCCGAGTACGAGGCGGCCGAGGGCTTCTTCAACCAGACGTGCGGCGAGCTGGGCCCCGCGTGGATCTACGTCAACGGCTGGAAGAAGGAATACGGCCGCACGTGGCGCGGGACCGACATCTGCCCGGACATCCACGGCAAGCATGGCGCGTTGAAGGAGGTCAAGGGATCCGACGAGAAGGAGTTTGTGGACCTGGACGGGGCACACGTCGAGGCACCGCCGCTCATGGCGTGGGATGTGGCGAACTGGAAGAAGAAGAAGAAGAAGAAGAAGGGCAAGGGCCGAAAGAAGGGGGAGAAGAAGAAGAAGGAAAAGAAGAAATACAAGCCGAACAGGGGGAGATTATGGACCTCACGGGCGATTACAGGGTGGAGGGCGTGTAAGTGGTGATATCGAGGCTGGGTCTCAACCAACTACTTCGTTTCTTCCTGCGTCATCGCCATTACAGTTCCAAGAGGAGATGCGCATTCAAATGTTCCTCGAAAGTACCGATACCCTCAGCGGTACTTGGCCACCGATTTACACTAAACTAGGCGCATCAAGCCTCCCCCTCCTCCATGGCATACCTAATAGTGCCAGATCCAGGCAGCGCCGGTCAAAGGCTAACATCTCAGCCTCACTAGCGGAAATAACATGACACTGCAGCCCGAGCGAGGAATTTCGAGTAAAACTTGGTTCCGACTGGCATTGGGTTTGTTTCCCCGAATATACACCTAATAAAGCCGCATTATCCCGAATAAGCACTGCCCAACGGAGTCTGCCCGATCAAGCCGGTGTCTAGTCTTTCCCCGCCCCTGTTGCATCCTGTCTCTCTCTCTCTCTCTCTCTCTCTCTCTCTCTCTCTTTCTCTCTCTCTCCCCCACGACCCCCCCCACATACACACCCATCCGATCCGTTCAAGGCACCTCCATTCCCTGACCCCCCCTCCCCTGCTACGATTAAGTAGTTCACCGAGCCGGGGAGGGGGGAGGGGCCGATACGAAACGGCAAATCCGGGGGGGGGCGTAGTGGAGTCTGGTGATCTCCCGACCGAGCCCGGCCTCGACTTACACGCACAGCTGACTGCCGTGTCAGGGCGACTTGACCTCATCAGACCACCGAACTGAGCCTCCCCCAGGCGGGCCTGGTTGTGGTTGTGATTGCGGACGTCACAGAGCATTAGCTTGTGATGCATGTTTTGGAATTGTGCATGATGGGTCTTTCAAAGAGGGACATCCATCCATCGACTGACTGGCCGCTCCCCCGTGATCTGTCGATGCGCTCAATATGTTCGTTTAATTTTTTGTTTCATGCGTGCTGCAATCTGGGCTTAAGTCCGTTTTGGCAAGAGGGAAATTACAGCAACTTGCGCAGCATGGCCATGTTTTCGCATTCAGCCCTCGCCGAGAATGCCACTTCCACGCCCGGCGAAGCCCGAACAAGTTACAAAAGCAGCCTGTGGCTGTGCTCGAAAGGTCATACGGCCGCCCTCCCATTCGTCGTCACAAGGCATACATGTACATACACATGCATGCATCACGCAAAGCAGAGAAATTTCAAGGTACGTTAGCGTTATGTTATATGTGTGAGTGTGTATATTGTGTGTGAACGTGAGACGCCATGCATTTGCAGTCTTATCCAAAATCCAAGTCATAATGGGCCTGTTGTATGAACAAGAAACCAAATACCCAATCATAAATCAAGTTACACCGTAGGACGCCATGCCAGTGAATGATCGCTTCCCGTCTAACCCTTTAGCAAATGGCGTGGGTCTTGCCCGTCTTGCCCTGGAGAGAATGGGTCTCGTTCTGGAGCATTGTTAGTTTGCTGTCTCTTTGAGGGACATGTCATAACTGGGGTGTACTCACGGTGTAGACGGGGTGGGCGTGCTTGCCCTTGCCCAGAGCAGAAATGTGTGTTCTAATGTACTCCTCGCGCTTCTTGATGCTCTCCAAGTCAGTCTGGTCAAGGAGACCGAGACATAGGCAGACGTCGGCGATGAGGGAGTCGCAGCGAGACTTGGTGAAGTCCTCACGGACGACAACACGCAGCATCTTGACGCCGGAGTTGGGGGCCATGGTGTAGGCGGGGACGACCCAACCACGCGAACGTAGGTGGTGGGCGAGCGCGAACTCGTCGTAGTGACGCTCAGGGTTGCCGCCCTCCTCGGGGGTGCGGAATCGGAAGGCAACGAGAGGCAGACCAGCGCCGGAGCGCTCTGACATGATGACGAAGCCCTTCTTCTCGAGGGTGTCGGTCAGGTAGTCAGCGGTTCGGGTCAGGTTGCTCATGATAGCGCGGTAACCGTGCTTTCCGAGACGGATGAGCTGGTAGTACTGGCCGATGACCTGGGAGGCACCCTTGGAGAAGTTAAGGGTGAACGATGACTGGTCGGCACCGAGGTAGTTGATGTTGAAGACCAGCTCCTGGGGGAGATACTCGGGAGCTCGCCAGATGACCCAACCGACACCGGGTAGACGAGGCCGTACTTGTGACCAGAGACGTTGATGGAGATGACCTTCTCACATCGGAAGTCCCACTCGAGGTCGGGGACGACGAAGGGAGCAACGAAGCCACCGCTGGCGGCATCGACGTGGATGGGGACGTCAATGTTGCGCTCAACGAGGAGATCGTTGATGGCCTTGATGTCCTCGTACTCACCAGTGTAGGTGGTGCCGAGAATGGCGCAGATGCCGATGGTGTTCTCGTCGCAGAGGTCGACGCACTCATCGGGGTCCATGACGTAGCGGTCAGAGGTGCAGTAGACGAGCTTCTCCTCAATCTCGAAGTAGCGGGTGGCCTTTTCCCAGCAGACCTGGACGGCAGAGGACATGACGATGTTGGGGTTCTCGGTGCTCTTGCCCTCGGCGATGCGGCGGTTCTTCCAGCGCTTCTTCATGGCGAGGACACCGAGCATGATGGCCTCGGAGGAACCGACCGTGGAGGTGCCGACCGAGGTGCCGGCGGGGGCGTGGAAGAGGTCGCCGATCATGTTGACACAGCGGTTCTGGATGTCGGCGGACTGGGGGTACTCCTCGTAATCGATGAAGTTCTTGGAGAAGGACTCGGCCATGAGCTTCTCGGCCTCATCTTCCTGCGTGGTGGAAAAAAATCCATGTTAGCGAATTTGTGGTTTCAGTTAAGAAAAGAAGAAGAAAAAGCGAATGCAAACGATTGCCTCAATTGGCAATCGTGAAGTCGTCGCGCGTGCGGTGGGACTACTCATATGGTTCATCTTGGCAATGCGTTTAGGTTGGTTTTAGTGGAGAAGGTCCCCTACAAAGCCAAGACCATAGGCCGCACTTGCGGGGCGAGCGCACTACATTGGCGCCCGATTGACCACGGATGCCAAGCTGTCAGGGAAATAAATTGGGGCGGAAATAAAACAAAGAGCGAGAGACGGAAAAACAATTTCGTCATAGACGTACCATGTAGGTGGTGACGAAAGAGGCCAAGCTGTAAAGGTGAAACCAGTCAGTCAATTGAGTCCAGCAAATTAAGGGGTCGGAGTCTGCCGTAAGCTGAGGGCAAACGCATCATTGCACTTACTTGAGCATGGGGTTGTTGTCGAGCGACAGATCGTCCTTGATCATGCGGTAGGCAATGTCGCGGGGCATCTCGCACTCGGGCATGTGGTGACGGGGCAGGTCCATGCCGGCGAAGCGAGAGCCGTAGACGCTGGTGGTGAACTCATCCTGGTAGTTGGAGAGCTGCATCTGAGGTCGGCGAGACGCCCGGGAGCTGGTGGAGCGCACGGAGGCGGCGTCCGAGTCGCGCTCCCTGACGACGGAGAGGTGAGACATGCTGTCGATGTACGAGGGGACCGAGTTTCCGTTGGAGAAGCCGTTGGTCTTGGAGTGGCCGTTGGTGACGGGAGCGGGAGTGGTGTCGTTGGTGGTGTTGTCGTCGTCGGAAGTTTCGATGATGGGGATAGGTTCAGGAACCTCGCTAGGCTCCGTGTTTTCTACTGAACTCATGATGGAGAGAGAAGAGGGGTAATGACGCGCGGAGGGGCGATGAAGTAAATAGGGGCCCAGTCAAGCAGCTTAGCTGATGTGCAGGCTTTGGGCGGGAGCGACGGGTTACGGGTGTGGCGGCAGAGTAGCGTGCCGTGGGAGCCGTGGGTATGTCGTATGGGTTGATGCGCAATGCAATGCGGCTGGAGATGATTTGTGTGGGTGGTGGGCTTTGGTGTGGCTAGGGGCGTTACACCAAAGGAGAGTTTAGGGGCGTAGTGGAGGGCGGATGGAACCTTGCGGCCAGATGATGGATGAAGAGAGGGAAGATTTGGGGGAAGGGGTGGAGTGTGTGTATGTGTGTATTGTCGTGTGTGTGATTTGCGTTTTTGTTTTTGTGAGATGCAAGCCGCACAACCAAGACAAGTGGTGGTGGTGGTGGTGGTGTTGGTAATGTTGATGGTAATGGTGTGTAGAGAGACACAGAGCAGAAACCAGAAAAAAAAAAAAAAAGAGAGCAGGCAGACAGCAATCTTTTTGCAGCTTTTACAGCAAGACTTGATGGCGCCACGAGGCAAGAGATCTTTGGTGACCAAAAGGTGGAGGAGAGATGAGAATTGCGGAGAGCAGATGGGAGATGTAAAGATGTGAGATGTGTGTACACGAGGGAATGGACAAGGCGAGGGGCGAGCAAAGCCGATGTCAAGGACGAGAGGCTGACACGGTTATATAGTTTTTGCACATGGGTGAGGAGGAATTCAGGGACAATGGCGGACGGGAATATACCGACTGTAGATGGGTACAGTACATGGGGCAACATGGCATGGAAAGGGAAGATGTGGAACTCGCTGATGGGAACAAGCCAGAAGGGGGGGGACGAGCCGTTTGCTGCCGTTTGCTGTTGCTGTTGCTGTCACCGTCGCCGTCACCGACGCCGAGTCACAGCCAACCCACCCAGCAGAGACGGCAAGAAAAAGAGCACGCACGTACTTCCGCACGGCAGCAGAAACAGCGTAAAGAACAGCCAGCAGAAGGGGGTAAGGATAGGGAAGCTAACCTCACCTCACCTCACCACACCTCACCTCACCCAGCCAAGCCCAGCCGGCCAGCTACCTAGGCCGTGGGGATGGGGGGGGGGAGGGGGGACCTGGGACCTGGGCGTGGATCGCGGATGGGGCACAAGGCTCAAGGCTCAAGGCTTGGACACAAGGCTCAAGGAACCACATCCCCGAGGCGCCCATCCTGGCCATGTCCGTGTTTCTCATTCCCTTCTCTGTCTGTTCTCTGCCATACGGATATGGAGCCTGCGAGCTGAGGTACATGCCGACTACATGCCATCGACCTATCTTCCACTCTGGTTCTAGCTCGCCCTCTCTCTGACACACTCTCTCCAAATTCGTCTCCGTCTTTTTTTTTTTTCTTATTTCCTTTCCTTTCCTGTCCTTTCGGTCCTTATTAGTTGACGACGGGACGGGGCCGTCCCGCAATCCCATTACATTTCCTCATGCTCCTGCTCCTACTTGTCCCGACAACCACCGCCTGCAGGGTCCCAGCTTGGACGCCCATTGCCTGCCCGTGCTGTGCCCGTCGCTTTTTTTTTTCCCTGCTTCTGCTCCGAAGGCAATACATGGGGGGTCCTGTAACGCCCAAAACGCTCGGCTCTCTTTCGCTGGATCTTGCTCTGTCTCTGTCTCTCTCCCTCACGCACAAACGCTCTCTTTTATTTTTGTCCACTGTCCTGGCCTCAATGCGCCGCCGCGCCGCCCAGCTCGCTCGACGCTAATTGCAATGATAAAAATGGGAACCCGTGTACGGGGGACACGACAGCACCAGAGCAACCACCGACGGACTCACTGCATCACTCAATTCAAAGTCCACCCTCCAGGCATTGCCCATACCGTAGGTACAGCCCGTATACGTCTCGCTAGCGTACAGATCGTGTACTTTTCGAAGCGCCCCCCCCCCCTTCCCTGCCTCCCCTCCCCCGGGCTGTATATCCGCGCAATGCAATTCCATGAAAACCAATTATCCCTAGGGGAAGATGATCCCGCAATTCCAGCCTGAGAACGGCACATGCTTGTTTCTTGCTGCTCGTTGGATGAATGATTTCCCTTCAAACGCCCACGGGCTGCCTCACGCTCCCTCATCTCACCCTAAACGGGGCCAGCACAGGTCTCCATTGCCCATGCCACTTTTCGACGTCAGCTCAGCCAAGCCTCTCCGCCCAATGCCTGGCCGCTGTAGCAGCGCCGTCCGTATACTGCAGCGTTGCCAGTTGCGAAAACAATAGAGACCGCCGCTGGGTCCCCCCAAAGAAACCACATTTCACCAACCCAACCCAACCCAACCCAACCCCCCAAGAGAAACTCCACTCGAGACGGCGCCATTATACACGCCATTTTGCCCTCTATTACACACCCCCCTATCTTGGAAGAAAAAAACGGAGACGGTATTACTTTCCTATTGCCCGCGGCGCGCTGAATGGTAGTCGGCTCACTCGCCGTCAACCACCTGAGCCTTTCCACTCTCTCCCGTGTCGGTCTCTCGATACCGAAGGCTTTGAACATCTCACCCCCCCAGAAAACCACGCGCTTCCGGTCTCTGGTTTCCGGCGACGACATGGGGGCCGTTGGCGAGGGCATGGGCGGCCACCAACTAACTGCCTACCCGCCTTCGCTCCCTCCCCCAGCGCTTCAGCTAGCGATCCAATGTAGGTACTCGCATCTACCTTGAGTAAGGTCGTAGCTTGCATTTGGGGTCTCTTTTTTTTTTTTTTTTGGGCGTGTGTTGGTGCTTTCCTTCCCCTTCGCTTTCGTCTTGTGTTTCCCGTCTCATCCACTCATTCACCGACCTCACATTTGCTCGCTCACTATTTCTCTTCCCGCCTGCTAGCGCCGCCGCCGCCGCCGCGCCCTTGCCCGGGCATCCGATCATATAACCTCCACCCCAATGCCACAGTCCACACGGGCGACGGGCCCGCTCCCGTAATAAACGCAGCCAGGTATGGGCTTAAAGCTACCCTTCCCTTCCCTTCCCTTGTCCTACCGTGGCTAGCCTTGGCTTCACTTCTCAACTGCATGTCATGTATTTTCCCGCCATGTAGAGGCGTATGTACTCTCTTTGTCGTCACCTCAGCCCTGAGGGGGGTCCGTTGGGGTTGGGGAGGGGACGATCGAGGGAGGGATGGGGATGGGAGGGGCCCCAATTTTGGAATTTGGGAATGGATTCCCATTTGACGTCTTGATCGCGACCCATGGCCAACTGGGGAAGTTGCAAGTTGGCTCTAGGAGAAAAGCCTGATGAGCACCAATTTTTGCCCAGGCGGCCCCAGAGCCCAGCCAAGACCGACCCCCGAGTTTGGGGTATCTGGATGTGTCCCCTTTTGTCCGCTCGATCCCATTCCCATCTTCTCTATGTCCCCATATGGCCGCTATTGCCAGGCCCTGTTCTCCCTTCGTCCTCGGCATTGTCTTGTGATTTTTTCGACTTGCCTCGTCTCGTCCTAGCTCACATCATCCAACAGATCATCGTCACGCACTTGCCGCATTGCCTCACTCCTTTTCTTGACCCTCTTGCGCGGTTCCTTCAGATCAGCATCGCCTTCTTGTGTTAGCCACCACGGCCAACATGGCCATCTAAGTCCCTTCGCCATGCTGCCCACATCCATGGGAGAGAGAGGGGGGAAATCACCTGTTTCCCCAACTTTACATGGCCGTATCCTCCTCGCTGCCCGCCTCCCCACCCCCCTTGCCCTCGCTGCCTTCCTCTTTCCCTCACCTTATCCCAACGCTCTGGAACGGGCTGCTGCATCGCACCCGCGGGTCCCCTGGGGGATCACACCCTGGATTCCCCGACAGCTCCTCCGTAATCCGTAGAAGAGTTAGAGAAGCCTTTTTTTTTTTCAGAACCACCCCCCCGGCACTGGATCACCACATCCTCTCTCCCTCTCTCCACTCCCCCCCCGAAAAAGAACAACCCCCCCCCCCTGGATGACCCCTCTGTTCCTCTATTTTGTCTTTCCTTCTTTTCTTTTTTTTTCCCCCTGGGGCATCAGTTCCTGCATGTGGTTGCTTTGGGAGTTGGGGAACTTGGCATCAATGACGCATCATCAAACGGGCGCAAAGGTGGCGCGGCGCATGCCCGTTTCTTCCAGACATGATCTATTGAGGCCTTTCCCGCACTTGGCAAAGAGTGGAACAAGGCCGAAAGCACTCCACTTTGGATGCTCAGCAATGGCGACAAGTCGCGCAACAGTAGATGGACAAATCTCCAAAGGAGCCGTCCGCCTCGAAATAGCTCTGTGAAAGATGGAAGCGTGCGTAATTGTGGGCAGCTTTTTTGGCCAGTGATCCGGGGGCCAACGGTCCAATCACGGAGTCTACCGGCCGAGGCGGACAATGCGGGTCCCACATTTCGGAGGTCGACTTACATGGCCAAGGGCCGTTGCCGTTGGGAACGGGGGGGTACAGTGTACATGCGCAGTACGTTCCCCGGACCCATGGTTCATCGACAGGGATGAAAGCCGTCCGAGTCTCTTTTTACATAGTATTGTGGATGTGATGCTGATGCTGATTTCATGTCTCGATGGTCGGTCATCATCATCCATCAGAGGAAGGGCGGGTGTTGCCCCCCTCCTCTCTTCCCCCCACGGTCCATGGATGTCGAGTTTGGCATCAGCCTGGAGCTACTACGAGGACCTACCCGATCGCGTAAAGGCAGCGGAGGCAACGAAAATCCCAGGGCATCAGAAACTTGATTGCGTGGGCGTTTGCACATGTCTGATACGGGCGCCAACACGGCCTGACTGGGGGTGCATGGGATGGGTGGATAGATGATGATGGGATTCCACCACCCATGTTCCGTGGCTTGTCAAGCGTGCGATCCCGAAAGAGGACCAGGCCCTTTGATGAGGGGCCCTGCATGCATGCGACAGAGGTCTCTCCGCAGTACCGGTCTGGGTACCTCACCTTGACATCGTTTTTGGCCTGGTCTGGCGCTCGGGGCTGGGCTGAGCTGACCGACAGACCTGCTCACCTTGGTATGGGTGAGATGTTTGTCTCGGTCTCCTTGCCCGGCGACTGACATGGTTTACCGAGGACGAGGTACGCCCACACGGAACACGAAGCCGTCCCTTCTTTTTTTTTTTCTCCTGTAACGTATTGTCAGTCTTTTCCTAGTTACCTATTCGCAACTCCTTTTCCGAAATCATCCTACCGTAGGTATCCTCGGTCACTGATGAGTCGCATTAACGGGCCTTTTCTTTTTTTTTTTTTTCGGTGCCTGCCCTTGAGATTTCGTTACGATATTACCCGCACCCAATAATAGCCCATGGGGACAACCCGGTCAAAATACTAAATAACGTCAACATCAACATAATGGGAAAAAAAAAAAAAAAAAAAAAACCTGTCAACATCAACAAAAACAACGCAGCATGACTGGTGCAACATGGCATTAACGCAAGCACGAATTAACTGGTTTTAGCATAAAAACAGAACCCGGAAGGAGTTCCAGGGCCATGAGGCGGTAAAACAAAAAAAACGAAAGTGTATCACGTAGTATATCCATTCACCGCTTACAACATCTTACTATTTTTTTTTTTTCATCAATTGACCCCATCTGTCCCGCTAAACTGGGGAGGGGGAAGGAGGGGGAGCGGTGGGAGAAAGGAAACAAAAGGAACATGGTACAGAACACACACACAAGAAGAAAGAGAAAAAAAGAGAGAGAGAGAGAGAGAATACTACACACACATACAGGATAGGGGATGTGCGGCGACTCATGGAGGAGCAGCAATAACGGCGGCAGCAATGGTAGTAAGGTAGTAGGAGCAGCGGCGGCGGCGGCGGCGGCAACATGAGCCACAGCCCAGATGGCGAAATGGGCAAAGGGACCGAAACCGATTGGAAGCGCGGAAGCCAAGCCCCATCTTCCCCGTTCCCGGTTCCTCCGTGAGCTGCTTTTTCATCCCGAATAACCTGACCGCCGTGCCTCCGAGTGGCGTGTCCGTCAGACGGCCGGTCTGGTCTGGCCTCTCGTCTCGTCTGGTCTCGTCTCGTCTCGTCTCGCCTCGCCTTGCCTTGCCATGTCTCGTCCGGGTCGCAGTCTGGATGTTCCTTTGCCCTGTAAAACCCCCTCCCATGCGTTTTCCCCCGCTGTGACGGGTAACGTTTTTTCCCTTGTCCTGGGGGGGGGGGGGGGGGGGGGAAGGCCCTGCTGATGATTTGCTTCTGCCTCCTCCTCCTCCTCCTCCTCCTCCTCCTCCTCCTCCTCATACTCTCCAACATCTTTCTCCGCCGTCTGCCTTTTTTCTTATTCAGATTCCTTCCTGTGGGTTTTTGTCCTGCGTTTCGCTTGCCACACTTCCCTGCGTCCCGCCCGCGCGCCCTTGCGCTCGCTTCCCCCCCTCCCCGTGGCCCTCTCAGTTGGTCGCCCCAGGGAACGTGCCGTCTGTGTTGCGCCGAAGAAAGGCCCCTATCCACAGCCCATATTCCACATCATCAATCCACGTACCCAAGAGAGCAGCAGCAAGTGAGAGCGAGAGTGAGAGCGAGAGTGAGAGGGTGTGTGTGTGTATGTGTCTGCGTGTATGGCGCAACGCATATCCACATTACACATCCGTTCCCTCAACGCAACCTGCGTGTCAACGTCGCAGCCTTTCGATTCTCCTTCTCAATAATACTGTGCCCGAATACACCCCCCCCCCCCCCCCCCTTGGTCTTCAATGCGTCTTCTAGCCGCTCAAACAAGTTTACGGATACCCAGCGGGAAACTGCCGTAAAATCCCGTCAATGCCGCGCCTCTTCCTCTTCTCCACAGCCCTTGCTGCCCCCGCCGCCGATTTATGGTTCGTGGAGTCGGCATCGACGTCCAGACCCCGTCGCCCATTATCGTGGCACTCTATCACCAACAGCGTCTCTTGCTATTGGGGGTTTTTTTTCTTTTGTCCTCTGGCTCTGCTCTTCTGCTAGGTTACCTGGTCTACCCGCAACGTAGTATCCGCTTAGGCTCGCCGTCTATTCACCCGCACCGAGAAGCTCCTCCCCCAACAACCCGTGGAGGGCTTGGTTGCCGCAAGGTCGAGTTGTGCATTTTTCGTTCCCCGTTCTTCTCCTTTACCCGTGGCTGACCGGGGCCTGGTGCTCACCGAGCGTTTCGTCTCTGCCCTGTCCCTGCCCTGACGCAAGCAAGCGGGTTGCCCACATCCACATCCACATCCACACCACCGCCACGCCCCCCGGCCCGCGAGTTCCACACACGCCTTCTGTAGTCTTCTGGACGCCAGCGCCAGCGCCAGCGGGACCTCCCCCCTTTTACGCGCCAGGCTAGCAGCCGTAGCAGCGCCAAACTTCTAGGGCTGGCCATTTCCTCCAGGTTTTTTTTTTTTTTTTTTTTTTTTTTTTCTTTCTGAGAACCTTGACGAGTCCAGCGGAATGGGTACATCGCGGCTTGAAAAACTCGACCTCAACTTGCTCACGTACAGAGAAGGACACGCTATTGCCAACGGTATGCATGCGCAAAACACAAAAAAAGAAAAGAAAAAAAAAGGATTTACATGCCCGAGGCTTGTCAAGTACTACAGAATCAAATAGAAAAGAACGGCAAGGAATGGGGGAGGGGGGGCGTACAGTATACGGCGGCGGCGGCGGCGGCGATGGCGGTGTCGTCTTCGTAGGCCGTCACTTCACGGAAAATAACTCGGCGGGACGTGTAACATGTAACATGCAATCTTCATCAGCAGAGGCAATTTCGACATTTGTCTCTCTGCCTTTCCTTCAGCCATTTGCCGGGCTCGTCTTCCTTTTTTTTTTTTGCCTGCCCTGTAGGAAGGACGGACGGCGTTCCCGAGCCCGTCTCGTTTCCCCCAGTCCAGTTGATCCGTCGTCAACTGGGCTCTGGCTCGACGACCTGCCTTGTTCGCTTTTCGCCCACCCCTCCCCCCTACAAAGGACCTTCTCCGAGGCCCGAGGCGGGCCTTTGTCGTTGCAAAATATCGCTGCCGTTTGCCGCGCCTGATGAGGGCCAGGACGCACTCACCCGCTCACACACACAGACACCCAGAGACGAGACTGAAAGACTCGTCACAGGCCAGCGAGTGCCTCGACTCGGACCTACATGTCCGCGAACCAATCCCCGCCACCGGGATTATCAATGTCGGCTGTTTTCTCTGTTGCCCGGTTTCCCTGGAACCGTCCCAGCGTTCTTCTTCTGTAGACTGTATCTCTTCTGTACGTAATGTCCCGTCTATTTTGGGGGGCGAGGGGAAGGCAGGGGGGCAGGAGCATGGAGAGGAATGGTCCTTTGGTTTCTGATTCCGATTCCTGTCGTGTTTCATCAGCGAGTCGGGTCGAATTATTCTAGAAGCTATGGATCACACACACCACTTTTCGCACATCACCCGTTATCCTCCTCCTCCTGTTCCGCTTCCGACGCTCCCCTGACAGCTCGGGCGCGATAATCTATCTATACAGGTCTGTATTTACTTGGTGCTTGGTTGCTTTGCTGCACACGTCCATGTCCATGTCCACGTCCATGTCCACGTCCATGTCCGTGTGCACACATGTACTACTCTGTACCAGCAAATTTGAAAGAGTCCCTAACACACACAAAACTGGATCCCCTCTCCCTCCCCCCTGGTGTCCTGCGTCCTGCGTCCTGCATCCTGCATCCCATCCCTTCGCCACATCGCGATCGCTGGTCCCGCCGGTCCACTTCGCGCCCCGTCCCGCTTTGCCCCATCAAACCCCCAAATGCGTCTCGTCTCAGTGTTGTGTGTTGCTCTCCCATTGCTCCCACCGACGTCACCTGGCATCACGCTACCATGCGTCGTGATAACGTCTCACTTTTCCGCTTTGCGAGATGGCCGCGTCCGCAACACAGTCTCCGGGATCTAAAAAAGAGGTACACTACACCAAAACAGCCCCCAAGGTTTTACGAGACGGCAAAGGGGCCCCCAATCTCCAATCTCTCCAATCTCCAATCTCCAATCTCCAAGCAACATATGTTCATTGTTCAAGCTTTCGTTTCCGAAATGACCCAAATCTCGCAACTCGCAACCCACGTGTTCATCACCAGGCCGTGTCGTGCTTTGCCTCAATCGTCGTCGCCCAACCCCGTCAACCCGCTAGCGAGGCCCTGCATTCGCCTCCCCAGCAGGTCGTCGGAGCTGTTGAGTTTGACGAAGCTCTTGTTCTTGCTCTTGCTCTTGCTGAGCCCCGGGGCCTTATCCCTTTTGCCCTTCTTGCCAGACTTGCCGTTTAGGTGTCCCGGTGTAACTGTCGCATCGCTGCCGCTCTCGCCATCTTGATCCCTGATATCGGGTCCTTGTGATTGAGTCAAGCTTCTCCCTCTGTTCAACTTGGTCATACTAATTTCCAGCGGTCTGTCCTCGTCTCCGCTCGACTCTGTTCGTGCGTGGCGTCGTTCTTCGCCATTGAACGCAGCATTCCTTGCCCGAAGGTTACGCAAACGCATCGCATCGACGTGCTCAAAGAGCTGTTCAAACCATCCTACACTTCGGTCGAAATGCCTCCAGGCCGGGGGTATAGTGCGGGGAACTGCATGAAGCCATGCGACGTTCCAGGGATAAGAATCACCTCGGCAGCATCTCGATTGTCGAATTCCGGTTCTTTCCCGCTCTCTTGTCCGTCCCCTGAAGATCTGTTCCGCCTGAAAGCAGCCTCCTTGGCTCTGCGTAATCTCCCTGCAAAGATCACGGTATCATCCACCAACGGGTCTCGTTCTCCGGTCAGGAAGTATGATTTCGGAAAGTTGACCAACAAGGCCTCCGGAGCCAGCACCGGACAAAGAAGATAGTCCTGGCTGAAATCTGGTCGGTAATGCGGCCCAATGTATAAGATTATCATGGCACGCATCATCTCTGGGGTAAGCACTCGGTCGTTGAAGTAGGAAATCATGGACGAAGTGGCCAGTCTTGTCCTGATGGGCTCCACCTGACCAGGCGTATTTTTTGCTCCCGATGTGCCATTCTCTTTGGGCCGGTTGAAAGATCGAGCCCCAGCGTGAGAATACTCCGGGTGTGGGCTTTGAAGGCTTTGGTCTGTAGTGCCCACCGTCTCTTCCGTGGTCATGGTGCTCGACTTGGTCTGCAATGGGGGCGAAGAAACGTCCTCATCGTCTGAGTGATGAGGCGTCCCTACAAGCGCGTTGTACTGCATGCTTTTGCGCCTCACAATAGGTCTGTTTGTTTTTCTCATCTTCCGGTCCCTGATCAGTGACATTTGCTCGTCGGTCATCCAATTGCCAATGTTCATGTCCAATGCAGGGTAGAAGCAAACAAGACCATCGGGGGGTGGCAGTTCGGTCCTATTTGACCGACGGAAGTGGGCATTGCTTGTCTCAAGGATCATGAGAGTCGAAGCAACTGCCAGATTCCCACCGGCACTATCTCCGGTGAGAATTACCCTCGGAACCTTTATCCCGGGCAGGCCAATACATCTACCTTTAGTGTTCATGATAGTGGAGTAGACGTCGAAGCACTCGTTCAGAGCGTAGGGATAGGGAAATTCCGGTGCCTTCTTGTAGTCAAGACTGAGGATTGGCAGTCCTGATTTGGCAGCCCAGGCGAATAGTTTGTCGTCGTTGCACCGAGGATCCATTGCAACGAAGCCACCGCCTGGAATGTCCAGAATTATCCTGTCGTGCCGCGCCAGGTCCGCCAATGGCCCATCAAAGTAGAGCCAGGCAAGTACGGGCTCCTTGTAGTCACTGTCCGCCGGCCTCGGGATTCTGAGTTGCCTGGGCGGCCATCGCATGAACCTCGGACGTAAGAGTCCTTGGAAGAAACTCAGGTATGGCGAGGTGCCCTTGTTCCAGGCTACGCGGAGATGTTCCACGGTGAGGGCTCCTCTTACCTTGCGAACCTTCTCATCGGCCTTCTCGGCGGCAACAAGGTAAAATAGGGTAAACACAACGCTTGCTATGTCTCGTAGCCACTTGGTCCGGATCTTCATGGCCGTCCAGAACCCCGCATCCAGCGCAGTCAGCACCCATGTGGCGCGGTAGTAGGTTGCATCGTACATGTTAGCCATAGGCTCCGGGCTAGCTAGTCCGACAAGAGCGCTGAAATTGCGTGCGGCGTAGAGGTAGAGCATAGTCAGGGCAACCGTCTGCCACGCGGTCAACCGCTTCGTGCCGAGCCTCGAGAGCATTTGGGCTCCTGGAGGACCATGTCGATGACCCCTGCTTCATGTTAGGCGATTGCTGGGTTTCTACCCCACGGGGAAGACCGGGTTGTGGCTCACTTGACGAGGTAAAAGGTCCAGAAGGTCAGGACCGCGAGCACCTGAAGCCGACGCGACTTGGCCGAGGGCCGTCCGAGGACGTGGTCTATCATGATGATGGCGAGGCGAGATGAGGGAAGTGATTTGGGATGGCGGCCGAATGTGAACGTTTCAGCAGGACAGATGAGGAAGCGCAGAGATGTCCCAGGCCGGCCACACGCATGGTGCCCGAAGATGCAGGTTCAATTGTCGGTGGTTTCACATGAACGAAAGCCTGATCTGACGAGCAATGGACGGCCGGGCTTACAGGCAAAGGCAATGCCTCGGCGACGGAGCCCGTGGGACTGAGACGGCCAAATCGGATTCCGGGAGGTGGTTCGCTCGGCGACAGTCTCGATGACAGGCCGTTTGGAGAGGCTGCGGAAGAATCGGGCTGTTCTCTTCAACAAAACAGGGAATTTGTCTCAGGGTGAGCTGACCTGACCTGACCTGGACGGGCGAGCAAGGAGCGCAGAGAGGAGAGAGACACAACCACGGGACATGGCACATGGGAAACCGCGCACAGAAAAACAGCACATGTGCCGCTGCTTCTGGAGGCGTGGGAAAGGCTACGGCCGGCCCACGAGCCGAAATGACGACTCGTGACATGGTGTGTCGTCTGTCTCGTGTCTCGTGCTGACATGTGAAAGTGTAGGTTGGAACGCGGGGCGCGGCGATTGGATGTGGAGAGCCGCCTCCGCACGAGAGGGTCATGACGTCGACGGGGGCGGGGGGCGGGCTGAGAGCACATGAGATGCAGATGGGGATGGGGGGTTAATGGTGGGAAAATGTTCTAGAACCCGTAGGCGGACGGGAATAATACAACTGCCTCGTTCACGGCCGTGGAAAGTCGGGGAGAAAGATCGAGGGGTCCGCGTGCAGGATCGGGTTTGATTGCGCGAGGAGGTGTCAAAGGCTGGAGAAGGTTGCCCTCCAATCCGTCTTTATTTCTTGAACCGGCAGTTTCTGCTCGTCTCGTTGCGCCACAGAGTTGCAGCCAAGGGGACGCAACACGACCCAGGGCGGCCCTTTACCCTCTGAACCAAGGTGGCGGGTGGCGTAGCGTCCCCAGGGCACACATGATACAAATGTTAAGTTACACCCCGCAAACCAACGCTTATTATTGTTTTGGACGGTGGAATTTGGAGATGTTGCATGTGGCGGTATAGGGTAGGCGACATTGGAGCCATGTGACCCAACGGCAGAGTTTGATTTCGTCGTATCAAGAGTAATACATCAGAGGGGGCTAGATTGATGCCAAAACTATCCTCGTACACATTTTTAGTTTTGGGGTTTCTTTCCTTTTCTTCCTTTGTTCCATTTCGCTCCTAGGGTTTGGGTGGGTGTGTCGATCCCTGTCTCATGTGCATGCACTCACATCAACAAAAGGTCCTCTCAAACAGTACCTCGATAGAGTGCCAGAAGAGTTCCTCAAAAACCAATTCTACCCCAACCTTGGCCAATAAAGAAACATCGTACTTGAACATTAGATATTGACTAATCATTTCTTCAAGGCGCACTCAAGGCACCCACCCCCTTGTCTCGTCACTCCAAGACTCTTTACATGTGTCACCCTTGCCATTTCAGGTCTTCCTTGCCGGACCTTTGGTCTCCATAGTCCGAGTCACCGATGAGCCAAGGCGTGATTTATCCCGCCCGAGTAACTAACGAAACATCACATTACGAGATATGTGTCCTATGTTCCATGCGAACTCGTCTGTGTCTTCGTCCGTGTGTTTGCCCGTGTGTCCGCCAGTTTGTCTCTGTCCGATTGGCAATTAGGGCCAAAGCGCCAGCGCGAACAGGGCCCAAGCTCTTAGACATTTTGACTATAAACATAACAAACCAACCACAGTTGAAATACCGTGTATAATACGAACAACTGCGGGCAATGAGTGGTTGACTCAAGGTCAACTAAATTGAAAAAGCCATTTACTGAATGCGCTATTATGGAATAGTCCATAACCACTCATAGTTGTCGCAGTGAACTGCTACCTCCAGTAAACTAGGAAAGGATGAAAATATGAGTGCTGCTGCATGTCACCCAGTCACATTGGTAATGCCTTTCACAACTCAACTTGCGACCCTTTTTAGGTCTAGCCAAGTAACCCCCTTCAAAGTCAATCTAAATGCTACTTAGGATCGAGCGATCATCATGCCAAACAAGTTGAAACAAGAGATACAACCCTCCCCCTGCATTATATAATTAACATTGGAGCCCCATTTCGGGTGCAACCCTACTAGGTTGAAGAGTTGAATGACATGTCATCACGAGAAGCAGAAAAATGTCTGAGCCATCACATTTTCTCATTCAATGCAGGCGGTTCTAGTAGAATCGTAAGAAGGAACCCATTGGGGTAGTTTACAAAAAAGGTTTAAATGTGCTAGACCCCTGTCTGATGCCCGCTCTGAACAACCCCCCTCCTCTAAGCGCCAATGCACTTGACAACGAAGTCAGCGGCGGCGGAGGCGTCCTGGCTGTAAGTCAAATGAGCCTGGGTAATGACTCCGCTACCCTGGCAGACGGTGTCGCCGCTGTGGCAGAAGACCTTGGTGCGGTCGGCGCTGACGCCCTGGACGGCCTGAGACTGGACTGTCGAAGGTGTTAGTCGCGAGTTTCTCTAGGTTCCTTGTTTCGGCAAGGGATGCACATTCCCAGGTCATCTCCCCAGGTTTGAAGAAAAGCAAAACTAAAAAAAACTAAAAAAAAACTTACAGGGATCGCCAAAGGTAACGGCGGCTGTAACCTTGCCGGTAATGTCGGCGGAGAGCGACTTGGCCGCATTGTGGACGAGCATGGCGCCCTGGGAGTAGCCAGAGATGACGACATGGGTGCTGGGGCATTTGGTGAAAGCCTCCTGGATCAGGCTGGCCCTGTTCATTTAGTTAGCACGTTTGCGAACCCTGGCGCCGATCCGGAGCCCGGCTCGGGCGGTTGTTTTGTTTTGATCGTCTCACTACTCACATCTTCTTGGAGCCGGCCTGATCGCCCATCTGCATGATGCCGGCCACATCGGCGTTGTACTCAACACCCTGGACGGCCAGGTTGCCGTCGCCAACCTTCTGGGCCAGAGCCTGAAAAAAGGGAGGGCCGGTGACGGTACCGACGTTGCCCGACTCCGAGGTTCCGCGGGCGAAGATTACGGTCACGGTCTTGCAGTCGCCCGAGAGGCCGTTCTGCGTGGCGCCGCTGAAGCCGGAGCTGGAGCTGCTGCTTGAGCCTGAACTGCCGCCAGTGAAGCTGCTCAGGTCGCCAAAGTTCCATTGACGAGGGGCCACGGGACCAGCCGCGACGAAAGGCACAAGGGCAAGGAGGATGGTGCGTGAGAGAGAAGGCATTTTTGAAATACAAGAAAGCTTTTCTTTAAAAGAAGAAGAAGAAGAAGAGGCTGAACGAATGGAAGTTGCTGGAGCACTTGAACCGAAAGAGACTGTGATGTTGTTTGGCTTGATACACTTGGGATGACAGGTAGGAGAACCGTCGTGTTATATGCCCAAACATGTCCATAATCGTCTTCCAGCTGCCAAGCATCCAGACAACCCAGGTCCCCGGTGCCATTCGATCCCGCAAGCTCTTCCCAAAGCAGTAATGCCCCTGATGAGCCAGAGACAAGAGCAAGGCCTGGCTCCCTGGCACAGCAAAACGAGCGAGGCGCGGTGCCCAGCCCAGCCGGCAATAGAAACCTCCCCACCACAAATTTTCCGATGGGATGAAGCTCTCATGGTCGAAACATGGCGATCGTCCCTCTCAGCCCATTTTCGTCTGGGGGTCCGGGGCCCTGTTGTTGTGTTCGGCACTGGGGAACCGACGCGGCCGGGGCCGGGGGTCTCGCGGACGTGGGGCCAAATGATGGTGAAACAGGCCGCCATGAGCGGGGCTGAAACGATCACACCTTACCGAGGGTCCGGGTTGAACATGGATTTTCGGAAACAGAAGGAAAGTTTGCCTTCTCCATTTGTTTTTCTTGTCGTGGATTGACCGATTGACTATCGCTTTGACCACACATAGGATCGAGTGCAGCCGAGGCACTTCTTATCTAGGCTAGGGCCCTGGGTAGGGGCCTGCTTGGCATTCAAGGCCAGAAGCGTCTGCGTGGTTGAAATAAATAGGCATCGTGATCTGGCGATCCTCAATGTCAAACGAGGGTAATATGCATAAATTGCCTTCACACTCTCAACGTTGGCCCCCGGGCTCCCGCATGTCGAGGGACTCATGGCCTGGGTGAGAGCGGATGAAACAAGAATCTCGCCAAAACTTTCGCATCAAACACTCGAAATGGATGCAATCTGTATTCAAGGCCTGGTAGTCAATTAAAGAGGAGTATCATAAATACAAATAGTTGAGAAGAGAGTAGCTTCCGATGCCAGATCATCCGCATCATTGGACCCAATACCGTGGTGCAGCCGGACTGTTTCCCCCCAATTCCGCTGTGACATAAAAATTACATTGCCATTATTCCAGGCATCTCTCACATGGCCCCTGAAAAAAAAAAACAAGAGCCTCCATCAATTTCCCTTCCGAATCACCGTTTGAATTTTCTCCCCTGATCATCACTCATTCACGAGGTTTGCCCAGCTGGCTTATCCTCCTTTTTCACCAGGTCTGAGCTCGCGTCTGTAGCATCCGTATCCTCTAGCCGAACCTTAACGTTGGCGTGCTGCGCATAGACCCTAAGACCGAGCACACAGACGGCGTTCCACGGCTTCTTCTTCTTCTTTTTCGACCCCGGAGCATCAAATACGGATGAGGCATCCGAATCGTCCGAGTCAGAATCCTCGTCTGAGCTCGAGTCCGAGCCCGAGTCTGAAGCTGCGGCATCAGAGTCGGGATCATCCTCTGGCGCCGGAACCACAGGGGGTCCTCCTTGATGGTTGGGTCAGGCGCATCTTTGTCAAGGGGGGTGTCCTTGGACTGCGTGGGAGGATCTTGCGAGTTACTCGTAGACGATGGGGGATCCTGCGTCTTGACATCTTCCGTCTTGTTGGTGGATTCAAGCGTCGAAGATTCAGATTCAAGCTTCGGCTTGGTGTGGATTTCTCCTTTGCTCTGGGACTCAGCGGCCGTCTTGAACGACTCATCAGGAGACAGCCCTGGTGTGGATTTGGGAGATGTGACCTCAGCCTTAGCATCCTTCTCATCAGTTGACTTCTTTTCATTGGTTGAATCCTTGTCCTTTGTCTCGCCGTCCCCAGTGGAGGTCCTGGTTATCTCCTTTCGAATCTGCAAAAATGCATCTTCCATCTTTCGCATCACATCCTCAACTTGGACGAGGCCTTTTGCCTTCTTCTTCTCCTTGCGTCTCTTCTTTCTTTCTTCCGCACGCCTCTTGAGGTATTCCTCATCCTCATCTAACACACCACCCTTTGCATGGGCAAGGTCGTACTGTAGACCGACTTGCCTTAGCTTCTGAGGGTTTCTATCTGCGGCCAATTTGACAACCTTTTCCACGGTCACGCGGTCAGTGTCTCGCTCGGCGGAGATGCTCGGGATGATCTCGTAAGTTCCCGGCTCTAGGTTGAGCTCGCAGTTGACAGAGCGTCGATCCCAAGTATGGACAGGCCGGACCTGGCAAAGGGGCGTATCGGAATCAACCGACTTGACAAGAAATTGAAGTGAAAAATCATATTGACCTTTCAGATCAAGGAAGTACCTTTCATCGAGCTGCATCCCTTGTTAGAATGTGAGCCTTTGTGCATCAGGTGGCATGGCATACCTGTGACAGAACAATAACAACCAGGCCTTCTTCCTTGATCTCCACCATAAATTTCTTCTTGAGGTATCCTGTCAGCCAAGATACCCTGAGACTCGTCCATTGCTGTGCCACAGTCCACCGCTGGTCAAACAACCGGGTTCGGTAAATCCACTTGAAGTTGGCAAGAAGATCTGGGAAGGACATCCAAAAGGTACCGTCATCGCCGAACTTATGTCGCAGCTTCTGAATCATGTACGGGGTCCACTCGCGGGAGCCATCGGACCAAGGTCCATGCCATTCTCCGAGACCATCCGAGGATCGTTGGCCCCAAGGATTTCTGATTTTTGTGTTAGTCGAATGCCCCAAAAATGGTCTGCCGCGGAAGTGTTGTCGGAAGGACAGAGAACAGAGAACAAAATGACTCACCTAACTTTAACTAATCGAAACTTATTTCCCTCTTCATCTTCTACTTCAGTAGCCTTAAGGATGGAGTAGGCATGTTGGAGAACAAGGCCATTTCTCTTAGAATCCCATCCCGAGCCAGAAGCAGAAAGACCAAAGACGAATTCGCCATCCTCATTTCCAGACCCCAGCATTTCACGCCAGAGGCGATCCTTGCGAAGGACTCTGTTACCAGCTACCACGGTGGTAACACCGCCGGTAAGGTCTTCAACCGCGGTACCGGCCCACCCACCATCAAGCGAATTATAATCGCCGTGTACTTTGGCAAACTAAGGCTTGAGTTAGCATAGGGAGACTGGGACTACTCGTCTAGAAGTAACTACTTACAGCCTTCTCAAGCAATGGAAGCCATGTCTCGTTAGGGTCTTCACACTTGGCAAAGAAGAGGGCATCCGAGCCGCTTTGTTTTTGCTTCTTGTACAATCGCGCCTTCTTACCTGTTGAATCGTAGATGTCTGACTCATGACCGAAATCTTTGTTCTTGAGGTACAAGTTATCGTCCACGACGGTAGAGATCCATTCTCCATCTCTGTTGAAGACGAAGCCATAAACACCACATTCCTCATCTTGTGCCACGCATATTTTGTTCATCAGGTCTTTGCGATGAGCAATGGTAGCTAGCGCTGCCAACCACCAACAGTCACCGCTAGATCCTTGCTTGATGTCCGAGCTTGAGAAGCCATCCACCGTGAACTGAGGATTTTCAAAGATCCATGACAACCGATGGACAGACCCGGGTCTCGTCGGGGGGACGCGATAGGTATCGTGATCAGGCCCAAGGTACTTACGCAAATTGCCAACATCAATCTCAAGCTTGTCATTGCCCAAGACCCCGCTGTCTTTCAAAGTGTCAAGGGACATCTTGATTTGCCAGGCCCGGACCTTTGTTCCTCTCTCATCATCGTCATCATCCTTTTCCCATTCTCTAATCAGACCATGTAGACAGTTATCTGTTCTGATAGAGTAATCTGTCTCGATATCGAACTCTGGGTCGCTGAATATAGAGTTGGTGCGCTCACATTCAGCGACGACCGCTCGAACTTTAGCGCGGCAATCTGCACGAGCCTGCTCGTAGCTGAGGGCGGCATTTCGAGTTCGAGATTGCGATATATTGGAGTCTGGTAGTAGATTAAGGTAGAGGCTACGGGGGAAGATGGATGTGACCTTGCCAGATGCCTTGGCTTGGTACTTGGACCAGAACTTGGAGACGGCGGCCTGGGGAGTGGGAGAGCGTTTGGCTCTCGGCCGAATAAAAGAAAGGGAAGGATCCATGATTCCAAATTTTCGGAATTCAGAGATGGTAGAGGGATCTGCAGGGGGAATCTCGTTGGTTGGGTTGGCACTGTCGGGCCTCTATATAGGCAATGTGCGAACGCGGCCCGTGTAAGTCAGCAAGAAATTCGCAAATAGACGGACCCGATGACCAGAATAAATGGGATAAAGAAGTGTTTCACGGCATAGCAACGAGCGCCACATAAGGCGCCGCTTTTACTGGACAAGGGTGATTTGCACAGCCCAGGCGCAGCTGTCAGGTTATTGAATCTGGTGATGGAATCAACCGGGACGGAATAGGCTCATGGCAGCTGCACGAAACCTAGGGTCCCACTAGTCCATGTGACATAAGGCTGAAGGGTAGGAATAAAGAAAGATCTTTAGCAACACGAAGAGGTCCGCCCGCGCTGCCATAGTCGGAGTGACTCTTCGTGCTGACAGGTTTCCAGGCGGCGAAAGGCCCTGGGTGGCATCGCCCAGCTGTAACTCGCCAGCGTGCTTGTGGCCGCTTTCTCCGTAAACTAGGCAACCATGGGCAAAGACGAAAGGCACCCAAGCATGAAGCACCTAGACGGTACAAGGAATAATAGCCACCTCTTGATGGTGTGTGACTTGAAACTCTCATCTTGTTGGGTGAAGTTGGATGCAGGCACGTTGAGATACAGCATGCTGCGGCGCGCACCACCGGGATGTCACGGACCGTTACTGGCACCAGATGGCCTCAAGAGCCCCGAAGGCCCTCTTTGTGTGACCGCCTGACATGGCAACGCAACTGGGGGAACACCAGCGAATGCCAGCCGGCGTTGAGAATTCGCCACGTCAGCAGGCTGAAAGGCATTGCCGACTTTGACCTAGAGTTGAGGCTCAGCGGAAGAGATTGAAGCACTGACGGCCTTGATAATCAGGTTTTCAAGATGGCTCGTTAGGCAGAAAACCCCGCCGTGAGCAGGCTACGAGGCACTTGGGTGCTCTCCAATGGCGCCCATGGTTCGCGCAAGGCAGAGTCAGTTGATGAGCTTACGATGTGAGTGGGGGAGCTTCTAGATGCGGACAGCTTGTAAGTCAACAAATAAGTAATCAGGCAGTTGGCAATCCAAAGAGATATAGCCGGGGATCGTAGGCGGAACAATTGGCAAAATGGCAGAGACAGGGAAGCTTGCAACTTCGTCTTTGGGCTGGTGAGAGTGAGAGGCATTTGAAGCCTGTCATTTGGGAACTGAGTTGACGCTCGCCGTGTAAGTTCAGATGGCATAACAAGAGCCGCAGCCAACCAGGATGAGCCTTGATGCAATCCTCAGGGCTAGGATGGTTGTTCGGACAAGACCCTGTGTCAATAAGCATACTGTCGTCATAGGGCTGGGCGACGTCCGAGAAAGAGAGTCATGATCGGCTCAAGCCGTAAACCCGAACACCAAGACCACCACGGCCACGGAGGCGGCGAAGGCGCGCAGACAGACGAAACCACTGCCCCATTGCGCAGTTCCGGGAACTCCCTCGCCTTTCAATCAACTAGCACCCAAAAGGCCTCCAAGGGAAAAAATCGGACACGCAGAACTACGGCTGTGGATGTGGAAGTGGATGTGGAGCACTGAGCCGAGTCATCATTGCGACGGTTGACCTTTTAACCGGTAGCGAACAAGCAAAGGCTTCCAGAGCACCAGTGGACACCAGCTAATTACCCACCATCAACACCGCTGCTCCAGCGACTAGCCAACTATGATTTAGTGGCGTACAAACAAGCAATAGGTACGGGGGGCACAGGCGAAGGCGCAGGCACAGCTCTGGCGCAAACACAGTAGCACAGTGTCCCGCTTATTCTGTCTACCCCGCTATTTGGTACTGTTGCAGCACTGTACAGAGCCCCGCCTCCCTATCTTATCACCCTATCCCATCACCCTTCCATCCATCCATCCATCCATCCATCATGGCTGCTCCTTGCTCGCGGTCGCCCCTCGGTATTGGTTCCGCCTCCATCGCCATCTGTGACAACGGGAACTCTAGCCCGGCCCCCTCACCCACAAGCCATTTCGAGAGTAACTCCTCAACTCCTCAACTACATGTCTCGTCCGCACCCTCCAAGCAATCTCGCTTCCCGGCTCTGCTAGCCTCCTCTCACCAACCTCGTCTCTACGAACCGCTGACCCGCCTAACATCCGTCATGCCGACTGACGACCCCACGGACGACCCGACGGATGTCCATCCCCGGCCGCACACACAACCACCATCACCGACCTCGCCAACTGCGGCCGCCGCCTCGGCGGCGCTGACAACATCCGCATCCGACTCGGGCGATGAGGGCATCCCTTTGAGCCCTACCTCGGCGCGTCGCATTGCTCGCCGAAGTCTCCGCCACACGTCCCCTACACCCGACCTCATCACGAGCCTCGTTCGTCCACTTTCCCCTGATGGCATCTACGGCGCCGCCCAGGTGCTCCAGCAAACGCGACAAATCTCTCTCGACAGAACAACCCTCACAGTTTCACAACCTTCAGGACTTCTTATCCCCAACGTTAGCTCGGAACGTCGTTCCGGACCAATGTTGCCGCCCCATCCCTCTTCTCTCGACATCCCCAAGCGATATGGTGGCGATTGCATCTTTGACATGTACTCTTTGACGTACGCCAACGACCCCGACGTCAATCTTCTTTGCCCAATTTGCCATGATCCTCTCGTTGATCCTGTCACAACACCCTGTGATCATACTTTCTGCTACAGGTGTTTGCGCCAGAGCATTGATTCAAGCCCATCCGGCACGGCCTGCCCCATCGACCGAGACCCTCTGGTGTGGCCAAACTGTTTCAGCGCAGCAAGGCTGGTGCGGACCCAGCTTAACAACCTGCTAGTCAAGTGCCCGTACCAGGGTAGGGGGTGCAAGGAGGAGTTACGACGAGAGGTGGTAGAGATTCATGCAACGACGGAATGCCGCTTCCGAGATTTTACTTGCCCAGGTGCAGAGTGCAATAAGCGTCTGCGCTCCAAACCTGTCGATGATACTTGCCCTCATAGCCAGACTCACTGCAATCGCTGCCAGGCCAGTATTGAAGCCCCCGATAGTGAGCTCCATCTACTCTCATGCCTTATGAGCAGAACACGATGCGAAGCCTGCTGGAAGCTAGTCCGTCGGAACCAGATGGACTCTCACCAACAGCTTGACTGTGATGGGATTGTAATTTCATGTCCGTATCAGGAATTTGGCTGCCCGACACGGTCAACACGCGGAATGATGGGGTCTCACACGACCTCCTGCGCTTTCCATCCAGAAACGCCTTCTGGTATGATTATTCGAACCCAACGGGAGCTCATCCAATCCTACACCGACTTGGGACACCAGATCCAGCAACTAAATGCCCGTCAAGACGAGACAAACAGGAGGATAACAGAGGTAACAGCTGCCGTAAGTCGCCGTGGAGGCGGTGATTCAACCGTGGGTGATAGCCGTACGATCCAAGATCTAGATGCTGGATTCGAGGAGGTTCACCAGAATTTGACTCACCTGGAGGCTCGACAGAGCATGTGGACACTAAACCAAGTCATGCCTATCCGGGAAGAGGTTACAGAGTTACGGAACAACATAAATATGATACGGATGCATGTCAATTGGTTGCTCAACCGCAGCCGGGAGGAGGGTCGTATCAGAGCTGCCAACAATTCCGGAACGTCCACAATGCGCAGGGAAGGTCCTATGGATGGCGGTCATTTGCCCCCAGAGCGCCGGCGATCAAGTAGTCAGGAGACAGACCTCCCGCGCCTGTGAAGGCTTGGTGTTTTTGGTGTTTGCTTTTTTATCTCGGCGGGATTGGTTCTGTCATGGTGTTGTTTGGCGCTTGATCGGTCCGTGGAAATACCCTCGCCACGTGCATAGGCCTGGAGAAAAGGCACAAGGGGCACACTGGTGTAAATAGGGAATTTGATTACCTGATTTCTTTGATGCGGTTGCGAGCTGTGGATTCTTTGTTTGTCATGGGTATGTGACTTGCTACTTAAACAAGCCAACCGCAATATTGGAGGAACAAGGGCTGAATGACTGGCCCGCTCTTTCGATAGCATACAAGCCAACATGGGGGCTGGGTGTGCTACCTATGTACAGTACCTAGTTAGTTGAGACTCCTCTCGTATTTCCAGGTGCTGCTGGCAGTGCAGGATGTGGCGGAAGATATACGAGGCAGAAGAAGAGGAGTTTGCTGGATGAAGGAGCTGCAACGTGGATACGTGGGGTTAGAAATCCGTGGGTTCCGCAGGCTTCTTGCATCTCGTGGCGGACTTTGGCGTTGGCGGCGAGAGCCTGGGTGCGGAGTTTGCCAGTGCCAGCTGTGGCATCCCTGCTGTCATCTAAAACATTTGCACCTCAGTGAACGATGCCCCAGGAGGAGGAGGCTCCATCGTCTTCTTCCACACTCCATCCGTCTCCATTTTCAAGGCAGATCTGGAGTCCCATTAGCCTGGCTCCCTTGCAAAGCACTGCAACCTCTTCAAGGCTTCCCCCCAGAGGTAGGCACCACTGTTCCCAGGCTACAGCGCCACAGACCGGGGCAAGCCGCTAAATCGTAGCAGCCTCACCGCCCCGCGCCGCCCCAGCCTCAGGGTTCCCCCCACTACCTCACCACGGTCCACCAGCACCGGCACCAGCGCCCTACTGAGCTCTTGACTCATGAGGCTTGGGCTCTCTTTCAAACCCTCCCGCATTCGACGTCAGCCTTGCGATTCCCACCCCCTCCTGCACTTTACTTGTGCATCCTCTCCGCCCATCTCGTTTCTCACCTGCCTTCTTCTACCCATTGATTTCGGAGATACGACACGATGGATCCCAACGAGCAGCCTTCGTGGACTGGAGGCGACGCCCCCGACAAGGAGAAGATGGAGCAGGCAAGTTGGCTTGATGCGCAGCTGGAGATGGTTCATCGATACTAACAGCACCGTGACCTAGATCCGGGCGAGACGTCTGGCTAAGCTGGGGTCATCCGCGCAAACTCCATCAAAATCCGAAGAGAACAAGACCTCCGAACCCGAGTCCTCGAACCCCTCCCGCTCGTCCACCCCCAAACCCCAGACTACTCCCGCCTCCGAGTCATCTAGGCCCAAGATCAACATCGCTCCGGCTGCGAGCCCCAGCCCCAGCTCTAGTTCCAACCCATTCGCCAAGCTGGGCATCAAAGATGGCAGCAAATCGGAGCCTCAGAGCTCAACAGGTAGCTTTCGTGTTTCTCGCAAGAGGCTGGCTTCTGAGATTGACGATGCCGTTTCAGCGGACCGACCACCCCAGCGCACGAACACCCAGCCCGAGTCCGACATTGACTACGCGAACCGAATCCTCGCACACATCTTCCACATCAGCGTGGACCCTCACACCATGAAAGACGGCCAGGGCCACCGCGTCACCTTCCTTCCGAACCTGAACGAGGAGTTAAATGAAGCTAACGAGCCCTTGAAGCTATCCGTGAACACGTTGGACCAGGCCATCATGGAGGCCCTCAACACTTTGCCCCAAGATAAGCCCCTGATGAACTACCTCCTGCCGTGCTGGAAGCGAGCTGTTAAGGCAGCCTCATCGTCTAGGTGGACGGAGGGACCCAGGCATGAGGTGCACGAGGAGTCAAAGCGATTATGTATGAGCAGCTGTCTATTTGCCCTCACAATGCCGGATTTATATGGGTAAGAGGGCTTGAAGCGTTTTTGGAAATCCTCTGACCACTTTGCTAGCCGTGAACCAAACCCCTTGCATGATACCATCGCGCCGTTTCTCCTAAAGGGTGTCCTGGCTGATGATGGTATATGCTTTGATTTCATCCGAGAGGCCATCAAGCGATTCGATGAAGATGATGCGTTCCCTGGCATCTTCAATAATGCCATGGTTCAAATCAGCAGCCAGTTAGGCACCATGTCCATGGATGATGATTACAAACCTTACATCCAGGTATGGAGTTCGCTGGCCCCACCAAGACTCATGGGCCGTATCTGACGTCTCTCTGCAGGCCATGTTGACTTATACCCGCTTCCCACCTCTGATTGTGAACCTCGCAAAGCATCCTTGCTTCAAGATGGCACAGTCGGCAGCCGGAATTGAGAAGCATACCATCCTCGGGCCCTTTTTCCGCATCTCCCCCTTACAATCAGAGGTCATCAAGAGCTATTTCCCTAGCCCACGAACCCTGGATAAGTCTAGAATCCGTAATTCCCAGGATGCTCTGCGCATGGTGATCCGAACACATCAGGATGATCTTTTTGCTATTAGTAATGCCTTCATTCGAGCCGGTCCAGAAACACGAAATCTCACCCTCGACTGGTTTGCGTACATTATGAACACAAACCACAAGAGGAGAGCACTTCAGGTGGACCCTCGGGAGGTTGCCTCCAACGGCTTCATGATAAACGTGACCACGATTCTTGACAGGTTTTGCGAGCCTTTTATGGACAATGACTTTAGCAAGATTGAGAGGATTGACGACGACTACTTCCGGAAAACCCCAGAGTGGACATCAAGGATGAGACAAAGTTGAATGCCGACCAGGCCTATTCCGACGAGTATTACTCGAAAAAATTGCCTGGCGAACCAAACTTCATCTCGGAGGCCTTTTTCTTAACTCTTGCTGCTCACCATTATGGAAGCGAGGCATGTAACTCACAATTGAAGAACATGGATCGAGACATCAAGTATCTGGAAAAGCACCTTAGGTCTATGGAGGCAGAGCGACCCAAAGTGGCCAACGTGCCTCATCAATTACGGCTGCTAGAAGAGACCCTGAAACGTCACACCAACGTTTTGGAGAAGACGATTGGTATGAAGTACGCCATCGAGGGTGTTTTGCTTGATGAGCGAATGCAGAGTACCTCCCTGAGATTCATGAGATACGTTGCAGTCTGGCTGCTTCGCCTTGCGACTCGGTCCAAGTACAAGCCGGGTCTCGAGTCAAAGGAAATCAGGTATGGAAAGTCCTGGAATATCATGCATTTTTACTAATAGGTATAGACTCCCTCTGCCGGAAGAGAAGTTGGACACCTTCGCATGCTTGCCGGAGTATTGTCTGCAAAACATTGTGGATAACTTCAAGTTTATCTTCAGGTTGGTTCTATTTTGCCCATGGCAAATTTCAAGTTGCTGACGAGAAACCAGATTCCTGGCCAACATTCTCCCCAGTGCAGTGGGCGACGAGATGATCGCGCTCTGCGTCACCTTCCTCCGATCATCCGAGTACATAAAAAACCCCTATCTCAAGTCATCACTCGTATCCCTACTGTTCTCAGCAACTTGGCCGTTTATGCATCTTAAGCGTGGCGTGCTCGGTGACCAGCTCATTTCGTCCAAGTTTGCCAATGAACACCTCTTACATGCGCTGATGAAGTTTTACATCGAATGCGAATCTACCGGTGCCGACTCGGCATTTTACGACAAGTTTAACATCCGATATGAGATCTTCCAGGTCATCAAGTGCGTTTGGGTCAATGATCACTACAAGAGACAGTTGACACAGGAGAGTAAAGTCAACAAGCAATTCTTCGTTCAGTTTGTCAACATGTTGCTGAACGATGCGACATATGTCTTGGATGAGGCTCTGTCCAAGTTCCCCAAGATTCGAGCCCTTGAACGAGAGCTTGAGGACCCATCGCTCTCAGCGGAGGATCGCCAGAAGAAGGAAGAGGAGCACCAGACCCTGGCCAACCAAGCCACGTCGTTCATGCAGCTCGCCAATGAAACGCTGGAAATGATGAAGCTCTTCACTGAGGCCATGGGGGAAGCCTTTACCATGCCTGAAATTGTCTCACGTCTCGCCAGCATGTTGAATTACAACCTTGAGACCTTGGCAGGCAAAAAGGCCGCGGCAGAGCTCAGCGTGGCTAACAAGGACAAGTACCACTTTCGCCCAATTCAACTCATTTCCGACATTGTAGACATCTACCTCAACCTCGGCAGCTCCTCCATCTTCATCGAAGCCGTTGCCGCTGATGGTCGTTCCTATAAGCCCGAGGTCCTGGAACGTGTTTCTCGAATCCTCAAATCCAAGCACCAAAAGGATGATGCGGAAATCAACCGCTGGGATAAGCTTAAGGCCAAGTTTGTCGACGCCAAACTCGAGCTAGATCAGGCAGAGCTTGACCTCGGTGACATCCCGGCCGAGTTCGAGGATCCCATTATGGGTGACCTCATGAAGGACCCCGTCCTCCTTCCCAGCAGACACATTGTCGACCGCTCCACCATCGTACAGCACCTCCTTAGCGATCCTAAGGACCCCTTCACACGTCAACCCATGACCATTGATGACGCCATCCCGCAGACAGAGCTCAAGGAGCAGATCGAGAAGTGGCGCGAGGAGCGTGTGCAGGCTGCAAAGGCCAAACTTCAGACTGATACCATGGATACCACTGAGGGTTAAAAAAAGACCAAGTAGTCATGTTTGCATGTTTTTTTTTTCCTTTTTAATTTCGGCAAACTCGTGGCGTAGGTTGATTCAGGGGTGCCGGCAAAGACGGACATCTTTTTTATGAGGTTGTGTTGTGATGATTTGCTTGTCTCGGCTTGCTTTTTGTTATATCACTCTTTTTTTTTCGACACTATTGTGCTGCCCGATCCCTCTTTGACGATATAGCACGAGCATGGAACGGATACGGATGACACAAGAATACAAGCAAACTGGTTCCAGCCCGGGGGATACAGGAGGGGGAAGGAAGGAGGGATATATGGACTAAACACTACAGATGATGACGGTTTATGCTATCTACACTTTACGACCCACGCTTACCTCATTTTCCATATCAATTTAGGGGTATTTCCATCAACTGTGACAAACCCAAAACCCTTCTGTACCGTCGATATCCGTAGGCAAGTCGAGTCAACAAGTATTCCCATCCCCCTTGGTATTGTGACGCTTAAAACACGCTCATGCCTCGATCACCTGGGCCTTGAACTCGTCCACAACCTTCTCCAGCTCGGCTAGGATTTCTGCCTTGCGCTCGTTGGAGCACCAACTCTCCTCCACAGAGCCCCGGACGATCCATTCCCAGTCCTTGACGTCCAGGGCAAAAGTGTCCTGAACACGACAGTAGACCTCTCCGGCGTAGGCGCCAAAGTATGCGGGGTCGTCGCTGTTGATGCTGAAACGGACGCCAGCGTCGAGGAAGGCACGGATAGGGGCGTCCTCTAGACGCGGGATGTTGCGTAGTGCAACGTTGGACCAGGGGCAAAACGTCAGGAGGGTGCGGTTGGCGGCGAGGGACGCCAGCAGCTCGGGGTCCTGGGCGGCGGCTAGGCCGTGGTCGATGCGCGAAACGCCGAGGTTCTCAAGGGAGGAGGTGATGAAGGACGGGGGCGCCTCCTCACCAGCGTGCGTGGTAAGGTGAGTACCGGTTTTCGCGACGCGGGCATAGATGTCCTTGAACAGCTCGGGAGGGAAGGGCTTTTCGCTCGAGACCATGCCGAAGCCGATGAGAGTGCCGTCGGTGAGGTGTCCGCGATCAAGGACAGTGTCGACGAGGGCGTCCGACTCCGGCAGCGGGAGATGACGCAGGATGCAGACGATGAACTCAACAGTAATGTTGAGCTCCTTCTCGGCGCGCTTCTTGGCTGCAGTCAACCCGGCGATCACGGTATCATAGCTCACGCCGCGCGCAGTGTGCGCCTGCGGATCAAAGAAGATTTCAGCATGGCGGATCTTGTCCTGGGCAGCCTTTTGGAAGTAGGCCCAAGCAAGGGTCTCGTAGTCGTCCTCGGTAATGAGGACGCTCATTCCAAGGTAGTAGTAGTGGAGGAAGTCATCGAGGCATGTGAAGTTCTGATACCGCTCGTGGAGGGTATCAGGGGAGGCATAGGCTGGATCGTCTGGCAGGGCGATGCCGTTCTTCTTGGTCAAGGTGAAAAGCAGCTCCGGCTCGAGGGTGCCCTCGATGTGCAAGTGCTGTTCAACCTTGGGAAGAGACGAGATGAGTCCGTGGAGGGGAGATTTGCACATGGTGTTTGTTTGGTCCTGTCGGGTTCTGGCTTTGCACAACCGGCCGATCACTTTTGTCGAATGATACCGAAAATCGTCTGACTCCAGGGGATGGTGGTTTGAAACTCAAGATGAAACCGTGTCCCGTCCGGGGGGATTGTTGGTAGAAATACGGTGCTGGGGGGATTTTCGTCGAGTTGAGCAGCCAGCGAGATCACCTTGAGCTGTAACGTGGACGTGGTTGAGCGGGCTCACGTAGCCAGCAAGCAGGCTCGACAGAATTTTAAGCATGGTGAATCGCCGAGAGCCTGCCCGAGATTTCGGGAGCTTCCGCCCGTTGACATCGGAGTTGAGCGACAAAGCGCCATCTCCGCCTTGACGGGTGTTTCTTCCACAAGCAACTTCACCACTCGGTGATGACTCAAAAAGACGCCCCAAAATATGCCTCTGTTTCCCAAGGTCTGGAATTAGCAGGCAGCTCTGCCGCTTGGTGTTCTGCACAACAGGTTTCGCCCTTCACCTTGGCCTGGCTAACTTAACCCCTTGCTCTGCCACCACTACCCACGGCGTGCGTCCCCCCGACCCCCGGAGATGTGGCGCATGCCGGCGGGGGGTCCAAATCGCCATTTCTGTCAGCCCGCAGAAAGACCTGGCAGAGAGGGCTGTTGGTGCTCCCTTGAGGCCGACGTTTTCTTCTTTCAAGTCCCAGCTGATCCTCGTAGTCATCGCTTACCACTGGGTTTAGCCCCGGCCTAGCACATGTTGGGGCGTATGCACAATTCAAGCCTCGACCACGAGTGGCCCACCACAGGATCCCTATCGCTTCCGCCCATCATCATCGGCCTGGTCGGACAGTCTAATTAGAGGCTTCCAGTCTTCCAGAGGCTTGCGTCGTCAACTGGGGTAAGTCTAGCGCCTCATCCACTGTCGTCACGTCTTATCGTGCCATGCCATGTCAACGGCCCCCCCGGCGAGGGACAGGGTGCAAAAAGCAATGACACAGGGCAGACACTCCCGTTCCGACACCCGCGTAAAAGAGCCACCCTCCCCCCCTCCCAGTGGCTTTCTTAGTGGGAGCAGACATCGGACGGAGGTACGTAGACGGCCTGCGGGTACTTGCAGACGCGGCAAATGAATGGCTGATCCCATCTATATCCACATCCCATCCAGGACAGGATAGGGAGAAGTGGCCAATGGCGAAATTGCGGGGGCACGCAAGACTCCGAACTCGCGTCCCTCGCTTGTGCAGTATGCCGGTCCCGTTGTTCCGATTGCCCTTGGATCCCTCCCTGATGGCTTTTTTTCTTTTCCTTTATTTTTTTTTTTGACCAGGGGGCCTCTCAAGGCACCTGACGGCTCCATCTCCAAAGGAGTGGCTCAGGCTTGTTTCTGCTTCAGTCGACGGTGGCCAGGCAAGGCAATTCAGAGCACCCAAATCCGCTGGCGACCGCTTGAATGCCGATAGGCTGTTCGTAGCCGCCCAAGAATAAGATGGGGCTGGCCCTGTCCGATGTACCGCTCAGTAGAATGAGGAGACGTAAGCTAGGATCTGTGCTTGATGGTGGAGCTTAATGACTAAAATAGACATTGAATACGTAGAATATTTCTAGCCTTTCCTTCCTCCGACAGTGTAACTGAGGAGAAGCCATTTGGCGCGTGTTCAACAGCTCAGGTGATGCGGGCTCCAAAGTTGGTCGGGGAAGCCACTTTAAAGAGCCTCATGAGATAGGCTTGCTGGAGGAGCAGATAGTCTGTCCCCGCCTCGCCAGTTAATCTTGTTTCCTCAAAACTTGCTGAAGAAAACGAGTTTGCTGGAGTGGTGGGAGCAGTGTTGGCTTGAGACAATGATGAGGGACCGAACCATAGCAATGGCAACAGACAGAGAATATGTATCAATCACGGCGGTTGAGGATCTCGGCTTCTCGTTGTCCCCCACAAGCCATAAGCCACAAGCCCACAGGCCTGCACAGGCGAGTCACGGAAGCCCTGCCAGCTGCCCCCTTTTGACATGATTCGCCTTGGGCTGCTTTCACGCATTAACCTTACGATTGATCCGCCGGCTTGCACCAGTACGAATCGGAATTGCTCCCATGATCAGTCACAGATGCGCCCGGAGATAGATACACGGCATCTCGGTTCCATCGCACTCGTTGCATGCCGTCTCTCCATCCATTCAAACTTGCCCACAAATCCCAGCTGTAACCGAAAACTGTTTGAACCGCATTGCCGGTTCTCCGGCCTTCTGTGCAAAATCGCACATGTGCTGGTTTGGGTCGATGTGGGGTGGTGGCTGCACTGCTGGCACCGCCGTGGCGGGACGGGCGCCCATTAACTCGGCAAGTGAACCGCAAAGGTAGGTAGCGGCTAAGTGGATGTGAGATGACGCACACGTGAAGGGAATAAAATGCTTGCACGGTTGCTTCCACTAGCACGCCTGGTAGAGGAGGCCAAGACGGTGGGGACCCATCGCTGTCATCCTTCTTGGAGTTGATCGAAAATGACAGGCGAGAAGGTTTCGGTTCTTGTTCCGAACTGGAGCTTTCGTTCATTGTGAGGTCCCGAAGACTCACCCACAAAGTTTTGCGGGCAAACGACGTCTAGAGCAATTCAACAAGAAGAAAAGCAACGCAACCCTTGCGTACCCACTAATATCTCTCGGTAACCCTTAGTAGTATAATTAGGACCAATTTCTTAGGAGGCCCCCCCCCCCCCGCGGAGCATTCCACATTGATCGTCGTTTGAGCAATTTGCAGCTCGGGAAAGCCAAGGGTTGCCAGCCGAAAGCCTAGCAATTAAGCACTGGCTCGGGCCTAAGTTATTCGAGTGCTCATGAGACATAGACAAGGGGCTGTTTTAGTGGCGTCATTTCTAGTTGATGTTGAAGTTGTGTGAGGAAACACTCACTGGCCAGGCCAGGCCGACCAGCCTATGATTCATGCTGCGATGTCAAGAAGCGTCCGAATCTGCCACGCATTACTCGATACGTAACAACTGCCAAGGTGTTGGTAGCCGAGGCACACACCCTATCAGCCGGCTGTCGTGTACATAGTGAAACTGGTCATGGACATACGCGGAAGAGGAGGCCCAGTGGATCGAGAACTAGTCCTAAAGGATTTGATGGAGCAAGGATTATCTGGCTTGGAGGTAGCGCCACGAGCAAGAGGGAAGCTTGGGCCACTGTGGGACGGCGTACGTAAGCCTCTTGGTTCCGCAACGCAACATTCTGCGGGATGTGGGTGCAGTTGGGAAACCATGTTGAGCCTTAACCAGACCTGGATGTGTAGTTGACGAATGGGGATAATTGGCATCCCCAGCCATTGAGGGCTAGAACGTCTCAAGAAACGACTAGTGCACAAAAATCGGCATGAACTCGACGGAGCCCTTCTAAACACCTAAGACCTGCCGGCAGTTTACAAGAAGTGGGCAATGCCGGTGCCCTTGAGAAGTCATAGCGAGATGGTGTTGTACGTGACAGGCAGATCGGAAGGGCTGGCCTTGTAGTAACTACGGGCTAACCGAGACCGTGGTAGGACAGTGGCACGCTGGCCCGCCATGAACAGACCTCAAGACATATAGAAGTCGGAACGCGCCAATTTTGAAATTGTGCGAGGCTGCAGGGCTGGGATGTTGGCCAGCGGGCAGCGAAAATCAGACTGAAGCCCGCGCCGGCGTGGCTTGTCTGGAAACCACAACATGAGGGATCATACGTGATAGTGGCACGTGGACGAAACATGGTGCTGGATGACCCCTCTCCCCCTGTTATATCTATCGGCTGCTCTGGTGAATGCAAGTGGACGTGGTGCGCATCGGTCGTCGGGCCGTACTCATGGCGATGGGATGTGGGTGCAGCTGTGGGAACCGATCACCACGTCCGGTAAAAGAACCGTTCGGCTGGATAAGGGGGGGGGGATCCCAGATTCAACGGGCACAAAGCAGCCAACATCGCCCCACTGGTAGGATGAGATCCAATGACGGGATGGATATCCGGAGGGGTCTCATTTTGATGGCCCTCCATCACGGTACCAAACGACTAGTTGGGAGTTGGGGGTTTCCAAGTACGTACACGGCCCAGGAGGCTGGGTAAGGTGGGATTGCGTGTGTTTGTGTCGTCTTGAGAAGGGACTTTCGAGCCGCTGTGTGACAACATGCTTGTCCGGCTGGTGCCGCCGGATCAGCTGGGGGAATGTGAAAAGAGTCTGTCGAGCGTCTAACAAGAGGGTCAAACTAAGAACATGGATGGGAGGGCAAATCGAGTCGGCCCATCGCGCTTGTGTTCTGTGTCCAATTGATGGTGTGAAGTGGTTGAGATCCACATCAGCCGCAGGGGACGGCGTCTCTGTCGCCTCTCTTTTTGTGGTGGATCGAAGCGTCATGCTCTCCAAGTCAGGTCCTACAAGTTTTTGGGCATCTGCACCTTGACAGCCTAGGGAGGCTCGAGTGGAGGCAGTCTAGGCCGTCTTACGTAGCACGTCGTGCACAGCACGTTATCCAGCCCACTTTGGAGTCTTTGGGGTCCGAAATCGTGGGAGTCACACATGGACGGAGGCTCTTGCCAACGAATGAAGGCATGAGAACGAGAGCTACGGCGACGGTGCAAGACGTGGAGGTTGTGTTGTTGGACCGCTGCACTGGCTGCCCTGGCCGCCCTGGGGCTAGTCCTGGATGTGCAACTGGATTTGCCGCGCCTCAAGTGACGACAATGAACGGTCGGGGTCGGTGGCTCGTGGGCCGATGGCCAATTAAGGTAACTGGAAGGGGTGCAGACCAGCGTCAGGGTGTGTTTGATCGTCGCCCCTGTGCTGGCGCGGCGAGAGCCGTCTTTGTTATTATTATTATTCTTTTCTTCTTCTTTGCGATCGAGCCGGAAACCTGACAGGGAGAGGAGGTCCAGGAAAGGAGACTGGGAAGCACCCAGAACAGGTCAAGTAGGTAAAGACCAGGGAGGATCAAGCCTCACCTCGCAGGAAGGATGTAAATGTAGATGTGGAGTTTCCAAGGCTTTTTTTAAGGCGATGATGCTGTAACACGCGCACTCGAGTTTTCCAGAACAAGGGCGTCTCTGCTTTCACTCAATGCCATGTACCTGAAGCACACAAGTATCATCTAAAGCTACCTACCTAGCTCCGGAAGTCAATACCATGAGGTAGCAACCGGAACTTACCTAGACTCCGGAAAAAATCACTCCTTCAATTGATGCAGGACTCGCCTACCGAGTCTGTCAATCAGTTCCAAGAGTGATTGGGAAGGAATCTCGGTTGGCAGGCAGCGCCCGCGGCCCCCCCTGTCAGACTCCCTCCCCCTCCCACAACAGCTCCCACAGATGTGGTTTTGGTATTTGAGTGGTTGGTTGCTTGTTGAATGCGTGCAAAGGCCAAACTTGTACGACGATGCGATCCGACATGCTGCCGCCACCATGTGCAGCTAGCAGCTCAGCTATCCACTTGGGTGCTGCCCAGTCCCATGGATCGCTTCATCACTGTGGCGGAGATTTTTTCAATTGGGGGAAAGAGGGATCAGAGGCGCAACTAGGATGGTTTGGAAAATAATACTCCGACACGGCCTCTCAATGCTGAAATCCACCGAATGCTGAACCTGTCTGTCATTACGTAGGTATGTACGTATGATATGGAGAGCGCATACCTAGGCTTCTCTACCTACACCTTCCTATACTTGGGGTACCCGAGGTACATACGGTACGCGCCTCCCCTGGGAGGCAGATAAGCAAATCCCTCCTCTCCTTCCCACTGTGCTCCTCTGTTGGTGGGTAGGTAGGCGGTAGGTACCTACCTAGGTAGGGCAGGACAGCAGGTGAGAGTGTAGGTACGTAGCTCCGGCTCCGGTACGTCCGTACCCAACGGCACAAAAGGCAGGCAGACAGGCAGACAGGCAGGCAGGCAGGCAGGGGAGGTAGGGGAAGTAGGGGATTGTCGGCTGGTAGGGCAGGCTGGCAGGGCAGGATGGCAGGGCAGGATGGCAGGGCAAGCACGGATACCTACCCACACCTCGATGATGCCTCCTCACAACTACAAAGGTATAGGGCAGGCGGGTATAGGCAGGTCGGTATGGGTACAGGTACAGGTTCCGGGACCGGTACCTGCCGCACGTGAGGCGGCGGTCGTCAAGCAAATGTCCCAAAGCTCGGGGATGGCCATGGGCATGGGTTGGGGATGAAGAATGCAACTCGGCGAAGGAGACGCAGGTGTAGATGCAGAACTGTACGGTACGTGTATGCGCCGGTATGGATGGGTGTCGCGGCGGTGGTCCGTGATGTGTGGTGTGTGTGGTGCGCGTGCGTGCCCTGCAACTCTGTGCTTGTGCTTGCGCTTGTCAGTGAGCAGTGGGACACCCAAGGCTCGTCGCAGCGAATCGGTTCGGCCGCCCACCTCCCGTCATCCTCCATCATCACCGTCTCATCCCAACCCCATCCAATCCGACCCCCATCCTGTTCCCCATCTCCATCCTGTTCCCCATCCCCATGTCTATTTCGTCTAAATCCGCGTGTGGAAACCGTTGCGCTGTTGCTCGATGGATGGCGACGTACGGCATCATTGCCGTCGCTCATCGCCGAGCAATCAGGCTACGGATCAACTACTGCACGCACGCTACACTGCGTTGCGTTGCGCTGTAGCTGTGCTGTAGCTGTAGCTGTAGCTGTAGCTGGGCTGCACTCTCTCAATCCAAATCCAACAAAGCCTGCAGATCCAGCGTCGCCAAACCCTCGTCTGCCAGCTCCAATCTCAGCCCACGCGGCCAACCCAGGACATGGGGATAGGGACCACCGATAAATGACACTATTATGTACATACGTACGTACAGATGTACGTACGCAGCCCCTTCCTTTCCGACCGATCCTCATCCCCTACGGTACTAATTCTAAATCTAAACGAAAATTAATTGCACTCTTACTGGCAGCGCAGTGCGACCCAGGTCCAAGATTGATGACCCGCCCCATAATACATTCCAGCTCAACTTAGCGTAATGGCTCCCCCGGCATCCTAGTTACTTTAAGGTTAGAAAGACCTTCTTTGTCGCCTTCTACGAACCAGTCGGCGAATCGGCCCCGCTCTTGTTGCTCGGCGGCGTGTTTCCAACATCCGGCCGGGCGTGGAGTAGCCTCGCGGCCTGCTCAACCTGCTGGGTTGCCATCCCTTCGCCGGCATCGCCCTTGCTTGGGGGAGCCAAGCGCTCGTGCCGCCAACCAAGACAAGCTCCTCTCCGGTTCCACAGATCAACTTTCAAGGACGTTCGCTTGGCGAGATGGCATTCAACCACCAAAGTCCCATTGGCAAAGGCCCTGACAAAGGGCTCCAGCTGACGCAGTGCCATTTCCCGTCGTGTGTTTCGCGCAAACGTCTCAACCGTGACCGGAAGCCATTGCGCTCCTAGATCCCACATATCTGATGCTGCCAGATTGCTTCGAGACAAACGACATCGCGCAAGCATCCCACTACCCCGGCTCTCTGTTACATGCAAGGCGGTCCTGTGCTTCAGACCATGCCTAGGTAGACACCTGCCACTAGTCGCAACTCCGTGCAGTCCCATTTGTCCCCTGGCAAACATCGAGATCCCTCGTTGACCACGGGGCCCCGGCGAGCCGCCCGCCCAACCCTTCCCTTCCCGGCGGTTCACTCGGCTCTAGCCCGAATCCCCACTACAACCCCTACTGGGGGACTCGTCATCCTCTTCCCACCCACGGCGGCGGATAGAACCGTGCTATTGGCGAGCACATGGAAAGGTGGCACCCCCTCGGAAACCACCATGGTCGAACCCACACATTCCGGCAGGCCGTGTGCCCAACGGCAAGTTGCAGGCTTCTTGGAGACCCTAGCCCACAGCTCGGACGAGGGCCTCGAATCGGCCAAGGGCAAGGCCTTTTCCTTGGGGCGCCCGAGAACCACGGTCGAAGCCAGCCCTGTAATTGACCCCATCCGCATCCCCCTGGCCTTCATCCAACGGCTGCTGACGCCACGCGTCGTGCAAGGAGGCCAAGGAGACCTTGAATCAGAAATCGAAGCGTTCCAACTCTGTCTGTGGCTTTAATTCTCCACGAGTAGAGTAGGGCAGTGGGACAATTCGGACAGTCGCCTATGCTCATGTCATGTCCGTTTGGATCGCATCACGTTACGTGCAACAGCCCTTGACTAATGTGTAAATCTCTGAAGTATCCCATCTATGTCCCAGCAGGCCGCCAGTTCATATGGCGAGATCCAGCCGCCACAGTTGACGGGCGGGTCATATGCCGTGGTCTCTATAGCTTAGGGGGGTTAATCCTGAATCAGCTCCTGTCTTGAGAGCTATTCGAAGTCTGCGGCAAGTAGTAACGCACCAGCAACTGCGTGGGAGAAGCCCTTTCCGGGTCGACAAGCCACGCAACAAGCTACCTGCGTGTGCTACGAACAAGACACCGACTCACTCAGGGGCCGGGGTTGACACATGGCATTGAAGTGAGCACCATGAAAGAATCCCAAAACTTACACTGGTCCCGTGTGCACATCACCTCCCTCAAACTAGCCCGCTCGGAAGCCCCAAGGCGGGCCAGGTGCCGAGAAAGCTTGGTGCGGTCTGTCAAGCACCACCGGAGGGGGTTCTCTCCTATCATCTTGTACATAGCCTCGCCCAATCGGCCATCGCCTCTTCGAAAAGGGCAGCCATGCATTTTCCCTAGCGTGACATCCGCGTCTTGAAGATGAGGCTGGTGCTACTCATGATGCCACCAACAAGCCCGCACAGCTGCAACAGGATACAATCTAGGTTATGCAATATACTTCACTTCATGAAGCATTCGTTGACAGCTCCTCCGCTGTTTGACTAGAAACAAGCACTCGCTGGACCCATCGCTTCCAAGGGTGACTGGGATCCAGGGTTCTTACTGGTGACCTCTTCCAGGATGCCCAACTCCGCTCGAAACACGTTAGCGGCCCTGGCTGATCTCAACAGCCCTGCTCAGCCAATTTGTCAAGGGTCTGGCTCCTCCCCTCTGGCCCCCCATTTCCCATACCTGGTCCAGATAATATTTCCGAATCTGCTTTAACCCGCGGAGAGCCCCGGATCACAGACCAACGCCACTAACACGGCGCTGTTGCTGTACCCGGCGATGGATGGGCAGCGATATACATGCTTGCATACGCCATCTTCTTGCAAACATTTCCCTCTGTTCCCACTCCTGTACCAAACTTTACACGACGCCTCCCCTACTTGCCTAGCCTTGTGCGTGGTCTCTCTTCGCCTCTCCCACCGGCAACTTCAACGACATTCTGGTTGGGTAGAAAGCAAGGTCAACCTCCTCACTTGCCCCTCCCCTGGCCGGCACGGAGCCTCAAACTACTCGCCGGCTTCGATTTACGAGGGATCTCTCCCCTTGGCTGACCTGCTGGTCCATACCAGATGCCATCTTGGGATCACAACGCCACACGGCATAGCCACCCGTTCCCAGTATCCTAATCTTGTCTAGGGATTCTCCAAACTGTGATCGGGTTGGACAAGGACTATCCACCATAAGTCTATACTGCGGAGGAGGTCTTGGGTTACACTACCTTGAAGCATCTGAAGATAGCGATACAGCTGCTCCAAAGGCTTGCCGGCTTCGTCGAGTCAGAGGACGTTGGTGACATCCATTCAACCGCGGATCCCAGTCAACGGAGGTTGATTGAAGAACAAGTGGCGTCTTGTTTGCCGGACCACCATCGCGGAAAACGGCTGCATTTGGAGGCTCGTCTCCAATATAACTAACCATATTCCTTCCCCGCAGCTGTTAGGCCAGAGTAATTTGTATGCTCGTTAATCAACGGCTACCCAGCATCCACCCCGTCGGGGAGCCTGCGGAGAGTCCTTTCAGCCAATCCACCAAAGGCTGGGTTCCAAAAGGGCCTCCAGCCATGGCTGCTTCGTCGCAAAACCCTTATTCTCGATCTCCAAACCTCTCCACCAGATCTTACGACTCGTCTTCGGTCTCTTCCGCCACTTCGCCTAAACCTTCATCACAGTATCTCACAGGTGTAATGAACACCAATCCCAGAATAAATGCGGCGCCAACGCCTCAACCGATTGGCATTCCGCCTCTGCCACCGGTGAGCCAGGGCTTCCAACCCTACACGCCAATGACAACCTCTTCATCACTGGGACAAGAATCCATGGCATCAACGGATTCTGTAGGTAGCACGCCAGGTCCACCCAGCTCGCATATGCCCGGACCACCGGGTCCTCAGGCGCAGAAAAGAGCTTATCGACAACGGAGAAAGGACCCAAGTTGCGATGCCTGTCGGGAGAGAAAAGTCAAGTGCGACGCCACAGAGACAACAAGCTGCTCTGAATGTTCAAGCCGAAATGTTAAGTGCCAATTCACCAAAGAGACGAACCGACGAATGTCATCCATCAAACAGGTTCAAGATTTGGAGAAGCAAATGGAACGGGTCAAGAGGGAAAACAGTGGTTTGCGTAGGATGCTTCATGACAGGGATGGGTCAATGGACTTGGACATGGACACAGCTGATCACCCTCCTCTACTCCTGCCGGCAATCGGGTCAGAACCGAAACGACGAAAACGACCGGCACCGGTCCCAGAGCTAGCTAGAGCAAGGGCGAATGTGCGGAACTTCTCGAAAGGAGTCTGGAAACCTCCTGCACAGTATCGTACTCCTGCTCTTCTCACCTTTGACCCCCCGAGACCAGAGCTTCCCTCAAAGCACGTCGTGGACCAACTGTTGCACACTTACTACTCGTCAACCCACGCCATGTTCCCGATTCTACATTTTCCAACATTCCGAGCAGCAGTTGATAATCTTTATACCAACAACAGTTTGACCCGGGCGACGCCAGCTTGGCTTGCATTATTCTTCTCTGTTCTTGCTGCCGGCAGCCTTTTTGGTGCCGTATCCCAGCCAAGTTCGTTTTATCAACCCGCCGAGTTCCTCGAGACCGCAAACAAGATGATCGACCCCTGGAACAACGAACTAACGCTGGATGATGCGAGAACGTTGATTTTAATTTCGCTATGTCTCAACGAGATGAATTTGAAATCAGCAGCGTGGACGTGGCTTGGAAGAGCCGTGCGAGTTGGCCAGGATCTCGGGCTTTACTCTGAATCGGGACCCTGGCCTGTCATCGAAGGGGAGATGCGCAGGAGGACTTGGTGGACGATATATATCCTGGACAGGACTCTGGCTACGGAACTTGGCCGGCCGGTGTTGATTGACGACGAGGATTGCGACGTGTCTTTGCCAGCAGGTGTTGACGATCAATACATTCACGAAGGGGGCATGCTGGTTCCCAACGGAGCAGAACCACTCACGCATTCGTTTCTAGCCGTTATCCACGTTGTCAGGTCTTACACGGCACTGCTCGCTGCCTTGACACCTCCGGCCCAGGCCTCAGTCCAAGTTTCGGCTCTTGATAGCCATTTCAAAAAATGCCTGGGAACATTTCCCCCTGCTTGCGACCCTTCTAGCACCGTCCCGCTTGCCCCTCACTTCCTTGCACCCCTAGCTTACCTATTTCACGCTCGACTGCTGCTCCACCGACACCATCTCGAACCAGGATATACCCCAGAAGCGCGTCTAGCCTCTATAGAAAACTGCACTCACATCGCCCTCGAGACAGCTTCCTTGCTTCACCGATCGAATACCGCATCTCTCGCCGACGGAGCAACGGCCCTCCTCACTACGCATATCTTCCGATGTACTCTTTTCCTTCTCCTAACAGGATACGCGGATCACACAATCACATGTATCAGAGCGTTGGCGTCGATAAGTTCACGGAGAGACGTTGCGATACCGTGTGGACGGTTTCTAACTTTTTTTGTTTCCAACTTGGCGACCAAGAGGGCCGAGTTTGCCAACTACCTATCTCGGAGCGCGCCGCCCCCTTCGTTCGGTGGTTCACGTCCATCGATTGATCCCAATGCAGTCTTGCAGTTGCTTGCGCGAGATGAAGATCTACTAGCATATGTTTCGGCTGATTTACAGGCCTCTCCAGATGCCTCTTGGCTTTGGGCTGGTCTAGAGCGTGAGACACAGCTCCCCCAGCTCTCTTCGACAATCACCTCGCAGCCTTCAGGAGGCGGTAATACGCTGGTGAATTCGGAATCACGAACGGGTCTGAGCGAAGCAGAAGACAGGGAATGGGGCGGATGGGCAAGACTCGAGGCAGCCGTTCGTGGGCTGGATACTCTTGGAAACGTGACGCCCACCCCTTCGAACCTGACCTGGACACTACCCCCACCTGTTAAAAGCGAGACACCCGGCCCAGCAATGGACATTCCTCGGTTAGGAGATGTTCCACGTTTCGGTTCTGAGGCCAGCGGGAGGGCGAGCCCGGCAGGCAGCAGTCATCGAAGCCCTAGTGGAAGTGCAACTGGCAACTCCAAGGACCGCTTGAGCATTGCAAACATCATCTAATGTTCCAGAAACTAAGCGCATAACCCAGTTTCAAGAGAAACCCAAAAGTTCGAGGAGGTTAATGTTTTTATCTATATATCTACGAGAGCACGCAGGGCTTTGTAACAGTCTGATGTTGATGAGAAAAAAAGAATACCCCACAAACACGAGTACATTACGATAATTCGAGTTACATTTCATTTTTTTTCTTTGGTTGGGCGTGTTATTTTTAGTCGATTTGGGTTTCCGTGTTACAGCAACTGTCACTGTGACTGCTAGCTTTGCTGTTATTCAGCCGAGGACGAGAAAATGGAAAGAGAGAGCCGGAGGTAATACTACTCAGCGAGACCGCGAAGTACACAACAATACAATGGAGCATGAGAGCCGGCACGGCGTTTTTGTTGGGCGGGATCCCATTTGGAGCAGGCGCGGGGGACAATCTAGAGAGGCTGGAAGAGATACACATTATACCTTAGTCGGCTGCATGATATGGAATTGTTTCCCGTGTCGTTTGAAAACGACACTGGTGTTTGTGGGCAGGACATGCTTTGAACTGACATTACGGTCCTGGATGCACTCTCTCAGCTGTGACATGTCCCTATCAACCCCCCTGTATCTGCTGCTGGTAGGGGGTTACGTACATCCACCCGTTCAGGGCTTGTCTTTCGCAAAGCCCATCTTGACAACCCTTTCTCGGAGCACATTACGCATGTCTCCTTCGTCATCCATGTATTCCGCAAGGGTTAGAGCTTTGAGCGCCCAGTGATAGCACAAGGCCTCGTCACCGCGCGCAAGAATATCAATAGCGTGGTTAAACGTTGTGGCGACGAGCCAGTCCAGCTCGTCTGCGGGGAAGGGTTTCTCTATCTGTATCGTCACTCAGTGTACCATCCAAGATAGCGAACAAAAGAGCAAAAGGTACTCGCCTGGTTTCCCTCGCGTGCTATCTGGATTGCCTGGTCGACGACCTGCAAGGCCAGGTTGTCGTCCAGGGGTAGTATCACCTGGAACATGCAGCGGATATACTTTGCCAGCCTCTGATTGTCAAAGGCCTCAAGCTCAAAGATTTCATTGATGATGAGGCGCATCGTTGCGTAAAGCACTGGAGGCAACGTCAGCATTCGTCTCTAGTCGCTAGCGTGAAGGTCCGTCCCACCCTTCCCTGGGGCGTGACTACGCAACAAGCAATCTCCCATGGCCTTGTACATCAATTCGTCTTTGCAAATTCTAGCTTTTCTCACGATTGGACTTATTTCCTCCCAGGCTCTAAGGCAAATTGCGCCCTCGAAATCAAAGACGAAGAGTGTGGACGCCTTGGCTGTCATGTCTCCCATCACTTGCTCATCATTGGGCCCCAACTCGTTTTGAATTATTCTGCCGAAGATAGCGTCGAAAGCCGCAACATGCTGTCTCATCTCCACGTATCGCTGAAATTGCTCCTCAATATTGTCTTCAGTTCGAGCTTGCGATACAAGGGCCGCTGAAATAACAAAATGGCACCTCATGGCCATAAGTCGAACCTCGTATTCGTTCCTCACGGGCATTTCTCCGGGGTAGCACTGTATGAAAGCTAAGCAAGAAGTGAAGATGCGTATCAAATAGCACAGGTCCTAGGCGTGGCATTTGGTCACACCAATGTTGTATGAGTTCTTTCGAAACCAATCCAGCTCGGGTACTGTAAACACTTTGTTGCCACCGCCGTCTCTCGGGTCCAAACCTGCATGTTCGGCGGCTGGGGCTGTTAATTGGTTTTCCCAGACAATCAAACTCAAAACTAACCTTTTTCGAAAACATGACAAGTATCTGCGACCAGTCCAACATCGACATTGCTGTTTTCATCCTGACTCTCTATCAGGTGGATCAATCGAATTGTGCATCGCAGGATGGAGGGGAAGTGTGCTGTCGACGTTCCCCCGAGGTCGCACTTCTCCACCACCGCCTTCAGTGCCACCAACGTGCATATCTTGTCCCCCACCTGCTGTGCCTCTCTCACACAGGCATAGAGAATATCTTGTGCCCTGCTTTTGTCATCACACCTGCTTAAATAGTTGATGCTCTCGCTGCCCAACTCATGATCCCAAGCCGCGAGCGACGCTTTGAACATGAGGTATCTTGTCAGGGGGTCGTTTTGCACCATCTGAGGCATCGTTTGGAAGATTGATCTAGCAGCATCAACATCACTACATTTTATAGCACATAAAATGCGCTTCCTTCCAAATTTCCCTTTGTTAGTGTCGCCGCAATTCGAAAAAATTGAATGCAGGGCTAGGCGGCACCAAAGGTCAGCTGCGTCGTACTGTTGCTTTGCATACGTAGCTTCTATTCTGTTCCAAATGAGCTACAAGAGTTAGTGTGAACAGGGTGTTGGCATTTGTCACACATACCGATTGCACAGCAAGGGTAACATCGAGATGCAGCGGAGCACTAGATACCTTTGGGATCTTTTCAAGAAGAACCATCAGATCATTTGCACTATCACAAACGTCTGTCTCCATTGTGCTCATCCAAACACGACGAACAATGGCCTTTCCAACCCATTCGTGGTTCTCGGATGGTAGCGCTCTCGTCAATAATAACTCGTCCATCAAACTTGTGGCCAACTTAGACTTCCTATCGTGCAGTTCCTTGATGTTGTGAAGTAGAAACACAAGCATGGCGTCCGAGAAGTGGACAGATCGTATCATTCGCCGCAGTATGCTGGCACAGGCATCGGGGTCAAATACCTCCTTTGGAGACTTTTGTAGAACTTCCAATTTCCAGTGCAAAACCATTGGCTTGTCTCCAATTTCCGATTCCATATAAGCAACCAAGTCATCAGCTTCCTGGATTTGCTCCGGAGAGCCTATTGCAAGAAGCACTTGTACAAGGCCATGACAAATTGCCAGCCTTAATTCCAATCCCTGTGCCGAGAGTCGTTCCAACTCTTGGCTATTTATCAGGTCATAGGCCCGTCGAAGCCATTTCAAGGCCATGGTGGCATCATTCTTGGAATTAAAGTCACTTCCGATGTGCTGTAAGGTATCGGCCATGTACTCGGTTGAGATGGTGTCCAGATGGTGTCGTAGGGCCTCGGCTTTGCCGTACATGTGCTCTGCGACATCGATTCGGTCCTCCTTCCAGGCCTGTCTAGCGATTAGAAATTCCCTATCCCCCAAAGAAAAACATCCGTTGCATACCAGAGCAGTGCGCATTGTGAGATATTCTGCCTCAAGCTTAATCTTCCTGGTAGGGTCTTCCTGAAGATCACCATCGTCCATCAGCTTCAACCTCTCGACATAATCGGCAACCTTGTGCAACCCTAGCCGCGCTCCGTCTAGGTCCGACTCCTCAATGCAGAGCCTCCCAAGTGTTAAAGCTAGTGTTAGCAGATAGACCACCTCCTCTTCGCTGCACTTTTTCTTGCCTCGACCATTTTCTCGCGCTAACGCATGGATCAGAAATGCAAACACCCTAGTTCTAACCACCAATTTGGACCTCTCTGCAGACGCCAAGATGTCATCCTTCCTCCTCCTCTCCTTGATACATTCGTTCCACAGCTTGCGCCCATATTCTTTCAAATCTTTAGCAACTTGAGGCGGTATTGCGGTGGCCTTCTGAGGAATTGCGTTGACAGTGTGGATGTGATGATTGACATCAGCGAGAAGGGCGACAGTCGAGCTGGAACCTAAGGACAAGGGTAGCTTGGCAAATAGGTCCTTTGCGAAGTCTTATTTATTACCAAAAGGGATTCCGTTAGTGGCAGCGCAAAAGGGGGCTCTACGGCAAAGGGTTTACCAGTGATTCCACTGAGCTTCTTGTCCCGGCCTACAGCGGCTGGATCGGCGGGTGTCATGTTGAGTGCGTGATTTTTTTTTAGCACACTGCCAAACCCGCCGAGTTGAGTGTTGGAAAATGTTCACGGTGTTGGTTTGAAAAAGAAAACTCGGTGTTCTGGGTTTCACGAAGTGATGTGTGCTTGGATGCCTGTTGACTAACTGTCTTGCCTATAAGGCAACAACAGCTTCATTGCGCCTTCCTCAGCTACAATGTCGAACCCACGGAAAGTCGAAAGCTCGATACGCAAAGATTCAATTCAGATGGAAAGCAAGACAATGATGTTGGTCATGTTTCAACAGACGATGCTATCTGCGTCTGATAGACAATATGTACGCATGTAGAAATCCGCGCATATCCTTGCGCCGCCCCAAGTAAAAGCAATCAACCAATCCTGTACTCTTCCGCTTGTCGCAATGCGAATTCAATAGCCCGCCCGGTTTTCAGTTCTGAAGTCCTGCCCCAGCGTGTACTAGAGGCCCCGAATATACCGATGTCTCTTTCTGAGAAGTAATGCTCATCCTCATCATGAGGGCGGGTCATGGGGTAGAAAGTTGCCTACAATCAAGGCGGGTCTAGACAGAATGCAAGTCAACGACTGAGCCCCATGGAGGGTCGGGGCGTGGGATATGGAACATTGAACGTACAGTTTGTGCTCGTCTCGTCGAATCATAAACGAGAAACAACATTTTACAATCGGGTGGCTCGATGATCCGCTGGGGTTCTTAAGCGAGCAGGCCGTCAGGAGGGTCTCGTGAGCTGGATCGAAAGCAATCGTTCCAAACTCTTCCCAGTACCGAACCATCGACTCTTCTGTTAGAATCTCGTGCAGTGCAATCTTTCCCTGTAAATGGATCATGACTGGTCAGCAAATCTCGATCTAGGTTGAAAGGTGGTCCTTGTAATCCTTCCCGCCTTGGACCCGGAACTAGTACAACAAGGGGGGGGGACAAGAGGGTAAACCCACATCTCTTAGTTTATCCACCGAGACACCGATTAGCTCGGCCATCTCTTTATTACCCCGGAAGATCTCTCCGGTTCTCCGCCAGCAGCATGCCGGCACAGCCATGCTTGCAAACACACGGTCGTAATCCATGAGCTGTTTCTCGAACCACATCTCCACGTACACGAGCTCCATGTCCGTTAGGCCTTGTGCCTTTTCGCGGAACTTGGGCCGGAATTGGTTGATGGTTCGCAGAACCTTCTGCTTGGACGAAGGAGCGATGTGGCCATCCAGATAGGTGCCTAGACGGGCGTAGCCCTTGATATAGTTAAAGGGCTTTAGCAAGCCAGCATCGTATTTAGCCCTGAGGACGCGAGCCATACGCTCCTCGGGGTGTCGTTGCCCGAAGGGTCGGCGGCTTGGAGGTAGTACTCCTTGGCCTTGTCGGCGGGCACTACGCTCCCCGGCCTCGATATGTTCTTCCCGTCGATGGTCGGCGGGGGCGGCAGCATTGATCCCCCTGACATGTTTGCCGGGTTCGCGCCGCCGGGCTGCAGCGAGTTGTTGTTACCGAAGCCGGACAACATCTCCGGCTGGCTTGACCGTCTGTATGCCGGACTTTGCTGGTCGTCGGACGGCACCCCACCGTCATCGAGCAGACTCGTATGAAGGAAGTCGTTGAGTAAGTTGAACTCGTGAGTGACTTCGGGCGCAATCATGTAGTTGGGGTGGTAGCTGTGCATGTCATGGAAGTGGTTCTGAGCCGTCATCCATGCATCCTGGAAGCCAGCGACTAAGTGGCGTGTCAGTCGATATGGACAAGGTCAATAAAGTCGGTGACGGCCGCTCCCGTTCTCCGCAGTGGGTTAAAAATAAAAACAAGCAAAAAAGAAAAGTAAAAAAAAAAAAAAAAAAAAAAAGAGGCCAGGCCCCCCCTAGGCAGGGCCAGGCAGGACAAAGAAAGCTCGAGACGTACATTGATTCGCATTGCTGTTCCCGTTGTTCAACGTATTTCCCTGCAGCCCGGAGACGGCCCCCGGTTGTACAAGGGGTATCGGGTTGCCTTGTCCCAACATGCTCCCGGCCGCGAACCCTGACTTGCGTCTGGTCCCATCGAAGTTTGGGGGTGGGCCCATAGTGCTTGAGATGGAGCTGCGGGCCATATCGGACTGCGCGTCGGACTCATCCACAACGGAGGAGCTTTGTATGCTTTGGACACTCTTGGCCTTTTTGGAATCGGCGTCGCGGGGCTCGTCGTGACAGAGGTGCCCGATGTTGCGTTTAATACATCTCGTACATGGTCTCTCCTGTTCACGGCGTCAGGAACTGGCTTGCTTCTCGATGGGGATAAGGGGGAACTGCGAGCAAGCCCGTCATCTCTGTCGAAGCCACCGCCATGGCGAAATGGAGGTGGCGCGAACGGCAGATGAAAGACTCGTCGATAATTCACGTACAAGATCGCAAGTCATGTGCTAATCGCGCACAAGAAACAGCCCGTCAGCCACGCCTCTCTCAGGGACTCGGTACAAATGCAAGCAAGGGGAAGGGAAGGGGGGATGAAGGCCCGAGGGGGACGCTGTGTCGCCGCACAAAAAAAACCACAGGGGAAATAATTGAACGCCTCAGAACGCCCATGGAGGGCGAGAGGGCCAATTGCGCCTGAGATTTCTCATCCTGGTGTTGACTTACAGATCGTCGACAATATACACAAGCTGTAGGAACGCGCGCGCCCCGGAAACGTCAGCCCAAGTTCATTTTTAGATCACACACGCCCCTGCAGCGCTCTCGAGGTCGTTTCGGTGGGAGTTGGGACTCAATGGTTTGGGATAGTGCTTCTCGTCGCTCGTCGGCCACAACCGCACGCATCCCCATCACCACAGAGGCCCCCCAAGCCCAAACGAACCCGACCCTCGAGCGCAATTCACAGAGTAATCGCCCGGAACAGGCGGGGTGGCCCGTGAAGCTAAATATCTAGAGGATTGCGTACCGTGGTTCACCTTGCGTCTCTTCTTGGGGCTCTTATGAGCATTGACTGGCGCGCCATCGGCGCCGGGAACAGGCTTGTCGCGGTCCTTTCCCTTGCCATCGTCGGCTTTGGGACGGTCGCCCGCCTTGCCGTTCTTGCCCATGGCCGCGGGGTTCCGGTCGGTCATGTTGTCCTATGCTCCCATTGGATCTCGAGGTTACGCAATGGGGCGTCAGGTTCGCAGATCATTTGCGGCTCGTTGCAGAGTCTTGGAGGAGTATACGGCTCAGCGCGAGCGAACACGATCCATCCGCAGGTCGGGGTCGGTTGCAATTGCGGTCCAGGGGCAGCGAGGGCATGCGCGTTTCGTCGTCGGGGGCGTCGGTCGTTGCGCGTGACGCCAGGCCGGCAAAGCGGCGGGGAAGAGGGCAGCGATCGACGAGGCTCGGCTGTGGCGAGGTCGAGCAGGAGAATTGAGGCCGCAGCGATGGCGGAAGGCGGTTGGGGGTTGGCAGGCGCAAGGAAAAAGGAAGAGTCAACACGGCAAGACGCCAGAGCCTTGGGCAGAAGCTCGGAGGGAGGCAAAAGTATGATTGAGGGCCCGGACGGTGAAGTTTGACCTGACCTGGGGCCGGAATGGGTGTGGGCTGGGCCCGGTTGACCCAAGTGTGGACGGACTGTGGGGGGCGCGGCACCGCACTGAGGGACGAGGGGGCTCAAGGTGCGGAGGGGAGTGAGTGGGTTAGTTAGTTACTGTAGTCAGGTAGTTAGGCTGGTTTGGCCTAGTTGGTTTTGGCTCCAGGGCCAGTCAGTCAGTTCTCTCCCAAGCTTTCTCAGCGGGTGACTGTGAGTGAGTGTTGGACTGCACTGCACTGTTTGGAGAGTGGAGAGTGACAGCTGTCGGCGACAGCAGCAGAGGCGAATGCGGTTGTAGTGATCTGTCAGGCAGGGAGGCCGCAGGTCAACCGCCGTGTCCAGATGATGCTTCTTCACCAGGGGAGTTCTGAGTAGAGTACTGTACCATGGTACTCTGTATACGAAGAGGTACTCCTATGATCCCATAACGCGGCTGCCAGAGATGAGCGAGGGGAGGCGGAAAAGCACTTGACCAGGTTAGTTGGCTGCTGCCCCCCAGTCTGCCCGGCCTTCTCTCAGACGATGGCATCATGGACACAGACCACACAAAGATCTGGCCAGACCTGACCAGATGACGTCTCCGTTTCAACAGGAACGGGACCCTTCACCGGCCAGCCTCCAGCAACGAGGCTAAGTATGTACCATAGTACAGTACCACAGAGGTCAGGGATACGAGGGGGCCGACCAGACGAGCAGCAGCAGCAGACCCGGGCACGGGGAACCTGAAGCGTTGGCGCATCACGATCCAGTGGGATTGAGTAGTAGCCTGGGCAGTGGAGTGCTGAACTTGGCTCACAGCACTAGAGGAGCGCTAGAGAGCCGCCTACAGCAGCCGACAACAGCCCGCTGGGCGGCTGATGGCGGGGCTGAGGAAGCCCGGAGAAGAAGAGAACGTGATGGAGCCCGCTCACCTGCCCGGTGAGTGAGCAACAGAGGTCTCCCCTCCAAGAGCATTGGAAATGGCCCAAAAAAGCTTCCCGCTGCGTAGGAGTCCGGTCCTCCAGGCACTAAACCGCAGCCCTCTTATTACTTTATTTCCGCTGGTCTGCCATCCCTCGATCGTCATGGGCGGGGGCCAGCGTAGCCGCATTCTCGGTGTTTTTCTCAAGGCCTTTGGGGGGATTCGGTTTTGTTTTTTATCAGGCATTCTTTGCCCATTTACCTGATCCTGCCTCTGAAAGGCGTTACCGGGGTCTCCACAAGGCTCTTTAGCGCTGCAGAAATCCAACATCACATCACGTCTTACATAACCGGTTTTCTGTGCTAAAAACCTATACAGTGCGGATTTGTGTCGCCGCGAACTCGGAAGGTACCCCGGACGGATAGCCTGCCATCGATCGATCAAGCAAAAAAAAAAAAAAAGCGCCCTGCAGCCTAGCTGCACGCAAGTGAGAGTAAGAAAAAAAAAACCACACCACACACCACATCAACAAACAACACACCACTGGCTCCACGCGAATCGCCGCTCCGAATCGGATCCGAGCGGAGTAACAAGGCGAACAAAGATGAAGAAGAAGAAGAAGAAAAAACAGCTGCACAGACAATCTTCACAGTACCTCGTATGCAAGAAAAGAAAAGGCCGGGAAGCAGGAAAAGCACATTACGCAGCAACCACCGACTGCGGGGGACCCGCCAGGCCGCGAGATAACCGAAGGCACAAAACGGTGGCCCAGGAGCGAAAATCTGCTGACACGCCGGGTTTCCGATTCGTCGTGGCCCTCGTCAGGCCACTTTCCGTTGTGTGTCTGCGGCCTTTGCACGAGCGCTGGGTTGTTCTTCCTCGCTGGGGTCGGCGGCGACGGTGGATTTCTGGCATGATTTTTTTCGGGGGCCTGATACGATTTCTGGTTTGCCATGCCCACAGCTCAGACCAGAGATACAGATGGTACGTAGTACCTTACATTAGCAGCATGCTGATGCTAAGATACTTGGTCGATAGCGATGGCCGGAGCATCTCCAGGGATGGAGTTTGCGGTCTAGTATAGGTCCTGCTGGATAACAGCCGTGGCGGAGCTCCATATCCGTTCCCTTGATGGCAGGCTAATAAAAAGTAATGGCACAGTACAATCCTGGCCCGCCACAGTACCGGTACGTTAGTTGTTACGGACCACGATGTCGATGCAATCCTTGCCAATCGTTGGGGTCTATTTGGCGTTACGGGGGCCATGCACTTTACCCAAGGCGGCAATACCTCACCTGGGGCCGACAACCTAAATCCCATTTTCCGCGGGCGATTGCGTCTGCACTGCACCGCACCCGAACCGCTGCCAGCTGCTGCTGCTGCTATTACTGACGGCTACTCCTGGCCCTCCCTCCTACTCTGCTTCTCCTTGCCTTCTTCCACAGCCATCGCCAAAATCTTCCTTGTTTCTTCACCGCTCTCTCCTCTCCTCTCCTCTCCTCTCCTCTCCTCAAACCAAAACAACCGAGAGCGGCAAGGTCACATCCCCCTCCTCTATTTTCCGGCTTCTTCCCATGATCCATCCCGAACATCGGCTAAGTGCGGCTATGGTCACGCGGGCGCTCATCCGTCTCTCAGTTGACCTGTCCAGCCTGTGTCGCTGTTCACGGAGCTTCGCTGTGCCTGGGCGATCTGTTCCCTTCTGCGGAATTCCCCTCCATCCACACCAATCCGCCGGGATCCCCATCCCCATCCCCCTCCAGCCTCCCCTCCCTCCCCTCCAAACCTTACTCGAATGAATTCTCCTCCAAGCCGTTTTGGATTTTCTCTCCCACCCCATCCATAGGCCCACGCGACACACACAACTAGCTACGTACTAATCCCAGCGCGCCCGCCCGCTGGACCGATGCGATGCAAGACATCCGCTACCATTTTTGACAACGGCATGGTCTGGGCGACGCAGTCGTAGGCCAACTTACAACTCCATCCGCTTCGACTCTATACCTAAAGTAGGCCGACCCTGCAAACTAACTTATCCAAACTCGCCATAAGGCCATTGCAATTTCCATCTTACATATATAACGTTTCAATTAATTAATTTCTCGTATTTATTTCCACGGACATCAACTAGGTACTGCACCGGCATCATGTCTCTCGGATATGTCCACTTCCGTCTGCCGATCGCAATCATGCCGAATGTTGTCCTGTCTGCCTGTCTGCCTGCCGTGCTGCAGTCTGCACGCTGCAACCGCCTCATTCTACCAATGTCGTGCATCAACAGCGCCTTGCGCCAATGGGGCCGTTAGCTGCGTAAACACCGTAAAGCGACGCAATCAGCTGGATAGAGACAGGTATTCGTTCTACCCATTCATAATGATGCAAGATGCACATTGGTCCTCCGAACATCACGTCCAGTCGGACGAGACGATAGCTGTTATATATTTCATGCCCAAAACAAAGAGAGAAAAAAAATACAATCCACCTACGTGCTGTACATGCCTAGCATCCAATGCTTCTCTCAGACACTGATCTAAGCCATCATGCTCACACGACACTTACATCCGACTACATCATCCTCATCATCGTCAGCTATGACACATGCAGCCCGTGTTTTGCTCATTTTTATGCCGTCCTCGGCCACGTTGTTGGGACAATGTTACACCGAGGCATCATCATCAACGCCTCTTGTTCCGATACCCGTGACCTTGCATCCATTCATTCATACATGCACCCATCCAAAAAAGAAAACACGATATCGGCTTAGGCCCCAAGGCACCACCGACATATATTGATCCTTGAACCATGAGACCAAATCATAAAGCCGAACCCATTTCGTCCAACTGGCCTTGACTTGATTGGGTCAGACCGAGCTCTTCCCACCTACCCCACCTCTCCAACTCTCCAACTACCGTGCCATCCATCCCTCCCACCCAATACCTCACACCCATTTCATATAGCCACAAAAAAGCTCTTCTCACCCTCCTTCGGCACAACCCTCGCCCTGCGCATAATCTCATCTTCACACGCCAGTCTAATCCGCTCGGGTGTTGCCGGGCTCTCCAACCTCAGCAATCCCGGATCCTTGTCGTCGCCCACCTTGGCCACCACACCTGCGCTCGACCGAGCTGACTTCAGCGCATCCCGAATGGCAAAGAATACCGCGCTGCCCATGAAGAATGGCGGCTCCCCCACTCCCCGGCTCCGCTGGATCGTTCGCAACTCCTTCCACTCCACGTCTTTGAGCAGTGACACGTTGAAAGTCTGGGGAATATCCCGGAATCCGGGGATCTTGTACGCTCCGGGGCCCCGCGTAAATAGATTCCCTGCCATCGGTCCATTTCGGAGCCAAAGGGACTCCTCCATGGTGAAAAGCCCAAGCCCTTGGATGAAAGCTCCCTGGATCTGCCCGTAGTCAATCGCAGGGTTGATGGATTGGCCAACGTCCATCTTGATGTCTGCCCGCAGGCATGTCCACGTTCCGGTGAGGAGGTCTATCTCTACCTCGGCCGCGGCAACTCCCTGGGTAAAGTAGAAAAACATTTTCCCCTTACCCGTGGTCCAATCATACCCGATTTCTGGCGTCTTGTAGAAACCTTGGGCTGAAAGATTGACTCGATCAAAATATGCAGCATGTGCAAGCTCCTTCATTGTGGCATCTGGACCAAGCTTCTTTCGATAAGGAGCCAGTCGTTCATTGAGCTGCTGGCATGCATTGAAGATTGCATAGCCGTTCAAATCTGAAGAGGCAGATGCCGCTGTCGACGATGCATTTGCAACAGTGTTTGTCGCCGTCTCCGAGATGAAAACGTTCTCAAGTGGTGATCCAAGAGCTTGTGCCGCAATCTGAGAGAGCTTGGTGTAAAGGCCTTGGCCCATCTCAGTTCCACCATGCGCTACCAGGATAGATCCATCGTGATAGATGTGCACTAGGGCACCCGCCTGGTTAAGGAATAGAGCAGTGAAAGAGATTCCGAACTTCGTAGGGATAAGTGCCATCCCCCTTCTCCTCCACTTTTGGCTTTTATTAAACTCAGACACCGCTTCTTTCCTCTGCGCATAGTTCGATTCATCGTACACTTGCTTGTACATCAACGGTACATGCCAATCTCCGAGTCCTTGGCCGAAATGTGTTTGCCCATCGGCATCATACATGTTAATTTTCCGAAGAGATTCCACGGGCATCCCCAGTCGATCAGCCACCTCTTCCATATAGGTCTCAGCAATGAACATGCCTTGCGGCCCACCAAAGCCTCTAAATGCAGTGTTCGACATGGTGTTGGTCTTGCACAGTCGCCCTCTGACAAGCATGTTTGGAATGTTGTAGCAGCCATCCACATGAGTCATGGATCGCTCGCACACAGCTGCACTTAGATCAAAAGTCCAACCCGCATTGTTGTAGATATCAACTTCAAGTGCTTGGATCTTGCCGTCCCTGTTGACTCCTACTTTGTACTTGCCAAGGAATGGGTGTCGCTGGCCGCTTGTAACCATATCCTCCTCGCGCGTGAGCATATATCTCACTGGCTTCTTTGTCTTCTTTGCAGCCAGTGCCAATACTGAACTGAGCGGAATAGACCGAGTTTCTTTGCCGCCAAAACCGCCGCCTAGTCTTTTTACTCTCACTACAATCTTGTTTGACTGTACACCGCACACCCGAGAAGCGAATACTTGCCTGATCCAAGTTAGCATATGCTTTACACATTTCAAGTAAACGATATCTTACGTTTCATTGGCATTTTGAGTGCTGGCGAAAATCTCCATCTCGCCGTCCTCCGACTTGGGAACAACCAAGCAGGCATTCGTCTCTAAGTAGAAATGTTCCTGTCCACCCATTCTAGCTGTTCCGGTAAAGACGTAATCGCATTTCTTGAAGGCCTCTTCAGTGTTTCCAGTTTTGATCTCACGGTAAAAATCATGGAAACTCTCTTGCTCAATTGCTTCCTCAATGGTGAGGATGGCAGGGAGGTCTTCGTAGTCTACCTTCACCGCCCTTGCGGCTTCTTGGGCCCGGGCTGGAGTTGTGGCTAGAACCAGAGCGATTACTTGGCCAGTAGTGAGAACTTCGTCTTCCGCAAAAAGTGGTTCATCAAAGTTAGGGGCGCCAAACTTGTTCGCGTCCAGCGAAGGCATGTCATCCTTGTCCACAACATCCACTACGCCAGGCATGTCCAGTGCCGTGCTATAATCGATGGATTTGATCTTAGCGTGAGCCTTCTTTGATAAGACATAACACGCATAAAGCTCATTCTTTAATGCCTGAGTATCGTCGGTGTATTGTGCTTCGCCTGTCGTTTGTTTCAATGCTGCCAGGTGATTCTTGGATTGTCCAGTGACTTCCCTGACATATGCATCTGCCGCATGATGATCAACTTCGCCGGTCGAGATTTCTCTTTCAATTTCGTGAATGGCTTGCTGGTCAATGTCCTCAGAGGCTGCGTCCAGGATTGCTATGACATCGTGGTAAAACCGGTAGAAGAAACCGAAGGCCAGAGCTTTTCTATACGAAGCCATGCCTCCGGGAACATCGAAGGCCATGTCAAAATCCTTTCCAAGGGCATTCATAGTTCCTTCAAGTGTTTGCAGGTCTGCAAATTGCTTGCCGATCAGATATTCCATGGTTGCTTTAGCAGCAACAGTCGTTGCAGCCATACCACCATAGATCAGGTTGCACTCTTCAACAACGCCATCGGCGTCCAACTTGACCCGTAGCGCGCTAGTAACAATGGCGATATCATCATCCTTGCGCTTCGCCTGCTTATAAGCTCGGAAAAATTCCCCCTTGGCGGCGGTCACGGGAATCCTGATGGATGCAATAATGGCATCCTGTGGTAAAGCCGTCTTTCGATATCCAGTAAAGAATTGGGACATTGGAATTTCGGTCACTTTTGTTGCTGACTTGGCAACCAGAACAGCATTTGCCGCCCACAGCACAGGGTTCAAGTCTGAGATAGGTGAGGCAGTCGCTAAGTTTCCAGCGGGTGTGCCCACATTTCGAATTTGCCTGCCAGCAAAGTACTTGAGCTGCTTCAAGATGGCTTCAAAGACTTGTCCTCTAGCAGGGCCATAGTGGGGTATTGCTTGCTCGCAAATCTTTTCCAAGTCGGTCAAAATAACATTGCCACCAATATCCAGATGATTGTCCTGGAACGTGTACTGTCGCAACTCTGCGATGTCTCCAACATAGATGGAAACAGGGTATTGCAAGGCCTTGAATTTGATTTCGATCTGAGTTTCCGTGCTTCCGCCAATGATCTTTGCTTGAGGGTAAACAATCTTGATTTGGAGGAGCTGGTCTAGGGTAACTGGTCGATACCATCGCTTTCTCTTATTTCCAAATGCAAGTGGTCGTAATTCGTGTCTTTTCAATGCGGGTGGGAAAATGAGTTCTGTCTCAGGGTTGTACTCGATAAACCCTGGAGGTGTGAATCTCTTGATGGGTTGGTCGTTCGTGGTTTGCTTGTCCATGCAACATCCTCCGGCTGGTGGCCCACTGCCCTTGTCCATACAACACCCAGATCCACCAGACTGTTTAGACTTACCACACAAAGTGTCCACGCTAAATGTTTGTGCTGCATCGAGAATGGATCGGTATCCAGTACATCGACAAAGGTTTCCATCAAAGGCTTCTTCAATGTCGTCTTTTGAAGGTGCAGTGTTGTTCCTTAGTAAAGCGTAGAGGCTCATCACGATGCCGGGTGTACAAAAGCCACATTGGCTCCCATTGGACTTGGCAATTCGCTCCTGGGTGGGGTGTGGTTTCTTCGTGTTGCCGATACCTTCAATAGTAATGACATGCTTGCCATCCAAGCTGACGAGGGGAGCAAGGCAGGCGTTGATGCTGGCATGGTATATTTCCCTTGTGGTCGGGTTGAACTGACTGACCACAATGGTGCAAGCACCACAACCACCTTCGCCGCAACCACTAGGAAAGGCAACGTCAGCAGAGGATAATGACAGACACACAGAGGGTGATGCTTACAGCTTGGTTCCCGTCAGCCCGATGCCACGTAGATACTCGAGCACGGTAACCTCTGGGTCGATCTCGTCAAGAACAACTTTGGTTCCATTGAGATAGAAGCGCAAGGTGTCGTCAAACTTGGATGTCAAAGTCGCCAGCTGCTCAGGGCTGGTTTCCCTCACTGGGGAGACGGCGCCGGGCGCCATGACGATAGAGGTATTCTCAGAAGGCTGGGCTGGTATATGGGGTGAAATGGAACCGAGAAAAAGTAGATTCGGGCGGGCTCAAGGTAAAATACTCCAGGTCAGAGGCCAAGAGGGGGTTGGAAATGGAGATTATGTAACACAGCAACGCCAGTTTGAACAGGAAAATCGGCGGTAAAAGAAAGGAAGAGCTCACGAGACAAACAGCACCCCGTCATAGAACCTCCTGCTTTAACCTGCCGAGGCGAGGTACCTTTCTCAGGTAAGGCTACCTAGGTAGATAACGAATGGCAGGCTCGAAGGGGCGTCACAGCGTCATCTTTGGCCTTCCGCTGGAGCAGGAGCAATCCCGCTTGATTCTCCCTCCCCCCCAGTGCGGCGCATTCCTCCAACAGGAAGCTCGGAATATGTAAACTGGGAGCAAAGAGGTAAAGATGGCGTGAGAAATTTAAGTCGACTCTGTGCTAATCGCTGCAATCGGGCTTGATTTCAGTGTTGTGTTACCCTGTGTCAAGATAGAGATTGCCACTGATAAGCTCGATTTACACCTTGCGCCACAGGAGCGGCTCAGGGCGGGGAAGGAGCTCCCTTGCCCCCTACCCCACGCTTCACAGGACGCTCAGGCCTGTAGGATCCACCCGTAGTGACTGGGTCGGCCGGCTCCGTTGGCGATAGGCCACTTCCACGATCGGGGCCTTCCACCCCTCAAGCATCTACACTCTAGGCTTGCTCCGATGCTTCCACGGGGTCAAGGGCGTTATCAAGGCCATGGATGTAGAACGGACAAGTGGCTCCTTTGAAATAGCTCAAGATTGAACCCCGCCAGCCCCCCCCTCCCCCCTCGAGTCCGCTCCAATATTAGAAGCTCCGTGTCATCCGTTTCTATCTCACATGTAATGATGTCAAAAGGTCTTATTGACAAGGGGACTCCTGGCCCAAAGCAAGGGGTCCATCCATGACCGTATGTGTGGGCCATGTGCCACGATGATTAATCCCTGGATGCCTTCAGCCACAAAATCATGGATTTCCCAACGACATGGAACTGCCTTTCCATGTTTGAGTCTTTATCTCGCAAGCATGTGAAAGCTTGGACCAGGGCAGTCATTCACACATCACCAAACATCCGATTGCACATCCTTGGATCATTTGTGAGTATAATTTCCCTTACAGTTGCCATTTAGATCCATGTAAGATATTTCCGAACTGTCTATGGCTCCTTCTAAGTTTTCTATATCTTATGCATATTCTCGACTTCGACTCAAGTTCTGTCACTGGATGTACTTCTTCAGGCCTCTGAGTCGCTGCTTGGCCTCCTCCAACACATGGTCCTCTTTGCAGACAGCAAACCGGATGTAGTCCTCAGCCAGGTGAGCGTTCTCGTCGGTATAAAATTCAGTAGGAGGAATAGCGGCGACACCCAACTCCTGGATCATGAACCACGCCAACTTAAAGTCACGGGGTCGGTTGGCAACGTGGGGAGGGAAGGGGTAATCGGCGGGCAGCTTGACCTTGGCCATGTTGACTAGAACGAAGTAGCCGCCCTCGGGATCGGAGTATGGGAGATCAAGCTCGTCAAAAACCTCGTTCAGGCGCTCAACTTTGCCCTTCATCTCCTTGATGGCCTCATCCCAGAAGCCAAGCTTGTCAGCCAGCTCGAAGCCGACAGCGCTGGCTTCTTGGAGAGGAGATGGAGAAGTAAAGCAGATGCGGGTGTGAGCCGCAGAGACGTACTGCAGCAGTTCAGGGGGGCCAATCAACCAACCTGTGACCAAAGAGTCAGTACTGGGGGTTACTAGACACAGAGACTTTGGGAGTCTCAAGTTGACCTACCAACACGCCACCCAGTAGCATAAAAGTTCTTGCCCGCAGATCCCACAGTAAGCGTCAACTTCTCAACCTCGGGAGAAAGAGTGGCGATGCGGGTGAAGGGGACATAGAAAAGGCGATCGTAAACTTCATCAGAGACAATGATGATCTGGTTCTTGACGCAAATATCGGCAATGCGCTGGAGCTCATCCTTGGAGAAGACCTTACCAACGGGGTTGTCTAGAAAATTTCCTAGTTAGTGGCAGCTAACATAGCACTGGAGTTGGGATACACACGAGGGTTGTTGATGACAATCATCTTAGTCCGGGGAGTGACAGCCTTTTCCAGCTGCTCGAAGTCGATGGCCCAGTCTGCGGCGGATGACGTCTTGGTAGCACCAGTAGCAGGGGGCTGCAGAGGGACATAGACAACCTTACCACCGGGCATCTGGATGTTGCTAATGTACCTATGCACGAGTTAGTTCCCTCACGTTCAACTCACGGGTAACGCATCTCACTCACTGATCAAAGAAGGGCTCGAAAACAATGACCTCGTCGCCAGGCTCAATGAAGGCCATGAAGGCACTCAGCATACCCTCATTAGCACCGGTGGTAATGGTAATCTCAGTGTCGGGGTTGAGCTGACGGCCCCAGAGAGGAGAGTAAGCATCAGCAAGGGCCTTCTTCAACCGCGGACGGCCCTTGGTGTGCGAGTACTGGTTGGCATCGACGCGGTCAAGAGCATCCTTGGCAGCGTCGATGATGAACTTGGGAGGGTTGTAGCCAAAGAAGCCCTGGCCAAGGTTTACAATTGGCTGGTTGGGCGAGGCGGCGGCAGCCTCGTTAATGATGGACCTGTACGCGCAGAGCCGGGTTAGAGCACGGGACGGAACCGAAAGCGATGTACACACAGACGAGATATAGCAATGTGCAAATTTGAAGGGCTAAACACTCACCACACATCCTGCCTTGCGCCCTTCACTCTGCCGGCGGGCTCGAGCTTCCGAGTCTCAGTCATGGTGCTGGAGAATGCCTTGGGGATATGACGGGAAGGGATGCTTCGAAGGGCAGCTCGGAGCGGAGAGGGGGCCGAAGACAAGGTTAATATGGAGCGCGACATCAAAGCCCGGCCTCTCGGTATTAGTCACGATGGAAGGCGAAAAGCGTGTGTAGTTTGGCGGCGGTGCCTGGACGTGCAAAGGAAATTCACCGCGTTTGGCTGGATGTCAATTGGGCCCCGAGAAAGCAACTCCACACAGGGAAAAGGTCCAAAAAAGGTCCCTCGCACACAAATGGGTGGGTTGGGTTGGTTTTGCAGGCACCCCGATTGATCGCTTGCCCGCGGCTTGTGAGCCTGCGACATCGCCGTGGCCGGCACTGAGACGGATGACTAATGTAGTGGGGCCGGCAAAAGAAGCGAGCGGCATGAGCACACGAAGACCAGGAAAATGGCGTCATTGCACCCAATGATGAGAACGCCTTTCTATTCCGCGTGGATTGGTTCGACGCCCCCCACATGGAGTCCCGAGCCCAGCGCAATATGACTCTCGGCAACCTGTTTTGGGGAGACAGGCTGAGACCGATGTTATCCTCTACCGGGATCTCGCTCGTTCCGCTCTGGTATCCATATCCGTCTCCCACTCGGCGCCGATGATTACCTTGGCCGACTCCGGAGGCGGGGCAACCGTTGATGCAATTCCCATGTGTTAATTACCCTTTCGGCAACCAACCAACCATCCCACCCTATCAGCGCTCGGGGAGACCTCCCTTGTCTGAGTACTTATTCCTGATTGCCGGGATGCATCTTTTCGTATCTGGTTACCATGCCCCTAGGTTGAAATAAGGACACGGAGAATGACACAGAATTCGCCACGCCGTATACCTCCCTAAGCAACAAGACTACCAGAACGATATTGGTTGGAAGTCCTTAGGGGTTTGAATCTTCAAATTTTCATTTCCAACGCATCGAGTAAGCATCCCAAATACAGATTGAACGCACTCTGGTGCCGTAACTCGCGCTTTCGTGTTCCAGACAAGCAACTGATTCAAGAGCTGCACGATGTCGTCATCCCGGTTCAACTGTTTCAACCGCTGAGCGTGGTCAAAACAACGTTGGGGATATTTCAATAAGTCTTTCTTCGTATATACCGGAGGCCATTGCGCAATCATTCCAAGCAGCGTAATTCCTAGAGCCCACATGTCGTCGCTCTTCCCTTCGAGTCGATGGTATTTGACTATATGTGGCGACCAGAATGCCTGTGTCCCGACAGCGTTCCCAGAAAATCTGGCAGGTTTAACATCTGCAAAATCAGCGAGAACGACATTGACAGGGTCCCATGTTCGAATCAGAATATTTCGAGGCTTAATATCGGCGTGGACGAGGTTCTTGTTGTGTAGATATTCCAAAGCCTTGGCGGATTGAAGAATCACTTGCAGCGTTTCGTTTGCTTTAGTACCGGCCGGAGAGTTGTCTATTTGGGATTGAAGTGTGCCCTGGAGACACAGTTCTGTGACGAGCAACGTGGCCGATGGGGCGGATTGTATTTCTTGCCAGTCGATGTATTTGACGACGTGTTCCTGCCCGTGAGCATTAGAGAATCTTGTTGGATGGAGTTGTAAAGTGAACACCGGCCGCTACCCACATGATCCAAAGTCTTGAGAATGGATGCTTCCTCTCGCAATTTTTGAGTAGCATTGGATGTTTTCCCTGCAAATACGGCTCCGTCGCATAGCCTCAGCACCTTGTAAACGCTACTCCAACCACCACTGCCGAGCAACCCCCCGCGGAGATACGGTCCAGGGGGCATATCGCGGTTCCGTACTGCTGCATGAAGCCTATCATCGCTGTTCCAAAGCTCGGGGTCGATATTTTTGTCGGCAGTAATTACTTGTCGAGCGGTCTGGGTCTCCTTCCCGACCCAAACAAGCCTGCTTGAGTGCTGGCTGTCCATTGGATTGAGGTCACACAAGTTGAACTAATCTCCCACAACGTGCCACAAAGGGCAAAACGGTGACGGGGAAGCGAAAAATTAAGGATGAGTATCAAAATAGAAACTTGTGGATTGCAAGAAAAATGGAAGGGTAACAGCTCTGAGGGTGCGAACGGCGGCTTCCGGCAATGACGCTAGGAATAAGTGAATCAGGGCTTTCGTTTTTGTTTACCAAGGAAAGTGGGATTGGGGCACTGACTTGCCGTGCATATTTCAAACAAGCATTCCCTCCTATCCGTTTTGTTGCATGGAAAACCCCTTTGAGACTTGGTTTTGCCAAATGATGGACTTGTTTCTTCAGAACCTGAGTTGGCGCAGTACATAATGCGTACAGGAACTATGGCCGACAACAAAATCCCAAGGCAGCTCGGCGGAGTCTCTGCAATGAACCAACACGCTGTTGCGCCATCTGCATCAAGACATAAGTGCTCCTCGTCTCTTCAATATTCGCACCTTCGTACGACAAGAATTGGCTCTTCAGCGGCGTTGACAACGGGCACGTCGCCCCTCAAGCCGTCAAGGATCCTTTTGACTTGCTCGCTCCTGAGGTTCGAACCATTATTTTTTGTCACTGTGACAATTGCGTTGATGTCATCAACCTCACCATCCCTGAACTCTGGTCGCCCTCGATGCTCTCATCTGCCGGATTGATCTTTTTATCGAGGATTACGTCCGAAAAGCCACAAGCTTGTCCACTCGAACGGCATGCATGGAACTTCCATTATGGACTACATTCACAAGAAAGATCAAACACGCCAAATATCCACAGGAAGAGCTTTCTTTAGAGAACCTAACCAAATCTGAACGAGAGGGCTTGACGAGAGCCTTCCTGAGATTCGAATTCATGTGCAAGATAAGTCTTCTGCGGCCTCAGCTAACTCGGCTTCAGGATCAGTCTCTGACAGAGGATTGGACTTGGACCATACTTTCGCACTGGGAGACATATGATGAGAATACAACACAGATCCCTACAGTACCGATCAATCCAAATTCAGAAATGATGCGGTGTGTTCATGAATATCTTCGGACTTTATATGGTGCCTTTTTCGCCCCGATCGCACCTGGCGGTGTCTATGAACCGAAATTGTTGTTTATCGATGGTAAATTATGTCGATTCAATTCTGAGGAAAGATTTCCGTTTACAAATAATGTTCATTTCGAACCTGAGCTCTTGATATCGGACCTTCCTTCCACGTTTCACCCCCCCGGATACTCTTACATTAATGTCCTGGCCAGCTGCGGCTTTGATCTTGCGCTTGATCTTCTCACGTCAGACCTGCCCTCCATATCGTGCTTCCTCAGGAGGTCCTACGGCGAGGTCACTTTTCTAGGGCCCAACTATGTGGCCTGTGACCTTTTGGTAACCCCGCTGGATCCGACTCCCATCATCGACCATAGAATAGGAAACACTTGGGCGAAGCGAATGGACATGTTCCATTCGGTGACTGTCGGCAGCGTTTTGGAAAACGCTTTTCGAAGAGTGTATCGACAACGCGCTTGGGTCTTTTTTGACAATGAACAACTATATCCCGATAGCCAACGGTTATATCCAGGGCACAGCTAGTTACTAACCTATGACTTCTTTCGGGCCCATTACCACAGAGTGCATGTGTCTCTGGTAGAAGTCCAGTATACTTGGTACGATATGCGAGATTTTCTCCTGACCATGCATTTGGCAGGGGTCAAAAGTCCTCGTCGTGACTCGCTAGCTGAAGGTGTCGAAGACTATCCAGTATGACTGGAAAATGGGAAAACACTGTTTTGGAGACTTAAAATCAAGATGAACCCTCAGATCTGAGTCAGACTTGGGCTGAATGAGGCGATGGCGCGATTCGACAAGAGTGGTTTGGGGGCACTTGCACGATCGTTGGTTCTTGAAGAACTCACTGTGTTGAGATTGGGGTTGCATGCAGGTGCCGTCAACTAATAGAGTAACAGGGGATGTAGTCTTTGCTTAGAGTGAGACAGACAGAGGAGTCGCTCATTTCAGCGGCATACCTTGTTGTGAAGCAGCTGTTAGGTTGCTTATAGACAGCCAGGAAAGTTTCCATACTGAATGGTGAAGAAAGCTGGGAAGCCTTTCAAGGGCATTGTTAAATACTTCATCGGACACTCTTCATTGCGCTATTGTGTTTGGCTGAAGCTTCACATCAAATCAAAGAGTCAAATTAGATGCGTGCTAGAATTCGTTGCAATCATTCATTCGCATTAAGGATCCACACTTGACTCCTTGCGAAGGCCTCTTCATGCATGGATAAAAGAACTATCGTACACGGGATACGCCGCTCCCGGTTCCAAAGCTTTAGTACGAACGATAACGCCTATTTCATGGCGTCGCGACGCGTTTGCGTTGTCACCCATCCATCTCAATGGGTCAATGAAGAAAATATCTGATGAATCCGCCCGCCCGCCCTCCCCTTAAACGCCATCTTGAAAACAAAACTCATGAATACATCCTGTTTAGCATCCGTCATGCCTACACAGGTTATTGCTATTGAATGTGCGGCCGCATTCTCCTTGGCCTATGCTTCCCCGTCTCGTTGTGACACCTTGCGAAGATTCTGCATCAGCCTCTCCACAAACTCTGTAGATTCGCATCCCGGAACATCAGGGGCGGCAGCTTGTGGTTCAGATTTCTCAGTCGGTGCGGGGATGACCTGATATTGGCTTAACAGTTGGGAAGGAGCTTGCTGAGGAACGGATTGTACAGGCTGAGCCTGTGGTGTTTTGCTCGGCGTATACCCTGGGATCGGCAAGTTCGATAAGGGTGCTTGCGCCTGTGTGGCTGCAACTAGAGGCCCTGGTGACACTTTGGGTGGTGGACTCATTCCTGGTAATTGTGGGATGGGAACCGGTGTTGTTGAGACTCTGGTCCCTCCAGGTTGTCTTCCTGGGGATAGTTGTTTGCCTGGGGATGAGGAGGTTTGTTGCCGATGTCCCATTTGGGGTGTATGAATCGCTGTTTTCGCACCAGCAGGACCTGGGGACTCAGCCTGACTCAACGTCGCATTTGTCGCCGTCGTGGGTGTATTGGGCGTAGAAGTCATGGCAGCCAAGAAGTTAGCTGGTAAGGGTACTGGCGATTGTTTGGGAGGCACCTGGGTTGTGTATTAGTTAAGTGTTCATTCATCGAAACTGGTGAAAGCTCAAACCTTGTACGCCTTTGGCGATGGTGTTGGTATTGGCTTTGGCTTGTTGGGTTGAGTAGCTATTTGAGATGCCGGTTGAAGTGCGTGATGTGAAACCGGGTAGGATGCCTGGACTGGAGGGAGATACTGGGGCTTGATACTAGGTTGTTGCTGTTGGCGAGGTATGGTGACTCCTGATGGTGGCGACGATGATGGCCCTGGCAGTGGTTGCGAGAACGGATTCACTCGGTAGGGAGACGCTTGCGAGGGGGGTTGTGCTTGGAACTGTCCATATCCAGGACGTGCATTATGGCTAGCGTTCCGAGCTGTCTGGGGGCTTGCCTGGCGATTTTGCTGAGATTGGGCTCCTGTGCTTAAACTGGCCCGTCGCAAAATATTGAGTTGGTTGTTCATAAGATGAGCCCTCAGATTACCCTCGTATCCATTGGTGAAACCGCCCCAGGGACAATACGGGGTTCGATACTTTGATGAGTCCCTGAGAATCTGTCAGCGAAGTTACAATTATTTGATTGTTCTAGATTTCATACCGATTGTAGTTCACCTGGAAGAACTGGTATTTTTGGTAGATGGAGGAGTGAACCTGCCACGACGCCTTAGACTGAGGGCGCTGCTGAGCTTGTACGGGCTTTTGTATCGCTACAGGTGGAGCGGGAGGATGCACCGAAGCAGATACAGTTGGGATTGTTGGGACGATTGGCGACGCCCACTGAGGCCGTACATTTTGTCCCGTCGAGCCGGAGACTGCAGGCGATGTCGACAAGTTGACTTGGTGCACATAGTTTTGAGGCGTTCTAATGTCAAATCTCTGTGCAACATACGCGTCTGGGTATTGGTATCCCTGGTTTGGCGAGTATTGTTGTTGAGGATATTGATGGGGGCGTGGTTGAACAGACGTCGGGCCTGTCGGAGTGGGCCTTTGCGGAGTAAACATACCAACACCGCCAACATTGGGCTCTAAAGGCTTCCTTGGTTTATAGACGTATGGTTTCTCGGGACAGCCTGATGCCGAGGCCGTCGTCATTGCCCCCATGGCTGTGTAAGGGCTACTATATAGCCCTATGGGAGCATAAGTTGGCCGTTGTTGCAGTTGCGCAACAGGGGCTGGCTTCGGTGGCTTGGGCGGCTTTGGGATCGTGTCCAAGAAATTACCATTGGGATTGTGGCGCGGTTTTGATGCATCCTCAGTGTACTGTGCCCTGAGGTCCGTTGATGTCTTCCCAATGTAGTACCACATTTGGTCTTGTTTTGAGAAGTCTACCTTGACTTGAGCTTTGTTACTTACTTGCTCAAGCTGGAACTCAGCCCAAGTGCAGCCCTCCACGAATGCGTCATCTTTTCGCGGAGTCTCACTTTGCTTCCGTTTGGCTTTCAGCGCCTCCTTGTCCTTGCGTGAGGTCGGCATCGGGAGGGCCTTTGCGGATGCCTTGGGGAGATGATAATCAGCAGGGTCGGGAAGCAACAGCCACTTCCACTCAACCTCTAGGCGATCACTGCTCACGGTTAGTTTTGATTGTGAGGTCAGAGTGAGATTGGTGGCGTACCCGTTTGGTAGAATGTCCAGAAGAAGTGTTTGCTCGTCATGGCGGTTTTCGGCCACGCGGCCGGCAAATATATCACCCTTGAGATATTGCAGCTGGCAAATTTCGCCTCGCTTGAGAGCGGCGGCGGCTGACCTAATTCGTGGATCCGCTTCCAATGCATCTCCATCCAGTTTCTTGTCCCGCTTCGTCCGATGGAATCGGCAGCTAAACTCGAATGCCTGCTCCTTGTACTCAGTTTCATCTTCACCAAACACTGGGACCTCTTGATCTTCAACAAAGACACCTGCCGCAGCTGCACATGTCGCATGATACGCCCTCGTGCATTTCTTCTGCGAGCACTGGAAGCATGCCCCGCGCTTAGAACGACAGTACATGCATTTCAGGCCCAGGCGAGCTTTATCGATTTGGGTCGCGTTCGAAACCACTTCCTTGCCGTCGACTGTGTCAATATACGTTTCTGGGAGATATAATGCGCATAGCCGGTGGGCCCTTCGACCATCGTCAGTAGGTAGAAATTCGGATGCGGGAAATTCGTTTGGACACAAGCAGCAAGGCGGCTCGGCCTTGGTTTTGATGCGGAGCTTGATCTTCTTGATCTTGACCTTGCCGCCCTTGTCACCTGGGCCCCGTTTCCGCTTCCCGCCGGCATCTTTGAACTTGACGCCGTGTCCGACTGGTGGGGTTGGCAACCCGGAGAGTTCGTCCCCCTCCTCCTCTTCGGTCTCCTCATATTCTGTTTCTTCCCCACGCAATTTGCGCTCAATTTCATAAACATTGACCCATACACTATCTTGCGCCTGGGCACAGTCGCACTTCTTGGCAATTTTCCCCATATCAAGCCATGAATCCAGAGCAAAGTTGACGGCTTCGGCGCAGTTGTATCCCAAGTTATAGCCAGAATGATACCCATAAGGGTATGTGACGACGAACTCTCCAGGGTACGAGAGGCATTTGTTTACTTTAATGCCATAGTGCTGCTGCAGATGCTGAGGCGAGATGAGGAAAGCTTTATGCCGAAGAAATTGATCGCAGGCTTTGGCATCTTGCGGCCAGATGCTCTTCATGGCAGCTTCAAATCGACGGGCATCGGCTTGGGAAATGCTGTACCATTGCTTCGGCGCGCCAAAATGCAGGTAGTTGATGCTGTACAGATCAACGTCTTCGAGATGCCAGGCAAAAGTGGCCTTCCACATCCCAAGGTAGAGATAGGCCGTGTTGACACCGGGAACTTTGGTACCCAGTACATCCAAGAGATTCGGCAGCTTATTCAGATTCCAGAGATCCGTGGACTCTTCAAAGAGGGTTCCCATCAAGTCAGCACCATACAGGGGAGGCGCATATGTCAGTGTTTTCCAATAGACTCTTTCGAGTTCCTCACAGCGCTCTGGGGTAAACTCTGAAATGTCCATGCGGTAATCCCAGTCCTTGAATGCAGCCTCGTCAATTGCTGCAGATCCCTCACGTCGACTATACTTCCGCCGGGCTGAAGTCGACTGGGTCTTTGACTTGGCCGGTCGAGCGATTCCCATTCGGCCAACCGTGGGTGCAGCATCATCGTCGTCAACAGTCTCGCCGGGGTCCTTCTCCACAGATTCAACTGGCTTATCTTTTTCTTCCGGGTCGGGCTTGGGAGATATGGGAGTCATCGGTCGGTCCTCTGCTCCCTCGCCTCCCTGGTCTTCTTGGCCTCCCTTTCCTTTTCCTGCCAGTTTTCCCCTAGCAGGGCGTCCTCGCCCTCGTTTCTTTGGAGTCGAAGTTGAAGGGTTGCTAGCCTTGAGTGCAGCAGGTCGGGATCGAGAGGGTCTAACTTTATCGGCATTGGCCCTTCGCTCACCTCGACGGGCAGGGGGTTGATGTTCGCTCTGGTCGCAAAGCTGGCGCCATTGAGGGAGATTGTACGATCGTCCATGCAGGATGTTGACTTGTCGATATGTGCCACTAGAGCCCATGATATCTTGCTTGATAGGTTCCCTGACTTTGATCCGCTTTACAAGTTCATCGAGTTGAGGAAGCGAGTTCTTCCAGTCCTCTGGGGGAATAATCTTGATAATGCCAGATTTCATACCATAGCTATCGACTGCCTCCATCTAAATTTCCAGCGGTCAGCACAGGAAAATGCGCCAGTCAGATTGGGGGTGGGTGAACGAACGAATCGCTTGAAGTCCTTGAACTGATCCACGGTCGGCTTGAAGACGGGGACAGTGCCAGACCAATGGTCAGGTAGCACCTCGCCGATGTCATCTTGGCCGTCGTCGCTGGCCGGCGCGGGCATGGGCGCATCGCTCAGAATGGGCTCCTCGTCGAGGTCGCTCAACTCGGAATCGGAAGCATCCGACTTGGCGTTGTTGTTGCTGTCTGGAGGCGAGTGGAGGAAGCCAGTTTGCGCCTGGGCTTGAGGTTTCGGCTGAGGCAAGGCCGGATCCTGGGTCGCGCATTCGATCTGGTCGGGGCAGCGTGCTTCGATAGAGTCGTTGGCGGGAGGCGCTGGAGCGACGGCAGGACCAGGGGCGTCGGTCGAGGTCGACATGGCGGCGGCGATCACGTCGCAGTTTGCGACGATGCCATTGAAAGCGGAACTGCTGGATGAGGGACGCTGGTCGCTACCGCGGGCGATGGTGAATTGGCGCTCGTGGGCGGCGTTGCGTTGACGAGGTTGAGCGAGGTGACAATTCGCAAGGGCGCGGTGCAGTCGGTCGGTCCAAGTCGACGGCTAAACCAAGTGTTAGGTGGGTGTATGTGTGAGTGTGCGTGTGAGTGAGTGTGTGTGTCGCTGCTGAGAATAAGACGGAGGCCAGGTGATGCGGAGAAACTGGTAAATACACTGTAGGGGGTGCTCGCTGTGCGCGGCATGTCCACGATCAGGTATACTTTTACCGCAGCGCCGGCAAAAGAGTACCTTTAGGATACATTAATCTTACAGTGGCTTTCAGGGCCCGCAGGCCGGAAGAAACTGGGCGCTGGGCGCTTTCCCCGGTGCGTCGCCCCAAACGGCAAAAAGGGTGAGCGCAGTGGTTCGATTTTCGGGGGTTCCACTACTACTTTGAGGGTACGGGGGGCTCGGTGACAGCGTACGCCGCACGATGTTGCGCCAGGTACTGCTCAATTACGTACACGTACCGGTCGGTACCTTGCTGCCGATCGACAGACAGATGTAGGCAGGGACAAAGTGAATCCAGGGAGGGAATCTGAGCATCGCTTAGAGTCCAAGACATGCATAGTCCCGTCGTGAGTTCCTCATGTGGAATTTAGAACATAGAATTGGCCAGGTTCTGTGCTCGCTTGACATTGTACATGCGTAATGCAAAAATCAATAAACCCTCCGCTGCTGCACCAGATTGTTTCGGGGAATTGGGTTGTCTACCTACCTAGGTAGGTACCTATGCATGTTAGCTGTGCTGTTTTGGCCTGAGGCAGAGAGATATTTTTCGCACTTACTTACGTGCTGTACCTACTTCGGATCTCGCGAACAGGGATCTTCATTCCAGACCCCTGGAGCCAGGATGCACCTTGATCAGATTGATAAGATTTCCCCCATCCTTGGCCAAGCTAGATGTTCATCAGCCATCTTCAACTGCCCAGGTCCGAGAGTACTTCTGAGTTGGGTTTCTTCCTGGGTCCATCACTTCCGTCTACAAAAGTTTGTTTTTGGGCTGCCTATCAATCAAACAGCTCTGGACGGGAAGTATGCAGATATTTGATTCCCCTCATGCATGGTTTCCTTTTGCTAAAGTGCATCAAGTCTGTGTAACACATCATGATTGCGCTCGCCCTTCAACAGTTTTCTCTCCTTTGAATCTTTCGGTATCTCCTTCGTTTGCGTAGAAACAAAAAGAAAACAGATAGGGCCACTCCAAGAAGTACCAGCCTTGGTTTGGCCCTGCTATATTCCCTGCATCTTGCTAGACGCAACCCGTCAGCACTATGAGTGGCCATGCCAGGCCGCCTAGCACAACTCGCATGTTTTCCCCGGCCGAGTGGACCCAACACATCTTGATCACTCTGCCATTGGCTCCTGTAGCTGCACATTGACTTGCACTTACGCTTGCACTTGAACTATGGGCAATCAGAGACATTGTCAGCGTCAAATGGTTGGAGTAGCGGGGCCTAGAGTTGGTCGAATGAGGCACACGCTACAAGTACGTCCGCAGGTTCGAGGTTGCTAAGCGTTGGCATCAATAAATATAAAAAATGGGGGTGTGGTAGAATCCGGCTCTAGCTTCAATGACAGACCCCATGTGTTAGTATAGGCCAGCAAGGCTTGCCGCAAGTCTCGTCCCAGCCTCAAACGTTACGACGCCAATCAAGTATTCTGCCAGGTTCTAACATGAGCCTCACGGAGCGCACTTTATAGTGAGCATTTTTTGTGCTAAGTCGGTCACATCTAACGCTCCTTTGGCTATCGGCCAAAAAACCTTGACAGAAGTAAGGAAGCGCATTAGAATGCGGGACAGTTTCTTCTCGACTTAAATAGCGGTCGGGTATCATAATGAGAGATATTGTTTCCATATCCACTGAGACTGACCAGCTGTAGAATCGCACATCATCAGCCTCCGCTTTCTGTTTAACGTCTTTAGTAACATTTGTCATCAAATTCCAATCTTCAAATCCTGTGACCCAATCGAGCTCTACGAATCATCATCCTTAAATTTTTTTTTTATTTTTTTTGCATAAAGTGGTTTCGGTAGTTGCCAGAACAGTCTAAACCAACTACGCAATCTAACGCTAAACAAGTCCACGAAATTCCCATATTGTTGTGGATACTTTTAACAGAATCGGCAAGTTTTCTTTTTTCATAATAGGGCTCGTGCAGATGAAAATAAAAGGAGAGAAAAAAAGATCTCACAGGACAAACTACATGCGAGAATAGGTAAATGTCGTATCGATGATCAATGTCATCACTCAATGTTAGAAGCGAGTTCGTGTAAGGAAATGGATCGCAGTATTGCAATGCAACTACCTCACAACCTAGTTTAATGCTGTCAAAATAGGAATCAAAGGGCATCAACTTATTTGACCTATTCAGCGAGAATCAAAGGACGAAATAGAAGCGATCGGTGTGATCGAGGCGAGAAGAATTATGGGGTGATGGAGATAAGTGAAACACAAGCAGGGATCGGGGTCCGATCGGAAAAATAGGAGACCAAAGGATTAGCGGGCTTGGGCATGTTTCAATGAGAAAAGTTAAACTTACATTGGAGTTAGCTTTAGTATCGATAAGTTAATTCGAGGGTTTGTTCCTGTGAAGTAGTTACTACCAATGAGAAACATCACGGTGATTCAACGAAATCATCACCAAAGTCCTCACGTGTGCTTTATAAGCGTTTACCACAGGGTGAAGTATATTGGATATCAATTCTGCTAGAATCGGACATTTTTGGTCCTAACATTGGTGGTATATCTAATTTTGCTTGGTGACATATTACTATTTTATATCTACATCCATGTCCCAACTCCGATCGCTCAATGAAAAGAAAGAAAAGTCATAATAACGAATGGGGGCTACAGCACTAGATTGCTCTGCTATCAAGCTCCACAGGTTTCATCTCTATGGACTTAGGGCGCGCATCAAGCTCCATGGCCTGGGGGTGATGTGCTAGTTGTGCGTGCTGCTTGACTGGCGTGAAAGCAAGTTCAGAGGGGGGAGGGCCCACCGGGCTGGCCATGGTAGATCCTGGGGACTTGGGATATTGATCATATGCCGATACGAAGGTGGGAGCAGCGGTTGGTGGCCTTGAGATCTCGGGGTCTCTGATGACCATTGGCGCTGCTGCCTCAGCTTGCTGAGCGCGGCGTCTTCGCCAAAGGAAGAAGCCCAAGATTCCGAGAGCAGCGCACGCCGCGATCGCCACGGGGACGCCGACCTTGACACCGATGTTCGAGCCACCACTGCTGCTTTCGGGTTCAGACGTTGGCGCTGACGTTGACGAGGTTGTAGAATTGCCTTGGGTGCACGTCTTTGTAATCTTATCCGTGCGTGTGCCATTCCCGACCTGCGGGCTAAGCCAGAACTTCTTGGCTTGGTAGTCCACTTGCAGATAGTTCTGCGACAGGAAGACACCAGCCAGGATCGGGACATCGTTTCCAAGATCACTCTTGCCTGAAGCAACGGTCGCGGCAATGCGGCTTGTGTTGAGAACACCGTACTTGCCCTGGTCATTTGTTCCTCGTTCGTGGTTAATGAGCTCGTAGTGAGGGATCACACTCTCGTAACCATTCGAAAGCTTGATGGTCAGTGATCCCAGCAGCGATTCTCTGTCGGCTGGGAAGACCGATGCACCATACTTGGATCCATCAGAGTCGATGTGTTTGCCGAGAGTCTGGAAGGTTGCGAACATGCTGTCCGTGAGGGTGAAGGAATTTTGGATCGTATCGATACAGGCAGAGATCTTCGAGTCGCGGCTTGGTAAAAGAGAGTGGTCGCCATCCTTGTTTGTGAGAATGACGTCGGAAATCAAAACCTGGAGCGGGCAGTTGACGGACGTTCCGGCTCCCCACATGTTGAACTCGGTCTTCTTGTCCTTGTTGAATCGTGCTTCATTGTAGCCGCCGATAACGAGCTGTCCATCGCGAGGGTAGAGCTCAGAGGTGGAACCATAGTCAAGGCCGAAGCTTGAGCTGGGTGCCAAATTGTTCCTGACGAGCCGTTCCATTACAGAAGACTTAGGACCGAGGGCCAAGGCACTCAGGTTGACAGACTCGCTGTTGGACCAAACTTCGAGGGGAAGTTTGGAAAACGCCGCTGGTCCATCTGTAAAGTTGGCCTTGTCGTAGCCGTGTAATACAGTGGTCACACCGTCATTCGGCTGCGTATCAATGGTGCTAGCTCAACGTCAGCAACTCAAAGGCTAAACCACATCAACCAAGAGCGTCTTACCCGACATCCCAATCATTATCATTCTGCACTACTTCGAAAGAACCCCCCGTAGTGGCGTAAATACTTCCAGAAGCGCCTTGGCATCCGATCAGGTCGGTTACGTTGTCGGATGGGCAGTCAAGAATGTTCCTGACGCGAGTGTTGTTGAGGATGGTTGAAATGCGCAATCCCTCGGTCTGAGTACCCAATAGAAGCTTCACTCCTCGATTAGCTCCTATACCGTTCGGAAATGTGACGTTCTGTAGTTCCCATTAGCACACGCCACTCGTCAACGAAGGCCGTTCAGGGGCGTACTCTGATCGGAAGGATTAGGGGCTCAACAGAGCAGTTATTAGCGTTCGCAGCCGGTAGAAGGATGCCGGCAACCGCCAGGCTGGCCAAGAATGACGGAAGCATATTAGCAACTGACCACGAGGGACAGAGAGTGGTTTGACGTGTGTCGGGGAAAGGAGGACAGGAGGTTCGTGCTGGGAGGGTGGGAGTGTCTTTTTAGCAGAGGGCCACGGGGATATGGACTGTTCCTCCCGTCTTGATGGGCCCTCAGTCACACGTATTCTACCGAATCACGCATCTGTAGCATCTCTTCGACCCGACAATTGGAGTTAGTGGCTATGGCCAACTATCAGCCCTGCAGGGTATAAGATGACGGAGCGGCGACAATGCAGGGCGGGCTCGGGAACCTAGGCGGCCGAGAGCCATCCAGCTTTGTGCTTGCCAACGACCTTTTGCATACAGACCTGCCATTCTCGCCAGCGAAGTGGTGGCCGCTGAGCACTGGGACCGGGATGCAATGGCCGGTCCCACGGTCTAAACCGCGAGAGACATAAGGCGTGGTTCCTACTGGTCTGTTGGCCGGCCAAGCAGGGTTCATCTAACGAGGCAAAATGGGGGTACGATCCGACAACTGACTTGATGTCCGTCTCGCAACCCTGCGTCGGGGATCTGCTTGGGATAGGTGGGGTGGGCAAATCGCATTATTGTTAGCCATATGCTGAACTGGTCTCGAGCAACGGTCCTGAGCAAGCGTCTTGCAGGTAGCTTCGACACTAGAAATAGGCCACAGGGTTCGGTCCCTAAACTCTGAGAGGATACACGGAGAAAATCACCGGCTCGACGACCGAGCTGGTTGTCGCCCCTATCGTGGGCATCGCGTGCGCCCGACTTGTGTCATGTTGTGGTGTTGGTTGAGTTTCCAGATGAAGCAACCGGATTCTAGGCAGTCCAGCATGATTGGTGGCCAAAGTGTGCTGTGCTGTAACAGAATTAAAGTTAAGTCCCCGAAAACTGGAGCCCGGCCAAAATAGCCCCCGCTGACCTCCCCGACGCAGCCCCCGGAATGGCCTAGCTGCAGCGGCCAACGCCAATAACAGCGCTGGACCCTGGCATGGCCGAGGGTGCTCCCGAAGGCGAAGGCCGGGAAAGCGAGCCCTGCATCCCTTCATTAGCAGGGGTTGTACGAGAAATTGCTTCTCTGCGAGAATCGCTGGCCGGTCTTCCATCCGGCATGGGCACGAGTGGTGGCAGGTCGCGGCTCAAGGCCCAAGCGATGGCATCCAAGCTACATGTAGTTTTTCGGCCTTCCACACGGACACGGCTCCTACTTGGCCTTGGTCGCCGACGAGCAGCCGGCGGCCGCTGCCCTCCTTTCAATGCTACCGACACTGCGTCTCCTCGGCCTGGCATGTATGGCATCAAAGCGCCGAGAGGAAATCGAAATCACTGCCCGAAAGCATGTGATTAGAACAATTGCTCTCATGTGGCAGTCGAGAATCCTCGTCTGAATCCTTGTTGGGTCCCTCTGGCCCGCCTCAAGACCAAACTCCTTCGAGTAGCCTGGGGAACTATCCCAGCAAGTAAACAGATGGATTCGATGGAGGCTTGACATGCACAGCCCGACTTACACGCTCAGCCCTGCGGTTGTCTGCAAAGAGTCGCGCGGCGGCAAGCCACCTTTCTTACTGACATAACGGCATGATTCTCGATGCGAACTAGAATTCTTCTCCTTCCTGCTGCCCCTCCGGCTATATGTAAACAGCCTGCCGCGGCGCAGGAAAGCGGCCTCCCAGATCTCACATGTCTCATCCATGTGCCAATGGTGGGAGAGTAGGACCTGAAGAGTGCTCGCTGTGACACCTACTGTTCTATTCCATCAATAAGCGAGTAAGAAGTCAGACAACGGGCGTATTACTTACAGATTCGCCTGTCGACGATACTATTCTCTCTAGCTAATCGAGAGCCATATGAAGTCCACATCCTCAGGAAAGCCTTATGGCTGACACATCTGAGTCAACTTTGAAGGCCATGATTCTGCCTTGCCTACAGTCTGCGAGACATATCCACAAAAACCCCATCCGTGGTGTTGCAGCTCAATAGGCGCTCTTCTTCAGGGCTAAGTTACCGTCATTGGTGGATTGGGATGTGGGCTGCTGGGGCAGCATTTTGCAGCCAAGCGTCTAGACTACCTCTGCAGACGACCCGTCCGACCGACCTAAATAGGGGCAAGCTCAAAAAGCTGTGCATGCATGCGACCAGTGGCTCGATTAATATCGCAATAACCCAAGATTATCCAGTACTAGACATCTCACATTTCCATTGTTCCGTCATGAGAGAGGGAAACTCGGGCGAACGTTTCATTAGCAAGACGTTCTTCACCAATACTCATAACTCCCTCCCATCATCCGATCAATCCCCAACCACAGGCGTGCTAGTGCTAGCCTTATTTTCGCTTCGACGAACCACTCACAACGTCCGGTTTTGGATGTTTCCGACCAGACGACCTTACGGCAAGGGATCGGACAATGCTAATCTCAACCCCCAGAGCAAAATCAATGAACCTAATGACCAGAGAGTATTAGTTTACTCGATTTATGGAGGGTAGTGCCCAGAAGAAAGATATATCTCCTATCCAGGAATAGCTGCTTTGCACATTCATTGAACCTGTAACATCATTGCACATGCGACACATGACACGATGTGCGAGTGAATCTCATTGTCGAATGTTAATTCAAGCAGTTTCTTGAGTCAGATATTGTTTACCAGAATTTGTTTCTTTGGTGATAGTTCAAACTACGAGCGCCATGTCAGGATATGGTAAGGAGTCACAAATCGGCCTGATATCGGGGTTCGACCTCCCCACTTTCTCCATATACTTACTTACTTTGGACCCAGAGTCGAATAAGTCTTTCCACTACCGAGCGATTACCTCAACCTATTGTGTGAATATTAACTTGGTGGTTCGAGCCAACTTTACGGTACTCCACTCATCCTCGTGAGTGGACTACGATCCCCAATCGAACACATACGACCATACCCATCAGAAAACTCGGGATCCCGTCCGCTCTCCCATGAATAAGCTAATGAGGGGCCAACTAGTAGTTGGATCGGTGGCGACCAGCGAATCCCGGATGTTATATGTTTTTTCTTTCGATCTTAGTTAATATTTTTTGTTGTTGTTGTTGTTGTTGTCATGGCCGGGCGGCGGGATCGCCTCGTTGAGCATGGTAGGGTGACTTGTGGCCAATGCGTTGGGTCCTGGTTTGGTCCGTGGCCTACTAGAATGGCCTCTTGTCCACTAGGGAGGGGTACTAATGCTGAAGAGGAGTTCACCTATGCATCTTCACGAGAGTGGAGATTGTCTGGGATATATGCTTGATTAAGTAAGGTCAAGTTGGCGAATTCTTGTTCATCACCATCATCATCAAGTGAAATGAGTGATTACGGTACAGGCTGACCATAAACCATCGCAACAATTGTCTACCTAGGTTGTAGAAGTCTCAAAAAATTGTGGTCTCACAGGGGTTGCTCAACTTCAAACCCACCTTTAGGGTAAATAAGGCGGTTGTTAGGAGGGACTGCAGACTTGGCGCACTTGTAAAATCCAAAACGCATTCTTTCTATGCACTTTAAAGAAGTTTTTACAAGATTATTACTATTATACCTTGGTTTTTGAGACCTGGGTATTTTTATCTTGCTGGAGCTGTATTGAAAGTTTCTAATCGTATTGGTTTGATCGACCACTACCAATCTCCATGTTCTCGATTCGCTACGCACACCTAGGTGATTGCTGACTATAAGCTAAGAGATGAGAAAAATGCCTTTTTGATGCTAGTTTGATCTCCCAATTGTTTCAAACATTTGAAGCGATATGCATGATCTCACCAAGAACTATCTCGGAACAGAAATATATGTGCCACCCATTTTGAGAATGGGGAAACAAGTATTCGGGAATTCGAAAGCATAATTTACTACAATCACGATCAAGGAGAACTCAAAGAGTACCTGGAGACAAATATCGTAGTAAAGGATGAAAGTTGCAAAGAACTGTCAATCATCAACACCATGCCGGTCTAATTCTATCTATATTTACTTTTTTCAGACCTTCAACTCCATGATGATATGAAGGAATTGATTATGCGTGCGATACCTTGGTACAGCACTGCTCTTTTAGCCTCAGTTGACTCACTATCTTCATTGGAAAGATTATCTTGATGTCCCTTCACCACATTATCAGACACGATATGCAGATACCCAAATTCGACGCCTATCTCGTTTGCCACTTTCGCAATGTGCCCCGACTCGCAGTCAACCCAGGTGCATTGGCCTTCCTTTTCGCGCCGCCAATCCTGTGTCTCACATAGAGGCGACGCCACAGTCACCAGAGCTCCAGACGCAGTGTTCTGATGTGATTTCTGATATGATTCCAGGGCGCCTTGTAAGGGATTTTCCCATAATACCTTCTCATCATTAATGAACGCTTCACTCCCAGTTGCAATCCACTCGTTTGGATTATAGTCTCGCCTCAAGGCTCCCACTTTGCCTATATAGATGATGCATTTTACCCCAGAAATCTTTTGGATTAATCTCACCATCTCGCCAGAAGATTCACCCCAGAGACTTTCTTTGCACCCGATGATTGAGATTTTCTTTCCTTTCGCTGACTCATATTCGCGCCACCCAAAAAGATCGCTTGTAGAATTCTCTAGATGATCCCACCAGGAACCAGGAGGGAGTTCCGTGAGCTTTTGAACATCTCCGATGATAGCTATGTCCGTTCTGCCAAGCCTCTGAAGGTTCGATTGCTCCAGGGTTCTGTATGGCTCAAACTCCGGCGGGCGAATGGCTTGAATACTGGTAAGGTCTCTCCCGTGTATTGAAAGATACACCGCAATGATACTTGCATAATGCTGGATGTAACTGAAACTTGGAAAGCAGTTCAGCTGTATCGTATCACCTGCAATCGTTGTTGTTGGGCGTTGGTAATTGAATGGCCTGTCCGATTTCTCCCATTGCGCCAGTCGGGATGGAGAATCTCGGCGGATGACCCCGGCAACGACGATTCGTTTCCAGTCACGGTTGGCGATGTCCTGATGAAGCCTTTGGGAAATATACTGCACCAAGGCGGCGCCCATAGTGTGGGTTCCTACATCAGGGACAAAAAGCTCCATATCCTCCATCATGATAGATGGGGGGCTGTTGAGAGAAAATGCAGAGTCATGTGACAGCCTGCAATCCTGGTGAACAATACAATGAAGGAAAGAAAATGCAAGAGGACACCATAAATTGCTCACGCACGGGAGGTACCACGGCGGGCGCCGCCTACAATTATTATGGCTCGAGGCTGGAGCATTCCCATTGGTTGCCTGATTTGCCAACCCCTCTTCAATGCGCGAAGGCAGCAGTGGCCACAAGTCAAGAGACATATCAGGTCCAGGATCGCGATGCCGCAATATGCATTTGCAGGGGTTTCACTGTAATTAATTGGCCATGGTTGAGTTCTGTCAAACACTAAGTTTCCATGAAGTCAACCCTGCTTCGGCTATTGAGCGTTGCCAAAGCAAAATGAAGCGACGAGGCTCTGCTTGCTGACGCGGTGATGCAACCCCAGGCTTCGTCTACCTCATGATGGATGGATTAGCCAGCCCATCTTCTCTTTGTCTTTCATACTGGGTGAGTCGGGCACTGATAAGGCTGGGGTCACGGTGTACAAATAGCCGCGATCCCATCCCTTCGGGCTTCACCGTCCTGTCTCAAAACTTCGCCCTCCATTTCTCACAGTCGGCTAATCATTTTGACTTCTTCCAAGATTCGAATTTTGTCTAATTTTTATCCGTAAATACACACTCCCTTAGACCCATCCCACTTTCCTTGACTTTTCACAATGTCTGTCGCCCAGGTCAATACGTCAGCTAGCACTACGGCGCTGGACACCAATTCGACACAGTCTCCGCCAAACGAGAGCCCACCTGCCAAGAACCCCACACATGGCAATCCTCCTGGAACTTCTGCGAATTGGAATGAGATTGGATTTTCTTGTCTTACAATTAGGTGTGTAATGGATGATGTTCTTGTTTTCTTTCGACTTGCGCTCGTGCTGATAAGATTGGCACTTCAGCGATAATGGAGTACTGGAGGAGAAGTTCATTACTACCGACGAGATCAAAAAGATAAAAGTATGCTTCATTTTATTTTCAGTGTATTCCTTTTGTCTAACCTCTCAAAGCCGGGACCTTCATCAAAACCCATGGTTATGTAAGTCGTGCTCGGTGCCTTGCACGCAATCAGCGTCTGTTGACCAGCCCCACAAGCTTCCTCCCGAGAATCATGGAGATTGAAAAAGATGACACATTGAGCAAATTTTTGGAGGAATCTTTTTCTATAACAAGATTCTTCTTAACAGAAACAGGATACGAATCTAATGGCTTTTTTCTCAACCACTCGTCGACTCGCAACCAGTCTCGTAAACAATCTCAGACCATCGTCTCAAAGGAGAGTGTTGGCTGCCGATTTTTAGTGAAGGAGCTCAGCAGTATTCCAAACTCCAGCCTCTTACTTCATGTCTATGAAACGATATATAAGGCAATTTATGGGGAACGCGCAAAGGCCCTCGAGCCAGACATGCCCGAGACGGATCTTGTCGGGGTGCCGAAGGAACCCAATACACTTCTCATATCCGGGTTTCGCGAGAAGTATAGAAATATGGACTTGGTGAATACTATCTTCGAAATAGATGGAAGGCCTGAGCAAGATTCTGATGGCTCCTTCGACGACCTTTTGAACAAGATCGAATTCGCAGGTAAACTAGAAACTGCGCAGCATGATATCACCATTTGGCTCGCAAAAAGAAAAAAAAAACCTCAACACCCCAAAGCAGTCAAAGACTCGTCTCCACCAAAGGAAAAAAATGAAGAGTTGGAGAGCTGCAAGAAAGATGTCTACAAGCTGTTGACGAATCTCTTGCTCAACATTGTTCACAGTGATAGCAAGTGCATTCTTCTAAGTCCGCACAGTTTAGAATACCAAAAGCAAGATGAACCAAAGCAGGAAAAAAAGCCCACAACTCATCAGCCCAACGACTCAGACCGTTTAAAATCACAGGCGGAAATCCCACAGAGAAACTTGGAGCGAAACGAAACTCACACCTCCTTTTCCAGAGGGCAACAAAGCCAGGCCGCTTCAACAAAGGGCCACTATTGCAGCGAAATAAAACATGTGTATCATTGGTTCTATCTTGCTTTTTGGAGAACAACGTTTTCTGAAGAAAAGAGCACTCGGGAAGTGCTTCTCTGCTTCGACGATGCTGATTGTCCAAGATTGAAGAAGTTCATCGGTGCAATGCTTGAGAAAGACTATGTGGCACCCCTTCTTTTGGAAAGAGTAGTAGAAGAGGTCCTTCAGATTTATGATGCTGCTTTATGGGGATTCCAACCTCCTGTCCGAAGTATCGAAAAGGTCGGGCAGAACATCAATCGCGATATACACGTTAGAAACTAACATTGAGAGTAGCGTAGGAAAGAACATTTTCTCAGCGAAAGGAGTACCGATGATCGCCTCAAGATTTACCTTGATATGCACGAGCTATCACGACATCTAATTCACTCCAGAGAGACGCTGGGCGCGGCAGAGACTACCTTGGATGCCATCCTTACCGGGGATCGGGACATAGTTACCAGAGATGGGTATGACATGATTAAATTTTGCCACATATTTGTCAAAAACTTGAAGCTTCGCGCGGGAGCGTTTGTTGACAGACTGGAGAATGAAGTGTCTCTGGTACGTATATGTAACATGTTGCCAGCGAATTTCCCATTGCTAATCTTGATCCCATAATAAGGCTTCTCACATAAATAATGCCAAACAATTACAGCAAAGTCAGAATGACGGGAGAGAGGTTGCCAAGTTTGTGGGATATGCATCCATTGTGTTCCTGCCAGGATCCTTTGTTTCGGTGAGCCATCACACTACTCAACAATGACAACGTATCGAGCTGACACGCTGTAGGGCTTCTTCAGCATGACCTTTTTTGGATTTGATACTACAAGTTCTTTTTGGGGCGGTAACTCGCGGAAATGTTGGATATGGTTCCTTATCACCTTTCCCATTACCATTATTGGCGTTTTAATGTTGACATATCCCAAGCAAACAAAGGAGCTAGGAAACAAGCTACGGATTTGGGGACGAAACGCAAATGGCAAAGTGAAAACGCTGAGCGTTCCGGGTATTACAAAAAGGCTTGGATCCCAGAAAAAGGTGACCAACGGTGACTTACCCTAGACTCACACCGCAGCTATGAGGGCGAGATGAAGTAAAGTAAAGGTAGAAGGGACGAAATAATAACGGTGTCGGCAAGGTGACTAATGAAGTGGTGAATCAAGAATCCTATCAGATGTGCGTCAGGCTATTTATTCTCTTCTCTACCTAGTTGGGAACAAAGGTGACGGATGGATGGCATGTATCTAACATCTTATTTCGATTAGTCTTTTTAGATTATGGAGAAAGATGCTTAGTAGTCAATTACTTCCCTTTCTACATTGGCTCGCCCCACAGTGTCGTCTACACAAAAATGTTACAACAGGAGGTACTGTCCTGTGCGTGAACCAAGTCCGCAAAAAGAGAGGTCCCAGAGGGAGTCGAACCCTCGCTGGCGGAATCAGAATCCGCAGTCATAACCGTTAGACCATGGGACCGTCTGAAGTGGTGATCCACTTCCCATGATTGGTTGCTCCCGTTGAGGGATGCCGGTGGGATTTTTACTGAAGTATATACATGCTTGGAAAAAATTGTGAGGGAACGAAGCAAGGCCGAAGCCCAACCTTGGGCCTGCACACGGAGATATCGTTATGGAGATACGGATACGAGATATTGGCATGGTGGTATCTTGCAGGTCGATATGCGGAATACGCGTCCGGATGGTTTTCAATTCGTTGTCAATATGCCAACCTCTTCCATCCTTGCCCGGGAGCCGCATGCGATGTTAAATCCAAGGACAAGGACAATTGAAAAAGTGTGTTTTGAGGCCGACAAACAAAGAATTAACGAGTCAGTACGAGAAAATTTCTCTTGATTCAAAATGGGCTTCCACAGCTAGGTGCACTTGGAATTATCTGTCGGTGAGAGGTTCGCTGTAGGTTTGGTCGGTGACGTCAATGCCTATCAAACTGTCTCCCCACCTGGAGCATAACCTTCTAAGAAGCACCCGCACCGCGAATCCAAACCCAACCATCACCAACCGTCTCGCGAAAGTAAATTTTGTAATCAATGTGAGCATTACCCAACGTTGCTCTCGCACACCATAATGGACGCAAACCTCCAATATTGCATCATGAGAAACTGCCGTCCAAAGGATCCCACGTGTGACTTGCTCCACCCCTCCATCTCTCGCTTCACCCTTGTCGGCAGGCTGTATGTCAGCTCTCTCGGCTGATTGCACCAACACCAAAACACAACCAGCCAAGCTCTCGCCGCCCTTGACTGGTCGAGCTGCAACCCGCGGCGTTGCGTTATCTGCACCCGTGACAATGGTGTCTCGGCCTGCGGATGGCCTACGCGGCTCGGTTGGGCTGTGTTTTCGCTTTGCAGCCGTGATAATGCTACTGGTGTCGGCATCGCCCTAAACTCTGGCGGCATTACCATGGCCGCTTAGCGAACTCTCCCCTCTCTGTTTTTACACTCGGCCTCCCTGCTTCTGGAAGGGCTGGAGAGGCTCTATCTCTGTCCCGTCTCACCGAAGCTCTCCGTGCCTGTTGCTCACCGAAGCTCGGAAAATCCACAGCGAAGATCCCCCTCTTCTGTCGGGGTGTCGGGGACTTTGCCTGCATCTTTTGTTGTCCAACCAGAGACATGCCGCTCTGTTTCTCTCGCTGCATTCGCTGCCCCCCCCAGCCCCCTCTTCCTTCTCTCCACCTTGTCATCATCTATCGCAACCAGGCTGCAGAAGGCTTGCAACCATCATTCGGATGCCGAATTCTGTGATTGGACCATCCCAATCTTGGCTTGGCTTACTTTGGCTGTTCCCGGTGTGGCCACCTGCGATGGCTTCCCACCAGTGCTTTATCATGCCATAGCGTTATCACCTTGCTTGCTTCCCCGCATGCCCGGACCGGTTGCCTTTGCAGTTTATTCTCAAGCCCAGCACCTAAGCAAGCCTCGCAAGTTTGGCCGCGACAGGCCGTGGGTCCTGATGACTACGTCTTACATGCGTACCAGAGCAAGGGCTTGTGTACCCAAGACCTCCCGACCTTGGCGAGTTTGGTTCAGTCCAGATGGATGGGTGGGATGCAATAGCAATTGGTCTCAATACCTGCATGGCGATCAGTCCTGCTGTGGTTCGGAGCTATGAGTTAAACAGCAACCCGTCCGTCTCCAAGAACCGTCTGTAGACCGTCCCTCTTCTCTCTCCCGCTCTCAATCTTCATCTGCTCACCGTGTCTGGCGTTGCATCTCAACTGCCCTCCACATAGTCGAGCTGTTCAAGCCGAGAAACGCACGAGGCATAGAATTCGCCATGGCGCTCTTCAAACGGTTTGCTCTCACCTGCGCCCTGGTGGCTAGCATCTGGGTGCAGGGAGCCAATGCTGAAAAAGTCTGGGCTGCGGTCGCTTACATTAACCATGGTGAAAGGACGCCGCCCGAGATGAGTTCACATACAGTCCTCACGCCGGAGGGAGCACAGCAAATGCTGCGCCAAGGGAGAGCATTCCGTGCTCGCTACTTAACCAACGTCAGCAGTTCCGACTATGATCATATTTCGCCGGCGCGAATCCAAAACATCAACTCCGACATGATCAACAATCAATTCCTAGATATTATGTCCCAAACGGACGAGTACGTGACGAGCGGAGCTATGGCATTTTTGCAAGGCTTATACCCCCCGAAGTCCGAGGCGTTCCAGAACAATACAACAGAAACCGAAATGGCCCGCGATTACACCGAAGGAGGCGATAATATTACTGATTACCCTCTTAATGGCTATCAATACGCAAATATCCGTACCTTGGGGGTCCTCGACCCGACTTCTACTTCGTAGGTCTTTTTTTTTTCCCCAAGGGCGCCGGATATCCCGACCGTGCTGACATATGCCCTAGCCTCCAGGGAAATCTTGGGTGTTCTGCTTGGCAGAGTGAAATAAACGTGAACTTGACGCAGGACCGAATTATTCAAAATCTTTTCAACAATTCTTATGACTTTTATCAAGTTATCTTTAGCTCCTCCCCTCTGAAAGGAATCATTCCCCTCGAATATGCCAACTTCTGGAATGCCTACGAGATATACGAGTACGTCAGTTACTTGTACGTTCATAACGAGACGGTTTACAACGGGCTTGCCAATTCGAGCACCATTTCCCTCTTAAACAGTTATGCGACTATCCTTGAACGGTCTAAGAATGCATTCCTATACGAGAGAGACTCTGATGATGTTGACACTAAGGATGTTCTCTACTCTATAGCCGGCCGCACGCTAGCGAATAGGGTCGCCCGTCAGTTCCTTAACGCCATTCAATGGGATGGAACACGGGACAAAATGGTTCTCATGTTTGGCTCATACGAGCCAATTCTCAGCTTTATTTCCTTGTCTGGAATTCTCACCCCAAGCACTCTTCGAAATGGGCCATTTGCTACCCTCCCGGGGCCAGGTGCTGCAATGATATTTGAGCTTTATGGGGAGGATTCGCGAACCCCAGATCAAATGCCCACATTCGATAAACTCCGGGTCCGCTTTTATTACCGTGCGAGTGCGGATGCAGACGAGGACTTTAAGCTTTATCCTCTCTTCAACAACACCTCGAATGGGACCATTTCATACTCGGTTTTCATTGACAAGATGCAAGATATAGGCGTTACTTCGTACCAGTGGTGCAATATTTGTGGCGAAACCATAGCCCCATGGTGCCTTGATAACTATCTCAGTGGACGCACGCAATCATCGACGTCTTCCCTCAACCCTGTTGTGGCTGGCGTTGTGGGCGCTGTTATCATGGCAGTGATTGTAGCCATTGTTTCGGCGTCCCTATTTTTCCTCGCGGGAATGCGCCTGAAGCGCGAAATGGTCAAACAGGAGCAGAGCACCCCAGTTGTTGGCGGGTTCAAGGGCCCCGAGAAGAAAGACGAAGACAAGGATGTTGAAGTCACCAAACAAGGCTTTCATCATGAACGGATTGGCAGTTGGGAGCTAAAGGATGGAAAGAGTTTATCGTCAGTCCAGACCTCAGGCATTGTGACAAAGGATCCGTCCGGAGAGAGGCGGAGGTCCTTTGATGATGATGACAAGGATGACATTAGTGTGATGGGTGCAACGCCAGTCAAGGAGCATGAGAGTGTTTAGTGGAGTGGATGATCTTGGCATGATGCTGGGTTGCAGAGCACCGAGTAGCATGGTCACGGAATTGATGGATGACGGATTACAGAATACCCTTTTCTTTCATAACTACTATATGCTTGGACCAGGTTTTTGCTTTCTTGATTCACTCGTTGAATAAGAAGCCGCCCTATTGGAGTGGCTGGCGGACGGCTGGCACATACTAAGGGAGCCCAGAGAGGTCAGGATGAAATCTTCAAGATCATTGCGGATGGATATTAGACATACCGGGATTACCTGGACTTTCTCGAGGTCCCAAACACCACTCGTGGCATATATATCATTTGATATGATTTTATGAACCTCTTCAATATTCTCTACACTATAAACAACGACACTTCCGCGGAATAACGCTGGTTCTCCCTCTACAGGGTGTTTCTCGAATATGGCTCCTAAGTTGTGTCTTTTATTAGACAACCATTTTCATACGGTCACAAAATAGTGTACGGGTCAAAATAAATGAATGGAGTGAATTATCAACACATACCCCCTGCTGGCAGTTGGCCAGATGCAATCTGTGGCTTGATGCCCTCGTAGTGGATGCTGGTTGACTTAGCAGGCCTGTGTCAAAACTACTGAGGAAGTTGGCAACTCACGGTTTAACCTTCTTCCTGATCTCTAGAACATTTGGCTTATCTGGTAGGATACAGAGAAACTCCTTCTTTTGAGTTGCTGTCGCTAGGTTGCGACGGCCGAGTGCTCGAGTGGGGAAACTAGCAGTCCTAGCTAGCCCAGCCATCGACGAACGAGAGAGTGATCGGAGGGAACAAATCGACATTTTGATGAAAGAGATTTCATCTGTAAGGGTTTGTTTATTAAGATGTTTTGAGATATTTCTTCTGACGAAACGGAAACTGACTTATGTCGGTGTTCTGCTGGTTATATGCTTGTTGCTTTTCGGATCTTGATTCCGGTGAGGCGTCTGAGTCTACAATGAGACCCGAAGTCATACATGAAATGCAACATCACTAGCTCTCGGAATGCCCTTCCATATCGTAGAACATACACGGTATACAATCCCGGGTAGCTATTCCAGGTATACCCGAGTTCCAGTTGAAAAGCTGCTCGTGCCTCACTTTACTCAGGTCTTCATTCATAGCATACACTTGCATTTGCTCAGCGTCTATTCAATCTCTTCTCAAACTAAATGTCCGTCGCACAGCCATCAACCATGCGCGTGTTCATTCGTTCTTCCCCACTAAAGCTGCAGTTGCAGCGAGGCGTTTTCTATCCCTTTGCTGGATCTCGTGCTACAACCTGCCCGCCTGGGGTGATGGCCGTGAACTATCGCGCATTCTCCGTTTCACTTGCCCCCAAGAAGAGAATTGAGCCTGTTTTTTCCCCCAAGGCGGTTACTCGTGAGTTTGGTTCAACTGTTTATTCACGGCAGCCATGATTGTAAGCTAAGGGCTCAAAAAAGCAATTGGGCCCTATTCCCAAGCCATCAAGGCAAACGGCATGGTCTTCGTCTCCGGCCAGATTCCTGCAGAGACGACAGGAAAGCTTATCGATGGCACGATTGCAGAGAAGACGCACAAGATGTGCCAGAATGCTCGCGCCGTCTTGGAAGCTGCTGGTTCTAGCTTGGACAAAGTAGTGAAGATTACGGTATGTCCTTTCTTATCTGAGAAATATATGTGCAGCTCACAAGTCAAGGTGTATTTCGAGAACATGGACGACTTCAAGGAAATGAACGAGGTTTATGCCCAATATTTCCCTCATAAGCCGGCTCGCAGTTCCTGCGAGGCAGTGAGGCTTCCGGCTGGTGCGAGAATGGAGATGGATCTTATTGCGCTAGAATAGTAGTTTCACTGGCACTTGAATTCGCAGAAGGAGGCATAAAGCTACATAAACCCATCACCTATTCAGTACTGCAACTTTTATGGATCAAGTTCTCACCGTTCTTGTCGCTGGCTGAGTGTGTCAATACACTACGAACGCCGGGTGTGACTCCCGGGATGGTTCTCGAGAGGCGGCCAAGTGCCGGTGCGCTGGACCGGGTGTTCCAAAAAGGCATGCTTAAGTTATTCAAACACATCTCTTTTGTCCCATTGTTCAAGTATCCGCTAGTGATTTGAAGTGGCGGCGCATTCATCAAGACATGGTAGGAAACGGGCGGTTGGGAAGCCCGGGAGATCTCCGCCGCATGGTTCAAAGCCACAAAGCGGGCCACGACTGTGTCCTCATGGATATCAATTGGGACAAATGGCTTTGATCTAAAATAAAATGATTATATTAAGCTCCTTTACAGGACATCGCAGCTTTCTACCCAAAAACACGGCGGCGGAGTTCCGCTTTAAGCGCAGTAATCATGGGCTCCGTTCGTTCCACGGCGCCTCGGTTTTCTATGGCGCGACGGTGAAGGTAACCCATGCACTCTGCTACAGACCCCCAGGCCATGCACTTCAGAACCCCGGGTACATACTTCTTATCAATTGATGCATCGGACATGCATTTCTCATAGTTATCGAGGAGTTTGCAGCTCAACTCATCAGCCATGCCAATGATTTGCCCACATTCCAAGAAAGTAGTAGGTAGGTGATCCTTGACTCTCTGGCGGTGAATGCTCACAGCTCGTTCTGCGCTGGCAGAGTTGTGGGTTGCAAGAAATAGTGCAGAGGAGGGGAATTTGAGTTCCTTCTCCCCATCTGGTAATTTCTGGGAAATCAACATATCGGCGATGTCGTCATACGACCGGTCGGTGTCCTCCTTGGTGTCATGAATCAGTTCACGAATTTCGTGCTCGATGTATGCGCCGCGGACAAGCTTGAGACCCAAAGTCCAGCCTTCTCGAGAGGCTTGGGTAATGTGTCGCTCAGCATTGAGTCTGGATGCTTTCAGGTATGCTTGGATTGTGTTGTAGACAAGGGCCTCGCCGTTTTTGTTGTACTTGCGCATAATCTCGATGGTCCACTCGTCCAGGCCCGGCTGTAAAACCTGTTGCTCGGCGTCGATCCACAGCCGCGAGCCCTGCTTGCGGGTTTCTATGCATATTTCATCCATCGCCTTCTCTACCGCAGGAGGTATTGGCATTTGTTTCTGCATGGCGTCGATGGAAATTGGTCCGGCACCTGTTAATCTTTGTTTGTTTTGTTAGCCGGGAAAGTTGATAAGGTGTAAGTTGTCTACTTACTTAACAGCAAGGAAATCTCCAGGGCCAATCATGTGCAACGTCTCGAGAGTGGCCTCTTTCCACTCATCAATCATCTTGTAACAAGCTGGTCCGTACTTCGAGTCTTCGGAATGCACATTTTTCTCATCGGCACTTAGAACGACCTCTTTGGCAAAGCCTAGAATGACGCCTTGGTACCTTATTCCCTTGAGTTCTGAAATAGTGCGAGATATTTGCTCCTTATTGGATCCAGCGCAGAAATGGTTGTAAAATGTCCATCTCAATATTCGGTTGAGAATAGGGTTGCGATCCGGGTTCAGAAGGGCTGACTTGGATGTCGTAATATGCCCAATCACCGCAAGAGATGGCCGTAAGAGCCAATTTTTTGACATTAAAGAAGCCAATATGAGCGAACGAAGGAGAGTCTTGGTAGGAAGCCTAGAGAGGGCATTGTCTTTGCGGCCGGACTCGAGAGCCTGCGTCGCAATCCCTCTTTTCTGACTCCTTCCCATCACGCATGCTTCTCGTGGTATGGAAACATGCATGCCCCAAGCTAGAATCTTAGATAGAGACATCTCAAAGACGGCCAATACAAAGATTCCTGAAAAATAAAAAAGAAGCCTGAAAATACAAGAAGAATAGGTTCAGTCTGTTCCATTGAACAAACGACTTCTGCTTATACTTCAACCTAGACCCTCCTCCCATGCACTATTACAGATAACATCTAGCTCGGAGCTGGTTTCCATGAGAAACTTGACCCATACGGAAGACCACTCGGCATCAGAAACGATGAAGCATCTCGCGGAACCCTATTCCGGCATATATCTTGGGCCAAGAACGGTTATCAATTCACTGGCCAGATTCGGCTAGCGTTCATTCATCCTACAATTATCAGTCGCCAGGTGCGCGGGACAACATCCCGGAGCGGGGACGCATTCCGATGCATACTTGCACCTTTTGTCTACGAATTCATCATATCTCGAAAGCAAAAACATTGATGTTTGACAATGGAGAGCGAAATTATCGCACACTCACCTCAATCCATCACCCGTCACCGAAAGAAGATATCTAATGCGCAAGTCTACGCTTGGAGGGCCGCCCTATCCAAAGCTAATCATGAGGTAGATGCGTTGGCTGTCGGACACGCAAAACTAGATGTTCCGGTCGAAATCCATGTGAAAGATGCGTCAATAGAAAAGAACGCTGTGTCTTTGAGGAGAAGGAGAGAAAAGCGACCGTATCCGTGGAGTGAGTGTGATCAATCTTGCGAGCGAGAGCCGTGGCATTGACCGGTGAAGATACCTGGATCGGCTACACGCCCGGATCAAATCCCTTGAGAGCAAGCTCGACATTGCGAATTCCAACATAACCATCCCGGGCAATTGCCATGATACCTCGGAGGATCATCATGCTTCGGGGGATACTCCGGAGCATACAGAGGCGCCAGGATCAGAAAGCCCTGCCCCGGTTTTGCACATGCCAGCAGAGAAAGACCAAGACCTCGAGTCCGAACACTTGACAAATACCCTGGTTGCCTCTGAACCGCAAATAAAAGTCCAACGTTATGGGCATCCCAGTATGTTATCCTTAGCAACAAATGGCCCTCCAAACGCTGACCAAATCAAAAGCATACCTTGGCCACAGCTCGACGCTCTCTTTCAGTCGGAATGTTCGCAATCTTTTGCAACAGTCGACCCCGGGGGCGGACCCAGGCAGCGTGTCGCTGGAGCGTCAAGACGTTTCCTACAAAACTGCACTCCCACCAATTGCACTAGATTTAGGCAAGATTCCAATGCCTCGACTCCAGAACGCAGAATATTTGACAAACACGGTGATATTGCATTTCGGTTCGTTGTATTGCCTTTTTGAGCCTGAAATATTTATCCAACGCCTTCGTGCCTTCTACGAAGAGCGTGCAAAAAACGCAGTCCCCGAGGCACAGCTCTGGCATATCCAAATGCTCTTGGTGCTTGCATTTGGAAAATCGATACTATCTAGAGAACATTCAGAGCTGGGCCCTTCCGGGATGTCATTCTTCGCCTTGGCCATGGAGGCAATGCCAGACATTCGTCGGCGCAGCGAAAACCCGATTCTGACAATCGAGATTCTGTCCTTGGCGTCGCTCTTCATGCATGCCACCGATATGCTGCAAGAGGCTTATGTATACGTGAGTATCTGCGAAACCTTTCCACAATTTTATCATGTAGCTGAATCTATCTCCTTATAGATCGGCCAAGCACTACGAACCGCCATCACCCAAGTGATGAACAAGGCTTTTCCAGAAGCACTCAGGCCGCCGAATGTAGCGCATATGAGAAGATTGTGGTGGTCTGTGTACTGCATTGATCGCAAGAGCGCTTCGATGCTAGGCAGTCCTTCAGTAATGCGCGACGATGATATTTCAATTCCTTTCCCAGAGATGAAAATTGGGGATGAGTCGCAGAACATCTTCTCGATCCATGCAACTCTCTCATCTCACTTGGGCAAAATTCTCGATGGTATGTAACTGGGATAATCGATCCCTGGTCATGGCTAACGCTATGGAAGTCATATACGGCATGCGCGGTCAGCGCCATGGGGCGTTTGTAAAGGAGGTCCAATCCATTCTGTCTGGTCTAGCAGAAGCCTCAGTGGTTCTCAAAGAGCATTTGGCCTTAGATCTCCATCGACCAAACTACTCGCTCTCTCGCGACGCGGCGACATTGCATCTCCTTCTCCATCAGGTTAGTAACTAAAGCCGAAGATTATCTTCACATCTAACACCGCTTGCTTTAGTGCGTCATTTTGACTGTTAGACCAGTCCTTTTCTCACTGCTGAAGCCTTCGCCAAACCCGGAACGTACTGGGCGATTGTCATCGTCACCATTCAAGTCGTTGCTGAGGATGTGCGTTGAATCAGCGATTTCCGTACTCAAAATTATGTCGGCGCTGAAGCAACAAATGTTATGTGGTGAGCACCAACTACAGGCCCAGGCGAAGCACTACTGACCATTCGAAGACGTATTCCTGCCATACGATATTGATGCCTTCTTCTCGGCGACTTTTGCATTGATTCTCATTGATATAATCCGTCCAGCCAGAGAGATACTCTGGGACCTGCCTCAAGTCATGGTCATTCTGGAAGAATTCGTGTCAAGAAATGTCGCGCCCGCCAAAGCTTACAAATCTGATCTCCTGCAGCTCCTGGAGTTGCACAGAATGATACGAGGTGATGATCTTGTGGATAGCCAGCAGTACTTGAGTGGTCTTGAGCATGGTTTGCATCCAGAAACGACAGGGTACGCCGCTCTTCAGACCAACTTGAGCCCAGATCCAATATGGTCTCGCGTTCTGGCTGGTGGCGACTCTCTTGAGCCAGTACACCCGGACACAATTACATCAGTCATTAATGACTTGAATATGGATGGGTTTGATTTCACCGACGTTGCCTTTCCTGAAGGGGACTGGATGTGGGAGGTCGAAAAGCCATGAGGGCAATATATTGACATTGTCTGCGTGGACAAGCTTAAGCCTCAGCTTCGGGCCTCTTTGTGAAAATCAGCTCCAACGGCCCAGGCACCAAGAATAACTCGTTTCTTGACTTCTCCAAAATTGCGTTACCATCTTCCCCAGGGGCAAATTCAATGTTGCAGAACCATGCGGTGTACGCAAGGACCATCCTCAATGTCATCATTGCCAATCGCTTGCCTACGCAGTTGAACGGCCCTGAATACAACATTAGCCATTGCTCCTCCCAGAGCAATCGGAAAATTCGGGCCAGGGAAACATTACCGCATAGGAAAGGATGGTACGCGCGCTTGTCGAGCACTAGTTCTGGCTGCGAAGTCCACCTTTCCGGAATCCATTCCAGGGGCCGCACAAAATACCGCTGGCTCCGATGGTACGACGTGATAGAAGATAGCAACTCGATCCCACCAGGGATATATGTCCCATCAAGTACAAGGCCCTCGGGCGGTGTTCTTCTTGTTCCGTTTGTTGTCACCGGGGTGTGTAAGCGCATTGTCTCGTTTAGGACAGCGTCAAGAAAGGGAGCCGAATGGACGAGATCTATGTGCGCAAACCCACATTTCTGGGTGGTATTAAAAAGAGGCGCGAGCTCAACGCGGAGTTTTTCCAAAGCTCCCGGAGAAAGAACGAGGTGGCGGATACAGAAGGCTATGGGAGAGAAAGATGAATCGCTGCAAATGATATCAGCAAGCTGGGCACGGGAAGCCTCTGGGTATACTTGCGCTGCGCCAACCAGAATAGCATGCGTGTCCGTTTCTAGATGCTCCTTGGAAAAGAAAGTCTTTGGCTTTTCTGCTCGATAATCTTCGATAAAGTAATTGATGATATCTTGCTTCTCTTCAGTATCCTAACACGCCCGTCAGCGTACTGGGATGCATCAAGTGAGGACCACTGAGTGTGCCGTACCGCAAGACGCTGGTCAACCAATTTCTTGGAAAGATCTTCGAAGGCAACTAAATCAGGGGACGCTAAAAATTGCATTCTCCTAGTGAGAGAGATCAGCCAGGGCAAATGGCCTGCCGCGGCCATCACCTTAAAAATTGCCTGAATATATCTCTGGAGAACATCCTTTTTCCCGGACCGCACGCCCCCAAAGTCGACGGAGAACCCGACTCGTCCCATTATGTCGAAAGATATGAGCGACGCAAACGTGGTCCAGTCGATGGGCTGGCCGCCGAGTTTGTCGACTTGCGCAAGCCACTCCAGGATGGTATCCCGGATTGGCTCCTCGCGAGCGTCCAGAGCTTGAGATGGTCAGAACGAAACAGCATACACGGGTGTATCGAGTGTCACCTTTTCCATTGAACGCCTTGTCCCAAACTTGGCGTCGATAACGATGGTCTGTCCTGTCAACGATGCTGTCAAGATTAAGCACGCGACCATGACCGTATTCCAACGTCAGGTATGTGTTTCCTTTAGAACATTTGCTCTGCGGTCCATGGACCTCTAACATGGCATCTATGGAGGTATGAAGGATTTCTTCTGGGCCTTTCATATTTACTTTCAGCTCCAATGAACGACATGACGAGTTGGACTAGCGACGAACCAATTCGAACAAAAGGACCGTACTCGTCGAGGAGCCTATCACATTCATCGTGCATCTTCCAATTGCGATTCATGTAGATGCCATAGGTCCGCGAGATCTTTGCCGCAAAAGGCCCCGGGAAATGCCGCAATCGGTGGAAGAAGACGCGGTATATGGCTATACTGATAAACAGCGTGGTGAGATAGACTGTGAAGACGAAGATGCCGGCCCCGAGCCCTGGTAGCACCCCTTTGAAACGGATCTCGAGAGGCACAAGCAAGACAAAGGCCATCAGGTGGCCGGCGAGGGCCTTGAGGGACTCTCTATCATCGGTCCAATGGATGAAATATAGCATGTGAGCAAGGAAGCCAACGACTCCAGCCGCTGCACACTGGACCGTGAGATGCTGCATTCTCTCGAGGAGCGGCTCCATGTCGACGGTACCAACGTCAAAGCCTAGATTTTGGCGCGGAATTGTCGATGAGATAATGACAAGAGCAAAATGCGTCAAAACCTTACCCCGACATTAGGGCTTCAGCTTGGACAAAACTTTAAGACACCATGGTCACAGCACGTCCCTGTAGTTGTGGCTGATGGCGGCCAATCGTAGCTAGCGGCCGGTATGCCAGTTCTCACAACCCGGATCCAAGCGGCCGGCGCGGCAGAGAATCACAGGTGACGGCATTGGCTGACCGGTTGGGTGTTTCATAAACGATCAGAAGCGGGTCACGGCCGCCTTGGTAATTCACAGTTGGTATCTTTGTCATTGAGGGCATTTACTTGACGACAAGCATGGGGTCGGATTTGCCATGTTGTTGAGTAAGCTATCAGCATCTTGAACAACTTTGATTCAAGGCATGAATCAGAATATCTTACCTGATTCTCACTTGAAATATATCTATTTACTATAACAGCCATCGTTTTCCATACAAACAGGAATCTGTCCGGCCGTAGGATATGCGCGCCCCCCCCCCCCCCCCCCTCTCCCCCTACCCATACAAGTATACACAAGACAGGCCAATTTGAAATCAATATCAACCTATAGATGGTCTGCGGCCGTGAATATGCAACCCTGTGCCACACAAACTCGCCATCCTATCCAGTAAGGGTATCTCCGTTGAAATGACGACCCAAGCCTGCCCACCCACCCGACAGCCGGTAACATTGTGTGTAAAGAAATCCTTCCCAAGTCTCACATAATCGAAAACGTCTCCTCCCTCAATCCTTCCCACTCCAGCGCCTCCCCATTCATCAAGCCATGCACATAGCATTCCCCGATCAACGTCCATCCATCCACGTCGGTTCTCCTACGCAGGACAAATGGCGTCCTCCCTCCATACAGCACAGCTACCACGTCTCCCGCCTCCATCGTGTGCGGCCCTATCAGGAACATGCCGCTCTCTGTTATAGCAAACCTCCGGTACCTTGATACCAGTGTCGCTTCGTGACTCCATTTGAAAGCATCTCCGTCGGCTGCCAGCTCACGCAGCTCGGGTCCCACGACTCTCGAGTCCCCCATGGCGCGTGACAGATAAGCGGCTCCGTGGGCCAGCCATTCGGATTTGGGGATAGTGTCGTACGGTCGTGAACGGTCCGCGCCAATGCACCCGTTTGTGAGCGTCTGGACGAGTGCAAAGAGGGCCGACTCCCCGTTGAAATATTTCTTATCCAGGGTGAACTTTGCGTATCCGCACATGCTATGCCATAGGAATTCAACCGGGACGCGTCCCGTGCGTGCGTGCCTAAATTGAAACGCCTTTCCATAAAATGTCCATGACAGAGTGGCAACGGTGTCAACTCGTACGCCTTGGATGTTCAGTATCCCATTCGGTTGGTCAATCGTTAGCTTTGGTCGTGTCTCCCCCGCAGCTCTGTGAGGGGTATCAGGCGAGATGAGGAGGTGGATTGGCAAGATGCGCCAGTCAGGAACCCACGAAGGCAAGTCTACCGCCTCCTTTTTCCTTTTCTGTGACATCAAGGGCTCCGGGTGACAGGCGGATAAAATAAGTAATGACTCAGCACCCGTGAGTGCTCGGACAGCAACGTCGTAAAAGATGTCGTCGATAGGTCGACTATAATCTGCTTCAATATCCACGAGAGACTTGCTTCCCGCATGAATGGAGAAGTGGCCCAAGAACGCGTAGACGTGGTCACGGGGATCTTTGGCCAGGAGATGCCGCGCTCTGTGTAGTTCATAGATGAAACTCCCTCGGTTATGGTGAGTGTCGTACTCTTCGTCGGGTTCGACGAAGCGTTGATACAAATACCGGATGCTCGGCGTCAGGATGACGAACCGGGACCGTAGATAGTGATATTGCCGGTTTAGAACGCCAGCTACGTAGGACAGGTCTTCCCAGTCCACCTCTGTGTCTCCCCAGTGAAGAGTTGCCGAGGCTGTGGTGCCAATCTCCTGGACGATCCAGATGCGATTAAACTGAATGGGCGTGTTAGACAACGTCGGATCCATGTCAAGATTGTTTTTGTTTTGTCAAACTCACCCAAGGTAACTTTGTCAACTTTGAAAGCGGCACCCATAGTTCCTGATCCTGTTTAAGGAGCTCCTCGGAGTGTGCTAGCTTAAATGCATCGTGCTTTTCCTCATCGTCAAACACTTCGTGCAAGTACTTGATCATGTCGACAGCCTCCTGTGCTACTCCGTCGTGATCTGGCCCCAACCAGACCAAGATGTGCTTCGCGCCTTTATATATATGGTTCATTAAACTGACTTGCCGGCTACGCTCCACAATGTCATCTTGGTTAATGCATATCTGATCCGCCCAGAGCCGCCGAGGCTCGGTAGGGTGTCTCACGCGCCGGAGCGCGTCGTGGATGCTATTCGTCAGTGGTAGCGGTGTTCCATCGCAGATGATCTCATAAAACCGGCCCTCGGTGCCCCAAACATATGAGATGGCTTCGTAACTCGGGTTCAGGTCGAGGTTCTCAATGGTGAGGGTGCCAACCAGCGGGTCCTCTCCTGAGCCAGGCAGCAGAGTGAGAATGCGAATAGAGCAATTGTCCTCGAACGGCGTGTACTTGTAGACGCCCAGGGCCTGCGCCTGCGCCTGTGCCTTCAAAGCATGTGCCTGCGGAGGATCGACGTCGTCCATGAATGGAGCCGGGGACGATGCTGAGAGAGCCTGTGGTGTGCACATTTGAAAGGCTACAGGCGGGGAACGACCACTCTCCTGATTCCCCTGCCACCTCTGGGCCCGCGCTCGACTTCGGCAATGCAACGATCGACAGGTCAGCAAGCGAAAGGACGTATCAAACAAAGTTTTCGCATCTCGGGATAGGCAAAGGGCCCCAGCTCGAATCCCCATGTCAGCACGGTGGCGGGGAATTTTGATTTTTCATACCGACGGATGAAGTATCATGATCCTTTGGTCAGGGTAGGACTCGGGTCAGACTATAGCTCGGCCACCCTCTCCACACCCATGTAACCACAGCGTCTTTTCCAACCGCTCAGGCCCGCCAATCAACGCGGCTCTTCACGACGACAAGGTCCAGGACTGGAAAGCGTCGCTCTGATCCCACAGTAAATGTCAACGGCGCAAATTACGCACATGGCTGTCTGCATCTGTCGCAGCTCTGCAGTCAGGACGTGTTCACATCGTACAAAACGGAAAACAAAGCTACAATTTGATTCGAGAGATTTGATTCGATTCTTATCGAGTGGCGGCAGGCCAGTCTATCTAAAATATACACAACCATCCTCGTGTCATCACTCATCATCTGCCCGGTATCAAGCAAATTATGCAGAAGCATCTCGCACAGGTAGCCCGTCCTTTGGTCTTTCCCCTTAACGCCGAATCCGTTCCAAGTCCCTATTTGATATGATATGCACACAGATTACAAAGGAAATGCGATCGCTAGTTTTTGTCCCCGTCTAGAGGAGAATTTCACCCACTTCTTACACCGAAAGCCCTAAAATTTGACAGACCAATTACAGATCCATGGTCAGAAGCTCTAACCGCGACACAACGGAGTCGATGTTGGCACTAATGCGTTGAACGCGAGCCATGGCAATGGCGGCAGTGGCCTCCTCCTCAGTAGCATCAACGAGTTCGTAGCGGGCAAGAACCTTCTCGGACTCGATGCCACCGAAGATGTCAATGGGAGAGAGGCAGTCGGTGTCAACTTCCTTGGGCTCCTCGGCAGAGGCGACGGCCTCGGTGTGGAAGAGAGCGAACTCGGGGTCAGCCTCGAAATCGGCGTCGACGGGAGCAGTCTCAATGGGCTCGGAAGCCTGGACCTTCTCAACGGGTCGCTCAATGACGGGCATGTCAACCTTCTCCTCCTCGGAGTCAAAAGCAGGCTCGACGAAGTTGGAAGTCTTGCCAGAGAGGACAGCGGCGTCAATGGGGGCAGGGACCTCGGGAGTATCGACAACGAAGACCTGAGGCTGGAAGTTGTACGACGAGTTGTCGATGCTGAGCATGGAGAAATCCATGGTCTGCTCAGGGATCATAGCCATACCAATCTGCTGCTGGGACTGCTGCTGAGAGTAGGGGTTGACATCCTTGGGCATCTGACGCTGGTCCTGCTGCTGCTGAGGCTCAGCCTTAAGCTGAGGGGCCTGGTTGGCGGCAGCGGGGTTGCTGCTGAGATGGTCAAGGAAGTTGGAGAACGAGGGAGAAGAGAGAAGCATGCGAGTGAGGTCAGACAGGCGCTTGTTCTCCTCCATGAGGGAACGGTTCTGGGATCGGAGATCGCCGTTCTCGTTGACCTTGTTGGCAATCTCACTCTCAAGCTGGGAGATGTATTCTGCATCAATGGTCAGTAAACAATGGATTGTTTTGCATTAGAAGAAAGTGACTTACCCTTTCTGCGGGAACGGAAAGCGCGGGCGGAGACCTTGTTGCGGAGCTGGCGGCGCTCCTTGGAACTGAGCTTCTTACCCTCCTCACTGGCGAGCAACCTCTCATCCTCGTCCATCTCCTCCTCCTCCTTCTTGGCGCGGGGGAGGTTGTTGACGGGGTTCTGAGACTGAGGCTCGGAGGAGGCGGGCTTGGCTCGCATCGAGTTCAGGAGCTGAGTGATCTTCTGCTCAACAATGGGGTCGGTGGGCTGGGGAGCCTTGCCACGGCCCTTAACCTGAGCACCCTGGCGCTGAGCCTGCTGCTGCTGCTGCTGAATGAGCTGCTGCTGCTGTCGCTGCTGGGCCTGAGCCTTGGCGAGAGCGGCCTGGGAGTGGGCGCCAGGCCAGAGACGACCGACATTGTTGGTCTGGGTGGGCAGGACGGGAGGAGAGGGCAGGTTAGCGGACTCCTCGATGTTGCTGGGGTTGACAGTGAAGAACTGGGAGTCGGCAGGGGACTCGAAGTCAATCTCCATAGTGTTCTGAGAAGGCGAGGTGTTGAAGTCGAACTCGTTCTCGGGGCTGAAGGTGTTGGAGAGGTAGTCGAGGTTCCCGAAGTCTTGGTACCCAGTGTTGTTGGTCTGGTTCACAGCCATGGTGTTGGCAATTGCACCGGGAACAAAGCCAGTCTGCTGTCGGTACATGTCATAGTTGTGGCTAGGTCCGCTGAGGGTCTGGGTGGAGGTGAGAGCGGGAGCAGTAACGGCAGCCGACACGGGGCTGGCGAAAGTAGCCTTTGAGGTAGCGGCCGGGGACACTGAAGTGGCAGGCGACTGGTAACTGGAGATGGCATCGTACTCGGTGAGGTCGAGTAAGGCGTCGATGTCGACGTTATTCTGGGCCGGAGCCGACATGTTTGTGATAGGTTATGAAAGGCGGGTATGAGCGGCGGCGATGTACTGCCGGAACGGAAGGATAAAAGGAAAGACGCGACGCTGATTCGGGTGGAGAAAGGCCGCTAAAAGGATGTATAAAGGCTTCGAATGGATTTGCTCAGGTCGGGTGATGGATCGGTCAAGGTGATGATGATGATGATGATAGTTGGATAGGGTTGTTGTTGTTGTAGTTTGGTGACGGTTGTCAAGTTGGCGTTCTTGGAAAATGGGAAAAGAAAAAGACGGGATCAGGCAGAACTGGGGGGACATTGTCTATGAATGGAATGGATGCCTTGGTTGCTGCCCACCCCTTAGGTACGTACCTCTTGGAGCACCTGCTTAGCATGCGCCAGGAGCCACCTGGGGGGAGCCACCGGAGGGGCCACTGAGGAGCCGCTAGAGAGCCACTGACGGCGTGTGGAAGGCCCTTGGAAGCCCCCTACCAGGCTTGACGCTGTAGAGCCTGCCTCGGGGCAGCAGGGTGTAGCAGGGTGTAGCGTGGTGTAGCAGGGTGAGGCAGGGTGCGGCCAGGGCCCGCCAGGGCCCGCCAGGATGCGCCAGGGTGCGCCAGGTGTGTGCCGGGGTGTCACCCTGGCCGAGCTTCCCAGGGCATTGTCCGGGAGTGCAGGGATCAATCGCCGGGGTTCGGGCAGAGGACGCGTCAGCTCTCTCGGTGGTGCGTCCCAGGCGAGTCAAGAGAACCAGCGAGCCGACGACGGGTGCGCCCACCTCCCGCCCGCTAGCGAATCGGCCAACGACAGAGCAGCTTGCCCGCGCTCTCGCTCTTCGCTCCTCACAAAGGGCCCCAAGAGAAGGGTACCAGAGTACCTCCCCCGAGAGTTCCCCCAAGAGGCTGCGGCCTGAGGATGACGACGCCTGCTGCCCCTTTGGGACTGCCAACGAAGGCTATGTGTGGTGATGATGGGTGGCATGAATGGATGACTGGCTGGATCGAGCCTCGCATGTAGGATGATGAGCACTTCTGCACCTTTCGGTAGGTTGCTGCTGCAACTCTGTCTACAGACTACGTACGCCAGACCTACCTACACGAGCTCTGTGTGTCCATCTGTCTGGCGGTCGAAACGACGCTGCTCCCAATGCCTACCTTTTAGCAGAGCGCTGTCTGTATGTGCTCCGCAAACGCTGACGAATTCCCCATCCCCCAAAGTGTCAAGGCCACGAGGCCTCCATCTCAAAACAGGCAAGCTTCAATCTCCAGGCATAATACACAATCCTCCACCCTGGTCTGAAGCAGATAAACAATCTCTTCACCTCCCGCTCATGGTAATGATGATGATGAGTCCAGTCCAGCTGCACCAAAAGGTGCACAATGTGATGCATCTGGCATCGGCTGCGCAACCCTCGGCGATAACCTTGAAAGGAATCGCTTCGTTTGCGCCTCTCTAGCTGACTTTCATGTTGATCCTTTTTCTGACCCTCTGACTGATTCTCTCTGCCACCACCTGCACCACATCTGCTGGAATGTGACCCGACATCAACAAACAGCTAGCTGGCTGGCTGTGGTATCGCATCGTATTATCCCCGACCCCCGACCGGCGCTTTGATCAAGCCGAACAGCCGGTCATCATGCGTTGGGGCCACGCCCGCTCTCAGTCTCAGGTACATATCCACCCACATATATTTCTATTACCGTCCATGTATCGCTACTTTGCCAATATCCCACTCCCGCATCTCTCATTCCGTTGGTGCCGATCGTGGCTGTACCAGACACAAGCGCTCCTCCGCTGGAGAAGGAACTCGTGTCGAGTGCTGGAAAGCAATTACCTATTCTCTCTGGATGTCCCAAGAAGTTTCCAAGCTCGATAAACCCTCGCACAGCCCAAAACTCTGGTGTGTGACGCTCACCCTCCAACTATTTCTCCGTTTCTCCCTTCACGAATGCTCAAACAACACTCACCCCACTCATCTGCCGCTCGGCGCTTCTATAGCTTGGGACCGTTATTGGCCTTTGCACAGTTGATTATGCTCTACCTCTGACGTTCTGTGCTGTTACTGTTCCGATGTGCTCCCACATCCCATGGCAGACGCCGGCAACGCCGTGCTGTAGGTCCCGCTCTGGCACGGCCCCGCCCAAGAATTTGCTCTCCCGATATCCACCCTCTCCATCATAGCGGCATGATTTTTTCAGTGGCACGGCAGTTGGGTCCCTGCGTAGGTTTTGGCTATTCGGTTTTTTGGTCTTCTACCGCGACTATGACGAAATACCCTCTTGATTAGGACAATTTTTTATCAGAAGCGCCATCACAGTAGTCAAATTATTCAACTCGCCGCCACCCAGCAAAGGCTTGTTGATGCACAGCCTCCACCCATCCATCCCCCAGCCCACTACGTTGGTAGGCTGGTACTATGTACTCTCTGCTGCACTCTCTGCTGCACTCTATGCCGTCCACAACTGCTCCCTCGTGTTCAATGCCTGGTAGCTTCAGTTGATAGTGTACCGGTACGTCTTGAATCTTACTGTGCCCCTCCTATTAGTGAGGGAGACGCGGCACTGTGCTTCTATCGTCCCACCCAACGATGCGGTGGACCATCGGTTGGCTCTTGTTGTTTCTCTAGGAGCTCGATCCAGCGTATTACTGCGTCCGATCCAGCATCAATCATTCGCTGGACCTCATCTGGACAAACGGCATTGATGAAACAACTGACGGCCCGCTTCACCTACCGATGTTGGACGGCCATTGCACGTCTCAGTCTTCCCTCGTCTGTGTTCCAGGTCCCTCGCCACGCCGAGGTGTCACACAAGAGACATGCTCTGCTCTGCCGCCCCCCTACAAAAATAGAACGGGGACTGGGGTCATCTGGCTGTCACGGACCGCTGCCCTGAACATCAATCTCCGTAAGACTGAAAGATCTCCACCGCCCCCTGACAATGACTGTCATGAGAGCCAAAGTTTCGTCCAATGTTGACTGTGCTCGTCCGACTCCCCACATCCCGGCTTTTGCATTGATTCAGGGGAGGCTTCCAAACATTCTCTATACCCTGGCATCTGGTATTTGCTTCATCCCGCCCTCGGGACCCCATTCATATCCTCAAACAAGATCTGCGCGAAATGGACCAGAGCATGGCTCTTCCGCGAGTCGAGACTTGTCCACGGGTGAGCCTCTCATCAGCGGCCGGCTATCGCCGCCATCATCGGCCCCTTGCCCAAATCTATCATCTGAGCCTTGGCCCTGTAATAACGATACTCTGCCACGAACCAGGTCTCCTTTTTGGCATTCATCGCCTGGACTCCACAGTTCAGCTCCCGGACTGTGGCTCCTCAATGACAACCATCCAAGGCGTTCTAGCAAGGGTGGGTGGCAGTCTGCCTTTCCATCGAAACTTCATCGCTTCTCTCCCCACAACTAGTAATGCCGGCACCGTCGCGCAATGCATCTGCTTGTGGCCCAGCACTCCGTGAGATCTCATACAGCCACGACGACATTTCGAATCATCGTGGTATTGCTTGAACACATATGCGGGGTTCTGCAATGCCATGAGGCTTTGAGGCACACTAGATTCCATTTCGAAACCGTTCGAACCATTAACCTTGAATGCCTTATTACTTTTGGGGGGCGAATGTCTGTGGCGGTGTTGTTGTAAGAAGAGGCAGTGTCAATAGGTGATTACTAAGGCTCTCACGTGATCATGCCACCAGCTCAGCACATGCTCAACCACGCAAAATGTCCCGTGATCAGCCTAGTGACCACTTTCAGCCTGATCTGAACTTTCAGCCTGATGAGAGGTTGAGGTCGAGAGTATCCATTCGCCTGCATCTGCCTGCACGTCGGCGCCTTACCAATGTGCCCAACTGCAAGCTTGCCCAATCTTCCCTTTACATCCATCGTCCTCGTCCCCTTGCAGTGTCGCCAGAACGCGTCCTTGGATACCGCTTTGCGTTGTTCGCGATTTGGAGTGTTTGTGCCTCGTCGCGACTTGTGCCAAAGAGAAACAGGCCGTGGCTGGTTCTGCAACTGTCCGTTTCCCAACGCGATTTCCATATTGATATCTCTGCTTGCTATTTGTGCAAGCATCAGGCATAGCTTCGTTGGAGGGGATTTCCAGAAAATCACCTCACCGAAGTGCCCTTGCTCGGCCTCAATGGTCTCTCAGAGTTGCTAGCCGCGTCCATTATCACGCTGTTTCGTGTTCCGTCTGCCCATCAACCCGGATCCTTGGTGCCGACGACCACCACCATGGTAAGCTGATCATAACTGCAAATGGGGAAAGAGAAACGAAACCTGCCCGCCGCCGTGGCGGGCGGCCCAAAGGAGAGGCACAAACGAGCCCTGAGGTCCCAGTATGGCCCCAAGGCACCTGTGCCAGAAGGCTTTGTAGCCAAACCAGCCATGCCCAAGTCCAAACATCATTCATATTTCGAGTTTGTTGAAAACAAAGACAAGAAGAAGAAGCTCGAGTACCAGGTATAGAGCGACATGATGGCCGCCACACATTTCAGAATCACTCACCTTCCCTCAGATCACGTACGACAAGACACCGCCGCCGGGATTCGAGTTTGTTCCCATCGGAAACCCGGAACTAACTACAGCATGTAAAGAGCTGTCTCGCGAGCAAGGGGCAATGATTTTTATTGTTTCGGTACGTGGTGGTATATGTTACTTAGCAAAACCTGTTACTAACGTCATCATTACCCCAGAATTCAAAGGAAGCCGAGTCAAACAATCTCGCTCATCAGGTTCACCGAATCGGTCACCATATTAGACAGATAATTGTGGATAAGGCACGAACCTCTCTTGGACAGCCCTCGGACCCGACATTACCCATCTTCGGAGGCTCGCCTGAGCCCATTCCAGAATCCCAGGATGAATACAATGCACAAGTAGACGCCGCTATTCGAGATTTGTTTCCACGGATCCCCAACACTGATCGTCAGATGATCATAGAGCATGCATTTAGAAGGGTTTGTTCTCCCCCCCATAACGTAACTCGCCAGGCAACGAATATTTATGGTCCTAGGGAACCACTTTTAAAGGCGAGAAACCAGTAGGACGGTCAGAAGACATCACTCTTGCCCGGCGAGTTCAGCTTGCAGTGCTCGCTCACATCCGCCATACTCACACCAGATATGACGACTTGCTAAAGGAAACTACTTGGCAAAATGCCCGCAAGGTCGTCGAGAAGTTGTGTCTGGATACTCTCGTCAAGTGGCGAGGGGATGAAGAAACTGGTCGAGACCAGCTAGATGAAATTCTGCGTGAAGTGGTTGTGATATCTGATTCCGAGGATGACGAATATGACCAGGAAACTGACGAATCGTCCATTGAGGAGATTGAACACCCTCCAGTAGCAACTGCAACTCCTCGGGCTGACGGCAATGCCTTCGGCCAAGCTGGTCCTGGTCGTCGGCGTTCGCCCAAAGCAACAAATGCCCTCAGCGGGCCATTGACTCCAGCCAAATCAAAGGGCAAGGTCAAGAAAGCTAAGCGTAAGACTTCTGCTGAAAAGAAAGGACAGCGGGGTTTCAAGAGATACCAATGGGCCTGGCAAGAAGCCCTACGCCGGTACCGCGAGGAACAAAGTCCCGGATTCCAGCCATCTCCAAGGGATCATCCACCCAACTATCCGCCCAGTCGGCAACTCACGCCTCGCCCTGCTGCACCGTATACATCCCACCATTTCCCTGACCCAACCGTATTGAGGATCTCTTCGAATGGTGCAGGACCTGCGCCAAACGAGAATGGCTATGTTGCGCAACCGTCCCCGTACAATGGTCGCGCTGTCGATACCAGGCGACATTCGTATTCTCCCCTCCCACGACCTCAGGTGCATGACAAGGTAATGACTCCTCGAGAGGCACATCAGGACCCCCAGGCATCGCATCGCCCAGTTACCATGGTCACCAGTCACCTGCAGGATATGCTGGTTCGTTCTGTCGAACCTGTCTCTCCTGAAGCCATGAGGCCCTCGTTTGTCCGTACCGTGCCACCCAGAGGCCAGGATTTTGGAAATGGCTCCCCAATTGGTTCCAACATGCAGTACTCCCCAAGGAGACTTTCCCCGTTAGGAGGGACTATCATGAGGAACGAGCCCATCTTTCCCACTCGGCGAGTGATCCAGAGAGATCACTTTGTGTCCGGTGACACCTATGACGATCACCGCAGACCAATCTCCAATATCTCACGTGAACAGGAATATGCATCCCCCAGAGATGGATTCCCTGTTTACAATTCTCCTGTGTATCGCTCCGTTGGACGGCCTATTGAACCTAACCACCCCCCATCAATTGCCCCAACACAGAGACTAGTCCATGAGATTGCCAGACCAGGAGACCGATCTAACCCCATCCTTATGGAGGATCGCGGTGCGTTCTATGAGCGTGTTTCGACTCACCCAGGTGGCGCTCATCAGCCGCTTCCAGCCACAAAGGTGTTGGAATATCGACAGCCAACCCGTGATGCAAGGAGAGTATCGGATCACCATCGTGTAGTCTCTTGGCAGGAGGATTCGAGGATCTTGCGGGACAACCGAGGAAGCCCCGGAGTCAAAGTCATCCCAGCCCCAAGCGTGCACGCTCTACCCTATGATCGTCCAGCCCGAACCATTCTAGCGGAGCCTGCTGTCATACGGTCTCGAACACCAAATGGGGTTGCACACAGCCAAGGTCTTGACGGAGATCCATATCCTGTATATCCCCGGAGGTCAGAACCAGAATCTCGACCAGCGTCAGGAGATTATCCAGTGTATCGCCAGGAACTTGACAGAGAAATGTAAGCCACCCATATCAACCACCTGAAACGAGCACGACAAGGCTGACCATGGACAGAAGACCGAATGAGCGGCCACCTGCAACGGTTGCACATGAGCAACCAGTGTATCGGCGTTCCGGAAATGAACCCCCAGTTTTAGACAACCAGCGCAACCCTAGGAGAGGATTCCCTTTGCACCCACGTCGACCAGAGAAGGTCATTGTCCTCGAATAACCATGGGCTATTATGCACCATGATAAACCAGCATACTAAAGGCCCTTTTACTTCTGGTTTCGCTTCCCCGTGTTTTGTCAGCATTCTTATATACAGACAGCAGGACTGAGTTATGGCGTTGACGGCTGTCATTTGATAGACGGTTTTGCTAGGGGAGGATGATGTGATGATGATTATGAGGCTCTCCGTGTTTACGGATTTTTGTTTGAACTCGGAGAATGGGTCGGACAATGGTTTAAAGATATGATACCCAGTGCGGATGGAAAGGATCGATTGGGCGGATTAACTGTCTAAAAAGACATGATAAATAACATGTGTTTGAGAGCCAAGGCTCACTATTCTTGCTCAGATTCACGACAAGGTTCCAAAAGTTACTTTGCAGAAAGATCGATATGTGCTTTCATGACCTGAATACCTACGTAAAAATAATCGACTCTAAATATTTTTTTAAACACCTGCCAAAAATCAAGGATTCATCGAATGGGTATAACTAAGGCATCTAGTTGCGCCCTCTTCCCCTCTTGCCTACGCCCGTCATTGACGGCCCATGCCTCTTCTCCATGCCCAGTCCCCTTCGGCCGGCTGCGATACCGCCCTTTCCACTCTGAGCGCCGCCACCACGACCTCCACGCATACCACCACGTCCGCCTCGTCCGCCTCGTCCGCCTCGTCCACCTTGTCCGCCTCGTCCACCTTGTCCGCCACGGAAGCCTTGTCCACCTCGCCCGCCTTGTCCGCCACGGAAGCGTCCGTTGCCGCGGGGGCTGATCCTGTTCTTGACGGCAGCGGCATCGGTGGGGTTCATGGTCTCGAGGTCCTCGTCGTCGTCGTCATCATTGGTGCGGCGGTTAGAGAACTTGAGTTTGCCGCCGCGGCCACGCTTGGCAACGTCCTTGCCCTTGATGGCGGCAACGTAGGCACCGACCCCGGAGGCTTCGGGTTGGTCGACGTCCATGGCCTCTTCCTCATCATCCTTGCCCAGGATGAGCTTGCCATCGAGGTCAACCTTGGCCTTGGTGCGAGTGGGCTTGCGGAGCTTCATGGGCTTGGTGGATGAGATGTTGGCGAGGGCCTTCTTGTCGAGCAGATCAAGGGGCTCATCCTCATCTTCAACGATGAAGGTCTTGCCGCCCTTCTGGGCCTTCTTCTTAGGTCGAGGCGCATCGTCGTCCGAGCCTTCGGACTCGTCGGAGTCACTGCTGTACAGGGCCTGATCATACTCGTTCTCGAACTGGCGCTTGGGCTGGCCCTCATCGTCTTCGTCACTATCTTCGTCGCCCTGGGCTGCCTTGGCGGCATCCTTCTTCTTCTTGGAACGCTCCTTGGTCTTGCGGATATTGATAATAAGCTTCTTGTCAGCCTCGGGGCAGTTTTTGTGAATGTTATCGTATCCGAATCGGCGGACCATACGCTCAAGAATATGCTTGACCTTGGCCTTGAAGTGGCCCTTGTGCTCATGGCTCCACACAATGAGGTTAGGCACGAGAGTAGAGAGTCGAGGCAGCATGAGCTCGACGGGGAGGCCGATGACACAAACCTTGACGAATCCCAGGCAGCTCTTGACAATCTCTCGGTTGTTTGAGGTCAGGAAGAGATCCATGGTCTGAACCAAGTCGGAGAGGGTCTGCTCGCTCAGGGACTCTCGGAACTCGTAAAGGAGCCTGCTAATGGCAGTAATAGAAGCAGAGATCATGTGAGGGGTGCTGCCAGCCAGACCAGCGCTAACCATGGTGAAGAACTCTTCAATGTTTGCGGTACCAGCCGGAGCATCCTTGGGCATGTGGGGAACCTTGGTGTTGTCAATGGTGGCGCCGTTGGCATCCACCATGCGTTGTCCCATCTGGACCAGGAGTTCGTAAGCCGTCTCTCGGGCTCGTTCATTGTTCTCTTTACAGCAAATGACGACCTCGCTGAGAACAGCAGGAATAAAGTGGAGGGAATTATCGGGAATGAAAGGGAGGAGTGCGATAATGGCGGCAAGGCGTTCTCGTCGGGCAGGAGCGGAAACCTTCTCAGTGCTGGAAAAGATGAGGTTCTGCAGTTCCTCGCTTCGCTCCCTGAGAGCAACCTTGCCAATCTCGGAATCAGCCAAACGAGGGATGAGCTTGTATGCCTTCTTCTGTAGCTGGGGCTCTTCTTGCTTATAAATAATGACCGTGGCGATTTCGAACAAGGGAGCGAAACTCTCACGCGGGAGATAAACAGACATGGTGATGACCAGATCCATCAGTGTCTGGGCGGTCGAGGGCATGTGATCCTTGGATTTCTGGCTCTTCTCTTTCTCATCGGCCTTGGGCCCTTGTTGCAACTCCGCTGCAAGCATCTTGCTAACGCGGTCGAACGTCTCCATGAGCTCTTGGGTAGGGGTGATGCTAAGGAAGACGTTGATGGTCTGCAGAATAGGTCCTCGGCTCTGGGGCAGAGTCTGGGTATAAACGTTGAATAGAACTGCAAGCATGTTGCCGGCGAATTGTGCAAGATACTCAAGGTTCTTCTTGGCATCGGCACGAGCCACCCTGCTCTGGAGAACTAGATCCTCTTCCTCGTCCTCAATCTCCGCAATAGCCTTGTTGGATTCAATCAGGGTCTTAAGAGCCCTGCAAATATCCAGTCGAAGGTCGACCTGCTTGTAAAGAAGGTTGGCCAGGATTTCCGCAAAACCCTGGTCAAACGCCTCGGTCAAATCCAAGGGGAGATCGCAGTAACCGGGCAGGATTGACCAGATCTGCTGCACCACCGTCTCGTAAATCTTGAGCTCCATGGTCTTTTCGGCCTGGCCGTGATCCAACACCTTCTGGAACATCAGTTCACTAAGAGGGATCATTTCACTCTTGAAGTGAGCTAGGTTAGTGTTGCTGGTGTAGTCTCGTAGAATGGGGAACATCCAGGCTCGTCCGGGTTGGCCCCTAACGGGCTTCGCGAGATTCAGGGGGAGAACCGAAAGGACGGCCTCAGGGCCCATTGCACGGATAGCCTTTCCGATAACCTCATCCGCATCCTTCTTGTTACGGAAAGAACCGTTTTCTCGAATTTCACCGATGGTCTTGGTAACGTTCAACATGATGGGGAACGACCTCCAGCGCAGGGAGTCGAACATAGCACCCAGTACATTAAACGTTTGCAGCCAAGCAGCTTGGTACTGAACAGTCAGCAGTGAATCTGCAATTTTAGCGACCTTCTCCAGGATTTTCTCATCAAAGATTGAGGGTTCAAGGATGACTTGGCGGGGTACACAGTTAGCCATAAATGAAACCAGGCACTCGGATGCCGAAATTCGAATGTTCTCAGACGGCGACTCGAGGAATTGTGCAACCATTTCGAAAAGGTTGGGGAGGTTCTGGAAAGTTTCCTCGGGCTCGATTTGCGCCGAAACATCATATCCTCGGGACAAAATGGCGAGCCACGGGGGAACAAGCTGGGTGTCGTTGGCGGCGGGTCGCAGCTCGGAAATAATCTCCATAAGTCGAGGGAGCTTCGCGGATGAGACTTCATCAATCATACCCTCGAAAATCATCTCGAAAATCTCGAAAGACGCCATCGTCATATACTCGTTACCAGTCTTAGCAATTCCAAGGAGCAGTTCGCAGAGCGACTCGATCTTCTTGCTGGGCCATCCACCGCTGGCTGATGCCACAGTCTTCACCAACTGCAGGGCATGGATCATGGCGGGCTCGTGGCTGGTATCCGAAGACTTCTTTCCCTTTCGCAACTGCGCAACCTGGCTCACCAAATCCTCCAAGTTCTTCATGGCCGTCTGGGCGCACATATCGGCAGCAGGGTGATCTAGTGAGGGGCTCGGGGGAGGATTTCGCAGGACCTTCTTGAGGGCATCCTGCGACCTCTTTCGGATCTTGGGACGGTGATCGAGAGCCATGTTCAATAATCCAGCAACAGCACGACGGGGTCCAATTTGGGTAACGGAGAGTTCCCAGGATGCAGAATCCTGGGCAAGCAAAAGCGATTCGAGACATCCAATTGAGGTTCGCAGCAAGATGGGTTCCGCATCCTGCATCAATAGAACCGGGGCCAGAAGTGTCAGAATCTGGGTGAACTTGGAGCGAAGGAGAGGCTGCGGGGCGTAAGGCGTAACGACATCGAGGAGGTAGACCGCTGGCGTGGCCAGCTCGGGATTGACAGTGTCATTGGCATTAGCCTGCTGGAGAAGCGCCAGGAGGGCGGCAAAGTATCCCGTCGGTGTGGGAGCCGTGTTTTGCTCCTTCAAGGTCGACTCGACGGCTTGCAGCACGACGACGGTCTAATTTTTTGCTCGTGTTAGTACATGGGAAAATGCTGGATGGATTAACTTTAAAAAACAGGGGGGAAAGGAAATCGTACCCTCTGCTGGCTTTGAAGGCCTGGGGACTTGATCTTGTCCAGCTTTTCAGCCAGAGAAGGGGTCGCCATCTTGTCAAGCAATTCGATGCAAGGCTCCTGGATGGTTCGGTGAAGCAGAAGCAACCCCAGCTTTGTGCAAAATTCCAAAAGTTTTGCACAGAAAATTGCTTATCGCACCCCGCCAGTGCGATAAGCGATAAGATAGTCGGGTTCAGCGATAGGGTCGCCTTGGGTCTGCCCGGGTCCACTATGAGATGAGACTGCTCGAGTTCGGTGGCTGGGATTTGTGTGCGGCTGCGCCACACATGTCGTCGTCTCCGTTGGTATGTCGGTATCGCTGTATCCGAGCGCATTTGTACCTGCCCACCTAGGTGCCTGCCCCTCCAGCCTCGCATAGCTCAAGGGGGGCTGGCAAGCTCACCTTCTCGATTACACAATCGCGAATCCAACCGCAGCCTTGTTTCTCTCCCGGCGCCAGAGAGAACATCATGGCTTTCCTCATCCTCGTCATTGGGGACCTGCACATCCCCGACCGGGCGCTTGACATCCCCGCCAAGGCACGCACGACCTTCCTCACCATCGCCGCAATCGCACCTTCTTCAGGGTAGCTAACACCACCTCTAGTTCAAGAAGCTCCTCGCTCCCGGCAAGATCGGCCAGACACTCTGCCTCGGAAACCTGACCGACAAGCACACCTACGAGTACCTGCGATCGGTTGCGCCCGACTTGAAGATTGTCAAGGGCCGCTATGACGTCGAGGCCACCTCCCTCCCCCTGACCCAGATTGTCACTCACGGCGGAATCCGCATCGGCTTCCTCGAGGGCTTTACCTTAGTCTCCAACGAGCCCGACCTGCTTCTTGCTGAAGCGAACAAGCTCGATGTCGATGTTCTTTGCTGGGGCGGCACTCACCGCTTCGATGCGTTCGAGTACATGGACAAGTTCTTTGTCAACCCTGGAACCGCTACTGGAGCGTATGCGACGGAATGGACCAAGGAAGGCGAGGAGCCCACGCCCAGTTTCTGCTTGATGGACGTAAGTGCACCCCTTTGCGGTGGTGCAATGTTGCGCGCCAATGCTGATGACATGTTTTAGGTCCAAGGCATCTCGCTCACCCTATACGTTTACCAATTGAGAAAGGATGACAAGGGCAATGAGACGGTGGCAGTTGAGAAGGTGACGTACACGAAACCCGTAGAGCCGACGGGCGCTTCATCATGATATAGGGGTGAGAACAGGGGAATATTACCGCAGGAACATTGAGCAATGCAATCATGACATCTATACCCACACAGACCTCGAAGGATTCACATTCAGGTTTCCCCTAGAGAGGGAGGCGCACTTGTTTTCCGAGAAATTATCATTGGCAGACACAGCGCCAGTATTTCCAATTGGGTGGTGTGTGTGTATGCCTAAAGAAGAAACAGAAGCAGTTGTAAATACAAACATTGAAACAGAAAAAAACAAGTTCCGTCGCTTTGGTATCTTGAGCATGAACCAGTCTGAATCATCGCCATCAAAGTGTTAATCTGCGTTGACAAAGTCAACAGACTCCCAAAAAACGCCCAGTGCTCTATGCAATTCCGCTTTGCCCATATGTGAAGGTCATTACAGCATCATACTCCGCCGCCTCGCCGCGGCTCGCTCCTTTGCCGCGAGGCCATCCTCGCCGGTGACCGCTGATGAGACACGTCGAGAGGTCCTCCGGCCAGTTGCCTTCTTTCTCGCCTCGGGGGCTGCCTGTTTCTCAGCCTGGGGGGAAGAGGTAGTAAACTCGTAAATATCAACCTCGCTCGCGTTGAAAGAATCAGAGCTGGGCGGTTCGTTCATCTTCCCGTCTTCCTTCCCGTCAGCCTCTGTATTGAGAACTGTTTCAGTGACAAGCATCGAAGTTCGTCTCCCTGTTGAAGTGGAAACACGTCGGGGATGTTCAGACTGCACCGACCCCTTTCCGGCCAAGGGGCTTGCTGGGAGGTTCTGTGATTCGCTCAGCTGTGCAGGTGCAGGGGGCAGCTTCTTCCAGGACGCGGCAAGGTCAGCCTCGTTCTTTGCTTTGGCCGACTCGGGAGCAGGGAGCTCAGCGTGGCTCGATCGTCGCGCATATCTACCCTCTCCTGAGACAGCATCATAGAGTTCCTTGGTTGGCCTTCGCATCTTATCCCTCAAGTTGGGTTCGGCATAGCTAACCGCCGCCCTACTACGTCGGCTTGGTCTAGGGCCCTCTCGATCAGCGTTAAGGTCGGCAGGTGGTGGTGTACCTCCACGAGCATTATCTTTGGCATTCGCCGTCTCTGGAGAGCTCGGGGAGAGAATTACTGGCTCAGGGACAGGAATTCCCAGCTCGCATGGCAGGGTAGCCACTTTGGGAGCAACAGGCTCCGGATTAGTGACCGTCTCAATAATACCAGATGGCGTGTTCTTGGCTTTTGTCCTAGGTCGCTCCACAGACGCTTTAGATTTGACGAGATCAACCTTAGCAGCTGCAACCTCATCGGTAATCGCCGCCTTGGGTGCTTTTTTCGGAGACGAAACATCGTCGTTGGTGCTTTTCGCCGCAAGAGGCTTCCTGGTCCCGGTCGTCGTATTTGTCTTTTCACGGGCTTCCTTTCTCAAGGTGGCAAGCTCCTTGAGTGTCCTGCCTCCGGCCTTCTCTCGGATGGACTGTTTCTCGCTGAGGACCCGAGGTGGTTGATTTTCGTTATTGGCCCTCTGGGGTCTAGAGGTTACCATATCATCTCTAGCTGCTAACTTGCGTTTCGATCCGGCCTTAACAGGTTGGGGTCCTGGGTTTTCTGAGAGCACAAGCGGCTTTGGCTTCTCCTGCTGCAGTTCAATGGGTATCTCCTTCTTCTTCTCGGGTGAGGGAGACCTTTCGACAAATTTGGTGACCTGTGGGGACTCGAGCGTAACTGATGGTTCCATTTTGATCTTGGGGCTTTCGCGGGCTGGGACAGGTTGGGGTCGGCTAGGCGAATCGACTTTGACGGGATCCTCGTCGATAAATTGTGACATGGGAGGGGGGCCGAGTTCTGGAGAATCGGCAGAATCGGCGGAGTCGGCGGAGTCGGCGGAGTCGACAGAGTCCGCCTGGGATCGAAGAGCCAATATTTGCTCAGCGCTATAAGCTGTTAGCATGCACAGTCTTCTTCACGATAAGGTCTGACTCACTCCATAGACATCCTTGGGTACGATTTGTGCTCTGAGATGTGGCCTAATTCGTCGATATCTCGGGCAATATCGCGCAGTCGTCTTTGCGACGGACTAGGGCGGGCTGAGCTGAAGCTCATCCTAGGCTTTGTAGACTTCCTGATTCGAGGGGAATGTCGCTTCATGGGGGGCTCCAGACCCAGGCCAGCGAGCATAATTCCCCATTCTGTCAATTGTGACTCAAGTTTCTCTTTGATTGCCAGGGCGTGGTCGGCAATGCGGCGCGCATCGTTATCCTCGAGCTCCTTTTCAAGCTCAAGAATGCGACTCCGGAGCTCAAGGTTCTCAGACAGCATGCAGGCACAGTCATTTTCGAGCTCGCGGATGCGAAGCGCTCGTATGTTGTTTGATTTTGCAAGATCGCGGTTTTGGCGCAGCAGCTTCTTTCGAACTAGAGCATGGGGCGCGGTTAGCATGATGTCGGAATGAGTTGGGAGAGAAAAAAGGCAGCGAGTGAAAACATACGCGTTTCGAGGCTGTCCGTAGACACTGGGGGTTCATTCAGCCTAGCCATAGCTCATAATGCAAGAAGACGGTAAAGTCGATCTGGCGATTTGGTTGTGGAGCTGTGGGTGAAGTTGGTGAGGTGAGTGTGCAGGTCATAAACAGTCCAGTGGTGTTTGGCAAGAGTCGGTCTGAAAGTGGGAATTTTTGGTTGTATCATTATTTACTATTGTCCGCTTTTGGCGTAGCGCATGAATGTCGCTTGGGCCCTGTGGTTGCCGGGGAGCCACCTCATCTCAGCACAACCCCACGTTCAACCCCACCACAGAAACGCGGTACTCAATTATCACGACCAAGAAACGCGAACCGCTGCGCAACAGACGTCAAACAACGAATCGACCAGCCGAAAATGTCGTACCATACGCGATCCCTGTCGTCCCATATGCGCGCCCCCAGCACATCAGCCTCGTCCGCTGGACAATCCCCTGCGCTGCTGGCGCGCATCGAAGAGAAGAAAGCAGAGCTTGAGAGCTTGAGGGAACTTCGCGATCTAAGTGCTGCGGTGGCTGCGCAGATGGAGGCTCTGGAGAAGAAGCTTTCGACCCTTTCCGATGGTACCGAAGGTATGGGCGCATCTCTTGCTGGACAACCCTTTCCGGAGACTCACTTTTAGTAGCAATCGCAGTGGTTATGGGAAATTGGCACAACGTCTTGCGTGCCATCAACATGGCTTCTTGTACGTCACTTTCTTGGACCGCAGGAGCATCTTATTGTCTAACATGTCTCGCCAACAGCCAAGCTTGCGAAATCCGGGGCTAGCACTTCAGCTAAATCAGCCCAGGACGGAACAGACGCTCTTCCCCAAACCCTAGTTCGTATCCCGACGGAACATGCACCCGCATTACAAGCCCAGGCTGAGGCCGCTGCCGAAGCTGCGACTGAAGAAGAAGAATCTCGAATGGGCTAGGACTGTTTTTTTTTTGGAATAGCCATGTCTTTCCTCTGATGGTGAAAAGTCATGACGTAGTCCTGTCATTCACGTAAAATGCCCATCGTGGACATCACCGAACGACTTGGGCCATCTCGACGACACCTCAAATTGCCAGCCTACCTTACCCCCCGCCTTGATGAACCAATACCTCATCATCGCTCGACTATGGTTCGGGTCTCAAGCCAACCCTCGACATGTCCCGAAGTGTCAGCCACCGGCTTGGAGTTCAACTTCTTCCGATGGGTTGCGAGACAGCTGGTGCTTTATGATTCTACCACTGAAATACCATTCCGTGTTAGAGGTGGACACTTGGTATCAACAACATATATTGACACATTGGACCAAAAGCCTGCTGACACATGCATGCCTGAGTTGATTGATGGCTGAATGGAACCCCCTATTGCAAATATTTGGTGGATAGATCCGGCAGGTACTTCAATATAATTCCTTTTGCGGCCCTTTCGGGCTGTCAAGATAAGTTATCTTGATCGGTCCGGATCAGCCCCGGCAGATTGAGAGTAGTTGGAACAAGCCACAAGACCGAGTCCCCTCTCGAGGCCACGAGGGCGGGGAATGCGGTCGCGGGCAGGGCTTATACCTAGACGAATATTATGTTCTAAATATACCAACTAATACTAGGTAATGTGAGTTGGTACCACTGGGTATAAATTTTGAGAGAATAAAAACAAACCTAATCCCTTGGGTCACATCTTTTGGGTTTAGGGTAGGCAAGGCATGAAGGTGATTTGGGAGGGTCAAATCATGACGCTCTACCCTGTGGGTGCATAACTTGTTGGGGTCGGCAAATGCCTCGGAATTCTCTTGGGGGATGCAACGTCGGCTTAAGCCAACAATCTATTCAATTTGACACAACAGACTGGACGATTACAACGAGTATACTAGTAGGGATGAACAAAGCAAATTCGTGGTGACCTGAGCAAGCAGCAATCCAGACTCGAGTGGGTCTGGCGTTCGGCCGCAGATTAATTAAGCGTTTTTGCCCTGTGCAGTTGTGATGCACATGCAGGCTACCTTGGCTTAGTTAATAAGAGCCCCCCCCCTTTCCTGCAGCAGATTGAGTGCTTGGGCCAATTGTGTCAAGCTCCGACGACGCGACTACGCGTGAGGAGCAAGGAAACCTGCACACCCAAAACAGCACTGTGCACACTGAGCTAAACTGTGTTAATAAGAAAGCAACTTACTGTTCCTTTAGAAAAACAGCTCCCATTGGCTAAAGGGTCGAATTAGTTGTCGCCAACTCAAGGCAGTGCCGTTACTGCCAAATCAAGCCCCAAAGTGCTCTAGAACGCAAAGTGTTATAAGACAGCACTCGAGAGGCATAAATTTGTGTGATTTCCCCTTTACAATACAAGCCTACAACACTGTATTACATCTAGCAAACGGATCAATTAAAAAGTTGGAATAAACGCAGCTCCCACTTGAAGTGATGGTATGGGCTAGGCTGAAAGGAAAGAGAGTGGATTTCTATCTCAATGAGGGTTAGTTGGGTGTGCGCAGCGCGTTTTTGGGTGTGCAGGTTTCCTTGCTCACGCGTGAGGGTTGACTTCGTCCGGATTCGGCAATGGATAGATTTCCCTTTGGCGAGCCAAGTCAACAATGAACCCGCATCTAGTATGTATATTCTTATTGCGACCGGGTGATATAGCGCAGTGGCTTTTCCTTGTGCGATGCAGCCAAAAAGCCCCAGATGTGCTTTTTTTCGTCCTGGCCACAAGCAGCTGGCAGGTGGCGGTACAATGAGGAGAAGGTGCCAATGACGGTGAAGGTGGTTGTCGACCTCCTTCGCAATTGCGTTGTTGCTCAGGGCATCTCTTCTTTTCTTCCATCTCTCATCACCATCGCTGTGTCACGGTTTCCAATTTTTTTGGCATCCATCCATCCATAAGTTCAGTCAATCGATCAGTTGGCAGCATCATATAGTTCATCGCCGGAGTCAGCCATCCTTTGCTTATGATTCATTGTCGGGCGAGCATAAAAGCACAAGCACGGGCATAGTCACCAGCCCAAGCACAACTTGGGCACCCAAGAGAAACTCTCACGCAACGAGCCCACACCACCACCACCCTGGTCTATCTGCGAAATTACACACTGTCCTATCGCCAATTCCCCTTGCTCCATTTCGACGTATTGTGGCGCTCAATCTGCGGCCTTGCCCCCAGTCTCCCACGTTGACCAGGGTTCAAGACGCATGGTCCCTACGCACGTCGGGGTTCGGGGCTCCATTGTCTAACTAAACTCGAGAGGCCGTGGCCATGGCTCGAGTCAACCGTGCCACCGATACCCAGACTACCACCTCCATCCCCTCGATCCTCCAGCATACTACTTCTGCTATTGACCTGGCCGCCAACGCTGAGACCACTATCGCGATCCCCTCCCCGGCCTTTCCAGGCACGATCGAAGAACTATTCATCGGCCAGGTCCAGAATTCGTCCATTGAACCCCTCGGGCCTCAGAAACAGCGCCCTTGTCCGGCGGGACCGAGCCCAAGTTCATCGGCTTCAAGCACTCGTCGCGAGGACTTCGACGCCGTCCTCCAACCGACCCTGGAACTTTCGAGCCTCTGGATGCAGTGCAGGAAGAGCCAAACGTTGCTTCCGACTCTTTCTCTACCCAGATTGCCGCTTGCGCTGCTCCTGGCGCATCGACAGCTGTGACCGTAGCTGTGCCAGCAAACTTTCCTCGTCCAACTGCCCAACACCAATCGTCTCAAGGTTGGTTCTGACGTCCCCTGTTCCTAAGATTCCCCACGTCGCATTCTTTGTGCCCACGTACCTTGAACCATCCTGAACCCTTCGCAACTCAATCCACACCCATCTTAACCGCATGTTCGGAGGCTAACCTTGACTGCTGGCAATAGACACGTACGAGGTCCACCCGAGCCCAGCTGTAATCCCCGACTGCCCCAAGCGATATCAAATTGAGAAACATCTGGCAGGTCAGTTCGAATGGCTGCTATCATACCCTGCGCCAGTTAGTTCTGTCAAAGATCATAACTCCTCTGCGAATGATGGGTCCTGCCACCAGCCAGGTACCATGGTCTTCGGCTGTAACTTGCTGTCGCGCAAGCGGCGATCGGCCCCCAACAAGACAACTACGGGATGCCCCCTAGCTAACACCTATACCCTCATAGCTACCCCTCTTGAAGGCGATGCATTTTCACTATCCGGCTTGGACGTCTCACAGGCCTTAGCAGATCAGGTCAACATGGCGCTCGCTCAACCCCCAACTTATGAACATCACCCAGCCACCCCGCTCAAGGTGCCCGAGGTTGAGGTTAACGAGGTTGTGGAACAAGCAGTTTCGCCTTCTCTCACCTTGGTGAGTGACAGAAGCAGCAGCTATGCAGGCGGGTCCTCAAGGGCTGGGTCCTTTTCCGTTCCCCGAATCGAGGATTCGTTTGAAGAGCTCGACAAACTTGAAGAGGAACTTGAGGCCATCAATGCTGTCACCCAGCCAAGACGGATCACATCCCCTGAAGAAGTCAAGCCCAGTCCCCAGCGGCTAGACCCACGATCTGAAATTAAGAAGTCCATCGTCTCAAAGCGAGCTTCGATGAGCGGGCTGTCTTCCACTGTACGTATAAAGCAGGCCGATAAGGCGCAACCGATCCGAAGGTCTACCTCTCTTGTCTTCCGCAGCAAGAAGGAAGATTCTGAAGAGGCCCCAAAACTGAGGTCAAGGCTCTCTCGAGGCCAACTCGCTAACACACAAGTGTCAACACCGAGGCCACCCATCAAGTCGACCAGGGCCCCGACAGTGCCGAATTTCGAGCTGCCGGGTGAGGCTGTCGCCCGGCGACTAAAGGAACAGCGCGAAGCTCGTTTGGCTCAACAGGCCGAGGCCCAGAAGGCATATGTTCCTCCCCCAAGGCCCAAGTCTAACAGGCCATTAACGAAACCAAACTTTGAACTCCCTGGAGAAGCCATTTCACGACGAAAGCGAGAGGAGCGTGAAGCGCGTCTCAAAGCCCAAGAGGAAGCGGAAAGGAAGAAACGCGAGTTCAAGGCCAGACCCATGCGCGTAAACAATACTCCAAGCACCGTTCCTCGAGACACGATTACTAGCCGTGCCCGTCAGGGAAAGCCCCCGCAGGATGACAGTGCAGAGAAGAAGCGTGAGCAAGCAAAATTGAAGCGGTTCTCTCTGGGCAACCTGCGCCCATCTCAGGGAGCGCCAGCGGCCGGAAAGCCAACTCAAGGTCGAGGCAGACTCTCCAACATGGCTTCAGATGAAAACTTGAGTAGAGCGACGTCAACATCAACAGGAAGCTCCGGTGGCAAACGAAATACCCTTTCTGCCGAAGAAGCCGAACAGCTACGATTGAAAGGGAAACATATCTTTGAGCGGGATAACCGCAGTTACACACAAGACAGGGAGCGCGAAAAGCGTGATCGCGAAGCTGCCGCTCGTCTAGCAAGAGAGCAGGCAGCAGAACGCTCCCGGATTGCTAGCCGAGAGTGGGCAGAAAAGAAGCGACGCAAAGAAAGCACGGTGATTAGACAAGTGACACAGGCCACGGCGCAACCAGCTCCCTGAGAGCAGGTGGGCTTTGACTGCCTGGTTGCGATATTAAGCGGCGCGGGCGATTCACACTGGAGAGATAATTAATGCTTTAGCCATCAGCCGCGGAGTTGGAAAGGATGGCGTTTTAGCGCAGGACGTGCGCTCTTGCTTCTTTTTTTTTTTTTTTTACATTTTTTCTTTTTGGTCTTGAGGCATTAGTTATTGCTTGAGTATTCTCTGTCAAAGGCGTTGGTACCTGTATCAAGGGGTAAAAAAAAGGCGTACTATTATTGTCGATATTGATTCGTTTTCTTCTTCGCTTCGTACTTGTATTGTATTACTTAGTTATATACCGTTGCCTGGTTTGAGACTACAACTGAGATGCCGATTCAGTAGCTTTGCTTTTTGTGCTTAGCTCCGCCAAAACCCGGACCCGATGCGACGCTCTCCGGTCCGGCCCCGCTCCGAATTTCAACTTCACTCCGCCCCGCCTTAAATACATGGTTGACGACGTGGTGGAAAAGCAGATGAGAAAACCCCTCAGCCCCGATTTCTATTTGCTGGCTTGATTTAACCTAACATTATTGAAGATGTCACGAGGTATGAACCTGACCGTGAAGCTCGGCGACTGCACGGTGACTGGCCTTGTCCAGGCTGCAACCGACAAGCGACCTAAATCGATTGAGGTCTTCTACAACATTCCTTACGCGAATGCTAAGCGCTTCGAACGTCCTACGGAAGCGCCTCTACCGGAAACCCTCGATGCCACGAAGAAAGGTCGCGGGTGCCCAGCTCCTGGCAGTCCTGGAGATGAAGACTGTCTTCGCGTCAACATCACGCGCCCCGCCGGGATTTCCGAGTCGGCGGGCCTCCCGGTCCTCGTGTACGTCCACGGCGGGGCCTTCAACTTTGGGAACCCGCTGGAGCGCGACATGGCCAACGTGGTGGCCCTGAGCGAGCGGCCAATCCTGGCTGTCAGCATCGCGTACCGCCTCGGGGTGCTGGGGTTCTCGGCGTTTGCGGGGGACGAGACGAATCTGTGCAATCTCGGGCTGCGTGACCAGGCTGCCGCGTTCAAGTGGGTTGCCCGATGGATTGCGAGCTTTGGAGGAAACCCCGAGAAGATGACGGTTGTGGGAGCCAGTGCTGGTGGTCACTCGGTGAGTTACTTGCAGTGATTTTTGGGGGGGCTTCTGGTTCCGTGCGGGAGAGGCAGAGGGTTGGAATGGTGAACCGGCGGGATCTCTACGACATCTCAGGCCATCCATACATGCATTCTCATCATCTCGTCTAACTGGCATCAAAGCCCCTCGCATATTTTGTTTGATTATATATATATATATATTTGCTTGAATTTCTTACTTACCGCAACTCCAGGTCGGCCACCATTTGCTCTCGCCCTCCCCACCGCCTTTCCACAAGGCCATTCTGGAATCGGGCTCCCCTACGGCCCGGCTGGTGCTGTCGTCGTCTCACCCGCGCTCAGCCGAGCAACATGCCCTCCTGCTGAAGCACGCGTCGTGCTCCTCCCTGGCCGACCTCAAGGCCCTGCCTCTGGGAGATCTGCTCACCGCTGCCGGCCGCGTGTGGTCCGCCTACGAATCGTCCGTGCAGTGGCCCTTCCAGCCCGTCATGGACGGCGAGGGAGGCATGATTCCTGATCTGCCGCTCCGGCTATGGGACCAGCGCATCGCCGACGGCAGGGCCTCAAACATGCGTCTCATCGTCGGCTTCTGCTCCCACGAGGGCGTGTCCTTTGTGCCGGAGTCGGCGTCGTCCAACCAGGACTTCCGCGCCTTCTTCGCCTCCCTCATCCCATCTCTGTCCCCCGCAGACCTCAGCGAGCTCGAGGCGCTGTACCCGGACCCCGCCGCCGACCGCTCCTCGCCGTACGTGCACGAGGGCCGGGAGGGCGCGCAGTTCCAGCGGCTGGCGGCCGCGTACGGCGAGTTCGCCTACATCGCGCCGGTGCTGCACACGGCGCACCAGCTCTCCAGCGCGGGGGCAAAAGTCTACGTCTACGAGTACGCCGCGCTGTCGGGCATGCACGTGGCGGCGGGCCACGGGTCGCAGGGGCCGGCCGCGGGGCGCGAGACGTCGCTGCTGGGGTACTTCCCGGGGATGCTCGACATATCCCGGGAGCTGCACGGCCGGATGACGCGGTTTGTGGCCGACGACGAGGGAGACTTGGGAGACAGCTGGCCGGTGTTTGTGAGCCCTGCGGGCGAGAGTGGAGGGGACGGAAAGATGCTCGTGTTTGGAGAGGGAAACGATGAGCTTGCTGGGTATCTGAACAAGGGAACCCCCGTGCGGGAGAGGACCTTGACCGACGAGGAGATGAAGCGGATGAAGTTTTGGTGGGATCGTATGGAGTTGGTTCAGGGGATGGGAAAAAGGCTCAATACTGAGAATTATTAGAGTTGTCTCGTACGACACTTATACATTCGGATCAAATAGACAAATATAGAAGAAATGCTCCAAGACATAGATGGACAGATTTAACTTGGTCAAGCTCCTAGGCTGTCCAATTCGTTCCTATTTACTTCTATCAACGTTGTTCCCAACCAAGTCCTTCTCTAAGGTGTTTCCCCTTCACTTTCACTTCGCCCCATCGTCCTTCATGTGTCTCCCCCAACTCAGTCCCTCGAATCCCATATACGTCACCTCACCAGCCCACCTCGTCTCGATTATTTTCAAGGCTATACATCCCCTGCCTCATATCCAATCAACCTCTCTGTGCAGAGTAACCAGACCACCGCTCTGCCCAATATAAGTCATATATACAATCCATCTCGTTATATAAGCGTTTCGGGAGCGAGTGTTGTCGTAATCGATAGTCGCCCCATAATGTGATGCCGTTTCTTGCAAACAAAGGAAAAAAAATCCGAATATGCTCTTTTTGCTAGTAGTACAACATCCAAATGGATAATGTCCGACTTTTCAACGAGCGATTAAATAGGCCCAATGCCGAGAAGACCGGCAAGATAGGGACGTGTCCCTGATCAAGAAATGGAGTAAAAAATCATGCCAAACATGCAAACGCCAATGCATGGACCACTTCCGAGCGAGTGTATTCGGCAGGAGGCGGGTATCTTTGAGGATAACATAGGAGAAAGAATAAGGAAACGTGAAACAGTGCTGGTGCAGCTGCTCCAAAGCAATCGTTGTCGTTTAGAAATTTTGAGAGATGCCCGCACTCTGCTGAGGGTAATGAGATGGGTTCTCGATTCGCGTGTTGCGACGTGCTGGGTTGTCACGAATGACGGGTGCGGTAGGCGCCTGTCCGTTGTAAGGTTCATACGGGTTGGTCTGCGCATATTGGTCGTAGTAGGCGCCACCGCCGGGAAATGCGGACCCTATTGGATCGGAGCCATCGGACCTGGCAGCGCTGTACGACGAGGAGGCGTTGGATGGCCCACGGTGCACATCGGCGCCGCGGTTGTTGGCAGCATTGGGACCCATGGCGCCCAGAATCTCGCCCTCTGGGGAGTAGGAGCCATCCATCAAGGGTTCGTTGGATCTGCCGTCCGACATGTTGCCCCGGGTGGGTGAGGTAGCATCAGAATAGGCCTGGCCGGTCTGGCCGCCAGACATGGTGGTTGAAGCCTTACGGCCGGTGGAGCCAATAGTGGTGTTACCCCAACCTCGGTATCCTGAGGAAGCGTCCTCCCTCATCTCATAACCATCGCCCATGACTGAAGGGATGGTGGGGTCGGCGTTAGGGTTATAGGCGTAGTCCTCCACCTCCTTGCGACGTTCCTCCTCGGCCATCTTGCGCGAACGGCGCTTCTTCCACAGAAAGAGGCCGACGAGAGCGAGGATGGCAATTGCGGCGATGGGCACAACGACACCAATGGCAACCTTGCTCTTTTGATCCAGACCCCCACTTGAACTTCCAGATGAGCCGATGGGCTGAGAATCCGAGGTGGTGGTGGTGGCCTGTGTAGAACCCTCCGTTCCTGAGACTCCGCTGGTGATGGTTGAAGTGAGAACGACGATGCTGGTCTGAGCATCGCCAGAGCTGTTGGTTATGGTAGTGATCACGGTGGATCTCTGGACTTCGGTTGTTACTTGAGCAGATGATACATTGTTAGCACTACTGCTCTTGTTGCTGTCGCTGCTGCTACGGTTGGCGGCCGAGGTTGCGGCCTGATTGCTGGTAGTGACGGCTTGAGTAGGCTGTGAGTTTGCGTTGGAGGTGGTTACATTCGACGTATTGCTCGAGGCGGCGGCAGATGTCTGAACTGGCTGGCTGGACTGTACGGCACTGGATCCCTGAGTGGCAGAGGCGACGGCGGAAGACTGGATGTTGCTCGAGCCTGCGGCGGAGGACTGCGAGTTGGCGGCAGATGATTGCTGAGAGTTGGCGGATGAAGTTGGTGCAGCAGCCGCGGAGGATTCGCCTGTAGCGGCGGATCCATTGTTGCTGGACATGTTGGCGCCCGGGGTGCTGCGCACCTGTCTGTGATTGAGAAGCATGTCAGTGGGAGGGCGATGCTTCGCAGGGCACAGCGAGCGATGTGAGGAGGGAGAAGGGGTTTAGAGGAGAAACGAAAAGGAAAGTCGACGGGAGGCAAAAAGGGAAACAAAACGGATGGATAAGGGGATGGATATGAATGGAGCAAAGGGCGAAAATGGTAGGAGAAGTGGATAATCCTAACGTGGACGTAGATGTGGGAGTCGCTGGAATGTACGAGGCAATAGTAGCGGGAGGAGTGGGATGGGAATGGAAGGAGTGTGTTTCTGATTCTGACTCTGATCCTGATTCTGGAGTCGGTGCTGCTGGGAGCAGCGCTGGTCCTTGTGCTGGGTTGGGGATGACAAGGAGGAGGGCTGCGCACCGCAGCGCGTGGGCGTTAACTGACGTACCTTGAATGCTTGGGTTGGCTGTGAGAGGCTGGAAGACTGGGGTTTGGGAACTGTCGGAAGGAGTGTTTCGAGTTGTCGAGTCGCAGATGTATGAGGAGAGAGGCCGGATGGTTGGACGTGAATGACGACGAGCGTGCGTGAGTGGGCGGTGCAGACTCAAAAAAGGCGCGCTCGCTCCAGACGAATAGTGGACCGCAGACCTCGCAGGCGGTTGCTCGGGCTGGGCGCCGGGGGTGCTGGGGCGCTGAGAGAGAGGGCCAGGGACACGACGGGACGTTACAGCGGGCACGAGGTGGGCCGTTGATCGTGGAGCGTGTCTTTGGAGGGGGCGCTGCGCTAAAGCAGTGGCCGTTTGGAGCGCTGCGAGAGTTGGAAACCCTGGCTCCGAGTTGGTTAGCTTTCTCGCTGTTTTTAGCCAGCGGGCCCCAGTCTAGTCTTTTGGCCTTGGCCCTTGGCTGTGTTGATCCGGCGGCCGCGGTTGGGTCGCCGAGTGGAGTTGGTTGGGCGATGGTTGCCCTGAGACTTGACGCTTGGCTGAGAGAGGGTTCGTGTCGGGACCGATGACGCGCCCAGCGCTGCGATACACATATGTATGCGCGTGCGAGAGAGTAGAGCGACAATGAGGAAGGTGAACGAGAGGAGCGAAAGGAAGAGAGAGAAGGAAACGGAAGAGCAGGAGGAGCACGAGGGAAAATAGGAACGAACCCTGTTGGCCAAGCCAGAGAGCAAGAATAAGAAAAGCCGGGGGGAGGTTGGAGACAGTTACAACAAGTGGCGCTGATCACAGCACAGTGGTGCTGCTGCTGGCGTCGGAGAAAAGTCAATTGCCCCAATTGCAAAGAGAGGTACTTTGCAGCACTCGGCCTTCCCGCCTGCGCTAGAGGTACCATTTGTACACGCCCAGGCCGGGGACTACAGTGCTTACCTCGCCAGGTACTACGTACCAACATACTGTACCTAGGTACGGTACGCAGACCGGAACCATGGAAATGCGTGTCCTGCCAAGGATATCCTTTCTACATAGCATAGCACCGGCACAGCTGCAGCAAGAGTTCAGCCAACCGCAGATTTTCATCTCATTTCACATGCAGCCCGAGCGACTCGACCCCTTCGGCTGCAGACACCCACACGGACGCACACACACATACATACACCCACACTCTTTCGGCCTCTCTGCGAGCTGCGCCCAAAGCCCGTGGCCGTGGCGTGGCGCCGTGGGCCAAGAAGGAAGCTGGAAAAACGAAGCGGAGCCTGAGCCTGAGCCTGAGCCTGAGTCGGCGTCGCTCGGGGAAGAGCACGGCTACGGCGTACTCCGCTGGCTTGGAGGGTACATACATACCTGCCGCACACATGTCTGTTGCCATGATTAGATTTCATTATTAGCGAACTAACGTGATCCCTTGTCTCCCCTCGCAGGTCTTTGCGTGCTCCATGAACCTCACCAACTATTGAATCTTGTAACGGCATGGGTGCACAATAGTGAATGCTTTGTTGTGGTGACGTCTCCCTGTCTGTTTGCCAATCTCGGTAAGTCAGGTACCTACCTATCAGTGCAATACCTAACAAGACCGGGCACCCGGGTATAACACTCGCCTTGGCGATCCCTTCTCTTGCTCTCAGTCCACAGCCCAGCGATGCGCCCTATTGCGAAATGGTCACGTCACGGTGCTCCTCGGTGATCCATCGTCTTGCTCAACACGCTTGTTTACCACCCAGTGCCTGCCTTGGAAACTTTCCAAAAGAAGCCCGCCAGCCTAGGTCCGAGTCCACGATACGAGGGCATCCGACAGGGGCCCCCTTCGATGGAGGCAGCCAAGTGGCCAAATCCTGGTCTAGTCTCAATGTTTAATCTCTGGCACCTCATACATGAAAGCCGCAGACAGATAGTTCAGGTGCCCCCATCAACAAACCAAACAACAAAGGTTTTCCACCAGCTTCAGGTTCGCCCGGGCAGGTCCATACTCGCTGTGGCGCACTGTTCCAGGCCTGCCCATTCCCCCCGTCCTTCTGGCCCATATCGATATCCACATGCCACTGCCCAGGCGGGTCAGTGCTATTGCTGCGAGCGCCCTTCAGAGGGCTAAGGCACGGGGAAATAAAGTCAACAGAGTCTTTCTCACAAGCTCAAGAAAATCACCGTGCTTATGTGATCTGTAATTCTAATCTGGAAGGGGTGTCCCCAGTTCATGAGAGATTAGCTCGTTTGCAGCACAAGAGAGTGAAAAAGAAGAAAAAAAAAGAATTAATAAAAAATTAATAAAAATTGGTGTCGCACAACTCATAAGCTCAATTTCCTGATCCTTTTCGCTTGCAGCTCTCAATGAAACGTCGGCAGTCACCTTTTTCTCTTTGGCACCCACTGTTACAAGCTCCATTCCCCTCTCCACCACGCGGCAAATGGCCAATCAGCGCCCAACGCCTGTCGACAGAGGCAACCTTTCCCTCATCGGGAACGCCCACGGCGATGAAGCAAGCAAACATGGACCGCACCACCGGGAAGAGAAATCTGGGGGTCCCGCAACGTTACGACGTGCCCGCACCGTACCACCACCAGTACCACCGCCACCTGTTCACCAGGGCAAAAACAAGAGGGATGGCAATGCGCAGGGCCTCGCCATTCACCTCTCAAACACTTAATGCACATTATAGAGTATTGCACGTCTGAGAATAAATGCTGCGGCCAGGGTCACATGCAATGGAATGGAACGCATCGCGGCGGTCGTGGTCAGGGTTTTGTTTTCTTTCTTTCTTCTTTCTTTACTTTGTCCCGACTCCCATGGCCCTTTGTTTCATTCATCAATGCCGTTTGCGACGACATTCCTGCCACTCTCCCCTGCCTATCATTTTGCATTGGCCTTTCTTTTGCTCTCCCTCGCTCTAGGGCACCAACCCGCGGGGGGGACGAGCCCTCAAGCTTTCTGCAGCGGACGCCCTGAAAAGAGAGCTGCTACGCCGTGCGTGCACCGCTTCGGGCCACCACGGCCCTAATACCGGTATGTATTCTGCCAATTCGTCCACCACAAGCAATGTGACGCTGCAACGGCGCCACATCAATCAGAGCCCGTGCCAGTCAACCCCTCCAGAGACACGGGCCGACCAGACAACGCCCAGCCTTGGAGGTGGGAGGGTGCGACAATACTGTGTACACATCCGTCATATCAGCTGCATCCGTCCATCTCATCATCTGCTGTATCTACCGTAGCACCGGTATCTCTCTTGTTCTCTGTCTCCTTCCACTTCGCGAACTCGCCGGGCCTGGCACCTCATCGGCGGGCAAATGCTTCCCACTATTGATTAATCCCAACCGGTAGCAGTGGACTTATACCCGGATCCAGATCTCCCCCCCCCCCCCCCCCGTCCGATGACGGACCAGACATGGTCTTGAAGGTTTGCACACCGAGTTGGCAATCAAAGCTATCAGTAATAAAACATCCACCAGTAGAGACACACATCCGGCCAACGTCGATCAAAAAAAGGGTTTGCCCATGGCCTACCGGTAGCTTACTCGCCCACTCACCTGGGCCATCAAGCCATCGGTCATCAGGTCCCAGGCCTCGCCACCACCACTTCACCGTGGCCCGTCAAGCCCCATCTCCAAATCAGCTCTCAGAATGCCCTGCCCGCAACCCAGCCCGCTCCCCACTCCTCATCTCCCATTGTCTACCGACTCTACCCAGCCCGCCCGCCCAAAAATAGGTATCTGATCGCGTGTCCCTGTACACTTGCTTGGCCGGCCGCTCTTACTGTCAGACGACGCCACCCGTAGTCGCTGCACCAAATCCTCCTCTAAAAGTCGCCATGCTGACGGTTGCGCCTCATCCGCAGCTGGAATAAGAAAATGTCCCTTGCCGCCCTTTTTTTTGGGGGTGGGCGATTGCGAAAAGTCGGAAGAGATCCCACCGTCAGCTGCAAGCGGGGGAAGGGGGGACAAGCGAGTGTCGTGATGTGATGGGCCTGGGTATACGAGTTTTCCAGTGGCTCAGCCGATCCAGTCGATGCTAGCCTGAGGCGATTTGGGGGACACACAACGCTGGAACGAAAAATGATGCTCGTCTTTCCCCCATGCCCGGCCTCCCGTGGGCCCGTCGCCGCCCCTCCCCGCCCCTCCCATGCCCATTCCAATAGGCTTCGTTCCTGAGACTCGCCGCTTTTAGTTCCAGCCCTGTCTGACGTGCGAAATCCTGTCGGCCACGGCCCATCTGTCTGCGGAACCTTCCTCATCGAGAACGACGATCTGTCGTATTCTAGCGGGCACTATGGTGTGGGTGCTGCGAGCTCTGCATGCATGACGGCATCCGTGGTGAGAGGAAAATACGGATTCTCATGAGCTATTATAGAAACTTCGGCGACGCACCTGATCCAACCTGTGGGGGAACATGGACATGGCTTTCTCCTCTCCTCAATCGACGAGGGATTTCGTGACATGGCGCTCGTGTGTTCGGTACGTAATAACGTTTGGTTTACCGCCACGCGTCCTCATGTCTTCCCCCCAACACTACCATTTCAGCAAAGCAAGACAACTGGGGCAACTAATGATGCTAGGGCCGACTATGTTCCAGAAGTAACAATGTTGATGGTCGATAGTCAGTCAATGACCCCTTGCAGATGATCATCTAGTTGCCCGATGAACCACACAGAGTCTCGATCGACTCCAACAGAGATCAAAACAAAACGCAAGCTTGTTGACATCAATTACTTCGCAAAGCCCCTTGCATATTCAATCCAGTATTAACTAGCCTGAAGGTAGAGAGGGTTCATGTAAGCGGACGGATAGCATTAGACCGAGATGCATGGTCAAGCCCAACATCGAGAAGAGGCTTCGTCTCCGACTTCCAATTTGCCAAATCATGTCATACATAGGATGGACATTTCATCGCCTAGACTCCTTTGGTCATCTTCACCGCGCGGCATACTCGTTCTAACGGAAGTAAGAGGAGGCCAGGGAGAGTAGACTACGTGTGTAGTGACTTCACAAACCAGTCGATTGAGAATGCAATAAGCTCCAAATGGAAAGAAAGGAGACTCGAGTCCGATATCCTCAGCAACCAAGACTTATATCAGTCCAGTACCAGAAGAGCCCCTTCCATAAGAGCAATCATAATGATACAGTCACACAGACCAGACACACACAGGAACCCAAACATGTGTTAGAAGATAAGATGAACAGTGTTGATTGAATCGGCCAACACCACATCCAATTGACCCTATGTACAATTTCGCTGGACAGTCTCCAGGCGGGCAGTCGTCATCTAATTTGTCGTATGTGGTTTTCCTACCCTTTCTATATGCAAAGCCTTGCAAAGTTCCCCAATAATAAAAAGCAGAAGTGAGAAATATAAATCGCCAGTCGTCATGACCCTCAGAGTACGCCTTATGAAGCGGGAAAGCTGAAAATGTGCAATAAATGACAAATCCGGTGCACGCTGTGAGTTAATGCAATGCCAGAAAAGACCAAGCTCAAAGAGCGGCCGTCACCGTGGTAGTACCAGGTGTAGAGCCTCAAACATCTCTGTCGGATGGAGATATTTACGCCTAAGGGCGCATACCCCATTGAGGCTTCAGCTGGTCTTGCATCGAGGCTTGTGAAAAGACAGTGTCGCCTGGGAGTCGGCTGACACGTCCAGCTCCATTGCGGATTGCTCCTAGTTGAGCGGCCGAAATACCGCTTCGGTTACTCTTGATGCTTCCCGAATCGCTCATGGTGTCGGCATCCTTGAACTTCTTGGGGGCGCAAAGTCAAGAGCCGTGAAAGTACCCGACTTGCGGAGCAGGTGACTATGATTATGTTAGCGGCGTTGTTCAAATTCATTTCCTGATCAAATAGGACTCACGGGCTGGGGAGAGCGGCCAACTCATCAAAGGCTGACACGACAGGTGTGGCAGCTGGTACGGCTGGAGAGTAAGGTCGCCTCTCACCGAAGGGGCTCTGGGCTCGGCCGGCAGCGGTGTCTCTGATAGAATCGGGAGGGGCAAAGTCAATGGCATTCATGAGGGCAAACGAGTCGTCCTTCAGCTTCGAGGGCGTAGGGAGTGTGGTGAGGGCGGCAGGTGGAGGGAGCTTCTTCTTGGGCTGTTGGCGCAGTCTCGCCGAGGCAGACGAGTCAGGTCGAGGTCCGAAAGCAGATCCAGCACGAGGGCGGCCTCGGGGCGCACCCGGCATGCTCATGCCTCCCAGAGAGCCTTGGGGTCCGTGGGGTCCACGAGGTCCACGAGGTCCAGGTCCACCGGGTCCGGGTCGTCGACCGGTAGGAGGGGGTGTCATCGCACGACGAGTAACGGGCTCGGCATATGGCATCACGAAGGCGTTGGTCTCGGGGTCGAAATAGGCGGCCGCTTCGCCGAGGTAACCTTGGTCGTAGTCCTCGTAGTACTGGGCAGGGGGGCTGGCATAGGTGGTGGAGCTTCCTTGCTGTCATCGAAGTACTCCTTGTAGAAGGATCGGATACGGTTGGCGCGGTACTCGGGGTCTTCAGACTCTGTAACCTCATCTGGGGGAAGAGGACGGAATCCGACTGACAGTCTCTTATTCTCCTGGTGGGGAACTCCTAGACCTTGGGGCTTTGGCTGCTGGAACTGGGCAGGGACATCCTCCACATAAGAGGTTCGATCAACAGCGCGGCTCAGCTCCACGTAGTCGTCCAGGTACTGCGAGGTTCGAATCTCGGGCTGGTACGCGGTAAACTTGGAATTGTCGGCTCCACGGTCCTGGGTAGGGAGGGGGCAGAAAGAGGTGCGTCCTGGGCCGGGGAAACAGGAGGCTTGGGAAGATGGAAGTTCAGGCCGAGTCCAGCAGCAGTGGACTCGCGGCCACGGTGGGGAGGCAGAGGGAACCCATCAGCAACAGGGGTGCCAGAGGTGCTGTTGCTAGCTTCGGAGAGGGGAGGCAGCTCGAACTGAGGGCTCTTAGACCGAGCAAGAGGCGGCTGCTTGACATCGTCGTGCTTCTCATCAAAGTCAGAGACGGTACCAATCTCGGGGACAATGGCCTTGGGCTGGAAGGTATCCTTCTCTGAGCGGGCGGGAGAAGAAATCTTGTGGGCGGGTTCGGGCATGGCAGGGACATTGAAGGGGTTGATCTTGTTATCGTCCGGAGTAGTGGGAGACTTGGGCAGGGAGTTGGTTCGAGGAGGAGGCATCCTGTTGTGGATGGATGACATGCGCGTGCCGCTCGACTTGGTATACAGTGAGGACGACTCCTTGCTGTAAGGAACGGATCGCATAGAGCCAGTCTCGCTGCCAGTGTAGTTGGTGACTTGCTGGTAGGGATCCTGGTGGTCGTTGCCGAGAGAGCGAGCGAGAGAGTGAAGCGACTCGCGAGACTGCTGAAGACCGGGAGGGAGGAGGTACGGGGAAGATAGGTTCATGTCCATGGAGAGCTGGCTTTGCTTGTGATGTGCACCTTTCTCACCACCGAAAATACTCTTGCGATTCGATTTCTTGACAGCGGGATCGTCCAGGCCGAAATCTAAGCTCTTGTGAGGATCTTGGATGTCCTCTAATCTCTGCTTCTTCAAGCTTCTACGGTGAAGGTAAAAAAGCAAGGCTGAGAGTAGCACAACGGGAACGCTGTAGGCAAGGTCAGTATTCGGTCATTCACGATGACGGACTCCAGAAACCCGTGAAGGGGGATTTCTCTGTACTTACACGACCAAAACAACAATGAGGGCAGTGTTGGAGCCAACAGGCTTCTCACAAGTGTTGGAATTGGGAGATTCCTTGCACTTGTCATCGCTTGATCGGCTGAAGATTCGGGTCACAACATTGACGGTGGCTGTGGCCAAATGGGAAGACGACGCAGGAACATCTTGATGGAGATTGACGCGGGGCTGCAGGCGATAGCCCACATTGGCGTGAGTGAGCTCCATTGTGAGCAAATGTGTTGTGTTGAAATGCCTAGGTCTGACAACGTAATGCTGCAGATCAGGCAGAGGATAACGACCGACGATGTTGATCCACGAAACGGTGTTCCAGGGTTTTGTTGATATAAAAAAAGTAAGGCTTTTTGTTTCTCGAATTAAATCCAAACGACAGCAGTCATGACCATTAAGATTTACGAATTGCTGGAGTGATCGACAGGGCGAGGCGTTGGGCGTCGGGCTTGTGGTAGGGTGACGTTGTGGTCGATCGATGTGGTTGGTCTATTATTTGTTTCGTCGCAGAGTCTCTGAAAGCGGCAGAAAACAGGAGCAAATCGAGGGTGGAAATGCCAGAGTCTCTGAAAGCAGCAGAAAGCAGGAGCAAATCGAGGGTGAAACTGCCAAAACGGAAAAAACAAAGACAATAAGCCAGCGAGCGGTAAAGCCAGATTATTTGGCAGCGAGGTTGTGTAAAGAGTGACAACGGTTCTTCGAGGGTTGGGCGAGTGCGAGTGCGAGTGCGGCAAAGGAGTACGCGAACCTAGCGAATGGAATGAACGACGGACGGGAGAGCTTGTCAACAACAAGCGGGAGGATCCCAAAATTAAGGCAGAACAATAAAAGAATGACGAGCCCGCTGGCAGGCAGAGTGGAAGGGGGACGAAGGGACGGAGGGGGAGGCCGTCTTCTTCGTCGTGGTCGGTCGACAGCTGGAGGTAAAGAAAGAGAGACGAACTGACGATGGAGGAGAGAGTCGTAGGAAAGGACCAAGCAGAGGGAAGAGAAGAGGAGACGAAATGGGATGGATTGGCGGAGCATGTATGGAGCGCCGAGGATGGAGGAGGCATGGGAGTACAGGAGTACCGGCCAACAGGTACCTTCAAGGAGGATTCACAGCAGGACGGTACCTGAGCCACACTGTCGAGGCACCCGATCACACGCCAGGAACGACGGATGGACGACAAGCAGGGACGAGCCGGCGCGCGGCCCAGGCCCCTCCAGCCCACCCCAGCACCCCCCAGGGGCCCCCCAGCGGCTACCCCCCCGTGGTATGGAGCGAGCCTGTGCACTTGAGGCGAGGGGGGCTTACAGTGGGCTACGCCTACTGTCAGGTACCCGTCCTCACCTCGCCCACCGCAGCCCAGTCGCCACCAGGGCTCGTCCAGCACCTACCTGCCCAGTGCGTAATGAGCTGGGTGCCCTCCATGAAGGAAGAAGGTGTGCAGCCCCAAACTCCCGCCCGCCCTCTACGCTGCAGTGGTCCAGAGTCCTCCATCTCCGGTCTTGGTCTTGGGCCTTGGGTCCTGTCTTGCCTTCCTCTGCCCCCTAGTAAACAAACTTCTAAAATTGGACAACTGGCCCTCTCTCGCTGGTTGCCCTGCAGGAAGATCCAACCAGAACAGAATGACAATGTGAATCAAAGACAGGCCCCCTTCGCCTCTCCGCTCCTGTCCTGTCCTGTCCTATCCTATCCTATCCTATCCTGTCCTGTCCTGTCCTGTCCTCTCCGTCCCAGCCTGCCTTGGCTCGGCTCGCCATCCAGTCATCAGCCAAACTGACGGCCAACGGCGATAACATCGTCGCCACCCCTGAACAAGCCGTCGATGGATACAGTTGAGCCATCCCCGTCAGTGGACTTCATCCGGGCCGCCATTGGACGATTAGCGTTCGGTGCGCTACTCAAGAGAGATTGGGATGTGGGTCCCTCCTCTTCGGGGCTTGGATCCTTGGAAGGGTGCGTGGAACCTGGGCCGGGCCTAAATGTGTGTTCTTCTTGCAAAAGGGGGGAGGGGGGAGTGAGGAGATTGGGCGAAAGGGGGCTGTTACCCACATTCAAACCGCCGTGATGTGGGCAATCCACCACTCGCCAAACTTGGGAACCCTGCAAATGCGCTGCAAGAACAGGAGACGTGGAAAAAGAGAGACAAGGCCACAGGCGTTGGCGACAGGATGAGACGCCCGCGGCTGCCCGAACCAAGGAATCGAGAAATCAAAGGGATCAACGGGCGGGCAAGCCTGATTGCCTGTGTCGTTATGGGCGCGAGCAAGTCCGTGTGAACGAGGGCATGCGAATGAGGCCTCAAGCAAATCTAATGCCAAATGTCACTGGTAATGCGACCGCACGCACGCACGCCCGTCCATCCACGTAATAAGGCAGGCTCCGTCTCTTGATGTTGCGTTCGGATTCGGTATTTGCAGTGGCCAGATCCAGCGAGAAAAAGAAAGGAAACAACGGCAATTGACAGACGATGCTGTGCCCGTCCTAATTTCCAAAGAATCCAGAAATACTCAGTAGCGCATCTATCTCCGCAAGTTCCGCTGATTCACCACCTCGAAGGCTTCGTCATGAGAGCAGTTTGCTGCAAGTGAGCGGCTGCATGGCGTGCCTTGCATAGGCAGGTTGTGAACGAACGGCGGACTCCCGTTCGCCACGTCAGTACAAATTAAGCAAGCCTCACTCGTCACGGTCTTGCACGGGAACAGGAAAAGAAAAGCAAGCTTGCATTTCTTCATTTTGCACAAAAAGGAACATCCAATCCAAGTCGCGATCCACTCGTCGAAAATTCAGGCACAAGGTACGGCACGCACGCACGAGACTAGCTAGCCATAGACGGCCACTGGGGCGATGGAATGGGCTCGGGGCTCAGATGGATCCTATGGGGCATCGAGGGGGGGGCGTTCAAATGGGTGTCTAATAGGGGCTTAGGGGGACCTTTTGGGGGGGCGTGGCGCCGCTGTAAAGGGGAAGCCAACCCGCGAGTGGCGTCCCCGAAGCCCCCAAAGGGGTCCCGTTGGCTTGCTGGGGCTTGATGCAGGTACGCGGGCACCGTCATTCGTACATACGTTGTTTTGTGCTGGAGAGCAAACTTAGGGATTGATTTGCTAATAATGCTTATGACGATGTCCGGATATAGCTCAGTGTCTCTCTTTTCTGCCTATCCATCTGTCTCCAAGCTTGTTATTGTCTTATGTGTGTCGGTGCCCGTCCAACACCGTGTTATGATTGTGTCCGCGGTGGAATCGCTGACAGCCCCCGTTGAGTCCATCTCGATGCACTCTCAGTCGCCTCGCCTCTTTTTTTATGTTTTATCGCTCTTAGATCGTTGCTCGTTGGTTTTCGGCTATCACAATGTGATTGGCACATTCCAGGCTAATGCAGCGGCATTATGTGCGCAGCCTTGCATACTGTCGGAGTCTAATAAAGTCTGGTGGGAGTCCAACCCCGTCACCAACCTACTTTATCTGGTGCCCCCTGGCCCTAGTCCCAAAAGAGGCCAGGCCCTTTTGCGCACAGCCTCTCTCTCCGATGGACCGGTTTGATTTTTAGCTTGGTGGCTGCTCTATTTTTTGTGATCTCGAGCCAAGCAGGCTCAAGCTACCGCATGTTGCGTACGTAGGTGTTTTTCAAAACATCGGATATCGGTGCGTGCAAGGCCCCGACCCTCATGGATGCTCAGCTGGGAACTGCGCAGGAGCTCCATCTCATCGTCAGTTTGTGGACTCTGCGAGTCCCAAGTTTATTCTGGAACACGTCGACTGAGGAGCAAGCTATCCGCGTCGGGCTCATTGACTGGCTGGTCTGTGTTTGCAGGGAGAGGGATTAAAACAGGCATCCCAGCTCGGTGAGCTGGCCCTCATAGGGCATAGGGACAATGCAGTCTGTAATTATCCTTCACAATCCATCGTCCATGTCCATGTGGGTTGGGTGTCCCTGCGCGCGCAAGTGCGCTGTGCTGTTCACCACGGAAGTGGGTTTTTCGCTCCGGATGTACGCAATCCTCGGTGGAGATGCTGGGGTCGGTGGATGGTGGATGGAGGAGACGGGAGGGGGCCTACCAGCTGCATTTCGGCTCTCCTCTTTTCATCTCTTGGGCGGCGAATCCAGCTCCGGCCCCAAGATTGCAGGGACGCCGGCCTTGGAAAATTGCCAACATGGGATAGCAGCCTCATCTTCATTGCTTCTGTGTGCGTACGTGTAATGGCAGAGCAGTGCGCAGCACAGCGAGCGCCGCTACATAGCTTCGTATGGGCCGGGGAGAACACGCGGAACGCCGTACCCACCCTTCTCCCGTGACTCTCCAGCCATCTTGTCACTTGGTGCCGGACGCACATCATCTCTCTTGGCCAGGTTCGTCCGGTCTTGGTATTGCCCAGTGTTTGATACATATTGACAATCCCCTCCCAAACACACCCACTCCTTGGTTCGGTATCACCGCCCTGGTCCACACTACATAGTATGAAGGCCCGTCATCCATCTCGGTCGACGTGCAGGACATGCATCTTGTTTCCCAAATCCTGTTTGTTGTGGCCTGAAAGCCCGCGATGCCGCATCTGCCCATGGCCCGTACCACCGTGGCTTGATATACCTTACCCAGTCACCTTATAGTTGTAATATTCTCTCAGATAGGCAGTTACGTACGCCGTTAATGCTGCTACTGCATCTCTCTACGTAGTATGCCGTGCTTCCGCCGAAGCACAGTCCCGTTTCTATCACCATGTAGCCATAGCCATCCGGACCCATGTCATACCACCAACCACGACCAACAATATTCAACGGCATCTCAACTGCAAATGCCTCAATTCACTGCCCCCGGGATCCTTGCGTGAGCCCCCCGTAGTGAAACCATCACCGCTTTCTCAGGACGCAGTTCTTCCTTCGTAGTCGGAAGTTTCACCTCCTCCAGGGTGGGCGACCAACCCCTCTAATCCTCTAATCCCCAGGCTCTTGGATGCAGATTAAGAGGGGGGAAGCCAAGGCGCCGCCCTGGCCATGTCCGGCGTCTCATATTTCATTCACCGGGGCTTGTCTGCTACCTTGTAAAACTCGGGGCGTATTCAAGAAGCCATCCCTTCTCGATCTTGGTTATATCCCGAATGAAGATCTTGCTGCTGGTCTCCATAACCTCGTGAAAGATGACCCAGTCTGCCTTGCGGTTGAACATGAGGGAGCTTGGGTGCGCATAGAGCACCGTCCCGCCCTCGACATTACGGAATGTTCCATCTGGCTGCATCCTAGCAGCGTGAGCAAAGTAGCCCGACGTCAAGCACCGTTGGATCTGTTCCGCCTTTTTAGCGTTGTCCGTCGAGGACGTCTGGCCCGCCAAGGTCTCATCCACACTGATGCTGAACCGCTCGAGGTATCTCTTCAACTGCGCTCTGATGCTGACTGCCTTTGTCATTGACTTGTAGTTGAGGTTGTTTTCGTGGCAGAACTTCGCCTCCTTCTTCCCGTTTGTGACAAATGCCTGGTATGCATTCAGGAGGGTCAAGTGGTCTCCTTCTTCCACCGCAAACTTTCTTCGAGATGTCTCCATCTTCTTTCTCTCTCCATCATGGTGAAACCACACACTTCCCCCGAGCGTCGTCATCGCCGCGATCGTCAAGATCTCACTGAGACATCCAAACGACTGTGCTGACAACAGCGTCTTGGCCATCATAGGTTCCACTGCCAACTCGGCCATCCTCGATCCAAGTGGCCGCGTGAGCTTCGCATATTCATCCAGAGCTCCCAAGGCATAGAGTAGTTCCAGTGCTTTGGACATCAACCCGGCAGGCGGGGGGCTCAGAAAGTCGAATCGAACAACGTTGTCAATACCAAGGGCTTTAAGTTGCAGGATTACAGGAGCGAGGTTTGACCTCTGAAGTTCCGGGATGTTTGCCTCAGGTAACGCCTGATAACTTTGTTCAGTGTATAGCCTGAAACACTTTCCTGGCCGTGTTCGACCTGCTCGACCTGCACGTTGTGAAGCTGCAGCTTTGGAGATGGGTGTGGCCGTTAGTGACTCGATGCCTGTCCTCGGGTTGTAGGCCCGCAGCTTAACGAATCCACTGTCGACAACGTATACGATGCCGTCGATAGTCACTGAGGCTTCGGCGATGTTTGTAGAAAAATACTACCTTTCTGGTGCCCTCGGGTGTTTTGTCAAATACGTACATCTGCTGTTCACTTGATAGTCCAGCATACAGCGGGAGCGGCAGTAACGGTCCGTATCTCGGGTCAAAATTGGCCATCCGCTCTGCAACAGCCTCGAGTGCATTGTCTATTTCCTCACGACCGGTCAGGAATACCAGTATGTCTCCTTGACCCTCTTGTGTGTGGATGTCGAAGACAACATTGATGGCTTTTTCCACGTAATCTTCTGCCGACGATTCCAGATAGAGTGTATCTATCGGATATGTCCTGCCCTCAAGACTAACAACGGTCCCTATTTGCTCGTTCGGGTCGCTGTTATCCTTGATGGCTTGATCCCCGCCAGTGTTGTTGAAGAAATCTAAGAACTCCTTGGCTTGGAGAGTGGCGCTACTGACGATGATTCGAAGATCGGGACGTTTCCGGCGGATCTTCTTCAGTAGTCCCAGCAAAATGTCTGTGCTGATGGATCTTTCATGGGCCTCGTCGACCATGATGACGGAGTACCGTGTCAGTAGAGGGTCGACGAGGGCTTCTCGAATTAGGAGTCCATCGGTGAGAAACTTGATTTTCGTAGCAGCGGAGGTGACATCCTCAAATCGAATCGAGTATCCCACCTCCTTGCCAACTTCGCATCCAACCTCTTCAGCCACCCGAAGAGCAACGGTGGTGGCTGCAACGCGTCGGGGCTAGGGAGCTGTTGTTAGTCCATGCGTTGTAGATGTCTCAGGGTAGACGCGTACCTGGGTAACGCCGATGATTTTTCCATCTGAGCACCAGCCTGCACGCTCTAGGAACTGTGGGATCTGGGTTGTCTTGCCGGATCCAGTTTGACCAATGACAATCGTAACGGGATACGTCTCGATGATATATAATAAACTTTCCCGATACTTGGCGATTGGGAGCAGAGCAGCGGGTTTGTGAAGAGCTGGGATGAAGGAGGAGTCCAGATCTAAGTCTGCCATCTTGGAGTTGAGATGAAACGCTGACCGCTACGCCCACCAAGAGGAAATAACCACGGGAATCAGGTGCCTGCTCAACAAATACAATGTATAGACAGAGGAGACAACTGCGTAGCCCCTCCCGTTCCCCTCGGAAGCAGTCTCAGCGTTTGTACGAGTGCTTGCTGGTTGTTCCCTTCCAGGCTCAATGTTGAGAATTAGAATAGCTACCCTAGACACACACTACTGAGACGTGGAGACCCTGCTCGCATGACGAATCCAAGCAGCAGTGGCCAGTAAGCGGGAACCTTCAGGCAGTGCTGTGGCGAATTGCAGAGACTGTGGCTTGGGGAGCTCTGTTGGGTGGGGCACGTCATCAAGTGTCGTGGCCCAGCCGACCCCTCGCGCCTCATTGCCTTATTATCACGGGTTAGCCAGGCTGAAGCGAAATCTACCAATTTCCCTTGGTCCTCATCCCTCGGCACGATTGCAACTGAGCCGGATCTCGAGTTGATCATTTTACGAGCCCTGATCCTACAACAATCGGCGCCTTCTCGAGAGTAATTCAGCTTGCCCAACATGTCGGCCCCTACGGAGACGGTATGTTACAAGAGTCTAGATAGGGATAATGGGAACTTGATGCGGCGCAGAACTAGGTGACTGACAACTCCACTCCGATGCAGAACAAGACCACGACGGAGAGCGGCGCTGAGTCGCCAACCACCGTCCGACCACTCGATATGGACGACGACGATGTTCAGGAGACAAGCCTCCTGGCAGAGGATACTACTACGACCAACACTCCAGCAGCGACCACCGCGAATGCTGCACCTTCTGCAGCCGAAGCCCCCCACCCAAGCCTCCACGTCCGCTCACAGAGGCGCAAAAGAACGAGTTGATCCTGAAGGAGGCCTTCCCGACCGTCGATACCAACGTTGTCAAGGCTGTCCTCAGGGCGAGCGGTGGCCGTGTGGAGCCCGCATTCAACGCCCTGCTTGGTATGCGACCCCTTATCCCATTTGGTTCGCGAGATTGGGCGCGAGCTGACTTGTCTACAGAGATGACCGACCCAGATGCCGCCAAGAACGAGCCTGAGGATGATGTTCCACCTTCTCAGCCCCCTCGACCTCAGCAGCGAACCGAGATGTCTCAAATGGAGGCGGATGAGCTTTATGCGCGCCAGCTTGCAGAGCACTACGATAATGTTGGCGCATACGAGGGCCGAACTGCCAACCGAAATTTCAACGGCGGACGAACTAGGCAGCAGGTCTGGGACGACGAAGACCACGAGAACGACCGCAATTTCATCGACGATGACCTTCCCATCATCCGTGAGAACCTGCGCAAGGGCTTCTTAGAGACCCAGACCAAGGTCAATGGATGGATCAACAACTTGAAGAAGAAGATTGAAGAGAACTTTGATGAGAGCGAGGAGCACGCACAGCGACAGGGCGAGCCCTTCCGCCGCCCTGGAGAGCCAAGCCGACGAAGTGGAGATTACGATCGATATGATGCAGACCCGGAGGTGTTGAGCGACGACTTTGCTGGTATGAAGTTCGCCGCAGACGGAAGTAAGTGTTACCGAGTGATGTGCTCAGAGGTCGATATTGATAGTGCAATAGCTCCCATCAACAGCCGCCCCATGGCCAATACTGGCATGTACAAGCCTCCGCCCCCCTCGTCTTCACCCAGGCCCAGCAGCAACGGACGACGAGTCGGATTCAAGGAGGAAACTGAGGAGATAAATATGTACGAGTCGTCGCCCCGAGTACCACCTAAGGATACAGTACCTGGAAGCGGCTCCAAGGCGAGCAAGTGGCAGCCTTTGTCGGCTGTCGAGCCCAGCCCCATTACAGACAATGATCCGTTCAGCTTGGGCGATAGTGAGGATGAGAAGGAAACGAAGGAAAAACCCAAGGATACCAAGACTGAGGATAGCGAGCGTTTGAAGAAGGCGGCCGCAGAGGCCATGGCTGATAGCATAGTTGAGTCGGCAGAGACCTCAAAGAAGAACTAAGTTTGTCGCGACTCACAAGTGAGGGGCATATCGTGGGCAACTGGGATTGATTCTGAATTAAGACAACAGAAGGACAAGAAGGATAGCAAGATGAGCCTGGGAAGGAGGCAGAGAATGCCATTTCGTTCGCAACCGGTCGGCAGACTTGCTGGAGCAATCGGTGGTTCTTTGATGGGTAGTCTGACATGTTCTGATAGCATAGTGTAGCAGCAGCCTTGACATTCACTTGGGTTCCCAATCGTGGCTTGACCCTGCATTCTCCCCTCCCCCGGACCGTTGGGAAAGGCTGAAAGGCTGAGAGAAGCCCGAACTGGCTGGATCTGGGATTGGATGGGATGGCTGAGGGGTTGACGGTGAGAGATCGATGCAGGTGAAGTTGGCCGGTTTGGCCTGCCTAATCTAAATTGAGCGGCCTTGGCCTTGGCTTTACTAGTTAGGAGCAAGGACACAAGTAAAAAAAAGACGCCGATTCAAGTCCGAGGGCGAGGCCGCATTTCTGAACAGGAGTTGGAACCTGGTCGAGTCGAGTTGAGCAACGGATAAATGACTTCGTAGCAGAATTACGTACACGCCGCATTGAGAGGCGGACATTTGACAGCGAAACGCGGGTGGCTCCATTTGCAGGACTCGACAATGACGTTCCCGGGACTTTCTCGCATGAGCCAAGGCAGGTCATTGGGGCTAGTATCGGCGGACTGTCGTTGACGGCTGGCTTGGGTGACTAGTCGCTGGACCGAGACGTGGCCCAGGTTGAGATGCGGGTGCCCGGGCAGAGTGAGGGATGGGGATGGCACATGGCTCATGGCACATGGTACGGTAGCACCGTAGCATCAACAGGAGCAGCGTAGGGCATCATCGAGGCGCGAAGAGCGGCCTTTGACGGTGTTTGTTCCTCTGAACCTTCCCTGTCTAAGTAGGTAGTGAGCTGTTTGGATGAGGCCCTGTGGGTTTTTTCCCTCTTCTTCTTTTTAGGCGCTGTGCTGGATTGCCGTAACCCAGCCGACTGTCACACAAGCACAAGGCTCCAGCAGCTCTGGGGCCAGCTACGGCACCAACCTGGCTCATGTGCTGGCCCTGGGGCCATGCATTTGCATTTGTCGGAGCGGAAGATGGAGAGTCGTTTCCCCGGCTGTTTGCCTGTCGCTTGAGCACGGGGGCAGATGGAACACGGCCATTGGCCCTGAGGTCAACGGCTGGGCAATGCACAGAAGCTGGCGCGAACGGGTCCAGATTAGCGGATGCTTATTCCAATGACTAGGAGGTCGACGGTCTGATGGCGCTCTATCGTGAACAGGTGGGAAAGTTTCCATCTCCGGTTAGGCCTCTACCAAACGGAGCCTACCGAGGAGACGCCTCGACTCCCAATGGGCCCCGCCGCTTGGGACAACGGACGGCCGGCGGAAGCATCGACGACGCCCTGCTGGAGGGTGTTGGAATCGGAGAAGGCGCCATGTGGGATGGCTCGAGGAGCCGCAGCCATGTTCGGTCACCGTCTCTAGACCGACGAGACATGGCCAAGGCTTGGTAAGACAGGAATATCTGCGCAAGAACGGAAGGCAATGCGCGAGAAAGAAAGAAAGCTCAGCATCAGGGCTCGTTGGAAATTTTACGAGGTTGACAGTACGCCCCGCCTGATAGTAATCGAGTCACCTCCGGCTTTTCTCTCTCTTTTTGGCCTCCCCGTCTATCTCGTCTGAGAGGACTCGCGCGGGTTCTGAGGTAGATAGATAATAGAGGTTCGCCGAAGCGCGGATTCGCATGTGGAGGGGCAGACAGACTTGTTCCATTTCTAGATCCAAACCGTCTCTCAGTTAGAACTCCCGCTCACTCATTCTCACTGACTCGGGCCCAAGCCAAAACTCTTTTTTCCCTCCTTCCTTTCCTTCCCACTCTTATTCCCACCACCAAACAATTTTTTGGGCGTCCTCTGCGTTGCCGTGGAGCGTAGCGTGAGAGTAGCGCTGCTTTCGAGAGGTCCCGAGGCGAGTCGTTGTGCCGCCTGCACCGCCGCTTTTTTTTTTTTTTTCCTTAAGTGAGGTGAGAGCGTTTCGTACCTACCACCGTCGTCGCTAGTCCCACGTCACCGCAGGGCCTCACCACTCACTCAACTTGTCACTCGTCCCGCCTCTGCGGCTCACCACTTCACCTTTTCCCCTGAACGTTCGTTCCTAACACCGCGACGACTCAAAGAGGAGGTTTATCTTTGGACGCATTATTTCTGCGACGCAACTGCAAGTGTGCTGCTAAAACCACCGATATCCTGTTTGGTTGGTTGTGGCCTGTCCCGACCTGTCAGTGAGTTGCCTCGGTCTTGTTATTGCTCCCTACTTCCCCAATATCCCCGTTTCGCTTCACCCCTCCATAGAGCTCTACACGCCCTAGCTGTTCCATTTTGCCCCCATCCCGATCCCCCTCCCAACACCATCCCGCACAGTTCACGCGCGGGAAGCGGCTTTCAGCGCCTCACGCCCTCACGCCCGCCGGGGCTGGACCCCCCCCAAGAGGTGTGCTGAACGCCCCCACGTGCCCTGTGGGAGTCGGCCTCGCACGCTGCTGGCTTTTGGGTTGGGGTCGGGTGACGAACCAAAGGCGAGGCGTATCGTGTCACTCCTACATGAGCGAGTTCTGGTTCGGCAGAGGCAGAGAGAGAAAAAAAAAAGAAAAGGGAAACCGTTGATTCTGGCATAGAAACGTGTGTATTGCAGTGTGTGAGAGCAATACGGCCATTCTCCGAAGCCTCGTCCACTCAGTCACTTCCTTTTACTTCCCATTACACTACATACACCCACTCGAGCTGCTTCACACTCCACCTCACTTCACTACACTTGCCCCTCAACGCGATTTGGTGTCCCTCTTCAACTGAGCTGATCCTGACCTGGCCAACAAAGTCCCGAGGCATTGATTTGCTCCTCCGTCATTGTCCTAGATTCTGTCTTGTCGCCGGTTTCTACGTATGTACAGAGAAGAGGTGCCTTACAACCTGACTTACCTTGTCTTGTCTTGCCTTGCCTTACCTTGCTCTCTCCTCTCGTTTCGTTTCGTTGCTTGCTTGCTTGCTGGCTGCACACGACACCAGACACACAGCACAAGCTCGGCTCACACTGACACATCTCGCATAATCCAGCCACACCAGGAGCTTGCCTTACTCAACGGATAACCTGGCAGCCAGCCCTCTGGCTCATCTTATTCACTCGCTCATACACTCGCTCGCTCCTCCTCGCTCCTCACTTGGACGCCAGGGGCTGCTCAAGGGCGTCCACGCCGCAACATGTAAGCTCGTCCTTTCTATTTTCCCATTTGTCGTGTTTGTGCCCTTGGTAAAAGCCATGGGCCGCCAAGCCGAAGCCTACATCAACATCAAATTCGACTTTGAGTTGTTGGCTTCGTGTGTGCTTGTGAGATTTTGCTTACTGACACCCGCTGCTCGCTCCTCTCTCTAGGAAGTTCGGCAAGCAGATTCAAAAGCGCCAGCTTGAGGTCCCCGAGTATGCTGCTAGCTTTGTAAACTATAAGGCTCTCAAAAAGGTAAGTTTATGTCGCTCTCCCGAGCTGTTGTTGCCCGTTATTTTCTGCCCGTCCCCCGTTCCCGTCCCCAGCCCCGAGTCCTTGCTCCCGTCTGTCTCCGCTGTCATCTCCCACACGATCCATTCACACAGACTATTTCCGAACTGCTCAAGTTTTCCACACTCCATCATCCTTTAACCCTCCCATTCCTTCTTCCACCCCTCCTCGTCATCCTCAATCCTTCCCTGCCAGACTCTACCCTGTTCTGCCCGTGCCCAGCCTTGCCGTTCCCTGCTTTGCCCCGGCCATCCCGTTTGTGCTCCAGTTGCAGATCCCCTGTGGTCCAATGTGCGACGGGGCTTGCCAAAAGCAAATGTGCTTCTCCATTCGTTCTGCATCCCCGGGCACGTTTCTTCACCCTCGAACCGCACGCGACTACTCAGCCGCCCGCGGCATCTAACCCTCAAGTCGCCTGCCACTGACAACCTGCCATGTAGCTCATCAAGAAGCTCTCTGCAACACCGACCCTCTCTACTCAGAATGACGCCCTGCGCTCGGCCACTCCCGTCGACTCCCAAGCCGCACTTCAGGCCAACAAGGCGACTTTCTTCTTCCAGCTGGTAAGATCCTTCATCCTAGTTCATCGTCGTCATGAATATCCCCGTAGGATTGCTGACAGAGACTCAGGAACGAGAACTAGATAAGGTCAATGTGTTTTACCTGCAGAAGGAAGCCGAGGTTTGTTGAGTTCCCCTATTGCGTGTCGCGTGCCACCCATCCTGGCCGACTCTCTAACGCCGCACAGCTCAAAATCCGCCTCAAGACACTCCTAGATAAAAAGAAAGTCTTGCAGACCCGGCAAGGAATCTCCCGACGTTCCGCAAAATTCACCACCCTCGAGGAAGGCTTCCAACAATTCGCTTCCGACCTCAATAAGCTTCAACAATTCGTCGAAATCAACGGCACTGCATTCTCTAAGATCCTGAAGAAATGGGACAAGACCTCAAAATCAAAGACCAAGGAGCTTTACCTCTCTAGAGCCGTCGAGGTTCAACCATTTTTCAATGCTACAGTCATAAGCGAACTGTCTGACCAGGCCACCACCAGCTTGCAAGAGCTGGGCGCCTGGTCAGATGGAATCCAGGTTAATTTCCAGTCTGGACATGTGGTGACAACGCAGCATTTCGTCGGGACGGATGAAGGGGATGCGGACACCTTCTTGTTGGACACAGTCATCACAGGAAACCTCGAGTCTTTACGAGATTTGCTTACCAGGATGCAATCTGCGAACCAGTCCAATGGCGAGGGCGACAGCTCATTGATGGAGAGGATAACACGGACTTTCCTGGCTGCCATTTCGGAGGCACCCCAAGAATCTCTTAGAGTTCTTCTCGAAACCAACCTCGTCGATCTTCACTCCTACGATGATATCAATGAGCGAAATTGCTTGCACCAGGCTGCGATCTACGGCAAGCCCTATGTCCTGGAATGGGGACTAAATCCAGAGCGCCCCGTGGCTGTGGATCGAACGGATGTTTACGGCCGTATGCCTATTCATTATGCTAGTTTGCACGGAAGGCTAGATATGCTCCGGATGTTGTTGAGCGGTAAGTTGTCTAGAAATTTTCAAACTTGGCCCTGCGCGACTGGTACTGACTTTCCACCGATAGCCGACACTAGCACCGTTGATGCCATTGACCACGATAACTTCTCCCCCTTAATCCACTCCATCATTCACGGGCGCCTCGACTGCATCGAATTTCTCCTCGGCAACAACGCTCGCATAGACCCAGTATCCGAAAAGGACCATGTCCTCCACGTTCCCCTGAATCTTGCCTGCGAGCACGGCTCCGTGGCTGTTGTCGAACTATTGCTGAAAGCTGGCGCCAGAATTCTACCAGACGCTGAGGGCTTGTACCCCCAGCATCTGGTGGCGAGAGCAGGCCAGGCGTCGGAGTTGCTCCTATTGTTGAGGGAGTATGGGGCGGACCTAGACCAGATCGACAAGCTTTATGGGTGGACTCCCTTGGTCCACGCGGCGAGTGAAGGAAATGTCGATTGTCTCCAGGCACTACTCAAGGTTGGAGCGGATGCAAATATCATGGACGAAAAGGACTTCCCAGCCATGTACTATGCTGCCTGGGAGGGTCACCTGGCTTGTATGAAGCTCCTTACGCCGTTTAACACCCGACCTCGAGCGAGCCCCTTTATGGTGCAGCCTGCCCTAGGTCCTATGGATAGCAGCTCTGCTCCTCTTCCGATGTCACTCGACCCCGATGCGATCCCCGAACTCGAACTGCCGCCGCCCATCATCCCCCTTCGAAGATACGGCCACAATTTCCTCGATACTAAGACGGTCATCCAAATCAGCTTTGGAGATACGGAAGACCAACCTCTCGTCTTCTTCCAGGACGGCAAATATCCCGCCGCACGACTTACAATTTCTTCCAAGGTCTCAGACCTCATTCCCAAGAACATCATTTTGCCATTCCAAGAAGATACCCGAATTGTTTCGTTCCAGGTGGATAGCCTGGAGAACTTCAGCCTTGACCTGGATGTGTTCCCCACCTACGGCGCCAAAGTGATTGCTAAGACGGTCGTCCTTTCCACTACATTCAAGAACTTGATGGGTAGTTCAATGTGCTGCCTGCCTCTGTTTGATCCTCGCCTTCGAGCCATCGGTCAGATCAGCTTCAAGGTGCAAGTCATTAAACCTTTCAGGGGCAAACCGCTTGAGATTACGGATTTCGAGACGTACTGGAAGGCGACTAGCCAATTTAACCAGCCGACAAGCGCCATTGTGACTGGGTCGAGTCTGTCTGGAGACTACGTGAGGCTGTTTGTGCAATATACTAGTGATGGTGTTCCGGTTCTGTGGCCTCGATGGACCATCTCCTGCGCTGGACTGGATCTTCCCGTCGGTCGATTGTCGCTGGAGCAGTTTAGCAGTATGACAGCGCGAAGCAACAGCCGTGCCGATCTCGCAAACTTGAAGAACAAGACTGCGGAGAACATGGCAGAGATTTATCACACCCTCGCTACTGCTGGTGTCACACTCCAAGAGGCTCTCATGCTTCTGAACCCCGGCATCCACGTCAACCTGCAGATCCTGTATCCCACCCCCGAGGACGAGCAGTCCTTCTCGCTGGGCCCCGCGTACGACATAAACGTTTTCGTCGACTCGATTCTCACAATCGTCTTCGACCACGCTCGCGCCCAGCGCGCCCAGTCCCCCGACGTGGTTAGGTCCATCGTCTTCAGCAGCTACAACCCCCAGCTTTGCACTGCGCTGAACTGGAAGCAACCCAACTTCCCCGTGTTCCTGTGCAACGACCTGGGACGCGAGGAGACGACTGGCATCGTAAATGGCGCTCTCGGAAGCGGACGACGCAGCGCGTCCATTAAGGAGGTGGTAAGAATTGCGCAGAGCAATAACTTCATGGGCCTGATCTGCTACTCTCGGCTATTGGTATGTTTGAAATCTGAGCCCCCCTCGTAAGACCCTAAAGACTAATTCGGCTGTAGGATATGGTGCCAGCGCTTGTGGATGCAATCAAGGCGCATGGGCTTGCACTGGTGATGGACAAGTCGTCCGACTCACCCGACGCGAGCCCCATGTCGGACCCCTTTCCGCGACCGCCCAAGGGCGTCGACGGTGTTTTGAGGAGCCATGGTATTTTGCGATTCAATGATTCAATAGACATGTAGATGGGCTATTAATGAGAGATGCCTACATCGTGGCTCTACGAAGACTACCTTGGTTGAATAGAGGAGTAAAGTTTAGTAAAGCAAGAGAAAAGTTAACTTGTCATATTCGCATTTGTTGTTTGCAGTATGTAGTGACACATTTGTACTGCTGTTAGAGTCATAAAATAAAGCTAGCAAATTGGCTACTAATCTTTGTCGTGTCTGATTTATTCAAATGAGGTTTAGGCGCCCTTGTACTCGTACTTTAGGGCAGACAGCTCCTTTTCGGGGTCTACACTGATCATGACCATCTTGGAGACCAAGACAACGGCGTACACCACCAAAGGTAGATATCCCATGCCGGTCCAGACGGCACGGTTCGCCGAGCGGCCAACCGCCCACGTCATCAAAATCAACATAACGCCGAGGCCTAGGTTCAGATACGGGAGGTAGATCTCAAGGGGCGACTTGCGCTCCACGAAGCTAAACGAGGAGCGCCTACCACGGCGCTGTTGCCTCACTCGTGGCACGTAGTTGGTCTCATCATCCTCATCGTCGACAGACGACGCACGCGTGGGCCGTGGGGTCTTGACCCGCGCCCAGGTGTCTAGAAAAGCGATGCCGGAGACCGCGGGTGGCTGGTGGTGTAGGAGGTACGCGGTAGAGAGCAGGGAGGTCAAGCTGAGGAGTGCGAGCAAGGTGGTTGAAGGGCGGAACAGCGATGGGATGTAGGGGATGGTTGCCAGGAGGGGGATAGCGAGCAGGAGGCGGCGGAACTGGGCGTCGCGGGCGGCGTTTTCGGCGGCGAGATGTTCGATGAGGTCTTCTTGTTCTGGAGATTGAGTGTTAATCTGCTTGAAGTCGATGGAAGATTGAGACGGCGATGGCGATGAAAGCTTGGGGCTACTTACCTTGTTCATCCAATGCTTCTGGCTGAGAGTCTGCTGAGTCCTCTTCAACGGGGTACTGAAACGTTCGCCTCAAGCGGGCGGTAGTGCTTCTGACGTTGTCCATGATGCGCAGACGTAAACACAGGTGGCCATGTGTTCATGGAGGAGGGAGATGCCGGGACCGAATAGTGAGTGGGAGGATCGAGAGGGTGGTAGGAGAGGGAGGGTGACGTTTCACGTCATCACATAAAATCGCCCAGGTTTAGTGCGGTGGCCTGCGTGGTCTTTAGAGGCTCAGCCTTATGACGACAGGCGGCACTTGCATTTTGCATCCAACAGGGGAGCAGGTGGCTGGCGGGCGGCGGGCAGCGGGCAGGAGCTCCAGGGTACGGATACAGTACCGTACCTACCCACTTTAGGCGCTGGCGGGGGGGGTCCTCGGCGCCGGTTGGAAAATTTCCCCGGCCTCCGGCTCAACACCAAACAATTCTGACCCTCACCTGACATACGAACATCGTCCCAGGTCGCCAACCCACAACACAATGATGCAGCAGCAAATAATGCTGCCGCGGCTCGTCCGCCGCAGGCTTGCCGCCGCACTCAAGGCCCGCCCCGTCACCGTGCGCCCCGTTCAGCGCCGATGGCTCACTCCCGCGCCCAAGCCCGGCGATGGGCCGATGATGTCCAGGCGGGCGGATCGTGAACTACCAGGTATGCGTCGATCCACGAATACGGCCTGTCCGTTTGCCTCTGGGAGGCACCTCTGAGGCCAATTGGAGCTAGTAGAACGTCAAGCTGACATTTCCCCCTTCCACTCGTGCAGACATCAACGAAGTTCGCTTCCAGTGGCGCCGCACTCTCCCCGTCTTCCTCGTCATTGTCGCCGCTTGCTCCGTTGCCATCTTCAACTACCAAAAGATGTCCTCGCCCGTCGTGTCGTCGACTCTGTACGCCCTGCGAACATCACCCGAGGCCCGCGCCCTCCTCGGCGACGAAGTCTATTTCAAGCATCAGATTCCCTGGATCCACGGCGAGATGAACCAGCTGCACGGCCGCATCGACATTTGGTTCTCCGTCCGCGGCTCCAAGGGCGTCGGCGTCATGCGTTTCGCCAGCAACCGCCCTACCCCCAAGGGCTTCTTCGAGACCACGGAGTGGAGCCTTACCATGGAGGATGGCACCCGCCTGGATCTCCTCGACCTTGGTGATCCATTCCGCGGCCTCTTGGGCAGCAGCGAAGAGGATCTGCCCCCGGTGGATGAGGATGCACCTACGAGAGGCTTCAGGAAGCAGGTCGACTACAAATAAGGCGATGAGGCATTCAGAAAAGTAGTGGTGGAGGACCACCGAGGATAAAATGTGATGAACCCTGGGAACTCCGGTTTTCGTTGAATCTGTACAGTAGTAGATGGTGTGTGTGTATAATACAAATCCCGCTATGATCTCCTCCTTGCCGTACAAAAGTACAAAGTACAAAGTTCTTGGTCCTTCCCGTTCCAATGCCTTCCATCCATCTTACAAACAACATTACTTGACCTATTGGTTCAGAGGTGCCGATTGTCTTTGCTCCTTCATTTCTAGATGCTTTTCTCGTGCTGCTTGCAGCTTCTCCTCGGAGTCTGGGTGTCGCTCTAGTAGCTGCGTGAGGACCTTCTCGCGGTGAGGCTGGGCGGGGGCCTTGCGCTTCTTTGCGTCCTGTAGACGGACGACACGGCCCTTGGGGCCGGCGATAGGACCGCTGACCAGCACGGTACCCAGCTCGTTGTCAACCATCATGACCTTGAGGTTCTGGACCGTTACCCACTCGTTGCCCATGCGACCAGGCATCTTCTTGCCGGGAAGCACACGGGAACCGCTGCCCTGCGAGGGACCGGTGGTACCGATGGTACGGTGGTTCTTGGAGTTACCGTGGGAGGCTTCCTGACCAGCGAAGCCGTGGCGCTTCATACCACCAGCAAAGCCCATGCCGCGGGACTTGGACTTGATGTCGACGTACTGGCCCTTCTGGAACCAATCGGGGAGGAGCTGGACGCCGACGGGGAGAAGGCCCTTCTCGTCGCGGACCTTGAACTCGGCGAGGTCGGCCTTGGGAGCAATGCCCTTGGCCTCGTAGTAGCCGAGAAGAGGGCTGGTGACGTTGCGGCCCTGTCGGGTGCCGGCGCCGATCTGGACGGCCCAGTAGCCGTGCTGGTCTCGGGTCTTGTTGGCGATGACCTGGACCTGGTCGAGCTGGAGGACGGTGCAGGGGACGCGTGTCTTGCCGACGAAGAGACTGGTCATGCCCTTCTTGACGGCGAGGACGCCGGTGCGGAGGGGAGTGGTCTTCTCGCGGCGCTTGAGGGCGGCGGCGGGGCCGGTGGTGAGGACGGGAAGGCCGGCGGAGGGCTGGTTGAAGCGGCCAGGCTTGGACCGAGGGGGAGCGGTGGACCAGCCGTACTTGACGCCGCGGCTGGCAACAAGCGGGAGGAGCAGCGGGCGGGCGAGCTCCTGGCGGGCGCAGGGCCGGGGCAGGGCCAGCCGGATGGGAAGACGGGTCGGCATGGCGAAGACGGCGGTGGCGGCACGGCGGGAGGGAGGAATTGGGTGCGATGCGGGCCGCGCGGGTGGGACGAACAGAGCAAAGGTTCCGAGGTGATGGTGTGGTGATGCGAGTATCGTGGTGGTGAGGATGAAATTCGTGAAATGCTAGACCCACATGCTACCCATGCGACCAATCAGCGCCGACCGGCTCGGGGACCAGTTGTTCCTGAGTGATGAGCATCATGGGGACTTCACAGACAGATGCGCATTGGAGCTGAAATGGTGCAGTATTTTTTAGTTGTGTAAATGATGCATCCAAGAAAAATGCACTTTTGAACATCCGTGACTATAATTGAGAATTCTTGGGCGACAATTCTCCGTTCTTGTTGCTCAATTGCTCTCTCAAGGTGCTCGCCGTTGGTGAACTTGCTCATATTCTCCAGCCAAGCTCCGAGTAAGCTGACACCCACTTAACAACATGTTAGTACGCCAGATAGTTTGCGTTGATCTGACTTTTGGCCTTGTTAATATCCCGTTACAGAATTTCATTGAGATCCAATTATTTTTCTTTCCTCCATTATCAAATGTTTCTTCACGTTGCAATGCAATTGAGTTCATTTCATGCAAGGGAGTCCCCTTCCTCTGCGTCAAAGCTGTCCCGACATGGAAGCGGTTGTTCCAGCTTGGCAGCAACTAGATTTAATCCTGATTTAATCCTCATGTAACAAGTCCTTTCTTGTCAATACCGCTACTAGGCCCTAGAATTCCCGTCATTATACTCTCGTTTGACTCTGATGCCTTGAAATGCTTCCTGTTCTCGCTATAATGAGAAAGTTGTAATTAGGCAAAGCTGACAGAAGAAAGAGGTGACGTACACGAAGTGAGTCGGCGATAGCTTCCAACTTTGCCTATTTAAAATGAAGGCATCTGGGTTTACGATAAAAAATCCCGTTCGGCGAGAGGTCAGATTGACTCTATTCGATCGGCCATTGAATGAGCTTATTCAAAAATATGTATCTACGTACCTTTTTTGCTCCTGCTTGAAGCTGATGGCAATGCTAGCTTGCTGTAGGCAGCCCCTAGAGGGCAAAAGCGCCGCAGGTAGAGGCCTCCCGTAAGGGCACCTGGAGGGGAAAACTTGATCCTTTCCCTATAAATCTCTGTATGAAGAATCCTGATCCTAATCTTGAGACCCCTGGTTACACAGCCTTGCGTATTCCTAGGGAGACGCCGAAGGCGTCAACATTAAGGTATTGTATCCTCCTTCAATCCCCTCCAACTCCAGTGCCTCTGCGAGCGATTTCCCTTTTCCTCACCTGTAGCAGAATCTGATCTTGGAGGCCCAGGAATATCTCCAGTTTCAAAAAATATATTTTCGTGATGAATTTTCTTCTGACTCTATTGCTTCGGGTGAAGAACCAAGACATGCCGACGAGAGCTACTGAGCAAACCGTTCCTTCAACATAAATTCCAAAAATGGACCCAATTTTAGCGAACAGTGAAGAGAGATCTAATACATTGGCGAAAAATTTGCTATATCTGAGACCACGAAGCTCCAGGCGAGGCTGTCCGTGCAGCAGCTTGATGCTTGGCATCTGAGGGATCATCGGATTCCATGCAACAATACGACAACGGGCTACATTACCAGGCTTGTTCTAACTAATTTCGCACTGCGACATAATATGACAGAGTTGGGAGAAAATTTTCTCCGAATTGGGCTGAGATATAGCTTCAAGTGGTGATGCGAATCAGTGATTTATAGACCTTAATATCCTGTGTTACTCTTAACCGAGGCACAGGTAGACCTTTTGGTGTAGCAGTTAAGGGTTACCTCCGCTTTTTCGTATCAAGTTGGAACACCTTTGATTATACCCCTTCCAGAGCTGGTGATCGGATACTCAAGGTAGGTGTAAATTTAGGTTGATGAGCCTCTACTTAAACAGAGTCCATACTGGAGCATATGTCTTCAGAAGTGCAGAGTTGCATGAATGTTATGTATTTATGCCTTTAAATTTATAACAAGACCCGACACCCTCAATTATGCCAACTGGGTGGAACCCCATCGTTGTCGCCGAGGGAACCAACGCCAAGATGGCCTGGAATCAAACCATAGCTTGGATATGAAACACCACCTGTGATTTATTTTACGATTAGAATACTCTATAAGTAACATAACTGGAAACACAAAGACGGGGAGCAACAATACATTCAACACATTCTTAATCAACCGAAGTTCTCAACTTACCAACCTTCCCACGGTGCTCAATAAAGAGTGTTCTCATGAGCAGGCGCAATTCAGAGTTGATAAGATTTCGATGGGCTAGACTTTTTCATCAAGATAAACTCTCATTCGTTTGCCACGCTAAGGGAAGCTTTAGTTCTGGATCCCCCAGCTGATCGGAGATGGCTTGTTAAACTTCAGTAATGGTTGTGGTCTGGATCCAGTTAGCGCAACGGCAGAGCAAACCAGGCTTTTGCTCTGGGATCCCCAGACACTTGGCGACCGATTGTGAGGGGAGACCTTATTTATAAATCTTGAGAGGGATCTAGAGAAGGCTACTGGGCGGTTCGGCGATTATTAAACTCAGCACTGCCAACATTTTTGCGTTTGGAGCTGTGGCGGGGAGATGGTCGGCCACGCAGCATCTTGGACGCACGAAGGTTTGGCAAGTCAGAACGGAAATTCCACAATCCGTAACCTAATCCGAGGATAACTCAAGTGTACACTCAACGGAACACGGTCGCTTCGTTTGCCGATTCAGGGGCCCCGAAAACCATAGGAATAGCGTAGATGTGTAAATGAAGCTGGCAGCAGCATCTGGAACCGGGATATACTACTGTACTAGAGATCCGGATATCAAATGATACTAATCAAGCGGCTCTGGCGTCCGGCGTAGATCTGAACTGCAGCTTGCTCTACAGTGAGAACAGCCATGGAGTGTCCATTCAAGAAAGAGCTGTCCCAATAATTGTCTAGGAAGTTATGTTTCGAGGCAGAACCTATCCGCGTGTATGAATGATGACAATGAACGAACAAGGATATTCATCCGTCGTATTGATGATTGGCCTAAATTCAAGTCCAATGATGCGAGGCGCAAGGGCGTACACGTCTCACTTTCACACGGATTCAGATTTATTGCTGGACAAATTGATTACTTTAATTATGATAACTGAATTGCTGCGTATTTGACTCATGAGAAGTTGTCTGCTTGATCAAACTGAAAGAGTAATGGGCGAAAATCCAGATGGAACTCCAGAAGTCTCCCGAACCGAGTCCATGAAATCTCCTCCATAGATGGCTCTGCCCTTGGCAGGTTCTTCCATTTTTCACCCAATCTTTAGGGGTGGACGGAATCGCTATCATCAAGCTTGTCCTCGTTCACCTCGGTTCGTCGCTTCCTTTGTCGAAGCAGGAACCATACAAGACCGGACACTATAGCAATAGCGACGACGCCACCAACAACACCACCTGCAATCACGGCTGTGCGTGATATGCCGGTGCTTCCATCGGTATCGGGGTTGCTAGTCCAGTCGACACTGGCATCTTCAGTCATATCCTCGGCGGTAGGGAAGACTATCAAGGGGATATTAACAGCTGGACTGTTTGCGAAGAACCGACATCCTTACTATATGGCTCAGTACCAGTTGCTGACAACCGGGGCGGGTTGATCGTGACTGTAATTGGGGTGTTTGCGATCAATCCAGAAGTATCAATGGACTCGTCGCTAGCAGGCACTGGAGTCTCGACGACCCAATGACCCTTAACATTGAAATTGGTAATAATGCCGTCTTGCATCTTGGCGTTTGAAGACCGAAGCTGTGTAGCAAGTCGGGAGGGATCTTGGTCGTGATAAGTCTTTAGTTGAAATGCCCTTTCTTGTAGAAGTCATTCGCCACCTGTGAGAGTTGTCAGAACACACACTTCGTTAGGTAGGTGCTCCAAGTGTTAGGTTGGAGTATTCCGAGGTTGCCACTTACTCGCAGGCTGAATGAGCACGCAACCTCTTCCTGAGTGTATGAACGATATGACCAGGGAGGAATGAGATGACGAAAGATGGGAGGAGACAAGGACAAGAAATACAGGGGATGCCTTCTTTGTCGACGAGTAATATGTGGCTAGACATTGCTCTGGAAACCTTACATTTGGCTCAACCTGGTCTGACGGCAAGCTACTTGCGGTTATCCCTGAACGTGGATTAACGTAAATTCCAACGCATCCGAGCCTGGACAACCTCGCGCTTCCCCGGGGTTGCTGCTTGATCCCATTCGCCTCTTGGCGCGGAAGACTCGCACAACTTTCCCAAGGTTGATCTATGTGGCTTGCGTGGCGTCATGGCCGCGGCATGGATTGAGTTGGGCCGGCTGGGAGGCGACCAAATTGTTGGCCAGATCGCGACATTTGACAAATCTTCATTGTGATCGACAAGGTTGTTGAATCTTTATCGCTAGAATATGAAAAATAAAGAGTTTATTTCCCCCCGTTTTTCATGTTCTTGATATTTTTTTTTAGCCCACTATTTACTCCAACGACATTTGTTATCATCATGGTTAACAGAGTCCATTCAGTGGTTCTTGCAGCAGTGATTGCTATTACGGCTCTCACCTTCATGACTCGTTCGGGGACTTTAATTTTGCCTCCAAGTTGACCGCCCCCACATCGGCATCCGGGACCGTGACCACCACCTCCATGACTAAGAACCGACTGGGAATGAATGACACGAGTAGGGGCCGACGAGGGCGCTTCCGTTGGCGGAGTAGCTTGGCTAGCGATGCTTGATATAAAGTTTCTCGGACTGAGCCGCTGGAGAAAACAGCAGCCAATGACAAACTCGTTAGCGTTGACAAAGGGAACATGGGCAAGGTGAAGAACTTGAAGTTTAGAGACATTGAGGATGGGTCTAGAAATGGATGACGGCCCCTGAGCGCAAGTAACAGCAGGGATGACCATATGTGTTCATGATCGACTCCAGGATCGGCATACTTGTGGCATGGCATAATAGTTCCTGACGTGGGATTGATATGTAAATGTGGCGGGTAGCTTCACAACCAGCATGCCTGCGATGCTGATCAGCAAAAGGGGAAAATATGGGAAAATGGTATCGGAAAATTGTGATATTGCAGGCATTAGAATGATGACGGGCGCGGATTGTGGCAGTGAAGACAAATCGAATCGTCGTTTGGTAGGTGGATTCCATCAAGGTGCAGAGATCCGCGATATCGCAACAATGGAGTTGGCATATTCGTCAGCATAAATTGACCTTAGTAAGCAGGCCTAGCCAAGGTAGCTATGTGTAGACGGCTTGTGAAAGCAATGGAAGTCTGGTTCCGCTGAGACTCATCGACTCTGTGACTATCGATGATACAACGATGGTATGGACATTCAACGACCGCATAGCAGTTTACTGATAGAGGTTCGATGCGGTGGCAATATGAGCCGTTTATTAGACACATTGAACAGCTAAATTGAAAGACGTCGTTGAATGTAGCTTGGTGTATCAATTTAATCGTGGTAAATGGTTGGCTAACACGAACGGCAACGCTGGAAAATAACACGGAAGTCAAATGCCCCCACAAGGCCTTGTATTTCATTTAAGACTCTAGCTTCTCTATAAAATGGTATTAATAGATAAACATTTAAACAGGGAGGAATGAGACAGGCGCTCTAGCTAGAGGGGCAGGTCACCAGCACTTCACCGTCGTCATGAAGACTACGCATTGTATCATCAACGGTTAGGGCCGTGTTCATCACAGCGTTCATGTCATTTTTGCTTCTCCTTGATCAAACTCTTGGCCAATTCAAGCTTTGTTATTGCATTTTGAACTATGCTCAGATTCCTGGACCCCGACCTCCGATTCCACTACCCATCTGGTTGACGCTTGTCCCCTTGAGCTTGTGATCGCCAGGCTGAGCCGCCGCCTCATATGTAATGTTTGCGGGCGCGCGGCCCAGCTGCGTCCACTCGCCCTTGAAGCCCAAGTACGAGATGCGCGTGACGTCCTCCTCGCCGTCGCTGAAGTTGTCCGGGAAGAAGAGAACCAGCTGCTGTACCTTGCCGAACAAAGCACGCCGCACGGGGATCTCTTGCAGCTCGCCCGTCTGCGACAGCTCCAGCGTCTGCACGGGGTCGGACTCCTCGGCAGCGGCAAAGTCGAGGTTGTCACGGTTGATGAAGAGGTGCAACGTCTTTGGTGCGCTGGGCGAAGGCGATGTGCGGATGAGAATGGAGTGGAGCTTGATTTGCGCCGTGAAACTAGAAAGAGGGCCAATGTCAGTGATTGCCTGGTGCTTTTGAGGCAAACATCATCTCCTAGAAGCGCAGCAATAGCAGCGAAAATAAACAAGGGCCCTTAAAAGACTAGACGAAGCTTGAAAGCACCTACGGGACCGTCATGAGGAGCTGCTCATCAACATCGCTCGCTAGCTCTGGCTCGATGTTCAGTCTCTCCTGCCAGGTCTTCTTCACCACCGCCTGACCCAAGTCCCGCTCCGCTTCATTGAGCGTGACAAGGTGATCAAAGTTGATCTGGCTGTAGAGCGAATACTGGACTGCGGGAGTGATATCGTCTGAGTGGTCATGGTCATGATGGTCGTGTCCATGGCCACCATGTCCCACGTGTTCGTCGTGACAGTGAGACATTTCTTTTAGGATTTTAGGTGGGCGGGCGTATGAGATGGTTCTCGTATTCGGGGACTTCCGTCAAGGGCAGCTCCAAAGTCGCGGTGTTGGGCGGGATGAGACGACTCTGGTGATGTTTGGTCAAGCGCAAGTCAAAGGCTGCCTTGGGAGAAATGACGTTGGCGGGGAACGGGCTGCCGGAACGGCCCCACTACATAGGGCCGGGCTGCCTCACAAAAACTGCCGGAACGACGAAAAGTCAATGCTTGTTTGAAGATCTATGATTCACAAGGGCGACCGCATTATCACGCATTTTGCAGCAACGGAATCGGACAATATGAGACATAAGCACTAGGGTATCGTATTCAGTTGTGCCTGTGTTCAGCTTCCTCGCTTCGGCTGCACAGTGGCATCATGGCGCCGTATTCACCTCCTCATGTATTTTATCCCCCCCCGGATCGGTGATCAAAGCAGTTACTTCATCACCTGAACCCACTCTTCCGTTTAGCTTTCTTGACCTTCTTCCTATCTCCAAAAACGCCCGATACTGGTTGGCTCATCGTTACTGGGAGCGCTGGCAGGCCCTGGCTCTGTGATGATCCGGGAACACGCTGTTGGCTCGACATGACCTGCATCGCGGGCGCAGGTGTGGGGGCAGGCTTGGGCGGCGGCGGCAACTCCACGGCTTCGCTCTTCCGACGATTGCTCTGCGATGCACCTTGCCTCATAAATGCTGGAAGCTTATACTTCTCAGCCTGAGATTTGCGCCGGTTTTCTATCTTCTGCAGTCGTTGTCTCGCATGGTCAAACTGCTTGTCACTTTCAACTGCGACACTCGATACGTAGTCTTCGGTACCAACACCGCGCTCCGTGGGCCAATACGACAGAACACGAGAAGATTTCGTTGATGTCACCTTTTCAGGGTTCAAGGCTGGTGCCAAGAGCTGCAACCGCTTTACCGCTGCGTCTGTGCCGCTAATTGACGGAGTACTGGGGGGAGACGATGGAATGCTGCTAGCGGACGACTGAGAAGACTTGATGGCAACGGAGCTGACCGAATGTGGTTGGCTTTGCATCACACTCTCCGGGTCTGCAGTACCTAACACGGTGATGTCTTGGACCATAACCCCTGATGTAGCAAGAAGAACATCCCTTGCAAGGCCTAGTATCCAGTTCCGCCTTGTGGCTGCATCTTGTTCTGATAACTTCCCTTCCAAAGGTTCGAGCCAGAGTTCCAAAAAGTAACGGTTCAGTTGAGCCAAGCTGGGAACCGGGCCGAGTGTGTCATTTACTGACCGTCTTCCGAGTTGCGTCACGACTGTCTCACCATCGTCTTTGAGAAACAGATCGAACATGTCATATTGCGCAGCATTCTCGTCGACCTCAAGGTCTTGAGGGCCAAGATCCTCTTCGATTTCCTTCCTGGTAACATGTGAATATATTATCCTGGATGGGAGACATTAAATAACATACCATGTTTTGAGTGGGAGCCTCCCATTTGCTACACCATCTTGAATAGTTTTATGAATGGCTGAAAGTACAGCGGGAGAAATGTCGCGCTGAAGGCTGCTTGAAGAATTCACAACGAAATTCCGGATTGCTTGAGCAAGAACATCCAGCTTCAGGTTGATTGGACGCCCAGCTACTCCAGCTTTTGGATTGCCAAAACGCCTTGAATGAGGGTCCTGTCGAACGAGTGTCTCCATATCGAGATCGTCTATGCCATCTGGAAGCACAAAAGTATCCTCCAAATGACGGAGAAAATGTCTTCGTCTCTTCCTCCAACGTTGTGCTTGGTCCGATTTTGACCGACCTATCCGAGTTGTTGGAAGCTCGATTGTCATGCTCCGGTCCAATAGTGAGGCGCAAATACAGTACCGCACGCTGAGATCCTTGCCGAGGAAGCTCCCTTGATAGAACTGAACACCGGCGCGGTGATACATGGACCCTGGACCGTTGACTGGACCTGCCATAGGAACGAGTTTGGCGGGGTGGATCTCCAGGGACTGGATTTCGGCTACAAGAGCTGAAACGCTTTCGTCGTGAGGTAGTGTAAGTACTTGATGATGCCATTGAGGAATGCTGTTCGCTGAATGTCCAAACCAATACATGTACAATTGACTCTGCGTTGGACGGTATGCGACCACCATGGCAACGTTCTGACCTTGTCTGTCTAGCGTTCGACATGCTGTCATTCTTAGACCTTCGCCATCTATTAGGTGAGGACAGGCAATCAAGATCGAAGGCTTTGGCGATGATTCTTCATCGGCCTCGGATTTGAACAGATCAATCCAGTAGACATGACGCATAGTTAGAATAAAAATATGGTTCTGATTGACAGGGCTAATGCGGATGTCGACAATGCAATCTGGCCTTGCCTTGGTTGGGGTTAGAATGGGTAGCTTGGGGAGAGCCATTTTCGAAACCAAATCCACAACCTCAAGCTTTTCACGATTCCAGACCAAAAGATGTTGTGATCGTGTTGCGAATCCACCAGCCTCCTCGGAGTCTTGGGTAGGATCGCTCCAAAAAGTGTCGACCTCGGCAGTTCCGACGAAAAAGAGCCCATGCTTCGCGGCCGAAAACGCTGGAGTGGGAGGAATTTCGGTCAAAAAGCCTTCCACAACATGCCCGCACTTATCCATGGAGAACCGCATGGTATTTTTACCGTAGGTATTGGTTCCTACGATACTCCAAATGCTCCAGTACCCGCACTCATCCATTACGGCCAGCTGTGGGGGTTGACCTTTGAAACCTGGGTTGAAGGCGACATCGATGTGTGCATTTCCGCCAGTTTGCTTATGAGATAGCGTTATCACTGGATTGGGGTCGATTCGCGATAATTGAGGCTGCGCAGCGATATGGGTTGGCGCCTTTTGAGCTACTGGCACTTTGTGATACTCGGGTTGAAGAATGGTGGTCGACGTTTGCTTCTGGACCAGAAGCCAGCGCGCTGTATCATATCGGGTGAGGCTAGTTGCAAACTTGACCTGTGATATGGGGAGGCCATCGTTGGCCCAAATTGCCATGTCCTCTGGGTCGTCCGGGTCAATGACAGAGAGCTCCAAGGCCACGTCTTTGTGATGTTTCCATTGCCACTTCGTCTCATCCATCCGAGATAATCGCAGAAGCTCACCCGACTCGCCTGTTACTGCCGCGAGTAGTAGAGCACCGGAGACCCGGGTGGCATCAGAAATATTGGTCATTTGTCCAATGGCCAACAGAGGTCTGTCGCCTGATTCGCCATCAAATTTCTGGAAGCGATCCATGTTCTCTTCCAAGAATCCCTGTAGCGCCGAGTTGCCCATGAAGGCCTCAGGGTGAGCCTGGAGAAGCCATCGCCTCTGGGTCCGGCGTTCCTGCCATAGATTTGAAGATCCTTCAGGGATCGAAGTCTTCGATGGCGGGTATAACTGAGCGGAAGAGCCTACTACCTTGATGTGCGGTGCTGGGACAGATGAGTATTTGCCAGGGGCTGATGAATGGCAGAAACTTACCGTCGGATAAGATACGGCTCGTATGAAGAAGTCCTGGGTGCGACCTCGCATCTTCTGATGGAAGATAAGTTATGCGCCCTATGTGACCGTAAATGAGGTCCGCGAGACCCCGCGGCTCAGCCATTTGGACCGAGCAATGATTTCTGATGCAACAAGAGTTTGAGTGCGATTCCTTTCTTCATCGCGAGGTGGCCGGGGAAGGGGGGGCACGTAGTCTCGAAGCGCAGAGAAGGGTAGATCAAGCTCTAGGCTGACATTATTAATTCTGCGAGTGAATGCGACTGGAACAATTCAACTGGTGAGACACGAGATCAAGGGGAGCATGCAGGTTTCTGGAGACAAGGAGGTCGCGTCGCATCTTGAGTTCAACGTGAAGCTCTTTCGAGATGCCCCACGTGGCGGTGCAATTTAATACTGCCAGCCACATAACTGCGCCACGCCCCACCTGGCCATGGGTCGACCGAGCAACGCGCCGTCATGTGTGTAAATACTAACTAGCCCGGGGCAGGGTTGCATCCCACCAACGTCGCGAAAACATCCCGACCACAGTGTAGAACGACCCGATCGCATAAGCCTATATCGAACAACATCGCATTTGCCTCACAAAATGTCCACCGCTTTTGAGCCCTCGCTCTCTTCGAGCATCAGTCGCCAGACACTGGCGCCTGTCGGGCCCTCCGTCGCCGACACCCTGCCCAACATCAACTTTGGTTTCGATGATCTGCGCGACCGGATGGCCAAGTTTACCGCCAAGTTCGATGCTTTCATCGAGCAGGGCCGCAAGCGCGTCTTGGAGGAGCGCAACCAATTTCGCATGAATGTCGCAGAGCTTCAAGGTATGATACGGCCCCGTCCCGATGCGCCCGTTTGCGACAAGAAATTAACAATTGTTTCCCAGAGGACCAACGGATGAAGAAGCGAGATATTGAGATCATCCAGGTCAAGGCCTCGACTCACCAACAAATCATCGTCAAGGAAGAGGCCGAGACACGGGAGATGGAAGCCGCCATCAACTCTTTCGCCACACAACGCGATCAACACATTTCCTCTCGCGATAGCCTTAAGAAGCAGATCGCCCAGACACAGGCTGAGATCGATTCCCGGCTTGCGGCGCAGCGCGAACACGCACAGCTGCAAGAGGCCCAATCACGATTCAACGTACCTGAACTTGACTTTTGGATTTCCAATCTCTGCTTGAAAATCGAGGGCGCCGGCCAGGCCGATCGACTCAAGTTTGTTTATTCACATGTGGATGAGAAGGACTGGGAACGAGAAGCGTGGTTTGAACTTGTTACTAGCTCGCGCGACTACGATGTTAAGCACTGCCGTCCAAAACTGGAACGAGAGAAGGTGGAGCGAGTCCTGGACCGCGTAAACGAGACCAGAGAGCTGGTAGTACTACTCAAGGGAATGAGGGAGCTGTTTGTGGAAGCAATGAGATCGTAACGGTGGTCTTTGGTTGTCTGTAATGATTCCCCCCTGATACCATGTTCGTCTGACATAATGCACTATATCATGACGCGGCTTTGATGAACCCGACCTAGTTCCCAAAAAAGTTACAAAGAATTAAAAAGAAGAGAAAAAAGAAAAGAAAAGAAAAAACACTGTTCAAGTATTTTCTCTGTGGTTATCCTGGTATCGTGTTCGCATGATATCTTGGGTTTCCTGGCCCCTCAGGTAATTTGCGTGGCTTGCTTCAGAAACATAATAACAGCTCCCCCTCCAAAACGCCCCCCGCCCCCTTAACAAATCGGCTTCCACATCACAAATATGTTGGGTTGTGGGATGTAGAACCAAGCCATGCTCCGGTTCCTATCAGCCCCATCATGCGTCAGGGCGACTAGAAATATGATGGGGTTCTTTCTGAGCAGAAGAGGCGACTTGTCTGCGGTTGCCAAGTGCCCCCTGTCCAAGTTCTCTTTCATCGCTCGACTCGTGTCCTCGATCCTTCTCTTAAAGCGGCTGCTAGACTCTCGCTCCTTTCGACACTGTAAAACAATGGCACTGGAATCTTCTCCAAAGTCTCCCGTCTCGATCAAGATGTCGACAAGGTCTCCGTTGCCCCAGAGGTCGCGGCTGTGGCTGATCCTGAAACCCTCGAGGTAAGGTACGTTTTCGTCTTGGCTGTCGAGGAGGGCGTTCAAACACAGGCCGCGTAACCATGATTCCCAGCCCCCGTGCTTGTCCCTGGGGATGTCGTGAGGGCATACGTCTAGAAGGACGTCGCTGAAGACCTCGAGGAAGGTGTCAGGCGGCACCGGCCCCTCCGGAGGGTAGTGTTCGCTCATAGCGCACGCGGCTTTTCGGCTCCGTTGAGCCCAGGATCGAGGAGAAAAGCAGCAGCAGAAGGGGGGTTTAAAACTGCTGGTCATGGAACGGTGTTAACGGAACAAATGCCGAGAGGCGAAGAGGGGTGATAACAGGCGTTGGTCCACTCGACGATTGCCAATTCATCTGCCAAGCCTGGTCCACTGTGGCAAGGGGCCAACCATATGACGGGAGATGGACGACAACGCGAAGCAAATCTGGGGAAAAAAGACGTCTGCTGCGTCAGTGGGATGTCATTTATTTAAACCCCCTGTGTGGGTGGTCGGCCTGATATCATCCACCAGCGTCCTCCCAAGGGAGTAGGGCTAATGCATGCCCGTGGCTGCCAGTGACGAGACTAGACACCAATTTAGAACCTGCGGATCATCCCTGGGTAAGCGGCAAGCCGCAAGCTGGATCGATATCCTCATTTCTGCATCTAAAAGCCAGGCACACCCGGCTGAGGGCGCCCGTTGGTTCCTCACTCCATAAGCAAAGAAGCATACGCAATACGAGTGATTAAAAGTGGGGTACGGAATCGGATTTCGTTTAAAATCCCCGCTATACCCATGCGCTCCCAGGCGCTGCACAACTCGTATTGGGAACCCGCGGATTGGATTGGGGAACGGATTTACCGAAAATAGCGCCCCTTGGCGGCGGACTCGAATGACTAACCGTTGCAGGCAATTCATTATTCTCGAACAAGGGCGGATCGACATCCGGCCGAATGCCATCAATCATCAGGTCGCGTCACCACCCCCAGCTGTTCGTCCAATTTGGTCGTGTCATTAGCTCCGTTTCGGCGGCTGAGTATGAATATGGGGACATGAGATATGTATGTAGTTATCGCACCAACATACATCATCCATGAGGTGGCCCGCCCGCGTCAGTCCGTCAGCCGCCTCGCCACAACCCACCAAATTGGCTGGTTGAAGAAGCATGGACCCCAGGTTGGCACAAGATATGCCAGGCGCCCTGCGTCCCAAACCTCCGGGACCGGTTGGGCGGGTTTTGATCAATCATCGAAGTGCCTGGCCGTAGCCTGACCACGACTTGCATACGGAACCGCTCAATTGAGTAGAGTACATGGCATCGCAGCCTCACTGGTCAACGTGGCACCGTTGATTAAGCGCTGTTCATTTGCCGAGATAACAATATTGAATTTGTTCTGTTTATCCGGTTCTTCCTATGGCAGAGGCTCCTTCTCACACAGAGCCTTACTTGTTACCGCCTCACTCGATGATAGCCTTTTGTTGTGTTGTATAAGGGAAGAAGTTGACTAATCGTGGGATTTGTAACTATAAAAAGGGCAAATGATAGACTGACAGATTAATGGATAGGTAAAAATAAACTAACATGAAGTGTGAACTGTCTTGTATCAGTCATTTTCGCTCTCGACAGCTGTGTTCATTTTACAACCACCCAATACTATGATTGTCCCGGCTTCCTTAGGACCAGCTGTCACACTCAATGTCAGCCACCTTTACCCCGAAGCAACGCTTTTTCCACGAAAGCAAGTCACCATTGCAGTAGATCGGGTCCCTTCTACTGAGGTGCACATAGTATCATTGGGCAACGGTCTTGCAAGCACCGCAGAAGGAGCCACGACCACGGATTCCCCAAGCACCAACGAGGACCAGGCGATGGCATCGACCAGTGACAAAAACCAAACGACGCACACACTTCTGGGCGTGTTCATCGCACTTGGTATCATTGCTTTGATATTGATAGCAATCCTGTTTTGTCGACCCAGTCGAGGCCGGCGTGGCAAGAAGGGTTCGCGAGGATACCAAGGACAGCAAGGAGTCCAAGGTGTACAGGGACTGCAGGGAGTGCATGGGATGCAGGGAATGCAGGGAGTTCAAGGACTTCAAGGCGTGCAAGGAGAACAAGGAGTTCAGGGCGTGCAAGGAAATACGGGAGTGCGAGGAGAACAAGGCGTACAAGGTGTGCAAGGAAATACAGGAGGGCAAGGAATGCAGGGAGTGCAAGGCTTACAAGGAGTGCAAGGTGTGCAAGGAAGTAGAGGAGTTCAAGGAAATACAGGAGTGCAAGGACTACAGGGAGTGCAAGGGGTGCAAGGAGATGTGGGATTACAAGGCCCTCAAGGCGATCTCGGGCAGCAAGGTGATCCGGGAATGCAAGGCCCTCGAGGGAGAAGAGGAAGACGGGGAGGAAGAGGCCAAGATGGTCTACATGGACGACACGGTCGGCATGGACGGCGTGGTTGGCGTGGTCAACATGGCATCCAAGGACCTCCTGGACCTCCTGGGCCCCCAGGGCCCCCAGGCCCACCCGGAGCTGGAGGTGGAGGCGGGGGAGGGGGAGGGGAACTGGGTTTAGAAGCCGTGGAGGCGGTGGGAGTGAAGGGGAAGAAGCTGGAACTGGAGCTGGAGGAGCCGGAGGAGCTGGTGGAGGCGGAGACTAACAAAGAGGGTGTAGTGACCGTCTTCACTAGACCCCAAAACATGATTGCTGCGCGGCGCTATTCGTATCGGTCCTTGCCATGGCGGAAAGAATCCGAGGGAACTCGCCTACAGTCGTTATCGCGACCCTGTTTCTGCATACCGTCGTTACTGTTTAACACATATAATGGCACTCTCGTTGACACGCATGATCGACAGTGAAACGTGATGTGGCGTCCATGCTTGCGATCTCATCCATCTAATCAATCAACGCGTCCCCCAACCGCGTTTCGTTCCACCCCCACCTATCGCCAGCCAACCAACCCCACCTCCACATCCCTAATCAATCAGTCGACCAGCCTGCGCCTCGCCAACTCCCACCTCGCATCCATCCACTTACACTTACACCTACACTTACACCTGCACTCGCACTCGCACTCCCAGCACGCCGCGCACAGCGCCGCACTGTACCCGCCATGCCCGAGACAGACAAGCACGCCGCCGCACAGCAGGCCGTGGACATTCTCCACGAGATTTCCACCATCCTCGTAGGCTTCCGAACCCCCCCCCCCCCCCCCCCCCCTCCTCCCCGTCCATTTGCGGCGCCCCGTCTGCTTCTGTTTTGGGGCCTCGCGCTAACCCAAACCCTGAATTAGAACTGCCAGCTTGACCGTCGCACACTGTCCATCTGCATCTCCATGATTGAGCGTGGCGTGAACCCAGAGGCATTGGCGGTAAGGCTTTTCTTAATTTAACATTAATTTCTCCAGGTTTCCCTGCGTCATGGGATATCTTGCTAACTGGTTTCCCTGTCCGCAGCAAGTCGTCAAGGAGCTGAGAAGTGAGGCCCAACAAGTGGAGCACAAACGCCGCTGCCGCTGCAAGACGGCGATGATTTCTCTTAGTACGAGGGAAAATAGCGGCGAGCAAAGGGAATGAAATTGCCGAATAAGTTTATTTACAGAAACTTAGAGTTATCGGAAGGTTACATTCATGTACCATGCCAACGTTTTGACAAAGAGCTTATCGACTTTTTATCATGTCCGAAATGTCCAACAACGAAAAGATACAAGTCCAAAGACATCACGAAACTCCATGTCCTAACCCGTAACCGAAAGAATCCAAACCGGTACATACAGAACTACGCCATCAACCTCCCATCATTCGGCGCCGGAAGCCATGGTGTCCCGTTGAAGGAAAGCAATGCAGCCCCGAGCTGGTATCCCGTCGAATTTGACAACCTATCCCACCAACGCCTTGCAAATGACTTCCTAAAAGACGTATATATCAAATTGGTTTCCATGAATCTGTCGTTCGAAAATTGGTGCTGTGATCTTGAATGCATCACCTATGCCCAATGAGGATAATTTCGTTGTCGTCATCTTCGTCTTCCTCTTCAACATCTGACATGTCGTCCAAACCATCATCTGATTCGGAATCTTCATCATCGCTGCTTGATTCGTCATTGAGCCCTCGGTTTCCCCAGAGACCCAGAATATCATCGTCTGATTCCCCATCGGGAGGTAGATGAGCCATGATGGAATCAAAACCCATGTTCGGAGGTGATACTGACCGCGCCACCCTGTCTGGTGCACGATACTGGGCCTCGATACCATGCGAAGAATGCCTTCGCCGGTTTCTAACAGTAGAAGCTGGCTGGTTTGCTGATGCTGAAGCAGGAGTTTGACGACTCGCTTCCTGTGCTTGTTCTCTCATATCCACTGAGGGCTCCCCCTCCTCCGTCATCGATGGTTGTGCTTGTCCACGGTCACCTCCATTAATGTTAAGCTCCACGGTGTTGTAAGATCGGCATATGGAACACTTGAGTCCCAGCCAGTGATATCGGACTGTGCTCTTCCCCGAGCAGTCGTTGCACAAAATGACAGCTGTCGTGTCACGGAACTCTGGTGGCATGGGTTGGCTCTGAATAGCCACGTCTAGGTTGCGGAATTGGCTTTCCATATTTGTCAAGCTTTTGTTACAGATGGGACATTTGTAGGACACCTTCATGTGTTGATCGTAGCACCTCTTATGGATACTGTGACCGCAAGCCATGAAAACGACAGGCCGGGGTGACGTGAACATATACTCTCCACAAATGGGACAGTCACAGTCTGTAGATCGTTCGATGCACTTGTGCGAACTCTCAATTGATGTCGAGATGCATGCACGACAGGTCTGCGTTTGTCAGCGATTTCAACAAGCTTTCCAATGCGATAGATGTAGCTCACCTTGCAGTGGAAAAAGTCCTTGCCGAGACCCATGCCTCGTCGACAAATTCCGCAGTCATTGCAATGATAGATGGGTTTGCTCTGGCGGTTCTCCCAGAGCTTGCAAATGTTACAGTAGTAGTGGGCTGCGCTCTCACCGCAGTTGATGCATGTGTCGGATGCTTTTTGAGGGGTAGCGCAGAACATGCAGAGCATATTTCTAGTCTCTCTGCGCACGAGATTATGATCCTCATTCGCATCATGGCAGAAACGGCAGGTATACCACTTCTTGCAAGTGAAACACTGGAGCTTCACATTTCTCTCATAGTGTTGGCATCCGAGCGGCTCCTCCGTTTCCGGCACAACCTCTGTGGGCACCACTGGAGTTTCACCGCCATGATGTTTGGGAACTTTCACTGGGACAAATGCAGGCTTAATATCCTCATCGCTCAAGACGAACCTCTCTGCACCTTGGCCATCGCCTGATTGGTTTTGCCAAAACTTCAAAGGCCGAGCGCTGGGGGACTGAGCCAGCATTGACTCGTGTAATTCATCATTTTCCGGGACCTTGGCGATGTGAGAGGCGGTCCTTGAGGCACGGTATCCTTCCAAAAGAGTTTCGTGTATCAATCTTGCCTTGTCCGACGAGGGAATATCGCGTGCGTTGATGCCATGGATCTTAGTTCTCATAACTCGCATGCCGTCATCCTCGGGGATCTTGCGCGGATTGCGCGGGCTTAGGGAAAGACTGATGTGGTCGCGCGGAGGGGGAGATTCATCCATGATTGGTATTGGATCGGGATCTTCGATTCTAGTCTCCTGGGTCGAGGCACTGAGGGGTCGTGCGAGGGGGGGATCGTCCAGGGTGATGGGATCGGGAACGGCGAGATCGATGTGACCGGAGTCGCTCATTGCGTCTTGGTGATTGGTGGGATCATATCCATCGCCAGCAAACGTCGAGCGGGAGATTTCAGAAAATTGTCGGGCCTGTCGCAGGACGGGGTTGATGATGAAGTTGGAAACGAGAGAGGACATTGGGGGCCCAGACGGTGGCGACGGTCAGCGGTGATACAAAGGCGACACCGACGAATTACCCGAAACTAGCCAACCGGGGAGGAGAGGGAGAGGGAGAGGCAGAGGCAGAGAGCGAAAGGTAGCAAGAGAGGAGCGGGATGAAAGTAGGGGATATCCAGGAGACTAACTCGACGCCTCACAAGGGCATGAGGGCGGGATGACGAGAGTCTAGAGGAAGGAGTCGCCGCGAGTGGCCACGAGATGGGAAGGATGACATAAGGCGTGGAGTGGTGGTGACATACAGTTTCCGGACAGCGGAGCCCAGGGGGGCCCTCTTTTTCCAGCATGTGATCGTGATTTTGGCGCCCGCAGCCGCTGGCGACCCTTTCTGGAATAAGGCGTGGGGCTTGTCGACCCAAAGCGGGCATTTTGCGGGCTATAGCGGTACCACTCCGCGGGCTTCGGTGGGTTTTACACGCTGGCCGAGCTGCCGCTCTGGGGATACTGTACAATGTACGCACTGTAGGTTCTTCGCTTCTGCAGGACCTGCGGCTTTACGGCTATAGGACAAGCAGAGTGACATAGCTTGCCACAGTCAGGGGGTGATGCATGCGATCTCGGGCGTGGCTTGTGAATTGAGTGAGTGAGGAAGAACCGACAGATTGTGGCTAGAACTCTCCGACCTGGACCGAGTCTATTCTCTTTCATCGTAAAATCAAATGCGAATGCGGCTCCTCTATACCCTACCACCACCGAATCAAGGGCTTGATTACTCATTGATGCAGGACAAAACGGTAAAAACAATTGCTCCATACTCTACCCTATGGGTAACTCTAACACGACCAGATCCATGAATCAAATAATCTAGCGGGTTGAACCCAAAAGCGTATGCCTAGATACGCACAGCACATTAAAAAGCACATCGGATGAAGAGTACCCAAGATAATATCTAGTTTCATTCTCCTCGGATCAATTGCCTCCAAGCTAAGGTCCTAAAACTAGCCTCGGGTCCGACTCTCAATTGACATTAAGTGGGCCATCCATCAGATTTTCAGTGTCCCATAGTAAACGTTGAATATGAAGGGATGGGTTAAAATAAGCTTCAAGATCCTCATACTTCGAGGGATCTTTTAACCGACCACCACTACTAGCCTAAACCCTTCCCCAGAAAAAAAGACTTGTCGTGGTCCAAAATGCGACGTAAGCCCGTGCCGTGTTGGTACTTGATGCTATCTTTCCGAACAAGTATCGGAGTCGGGCCAATGTCGGGGACTTCTTCTGCGGAAGGCTATGGCACCAGGACTTAAATAGTCTCAGACCTGCAGTCCTCAAGATCGAATGTTTGCAGGCGGATTAATAGAGAAACATGCTTATTTACCATGCCACGATCCATTACCCGAAACGAGTCGTCACTTTTTCTGGATGAGGGGGGTGTTGAGTTTGCAGATCTGCGAGCAAGCAAACCAACGTCGACCGTTGTGTTCCGAGTGAGGACGACTGCGAAAACTGGCCTTCACTGGCATGAAGACAAGACTGGTAAGATCGGCATTCGGAATATTGACGTAGCGCTTGTGATTTTTGGTCAAATTTATTGACGTTGGATACCTAGAATACCTCCAAGTACAGCAAGGCCATGCACTCGTTACCGTTGGTGATAAAACCGCAGTATTCGGTCCTCATGATGGCGTTATCACTATCCCGAGATTCACAATCCATCAGTATAGCCGAGCCGACGACACAGAGGAAGGAGCTGAGTCGCGGAACGTTGAGCTCCGTGTGACAGAATGGACAGATCCGAACGATGGGGACAAGGTTGTTTTCTTCCGGAATATTATCAGCTGCATCAAAGATAAAGAAGACGGGGTGTGGGGTGGCATGGTCTTGCTACTGTCACTGTTCGTGGTGATGCAGGAGCATGATAATTATCCGTTATTCTACGCGGGACCCAATTTCTTGGGAAGACGGGTGCAATTGGGCATTCGGAGAATGGTTACCCACGGTGTATTAAAAATTGCCTCCGCAATTGGGTTTGTCGCAGGGCTGAAAGGCACATATAGCGAATATACCCCCTCGAATTGAATTTTGGCTGTTTGGGGCAAAAGCAGTCCTACCGGAACTTTTTCAAACCTTTGGGACAGACAAGGGTGGCCCTACACGCTACAGGACCGTCGATCGATGATCTACAAGGGCAACCAAAGCATCAATCAAGCTGTGAGACTGAACACGGGACATTATCAGGGAGAGCCCGCAAATCTGATTCACATTAGGTGCCATGAATGGATATTTGTCCTTTGCCAGGCTATGGAACAGGAGGGATAGATTTCCACTCAGGTGGTGCCATTGCTACGTCTGCATGTGGCTTGTCGACATGGTTCAGATGGGCCAGGTCCCCGGTTCCTTGTCGGGAAGGGCGATCTGGAGGGTGGCTATCCGTAGTGCTGTAGAATGTGGCTCCTGACGCTACTGAGAGGAACAGGGAGAGGATACGTTGGCCACAAGCCGGTGCTAAGCAACGACCGCCGTAGGGCAGGGACAATTTGAGTTTTTAGGGGGCTTCCCGAGCTGGCGTTTTGCCTTGGATGAGGTCGTTGGGGCTCAAAACGCTCCAGGGCTCCACTGATGTTTGGTCAGCTCCCCTGGCTCACGCAGCTCTCAGCCTCTTTGGCCCCCCCCCTGCCCACAGCTGAAGGCGGGCGGGCGTGTTTCGATTGTTTCGACTGGCCCAGATTCGGCGCCACGAGTGGAAACGGACGGGGGAATTTGACGGGCCTGTCTTACTGCCGGGCTGATTGCGCTATTGAGGTCGGTACGTACCAGCGAACGCACCAAGCTCCTTAGCAGCCAGCCAACTGCAGCCAGCAGCCAGCAGCCAGCCCAGTGAAGCAGCATATGTGGCATTTCAGGGGACGTCCCATCGACGACTGCGTATGCGTGTCGTGTTCGTCTCGTAACCACCACGCCAATTCTTTCTTTGACCACTCTCGGGTCTCTTCTTTTTTCCCTTTCTCCCCTTCTTCTCCATCCTGCGCCTTCGATTCTTACAGGCCCTTTTGCCTTGGTTTCTGCATTGACGACGGCCCGTCTCACGCGCACGCCCTCGTCAACGCCGCCCCTTCTGTCCCTTTGAGTCTTTGCCAGCTCGTCCGGTCTTTTTTTCCCTTTTGCTGTCGGCAACTTTCAGCCGGCTTCACCTAAACAGTCCCCTTTTCTTCAACACCTCATCCGTCCTCCTCGCTCTCCTCTCGGGTCGCCCTCAACTCCCTCATTCGATTGATTACAGATGGCTGCCGACAAGGCTGCCGCCGTCGCCTCCGGCGCGGACCTGGGCGATGGTCTTAGGAAGCGTCCCGTTGCGGCCTCCCAACCCTCCAAGGCTCAACCTGCTCAGCCCGAGGATAAGAAGAAGCTGGTCAAGAAGGTGCGGCGTTCTGCATCATGCCCTCTAGCATCAATAATGAAATTTGCTGACAGAACCTCTAGGAGAACTCCTTCCTCCAGGTCCTCGATGAGTGGGAGGTTGTCATTGCCCCTCTGATCTTCACAGCTCTCGCCATCTTCACTCGACTATGGAAGATTGGCCTCAGCAACATCGTCACCTGGGATGAAGCTCAGTATGCTTTCCACCTCGACCTTTCGCGCCCTAGAAGACATTACTGACTCGAGAAACAGCTTTGGAAAGTTCGGAAGCTACTACATCAAGCATGAATACTACTTCGACGTCCACCCTCCCCTCGGCAAGATGCTCGTTGGTCTCTCTGGAGTCCTCGCTGGTTACAACGGTTCGTTCGAGTTCAAGTCTGGCGAAACCTACCCCGAAGACGTCGACTACACCTTTATGCGTGCCTTCAATGCCGCCTTCGGCATTGTCTGCATTCCCCTGGCCTATTTCACCGCTCGAGAACTCAACCTGCGACGCCCTGCTGTTTGGCTCGTCACCCTCATGGTTCTTTGCGAAAACTCATACACCACCATCAGCCGTTTCATTCTCCTTGATTCCATGCTGCTGTGCGGTACCGTTGCCACAGTCTTCTGCTGGGCCAAGTTCCATAACCAGCGCCACAACAGCTTTGACCCCGAGTGGTTCTTCTGGCTCTTCATGACTGGCTTCAGCATTGGATGTGTCTGCAGTGTCAAGCTTGTCGGTCTTTTCGTCACTGCTCTCGTTGGCCTGTACACCGTTGAGGATCTCTGGACCAAGTTTGGCGACCGCAAGATGCCTGTCGTAAGTAACCTTGGCTTCAATGTGCTATGTTATGTGCTCACCATTTCTTAGCTTACCCTTGGTGCTCACGTTGTTTCTCGAGTCGTCGGTCTCATCATTCTCCCCTTCCTCATCTACCTCCTTTCCTTCGCCCTGCACTTTGCTATCCTTGACCAGACTGGTCCTGGTGATGCTCAGATGAGCTCGTTGTTCCAGGCCAACCTGAAGGGCACCAGCGTCGGAAAGGACAGCCCCTTGGAGATCGTCTACGGCTCCCGCGCCACTATCAAGAACATGGGTTATGGTGGTGGTCTCCTTCACTCCCACGTTCAGACCTATCCCGAGGGCTCCAAGCAGCAGCAGGTTACCTGCTACCACCACAAGGACACCAACAACGACTGGTTCTTCTACCCAAACCGCCACGAGGCTGACTTCGACCCCGAGTCCGACGAGCTCCGATACATTGGTGACAACTCCGTCATCCGTCTGATTCACGCCCAGACTGGCCGTAACCTCCACTCCCACGATATCTCAGCTCCTGTCACCCGCGGTCACAAGGAAGTCTCTTCCTACGGTAACTTGACTGTTGGTGATGAGAAGGACCACTGGCGAGTGGAGGTTGTCCGTGACGCCGCCTCTCGCGACCACAGCAAGCTCCGCACCCTCACCACTGCCTTCCGTCTGCGACACATGGTTCTTGGCTGCTACCTCCGTGCCGGCAACGTCAACCTCCCTCAATGGGGTTTCAAGCAGATCGAGGTCAGCTGCACAAAGGATAATAACCCCCGTGATACCTACACCCACTGGAACGTCGAGGCCCACTGGAATGAGAAACGTATGTTAAACCCTTCGCCCGTCATCATATCCCTATTGAAGATGCTGATGTGAATTAGTCCCCTCTGCTGAGGCTGGCGCCTACAAGTCTCCTTTCTTCCACGACTTCGTCCACCTCAACGTTGCTATGATGACCTCCAACAATGCTCTGGTTCCCGACCCCGATAAGCAGGACGACCTTGCCTCCCAGTGGTGGGAGTGGCCCATTTTGCACGTTGGTCTGCGCATGTGTGGTTGGAGCGACGATATCGTCAAGTACTTCCTCCTCGGTAACCCTCTCGTTTACTGGGGTTCCACTGCCTCGCTCGGCCTTGTTGGACTGGTCGTTGCCTGGTACCTGCTCCGATGGCAGCGTGGTTTCCAGGATCTCGACCAGAAGGAGATTGACCTGATCCACTACTCCGCCATCTACCCAGTGATCGGATGGTTCCTTCACTATCTCCCCTTTGTTATTATGGCACGTGTCACCTACGTGCACCACTACTACCCAGCTCTGTACTTTGCTGTTCTCACCTTTGGTTTCCTGGTTGATTGGCTTATGCGCAACCGCAACTGCACCCTCCAGAGCGTTGTCTACGGCATCATGTACACCGTTATCATTGGTCTGTATGTCTACTTCATCCCCATTTGCTGGGGTATGACTGGATCTCACACCCAGTACGGCTACATGAAGTGGTTCGACGGCTGGCGAGTCACTGACTAAAGTCACATCCGCACTGGCTCTCACATCCCGGACGGGCTCTTGGCTCAATCCATGATTAGAGACATTACTTTTAAATGAGTTAGACTCAATATGTATTATGGCGGAGGCGAGAATATAACTTCCCCTCTCTGCAGATGGACTAGGAATATCGAAAGATGTTGGGAATCTCAGTTCTAGGAGAAGACGCTTTTCATTTTTTTTTAAACACGGAATATGGGATGGGAAAGCGACCAAAGGAAAAGACAAAAAGAGATTTGTAAGAAGACAGTCACCGGAATGTGCTTCGCGCCTAATGCAACATGAGAGAAAACTATTTTCCTTGGATGGGTCTTTCGGCGGCCTGGTAGGGTCGACAGTGTATTACGCATTATTGTACAATCCATGATGGGTACTTCAATTCATACACTTGTTTTGATGACAACATTTCTTCTTGTAGACAAGGGGGTATCATGATGCGTACGGGGTGCTTCCTGGACCGGTTGTGCGTGCGCCTGTGTGTGCGTGTGTGGTGGGTTTGTTCCTCCTCTTGTAGATGGTGATTCCTTGGCTCTCAGCGATATCTATCTTAGCAGCAGCCCCCAGCTGCTGACTTGTTTGCATCGCCCCCTAGCTTGACTTGCCGGTTCCCGCCGGCCGCTGGCCCCTTGACGCCGGATCTCCGATCGTTGAGGTCGTACTTGCCGGCCTGGATGTTCTGGTATATCCTCTCAGCAACACGCATAAAGGCCTTCTCAACGTTTTCGCCGCTCTTGGCGCTTGTCTCGACGTATTCGAGGACACCGTTGCGGCGGGCCCACTCCTCGGCCTCCTCGCGGGTGACCTCTCGCTTGTTGTCGTTCTGCTGGGTCAGGTCAGCTTTGTTGCCGACGAGGATGACGACGATATCGGGCTCGGCTATCTGGCGGAGGTCGTTGAGCCAGTCGGTGACGTGCTGGAAGGTCTGCTTGCGGGAGAGGTCGAAGACCAGCAGGGCGCCGCTGGCACCGCGGAAGTAGGAGCGGGTAACGGACTTGTACGTCTCTTGGCCGGCCGTGTCCCACAGGGAGAGCTTCATATGCTTCTGAGGGGCAGCGGGGCCGGCCTCGCGCGGGGGTTCGGGGAGGCCGTCGGGGGCAGCATCGGCGTCGGGATTTGAAGGGTCGTCGGAGGGAGATGTGGCTGCGTCGGAGGGTTTGGAGTGCGGCGGGCCGACGGGGACGATGCGGGAGCCGAACTCAACACCGATGGTGACGTCGTGATGGGGTGAGAATCGGCCTTCACAGAGGCGGATGGTGAGGCTGGACTTGCCACATCCTGAGTCGCCGATGCAGACGAGCTTGGCAATGTAGTCCCAGGGAGTGGCCGACATTGGGGGCGGAGGAGCGGGAGGAGAGAGGGGGAGAGGGGGAGAGGGACGGAGGGCTTGCGAGTCGAGGAGGAGGAGGAGGGAGCAGAAGGCGTCAGTTATGTTGAGAAGCTATCAAGCTGTTGATTGAGTCCGTCCAAGGCAGGTCGAAGGGGCACGTGCTTTCGGAAGTGGCCTGGTGGGATAGGTGCCGTCAAGGGAATTAGAGGAGGGTATCCGCGGCAGCCGATTGATTGGGTTCGTGGTCGTTGGGTTGGGCTTGGAGAGAAATGAATGGTACACGTAGCAAGCAAGCAAGCAAGATGGATGTCATGTAATGTAATGCATGTAGAAAATGAGGACCGCGGCCCAGAGGCCAGAGCACAGGGGGCAGGACGGGACGTATAACGAGAGTGGGTGGCCGTTGCAGGTGACGATGATAATGGAACCACGCAACCAGGCCTGGAAACCCACAGACGGACACGGACTATCATCTGTGGCTTGACAGATGAAGCCGACCCCTGATTAGGCGATTGATCCCCGCTGCCGGGTACTTATTCGGTACCTACAGCTGCCACGCCCAGGCCATGCACAGGCATTCGTTTGCCCTGCGGCCCATCCTTACGCGCATAGGGATCCTTGGGGAGGGTGGCCGTCGTCATTTGGTATCATTTCAGCACCGCCGTCTGAGGCTATTTCGTGAATTGCCCCGAACTGGTTACAGGCTGTAACCACCAAACAGCCTTCTCACGGATGTCTAGGCGTGGTGCGGCTCTCCTCTCACGTCATAGACTAAGTAGTCGTTGAGCCCCGCTAGGCAGGAAACTTCTAACGAACCTTGCTTACCCCCGACACCTAGTGAGCCATCTAGGCAGATCACCACCGCTGTCCAATCTCTGGCCCGTCAAGCCTCCAAGACTGGGAAGCAGCTGGAGTGGTCATCATCGCCGTAGGAGTAGTGACAATGGCTGAGCCAGTCAAAGCCATATTATAGACTCCTGGGCGTTGGCTTGAGTAAAAAATCGCACTCAACCCTGCCTCTCATTTCGGACACCAACTAGATTTTGTCAGGTTTTTCAATGGCCTTGAGCGTTTATTCTATTTCTTCATGTATATGATGAGGAGTGACAAAATGCTTTCCTCATAGGTGAGTCAACTTTGCTCACACACGGACCACCACAAAGTCGAGCAGGGTCCCAATTGTCAGTGAGCCAAGCGATCGAATCTGGTTGAGATGGCTATTAATCCATATCAATCGTTCAATCTATGCATGATGAATAGCTGTAGCTTGCGAGCATGTTGAGAACCCCAGAGGATATGACTCTCTCCTGACTCAGAGGTAATATTTCCACCCGTTGATCCCGATTCAATGGCACTTGGCGTATTCGTATTTAGCCAAGAGTATCCGTATTAGCGTCTCGGAGCAGACATCTATGTCACGCGATGCCTCAAAATGGTAGTATTCATTTTACATCAATTTAGGTCCAATATTCGAACCCCCTTGGACGTGGAAAGGTAACTCCGTTGTAACTGTAATCTCGAACAGATGGGGCATAAGCATTGTCGACTCAATATACCATCGCTCACCACTGGAATGAGGTCTATGGTTGCACATTAAATTACTGAACCTTGATTCAATGCCGTTTCTTTTTTACCTTTGCCAAATCGGAATCCGACATAGGCGTACGACCCAGCCAATCCCGGGGCCTACCGTCGACCGAATATCAGAATTTGTAGAGCACAGCGACAACCATGCCAATATTCAGAGCACAGATTTCATGACATCGAAGGTCCCTATCTGGAAGCTCAATCCTAGTGACTAGCTACGATAAAGGGCGATGGACTGAGTCCTAATATTTTCGCATACAGGACATCATCACACATGATAGTTTTCTGGCAGAACCTGCCGCTTCTTAGGACACGAAAATCGGAAATATGTTGGACTAGATGCTAAGCACCAGCGTATTTTGGTTGCAAGGCACATAATAATTAATTGATCGACAAATTCTAACTATTTTATATCACCACTGAGAGATGTATTTTCTGGCCCCCTTTCACCCTGTCTTAGGAGCATGGAGAATGAGACGGGCTTAAATACATCGGATCACGAGACTTCTGTCCTGATGTAAAGAACCCTAGCAAATGAAACAGAGGGAAAATCACAGAATATTGAGGTAGATAGTACAAGAAACTGGAAATTCCGCCTACGATAGGACATGCTATCATTCTAGATGCAGGGGGTTATCAATCACTCACACCTGCCTTCCCAAGGAAAAATGGAATAGTCTCTGACAGGTAGGAATAGAGCCATGAGCAGATATGAAGAGATATGAAGTAGGATGCGAACAGAGTGACACAATTTGAAGTGCAATATGAGTGAACCGGGTCGCTGTATTCCTAAAATCGGTGCCATTTCGTGCTAAGTCCAATGCATACCATCTCTGTGCATATCATGAAACCCTGGTTATCAGGCTGGTCTCATTGAGGTTCCTAAACCGTACCAAAGATGGATTAGTCCCAGTGGAGTTACGCTTTCAGGGTCGCGCTATCAGTGACGCAACCGGCAAGTAGCGATAACGGATTGGGTGAGACACTCAGTCTAGACTCTGGAGTCAGTTGATCGGGTGCCGTGGGGAGGTCGTTTGATCAGCCAAGCTGCGGTCCTCAGTCATTCGGCCACTGGCCACTATTTGTAGCATGCCTATCTCTTGAATGAAGATATGGTGCGGCTTATGCGACCCCCAAGAAGCAGAAGCGAATGGATGTCATGCATCAACGGCTCAAAGTTGCCTCATGCATTGAAGAGAGGGGCATTGAAGAAGAGTTGATGACGATGTTGATGGGTGATTGCGTGCATCGACGTCAGAGGATGTACATCCGACACAAGTCTCAGGGATGGTGTCAAGTAGGCGGAATGTGGAAAAGATACACGGATGCAAAGTCACATTCTACATAGACCCTTGGTTGTTCCAGTGAGGCGGCTGCCTGTGGCGCCTGAGTACGTCGCAGTACCCCCCCTGGCCCACTGGCACTCTCCTGACCGCCTAGGCTAGGCGGTCTCGACCACTAAAACTTAGGGACTCCAAGTTTGACTACAGGGGTCCCCCAAAGTCCCCAGCGGCAGATCTGCCTTGCTCTGCCTGGACTCGGTCAGTCAGCAGCGAGCAAGTCAGTCACCAGTGATAAGCCGAGGGCGCCTCATCGTCTGCCGGGTCGCCTCATGACCTTTGGTAACTTTGCACAACCAACCTTTTTGATTTTTTTTTTCCATCTCCCTCATACATACGGCGCCATCTCCCGCGACGACAACCGCTTCCTTTGATCGCAAATATCACGGCCCCTTTACCGACGACATCCGATACAGCATCCCCGACGACATCCTAACGCCCGGCGACTCGTCTGCCTGTCCGCCTGTCCGCCTGCATTCTCCGCTTCTCTACGTCACATCGAACAATCAACCATCGGAGCCACCGCTACTGCGTGCTTGGGCGCACGTGAGGTGGTCGGTGTTGAGAGCGCGCCATGTTTTCGGAGTGTACGTCGAAGCAAACAATCCGCTCGGGCTTTACTACCCATACTAACCATCTCCAGATGCGTCTAGATTCTTAGCACAGTCCCAGTCGAGGCTATCAAACTTCGGCCAACCCGACAACAACGAAAACCCCCCACGACAAACTGACTGGGCATCACGGCCCTCCAGAGGCCAGCGGGATTCCGGACGAGGCTTCGGCCACAGATCGTTTCTATCCCGCGGATACGGAGGAAACCCTTATCAGCAAACGGGCGGCAGCTCCCGCTTCGGTCAGCTTGCTTTCGCATCCCGCATCTCCGCCGTTCAGGATGCTCCGCTGTTCCAAAGCACCCTCGACGAGTTCCGCGAAGAGGATGACGAGGAAGAGAGAGACCGAGAAGCCGCTGACTTGTTTGCGCTGCAAAGGTCGCGTCGAGTAGCTGCCGCAAGCAGGCTAGCCGACAGTGTCGACTCAGACGCCCACAGCCGGGGTTCACTAGAAGATAGTGTTAGCCATGAGGAACACCCATACCAGGATCGAGGACTGCGGCGTGGTATTAGAAGCAGCTGGAATGGAACCAGAAGTACGCATCGCCCGGGCGTAGCGAAAGATACCCTAGTGGAAGAGGCCGAGGACGAACCCCGATACAGCGGCGACCAGGATAGCGAGCGTGGAGCCGATGCCAAGGGTAAGATGGTTGACGTTGGGCTGGAGTCGCAAGCAGATGCCGATGAGGATCCGCCCGCCTCACTGTTGGGCGACACTCCCACTGACACTAGCCCACCTGCCTTCCAGCGGTTCAAGCGTGGTGACTCGGGCGATTCGGAACGAGTTCCCTTCATGGCGAGGAGAGAGTCTACCGGAGAAACCGACATGAGCAGTACACGTCGAGATGAGGAACTTGAGGACGAAGACCCTATACAAACAACAGCAATCCAGACCGTGGAAGGAGAGCTCTTCCGGCACGACCCTTTCTTTGCGTGGATCTTCCTGATAAGTCTTGCTGGCATGATGTCAACCTTTGTATTGGTCTGGTTACATACATCGCCGCGAAAGAGCCCTGTTGGTGATACTATCTACACGACTCTGCAAAAGTCCTTTCACATGCTTGCAGTGGATACCATAGTGGCAGTTATGGTCTCATTTGTCTGGCTAGCAGCCCTCCGATCATTTGTCCGACCCCTCGTGAGTGTTATCTTGATCGCGGTACCGATCGTTATGTTCTCCTTCTCTATTTACACGTTTGTGTCGTCCTTCAAGGGGCGGACTAAGGGCACGAGCCTTCAGGATACCGTCATGCGTTGGGCCGCCATCTTCCCTGCTGCGGCGTGTGTGCTCTGGATTTGGCTGGTCGTGAAGGGACGCCGGGCAATCCAACAAGCTATTGAGATTCTACAGTTTTCGAGCAAGATTCTGGCTCAAAACTCTGCGCTCATGCTGGTGGGTTTTGGTTGTTTAGCGCTCATCGTGGTGTGGACATGGGCCTGGCTTGCCATGTTCACGCGGGTCTTTATGGGAGGCTACTTCTCCACATCACTTGTGAAGTTCGTGATCCGCCTCTCAAGCTGGTGGTTGGGGGCTGCTTTTATTTTCCTTTACATGTGGACGGTCTCCGTTATCAATGCTGTTCACCGCGGTACAACCGCAGCCACTGTTTCGCAGTGGTACTTCCACCGAAATGCAGGGCCTGCAACCCCCTCGCGAGAGATTGTATCGGCTGCTCTCAACCATGCGCTCACGACCATCTTTGGCAGCATTTGCCAGTCGACTCTGTTGTCTCTTCTCATCAGGGCCCCCTTGATCTTCCTCCCAAGGAAACTCGGCGCGGCCATCTCCAACATTGCCTCATTCTGGATTCCTACACCTGTTGTGGCGTTGATGAACCCTCTGACCATCACATATTCTGCTATCCATTCCCAGAACTTGGCGACATCGGCCAGAGGGCTAGATCAGATGGAGCTTGTTTCTCCAACCATTCCGACCACTACTCTCACCCCACGAGCTCTACGGATGCGAGGTCAACCCGCTGGGCTCCTCCCTTACCGACTAGCCAAGCTGCTTCTGGTGGCGACTCGGCTGATCATGGCCACCGGACTCGGTCTTGCTGGCTGGGTTATCACGGCCAAACAGCTTCGTATCCAACTTCCAGACGGCATCGGTATGCGGGGCTCTGCGTACGCGTATGTTGTTGGTTTGATGGCCAGTTTCATTGGTTACTCTGTGATGGGCGCCATGGAGGGTATTTTGAGCGGCATTGTGGACGCCGTGCTCATCTGCTACGGAAGCGAGAGGCGTATGGAACGAGGTCATGGACGGTTCTGTCTGGAGGCTGCATATCTGTTTGGAGAACGGCGTGGAGGAAACGAGCAGGATTTCGCATAGCGGGGGGGGGGCTTTGTATGTTACGCCAGGGTTTTTTTTTTTTTTTTTTGGGTTGGCGCTTCTTTTTGAGATACCGTGGAAGGATAGATTCCCAGCTTTCTTCTCCCTGGATGAGAAATGAGATGAAGTTGAACATATGAGATTCGATTTGAACCTTGCTTGCACCGTGCTTGAGCTGGGGGTGCTTGGCCTGTCAGGACATTACATGCGGGCGTCATATCAGAGGGGTAGTCGGCAGTTCGTAGGTATGTGGATATGCAACGCAAGATTGCTATGCCCAATTAGCCATCAATACAAAGGCGCGCCCTAATAAAGAGAGCTGCATAATCCCGGCCTTGGTCGGCAATGTTCCCCTCCAGGATTGATTCCTTCTTCTCCAACGGGACAGCCGGAAATGCATACTGCATGATGGATTCATGGCCACTGATTTGTCTCGGTTAACAGAGTGTCGTGTTATTGGATCTCGCCTTGTCGCAATCTCGATCCATCTCGCGGTGCTAAACTTTAGGGGAATCAGGCCAAGTTCGCCTGCGTCGAGACTAAACCTCGGAGGCATAGTCGGTCGGCTCAGAAGCGCATATTTGACTAAACCTTGGAGGAATAGTCGTTGCGACGTGCGCTTTTCGCTGACTCTTCCTTCTGACTCTACTAGGAGAATTTTTTATAAAAGGATACTAAAGGATAAAGAATCAGATATTTTTTGTCCTTCTGTATTTTTTTTTTTTCCACTTTCAACTGCCGATGTGATGTGGAACCGGAGTCAAAGTCGTCTCGTTTCAACTGCAATACTCATCCGCCCAAGTGCCAAGTTCCCGACATATTCATTGTTCCATAATTTCCATCTTCAAGCGAGACAAAGCTCTGCTTCTGCATCAAAGATGGGCCCAGCAAAGACTATCACCGTCATCTCATCCCCTTACCATCTCGGCGCCAGGGACAAGGCTGTCGGCGCGGGACCAACAACCTTGATCAAGGCCGGCCTTGTAGCTGCCATCCGCAACCAAGGCATCCCTGTACACGAGGTCGAGCTTGAGCATGTGAACGATTTTGATGGCGAAATTGCCCGTCTTTTCGAACTGCTTCGTCGCACCTCCAGGGCAGTCACGAAAGCTGTCGATGCGGAATCATTTCCCGTTATTCTCTCGGGCAATTGCTCTGCTACAGTTGGAGTATCGGCCGGGGTCTCCGCTTCAAAGGGATTTGTCTCCGGCCAAGCCACGCCGAGTTGCGTGTGGTTTGACGCCCATGATGATTACAACACGCCCGATGTCTTGTTCAGCGGATACCTAGACTCCATGCCCGTCGCGATGCTCGAGGGCGACGGATGGAAGACATTGCTCTCCACCATCCCCGGCTTCCGCCCCATGAGCCTCAAAAATGATTTTGTTCACGTTGGAATGCGGGACGTTACAGAACTAGAGCGCACCCGAGTCATCAAATCCGGCTTCTCTGTCGTGTGGGGAGATGTGACGAAGCACGTCAATTTCGAGGCAGAACTCGAGGAGGTCCTGGAAGAAAAGGCTTTGGGCCCTTGCATGGTTCACCTTGACCTCGACGCGCTGGATACATCTGTCGGTGTGGTGAACCGGTTTTCGGCTCCGGGTGGGTTGCTGGAAGCTGACCTCGCTGGATGTTTAGAGTCGATTTCGCAGAAAACTCGTCCTATTTCTCTGACGATTGCGTCGTATGACCCTTCTTTTGATACAGAAGGGAAGATTCCGCCCGTAACTATCAGGAGTGTGGTGCAATTTTTGAGGAACTTGATTTCCAAGGGGGCCATAGCCGTCTAAAAGAAGAGTTGTGGAATGTATTTAGTTGTGGAAAGACGGATTATCCAAACAAAAGGACTCCGACGATATATCTTTTAGGAACCTCATTTACATGGATGGGGGCTGTCCACTGAAATTGCAAAAATACAGTCTATTTCAAAGTTTTCCTAAATCCTAGCGTGTACAATCTGTTCAATACATATGGAATTCGTGAGGCTTGTGGCTTGTCAAGAGCCATGCTAAGGGCGGTGGGATCATCCACCTGATAATAAATCCAACAGTTTCAATCAGACACCAAGATGGGTATAAGTATCAAATCTCGTTGTTGGCGTCGTCTTCAGAAGCTGTCGTTTCATCCTTGCAGCTACTTTAGGATCCTCGATAAATGACTTAATAACTCAAATACCAAGGCGTAGCTGAAAGGAATGGTCGTAAGAAATTCGTTCAAGATCCTTCATTGAAAAACAAAGTCAGAAGCAGAATATTTAAAACAAGAGAGTCAAGAAAAGTTTAGGTTGAGGAGGAAAGCTCTTCAAGCGGCAATGGAGACGAGGGCCATGGTCGGGATGGCAGCTCGCATGGGAGGCAGACAAGTCCAAGGAGGAGGGGCAACTCTAGGAGGGGCCGCGATGATCGGGGCTCGCTGGCGAATCGGAGCCGGTTCGACAAAAGGAGCTGGCGCGACGAACGGGGCCGGGCTGACTCCAGGAGTGAAGGAATCCCGGGCAACCAACTCCATTCCGGGGGCCTCAAAGACTCTTGGGGACTCTCGATGCGCTGGAGCCTCCGCGTGAGCCCTTTTGAGCTCTTCCATCCTCAGCTGTTCCTTTCTGAGCTCTTCCTTCTTGAGTTCTTCTTTTCGAAGTTCTTCTTTCTTGAGCTCTTTCATCCTCAGCTGTTCCTTTCTGATCTCTTCCTTCTTGAGTTCTTCTTTTCGAAGTTCTTCTTTCTTGAGCTGTTCCATCCTCAGCTGTTCCTTTCTGAGCTCTTCCTTCCTGAGCTCTTCCTTCCTGAGCTCTTCCTTCCTGAGCTCTTCCTTCCTGACCTCTTCCTTCCTGACCTCTTCTTTCCTCAGCTCTTCCTTCCTGAGTTCTTCTTTTCGAAGTTCCTCTTTCTTGAGCTGTTCCATCCTCAGCTGTTCCTTTCTGATCTCTTCCTTCTTGAGCTCCTCCTGTCGGAGCTCTTCTTTTCGAAGTTCTTCTTTTCGAAGTTCTTCTTTTCGAAGTTCTTCCTTTCTAAGTTCTTCCTTTCGAAGCTCTTCTTTTCGGAGTTCTTCCTTTCTAAGTTCTTCCTTTCGAAGCTCTTCTTTTCGGAGTTCTTCCTTTTGCAGCTCTTCTTTCCTAAGCTCCTCTTTCTTCCGCTCTTCCTTTCGATGCTCTTCTTTCCTAAGCTCCACCTTCTTCAGCTCTTCTTTCCTAAGAGCTTCCTTCTTGAACTCTTCCTTTCGGAGCTCCTCCTTTCTAAGTTCTTCCTTCCTGAGTTCCTCTTGGCGGAACTTTTCCTTTAGAAGTTCCTCTTTCTTTAGCTCCACCTTTCTGAGCTCCTCCTTTTTGAGCTCTTCCTTTCGAAGTTGTTCCTTTCGAAGCTCTTCCTTTCTGAGCTCTTCCTTCCTCCGTTCTTCCTTCATCAGCTCTTCCTTCTTGAGCTCTCCTTCCATAAGGTCCACCAACTTGGGAACCTCCTGCCTGGGGACGTCCTTCTTAGGCTGTTGAGCCGATGGTTTCTCTGCAAGGGCTTTGCCTGAAGGAGGTGCCAATTTAGGAAGCACCTCTCGCTTCTTCTCGGGCTCTTTGGTGGGTTCTTCTACCGGTGCCGGCTCGGGAGGAAGCTCGATCACTTCCTTGGTCGAAACCGGAGATATCGGGGATTCGTCCCTGGTATCAATGGACGATGCCATTGTGTTCGTCGACGTTGTTGACTTTTTGGAGCTTCGGCGGCGAAGCCCCCGCAAGCTCTTCGTCAACTTCTTCAATTTGGTCGGGGCGTGCATTTTAACGAATCAGGTTGGTCCTCGCAGTCGTGCTACGGACCTAAGCGACGATCCCTTCTAGTTGGTATAGGTTCGGTGGACAGAAAGCGCTTGCGGCGAAGAGCTGTCGATGATTGGTCTTTTTCCGGCAATCGGGTTCGATAGATGAGATCGTCGGAAAGTAAGATCTGGTAGACTCGAGGCCGGCGGGTGTATAAGGTAGGTGAGGGTCTCGTCGAGGCGCGAGTGGGCAATTCGGGGGGGCGGATGGATACAGAGGGGGAAGGTTGCAGAGATGGACGCAGATAATGCAGGCTGCAGACTGTTGAGGCCAGCAAATGACAAGGTGAGGCAACAAGTTAGCAGACAGAGTCCCGATATTCTATTTATACGTGCCGGTCTGTCCTCGGGAAGCATCTCGCTAGGGATGCAGGTCATCGGGTACGGGGAAATCTCCCGGGGTGGTAGATCTGGGGACACCCATGTACGAGCCGCAGCCACGGGCGATTGCCAACACACAGCGCAGGTAAAACGCTGCACAAGGGCCAGCACACGACGCCGCAGCTCTTTTTCAACAGCACAAGGCCTGACATCACGGCACGAAGTGCATCCAGCAGATGGACCAAGAATGTAAAGTTGAACGTGGGAAAAGGACGCACAAGATCGAGCATGAAGAGCCACCATGAGGGAGCATGCGGAGGCGCGCGTTGATGCAGGCGTCGACAGCGGCTCTCTCGGCAGCTCTGTTTTCAGACATCAGCACCACCACTACGCCACCACCACACCTTTCACTACTCCCAATGCCTTCTTCGTCCCGGTTTTGCTCCTTATTTCTCTACACAATGCAAATAATGCAAACCGGAAACCCAGAAAACGCTACGACGCCTCCAAAACTCGGGTGTGCTGGCTATTACGGCAGGACTCGGGAGTTGCGACGGACTAGCCGGGACCCCTATGTATCGGAGCCGGCCGGTTCGGCGCCGGCATTACATGCGGCACGCAGATTCACACACACACGCTGGTCATAGGAACTGCTTCGATCCCAGGCTAATGCCGAGTTGCTGCTCCCTTAGCGCTCTTCAATGCACAGTAGCTCTTGGCTACACTCCCGACGAGGCTTTCCGGCGCTACAACATTGACAGGTAGTTGACAAATTGGCCTCAGGGTCGTAGTCGACATGATCCCTGAAACATTGCGAAACCGAGACGCCATTGCTCCATCCCCAGGCTCAGCCCACGATAATTTGAATATCCACTCCGCTCCACAGCAGCATGTTTGCTTTTCACTCGGCTGAGGTGGAAGGCACGTCAAATGAGCGCAGTCCCCTGCCCATGCACGCCTTCATCTGTACTGCACGGTGAGGAGCTTCATTTCTCTTCAGCAGGGGGGTGCCATGTCCATGTGCAGTACGACCTCTCACACAGGGCGACCCAGCTGAAAATCTCCGAGTCGGTTTGCCGATTGACTTAGCGCAGGGCAAGGATTCAACCATGGGGTCGCTTGCGGAAGCTCAACTCGAGGTTCACTTGAGAATTACTGAACACCATGATATCTGCCATTGGATCCGTCATAGAGACACCAAGCTTCTGCAACACAACGTAAAAAACAAGAACAACCATAAATCATTCCTTAGCTGCGAATGGGGCCCCATCAACGCTAGTGGTATTCCCCGGTGTGTGATCTTGGGATAACCGCGCATCCTTGTCTCGGCCACATCTCTCCTCCATGCCCATCGAGTTTGCTCATCTCCCACCGCATCTATGACGACAATAACTGTACAGACGAGATTCTTCCTTGAATTTTCGCGTTCTCCTCGAGTGACGTTTTGCTCTTGCTTCGATTCTGCTCCACCAGACCTGATACCTCCGGCAAGCCCAAAATCCGCAACGTGTATCAATCAGCTGCTCGTGTTCGGCTCACCAGGCAAGGCCCAGCGATACCTACGCATTAATACCTCGGGATTCTTCGTGGGGTAATGTTTGCTGCCCGTTTCAACCGCTTTGACGCCAGCAGCATCCAAACACAGGGTTCCCAAGACCAAGCTCGAGTGTTTTGCCCTCCCTTGCCTGGCCGTTGGGCTACTGACGAACTGTTCCTCCAGTATGGCATCGAGCGACGGCCTGACCAGGCCCAAATTTGAGCGATTGGTCCAGCCGGCAGTTATGCCATAGGCTAGTTGAGGCTTCTCTCGGATTCCCTGGCCTTCTGACGTCTGCATCGGCGCGCAAGCAGTTCCCTGGCCGCTGTTGACTGACTCCCAAAGCATAAATTCATGATGCCAGCCGCCACGTCATGGATAGCTTTTTGAAACCATTTAGTCTTGATTTTTGCAGCTTTTCGATCTGTGTTGCTCGCCGCTTCGTATCCAGTCTTCTCTCTGCGTGAGTGCCGAGGGTACAGCCGAAATCGAAGCGTGTACCGTTTGTCGGGCCTCAAAACCGCCACATCGAATGCACCTCTTTAGTCATGGTAGCTACCTAATCAGATGTGACTAGAAGTTTCCTTTTCCGATTGCTGTGAGTAGATTGTGAAAGTTTGAGTCATGGGGTGGGTACATGTGCATATCTGCAGTCTGAGAACGACCTTTTTTTTTTCAAGGCCCATGGCGAATTAAACTTCTTAGCTTTCTATCGTCCTATGCCAAGTTTTCATTGCAAGACTCATTCTATTTTTTTTATACTGGGGATTTCTGTGGTCACTCGCAGAGATAACTAGGTTAATGGTATTTGATAACATCGTATATAGGCAACTATCATCTACAGCAGGTTTGAGTAAAGGAGTCTTTTCTGATTCTAGTTATGATTAGGGCCTAAGTTTTCCAGCTCGCCAGTTGCACTCTGGTACTATTGGAATGAATCCCGCAATACTAGCTTAAAGGGCAATAAGCAGCCTACCTCGTCTGTAACCTAGGTCTTCACAGCATGTGCCAACTTGGGCTCTTTCAAAATCAAAGTCTGGTTTTGATATAATTTGATTTACATTTACCCTCGATAACAGAAAGAGGGACAAATACTACCAATAATTAACCAAGTGGCATGTTATTGTCACCCACACTGCACCAGGGGATGCGCGACAACCAACACAAAAGCTCCAAATTTCCATGCTTCCGAAATTAGGACTACCGAATCAGAAACCTGCTTTCCAATAATGGAAGTTTTTCTTGAGCGTCACAAATTAATTAAAATAATCCATACAGGGGGGCTTAGACAAATAGGGATTTCCCTCTCAGGTCCAACTAAAATCAAGGGTCTTGAATCTTGCATTTGGCTATGTAAATTCAACAAGTGTCAACATGTAGACAAAATATGTACATTGATTTAACTTTTAATCAGAAATAAACAGGATTTCTGGTTTAGTAGGCCCAGTTGTTAGGGGTCCAGTTGACAAAGTCGGAGGTGATCTTCTTGATGTCGGCAACACCGAGGTTTCCAGCATCAATAGCGATCTCGTGCTTGAGAAGAGAGACAGCCTTGTTCACGCCCTCCAGACCAAAGATGTTGGCGAACATGAAGGGACGGCCAATACCGACGGCCTTGACACCGAGAGCGAGAAGCTTCAGGGCATCGCCACCATAGCGAACGCCGCCGTCAGCGTAGACTTCGATCTTCTTAAAGACCTCAGGGGCCTCGTTGTGGATCTCAATGGCAGTTTCGAGAGTGGAGGGGCTGTCATCAAGCTGGCGGCCACCGTGGTTGGAGAGGATAATAGCAGGAGCGCCGTTTTTGACAGCCAGCTTGGCATCAGCAACACTGTTAATGCCCTTAATGATGACAGGAAGGGAAGTCATCTTCTGCAGCTTCTTGTAGTACTCCCACTGGTAAAGTCAGTACACATTCACAACGATTTAATTCACGATAGTTTGCGGTTCACTGGAGGGATGGCTTACGGTGAAAGCAGAGTAATCGGAGTCGCTGAGAGAACATGTTAGTTTAAAAAATTATCAAGGCCATCCAAGAGAACTTACGCAGAACCAACGCCGTAACGAGCGGCGCGGTGTCGGTTGCCATCAGCAGCAGAGTCGACAGTGAAGACGATGGCGTCAGCACCAGCCTTCTCGCTGCGATCAATGACCTCCTGGGTTTCTGTGTCGTTGGAGGTCAAGTACAGCTGACCATGTTAGAATATACGGTTTAGTGTAGAAGGCTCATCAGACCATACCTGCTGGAACACAACCTGACCCTCAGCCTTGGCGGCGTGGATCTCCTCAATAGTGAGGTAGGCGTAATGGGAGGGCTGGATTCGGTGTTAGTCGAGGAAATTAGACATGTCAACTTTGACAGGGTCGCTCACAATGTAAATGATGTTACCCTCAGCGGCACCCTTGACCAGGTTCAGCTCAGCGTCCTTGTGGCCATACTCAGCTCGAGCGCAAGGGCTGATATAGAAGGGAGCCGAGACGTTGTGGCCAAGCATCTGGGTGCTGCAATGGCATTAGACCGAGTTTCCATTCTCCATTGTTTCGTAACTTACGGCAGAGTGCTCTCGACCTTGGAGATGTCGACCAGGACTCTAGGCTTGAAGCGGTATCGGTGGAAAGCCTCGAGGTTGTTGCGGTACGAGTACTCTCCGGCAGCTCCGTTGCGGTAGTAGGTGTAGTTCCTGGAAGGGAGATATCGCTCGGCAGCCCAGTCAAAGTCAGGGAGGCCGACCATGCTGGAGATATCGGGGAGAGACCCAGAGGTCAAGTTTCCGAGGACCAGCTCAATGCCGGTGTCGGGAGACTCGAGGAATGGCCGGGCGGCCATGGCACCCGAGAAGAGGGCGCTGGCGAGAAATTGAGTACGCATCTTGAAGGAAAGGCTGGAGTTGGAGGCGATGAGGGAGAGTTGCCGATTGGTATTGGTGACGGGAGAGGTAACAAGGAGAGAGAGACACGGCTCCTTTTAAGTCTATGCTCAACTACCCACCTTGTCTTCCTACCTGCCTATTTTCTTGCTACCTTCCCACCTTCCTACCTTTCCCTGCTTCCGCCGGTCGGCAGCCACGTTGAGCTCGGTACCGCCGTGCGATCTTTCCAAGACGGGGCGGGTCCGTTCGCCTAGCACGCGGGCAAAATCATCCCGCCGACGGAATCCTGGCCATGGCATCTTGTCAAACAGGGCAACGGTCATCGAGGCGTGGGATATAGAGTTCCAGGCCAAGTGTATGTCACTAATGCAACAGTGGTCCGCCAGCCTGGATCCGCTCCCGAAATTACGGTTGTTCCATATAGACTTATCTGATCCCGTCCGGGATCTTGGCCCATTAAGCCATTGGTCTGTTTCCTTGACGGGATGGCGCTCGATGACAGTTGTCGCCGCTTGACCCTTGGCTGTCCGGGGGTTGTTGGGCTGTGAATCCTGGTCGCTCCCAAGAAGACTTGAGACCGCCGCCCATTGCTTTCACGTCTTGGAGGCTTCAAATTCAGCATTGAAGGAGCGCACGCCTTGGAGGATTCAAAACAAGATGATCAAGACCAAACATGGCGTCTGTTTCTCTCATACGCGCATCTATCTCAGTCTCGCATCGAGAGTTGCAACGCAGCGGACACCGCAAATCTTCAGGTTGCATGAAGATCACCGTGAGCACCCGATTCGAATGTATTTCATCCCATCTCTGACCGATCTCGGTTGGGGCCCGTCGCCGGCACTTCATCCCTGTTGATTGCGTAAGTGCATTAAGGTGGTTTCACGCCTGATCCGACTAAACCGCTAGTTGTTAAGCTTAATCAGGAAGCCAGACCAGGAAGAGTCATTTTGAAGCAGCCCATCTGGTGAGAATGTACCTGGGCTTCGGCCTGATTCTAGGTTTGCCATCCCCACGCATCAACAAGGGTCCCTTTGCCGCCCCATGATCACTCATGCTCACATAACTGCCAAGGTAACCTCAAGCGGCGGAGGCTCCAGATTCAGTTCAGGCTGGCTTTCTTTTTTGGGCGTGAGGCGAGCCATCATGGACGCATCTGAGGTCCCTGCGGCCAGGCACAAGCCTGTTTTGTTTGCCATTGGTGCCAGTCTCAAGCGTGTTTCACGACTAAGGCCAAGGGAGATTGTCGATGGGAATCCTCTAGAAATCACTCACAAATCATCCCAGCAGTCCTGCGCCAATCATACGCCTTAACGCTCATCATCCTGGAGTATTCTCCGTTTGTTGGCAGGAATAATTTCACCTTGCACCACCTACGCACCACCCTCAACTGGAGCGGCACATGTGCCATAATGTGCTATAGTCTGCTCCTCCCGTCGGGGTGGCTGAATCTTGAAGATCTTGGATCTGTTGCACCACGCGTCCATGTGGCTTAGGAAGATGTTGAGCACAAGCTAAGTCTTGGCAACCATAACCTAAAGTCTTTTTTTGCCACACGTCACCTACAGCACCGAGTCGGCGATGCCACATCGTGACATCAACGTTGAGCTTGGCTATCTACGGTTCCGGGATCGGCATCCACATTTGCCCCGATACTCCCTCAATTCTCCATTTCTCCCACTTTTACAGCTATTATTTGCCTCATTATATCGAAAGATGCTGACCAAAAAAATTAATGGGTCCAATCTGACTCTCGGGCCATGTCAGTCCTTCTAGTGCGATGCCGCCAGCGTACGACGATCGACAAGATTGAAAGGCTGGACAAAAGCTCAAGAGATGGCTATCTTGGACAATTCACTCCATCATGCCAAGCATGTGGCAACAAACATTAGTAGAGCTTGAGAGCGCCAACACGCTTAGTTAAGCTCCCACTCTTGTACAGGGTTTCTAAGCTTCACTGCCCCTTCCAGTCCCTCTGCCCGTGCCTCAAAGAGCCCCAACTCCACCGAGTGGATCAATAAGCTTACCGCGCGGTGTCTCGTCAAGGAGTGGAATTTGACCCTCAAATTTCGAACCAGGCACAGTCCCTTCACGCCCATGCTCTCCAAGCTAGAATCAAGCGACGGTAGGGCTTCGGCAAGAATCTTCATCCAACCTTTATAAAAATTGAGGTTCATCCCCATTGTAATTGAGTCTACCAAGATGACTTTACAATGCGTTGCCGGTTTTGATCCACGCAAACGGGTTCACTGTCATTGTATCTGACACCCACAATCAGAGGTATATTCGGCATCGTCATCCCCCTTCGCTATCTTCATGGGTTATGCGTCAGTGATTGATGAAGGACACAATTCAGCTGGGGCTTGCCATTCCAATTGGGAGTCAATCACTCGCCTAATAATAGATCAATCACGCCTGGGTCAAGCCTATTCTTGTCAGCTGTTTTATCCAAGCCTCGATCGCTCGAAACCGGAAAGTGTTGTAGCAAATTGATGACATCCACAACCCCAATGCAGAGCTCGTAAATAGCAGTATCCCATTGATCATCACCTTGGCCAGCTTTGGATGGGCAAGGGACAATGCCCAGACAGTAACCACACTAACAATGGGAAGCAGATAGGCAATGTTGTTGGTTAGTGTGACAGAAATCAATCCAAACTGTCCAGGACGTCACAAATTGAAAACCATAGGCTAATATGCCAGGGGGATAATCCGGCGGGGTATCTTGGCAATTGCTTCGGCTATACTACCATGTATCAGGTGATGTTCCGTCATCAACTTCAGGGTTTAAATGCCGGCAAAATTTGGGAAAATTGTTAATCTCATGCCATGTCTGAAATCACCGGGTGTTTACCAACTCATCGTGGTTTTTCCAACGAGTCTTCGCAAGCGCTGATCAATTTCTAAACAACGTGGGATGGTTGGTAATATTGTTGCTACCATGGCTTCCCATTTATAGATCATGGAGCAAAAGTCAATCGGAAATGGCAAGGCTAGCCATGCCTATGGAACTTGTCGTAAATGACCGAATATTTTCTTTAAGAAAAAATACGACGTTAGGCGTGTTACAAGGGAATTGCCAATGGGCTGGACCTGACCCCAGACTCTTGCTTCTGCTGATGAGGGTCTGGACGAACACCAGCTGTGGATCCAGCCGCCAGGGATCCTGACCTGTCAAATAACCCGTCAAGAAGAGCCGAATGGTTTTTTTGAGTAGATTCCTTCTGGATGGATATGTGCCTGGTTTCTTTCTTCTCTTCAATATTTTTTACCCTCAGACTTCACTCTCTCTGCCGTTCTCTGTGGTTTGCCTTGGATAAACATGCTCCTTTTCCTTTCACTAACCTCGGCGAAAGCCCATGTTCTGCGGTGGGGCTTAATTAATCGCCATGCACAACATACTCGTGGCGGGCATATGCAATGCATTCTGCAGACGAAAGGAAGGAAACTAACATAAGCTCGGGAGCTAGAAAATCAAGGCTCAGATGTTAGATGCAACAACAGAAGAACGAAAGTCTGCGGTTAGATCGGAATGAGACAAGGGTAGTTCTTGAAGGGTAATAAGACCCGGTATATACCGCTCTTCCCCTTGACCGTGAGCTGGGGAGACAGCACTACCGACCATCATGAGTCCTAAACTAGTACTGATTGAAAAGCTTGAATGAATCGCTCTACGAATTTTAGACGTTCAACCAGCCGAAAGGAGTAAATGAATGTCCAACTTCGGTTACCAATTGCAAAGGCAGAGCTTGTGATCGACGGTGTGGCGGAAAGTGGGGCGGGTTGCCGGGCAACATGGCCAAACACGGCACCACACAACAAAGGCAGCTGCCCAGAGCCGACTCACGGGATTTCATCCTCATCAACATCACATCGCCATGTGTAAAAACTGAATTCTTGCCAACTTTCTTCCTACTAACCTACCAACCATTTACACAGCAAAACCACACACCAAAATCATGGAGTCGCCGCCCAAGAGAATGACGCGTGCGCGCGCCGCGGCCAAGGCCACTGAGGGCACCGTGAAAACCACCAAAATCGTCACAGCCGCTGCCCGTGCAAGGAGCACAGTAACAGCCAGCACAAAGAGCACCGCCGCCAAGAGAAAAACAAGAGCAGATGAGAACGAGGAAGATGAGCTAGAGCAGCGTGAAGTCCCAGTCACAAGAAGACCACGCGGCCGGCCAAAGAAGGTGGAGGAGCCTGCAGAAGCGGAGGCCCCTGCTAAGGCCACACGGGCCCGGGTTGTGAGAAAGACCACCACCACAGATGCCCCCACAGAGGAGCCAGCACCAGCCAAGGCAACTCGGGGGCGTCCCAGGAAAGCTGTCGCAGCAACACCGGCTGGGGCTACCTCAGAGCCGGCCAAGAAGCCCACAAGAGCACGAGCTCCCACCACATCCAGAACAACCATCGCGGAAAGACCTACCGTGAAGAAGAGCGTCAAGTTCCAGGAACCTGACAAGGAGAACATTGAACCTGCCATTGAGCCCCAGGAGACTGCGCGAACCGGGCTCCGCGGCCGGCCAGCCAAGCGTGGTGCGGCCGTCGGCGCGCGAACAACCAGAGCCGCGGTAAGAACCGCAACGACCGACAAAAAGCCCCTAAGCCCTAAGAAGATGACCCAGATGCCCCTTTCGAAAGACGATTCCGAAGATGAGCTCGCCGGCGACTCCACGCCGGTTAAGCCGATGATGAAGAGCCCCATCAAGCCGCCAACCGCAAAGAAAGAGCCCACAGCCACCGAGGAGGAGCCTATCGAGGCAACCGCCGAAGTCGATACTGTGTTGAATCCCCCAGACCTTGGCACTTCCGTGCTGGCGTCTCCAGCTAGGCGAATGCCCTCGTCCCCATTCAAAGACACAATGAAGTCTCCTGCACGGAGGATTGGCCCTGTGCCATTGCCAGGATCCACAATGAAGCCATCTGGAGGCATCACATCGCAGGGTGGTAACGTCACTTCTTTCAAGACTTCCCTGCTGCAGTCGGCTGCCAAGCGACCATCATCCCCCATCAAGGGCTTGAACTTTGGAAACCCTTCAACATCTCATCAATCTCAGTCGGCGATGAAGGCATCGCTGCTCCAGTCACCCGCTAAGAGATCTTTCCCTGGAATGATGCCTCTGACCGAGCCCCGCCAACGAGATTTGTCTACTCTGGGCGCCCCACCTACCATGAAGCCTCTTGTTTTGGCTTCTCCTACTCCCGCCAACTCTGCACGTTCATCTGATAAGCTCATGATGGAAGACCAGTTTGAGGAGAGTGAGGATGAAGTCGAGGATGATCCATTCTCGGAGCCCATCGAGAGCCTTCAGTTCCCCGGTCGCTTGTCTGCCGTTCTTCCCCGCCATGCTGATCCAGTCCTGAAGAAGGATATGGGCATTGTTGACGAACCCAAGGTCCAGCAAGCGTCGCAGGAGGTGTCTGTTCCCGAGACCGAACAGGTCATCGAGGAAAGTCAAGAAGATGTCATCGAAGTCGGAGGCCAGGCTGTCGAGAAGCTTGCCGAGGAGACCAACGATGTAATGGCTATCGATGAGCTTGCTGCAGAGTTAGAGGATGATGTTGAAGAGTGCAAGTCAGCCGGTTCCAGCCCATCTCAGTCACCCGTTCAGGCTGAGAACCCCGTGTTCCAGCTCAGACAAAAGGACACTGACCCGTACCACAACATGGACTCCGATTCAGAGGACGAGATGGAGCCTCGCAGGCAGCTAGCTCCCACCACCCCAACACCTTTTGCCACCAAGACTCCCAAGACTCAGGGTACTCAAGCCAAGACTTCTCGAGCCTCCCTAGGAGGTTTCACTGCTCTGGCCGAGCGCTTTGGTTCTTGGTCAGCCGCCAGCCCCATCAAGATGGCCCCTCTTGCCTCAACTGGCGCAGGGGCCGCTCAGGATCTGTCTTCGGTGTCCTCAGTCCAAGCGTCTCCTCACTACTTTGACGATGAGATGTCGATCCGCCCCAACCCTGCCGCGGAGGCTCTCTCTGAGAAGCAAGGAGACGAAGTTGAGGAGCCTTCGTTCGACGACCTCATGGTCACCGAGGACGACGTTGCCTTGGCTCAAGAAGCAGACGAAATGTCCTTGATGGAGCCTGGGATGCTGGAGGGAGTTGCCAATTGCAATGCCTTTGACGACACCCTCTCCGATGCCAGCCAGGAGTATGGGGATGAGAACGAGCTGCCTGTTGACCCTGCCATTTCCAACTCGCACTCCCTCGCCCCTGTGACCCCCTACGCCCAGTCATGAAGACCTTCAACACGACTACCAAGGTCCCACTGAAGCCGGCGGACGATTCGACTCCTAGCCCTCTCAAGAAACGTAGCTTCACAGCCTCTCGCGTTGCACCTAGGCGGCCATCTGGACCCAGCAGGAATGCTACAGTCATTTCATACTCTCCTATGAAGGAGAGGAAGAGCCTGCCCGTCACCACCGTGGAGCTTGCTTCCGCCCCGGCCACGCCTGGTCCTATTACCCCATCCAAGGCTGATCTCTGGTCCTCCATGGGCACCCCCGCCCGCACTCCGCGCCGGGACGTCGACCCTGCCCTGCTTCGTGGTGCCGTTGTGTTTGTGGATGTGCACACTAGCGAGGGCGCTGATGCCAGCAGCATCTTTGTGGAGCTTCTGACTCAGATGGGTGCCAAATGCCTCAAGACATGGACCTGGAACCCCAGTGGTGCCGGTGAAGTCTCTTCCAGCAAGGTTGGAATTACGCATATCGTGTTCAAGGATGGTGGCAAGCGGACACTCGAAAAGGTTCGCCAAACCAATGGCGTCGTCCAATGTGTCGGCGTCAGTTGGGTGCTTGAGTAAGTAATTCGGTTCATCTTCAATGGTACCCTAAACTAACTTGGAATAGTTGCGAACGTGAGAATGAATGGCTAGACGAAGCTCCTTACTACATCGACACCAAGATCGTTCCCCGCGGTGGTGCCCGCCGCCGCAAGAGCATGGAGCCCAAGGCCTTGGCGAACATGAACGGCACTCTGGTCAGCAGCCCAGTCAAGGGCTCTCGAACCGTTTCCGGCACCCCCATCACCCCCAAGAACCGACGTGAGAGTTCCAACTGGGTGTACACTCCTTCGGAACGGGATGATGAGGACATCAATGATCCCGAATGGGACAACATGGTGCTCACTCCCGTCCCCAAGACTCCCGCTCCGGATGCCGTCGCTCGATATGCCGCCAACCTTGGCCCGGAGACGCCCTCTAGTGAGGATGAGGACTTCGACGACTCTCCTACAAAGGAGAACATGCTTACGCGAACCTGCCCGCCTAAGCAGAACGCCTTCCGTGATATGGGCGCAGGTGTCTTGAGTCCTGAGAAGGATGAGCAGGTGCTCTTGAGACTCATGGCGGCGCGCCGCAAGAGTCTTCAGTTTGCCCCCAAGATTGGCAGCCCTTTGGCTCGCGCCTGGAAATAAGCGACATTGAGCGTTGTGAATTATTGGGATACTTGTGCATGGATTAACATTTTAAGGGGTGTGTTTTTGTTTTATTTCAGACCCTGCCGGATGTGCAGGCAGCAAACACTCGTTTCGGGAATCGGATACATGAAACGAGGGCATACAGGACGGTTGGGTGCTTGGCGTTACACTGGAGAATGGTTAAATTTGGAATTTTGTAGGGATACCGAGATTGCGAAACTGGGAAGTTCGCTCATCCATAAGACTATTGTAATAGCCCCACGGGTGCTTCGAAGAATTGCAAGTCTGTCAATGGTGAATGCTGAATGTTGAAATGTATATTTTATTGGTTGATCTCGTCCATAACTCAATACTTGTGATGTTGAGTACGGAGGGATCTATGACTTATGACCGCTTTGCTGTGGTTGCTCCCAAGCCCAGTAGGTGTCTATAACCTGTCGCATATCTCATGTCTGATGCATGTATAGGTGCATCTTGTCGAATGGTTTGTCAAGGGTGGAAATGGTCCCAGCCGATGTTGGATGCAGAGTATCGCTCCTCCCAGAGCGTTCCATGCTGCATCTTGGCCACCCAGAAGCCACTCTTAATCTTGTCTGTATTTATTTTTCCCTCCGTTTTTGTTCTCTCTGCCGTTGCCAATTTCCCCTTCTCGCGTGTCCCGTAGATCGTCTAGGCGTTGATGAATGCGCGCATGGCCTTGACAGCGTCACCCTCGTGGCTCTTAAGCAGCTCGGTGGCCTTGGGCTTGGTCAGGTCAAGCTCATCGACGAGCAGGGCGACGTCGGCGGCATCGACCTTGACGTTCTTGGTGGACGAGGCGGCGGCCTTGGGGGCGCCGCCGCCGCCGCCGCCGAGGGCCTTCATGGCCTTGCTAACGGCATCGTGGTCGACGTTGTGGGAGCCGGCCGACTCGTCGGCGTCGAGGCTGGCGAGGGCGGAGGCGGCCTTGCGGTCCTCGGCGGACTTGGCGGTGGTCTGGTTCTCGTCTTCGGCGGCCATTTTGGAGGCTTTTGTGAGGGGCAGCGAGGGGGCGGCTGTGGTGGAGGTTGTGGTTGAGATTGAGAGGTGAGGTTGATATCAAAGCTAGTTGGCAGATGTTTGAGATGTGGGGGTTGGAGGGGCTCTCTAGCCACGGGTGGAGGGGTAGATTTTTGTGGGTGGTACAGGGTAGGTGACTTGACTGATCGTCGACGATGGATTTTTGTAACAATGACGTATCCGTTTTGTTTATGCGTCAATGAGGGGAGGTTCTAGTTGATTCAGATCTGGGAGAATGTAAGTTACTCCTTTCAGTGTAAAATGATTGCATCCTTCGTTGTCACGTCGAGCATCTCTAGGTCAGGGTTGATGTTGGTCACGATTTTGGCAACAACGTTGATCTCCGTGGGTCGAATTCCAGGCACAGGTGCTAAGCAAATCTAACGGTTTCTTATATTCGGCAGCAAATACTCACAGCTTCACTCAACCTAGCGCCTTTATTCCGCGGGCTGTCTTCCGCTTGGCTCTGCTAACCCCAGATATCGCTGGACCATGGGCACTTACACCGATGCCAACCACCCCGCAAACCCCTGCGCATACCATCGGCTCTTGATTCGCCAATTGGGCTTTGGCTCTCAGGTCATCAAAATTCACTACGCCGGCTTCCAGCAATTTGTGCAGGGCGGGCCAGCTTCCCTGCCCGTATTTCTTTGTTCAAGCTGGCAACTTTTTAACCGTGACTCACTCAGGACCTCACCACACTGTATCCCCTTTCTCCCGGGCAACAGGAGAAAAGTCACACCATTTACCTTTACTCTGGACCCAGCTCCTTTATTTTTTTTTATCATCTTCCTCGTCCTGCACCTTATCCCTTTTGCTTTCTCTCCTCTTGCAATTCCCCTAAGCAAGAAGCCATCTCTGAGGCCGGCCCCACCACGTAGCTTCTTGCTGCCCCTCATAGCTTTGGCGGTTTACACGAACACCTCCGTGTTCATCCTCGCAAGACCGCATCATGGCTTCCTTGCCTTCTGAGCCGTGGGCCCCTAATTCCTGGCGCGCAAAGCCCATCAAGCAGTCCCCCACTTACGAAGAGCCCGAGAAGCTCGCTGCTGCTGTGGACGAGCTCACAAACCTCCCGCCTCTGGTCCACCCTAATGAGATCATCGCCCTCAAGGCCCACCTCCGCGATGTTGCACTGGGAAATGCTTTCCTCCTCCAGGGCGGCGACTGTGCCGAGCTGTTTGACTACTGCCGGCAGGGTCCCATCGAGTCCAAGCTCAAGCTCCTCCTGCAGATGAGCGTCGTCCTCATTTGGGGCATGAACAAGCGGGTTGTTCGCATCGGACGCATGGCGGGACAGTACGCGAAGCCGCGGTCGAGTCCCACCGAGATTGTGGATGGCAAGGAGCTCCCCAGCTTCCGAGGAGACATCCTCAACGGGTTCCGGGTCGAGGACCGTGAAATCGACCCGAACCGGCTCGTCAAGGCTTACCACCACTCTGCGGCGACACTCAACTACATTCGCGCCTCCATCGCCTCTGGCATCGCCGACTTGCACCGGCCGTTGGACTGGGGCTCGGCCATGTGCGTGACCCGGCGCTCAAGGCCAAGTACTCGACCATCGCCTCGAGCATCCAGCAGACGCTGCGCTTCCTGCAGACCATCAACGCCCGCCCCGGCGAGCTGGAGTCGGTCGAGCTCTTCACCAGCCACGAGGGCCTCCTCCTCGAGTACGAGCAGGCCTTGACCCGGCTCCTCGAGAAGCCGGCCGCGGAGGGCCGCTACAGCCCCACCCCGACCGACGGCGGCCGCAAGGAGTACTACGACACCTCGGCGCACTTTGTTTGGATCGGCGACCGCACGCGGCAGCTGGACCACGCGCACGTCGAGTTCTTCCGCGGCATCGCCAACCCCATCGGCGTCAAGGTCGGCCCTACGACGCCCACGGCCGACCTGCTCGACCTGCTGCGCACCCTGAACCCGGACCGCGAGCCCGGCAAGATCACCCTCATCACGCGGTACGGCGCCTCGCGCGTGCGGGACCTGCTGCCGCAGCACATCCGCGCCGTCGAGGACTCCGAGTACCGTCGCTGCGTCGTCTGGCAGTGCGACCCCATGCACGGCAACACCCTGTCCACCGAGACGGGCATCAAGACGCGCCGCTTCGGCGACATCTACCGCGAGCTGCAGGAGTCGCTGCGCATCCACAAGGAGGAGGGCAGCTACCTTGGCGGTGTGCACCTGGAGTTGACGGGCGATGCGGTGACCGAGTGTCTGGGCGGGAGTGAGGGGCTAGATGAGGATGACCTGTCAACCAACTACACTAGTTTCTGCGACCCGCGGTTGAACGAGAAGCAGGCCCTCGAACTTGCCTTTTTGATTGCCGATCATTTCTCCCAGGAGCAGAGAAAGTTGACAGTATGAGGGTTCTAAGGGGGATTATTGTTACGAAATGAAGGGGAAAAGGACTATGCGAATCCTTTCCGATAGTTGTCAAAAATCTGTCAAAAAGTCGGCCGAGGGCAGGTGGACAATACGGATAAAACAGAACAAAGGAGCACACGAAAAATTAGGTTGATAACAAGGGATCTTATCAAGGAGTGTCTTGCGAGCAAAAGAGAATATATATATACCACGTTGGTCGTTGAATCATCAATCCTTCTCCTAACGTCATTCGCTTGACGGCGCAAGTCGGATCACATCGCCTTGGCTGCTCAGCAGCTCCCCTCGCAAGGCGTACTTCTTTGTCCCAACAGTGGCTTCCGACCTGTCTGTTCCATGTCCTCCAACTCTGTCAAATCACGCCTAGAAATAAATCACATTCGGCTCCATTTTCTCCCGAAACCGCACCATCATGCCAGCGAGATGGTCTGCGCAGCCTCAAACGCATCGCCCTTCTCTAGCTTCTGCCATCCCTTGACGCTACCGGGCTCGACGCACACCATGTTCTTCCAGCCGTCGTTGGGAGTGAAGTCCTTGGTGGCGGCGGCCTTGTCGACCCAAGGGTTCCAGACAACTACCTGCTCCAAGTTGTCGCGGACGATGCTGTAGACAGGCTTGCCACGCTCGGAAATAACAGCGGGGTGCTTGGGGCCCTTGGCGGGGGTGTAAACGCGGTCGGTCTCGCCAGCGAAGGAGACGGCGCCAGACTGAGACTTGACGGCCAGGCTATCGACCTTGTCAATGTACTCGGAGTCTTCGAGGCCGGAAACCTCGACAGAGGAGATGTCCTAGATTGATGCGTTAGTGCATTGTTCTAGAGTAGACCTTGTAATTGAAGCAGAAAGCCGAGGTTCAGCTCACATTGATCTTGAAGTAGGTGTGGAGAAGAGTCTGGAATTCAAAGGGGATGTCGCCGTCGTTGGTAATGACAATGGTGGTGCCGAGCGAATCGCAATCGAGAGTCACGGAGTAGATGAGGCCAAACTTGTAGGGCCAGAGGGCCTGGACGTCCTCAGCGAGGCTCTCCGAGGATAGGCCAAAGTCGAGCTTGACGCTGGAAGAAGAACCCTCGCTGGTGGAACGGCCGAGGAACTCCCAGCGCGAGTTGCGGGCGAATCCGTGCTGGGGGAGCTTGGAGGTCGCTTCGTGGTCGGGGGCGGTGCCGAAGACCTGCGGCGACAAGGTTAGCTAGACGAGCATTGGAGTCGAAGCTCAGACGAGGGTATACGGCATACAGGGAAGACGACAGGGATACCGCCGCGGACGGGAGCGGAGCCATCGAGGTGGGCGGACTCGCTCAGCCAGAGCTTCTCACTGCCAGAGGCATCCTTCCAGCTGAGGACGGTAGCGCCGTGAAGAAGGACCTCGACGGACTCGCCAGTGGGAAGCGTGGCGGAAACGCGCTGGTGGTCGTGAGTGATGTCGACGGTGGGCTGTGGACCGGCGGCGGGGGTGGAGGCCAGAGTGGAGGGCTTGTTGGGACGGTTGACCATGATGGGCGAGGGGTTGGACAGAGAGGAGAGAGGAGCTGGAGCTGGGTGCGTGCGTGCGTGGGGGCGGAATGGGAGAAGAGAAGGGAAGTGAAGAGAAGAGGGAGAAAAGGGCTTGATAATTAGACGAGGAGCGACAGAGAGAGAGAGAGAGAGAGAAAAAGGACGTCGGATGCGCTGGGAGATGGAAGCTGGGAAGCTGAATGGATGGCTGGAGCTTGTGAGGGAGGAGACGAGACGAGACGGAGGGGATGACGAAGTGGGGGCGGGGGGAAAGCAAGTGCCTCCAGTACGGAGTGGGTTGTGCTGCTGCAGGTTTGGGAGAGGTGGGGTTGGTTTGGTTGGTTGGTCTTGAGGCTCTCGAGCCAAAAAAAGAAGCAGCTGATGTGTAAGCCGAGCCGAAGCTGAAGCTTGAATTGAGGGGGTTGGAAAGGTGATTTGAGAACGAGCATGTAATTGCGATGGGGAGGAAAAAGAAAAAGAGAGCGACGAGCGATAGTCGATTCCATTATATACCGGAGGATTCCCGGTAACGTGGTCGCATTTCCTGGACCGCCAGATCGGTTGCAATGTTTACTGTTACAGGTTTTCCAGGCGAATGGGCCGCGGTCGTGGTGGTGGTTCTCGTCCGGTGGTGGTGACAGTGGAAACGGCGGCATGGCGGGGTAATGCGGAAGTGCTATACGATCCCGACGAGCTGACCGGTCGCTAGGGACGTCGCCTAATAAAGACTGGTGGTAGTTACCGTAGGTGGCCGGGTATTGCAAATGCGCCGATTAGTTGCGCAACTGAGAGCTAACCAAAGCTCCTAGTCTGGGTGCTGATGGTACCGCTGTATCAGACGTTGGTTGCCACCTAGCTTTGCTATCTGATGCTATTCCTTATCACCACAATCATAATTATTATCTCTATTATTAGCCCTCTAACCTAGTCTTATCTGATTTATTCTTCATTCCCTATCGGGTCTTCGGCGCCGCCTCCTCTGTCCAACATGCCCGTTCATCGTCATCTGCAGCAGCGGCAGCAGCAGCACCATCGCCCTTGCTGATACGTAGCACTAGGCCCATTGGGCCTGCCGCCCCCGGTAGGGCTGCCGTAACCGTCTCGTAGGCCCGCGTGGCGGCATGCAAACTGCAACGGCAACTGCCTGAAACACGTCTCAGATCTCGGTTGTGACACACCCAGCAACCACCACCGCCGCCACCAAAAAATAAAAGACAGGATAATATCCACGGCTGCGTGCTACCGACAACTCAAAACGTTCAACTCCGCCTTGCGGAGGCAAAACAGGCAACAGCATGATATTCCATGAGGCAAATCCTCATCCATCGTGTCTATTTACAGAATCCCTCTCTCGACATCGTTGTTTTCCGGGGCTCTGCCGGCCATTGCACTCGTTTCAAACCGTGCACCACCCACAACATACCATGTCTGCCTTCGTAAATGCTCACAGCTAAAGTACCTATGCGTACCGCGGCAACTTAGTTAGGTATGCAAGCCGGATACGTCTGAACTTTTGTAAACCCGGGATACCTCGGCCAACCCAAGTTTGCCATGCCCCTTACACCTCGCTGTCGGTATTCCTACATGTGTCGGTCGTCCACCACCAATGGCAACTGTTCGAACCCGAAATCCACATCAACTGCCGCCATCTTGATTGCCACCAAGCCCTCTGTAAACCTCTCTTCGTTGTCACACCGAATGACCTTTAAATTCGGGAACTCTACTCGACGGAGCTTCATTGTATCCGCGAGGCCAATCAACCCTGTCTCCAGGCGTTCTGCCAAGTTTTGGGGGCCTTCCGCAATGTATAACGTTTCTATTGACCGAGGCAGCCGCCGGACTAGAACTTGGTCATCCTTTTCGTCTTTGTCGAGTTCGTCATTGTATAGAGAGTTTGTGCTCAGAAAAACAAATTTTAGTACGGTAAAGTTCTTTAGACTGGGAATTAGAATTGCGCCTTCTGTCCGCCGTCGTCGGAAGCGAGAGTCGAGATGCAGGGTCTGAAGGGATTCCCCAAAGCGACTCAGTGATTCTATTGCTGCCGAAACCTTGAAATGCAATCCCCGCATGTCTCCAGCAAGCTCGTCGTCCAATCCCATGTGGTTCACAAGAATGCTGCGTTGGGTGAAGTCAGCCTTGAGCGCATATTCGAGTGCAACGGTCTCAAGGTTCCCGGTGCAGGAGTCGAGAAGTAGACTAAAAGATTCATTGGTTAGTCTCTCTGCTGCGACGCGGAGATATTTTAGTCTTGGTAACGGAATTGCCGGATTGGGGATCCCAGCTGCCTCGACCCTCAAAGTTTCCAGGCCTCGTCCATGGACCAAAAGTGCCGGTTGCCAAGAATCGATATTCAATGTGCGTAGGCAAGCTAGCTTATGAGAACCAAAAGCTTGCAAGGCTAGAGGGAAAGATGGATCATTGAATGAAATTTGGAAGGGGTTGATCCTATGGATCCGTAGATATTCCAGCCTCGGGAGCAGTGCCACGAGCATGTGTATGAGCTCGCAACGAGTGAAGTTACTGATCATAAATCCACGTAACTTGACTCCACATTCCGGCTCCAAGGTAACGCTGCTGTGAGGGTCCGGGCCTAGGAATGAACCGAGATATGTCTGAAGCAGCTTGCTGAGATGTGGGACCTGTGCCCTCTTTCTCCAGAGATCCCATAGATGGACGCCACGGGCCTTTGCTACTTCAATGAGTAGATCTCGACATTTTGGTTTCTCGGCTTCCACTGACAACTCTGTGAATATCGAGACTCCCTTGACGGCATGAGCGAGATCTGGACGTTGGGCCACGGTCCTCATGAAGGCGGGCCATCGATTGGTTAGGCTGTATTTGAAGGCAACCCGGGTGTCACCCCAGTCAAGGATGAACTCGTGATGCAAGACACACTGCGCCGCATCTCGGATGCGCCTCGAAACAAGGCATGCTGAGTATAGATCCCGGCGAGTTGCAGGGTACCACGAAGGATTATCAGGCGTCTGGTGGGGTTGGTACCAATACAGGTCATGCGGACTATATGGCTGGCCGTATTTGCCCTGACAGTGCATGCAAAAGTGGCCGAATATCTGGCACAAGAGTTCGTTTGAGAGATTTGAAAGGGTCGGCATTGCAGAAACTTGTGTGACTATGCGAGATTACGAAGGAATCAGGTTGAGCAAAACCTCAACCAGGTGGTTGCAGGTGATGGCACACCTTAGTCAGCGTACGAAGCAGGCTACAAACAATTTTATTTAGAATGGCTTGCGGTCGGTCAAACGGACAAGGATATTGATAATTAGATGTTATGCTAGAGCCGGAATAGAGTTATGACGCCTTAAAAATGTTAAAGACCCTAGAGCGTTGTTCTCTGCAAGAATGATAAAAAAACGCGGACGAGACTTATGAATGGTTTCCATTGATTCTCTAATAATCGTAGATAGAATGAGAATATATTTATCACTACGGATCTCGCTTTCAGGTTTATCATTTTGTGCTTCTTTTGAAGTAAAAGTCTTGTTTGCACACAGCTATTCTGATTCACTCCAAGATCTATCTACCTATCTATTTATATTTATGGATACCCCCTGTGGAAGTGACTCAAAGGTCTTCATCTGACTCACTTGGGAGACCAAAAAAATCGGTGGCTGGGAGACCAAACATCTGGTTGTCAAAGTCACCCATTGTCAAAGTCCACTCTGATACAGGAGAGAGCGGCCATCGCATCGCTCCTCTTAACGCAACATCGCTCGGGTTAAAGTCAATGCCAACACCCGCCAACAAATTGGTCGCCCTATCGTAAATTTCATGGTTGCAAAAACACCTGATGCTATTAAATTTTGGAAACTGTGCCGGATCTTGATGCTTTAGCTCTGCCAAACCCCGCAGCGACTTCTCAAAGCGCGTGTGACAATGAGAAAAGCGTTGTTGATCCCCGAGGAGCAATGTCTCAATTGATCTGGGGAGCATGTTTGCAAGTGCGCTAGGGTCATTGCTTTCTGGAAGAGCTTCGTTGTATATTAAGCCCATGTCGAGCACCAAAGTCTTGAGGGCGACAAACTCTCGAAGACTTGGTACGGTCTCAACAGGATGACCAGCATCAAAGTTGTGGAAATATCTGCTGCGAAGATCGAGGTGGAGTAAAGTCATAGTGCTTTTATGGTCGTCGAGACAATCGACAAAATCCTCGACCCCAAAGTGCTGTGGCTGGCCAGCCAGATCTAGAACGGCCGTGGAAACGGAATCCACAGACTGATAGTGATCTGAGGGCCAAATAACGCCCATCCCTGTAGAGGATAGACGATTGAGGGGCATATAACCGGGCCCAGCCTTGTACGTGAACGAACGCAGTTTGCCAGTGCAGGAATTCAGAAGCCTTTCAAGCTGCCCTCGATTCAGCCGAGAGTTTTCGACATTTACGTGCTTGAGATTTGGCAGTGGGGGATCTCTGTATATATCGAGACTCCATGCAATTTGAGCGACTCGATGTTTGTTGCGATCTGAATTAGGGGAGGAATCCAGCCCTGCATCTCGAGCGCCTTGAGTGGCAGGCTCTGGACGCCAAGAGCCCTCCAAGCCGGTGGGTGCAATATCGACCAATGGCAACTCTGAATGTACAAGTATTCGAGCTTTGGCAACGACGGAAGCAATATGGATAGGAGCTCGCCATACAGCCATTCCTGCATTATATGCGACTTGATATGTTTTGGGGGCCGCTTTCGCGAGCGCCTGTCATTTAGGAATGATGCCAACAGTGTCTGAAACTCTGGAGGCTGCTCCTTGCCGTCTTGCAATCGACGTCTCCATTCATCGCAAAAGTCCAGATTGCGCGCCAGTGCAGCTTCACGGGATACTTCTTGGACAAACTTCATGTCTAGTTTGTCCCGGAGCAGGTTCCAGTGAATAAAGACAACCCTCACAGTGCGGGCGAGGTCACGGCGATCCATCACGGTCCGAACAAAAGGAATGAACCGCTGCGCCCAGCTAAAGTTTACACGAGCCGAGGCATCAGACCCAAGGTCGAACTGATGGTGGAGCACCTCCTGGGCTACGTCTCGCAGCCTGCGTGACGTGAGGCAGATGGATAAGAGCACATTGCGTCGCTCGGTGTACCACGACGGAGATTCCGGCTCTACGTCAGAGGAGCCTTCTGCCAGTTCGCGGCATGGGCTATAGTCTCCGCAACAGTGCGGGCAGAAGTAGCTGCAGATCTGTCGAAGGGTTTCGGTTGCCAAGTCGTTGATGGAACCCGTGCTCTTGTAGTTGGTCGCTCTGATCCGCGCGGAGCGACGCACCATGGTGGGTCAGGTGATGAGGGAGGAAAGGTGAATGACGAGAATGGGAGACGGACAGCCAGTCTCTGGTGATCAAATGATGATGGACGCCTTTGAATTTATATGCATGAATGGGGATGGGCAAAGGTGACTTTTTTGCCGACGTTGTTGGTCGCGCCAGATTACAGGCACTTGCTGCAGCTACAATGGCAGGCAGCCCTGTGCCGAAGCGACAACCGTGCCTCATTGGACTATGCGCAGCAGGCAGACCGCTCCAGCCAATGGCGAAAATGTGCAGTTTCGTAGCGAGACGAGCCAAGAAATACAAAAACCCATTGTAAAAACGGAGTAAAGAACACTAAGTTCAATGCCTGATTATTGAAGGCACTAATTTCTGCTATGCTTCATTGTGGCAGTTGTGGCCGTAAATATTCGTGGCGTCAGATGGCACACTATTTGCACACGCCTTCGGGTCAAGATGGGGTATTCTATTTTCTACCAAGTTTAATATTCAACAGTTTCCTCGTGAGTTCTAACAAAAATCTATTTAAAAAAAATTCCGGAAACGGTATCATCTCTGAATCAATCTCCTCCATTCTTCATATAGCACTCACGCATCCTCCCAAGTTGTCTAACAAGGTGAATAGGGCACGCCAGGTATCCGAATCTCCAAGATGCCGATGACAACAAAGCAGGAGGTGTTATCTTCGTTTACTCTTGATGTTCTTCATCCGTTGATGTAAATATTACGGCATTAAACTCGGAGATTACGTCGCTCGAGCCGCTTCGGTGCTCAACATCAACATGGACCTTGTCATCGATGTCGTCGATTGCAAAAGAAGTTTGCCGTACCGATGTGGTTCGATTTCGACCTGCTTGAACATTGCCCGCCATCCATAACCCTCACGTGACCCCCTGGATCCATCCTCCCCCAGACCCAGCACCAACCCCGGCCAGCGCCAACTCACACCAATACGCACACCAGCACATCAGCACTCACACACCCCAATCTTATTACCCAACCTGCCCAGACACAGCCGAAATACTTCTCCTGCAAGCAAACCAGTACCCAACTGGCGACGGGTTTGAATTTTTTATTATACTTTGTATATTTTTTTGTGGTTGGTTTTATGTTTTATTTTATGTTTATATTATTCTATATTTAATGTTTCAAGGCTGGCTCAGGGAGTTGCGGAGGGTGTGCGCCGTTGGGGCGGCACTATGTCCCTCTCCAGATGGGGGACTATGGCACTCGATAAGAGTAGCCCTGGAGTGGTGCTTCAAGGCCGCAGAGGAGTTCGGAACGACCTCACTATATATTGAGCTTTTATCTATTACATGAATCTATTAATACATATTTGTTTATCTCAGTTTTATAATAAATTTTATGCTATAAGGTATATATATTTATTTATTTATTTAGTATTGCCCATATAAATTCCCAGCAGCCTTGATCCCTTACATGTATGCCTCACAATAGTTGCAATGACAATGCGTAACGTACATAAAATACATGGGCGAGATGTGACTCCGCGAATGGGTACAAACTTGTGGTTCGCAAACTTCGTACATTGATCATATTAATCTCCCAATCACCTTTGCTATGATACTTCTATGTTTAAAATTTCTGCCCCCACCGTCTCCTCGTCAAGCCCGATCTTGCTCAAGTCGATCGGCATCTGCATTGACTTCAACGTCGCAATTGCTTTCTATCTGTTGATACGAACATTGCATTAGGCCCACCCCTGCGACTTGAGCTGCCACTTCGATGTTCCACTCGAGCCTTTTTATTGATCTCATCAATAGCGATAAGGAAATCCCCGCCTTTACCGTACCTATAGAACTTAATGTTAACCTGCTTCAATACATTGAACATTGCCCACTATCCGGTATCCCTTCTGGAATATGATGTCCATTTCTTCAAGTAAGCAGTATGCAGTTTTAGGGGAAAACAATATAACAATAGAGTGACCATTGCGATCTATTATATAGTATTTAGTAGTTAGATCAATGGTGATGATATCGAGGATCAAATGCACTGTAAAGTTAAATATTCAATCCATTATTGAAATCGTATTTGCAGGGGCGTGGATATGAAAAGGTGAAAAATCTTTTTTTTATCCTGTGTAGGGCAGATCTGATAAGTGTGTAATATCTAAATAAATCTCCTTAATTTTTGATAGGCACTTATGTACCTTAGTTTGAGCCTGGTCTATAAACCAGATGCAACTTGGTCATCCAATCGTCTTCCACAATTTGAAATGCCCGTAATTGGTTATTTCCGATGGCGCTGGTGTTCCTCATCCGTGGATGTAAACATGGCCGCGTTTGATTCCGGACTACCGTCACTCGAGTTGCCACTTCGATGTTCGACGTTTGCCTTTCCATCCGCCTCGTCCACGGCGATGAGAAGCTCCCCTTTTTTGCCGTAACGATAGGGCTCAACTTCGGCCTGCCGCACCACATCGAATATTGCTCGCCATCCAGTTACCTTCTGGAAGATGATGTCCATTTCTTCAAGAGACCTTTGTTTTGTCTCAGGGAAGCAGAAATAAGTGAATGGTACCATTATAGCGTTAATAATGGCGAAAATAATGTACGTCTTATAGGCGATGTTGGTAAATGACACCGGAGTGATCATGACGACCTATAATACAACAATTAGTTATGGGACCAAAATAACTGTACTAAGGGTGGCCTCACTAGAAAATTAAATATCCAATTCGAGCTCGTTGAAAGGGCATTCGCGGGAGCACGAATACGAATGGGAGTCAATTCAGCAGGAATCAGCCAAGCCATCCCTAGCCAGCCTACAGCAAAGAAGGTGTTGAAGACGAAGAGAAATACGACACCGGCGATCTGACAGCCCTTGTTGTTCGGTTGCGAGCCAACGCCAGCTAGGATAGCCATGGTTGCGGCCTGACCCGCTGCACCAAACAACATCAGCTTGCGGCGACCGACACGTTCAACGAGCCAGACGGCAGGCCATGATGCAATAAAGTATTCAGTGCCGTTCAGAGCAGCGAGTAGACGTGACAAGCCAGCACCCATGCCTAGGTCGCTGTAGATCTTGGCAGCATAGTAGGTGATGAGGTTGATTCCACAGATCTGATTTGTCAGTGCTCATGCTTGGTGGTTCATGTTGCAGTTACTGACCTGTTGCATCATCTGGCTTGTGAATGCAAGAAGAGTGCGGTGCAAGTTTCGGTTCTTGTTGTTCTGGAACAGGTCGGAAAAGGAACCCTTGCTCATCTCGGCGGTCGTCTCCTTGATGGCCTTGAACTCGTTCTCAACATACTTGTCATGTTCGTCTAGATCGGCAATGGCAGCAATGACACTGCGAGCCTCGTCCTCGCGTCCCTTGAGAATAAGCCAACGGGGGGATTCAGGCAAGCTCATGACGAAAGCCAAGATGAAGAGACAAAAGAAGATCTGGAAAGCCAAGGGGAATCGCCAGGCGACATCGCCTGGGGCATGTGCCAGACCATAATCAATCCAATACGAAATCATAATGCCACCAGAGATGAGAGCACCTTCAATCATGACCAGCTTGCCACGCTTGTGAGCGGAACACGTCTCAGACTGCCACATAGGCACAGTCGAGGTGTTACCGCCGTTTCCAAGACCAGTGATAATTCGTCCGATAATAAAGTGTTCCAAGGAGAAAGCAGAGGCCTGTAGGGCAGCTCCAATGACCATGATAGAAGTACCGAGGAAGATCATTTTCCTGCGTCCGAGTGGGTTTCCGATGAAAATGGTGATGATAGCGCCAATGAAGCAGCCAAGGTTATAAGAGGCAACCGCGATGCCTTGATTGGTAGAGCGCTGGGACTTGAGAGCAGCGCTGATGCCCTTTTCCGAATCATCGATGTCTGGGAATTGACTCAAGAAGATGGGCAGGGTCAAGATACCACCCATGACACCCTGGTCTGCGAATTATCAAAGATTAAAATGGGTTCATATTGACGACGAGATGCCACCAAAATTCGGGGTTTTAAAACAACGTTGGCGAGTATCAAGGGCTTGCTCCAGGTATGCATTGAGAAGAGCTTACCATAACCAAATAGAAGGAAATCACAACCGGCAATAATGCTGATGGCATAGTTAAGGGCCTTGCCTCTCAAGCCAAGGTATGACTTGGCCATGATGGGCAATGGTGAGGACAACCTCCTGAGTGTGTGCTGTAGGCTTGCTCAGGGTCTGTAAGTGAGACTTATTCCAGTCAAGGCCTCGGGTCGAAGGAAATGAACAATGAGAAACAAGGCGAAGACACATGCAAAATGATCATCTGGGCGGGGGATCGCCAGGACTATAAGTAACCGCCGATGGCAATGTGTCTCAGCCGCATCTAAGGAACGGCCGTTGTACTTTGAGAGGTGAGCCAAACCAAACATTGGGTCCACAGACCATTCATGTTAGCTACACCCTGGCCTGGGCCGTCTCAGAAGTTGACATTTAACGTGTATACACCTTGACCCATGCTAGGTAGCGCAAGGTTTATGCTCAGGAGATAAGCTTTTAGTGGTGTAACTCCTAGCAGTGTGGCTCAGGAACCCAGATACGGTGATCATCCGAGAACCACTTTGTTCGATACGCACACACCTCGGCACTTTGATGGATGGAGGCTCTTGAGTTGAACTAAAATGGCACCGCTCCAGCCGCGGACCAGCCATCTCACCTCCGCAGCGTTGCGTGCGATGGATCATGGGGACATGCCAAGAGTGGGAGTGAGGTAGGCGGCAAGTATACCTTGGCAATGCATCTGAAGGGAAGCAATCCACGTGACAGGCCCTGCCAAGGGACCAAGAGTCAACAATGGCTCCTGAGCAGGGACAAGGCGGGACATGGAGTCGTGGGCGGCGCCAGGGCCCTGCCCAGATCAATGGTGATGCTGCTGAGCATCAGCCAAGCCATGAGGCTCGGCAGTAGCCAGCTTGGCCCCGAGCCGCAAAACAACGACATTGCAGCGCCATGTTATTGCAGAGGGGTGTGTGCATGTATGGAAAGCGTCTTTCAAGATGAACATTTGGGATCCGGATCATCATTACAATGTCGACCATCTCGATGGAGCATACGCGGGAGCGTCAACAAGGAGCGCCTGCAGCCGCAACAGACTGCGCGGCCAATCTCCGGCTCCCCAATACCAAAGGAGGTGGTGGTGTGCGGTTCTCGGACCCCTTCCATCGTCACATTTCACTCTCAGGCCCCCGGGGTATCAGTTCTCGGCTTCATGAAAACGGATCATAGACGGCAATGCCTCCGGTCGCAGGCCGTAGCGCCACCGGCGGAATCCTCATTCACCCGAAGAATGCAGTTCGAGTACCGCATCTTGCGCCGCAATTGTACATATAACAGACTCAAAAGACACCGTATCACCGCATCCAAGACGGCGAACGACGGTCCCATCGGCTGATGAGAACATCTCCCTTGCTTCTGCGCGATGACGCGCTCGGCGACCCACGCCCTGGCCGTTCTCGTGCCGTTCATTGACCAGGAAGGGATGCGTTTTTTTTCTTCCGTCCACTTTAGACCCTCTTCGTCGTTGAGACAGCCCGTCGTGGACGGAGTTACTTATGGAAACCCGCGTGGTTGGCCTGGTCAGGTCCACTCACAAGCACTCCTTCATACCTCACCCAACGGTTCAAAACGTGTCATGGCCGCGCTATTCTCGCTGGTTTGCTCGAGGGTTTCCTTGCCAAGAAGCGCAGCCGGTGGAGCTCGCAGACATCAATGACACAGCAAATTCTCATCAAGTGGATTTACGTCCCTGCTGATCCACCGAGCTTCCTGCAAGAACGGAGGTGGACCAGAGCGAATGGCGGGCGTTTGACGACGGAGTAGTACATAGCCTTGTCACCGTAATCAACGTCCCGCTTCAGATAGAAGACGATGGTTGGCGCCCAATTGTTTTGTCAACTCGACCGTCTACGGCGCCTCGCAGTGAATTTTAGGGCCGTGGAGCACCATGGAGCGCCATGGAGCCCTGACGTCACTGGGGGTCTGAGCGGGCCGATTGAGATGGGTTCGGGTAAACCAGTCGAGCTAGTGCCGAAGCCGCTTAGCCTTTGTTTTCCCGGTTTGCGTCCAGTCATGACGGCATGAAGATTTCTGTCGAGCTGGAAGGGAACTTTGCTCGGGTTTCCTGCATTGGACCAGGCGAATCGCCACATCACCTTGCTGAGTTGCTGCAATATCCCCAGTGTAACACACGCGTGCTGTCGCGCCCTCGCCACAGAGCCGCTGCTGGGCTGGCCCGCGGCCGCGGTGCCGAAGTGCCGTGTCGCCGGCGGGGTGGGTCCGGAAATCCTTCGGGCTGGTGTCCGACGTGCGCTGTATGAAACCATGGCAGGGATACATTCCTATCGAGTATTCGGTCCAGCCGTTCTGCACAGTGTTCCGACCGTTTTGATCGTCGCTACCATCGGGTCCTTTTGTTTCCTTCGTTGCTTCTTCGTCATTGCAACCTTTCCTGGCCTTTTCGGCCACAACGCCGCCTCAGAACGAAACCCGGCTCCTTGCACAACCCGCACAAAGCAACGTCAGTTTGTCCAAACTGTTGCATCGATACATACGACAAAGGAATTTTTGCATCTCAGATCCTTGCACATTATACCATGATCCAGCGGAAGCAGAATGGTGCTTGTGGTCCTTCTCACGGCATCAATGAAATAATGTCTTGCACGGATTGTCCCCTGTGCAATAGATGGCTCGTCCTTCAACCAACAGTCGTGGATCACTTCCCTTTTCGTCCACGTCTCTCGATTGTCTGTCTCATCGTCGGCAAACACCACCGAGGCGCACATGTTAGTTTCCTCTACGTAGGACACGGTATATTGGAAAAGACTGATTCTGCGAAAATTGGGCCCTGCTGGTGTATGCGAGCCCGTTTCCCCGGCTTGCAATTCACTGATAGATTTCGATCTCCCCAGCCTTACTCGATGTCACCTCGCCGCTTGTTTCTCGCTTGGACTGCAAGTCGACCAACGCACGCAACGCACGTACGCAGACGGAAACATCGTCTATTAGAACCAGCCATATCCATGACACGGGCCCGTCTTTTCTAGGCAACAGCAAAACCAACAACGGCTCTGGAGCCAACCAAACGATCGAAGTGGAATTTCGCGTTCTCCTTGGTCAGCTCATCTTTCAACATCTTGACCATACAACCGCATGGATGTGGACTCTTTGTCTCTCCCCGCCTGCACAAACACATGCCGATGTCTGGAGTCGTCCACCACCAACATCACAACGACATTGGTGTGGGGAACAATATGGAGCCATGTGGTTTAATTCCTTGCATTGCATCTACTAGAATGGTGGAGATCGCCTAGTTACCTCACATCATGTAAGTCCCGACTCGAAAAACGGCCGATCAACAAACGTTTCCTTTCAAGTGATTCCCCATCCGTCATCGCCATGGCATTGCGCCCCCTTCCAAACGCTTTTGCAATCCCGAATAGGACATCCCCAGGTGGAAAAAAGCATGAGAATCTTGCACGACGGAGAGCAAAAAGAGCAAAGAAGAATTCTCCCGAATCACCTCATAAACTTCCTATCCTGGCCGTCTCCGTCGTCTCATATCCACCAAAGTGAACCCTCAATCACACCCTCGGCTTTCCCGATTCGGACAATCCGACCTCCATCTCTCGTTGCCGCCTCCCCATGCCCCATGCCCCGCACGTTGTCTCTCCTTTGTGTGTCTGTGTATCTCTTCTCTCTCCCGTGTTGCTGGTCCTCTTTTACGCTTTCGTCCTCGCCTTGACGATCCTCTGCAAAGAGTTTCCCCATGGAGGCGGCAGGCCACGGGAGGCCTGAGATGGCTTGGGGCGTGCTGCTTCACGATGGATCCTGTTTTCATACCCCCTGCCGATCCACATGAAGTTCCAGACCGAGTCTGAGTTTTATCGTCAACGGTCTGGGGGTGAAAATGGCTACAGCTGCTGGTGCCCGACTTCCCCAGATTCGCTTCCCCAAGGATAACCTCGCCCCATGAACAATGCCGTCTTTCCTCTAGTAGAAGGTGTCTGTCTCTGTTGGTATGTCTCTTTTTTTTTCAATTGTATCTATATATTTGCCCCGGTGTGTACATGTATAAGCTTCCATCATGAGACGTTACAGCAACGCAAACACAACCAGCCAACTGCTCTGTACAGGTATAGTAAAGCTGAAGCACAATCCTTCGCCCGAAAAATGCCCTGATTCTGCGCCGTAAAAATGCATCTCGAAGACAAGGTTTTTTATTGCCTTCCTCGTCTCTCCGCCTCAAACAGCTCTCGCTTCATATCCATCAACATGTCCTCCACCTGGTATACATCGTCACGCGACAGGGCAGCTGCACGCAACTCTTTCAGGCCACCCCGTAAAATGTCCATAATTGCACCCGACTTGTTTTCCTCGCTTTCTTCATCTCCAGTGCGGGGTGCATCTCCCTTTTCCTGGGGCTCCTGGTCCTCCTCGGCCACAAGGTCCATAGGGTCACCTGATGCTGGTCCTACCTCGGGGTCTACTCCCTGCTGTGACTCTGGCTGACTCTGCGATGCCGCATTTGACTCGGTGACGAGTTGCGACATGAGTTCTTCATCCGTGTCTCCGCCATCACGTCCCTCGGGTCGATCAGATGGTGCCGTTGTCTTGGGTGGTTGCCTCGGTTGCCCCACCACTGAATCCTGGGTGTCTTGTTCTTGTTGCCTCTTGTTCTTATTTCCTGCAGTCCGCCTCGATGAACGCCGCGTAGTGGGGACGGGCGAGTTGGTTTCCTCCACAGGGGTGGATGCAGGCTGGCTCTCTTCGCCCTGTTCCTGCTCTGCCAGGCCACCGGATTTTCTCCTCTTGCTACGTCGCTCAGGAACCATTGACGGTCGCTTCCTTTTCTTGCTCTGGCTTCGGCTTTGGTTTTGGCTTTGTGACGATTCCAACTTAGGCTGTGTGGGCGTGGATGGAGTCACAGATGAATCCACATGTTCCTTCTCTTTGTCCTCCTTCTCCGGCGACCCTGACTCACTTGTGTGAACTGTAATGCTTTTCTCAGGAGAAGCGAAACTAATCTTGGGAATGGGTAGATTGATGCTCTTCGATTCGAGCTCAGCAGCAAGTTGCATCATCCCGCTCTCATCCACCTCGCTCAACTCGAATGACTCGTGCATCTGGCTATCAGTCTGCTCAGGGGCCTTGGTAGGTGTTTCTTCACGTGCGGGCTCTTCTGGGCTGCTTCTGGCGTCCACAAATTCGTCGTCTGCAGATCTAGGTGTGTCTTGAATCTGGTTGTCGGGAGGCGAGTTTTGGCGAGTGGGTGTAGATGGAGGCTTGGGACCAGATTTGTCAGGTTCCTCCTCTGGCTCCTTAGAGACTGTGATTTTGACTTCTTCAGCCGCAGTCGAGGGCTCCTCAACAACGCTCGATGGAATAATTTCCATATCCAGTGGCGAGTTGGACTTGGCCCTCTTACGGCGGATTCGTCGCGTAGCTCGGCCAGCAGAGGTAACCCGAGGAAATTTGTGGTCAGTCTTGGATTGTTGACTGACAGGTGGCGTGCCTGGAGGCGAAGAGAACTCCCAGCTTTCCAACGAGCTCTTCGCCCTTGACCTAGTTTGGATTTCAGAGAGCAGAGGGTTAGGTCTCGGCTCCGGTGGCGACGAGGGAGGATCGGCCAGGTCCTCCATTTGCAGAGCTTGTCCTCGTCGTGGAGTCGGGGTAGAGCTGATAAATTCCTCATAGGAAGCGGGCCGTTCGGGGGTCGATTCTTGAACTCGGGTCCTGCTTGTCTCAGCTGATTCTTTGGCCTTTTCCTCCAAGGCAGTCCGAGAACGAGTTCTCGGGCTAGACCTAATACCCGCATAGATTCCAGCGTTCTCTCGTTGCCGTTGTCGGACTTCCCTTTGCCTCTCCGTAAGGTGTTGCGATTCCTCAACTACTGGTGAAGATGATGCGATGGGGGCAAATTGAATCTGTGAATTATCATGTCGTAAGCGGGGTGTGCTCGTCCGCCGTGTCGATTTGGCTTGTGCCGTATCAGGTGTTGCATCTTTGCGACGCTTCCTAGTCATTGGTCCTTTAATTGCCATCTTGGACGCGGATGGGGCCTGAGGGGTCGTTTGCTCGATTTCATTTCGTGATGATTTGGTGGACGAAAGGGCAATGAAGCTGAGCTCGTCTTGAGATTCGATGAATGATTGAGCCTGAGCACCAAACTCGCCGCTTGATTCTTCAATCCCAGGAAATGAGACATCGACCTTCGGGCGGAGTGCCGTGATGATTGCCTTGAGGCTGTCAGAACAGTCCAAGGTCTCCTCATCCTTGTAGATTTCATTCCAGGTTTCGGCCATCCTATTTACGATGTAACGGTGTTTGCTTTTGAATCCCGCCGAAACGAGTGGCTCAATCAGACTAAGATCTTTGTTTTCGAGGCGCCCGAGAGATACCAATTGTCGACCAACAGCATCCCAAAGAGATCTCAACTAAGAATAAGTTAGCATTGGAAAAACGCATCATGAGCTTTTAATACATACAGCAACAGGAAGGGGTGATTCATCGCCCAGTTTTACTTGGGCCATTTCATCTAGAATCCACGGGTTGAGACCATCTTGCAATTTGGTAAGGGTTTTGACTCCTGTCTCTGAGAAGGACGCTGTCATAAAATTATTGACAGCCTCAAAGTAAGAGGCAACTGCTGCATCGTCTCCTAATTTTGCTAGATTATTGTAGGCAAACTTCATGCTCTGCTCCTGGAGCTTGTAGAGGTTGTCGAAAGGATCAAAAGTTGATGCTCGTGATGTGGCTGGAGGTGCTCCCCAAAGACGACGTCGGGCAGCCTCCACTGCTTGGCGGTCTCGAGGTAGCTTCGCAACCGTGAATAGCAACGTCGTCACGCTAAGTGCCAGTTGGGTTGGGCTTTCGGGATTGTTGAAAAAGTTTTCCAACACAATCTTAGAGACAGGCTCGACGAGGCCAAGGGCACGTCCGGCGTCACCACACTCCTGAACAATATGGTCCGAAAGGAGATTGAAAAGTGAGAGCCAGTATTGTGAAGGCAGATTTGGGTGTGACAAGAGGCCACGTTCCAAAAGTGAGACGACCTCGCGGTACTCGGGACCTAGGAGCCGTTCACTGCTTGGGGGGATCTGGCTAGACATGGTTTGTTCTAGAGTTTCACGCATGTTGCTCGCGGCCAAAACCCAGGGGCCATATGGTGAGAGAGTATCTCGCGGTAGCAATAGCAGCATTTCGCGAATAAGCTCAGTTCGAATCTTGCTGCTCTTTTCGGTAAAGAAAGGTTCAAACATAGACTGGAAGAAGTCGCAAAGGGTTTCGTCATCGGCTGCACCCGGGGGTATAGAGCAAAGAATAGAAAAGAGGTGATAGACCGGGGCTTGGACAATTCCCCTTGACTTGTCCACTCGATCAGGCCGGTGGGATGGAGTTGCAGCTGGCTCAAAGGTGTTGGTCAAGGACATCGCCAATCTCTTCTCAGTAAATGGGAGGAGTCCGAGGCTTTTGACCAAGATGTGCACATAATTATTAATGCTCGGCAAGAATTTGGGGTTCAATGGCTCATCCCCTTCGGAAGATCCTTTAGACCACATCTTGTAAAGAAGACCAAAAGCGCAAGCAAAGAACTTGGCGGTATCATCAGACACCTTGATATCCTTGGCTGAGGCAGCCGCAATGGATTCAGCCAAGGCTTGCCACAACCTGTATGCCAGGCTCTCCTTGTTGGCTAGATCTGTAAACTTCTTCTCAAGAATGGGCCCTACCAGCTGGAAGACCTTCTCGCAATTTCGTCGAGTCCATTTAGCATCGATGGAAGGGAGGACCTCTGGGGTAACTAGGGCTCCATCCCGGATGCGATCTTCTCGCCAACTTCGAGGTGTTGACACATCTAGCAGTCCTGTTAGGATACGAGAGGCCTGGGTCATGGAGTCGCTGTGGACGTCGGGCTTTCCATCAAGGTTGATAAGCTGCACCATGACGGGTTGGAGTGCAAGGTCCCAAGCTGCATCGGTCGAGGCACTGTCGGGACTAGGTCGAAAGGCATAATAATACAGGTTGCAAATACCGCCAAACACGGTCCTCCGCAGCTTCATTCCCTCCTCGGCTTGTTTAGCGTTGACTTTTCGTCGGAGTTGGCTCATTAGAGGCTGGACTAACAGACCCAGCGCTTTGGGTGGCACTTTGCTATCGATCAGGGAAAGGTACACATATCGGTTCCACGCAGAATTAGCTTCCTGCTTAGTCTGTGAATCAGCTGTGTTGAAGGCAGATTGGGCAAGCTTCAACCAAGAGTTGAAGTATTGCCATCTGTCAAGCGGGCAGCGGAGGAAAATGGTAACTGTGCTCCAGATCTGCGGTACCGCAGAAGGACATTGCTTATCCTTGATCATATCTTCCAATTTTCGAATATAGAACTCGATGTAAGTCTGGTCGCCATCCAGAGTTTGGAAGATCTCGGTGGCTTTGCGCATCACCTGTTTTTCGTTTCGAAGAGAGAACCCGGCATCGGTACCCAGGCTGATTGCCTGAGCACGAATGTCTCTGATTGTGCTCAGCATGTCTGTGAACATGTCCATCATCCAATCCGTGTGTATAGCCATGTGTGGTCGTGATTGCTTGATGAGCCGCTTGTAGATCTGAATGCGACCCATGACAATGCTCTTGCCGGTCAATCGGTCCTCCATCTTGTGCATGGAGGTCACCAGTCGCCCAACTCTATCCAACGTCATGACCTTGGGAGAGAACGACTGAAAGGCGACTACCTGCATCAAGTGGCGGACGAGGTCCTTGGGAACATTCGGGTCGTCGAAGCAGCGGATGCAATGATCGATGATGAAAACTCCGAAGTCGGAAGTAAGCGTCGAAGCGATGGCTTGGAAATGGAGAAAGGTGGTGAGGAGGTTCAAAGAGTGGTTGATGAGAGAAGTATCGGGCGACCCATTCTCAGTCTTAGATTTGACATCGCGCTGGATAAACTGCATGAAGAGGCTCATCTTGTCCTGCAATGCGACCCGGTCAGGCAAGTTGTTTGAAGCCTTCAAAGCTCGAGCAAGCATCATGTAGGAATCGAGGCGCGAGTCCCGGTCAGCGCCGGCAAGCTGCTTAATTGTCGATTCCAGCATCTCGGCGATGTTGGCTTGGTCGGACAAGCCATCGAGACCGCCATGCAGGGACGAAGCAAGGGGGTTCGGAGAAGAGGAGGGCTTGAGAATGCCCTTGATGGGCTTCGAGGCCGACCGAGTCACCGATAGGGGGATGACCTATACGGCTTGGTCCCGTCTCGATACTCTGGCGGGTCTTTATATTCAGTATGAGCGGACCACTCGACCTTTTTCCTCATTCGTTTCGAGGTCGAGTTGGTTGCCCCGTTGGACAGGGGAGAGTTCGGGTTGGGGGGCGTTGAAAGCTGCAATCGGGGATCGAAGGGACTGCGAGCGAGGACAGATTTGAGAGACACTTGGGCGTCCAGGTTTGTTTCTCGAGGGGGGGTCGGGGGTCGAGTTGGCAGTGACTCGAGGACAGTGTTGGAGGCCGGGGCTGAAGATGCCATGGCTGCCAGGCAGCGTTGGCGATCTAGACAGCAGTGAATTGGCCGGGAAACCGTCAGTTATGCATGTATCGATGGGTGGGGATGATTTTTCGAGACTGGACTTGGAGGGCCAGCAAAGAAGAAAAAAATCGAATCGCCGGCGCCTAAGGAGCGAAGGAACGCTGGAGAGAGGCAAGATGAAAGCCGGAGCGGAGTGTTGGAGCTTTGGGTGGAGGTTGTCAAGACTCAGTCGGTCGCCAAGGGCCAAAATGGGCCCTGGAAAAGTAAAGTCCTTTCAACACGACCGGGCCGCGATTTCTGGCCGGCCAACGCGAAAAAGCGCGTGAAGTCGGTGGACGGAGGCGGAATCAATTAAACGGAGGGTCCGTGCGCACGCGAAAGCCTCAGTATACCCACACTAGCCACACTATGCTGCATTATCTGATTCTTGAAACATCGAATTTCTCTCACGTGTGTACTCCTGATGATGAGATTGCCGTTTGATCCAAGACGTTGTCTCGAAGTGTGGTCATTTTCCATTTCACATGTGAATGAGCTAAGTAGACCCGTTGTTTGTAGGTGGCACCTTGGCGGTAGGTGTCTCGTCTACAGGTGACTCCTTTGCCTGAGCTGCACGGGATGACAAAAGGCCGGGTCTATTGACCGATTTTGTCAAAGATGTGCTCTTCGGCAGTGTTCACGGCCTCCAACGGCCCAAATTGCAGATGTCAGGGCACAGGAGGACTGCAGAGTCCCTTCACAACGCCTTTGTTCCTACCTAGGAGGTGGTTGACCGGATGCAGGTCTCGGACCGGGACACTGCAGTGCTGTGGGGTCCGTGCTCCCCCGTGTTGAAGAGGTTGGTCCTGGCTCTTGGCGCGGCAATCTACCTGCCAATGTAGCACCCCCTCCTTCCAATTGACTTACAGGTACCCGGCAGCTGGAATGGCATATTCATGGATAAATCGGGAAATGCGCAGTCAAATCAAGTGCAGAGATTGCGATTTGCCGACATGCATCTCTCCATAGTGCCTTCTCACAAAAGGCACGTTAAAACATGGTACATGGCGTTTGGCGTCGGGCTGAGCAACCAAATTGAAATCATGGTGCTATGGAGCCGGTTGCACTCGTTAGTCACCTGAGATTAACAAGCCAGGAAGGACCGCCTGTTGCTGGCCCTCAGCTCAGAACTGCAAGCAGCCTTGCACACACAGCCCAGCACCTTGCCTTGAGGGGACATCTCCAAGTCCACGCAAACCTTTGCTCTCTCACCCCACAATCCATCCATAATCAGCATCACTGGCGCTCTATTTCCTCACATATCACTCTACTACACCGTTTTCATCTCTACTCATTTGCTCAACTCATTTGCTCATCGCGCGCCATGGCAGCTCTCGGCACTGCCACCGGGCCCGGTGAGTCCACCTTCCCCTCTGCTGATCGACACTCCAACGACTAACAGACGTTTGCCCAGCCAAGCTTCAGGCTGTGACCGACCTGGTCAAGAAGCTATCCGATGACCTGGAAAAGGTCAGCCTTCTCCCCAAAGGCATGTATTCCCTGCACCTGGTTGAGGCATAATCTTCTGATGCCCAGTACAGACCGCGACCAAGCTTTGGAGGAGCTCAAGATTTACGGGCGAGACCCTAGATATGCCGACCCCATCTTCACAAGAGACGTGAGTTTTCGAGGCCATCTCGCCTCATCCGCAATGCCCCTTTCTTCTCGCCCAAAAGAACTACACTAACAATCCCTCAGGGCATCACAATGCTCCTACGCCATGCGTTTCACAGCCCATCAAGTGACACGTCTCGTGCCGCCCTTCGAGTGTTAGCAAATGCTATGCTCCTAAAGCCTGAAACCCGCCAAATATTCGTGGATCAGAACTTTGCTCACAGGGCCTGCATGGACCTCAAGACTGGGAGCTGGGACACCGAGTTCCTTCTCTCTCGTATCTTGTTTCTCGCAACTTATGGCACCAGCGTTGACCTTAAGGAGCTCATCGATAAGCACCATCTTGCAGAACGCATCAATGATAACCTTGGCCGCCATGTCAAGCAGCTCTCCAACAAGTCCAAGGATAAGATCGACCCCATGCAGGACATGGCTCTCATCGAGTCCTTGAAGCTCTTGTTCAACATTACGCACTTTGCCGGTGACCCTGACCACATTACTGCCTTTACACCCGCAGTACCTCATATTGTGTCATTATTGTGGAAGCAAGACGTATCGCAAGCTAGACCACTCGATCCTCCTTTTGGTCCTCTTATTAATGCCCTTTTAAACCTGGATCTCGAGGCCGAAAAGAGCAAGGCTGCCCTTTACCCCAAGGACGACCCCAATGCAGTCGCAACTCGTTTGATCGAAATCTTAGATCCGTCGATGAAGGTGTATGGCGACAGCGAGCTCGAGCCTGTGGTGACACCACTCGTCAGCGTCATCAAAAGGGTCCACGAGTATGCTCCAGATGGTCCAAAGGAACATATCCGGGGCTTGCTTCTTCCCACTGCTGAGGACCGAGAAAATGTCCTTGGCCAGGGTACTACGCTCTCGGCCAGGCTACTCAAAAATTCGACCAATCCTATCGCACCAGCCCTGCGAGAAGCCGTTTCTCACCTTCTTTTCGACATGTCAGATAAGGACGCTTCTAAATTTGTTGAGAATGTGGGCTATGGATTTGCTTCTGGATTCCTCTTTCAAAACAACATTTCGATCCCAGCCTCAGCTTCTGAAGCATTCAGTAAGGGAAATGCTGCCGGCGACCGAAAACCCGTCAACCCCATCACTGGTCAGTTCTTTGGCTCAGAAAAGCCTGTTGACGTCCCAGAAATGAGCGAGGAGGAGAAAGAGCGGGAAGCTGAGAGACTGTTTGTTCTTTTCGAACGGTAAGTTATCTCAGATGTTATAAGTGACAAAATAACGTACTAACAGTTTGCTAGGTTGAAAAAGACTGGTATTATCGATGTCCAGAATCCCGTGGAAGCGGCCATTAGGGAAGGCCGGTTTAGAGAGCTTAAAGAGGATGAGGTCGAAGAATTGGACTAAAAAGAATCAGCATGCTCAGCCTTTAGTCTTTGTGTTAGTGTTGTAATAGCGCCCCATGTTTGCAGTAAGTTTCCAGCGGCAAACGGAGGAAATCAATGCACATAGATAGAATAGTACAAAGAGGATCCAGGTCGTTGGGATCAGCGATGAGAGACAAAGGATTTCGCAGCCACGTGAGCTTAATGGGGTCCATCAAGCGTCTTAGGTGGCTAAACATCAAAGCGTGTCATATTATGTGTTGGGTTTGTTCTCATGTAACCTTGGGTAAATCTCAACTGTGGTTTGGTTAAAATCTGACTGCTGAGCACCCATTTGATTCGGCTTGACTCTCAACCACTTACAATCTACGGGCTTAATCTGGCCCTCATTCGGAGTCACTCTTGCCATATATCGGCCGAAGCGTCAACTTGCCTTGGCAGTGAAGTAAGTGCGCAGGCGATAAGCCCGGGCGGGCGCAACTTCCTTTAACTTGATCCATCCTTGGCCAGCTGCAAACGCCTGCTTGTTTCGGCTCCCATAAAACACTTTCCGCAACGAGTCTGCAATTCAACGGGAGCATTGGGATTCACTCCTGGTAAGATTCATATCCATTCTCTCTTCTTTTTTCGTCTTTAATCCTCATTTAGCTTGATCTCATTCAAAATATAAGGCATAGGAAAAAGCTAACAGCGTCAGTGGCACGAGGCCCCAATACGATACCATAATCAAGACTCCAAGAGTAGCCTGCGATTCAGTCATCGGAATATACCACCTTGATCAACGCTAGAGCCAGAACTCAGCCGCATCGCACATATCGACAATGCCGCCTTCTAAAAGGAAAGCAGCCAAAAAGCAGACCGTCTTCTTTGCTCGCGAAACACCTGTTCGCCGCGAGGACGTCCCAAAGTAATTCCCTAAATCACCCATCAGGCCTACAAAAGCTGACCTTTCATAAGCCTCTATCCGACCATTGAGGATGATCACACAGACGAAGAAGGCTTGTCCTTAGTTGGAACCGGCGTCATTCATGACGATGTTGAAGAAGGAGCTTCCGACATATCAGCACCGGAGAACGAAACGGGTTTGCCCCAGAAACTCTCCCAGAGTGTTTCCGAAGATGAACTAAGTCCCAAATCAGTTGTAAGGTCCCTAAAGCGCCAGCGCCGCGACCGCAATGTTGAGGCTACAACCCGACGATCCAGCCGACTTTCCACCACCTTGAACGTAAAGCAAGAACTCGCTCCTCACACGCCTGAGAAAAGGGGCCGTGGGCGGCCACCAAAAAAACATAAGTCTTGCGAACCGGAGAGGGAATGGGAAGTGGAGAGGATTGTCGGTTCGCAAGTCGACGTAGTCACCCAAGAACACTTCTATCGCGTCAAGTGGAAAGGTTTCCCCGACAAGGATAATACCTGGGAGCCCAAGACGAACCTGGAAAATTGTCGTCAGATTGTCCAAGCTTATGAGAGAGGGATGAAGAAGAAGGCCTAAGATTCTTACCTCATACTTCAAAACAGTAGAGCATATTTAAGCTCAATAAACCAGAGTTGCGATTTTTATTACGTCCAAGTACCCATATTCTCGCTGCGAAAATACAACACAAAAAAAGTCTATTTACAAAACATTTTGAACTAGAGTAACAATTCCTACGCCAGCACCTGCAAGAGGAAGCAGGCTCCGGCCCAAGTTCAGAGCAGCCCACTTACCAATCAATAACTTAACCTCATCAAGACCAGCAGAGCTTGCGCCGTTAGCCACGGCGTGTAGTAGCGCATTAGTTCCCGACATGAAGGCCACGGTGTAGGGGACAATGCTAAAGCCTAGGACTGCGGCAGCAACAAAGCCCTTCCAGTTGCCACCCGCGCTGTTTTGTGTCGTAGGCGGCAAAGAGGAAAGCTGCTGCTGTGGTGGCGGCAATCTTGGGCATGAGAGCGACGCCGCGGGCAAAGAATTCAGCCCAGATTGTAGCAGGAGATGACGGGGCGATTAGCGCAGCGGGAACTCCAACTATCGAGATGCTGGCAATTGCACCTGTGATATTGGGTCAGAATGTGACTCGAGATTGAGGATTCCAACGGAATTCATACCTGAAGACCAAGCGGAGCCAACAACACCAGTGGCAATGGCCACTAGAGTCGGGAGCGTGTATTGCATTTTGGTGGGCAAATTAGGAATTAGAGATGTAAATTTATTTATCCGTTACAAGGAATGGATTGTCTCAATCAAACTCTGGATTCCTTCAAGATATAGACTTATACACGACAGCCAAGCTGGAAAAGCGGGTCCCATCCTGATGGCCCGGTGCTGCTCGGACTTCAACACTTGTCCACCGTCTTCGGACTTTCACGGCCAACTCAAAGTCCGACGCACGCGTTGCATCATCCTTCGTGCGTATACATCCAACAGTCGGGAGGTCGGCAGGTCCGCATCCGATCCCATTTAATATGCGTATCCCTATTGATGCTGCTGCTATTCACTGCTGCGCCGTCTCTGAATTTCCGGCCTTTGCAATAAACCCGTGCAATGTGACCATCTGAGTGCTGTCGCGAAGGTCCGTCTCTGTCCAAATGGTGGCCCTCTCAAACCCGGCCTTGTGCAGCACGCGGTGACTCGCATGGTTTGGGTCATCTGCAATGGCTGTGATGAGCTCGTCCTTGAACTCGCCGTCGCCTCGAACCGTCTTCCTGTCCACCTTGAGCTCGACCTCCTCTCGCGGCAGCGCCCACCACGCCTCCAGGAACGCGATGAGGAACTCGGTGGCATAGCCCTTGCCCCATGCCGTGGGGTTGAGCATGTATCCCACCGTCGGCCAACCCAGCTCGCCCTTTTGCGCGCCGTTTCCACCAACACCAATGACTTCGCCAGTTGAAGCAAGGCAAATAGCCCAGTCATATCGTTCAACATCACGCGGAGGCAGGAGACGTGCCATCGCGCCGTTGCGAGTCTCCTCCGGGTCCCTGTCTGGTCGGCCCTGAATGCTCCAGTGCATCACCTCTTGCCGCGCCCGCACGGCATGCAAGCCTTGGAGGTCGCTTTCATCGCTGGTAAAGGGTCGCAGGATGAGACGGTCCGTTATAATGATACGGCGTTGGTCGTTTGATGGCATGGGGCTGACTGGCCGTGTGGTCTTGACGGTGACCCAATCAATCTCCGAAGCAACTTCCATGATGATGCGCTCAAAATATAATAAATTGAAAAGATAATTGCAATCTTCTCGTGAGTGACCGCCGGGTGGGTGCCATATTTCAATTGAACCCGCACTTCACTTTCTGTCCCATATGAGTCACTACTGACAATACGAGCTACAAAAGTTCACGTCAAAACGTCCCCCGACCTGCCATTCTCGTCGGACCGCCTCGGTTCCTAAAACCTACATGCACTAAACCGCCAATGTCGGTCGGTCTTTGATCGGATGCATGTTTGTGCATGGGTGGCAAGAAAAGTCAAGGGCTTGTGCCAAAACGCCGAGAGGGAGGGTAAAAAATTCATGCAACTTGAATTGTGATCATCACCACAGTGAAAGGTAACTGGGCCTCGTCAGCTTTCGCTCTAAGCCTTGGGAGGCTCGTGTGAGTGGGTGGGGTTCGTAGTTAGAGGAGAATCCCAGCTCGTGAATTCCAATACGACTTCGTGCCTAGCTGGCCGAATTTTGCCGTTTTCTCAACACCAAAACAGTGCTTGCAAAGCGATGAACGAGGGACCCGGGTCGCAATAAACCGCCGACAGTCGCACGCGCACCCGTCTAATTGATTTTCCCATCGGCAGCTTCATCCGTCAAGTGGCGATGAGCGTGCCGGCCAAGGTCCTCAGCTGCTCCAGCTGTCGCCACCGCAAAATCAAATGCGACAAGGTCCAGCCAATCTGCACCCAATGCTCGCGCTTCGGCTTCGAGTGCGTCTATCCCTCCAGAAAACCAACCCGCCGCGCCCCGCGGCCGCGCCAGACCGAGCTGCTGGACCGAATCAGCCGGCTGGAGAGCATCGTGGGCCAGGCTGACCCCGCGAAGCTGGAGCAACTAGAAAATGAGCTGAGGGGAACCCAGACAGCAGACGGCAGCTCCGAGTTGCTGTCCGATAATGGGACGCAAAGTCCCGATACCCATAGTTCTCCTTCGAAACCCGTGGATAGATATCTCAGCGGAGAGTTTTGGGGCCATTTGTGTGCCGAAGTTGAGGGTATCAGGCAGGCTCTTGACCAGCCATCCGAGGATGACGATGATGACGAAGGGACCAGCCCCGAGTCCACCGAGGGTGCTAGTTCCTCCAAACTCAGTGGCCCGTCGGGGCTCCTCCTCGGAAACTCGGATTACCAGGAGAAAGAGCCTTTGGTTCACCCTCCACCAGACATGATGGTCCGCCTCTGGGGGCTCTACGTCCGCAATGTTGATCCCCTTATGAAGATCATCCATCGGCCAACCATTGCGAACTTGATCCAAAACTACGCCGACTCCCACGGGGCTCGACCGTTCGATCCTGCGACCAATGCCGTAATCTTTGCCATCTATTTTTGTGCCATCACCAGTCTACGTCCAGAGCTCTGTGAGCGGGACTTGGGCGAGACTCGCGATGTTCTCTTCAGGAGATATCGCAATAACATTGAGCGAGCTCTCGCCGAGGCGGACTATCTCGAAAGCAATGAGCTGGAGGCACTGCAGGCTCTGGCTCTTTACACGGTATGTCGTTCTGATATTCATTCAATATTCATTCCATGACCTAACTGGCAATATCAAGTCGATGATTCGATGTTACTCACACAACCGTTCATCATGGGCTCTGACTGCCCTGCTGGTCCGCCTCGCCCAAGGTCAAAAGCTTCACCGCGATGGCGATGGCAAACGATTCACTCCCTTCGTGGCCGAAATGCGTCGTCGCCTATGGAACTTCATCATCGTTCTCGACGTCCGCGGCTCCGAAGACCGTGGCTCTGAATCCATTCTATCCCGGGCAGGTTTCGATACTATCATGCCAACCGCCATCGACGACGATGACTTTGGCCCAGACAGCAAAGGTCCACTCGTACCGAAGGAGTCGGGCCCGGCGGACAATGTTCTTCTCATGTGCACAGCTACATGCTCTAGAATATTTGGTCACATGGCACATCCGGGGTCCCATTCGTACGGTGACGCCCAAGCATTCACCTACAATGAAGACGAACTCATTACACACATCCGACAGCTGGAAGCCCACTTCATCCACACAGTCGTCCCCTCACATCTCCCCTCCTGCTACGCTTCGGACATTGCCCGCATCGTCATCCTCAAAATGTGGCTCAATGTCCAGTATCCCTTCACCGGGTGCGTAGCCCCCTTGCGCCCTCGCGTCTCTCGCGAAACAATGCTCCGCACAGCACTGTCCATCATGGAGCTGCGCGACCGCATGACGACGAAGCCAGAATGGGTAAACCGGTTTGAGTGGTGGACCAACACGTACGTGCAATGGCACCCCTTGGCGGTGGCCCTGGCAGAATTGTGCATTCAGACCGAGGGCGAGCTGGTGGAACGGGCCTGGCAGGTGGTGGAGCGAAATTTCCCTGGTTCAAGAGACAACATTGCAGATTCTTCCCAGGGTCCGCTGTGGCGACCCATCAAGAAGCTGCTCAAAAAGGCAAAGGCCGCAAGGGCAGAGGCATTGATGAAGAAGTTGACCATCAACCAGCCCACGATATCAGCAACGCCTCCCCAGTGGGGCCTCCAGCGGCGACGACGCCAATGGGTATCGATCCCCAGCCGAATCCCGTCCAGACACCGGCATTCCAAGACTCGATGGGATTCTTGCCGGAAACATACGATTCAGCTACCATGGACCCGTCAATCTTATTCAACTACCCGCCAGAACTGCTTATGATGGACATGGGGCCCGAGATGGGACAGGAGGGCCCAATGGAATGGTCACTGTGGAACGAGTTTGTGAACGACACAAGGCAGGATGATTCTCCTGGGAGCGGTACGGCAGATTCGACTTAGAGAGATTCACGATTAGGGGGTTCGCCCATACACCTTTTTAGTTAGAAACCCAATCAATTGCATCACCCCGCATCAGCATGCTCAGAATTTTTGGTTCATTCGTTGCTCGTTTTATCGAACAAATGCAGTTGATATTTCCATGATCCGTAGTAACACCCGCAGAGCCTGCCCATCCGTCCTCGAACCCGAAAACACTCTAAGCGAAAGTGGAAGGTCGCTTGGCACTGAACAACTTCTGGGTGTTCTCCTTGGCGATGCGGTGGGGGAGAGGGAAGCTCAGGTTCTTGGTGGTGAGCTGCTTGATGTAGGGTCGCTTGATGTCCTCGGTCTTCTCGAGCTCAGCGATTCGGAGGATCTAGGCGTGTGTTAGTTTTCAATGGTTCTTTCCAAGTTGTGGGTTTGTACGCACGTGGATCGACCTGAAGCGGGCACGGTGGCGGGCAGCCATGTCGGAGTAGAGAGCCTCAGCAGCGTCGGTTCGGGAGAGCTCGCGGTACTCCTTGTACATGTTGTGGGTGCCGGAGCGGGAGTCGTATCGGAGCCAGACACCGAAGTTCTTGACCTTGAGGGGGTGCTTCTCGTGGATCTTGGTCTCGAGTTAGCTGCGTCCTGCTGCTAAGGGGGAAAGAATTTTGAACGTACCGCCTTGACGCTGACGATCTCACCAGTGGCCTTCTTGACCTTTCGGAGACCACGCAGGAAGTACCAGTACCGGGACTTGGCGACCGTCTCGTTGGGAGCGAAGATGGTCATGCGGTACATGGCGGGGGTAGGGTTGGCCTCGGTGGGCAAGTGACGGCCAATGACCTCGTATTCCTGAAGACGACCTGGAGCAAAGACAGTCAGTATGGCAGTTTCGGTAGCATAATGTACGTGCTCCGATGCCGTGCGCCAGTGGTGTTGGACCAAATAGGTCGAATCGTTGCCAAAAGCGAAAATTGTCGAAATTCGAGAAATTCAAAGTGTCGGTTTGCTCTGGTGCAGAGCATCCCCCAAACGGTAGCTGTCGTACGTGCAAAAATTCGACAATCCAAAGCCCTCGCAGCTTTCCAAGCCACAGAGATCAATCCTCATCCCAGGTGCTGTTGCCCTCTTAGGGTTGCGAAGGATTTTGAAATTTCGTCCATCGGATTCACCTCGGCGGGCGGCATCGTCGAGTCGTCTGCAGAAAGAGAGGAGTGTGCTTACCCATCTGTGATGATTGTTAGTGGTATCCCTTGTGTGTAAAGGCTATTGGGGACCTACGGTGACGGTGGTCAAGTGTCTTCCGACTATCGCGAATGTTTGAAGATGCCGAAGTTGCAGGAGTCGCACCGATTTTTTTTTGTGCGGAGGTGTGGGAGGGCTAAGGGACATAGATTCGCAGGGCTTTGGCCCCAACAGCGATTGGTCAACCAAGATCCACTTTGAAAACTATCACGTGCTCAGTCACTGGGGCCAAGGCCAAGACGTAAAGATTTACCACCCAATCAGATGCGAGTACGAGATCGTCCTCACTTTGGGAAGTAAGGGAAGACAAATACATCACCACGCAAGAAAGGTCAACATACAGGTTTCATCGAATCAATAATAATTACCGCCAGATATTGAAAGACATTAACCCGGAAATCATTACATCAAGAGCCTAGGCGCTTTTTCGACACTCTTTGCTCCTCTGTGGTGCCGTTGTTGATTATTTTGTCCATCGTCGTGGACGCCTCAACATAATGAACGAGCTCTTTGGCGTCTTTGCCGATGCGTACTACGATCATAATGGCTATCAACTCGCCCAAACCCTCTCACCTGTAGCTCTGCCCGGTCAACCTCATCGACTGAGAGCCGTTTGGCAGAGCACAAATTCTCACAGTGTCAAAGGTGACATTAAGCACTTCCTCAAGAGCAGCACATCACACCGCCGGAAATTAGACCACGATGAGCTAAATGGCTGGGTTGAGGTTTATGCGGCGTACTGGACTGCCATCGGCGAGATCTTGGCGGGAGAGAGTGGCAAGGTAAGGCATTCCGCCTTTCGTCGGATAGTCGTTCACGCTGATGATGGCCTGGTAGTCTTCATGGACGAAAGTGTATGAGTCTTGGAGAGATTTAACATCAATGCTCATCCGGGGTTACAACTCAGCTGGTTTTTACGCCTGGACAATCCCTTCGCTTTACATGGTCGGAAAGTATCTCCGGCTGTTTGCTATCAAATCGGACGAGGAGCGCAGCCGTATGGCCAACGACTCAGCTGCCGGATCTTCTTTAATGCAAGATGATTTTGATTCCGAAACAGACAAGCAGGGGCAACTGCGAGACTGCGAGCAACACTTGAAGCGCATCTTCACTCTTTGCCTTAACGACAGGTAATTGAATCAACCCGAGCACTCTCACAGGACTACCTGGCTAACCACTGTTTAGAGCACCACTGGAAGAGTCGAGGAAATGGGGTATTTACTTTATCATCAACTTACTTTTCAAGACATACTTCAAGCTGAACTCTGCATCTCTATCAAGAACCATTCTTAAGACCCTTGCTGTGTACAAGGACAAGGGCGACATGCCACCATTGGAAATGTTTCCCAAGTCTCAGCGAGTGACATTCAAGTACTACGAGGGTGTGCTGTTCTTCCTGGAAGAAAACTACGTTGAGGTATGGTACCATCGTTTTGCATATGCATGCATCGAGCTGACGAATAGCCTCAGGCCGAGAAGCACCTTCACGAGGCCTACATGCTCTGTCCCAGAAACGCAAAGTCACAGTCTGAGTATGCATCCCCATGATCCATGTATTCACATGCGTCGCTGACACTGATAGGCGAATCCTAACCTATCTCATCCCCTGCCGCCTTCTCACCAGTCACGTCCTCCCAACCAAACACCTATTGGAAAACTACCCTCACTTACAGGAGCTGTTCCTCCCGTTGGCCAAATGCATCAAGAGTGGCGACCTGCGTGCCTTCGACCTCGCCTTGCAGAACGGTGAGGATGAGTTTGTCAAGCGACGCATCTACTTGACCCTCGAGCGGGGCCGAGATATCGCCTTGCGTAACCTGCTCCGTAAGGTCTTTATTGCCGGAGGCTTCGATGAATTGAAAGAAGGCGAGACCGTGCCTGTTCGTCGTACTCGTGTGCCTGTTGCGGAGTTCCACGCGGCCATCAGCATGGGAAGTGGTGGGGATTTGACGGATCCAGATGAAGTTGAGTGCCTCCTGGCCAACATGATCTACAAGGTGAGTTGTCAATCACATTTTCATAATCAGGCGCCGGTTGCCTTTGGATATCGGTCGAATCATCGAGTTTTTCAGTTCTATAATTGTTCAAGAATCGGAAACTCGTGTCCGCGTGGCAGTCATTTGACTAAATACTCGTCACTCGATGGCTGCCTTTCGGTGCCTGCCTGGGGCATTCACGATGATCCTACATTCACCCCCCTCCACCTCAGCCTTACAAAGACATGAGTAACTAACTAGGATGTTTCGATACAGGATCTTATGAAAGGTTATATCGCACGGGAGCGAGGTATTGTTGTCCTCTCCAAGAAGGGTGCCTTTCCGGGCACCGGCGTGTGAGCTGAGTGAGGCGTCGGTGGGGGGTCATGATACGTCGTGATACGAGGATATCCGGAGCAGCACGGCTGTTGAAGCCCTTTTTAGACTCGCCGTTGTTGCAGGGCATTGCAGCATGAGGTAGGACGAGAAGTTTCAAGGTGTCGCCATGACGCTTACCTCGACAAATCAGACAGAAGTCAGCTCAATCTTCTGTTTGCTTTTTGATTCCATCCTCGTTCCCCTTGCCCATCCCCGTCCCCAATCACCTCCCAAGCTTTGCGCCAGATTCACGCCGAATTCGAAGAGCGTGCATGGCCTTAGTCTAGTCCGTAACCATCAGCACGCCGTCCATCGCATATCCCTGTACCTCCGAGTCCATTATCATCCCAGCATCCCAACTAAAAAGGAAAAAAAATCCCCCCCTCCGGCAGGTTTCTTGCCCGCGGATTTCCGAACATGCTGGCCGGCGAATCTAGAGGCTGTCTCGGCCCCCCGCACTTCAACGTCTGTTGGGTCGCATGGGTTGCGACTCGCACACCCCGACGTCGCCTGAGTCACTTTGACTTTTCCATCTCCGGGGAAGACTTCCGACAGAAGGAAGCTTGTTTCAAGATTTGCCAGTGGGTCAGTGGTATCTTTTTCTTTTCAAGCGGCTTGGCAAATGGCGTGGTGGTGTGGAGGCCATCTCATTCACAGCATCGAGTTGGTGGCACAGTTCACGATTAAGGGGGTGGGCCACGCAGCCCATCGAGGCAGAATGAAAACCAGTCATTCAAATTTTGCGCTGTCTAAAAAATCCGCGCACGCAGAGATCGTCGTGAATAGTGATACAATTTCCTCCCGCGCGTAGATATCAGTCTTGGTATCCCATCCGATGCGGCCAGCCAACCTGGCCGTTGTTTTCTAGGCAATCTTTGCCACCGTGAATTGAATCAATAAGCTCCAAAGGAAAAAGAAAGTGAGAAATAAAAAGGAAAACCATTCCCCAAAAAGTCCGACCGAGAAGAGTAGTTGTACAGGGAAGTCACCAAAGCAGAGAAATGACAAGTCCAAAAAGAAAAAGAATAGGTCAAGCGCATGAGGAATCCAAACTGTGCGTGAAAAAGAACACATTCGTTGCCGCGAAAATATAACGCCCCTTTTTAGGTAGTTTTCGGTTATTTGTTGTTCTTCCAGAAAAACAAAATTCAAATCCATTGTATCAAACCGAAGGGCGGGAAAAGCGGAAAATGTGTCGTGTCATTAATAATGCAGAGGCCGTGTTTGTAGTGTGCGTGATGGAATCATTACGAAAAGTGGCGGTTCGAGCGGGGGGTGCTTCTATTGAAACGTTAGATAAGGTATCTAGACGTAGATTGGCAATAGAACTTACTGGGCGGTAGAGATGTCATCTACGTGGTTGCACAGAGCAACAAAAAGATCAAAGAAGAGTTGAGTTCCGCCGTTATACATTTCGAGTTGCATTGTGCCACTTCGCTTGAAGGTGCTTCGAGAGCGGATAATGAGCGCAAGGTAGTGGGCTCGCAACTTGGAATCATTGTCAGGGGTGTTGTTGTATGCATATCTAGCCGAGGCCAGAATGGTGCTGCACTGGATTCCTGACTCTGCTTCAGGTTAGAAGGCATCAAGGCAAAGGAGCAAGGTAAAGAACTCACGAAGTCCTTGCTTCCGCAGAGCAAGTTTCTTCAGTTCATCAAGTCCATACTTCTCGGCAGCGCAGTAAATGACAGTATCTTTGAGGAGGTCGCCATCGACTCCTCGATGATAGACGGTGCTCTCGACAGAGGCTCGATCCTCTTCGCTAGCAGGCTCCAGTTCCCAGGAGTTGCGGCGTTTGTTGTGCACAAGGCGAGGATAGTAATCTCCTTTGTAAAGAAATTCCAGAACAGAGCTGAAGATCTCGGGTTCCTCTTCGGGAAGGGCAATACGCTTGGTGGCGTCCATGTAGCCGTTGCGTAGGACGTGGCTGAAGTAGGGACTGCCGCAAAGAACATCTTCGTGTGCGGCGAAGAGGCGCTGTTCGGCACCGACAACCAAAGTAACGATCGCAGAAGTCAAGTTGCTATTTCTAGTGTGAGTCTATGAAGAATAAAGACGATGATGATAAAGTGAGAACTTACTTGCCCATGGCAGTATCATCGCTCGCAGTGGCAGTTGAAGCCGTGGTCGGCCTTCGGGAGTGGCGGGATTCATGACGACGCTTGGTGACTCCACTATCTTTACTAAAGGACGAGCTAGATTTGTTGACCTTGTGGCCTTTGGAGAAGCTCTTGCTCGATGATTCGAATCGTCTACTGAACATGTTGGTGATGGTTCGACAGCGCAGTCGTCGATATTATTAAGTGGCGGTGGTGGCCAAAGTGTTTTACTGTTGGTGATGGGGATGAAAACGGCAGGAAAATGGGTATTTTTTGGAAATCTGGAAAAAGAGAGAGAAAAAGCGTTGATGATAAATGATGGACCTACCTCGGGCCTCACTTGACGGTTGAAGCTGGATGTGGCAGCCATGCAGGATGGAGCGGAAGACCATCTTTATAACGTTCCAGGCGGATGCCCCGTGCTGAATAGGCTGGTTTTTCTGCCTATACAGACACCCCGGCCATGTATTTACTACAGAAGGTCAGGGGGAGTGAGGCAAGTCGACCTGGTTTGGGATAGCCTCGTCTGTCGGCGCGCTGAGACTTCAGCTCCACGCGTTCAGTGGCCCGCGATAATGCCGCGTTATCATGTGATGGGGTTGATGCCTGGTATTTAGGGAGCAATAGCAGGGGGCAGCGTGGCTTGGACAGTGCCATTATTGTGTATACTACGTACTCCGGTGCGTGTACAAGGATTGCCTCCCCAAACCACCTCGCTGGCCAAGCTTCGAGTCACAACGGAGCCGGCACAACAAAAAAGCCCCAGGGGGGCGCTGGGTCCAAAAAAGCGTCCCACGGTACCGTTCCGGAGGTGGTGTGGAACTGTGGGAACCGTTCGCTTGAGAGGATGCGTGCTGGATGGAGAACCTCGCAAGGCAGAAGCGCTCCTCCTGCTGGGACTGGATGATAGTGCATGCTCGGCGATGGAGCTGCAAGGCTCACATTTCTGGAGCAAGCCTCGCCAATTTTTTTCATCAACTTCATTTCTACATCTTGGGGGTTCAATTGGGCTCAATTGGGGCATGTTTCTGTCGTCCTGCTGGCGGCATTGTCCTCAGAGCTCCTCGGGCAGTATCTAATTCTCACGACTTGGGGAGATGTGACTATCACGGCTCCTCGCCCAAAGCACACACACTTCGAGCGACCTCAACCCATGCTTTTTTCTAGTGGACCATAGGGGAGATAGCCAAGGTAGGTACCCGGTCCAACCTTCCACACAATCAAAGTCTGCTGGGCTGCTAGTCAGACTAGTGCCAAGCCCAAATGAAGTTGTCCCCAGACTCTGTTTGAGCGTGACGGCATCTTTTCATCGGGTCCCACCCCCCATGCTCCCCGCCATGGCAGTTGGCCGAGATGACCCGAGTTCACATTTGCCCGTGTGCTACAAAAGATGTACGTATGCTGCGATAGGGGCAGAGGGGTGTTTTGTATTATTGGGCTCAAACCAGGCCCATCACTTTTTTCCGTGGGAATCACATCCCAGGGGGGAACCATGTGCTTGCCTCCGTGTGACAGCCAACAGGATGGACTGCGCAATAGCGTCTTTGCCTTCCGCTCTCACCATGGCTTCGTTATGAAGTGCCCCGCGCACCTTTCGCCGCTCCACCGGAAGCCCAATGTCCTCGCAACGCTTGTGTAAGCCGGCGGCATGTTTGGCGGGGACAAGCTCGTCTTTGCCCGCTTCGACCATGTATATTTCGGGCAGCCTCCCCCGGTACCTTTGGGCCATCACGCCGAGGTTCGTCCAACTATCCAGGTGGTTCCATAAGAACGGGTGTAGGTATTGATACGGGAGCCACTTTTGGGGGTACAGGGCTTGTAGCATGTCCTTGACGGAGAGAAAAGGAGTCTCTAGGATAAGAGCGTCCAAGTCAAGATTCGGCTGGCCTTTCCCTTTTGCTGCCAAATTCGTAGCGAAGCCGCACCCAATGCTTTGTCCCCAAAGCAGTACTACGGGTTTCACGTTATCTGTACCTGCAGCCCGTGTCTCATGCAATTGAGAAACCCATTGCAATGCTGCCTCTGCGTCTAGATTTATTCCTCGTTCGGATGGTCGATCGTGCGATGTCCAGTAGCCTCGGTAGCTTACACAAACCATTGTGTAGGTGAAGGAAGCGTCAGCATCTCGCGCTCGCCGAAGAATCCATGACAGATCCGGAAGTCTGGGTGGCAGCGAAGAGGCATTCCCTTCAATCACAGGTTAGCAGGGCATAAATTATACCGCATGGTTGGCAACAAACCTTGAAAGTAGAGGATATAAACGGGAGTCTTGCTGTGCAGATCTCCGCCCGGGCGTGATGGCGGCGACACATCCGAAACGCAAAGTGCAATCTCAGTTCCGTCGAGAGACTCTATCCTCTCCTCTCGCCATTGAATTCCGCCACAATCCTTTGCATAGTCGGCAATGCGCATACTGCGCGCATTCGGGGGCAAGAAAGGGTTGTAGATGATTGTATTTTGAAACAGAACCATCATAGCGCACTTCCAGCACCACAGAGCCACGAACAGGCCACTGAACAGCAGCGGGGGCATCAGAATGGGCGCAACGTGGAAATCCCTTCTGCAGATGCGAACATGCCGCGCACGAGCGGCATGAACATCGGAGGCCCTCGAACTCCATGCGAGTGACGCCAACGGCGGCAGCGGGCCCGAGCCTTGGTTCCTCCATGGCAAAGGTCTCGTGGCCGCGATGCGGAATCGGCTCAGCGCCATTGGGGAATGGCAGCGACAGACATCGAACGCACCCCGCGAGGAGGGAGACTGCGGCAAATATTCGCGTGCGGACGTGGGTGTCGACGTGGGCGTGAGGCCGGCTCGGTTATGACATGTTCGCTCGCGACTGGACTCGGCCCTCCTGCGGGTGATGGGATGCGTGGTGAGGACGACACGATGGTGTTGCCAGAGCGGCGGCGCATGACAGATAGCCAGGGCTGTGACGGGGCAGGATGCACAACTTAACCAATCCTCGTCACCTTCTAAATGGCCCTAAACTACAGCGCAAGGCCACCTAAAAATGGTGTGGTGGACTGATGCGAATTCTCGGTTTCAGTGCATCACCAAAGCTGCCCGCCAGCAACAGGCACATCCACTGTAAGCTGGCGGCAGGCATGTGAGTAGGTACGTAGTCAGCCTGGTCTCCGCACCGCAAATCTTCAGCAGAAACCCGCCTAGCGGACCCAACGTTTTAGCAACCCGCAACCTTCTAAATATGGAGTAGCTGCTGCCTTGTCACAGTACCCTTGCGCGAACAAAACAACAAACATACCTAAACAACATCAGGGCCCCGAGCTTACCGGTCCATTCCAGCCCTTTTCATTTCCTTTTTCTCTCCCCTCAAGTTCCCCCGCCCCCGCCCCTCGGTCAAATATCGACGCCTACCCCTCCGACGCAAACCGTTGAACGGACCCCGCCAAATATCACCGCCCTCTCTCGTCCTTGCATTTATTTGCCATGCCTGGTTCCCTCGACAAGGAGAGCGATGGCCACGCCCACATCGACATCCCGGAGGACCTTCCCTCTCCACGACCCGAGGGCGAAGCCAGTCCGGTTATGCGGAACAGCAAAGGCTGGGATGGCAAGCTACGAGTCCCTAAGTCGGCGCTCGTGTCGAACCCCGAAGCCTTGTCCGACCCGGAATACTCTGACGATGAAAATGTCTTGAACGGCGACGAAATTGCGGCCGACGAAGGTAATAGGGCGACCCGGCGATTCATGAACCAAGCTGATCCTTCATCGCAACAGACCTTTTGGAGGACGAGGACCCCGAAACAGACGAGATCATGCTGTCTCACTCCCGCATCGGCTCAATATCTGCCTTGAAGCTCGAGCGCTTCAAGAGCGTGGCACGTCTCTGCCTGCGACAAAACAGCATCCAGGGAATCGAGGGCCTATCTAGCCTCGCCGCTACCTTGCAAGACCTCGATCTTTACGACAACCTGATCTCGCATGTCCGCGGCCTCGACGAGCTGACAAATCTAACGAGCCTCGACCTGAGCTTCAACAAAATCAAGCACATTAAACATATCAACCACCTAACCCAGCTGAAGGACTTATTTCTAGTCGCGAACAAGATTGGCAAAATCGAAGGCTTGGAAGGGCTCGACAAGCTGACGTCGTTGGAGCTGGGTTCAAACCGCATCCGCGAAATCCGAAACCTCGAAACTCTCGCAAGCCTAGAGGAGCTTTGGGTGGCAAAGAACAAAATTACCGAGATTAGCGGCCTCGGCGGCCTACCGAACCTACGCCTCCTCAGCATTCAGTCTAACCGCATTTCTGATCTATCTCCCTTGAAGGAAGTGCCACAGCTGGAGGAGCTATACATTTCTCATAATGCTCTGGAATCGCTGCAGGGCATCGAGCACAACACCAAGCTTCGTGTTCTCGACATCTCTAATAACAAGGTCTCAAGCTTGCAGGGACTCGGTCCGCTTACAGAAATCGAGGAACTATGGGCCAGCTACAACTTGATCGGCGATTTCAACGACGTCGAGAAGGAGCTCAAAGACAAGGGCCAGCTCACCACAGTTTACTTCGAAGGCAACCCGCTGCAGCTCCGTGGGCCTGCTCTATATCGGAACAAGGTGCGGTTGACGCTGCCTCAGTTGAAGCAGATTGATGCCAGTAAGTATCCCGGCAAACACGGCCGATCATGGCAAGGAAGGATATACTCTGACATTTGTCTCTCTTTAGCTTTCGTGCGAGTATAACAGGTTGCCGAGATTAAATTTCTAGTGGACTACGGCGCAGACGGTACGGTACGGCGTTGGATGGCATTGTTTACACATAGCAAGAGAGCATGGTTCAGAGAGAACAAAAAACCATCAGGCCGCCAAAGACAAATGTCCAACATGGTTTCAGAACCGAGCAGAGGATTTATCAAGCGGCAATATACGCAAGAGTCTTTGATCACCACATTTCACCAATGTTGTAAGGGGACCAGAGCTCGTGGGTTTGTGTGGGGGGAATGGGTTATCTGTTTGTATTCTAAGGTGGACTCCCCATTACGTCCTTGGGGCTAGAAGATACAGCCATCATCAACATAACAAACGCCTAAGATGATCCCAAATCATGTCATTTCCGTCACTTTTCATCGTCAAGTTTGAATCATTGCTCTAAGCGAAGATCCAGAGGTTCTCGGTGTCGAAGTACTGCGTCGAGGACAAATTGTCAGTACGTGTCTTGAGGTAGCTGAGGTTTGAAAAGGGGGTTAGGCAAACTCACGTTGGTGGGCTGGTTGAACTTGAGGTGGAGGTTCATCTTGGAGATGCGCACCATATCCTCCTCGGGGATGTCCCAGCCAGTGCAGTCGAGGTTCTGGGTCATGAGATCGACGTTGTAGGTCTTGGGGATGACAGCCAGGCCCTGCTGGGTGGCCCATCGGAGGAGGACCTGGGCGGGGGTCTTGCCGAGCTTCTCGGCGAGGCCGGTAAAGACATCGTGCTTCATAAGGGGAGAGGCCGACTTGGCGCGGTCCATGTCAAGCTCGATGAAGCCGGCAGGGCCGAAGGAGGAGTAGGCAGTCAGAGTGATGCCCTCAGCCTTGGCGAGGCGGACGAGCTCGGGTTGCTGGTGGTAGGGGTGAAGCTCGACCTGGAGGGTGGCAGGGCGGATCTTGGCATACTTGAGGAGGTCGTAGATGGTCTGGGACTGGAAGTTGGAGATGCCGATGGAGCGAGCGAGGCCCTTCTCGACGAGCTTCTCCATGGCCCCCCAGGTCTCCTGGTTGGTGGCCTTGCTCCAGCGGATCTCCGACTTGCCATCGTAGTGCCAGCCGGGGGGTAGCGGACCTCGGGGTCGACGTACTCGAGGGCGACGGGGAAGTGGATGAGGAAGAGGTCGAAGTAGTCGATCTGCCAGTCGGCGAGCTGGCGGCGGGTGATGGGCTCGACGTTCTCTTCGTCGTGGTAGGTCTGCCAGAGCTTGGAGACGATGAAGAGGTCCTCGCGCTTCACGATGCCCTCCTTGATGGCACGGGCGACACCCTCGCCGCATCCCTTCTCATTGCCGTAGTCTAGATGGAGGGGAAAAACACCAAGTTAGAACCAATTCTCTCAAGAGGTTGATTTGTGCGCATTGTGGATGTGATTCGCCAATTCTTCCGCTCCCCCTCCCCCTCCGCTGCCCTGAAGCTGCTGCTTCCAGCGGGAGGGCGGGCAAAGTGCAGATGCCCAAGATGCCCAGAGACAATGGCAGCTGGAAGCTGCTGCATGACGCGGGTGGAGGGGTCAATGTTACAGGGGTTCGTGGGTATTCTCTCGGGGTAATTGGGTAAAAAACAGATGAGGGGCTGTCAACGAGCAGGGGGGTGTGGACCGGCGGGATGACGGAGCAGCAGCAGCTCTCTTTTTTTGGATGGGCGCTTTGGCGGGCCGTCTCGCGCGTCTGGTCTTCTTATCATGACGAAGGGGAAATGGCACTTACCGCAAGCGCCGTCGAGCAGACGGTAGCCGGCCTTGATGGCATTGTAAACAGTGTCGGCAGTGTTGTCGTCGACCTTCCAGAGACCGAAGCCCACCTGGGGCATCTCGAAGCCGCTGTTGAGCTTGATGTTGGGGACGGAAGTCATTGTGACTGACGGTGTGGTTGGACGGGTCTAGATCTAAGAGGAGACGAGCAAAGCTGTGGCAGCGCAATGACTATGACGAGGGATAGAGAGAAGGGAGGAGGAAGAGGAAAAGGGAATGAAGGAGCAGAGGGCGAGAGAGGCATCATGGAGTATTTATGCCGTCACCAAGCTTCCTGTCGGCCCAGTCCATTCCTCCTCGCCCGCCCACGGCCACATGTCCGTCATGGCACGTCTTGATAGCCAGACACCGAGACTCCCTGCGTACATGGGCCGACAGCCCGGCGTGGCGAGGCAAATAATGCGCATCAACGGGTAGTCCACAGTCCAGGCGGAGCGGCAATGTCATGGCAACGGGCGACGGGCAAACGAGATGTCCTAGGGGAGCTAAATGGGGGTGTAAGTGTATGTACTATGTAGAACCGCGTGGTGGTTCCACCGATTCAACGTCGCATTGATCCAGAAAGCCAGTGCCGCTTTTGTGGGGCAGCCTGCAATTCATCCGGAGCGGCGGAGGTGGGGCCCTCTTTAGGAGGCATGCGCTGCGGCCGGCGGGGCGAGGATGTGATCCAAAGTTGCATGAGGTTTTGTCCTGGTGTTGAGCCTCCTCCTTTCGGATTCGACGGCGGTTATGCTGTCCGTTGTCCGTCTCTTATCGCGGTGGGTAATGCATACCACGAGGACGTTTGTGATAGAAGGCAGGGTCGGGGGGTGTTTCGAGTGTATAGGCAAAAGTGGTGCTTCGCCGCGGTTGCAACTGTTGGATAATTGGAAGCGGTCTTGTAGGTGCAAGTTGGGTATTTTTTCATTTAGATCACGAGAAAACAAACACCAATGGCGGCTAGGCGCATGCCGATCTCGCAGGCTTCACCTAGAAACCCGAAATCCCGGTTCATTTAACTTCCAGAATTCAATAGAAGGACGCCACGGACATGATCCTATTTGCCTGTTGCATCAGATGCTCGGTCCAGGGTAGCTAGGTGAGCTGCAGAAAGGTGAAGCCATCCGCGGCACCGCCCCGCAAGTTGCCTCCCCCGCCGCGATGGAAAAAGGAAGCAAAGGGGAGATTAGGCAAAAGCAGCAACGGGTCTACGCCTAAAGGGATCTGTACACCGTGGTCCAGAGGTCATGATGCCAAATCCCTGGGAGGGGTGACACTGGACCAAAACCTGGACGTGACGGGCCGCTTCGCGACAGCGGAGACGTTAGATTCTCATGCAGGTCCCCTTGTGATTGGCATGGCTATCAAGAGACCCGAAGACGAGGGGCACCTAATTGAGGCCCTGCATCATTGCACACACCCCCTTTGGCGGGAGCTCTTTTTTCGTTTCCAAACCACCAAAAAAACTCCGCTGACGCCTATTTGTGCGTTTAAGTCGCCCTGCGTGAGTCGGTGTCGCGCCTGGGAGCCAAGTGGGTTGGGCGACAGCCTCCCTGGCTGTGATTGCTGCGGTAGACACACCAAGAGACCGGCCCATAGGCCCAGTGGATAGTGGACTCGAACGACGTGCAGGACTTTCCCTAGCCCAGGCCTCATGGTGAGTTGTCAAAACGAGCGAGGATGCCAGGTTCCCCAGTCTTGGAAGGGGGTTAGATATGAGGGCTGTGCCGCCTTGGAAATTCGGGGGTGCACTCCACCCTCATGAGGCCGCATTGTTGGGTTAGGACCGCTTTCCTCGAACAAGTAACAAAAAACACCGTTTCCCAGCGGATACAAGGCATGGTCTGTCTGAATTGCGTATCGGCGAGCTTGCAGAGGGGCGTCCAAACTCCAAACCAGCTTGATGAATTTAGCCTGAATTGCCCCCCACGTCGGGGAGTGTCGGTGCTTCCTCGTCCCACATGCGGCTAAATGAGTTGGCCTGAGGTGGTGGTTGATCACTTGGAAGATCCACCTTTCAGGAAGGCAAGTGAGTGGAGATAGCGCCTGACGCCTGATCTTGGTGGTGCCTACATGACCGAATCAACACCAGGCACCACAGCATCTCAACCGCTCCACGACACAATGAAGACGCACGATTATTTTGGCAGAATCCCACCACTACAGCTCCCTTCTATCTTCTCGTTAATTCCTTCCCGAAGACCATGTTCGAGCGAACAAAAGGTAAGTTTGCGCCGTCATGACAAAGGCTCGAGGTGAACTGAACTGGTCGCGAGCATGGGGGTGTGTGCGTGTGGTGTGGCCATCATGTCTCTGCTGTGTTAACAATGGGCCTTCGGGATAACTTTGCTCACCTTCCTCGTTTAAACAACGTCAAATAGTCAATTCGAGTTCTTTGCGCGGATCCTTTGATTATCTATTATTGACCTTGCTTCGAAACCCAAAATTAGCCATTTGTCAATACCACCATGTTTTACAACAAAGAACCTTTCGCAACATCGTCACGGGCCTCCGACCCATTTCTCAGTTCGATGTGTTCGAGTCCAGGTCCGAGTGTTACACAACCCCTCCTTGATATTTTTATTCAGGTTCGAGCTTCGCCTTCTCCGAGAACAAAAGAATTCCTTGAACCGGACAAGAGCGACTAGCACCAAAGTGATGGCAGCATTGGTGGTCCAAGATGATCACGACACCTCTGTTCTTTGTCTGTTCAGGCAGCTTTATTATCCCGAAAACGCTCCCCGTCTCTCGCTCTGTCCTGACTGAACCATCTACATCCTTTCACAATCCTTGTCGGTCACCATGTCTGGCGCGAGACAACACCAACCATCAAACTTAATCATCCGTGGGCGGAACACTCCCCGGAATGATCTCGAAGAAGCTCGGAATATCGCTACTATACAGAGTGCCCTCGTGCGGGGAGAAGTCGAACTCAACCTCCACAATGTCTGGGACCTCGATCCTAGCTTCCTGCGGAGGTTCCGGCGCAATAACCCAGATGGCACTGACCACACGAGGGACTATGAACCCCCTTTCCGCGTCGTTCACTCTATCAAAGATGAACATGATTTAACCGACGACAAAATTCGCGGAATGTATGGAGATATTGTGTGGTATGGCTTTCGATTCGAGTTCCTGAAGATCCTTGCTGCTGGCGGATACGGCGCGGCAACCTTGTGGAAGGTTCATCTCGAGGGCGGAGCCACTCAAAAGGTGGTAATCAAAGTATCCGTCAACCCAAAGTTCGATCCGACAGAAGAGGAGGCCTGGCATCTTCGATACGATGGCAGCCGGCATACTGTTCAGATCGTGGACGTGCACCAAGTTGCTAGGTCAGCACTGGTAGAGTACAGGGAACACAATCCGGGTAAACAACTGCAATACGAACGCGGGATTAGGTATGAACCAAAAGACATGGGACATATGGTCCTAGAATACATGTGTCACGGCGACCTCTTTGGAATACTCAAAAAGGCTTCAACTCGAGGGCGACCCTTTCCAGATAGGGTATTGTGGGGGATATGGGAATGCCGTGCGTCCGCTTTCTTTCGACTTGAAAAATCTTTCTTTATATGCTAATAACTTAATAATAGTGGTAAAGGGAGCCGCGGCTGTAGCATACCAGCCTACCTTTGGAGAAAGAGGAGAGATTTTTGAAGACGAGCTGGAGAGGGCTCAAGAGGAAAACTATCTGGGGGCTTTTTTAACGGCGCTTGAAAAGGAAGAAATCGCCCATGACGTCCATTTCGATCTCGAAGAGTGTAATAGTAGGTCATGATTCATCAGTTCCTGACTGCTCTCCGCTGACCCGACAAACAGTTCTCGTAGGGGAAGCTTTTGATCACCCCAATCAACCAATTTTCAAGGCAAGCACATCCCCTTCAATAGAAACAGAATTTGGCTAACAGTTACCAAAAGTTGCACGATTTTGGCGGATTCAGCTACAATATGAATAAAGAATGGAATAATTGGGACACAAAAATGTACTGGAGACGCAGGGCTCCGAGCAAGATGACCAGGTTGACCCCAGTACGTGTTTAACATCACAAGACTGCATGACAGATGTCTAACAGCATATAGGAACAAGTCCACCGGGACTGGGACAGGATTTCCACCAACACCCCTGCTGATATAGCTATCAAGCAATTTCAAGGCGACAACCTCGGCCAGGGCCATCCCATTGCCGGCCGGTATGGTGCCTGGACCAACATTTTCATAATTGCTAAAACTGTTCGTCTCGATAATATCCACCCAAGGTTTCCTTGCTAATGGCGTTGTAGATGGAAGCCGTTATAACACTGCTTTACATCGCACATCCGTTCAATACTATGCAATATACCGCACGTGATCGCTCCAAGAGGGCGGGCACGTATGGATGGCGGTTAAACAGGAGAGAGTATTGGAGCGTCGACCCGGAACTACGAGACATGGTTTGCAAGTGCCTATTTGAGCGGCCCATCGATCGTCCTAGCATCATTCAGTTGCTGCAGAATATTGAGACTCGGAAGCAACGGGGGTTCAAAGAAACTGAGGAGGACATGAAGCAGTTCTGGGAAGATTTCTTTTCCCCTGATCCCCCTCAACCTGCCGCTTCAACGATGCCTCTACGTCCTCAACAGCCTGGTTTCCAACAGCGCCCCAGACCTCTTCCTCCCCTTCCAGTCAAAAGGCGGCCCCTTCGTCGACCCCAACGCCTTCGTCAACCGAGTCAATTGCATCAGCAGCCCCAAGGGCCGCGGTATCAAAATCCTCCTCTGCAAAACCAACCGGGTCTTCCTCAAATCAACCCTATGAGTTACCGTGGCATCCCATCTCAGCAAGGTTTGCCTGTCAGATATCCTCCACCGGCACAGCAGTTTGGAAGAGGACCTCAAACACCAGCTTTTAGGCAGCCCCCTAGTCCTGGGCAACCCCTTAGGTCGAGGCAGCCCCCGAGCGTTGGGCAGGCTGGTCAGGGAAACTCCTGGCGGAATGTTCTATTGTATGGTCCACGACCGCTGCCTGAACCTCCATCGACGAACGTCCGGGGCGTTATGTATCCTCACTTACACCCCCGTGTTCAGCAAGCAGGCCTCCAACAGGCTCAAATACAGCCTCCCACACTACCACTTCACCAGGGCCAGTACCCAGGTACCCAACAGGGATATCAGACAAACCCAGCACCGTGGCCACAGCTACCCGAGACAAACTCACAGCCAATGGGTAATACCCAGTGGCAAGCCAATCCTCCGCGACGACGACGACACAGGTTTAGGGCAAAGCTCAAAGATTCCGGATGCTCCATGATGAAAGCAACCTTAGCCCCAGGAAACTCCTGGGAAGAGAGCAGTTTTGAACAAGACAGCAGCTCTGACGACGAAAAGGGCTTGCACTACCGTGATCATCTGGCCGATAAAAGCAGCACCAGCAGCCAAACGGCTCAATTGATTGAGCAAACTGCGTCTTATGATGCCGTCACCGGCTCAGCAAGGCGATCCAAACCGACGCAGTACGTCAAGTTCCAGCTCCCCACGGGATCCAAGGTTGAGAAAAGAGGGACTAAACCAAGCCACATGAGAACACAAGCAAGATCATCGGCAATTGCCGATCTTCTGGCGAGGTGTTTCTCCCAAGTGCCAACGGCAATCCAGAATCTGGTGATTCAAACGCAGCGGTCAGAGGCCAAACTAGAGTAGTTAGCTTCACAACAAGGACCTTCGGAGGGAATCACAGGAATGATAGAATAGGCGCGAGGAGTCAAGGTTTCCGTTATCTTAGAGTTGCGTTTCCGGACCGAAACTGCACGTATCAAGTGATGTCAAAGATTCGAGGGAGTTTGGGTAGGGTTTCAGGCATATTTTTGCCTAATTTGTTTTCCATTTGTTTTCCGTTTAGATTTTGTGTTTATCAGATTTGTAACCAATGGGTTCATACATTATATGCCAATTTTCAATGTTCAAAAGTGAACGAGCCACAAAAAAAAATTAACACCAGTCATCTCATGGGTATCATTAGTATCCTCCGTTCCTAGCACCATCCATGCATGTAGAAACAGAAACATATGCATATGCAGCAGGGTTTCCAAAAATAGAAATGCCCCGGAAAAGAGAGGGGGAAAAAGAAGAGGTTTTCAACTTCAAACTTGGAGGGAAAGAAACAAAGGAACGTGGAATGCTGGCTCCTCTTGCCAGTGCTGCTCTCGGTCATGATTTTTTTTTCCTCCATCGACTCCCGTCTAGTTGTCAAAGTTGTTGTAGCTGCATTCGCAGGTTCCAGACTCGGCTTGGACATCAGCAATGACGTTCCCGTCGACGTCTTCGCATTTCGGCTGACCCAGCTGCGATTTCTTGCTCTGCACAATTTCCACATCGCACGGCCATGACCCAAACTTGACATCTCCAGGGGACGGGTTGATGGTGGCGTTTCCTTTACGGTGCGTCCACAACGTTGCCCCGAAGATGGTGTCGGCAAAGGTGCACTGAGCGGCGCGGTTCGTCGACGTCAGCTTGTCCGAGGGCACAACTGTCTTGGACATGGTGAAGGAAAACTGCAGCCGCTCTGTTGGCTTGCCTTGGTCGAGGACGGTAAGAGGCAGGTTGGTGAAAGAGGGCGCGTAGGGATTATCCGTCGAAGAGATGGTGTAAGTGGAGTTTTCTTGCGGGCTGATTATCCAGTAAAACGTAGCTGATTCACCCGTGTTATCCGGGTGACAGCGCCAGGTGGATGGATTCGAAGTGCAATTGGTGACCGTCTCTTGGAGGTTGGCATTCAAAGCAAAGGACCCGGCTGGGAAGGCGGTGCTTGAAGAGTCAGTTCTGAGAGAGGAGCCGTGTCCTTTTCTTACGCTGTCAATCAGCCCTCGTCCTTGAGTGCCGCTCATCCCCGACTTACTTGTCTTTCAAGCCAATTGTCAAGCCAATCGCCAGTCCCACGGCGATGACCACCAACAAGGCAATGACAATTCCGAGGATGTAACAACCCCGATCCGCAAATCTCCGTTTGCCGCCGTACTCCCCCGTCTGCAACTGCGCTTCCCGATCCTCGGATTCGCTGTCAGCCTCCTTGTAGCACGGCGGCGGATTGTGCAACGTGGGCGCCTCGAGGATGTAAGGCGGCACGTACGGCGGAGGAAGCCCCTGCGGCGACACAGGCCCCAACGAGCCTCGACGGGAAGACTTTTGGGGAACCCGGAGTGAGATCGGGGATAGGTGAGGGAGGAGAGGCTTGGGAGGAGTTGGTGGTGACTGGGCGACTTCGTTCTCGGCAATTACTGGCATGAAGCCCACGCCGGTGAGGGAGCTTCGGGAGCTCAAAGAGCTGGGTCCCCGGCCATGGCCTCGGATCATGGCGCTGTAGAGTGGGTTGAGGTACACTCTTTGACGCCGAGTTGGTTCCGGGAAGGAGTCGTCAGAATCCGAATCTGTGTCGATGGGGTGGCGATCCAGATAGCTAAAGGGCCGAGTAGGGGAGTTACTTGAGGGCGAACGAGGCGGAGATGGAGACGGGGACGGAGACGGAGACGGAGACGGGGAAGGCGATTGTAAAGTCGAGTGGAAGAGGATCGGGGTGTTTGACGGCGGGCCAAACGGCGTGCTCTTGGGAGAGACAAGAGGGAGCAACATCTCTCTTTCTGTCCCTGTCTCGCGCAGTCTACATCATCGGGTACCTGATCTCGTGAAAAACGGGCGGACGAATCAAGGACGAGATGGAGAGACGGTGAGGCTGCGAGAGGAGACTAGGTGGCGAGGAGCCAACCAAGCTGACCAAGATGCAATCTCCAATGGATGAAATGCAATTCAATTCAGGAGAATTGGTATCAGAGCGGAGAGACAATGCCCATGTACGAAGTAGGGCAAGACAGGACAGGCAGGGCAGGATAGGACGAGACGAGACGAGACAGGGGGGATGGGAAAAGTTCAAGACAGTGCAAGACAGCGGGAGAGGCCGTGTAAATGGGTAGAGCTTGGGGTTGGAGGCGGGAGAAAGGACGAGAACGAGGAGGATGAGGAACGAGGTGAGTTTTTACGGACGAACCGACGGGTCCCAAGGTTTCAGTCTGTCTGTCTGTCAGACAGACAAGACAGGGGAAGATGATCGCCTTCTGGTCCCCATCGTGGGAGAGGACGCCGGCTAGGCCAAGCCAGACCCTCCCGGGACAGGGACGCAACACACGATGGCGGCTCAGACAACACGCAGAGCCAGACAACCAGTGAGCCACACACGTTTTCCGTCTTCCGGGCGACAGCCACTGGAGCTCGAGGCCCCGCGGATACGAAAATAGGAACTTGGGACTATTGGGAGAGGGCTTAGCCGCTTACCGCCTCGAACAGGGCACCCCCCCCCCCCCTCTAGCTCGTCCCTCTTCTTACTCCTGCTCCTCTTCTTCTCCATCCGAACGGACATATACAAATGTATGTACCCTCCTGACATACAGACAAAAGGTACATAGGTAGGGATGTATGCATGCATGTTCTGTAGGGCGCGACTGGGCAATAGCGCAGGGGCAAAATATGCCACCTGTGCAACATGGGTGTGAGGTGAGGTGGGTGAGGTAGTACTGCAAGGTAAGCGTCAGCTTCCTCCGCTTCCTCCACAAAAAAAAAAAAGAATACTACAAACTATGGCAACAGCACCAGAGGGAATTGGTTTAGACTCAGCCTCACCGGCGCTCACTAGACCAAGCCGCGGGTCGGCCGGAGATGTGTGAGTGGTCTCGTCCCGTGTGGCCGCCTACCCAACGACTGGGCCTGCATCGCGCTATGAGTTGTTCGCAGCCTGAAGAAGATGATTGCTATGCTGTAGAACGACAGCGCCAACCACCGCTTTCAGCCGGTGCCGCTCCGGGCAAGAAGGGGGAAGGCAAGAAATGATGCGCGTGCGCCTACTTTGTACTAGGCAGGTAGTTATTTACAAGGGGCCCCGTCACATCCGTGCAGTCAATCCCCCGCGCCCCTCATCTCAGCTTCCATGGCACACCAGAAGGAGGAAGAATGAGAAGAGAGGGGGGGAAAAGGGCTGAAGAGGAGGTGATGATGCATGCGAGGATGAGACGGGAGGGAGTCAGGGGAGGCAAAAAGGGGGGCGATGACGAGCAGTGAGCAATGAGCGTGAGCATCAGGATGAGTAGGATGAGGAGGATGAGGAGGATGAGGATGAGGATGGATGCCTCCATGACCACGGCCCACGTCCTGGACAGCACGACCAGGGTGCATCCGAGGCCCAAACTTGTGCCTGTGTCTCATCATCCATTGTCTTGTCTCTGATGCAGGACTGCTCCCAATCAATCTCGATGGCCCTCAGCTCAGGTTCACAGCTTCTAGCGTCGCTGCTTGCCGCTAATAGTGCCATGACATGGAGGCCGCGGGGCATCCATGATTGGCCAAGGGTCCCTGGACCGTGGCGCTGGACATTGGGCCGTGTTCCACTGGGCTGGGCCTGTTTTAGCCCCGGAGCTGCATGGCTTTGTCTTTTATGCAAGTGCAAGAGACCACGGTCGTGGAGGCTGAGTGAGTGAGTGAGTGAGTGAGTGAGTGAGTGAGTATGAGCGAGTGTGTGTGAGTGTGTGAGTGTACGGTTATGTGACTGGGCCGGTGAGCGTGGTTGGCACTTGGCAAACCTCGGTAGTTGCGGTCATCGTTGCCAATCTCGCACATCTCGCTCCAGAAAAGTAAAAAAAAAAAATCAGGCTGCGGGCTGGGCTAAGCTGGGCGGACGAGGCAGACGAGGCAGACGAGTGAGGGCGCCCTTCTCAGCAGCAGAGCACAGCACAGCACAGCATACACACACGCGGAGCCATGGCTGACCACAGGCTGGAGATGAGAGATCAGAACAGGACTTCTGCAACTGGGCGCTGCTCAATGGGACGACAACGAAGTCAGCCAGAGGCGAAACACCACCAAAGCCAGTTCAGCCCAATGACGATATCATGACCACGCGTTGCGAAATAACGGGTCTCGCGGTAACTTACCCGCCTCCTGGCTGATCAATCTTCAACCCTAACCCTTGGATCCCGCACTCGAATGATGAATCCAACCTAGAAACCGCGCTGCTCCGCTCTCAGCCTGGGCCTAGAACCGAAGGGCCTGCATTTGCATTTGCGGCCAACGCTCTCCTGCCTGGGCTTCCCAGGGGGGTGGAACAAACCCCCTACAGCAGCCGGGCCAGAAAAAAAAAAAAAAGGAAAGGAAACAACTGTTACTCCGTGCTTTCTTTTTCTTTCTGGGCCCCATCTCGCAATTGACTACCGGTACCAGTACGTACTATGTATCTAGTAGTTCGTCCACGCTATGTATCCACACGCAAGTCAGCCCCTCTCTCACGCATCGCTCTCACTCCTATTGATCCTCCACGCCCATCTCGCTCCACACCCAGCCACGTATACACAGATAGACACACGTAGGCTGTTCTTTTTGGAACTTCGCCGAGAACAATATAACCAGGAGCGCAAAGAAAAAAAATCCCTCTTTCTCAACAAAATAGAAGAAAAAATCTTCCCACTCAGTCTTTGTATCCACGTGGGGCATTATTACATAGTCAGGTCCAAATATTGAGTTTAGGGCAGTAAGCGAGGCGTTGGGGTCCGGACGGGTTAGAGACTCCGGGGCTTAGGGCCGTTTTAATATCGATACAATATTTAGTAATCAATAGCGCCGATTCCGTGGAAAGGTTACACACGTACCCCATGTATGTGACCATCTACCGGTATGAGCTCGATGCTCATCTCATTTCCTTTCACACGTGATGTATGTCTCTAAACCCTTGCCGAGAAACAAAAGCGTTCGTGCGCCACGGCTCAAGTGGCGCCAACAGTAGCTAGGAAAAAACTATTGCGCACGGTCATGATACACTCAATCTGTCATATTCTTCATTTCTAACAATCGTATATGTACAGTACACATGGAACATTGGGACAACTCATAAGAGGTCCGTTTCTATCGATGCTACCTCACTCCACCCGTTCCAACCCCTCTGTCGTCTCGGTCCCATACTCCGGTGCCGCGAGCACCTCACCTTGGTCTGTCCACACCGCCGCCAATTCCGCCTCAATCTCATCTCGCCGCTTCTTCCACTCGTCCACTTGAGCCAGTCGCTCTCTAAGGTCGTGAAGTTCCTTTTCTACTTGCATCTTCTCCCGCTCCGTTCCTATTCGCTCAAACTCCCATTCATCTCCCTGGTCCCCCATGCCCAGAATGAGGTTGAATGTGTGATACTTTTTGAGTGATGCCCGTGTTGATATTGTAATCAAAGCTTTGTCTTGTTAGTCCTCTCTCGTAGGTATTTGAGTAGATGATTGGGAAGCGGGTAACACTCACTGATGCCCTTCTCTTTGCAAGTCTCATACAGTAAACCTTCCACGTCACTGGAAACGGCGCTTGTACCCTCGTCGATGATGGCGTATTGCGGCTCGTGGTACAGCAAGCGTGCGAACCCCATTCTCTGTTTCTCGCCGCCGCTTAGGACATCTTTCCACTCCTTCCGTGTATCCCATCCGCCTTCGCGATCGGGTAGATAGCCGAGCCGCGCTTCCTCGAGGATTCTCTTCAAATCATCTTCAGACTTGCGCTTCTCTCTCATGTCCACGTGGCCATCCGGGTAGATCACCTGGTCTCGCAAAGTACCAGGGCTGAGGTAAGGTCGTTGAGGAAGGAACATGATACCATCCTGCCCAACATCTTTGGGTCGGCTCACCAATCCCCGGTACACCGGCCACAACCCAGCAAGGATCCGGGATATGGCAGTCTTCCCCACTCCGTTGGGGCCGGATATCTGGCGGCGGTCAGCTTATAAAACATATGATTGTCAAACATTGACTTACAAGCAAGTGTTCGCCGCTGCGAACGATGATGGATAATGACTCCAGTAGCTCCTCACCACCCTGCGGCCAGAGGCCGGGTGCCACCACCGGCACGTGTTCGAATCGAACTCCATCGAATCCTTTCTGGATCGTACCCTGGACGTCCGAGAGCGAGTAAAGCTCGTTCTGGCCAGCTCGTAAATGGTATGCGTTGGCGTGTACCCGGTGCAACGTCGAAATGAGTGTATACACACGACTGGTGTACCCAGCCAGCTCTGCCAAATCCTTGATGGTATACATCATCCGTCCACCAGCATCTGCCAACGACAGCATAAGTCGCTTGTTGGTAATAAAATCCTTCATGCGGTTTCGCTCCCGTCCTCCACGGTGGCCGCCCTCTGCCATCTCCGCGGCGCCACCCATGCCACCCCATGCCGGCAGGAAGACTGGTAATGATGAGAGCAGATAGCCGTAGGCACTCCAGCTGTACTTCAAGATGAAATCTTCGAGAATGTTGTACCGGATCTTGAGCATGTAGATCCCTTCCATCCATGTCTTCAATGACTTAAACTCTCTGTTGAGGAAGGTCTTTTCCATGTCTGCCCCTCCGTAAAATGCAACTTCTTCAGCATTTGCGATCAGACGGGCGTGCAAGCTTCTAAAGTCGCCCTCTTTGCGGCCTTCCACTGCCTTTAACTTCCCAAATGGCGGTGAAAGTCTACGTAGGATGCTCGCGGTCAAGAAGTAGTTGCTCATAAGGCCGGTAAGTGCGAGGGGTCCAAGTGAGCGGTAGAGCTGATAGTTGAAAACACACAAGTCCACAAAGGGCTTGCCGAGGGATGAGTAGATGTTAGCCGCCGCAGCACAGAAGAGTGTTAGGTCCTGGGTAATAAATTGGTCCGCGCCTTGACCAACACCTCCATCCATGTTTGAGAGTTTGTAGTAGTTGAGGTTGTCGTTGAGATACAGGTCATGGATATAACGAGTAAGTCGGGTTCGGAAAGCAATGGAGACCTTGGACTCAAGGAACTTGATCATGGCATTCGTGTATGAAGCAAATCCACCAAGACCACACCACTATATGCCGTAAGCACTCCCGAAGTCAGTACACTAGATGAAATGAACCCTTACCTTGACCAATCCCAATAGGAACTGCTTGCCGTTACCAGCAACTAGATCTCGCACAATTGCACCGTCCAGGCGGGCGACCACGAGAGATAGGTACGTTCGTAGCATTAGGAACACACCGTGACTGACAAGTAAACCAGCTTCTTTGCTAGACCATCGGGGGATCATGATGCTCATCAGACTCAAGAACTGATGCAAGAACGCAAGGTTGAGCCCCGGCTTAGTCTGCGCGGAAGGAACCGTACCATCTCGAAGGCCGGAAACTCGAGGGGGTTGAGGAAGAGACGACGATGCGCGTCAAAAGTCAACGGTTTGGTAGGTCTGATAACCACCTTGGAGGTGCTGTTCTTGTAGGGAACATATATCGTCCGCGAGCCATCTTTGTTGTGCAACCACGAGTTGGTACGCACGAGCTTTCGACCTTGCTCGCGTTCCTCTCGCCGGTTCTTCCACCACCGTCGTCCTCCTTCTGCGCCGAGGATGATGGAGGCTGCTAGGGCCAGAGTTGCGAGTATGCGAGTCGTGCGGGATGTTCGGCGCAGCTTGGATTGAATGCGGCCAGACCATTTGTCGATAAAGGCGGCAAGCAACTCTTCGGCGGCGGTATGCCGCAGCGTTGACTGCGCGGCCATGGGTTCAGATGAGCCGGATATCTGGGGAACAAATGTTGGGACGTTGTCGCCGGTTGAGCGCACCTCGGACGAGGAGCTTCCCCACACTCTTTGCTAGCTTCAGCAAGAACAGTCCCCCATCGGGTGAGTATTTGAGGGAGGGAGGGAGAGCGAGGGGAATGGGATCACAAGTTTAAGCGAAGGCGCGGGAATTCAGATTGCCGCAGATGCAAATGTAGATGACGATGAGCGAGTCAACAGATACAGATTGTTAAGCGTGGGGTGCAAACGTGTTGGCTTCAATGGATGCTTGCCGAGTGTGGTTGGGGAAGAATCATCATAGCATGTGAAGGTGCCTTCCGAGGCACGCGCACATGCGACTGACTACCTACCGGCGCACTCACACTACGCTGCGACGGCAACTACGACTGCGACCGCGTCTGACGAAAGCGGCGAAAAAAGCGGCGGCCAGCACGGGAATGACGCCACAAGGCACGAGGTGGCCCAGTCACATGATACTACTCCACCGGAGCTGCTCAAAAGCCTGGGGAAAACATGGGGAAGGGAGAGTTGTGGCAAGGCCAAAGGAGCACGGGTACGTACCTTCACAATTCAGATGAACGAGGAAAAACAGCAGGCGCAAGTATTAGCAGCCAGTAGAGAGAGTGATCCGTGGGATAATTCGGTGATGCTGGTTGGCTAGGCCCACGACAGCTTACTCCCGCTAATCCCAGGTAGGCAGTTTTGTTCCATCCAAACCGCGACGTTCCGGATCGTAGTATACCTTACCCTATACTTTACTTTTTCTTTGACTGTTTGTGAGACTTTCAGAACAACTTTGGGGTATTAGACAACATGGGTTGCGTTTCTTATCGAGAGATATGGGTTTTACAGCTGTTTTGGTACATACATGTCTGCATATGTCCTTTTTCTTCCTGTTTGTCCCTTATCACCTCGACTTATTCTCAAACCCGTCTTACCTATGTGAAATACCATCAAGGCCTTCCATGAAAATTACCACCCTGTCGATCAACAATACCATTTCCAGATGGCGGGGATCGATCGGTCTGGACCACATGGATGGAACAAGGGACACGCGGATCCACGAGACGTGGCGACTGGTCAGTATCCAATTTCGCGTTCGTGACGGCTCCGGGTTTAGCATGGCAGAAGCGTGAGGCTCTGCTTTTGATGTCGCAGGCACAGACATGCAGCACCAGCCAAAGCTTGTACATGTATTTGATCCTAACGGGATGACACTCTGATGGGCTGTTTGTCGCGGGCGGTCTGAACATCAATCAAATCACGGGTCGGGCCCGACCCCGTCGAGCAGTGGCATGGGTGTCCAGATGTCTCGCCGTACCCTGGTCTGTGCCAGTTCACATCCACACGTACACGTACAGGTCGGGTCTGCAGTAACGGTAAAAACCACTAGTTCTGTGCCAGCTTGACCAGCATCTTCATGGATGTCATGGTGCATTAGGAGCCCATGTCGCCCAAGTCTATGGCCTACTCGCCCTTTGCCAGCCACTGCCGATCCTAAGTGAACAGCTCTCCGATCCGGTCGCTCCTAAAACGCATCCGTTGGTCCACGCCGAGGGAACTAGGCAAGCCAGGTCCTTGTCGCAGGTCAGGGACCAGCGGCGCTCGCGATGGCTTGCAGCCAATACCGAGCAGCTTCGGAGTGAGATGGATGAAGAGGGTGCAACAAAAATGCAAGAGAACGCCAGAGAGCGCGAGGATGGTCTCCAGGCCGGTCACAGCGGGTATGTAGGTCCCTTGACTGGACCATTGAGCGGGCCACATTGCATGGGGGGCATCACTGTTCCGGGCGCCAACAGGGCCAATCATGGAGCCTCCACAGCGGCATCTCGTCTCGAGCGGGCATAGTAAGGGACCATTGAAGTGTGCTTTTTTTTCGGGGGGTCCTGGGCAAGGAGAATTGGACCGCCAATATGCAATGCAGTGCCAACGGCCCCAGGTCCCCCAGGTCCCGGGACCTTTTAGGCCTCTTCTCTCCGACCAGTCGTGCAGATCCCACCCGCCCGTCCACCGACTCTCGCCACCGAAGGGCTTGACAGGTGGGAGTGACGGCTCCAGGTGATTGATTGATGGTGGGCGAACCGAGTACCAACCTTCTCCGCGCTGGGTAGGTGAGGGCCCAAGCCCAACCCGTACGTGTGGCGGCGCAACGCTGCCGTATAGGGGCAACGGAACATGAGATGGAGAAGATGAGTCTGGGTGAGAGTGGATGCGAGTGGCTGCAAAGCAATGTCGAGCAGCCGCCCGGTTTGAGGGCCTCCTTTCTCCAATGGCTACCGCGTCCCCACTAGTAAAAGCCATCTCGACCAATGCGGCCCAAAGACCTCGGGAACCCGTATCCAAGACTTGGGTCATCTCATTTACCCGGAGGCATATCGGTCCTGCTGGAGGCAAGAGAGCATCGAACGCCCATCAATAGAGACCAAACGAGGGGGAAATGGTCAAGCAAGCCAGGAAGCCCGGGCCATCCCATCCCATCACATCCATCGAGGCATGTAGCGCGAGACGCTGCTGCAGAGCACAGGCACAGGGGGCCGCAAGGCTTGAGCTTCACTCTTTGACGCTTCTTTCTGCTCTTCCACTCGTCCAGTCGACCACTTTCCCACGTCTCCCATCCCACCCACACGCTGGCAGGGGGGGCTCCAGGCGCCGCACTGGCCAAGGACCGCCATGGACCGCCATAGCAGCCATGGGGGGGAGGGTGTTAAGATGAGCTTGGCGGGCACCATTATTAGCGGAGATGACAGACATGAAGGGCTTTACTGTGCTATCGGGAGGGGCGTCGGATGGGCGCGGTGAAGACTGTGGTCATGGCTTGCGGTTCTGCGTGAGAAACATGTGCGAAGAGGGCCCCAAGGCACTGTCCCAGATAGCTCCCTACCGCACATGTACGTTCCCGGCGGGCTAATCTCAAGGCGAACTCCACTCACACCTTCTCTCCCACCCACCCCAGTCGCAGCCCCGTCAAGCCCCGTCGAGCCCAGTCTTTCACAGGGCCCAGCAAGCCAGCACCAAGCGTCCAGCCCAGCGCCCAGCCAAAAGCCCGCCTCCAGCAGAAGAGACTGTGTTGTGTCTAGCCAGTGTCCGGCCCTCAGATCCCCTGCTCCCACCGGGTCATCCCCGTTTCCAGCGCCAGCCAGAGGCCTAATCCACGTTTAAAGGCAATCATTTCGCTTGCGCCGCCAGCTACTCTGAGCCTCCGATCCGCCCTGTTTCTCGTCTCCGTCTTCCGTCTCCCGTCCCTCCTCCTCCTCACCGAGCTCCATCCCCGAACGACGCGATCCCCGTTCCAACTTCCCGTTTGCGGCCCTCCCTCGACGAGTCACTCATTCGCTCGACGGCGCCTTTCTACCTCGCGTGGTCTTGCTTCTTCCTTCTTACCTCGACTCTCACCAAACTTCTGCGCTGCGTGCCCAGCCACCGCTTCCTCTGCTCACCAGCACTTCAATTCTGCATCCCGAGACCTCCTCATCTCCAACTCCTGTCGCCAGCTTTTTTCGCCTCTCGCCCGACTGCTCCGTCTCCGACCACGATACAGGCCTTCGTCGGCCGACTTGTGTAGTGTTAGGGGGCTGAGAAATTGGATCGGTTTGTGTGGACTTGGTTTTCAACGTGAGTATTAATTTTTTTTTTGCGCAGCACAATGGTTCTGGGCGATTCATTGTCATCATTACGCTGTTCGGGTAACGCGGGAATGGCCACCGCTCTGCTTGCTGCCTCCGTCTCTTCCAAAGGATTGGGCGACATTCCTTTCGCCAAGTCGAGAGCTGGCGTCGCTTCCTGAAAGCGCGCTCCAGTCAAGCATAAACTGCCTTGTTTCGCACCCTGGAACATCAAACCGGGGATCAATCACCCACTTCGACAGCTGCTGACTACTTCTCAGAGCAATAGCAAACATGTCTGACAAGCCCCAGCCTGTCAACTCGACGGACGAAATCCAACCTCAGAACCCTCCGGCCGATACTGAGATGGCCAAGGAGAAGGATTTGTTGTCCCCGGAAGATGGAACCAACTCCAAGAAAGGTCGCAGCCTCCTTCAAGTTCCCTCTAGATCGTCATCGCAAAGGAACCAATCGTCACCAACGTCGACGGGGTTGAGTGGGGCTACCGTCAGCGACCCGCGGAACAGTATCGGAAGCCGATCGAAAGACTCCAAAGGCAGCTTCCGGGGAAGGCGGCGCAACGGCAGCACATCCAGCAACAGGACCGGCGGAGACACTGAGCCATCAAACACACCCGTCAACTCCCAGCCAACATCTCCAGTCAGTCCTCCACAAAAGAAGAAGAAGAGCAGTGGCCTGTTTGCATTCCTTGGATGCTGCGTCACACCCGAGAGCCCCAATACATCCGACGAAAACAACGAAAACGTGCACAAGCTTGAGAAACTCCCTCAGCGACCAGCGACCGCAAAGTCGCGGACCCAGACTCCTCAAGAGCAGCCCAAGCCGCTGACAGAGAAAGAGCCTCAGCCACCTCCAACCACCCAAGAGGCCAAGACCGAGCCCGTCTCCTCTGGCAGCACCAACGACGAGATAACCGTGACAGAGCAAGAAAATAGGGAGTCGAAGCAATCTATCCCACCTGCGGTCACTGTTGAGCCCCCGACGACCACCGCTGCCGAGGAGCAGACCCAAGAGGAGGCGAAGCAGACCCCGCCCGCCGAAACTAGCGACGTTGATATGCGAGATGTTCCCGCAGCTTCTGCGGAAGAGGCACCCGTAGTCGCCTCCGCCGATGAGCCAACCCAGACGATACCCCCTCCCCTCCCGGCCCTGGACCCGCCCCCGTATTGCCCACCCCGTACTCTGAAGCCGGCCCTTCGGCGCCCCCGCCCCAGAAGTCGCTGTTGCCACCGATCGCGCCTGAGCACAAGGGAAGGAAATGCCTGGTCCTGGATTTGGACGAGACACTTGTTCACAGTTCTTTCAAGGTACATCTCGTCAACTTTGATACACTGCAGGGCGTGCGCTAATTACTCTCGATTAGATCCTCCACCAAGCTGACTTCACAATCCCCGTCGAGATCGAAGGCAACTATCACAACGTCTACGTTATCAAGCGCCCTGGAGTGGACGAGTTCATGAAGCGGGTTGGTGAACTATACGAAGTAGTTGTCTTTACGGCGTCTGTCTCTAAGGTCAGTCTGTTCGCGCACTCGATCGCGTCAAAGTCGCTCACTAACGATATCGCAGTACGGCGACCCTCTGCTGGATCAGCTTGATATTCACAAAGTTGTCCACCATCGATTATTCCGAGAAAGCTGCTACAATCATCAAGGCAACTATGTCAAGGATCTCTCCCAGGTCGGACGCGACCTCAAGGACACCATCATCATCGACAACTCTCCCACATCGTACATCTTCCATCCTCAACATGCAGTTCCCATCAGCAGTTGGTTCTCTGATGCTCACGACAACGAGCTATTAGATTTGATACCCGTTCTCGAAGACCTGGCTGGCTCCAACGTTGCGGACGTCAGCCTCGTCCTCGATGTCACTCTCTGATAACCTTTTTTTTATTATTCCGTTTATTACCACTACTACTTCTTCTCTTTGTCACACCACCTTTCTCACGATTCACAACACACCTCGATCTGCAGAATTGCCATCATAGCGGAAGGCGTTTGGTTGAGAGCTTTCGTTTCCTGGTGTAGATGTACTACTGTCCTAATCTTACATAATTGGGCCTCGGTGGAAGGAACAGGTCCTCCGCTAGCAGCTCAAACTCCTACTCAGCATGAGATTTCGAAAGATCCTCAACTTAGCACAGAGCGACCTTTTTTTTTCGGAGCAGGCATTGCCATCACATCCCACGGATTCGGAGCAAAAAAAAGATGGAAACAAAAAAGCACAGGACGGCTGCGGAGGAAGAACAGGCTCTTCTCCTCTATTTGCGATGGATATGTTGCCGGGTTATGGAAAGTTGCGCGCCACCTCTGGCAAGCGAGAGAGACAGACGGGCGAACCCGTCATGGGGGAAGATTCCTCTGATCCATCCTCGAGGCGGCGGAGAGTGTTTTTTTATCTATTTGAGGGGCGCAGGAAAGTGGGCGTCCCGTTGGGAGGCGTCCCCGTGTGGATGGCCCGTCTCTAAGGACGGGGATATTGCGATTCCATTTGTCTCATGGTTTGCGTCTTGATTCTGCTTCTGCTTCTGCTTCTCTTTCTTTTTCTTGAATTATACACACTCATACATAACGAGCCCGCCGAGCGGACTCTGAAGCGAGCAAGAGAGCGTTGATGTTGATGGAACAAAGATCAGCAGGTTGGAGGCCACCGCCGTCTCTGCTATACATAGGCTCCTCAAATTGTAAAATTCCCCCCAAAATAACGAAGCACCTGTTCGCCAGTGAAACTGACAAGTTCATCCCAGAGCAGTATGGCGACCTATTCAAGTAGAGAACAATGTTGGTGTAATTGAGTCAAGGCATCGGTGGTGGGGACATGGCTAGGACCTAAGAAGCTAATAGCTTTCGATGTAGTCTACGGAGTGGTATTTTAATAGACACCAACTTGTGTGTCTGGGAATGAGATAGATAGCCATCAAATTCAAGATATTTGCTTTTACCACTGCTCAATTGACCAATCTGTATTCCACCGATTCACAGCCCTTTTCGCTTGCTGCAATGAAGGTGGTCTGTCAAAAGGGGTAGCATGTGCAGGTGGCGACAGGGACCAAGCTTGGGCGCCGGAGAAAAGTTTGGCCGCAACTCTCCTTTCTGTGAATGTGGCCTTAACTCCCTAGCATACGGGGCCATAATTTCGCCAGCAAGCTCACCATCTTCAATTCCCTTATTCCAGCTACATCGCCTCCTTCCTTTCGCCAACCCATTCGACTTTGGAATCCTGCAGCGGTTCCCCGTCACTCTCCTTTAGCAACACCTCTCGGTTTCTTTCATAATGGTACGCGCTTCTCGTCCCCGGTTCCCTGGATGCTGTTGAGCAATTGCACGTGGTCACGACGCATCACGACTTGGCGTCGCAAACTCCTTGGAGCTTTTCTGGCCTTAGCTACGCTCGTGCTTCGTGGCATCTCGACATGGGCTCGCCGACGCTGAACCGAATGAGCTAACATGAAGCTTTGTAGTCTTCTCCCCGTCCCTCTTCTCCCGTTAACGGCGGTGCCGCTGCCAGTGGCGCCAGTGTCGGCCGTCCCTCCTCTCCTACACCCCCTGGTGGCGCCCGAACCGCCATCCGACGACGCGCTGCCGCCGACCAGAAGGAGAAAATTGCCAATGCCCGACCCAGCAGCACCCGCGCTGCCGGCGCCGGCGGTTCCAGCAGCACCATGCTCCGTAAGTTGCTCCAATCCATCGCCTTGTCTGGTCGTGTGACATTCTGACTTGGGATCTAATGGTCTATTGGACGTGTAATTAACGTGGTGCAGGCCTCTACACTGACGAGTCCCCCGGCCTGAAGGTCGACCCCGTCGTCGTTCTTGTTCTGTCCCTGGTGTTCATCTTCAGCGTCGTTGCTCTTCACAGTACGTTCCAACCCTTTGCTACCCGCGCAACCCAAATGACCGCATCGGCTAACCGTGCTTCAGTTATCGCCAAGATCACCCGCAAATTCTCGAGCTAAATGACCGACGGACGATGACGATGGAGCGGAGTGATGGAGCAAGTATCAAGATTGGGTTGTTTTGCACAGTGGCGCAGGTTTTCATCTGGGACATTCGATGAAGTGGGATCTACCAAGGGGGTAATTTGGGCACACCGGACGTTTGTTTGTTGTACCGCAGTTCTGCGATGAGACAGCCTTGTATTATACCACGAAAAAAATCGGTTTAAATCAGCAACACTGGGCTTTTGATTTTGCGCACAAAGATTCTCTATCCCTGATTAGGAGGTGATCATGTTGACGGTGACCGGTGATGTGAACAACCAAGTCCCTTGCAAAAGCAACAAGCTTGGTTCATGCCAGATTATGTCACAATCACTCGCCACACCTATGTATTCCTGTCCTCTAACCCCTGATAGGTTGATGACAGCACATGGCTGCCCCTGTTATCCCCTGGTCATGATGTCTTGCAGGGAGAGGTAAACCACGCAATTAGTTTAACCACATGCCATCATGAGGTTGCAAACATCGTGCTACCCAGGGTCTCCACACACCAAAGCCCAACGGAGTACAGGAAAGCGATGAGTGCCATGTTAACCCGTTAACTATTCCCTCGTAGCTTAGATTAGAAACAAGTTGGGGTAGTGGCTGGAGGAGTTGCACCAATAGACTTTTCAGGTTTAATGAGATCAAGAGGGGTGGCAGTTGGAGGGGGAGAGGCAGTGCAAGGTGTAAGTTTGGGGCGACAGGGAGTAGGGGTAGAGTGAGAGATGTTTGCGGGAGACACGGTAGCAAGGACAATAGCGGGAGGGGGTTGAGAAGCAGGAGAAGCAGAAGGAATAATGGTGAGGATCTCTTGACAGCTCCATGATCAATCTCAATTGGAGTCTTAGTAGAAAAGGACCTCGCCAAAATGAGATGACATTTGTTGGTTACCTGACCATGGGCGGGCGGACATTTAGTAATTGCAATTTTGAGAGCGTTTCGCCCGTCTTCGGCCAGTTCCTCTCAATTTCAACCTTTTCCTGTTAATCTTGCACTAGATGATTGAGGCAACCAACTCACTCTTTTATTGTCGTTGATACGACGTGCTGCAAACTGGATGGCACGTGCTAATAGATGGGTCTCCTGTGGAACTTAAGTAGACATGGGACAAGGAATTAGAATATATCAAATCTGGTACGGAAAGTGAATAAGAAAGGATTATACCGAATGGCAAGGTATGTTTAGTTCAAAACATCTGCAACATCGGGAGACGAGTGTTGTTCCTGCTTTGAGGGAAGTGGTGAGCACGCCGGAAACAAATCCGAGATTCAAGAGTGCAGCTTACCAGGGGGCTGAAGGCAGCAAAACTTGGCGGCACGTTCTTTCCGTTTGACCATTTTCTGAGAGCAAGTGAGGCAAGGACGTTTGCGAGGCGTCCCTGGGGCATTGGGGTCAACATTTAACCTGATTCGTTTCTGTTCGGAAACTTGGGTGTCTTTGGGCCTTGAGATGACTACTAGTTAGCATATTTGCATTCTGAAGTTAGATAGAGAACAATACCTATTCTCATACTTTCAAGTCGGATTGCATTAGAAGAGTGCATACTATCATTGTCATGGATGCCCCCTACGGGACGTTTGTTTGACCGATCATTAGTCATGGTGCATACTGAATCGGAGGCTGGCGATTATTGAAGGAGGGAGGTACTGCGGCCATCAAACTTTCAGAAAGAGTTCGCAATTTGCTGCTGTCAAACTTAAAAAGATACGAAAAAGGGTTTGAAGAGGATGGATTAGGACTAAGAGAGAACTTAACTGAGAGCTAGTTAGCAAGATAAGAGTGAAAAAAACCGCAATAATAAATAAGGGCAGAAGATGAAACTGCTAGGCGGCTGGTGACACCTGTACCGGCTGACAGAGATTTGAGATACTCTCAAAAGACTTTTACCCTTCTAAATGGACGAGTTTGTGCACCTATGTGATGTGATATATTTTGGAGCTGAATACTAAATTTACGGGGAATGCAACAAGGCTAGTTTTCATGAGAGTGCACATTACCTTGAACCTTGTTGCCCGATGAACACCTAACGCAGAGTGGTTCTTTATTGTTTTCAGATAATCGGTGTTAGGGACGGGGCTAATGACATCTTGAAGGATCACGCACTACATCGCCTTTGTGCTTATGACTAGCTAGATTCTGTAAGATTTTGGCATTGGGAAACATCTCTTGGAGAACCTGGTGGTGTAAAGAGACTTGGCTGGACTGGTGTTCCAAAGGGAATAAGATGGAGAGTATACTAATTAGCTAGGAGTGACAGCCAGGTGTGGAACATGTAGATCAATTTTGTGTACGTCAATCAGCAACATTTCGTCATAAGAATCGGATCTGGAATGAGATATTTCATGAAAGGGGCAACTCATTAGCCTGGTAGACAGTGTTTAGAGCCATGGCCGGCAATCGGCTTTTCGGCCGAAAATTTCCTCTAGGCAGGCAACAAAGACAGGGCACGCCTGGAATATCTCCCGAGGACCAGACCCTTGTCCCCTGCGACGATCTTGCATCTCAGCCCCAGTAACTGTCACTGGATTCTAATATTAGAAAGGATAATAACTTATCTACGCCACGTTATTTACTCTCTTGGGTTTGAGCTGACTGGGCATGTTAGAAATGCGAGACTCTTCCGTGTTGATGGACGGTGCGTTAGACACTCGTGTACTGGTAACGAGAGGGGCGACCTGCTGTTGAGATTATCCTGCGAGTGATGGCAGCATGCAAATAATCCCATTGAACGAGACCAATCCATTAATCTCTAGAACCGTGGTCTGTTGTAGCAAGTTTTAGAAGCTGTGATAGCGGTCATGATAACAAGGCTAAAAGATAATAAGGCTACAAGGACGATATGCTATGTAGGTAATAAAACTACTGTGTATTGTAAGAGAATGGCATATTTTAAATAGATACTTTGTACTGGAGCATTGGGAATGTCAGATCAATGAGGGTACCCAGTGATTTATACAAAGGTTGACTTTCAACCCCCTTCACAGCTGCCTCAGTTCGTAGGATTGGTTATGCTTCGAGCTGCAAAATTTAGAGAGACGATTCCTACCATGGAGAGCCACTTGGGTACCCGAGGATCGAGTCGATCCAAAGATGAATCACGGAGAACGGCACATGTTGGTACACCGATACGCCACTCTGTTGATTTGACTGAGACTTCACACGGCTATTTATCGATGACGCAAGTTTGAATGCAAACAGTGATTCTTTTTCTTGTCTTCTTTTTTCGTAGTAGGCTGCCATATTTTCGATAACCGCGCACGTCTGCCTGAGGGTGAGGTTTGATGAAGACTTAGTTTGGCGGGGATTCGCGACAAACACCGTCCCCGATTCACGTCATTCATTCTAATGTAGTTTGAGATCCCCCCAAGGGCCAATTTCTGTTCCTGGTTAGTGCTAATTTTAGTGTGGTGGTGGTGGTGGCGTTGTGCGACGAGTTTGGGACTTTGCGTGGCTTAGAGCTCCAAATTCGTCAAGCACAAGGCTGACGTAGATGGCCCATTGGATTCCCCCCCACCATAACCTCCTTCTATTTATCCCATGCGTCTCCGCGCCCACATCTAAATGCTTCCCCACTACCAACAGCAGCTCTTGAGCCCGACTATGTAGCCGGGTACAACAACTTCTCTTTTTCTATTCCACCTTGATCGTTGCTTGCCGCCATGACGGTAGTCGACGAGAAGCAGGTGCTGGCTAGACAGCAGACGGCGCCCCAGCGCTTCCCTGCGCCTAGCCAAGCTACCGAGTCGCTTGCTACAGATGGCTTCCAGCTTCCAGATCTCGACCCTCCCGAGACTCAGCCCCCGCCCTACGGGGCGAACCACGATCATGTTCAATTCTCTCAACCTGGATTTGAGGCTGGTGCTGCAGTGACGGGTCAGTCTGACCACCCATACGTTTATCGAGAGTGAGCAAAGCTGACTATGGCGCTACGTACCCAGGCGACGGACGAGTAAACATCAACATCAATACCAAGAACCGACGACTGGCCGATCTTCTTGCACCGACTCTGCAAAGTCAAATCTCGCTCGCATCCGAGCCGCTTGATCTTCCTCCTGCCTATATCCCGCCGAGTTTGGGTGGCCAGCCTGGCCAGACCCCTCCCCCGCAGCTCAATGTCGTCATTCAGATTGTCGGCTCACGAGGCGACGTTCAGCCATTTGTCGCCCTAGGCAAGGTGCTGAAGGAAACCTACGGACACAGAATTCGAATCGCGACACACGCGACGTTCCAGAAATTCATCGAAGAGAATGGCCTTGAATTTTTTAGTATTGGAGGTGACCCCGCTGAGCTCATGGCTTTCATGGTCAAGCACCCTGGTCTCATGCCAGGATTCGATGCCATCACTAGCGGTGAAGTTAGCAAACGCAGAAGAGGAATCCAAGAAATTCTTCTCGGATGCTGGCGATCTTGCATCGAGCCAGGGAATGGACTGGGGCCGCCTCCGAAGCCCCATGCCAAGAATGCGCCTCTCGATACCACTTTGGAGCTTCCTGGAGAGCCATTCGTGGCTGATGCCATAATCGCAAACCCACCGAGCTTCGCCCACATCCATATTGCTGAGAAGCTGGGCATCCCATTACACATGATGTTTACGTGAGTTGATACCGCCACTCACGGGCTCGACTTGATATTGACTAGAAAAATTAGCATGCCATGGTCACCTACACGAGCCTTCCCCCATCCTCTAGCAAACATCCAATCTTCGAATGCCGACGATGTAATGACAAACTATATGACTTATACTCTGGTTGAGATGATGACTTGGCAAGGCCTTGGGGACGTTATCAATCGCTTCCGAGAGAAGGCTCTCGATTTACCACCGCTTTCCCTCATCTGGGCACCAGGACTTCTTGCAAGACTCAAAGTGTCTTGGACTTACTGTTGGTGAGTATAGAACTTTTGGGTTACGTCCTCTCTAACCTCGATAGGTCTCCTGCTTTGATTCCTAAGCCCAATGATTGGGGGCGACACATTGACATCGCAGGGTTTTTCTTCCTTAACCTTGCGTCCGCATATACCCCCGATCCCGATCTGGAAGCCTTTCTACGTGGCGGTCCTCCACCAGTTTATATTGGCTTTGGTTCCATTGTTGTCGATGACCCCAACGCTATGACACGTATGATTTTCGAAGCTGTGAAGCTTGCCGGAATACGGGCACTCGTTTCCAAAGGATGGGGGGCCTCGGTGCCGATGAGTTGGGTGTCCCTGAAGGAGTTTTCATGCTGGGAAATGTTCCACATGATTGGCTTTTTGAACATGTTTCCTGTGTCGTTCACCACGGTGGTGCCGGAACTACCGCTGCCGGCATCAAGGCTGGGAAACCCACAATCGTCGTCCCTTTCTTTGGCGACCAGCCGTTTTGGGGCTCTATGATTGCAAGGGCTGACGCCGGGCCCGAACCAATCCCATATAAAGACTTAACTGCCGAAAAGCTAGCTGAGGCGATTAGATTTTGCCTTCGACCCGATACCATGGACAAGGCTACTCTGCTGGGACAGAAGATCAGAGAGGAGAAGGGTACTGATGTGGGTGGAAAGAGCTTCCATGACCACCTGGACACGGACAAAATGCGATGCTCCGTTGTCCCTAGTCGAGCTGCCGCTTGGAGAGTGAGGCGAACCGAGGTTCGACTGAGCCCGCTGGCTGCTGCGGTGTTGGTTGATGAAGGCCATCTGGAGTACTCTGACCTCAAGCTGTAAGTTTCCCATGAAGTATTCAACGGTGATCAAGTCTAATGCCACGTAGGCATCGTGCGGTGGAATACATCACCGAGGACCAACCACCCGACCCAATATCTGCTGGAGCTTGCTCGCTTGTCGCAGACCTGGGCGGAATTGGAATGGCGATTGCTGACATGCCTCGAGATGTCTTCAAGGGCTTCAAAAAGGTCAAGGAAGGTAGCGCAACACCGCCATCAACAGAGAGACCCACGCCTCCTCGGAGTGATACCTCGGGGCAACCACCACTCACGGAGCTCGACAATACCTCAAATACTGCGCTGAGCGAAGTGAATGCTGTCACCAGGGCTTCGACAGTGCCTACCAGTCACCCCAATATGTCACAGCCCTCCTTGAGCGATGCATCGTCTACCGTGTCAACATCAACGTCGGCGGCCCCGTCAAGCTCCCACAAAGCATCGAGCTCCATTTTCTCGATGGATACATTCCAGGATCGTGAAATGTCACAGGTAAACCGCGTTCGGCTTGAAGCAGCTGTTGGAACGGGGCGAGGCGTTGGTAGAATTGTCTCAACCGGAGTGAAATCTCCAATGAACTTCTGTCTGGGATTGGCAAAGGGCTTTCGAAACATTCCGAGACTTTATAATGATGATACCATTCGACCGGTTGAGAAAGTCACCGACCTCAGTACTGGAATCAAAGTTGCTGGAAAGGAGCTCGGTTATGGCTTCTTTGACGGTGTTGCAGGCCTCGTGACGCAGCCCTTGAAAGGTGCCGAGAAAGAAGGTGCTGCAGGTTTAGTAAAGGGATTTGGTAAAGGAATAGGGGGCTTGATCGCGAAACCGGCTGCTGGTGAGTGAATCAAATCGTGATTCCAAAGGAGGGACTAACCAAACCAAGGATTCTGGGGCATACCGGCATACACGATGCAAGGACTTCACGCTGAACTGAACAAGTATTTCGCCAGGAGTGTCCAGAACTATATCATCTCTTCCCGAGTTGTTCAAGGAGAACAAGACATGCGATATTCGTCTCCTCAGCAGAAGGATGATATCTTGAAACGCTGGAACAACGCCAGATTTGACCTCAAGAACTTCTACATGTTAAAGAGGAAAGAGAAGACGGCAGGAAAGATGCCAGCAAATCTCGATGCAGCTGGTAGCTCCGAAAGCCTTGAAACGCCTCGGTCTGGATGGTTACAAACGAGACGCATGTCATTTGAGGAACGAAAACGGCTGCAGAGTCATCGAGAAACCTGGAAGAGTGGTTATGTTGATGTGAAGATTCCACCGGCTACCGAAAACCCCTTAGATAAGCAGGCAATGCTGGCGGAAGATCTTGAACTTGAACGAGCCATTCAGGCTTCAGTTCGGGAGACTTCGCAGGGCAATGCTGACGAAGACGCAATGATTGAGGCGGCCATCCGTGAGAGTATCAGAGCCGTCCGGGATAGGGTCCAGTCGACCGACACAGCTGGTCCATTACCCACGAAAGACCTGACAATCTTCGATGACGAGGAGTTTCAGATTACAGACGAAGAATACCAGGACCTCATTGAAAAGGCGATCCAGCAGAGCATGCTCACCGACGTGTCCTTACCCCAAGAATCTGGATTCGTGGAGCTAGATTCGATGCAAACCGCCGTACTTCCTCCTCCTCCACCCCCCCAAAATGACGAGAATGACGCCGAATTTCAGCGGGCTATAAAAGAGTCGAGGAACACAGTCGTCTCTCAAGTTGGGCCTGCAGATGATGAGGCCGAGCTGCGACGTGCTATTGAAGAGTCGAAGAAGGCCCCTTCGGCCCCTCCTGCTAACCCAACTGAAGACGAGGAGCTGCAACGTGCCATCGAAGCCTCAAAGGAGGTTATGCAGCAAGAAAAAGACCAACGTACGGAAGAAGAAATTGTTATGGAATATGTCAAGAAGCAGAGTCTTGCCGAGGAAGAGTTTCGACGCCAGAATGCCAAAGGTAAGGCAAATGATCTTGAAGTGAACGAAGATGAGGACGAGGAATTGAGGAAGGCGATGGAAGAGAGCCTCAAAATGACACGAGGCGATGACGCTGGCCCGTCAAGGACTTGGTGATGTTAGGTGTGGCTGATTGATAACAAGTTTTGAACATGGTGGCAGAAGAGGATACCCAGTGTTGCTTGTATGATACATATACACAGATATAGGAATACAGATAGCCGCTGTAAGCGTTTCAAAATTTGAAATCTCCTACCGTTGGTGGATTTTTGGTATTCAAATTAACGACAAAAACAACGTACCGATGATTGACAAAATCGACAGTCTATTTTCCGTATTGCTCCTAGCCTATAGCCACCAGTGCGCCGTTTCCTGACTTTCCAAACCCTTTTGAGCCTATAAACCTCCCATGAGATCATGGAGCTCCTGCTCCTCTGCCTTGATGGCTACGTAGCGGGCGTGCACCATGTCCCACAGCACAACAGAGGACCAGACGTAGGCGATTGTGTTGGCAGACATGAGGGCTGCTTGGCCTGTTGGGGGAAGCAGGCGCGAGATGAAGATGAACCCGGTGGATTGAATGAGGGAGAGGACAATCCAGAGCGAGTAAGATACCAAGAGGCGTTAGCCCTCTGTAGATGGTTAGTTTTGTTGTGTTCACGAGAGGATGGCGAGAGACTTACTTCGACTTCATCCAACACCTTCTCCCAAAATCGACTTGGCCGTTTCATGTTACCATGTCTGATAAGAACGCCTCTTACGAACCTGTCAGAGAGCACAAAGCTCAGCCCACGATACCGCTTTGCGAGTCTTGTTGCGAGGATCCACATGCGCTGCCGTCGCTCTCTGGCATGCCCAGGCGGCAGCTTCGCGGCTCGAGCAAGGCACCCATCGGCCAAGTCCTGGTAAACCAACGGAAGACGCGAAAAGTGAAGCCAAATCGTCTGCGGGGTGGCGGGCTTGCGAATGGGAAGCCGGTGGAGGAGGTAAATCTGGTCTTCGGGAGAGAAGGGAGACGAGCCTATGGGTGAAGATGACCGTGGGCAGGGCGGGGTGATGCTGGCTGAGTAAACCCTGAAGTCTTGGCTACCTTGATATGCTTGAGAGGAATTGGTTGAGCTTCCTGACTGCGCCTTGCGCGCTGAATCCCACAACCTGACCCAAGAGCCCAGAGACTTGGCTCGCGGCTTAACGGATGCTGTGAGATCTCTCATTGGAGAATGAGCTGAAGAAGGCTCCGGAGAAGGGTTTGGAGAATGGGGACTTTCATCCTTCTTCCTGGCAGCGTGAGTGCCGCCATCGCGCACGCACGGAATGGACAGGGGCGAATTGTGAAGGCTGGACGCAAGTTTAGAGAGAGGGCAAGATAGTCGCTCTGAAGCATGTTGAATGTACGCGTGGCACTGTGCTAAACACGTCAAGATATACTCTGTGCCAGCGGAGACGACTGTTGCCAACCACTGACAGAGGAGCACGGCTGGGATGAGGATCCAAGAGAGAGTCCACATAGTTGTTAAGTTCTGGTGGTGATAAGTCACCACAGTGAACCGGGGTGAAGGAAGATAAAGAGGTGAGTAGGAGAAGAGAAGGAAACAAAAAGGAAAAAGAACAAGAAGATGAGGTTGAGTGAGAAGCGGATGAGAGAGTCTTGATTAAACTTGAGAATAGCCTCGCATAATGATATGGCATGTATCCCTGCTTCACTTAAGAGTGAGGACGAATAAATGAGTAAATAAGGAAAGAAAAGGACATTAGGGCCTCTGGGCCTTGATTTAATGCACACGGCATGGAACATGATGCCGATGGAAGAATACAGCTGTCCGAATTGCGCGGCATTGTCGTCACTGGGCATCCCTCCCTTGCCCCCCATGCATTCGCTCCCAAACGCCAGGCTATTATGGTTTGCCTCTCCGAAACGGACCCAACAGAACGAGTAGCATGAAGCACCATGACCGAGCCCATACAGGGAAAAAAAAAAAAAAAAAAAAAAAATACCAAAGAAAATAGAACCAAAAAAAAAATTAAACCCCGTCAAGGTAAAGTTCACGCCGCAATGTCAGGACCCTTTGCCGACGGATCCGTGCCAGCCCATAGCGTCTCCCCCGCGTAGGCGGAACAGCCACTCTCTGGCCGCGGCGGAGCAAGCGGCGGCATACGGGCTTCGCTCAGCCGTATCGCATTTGGGGGTTAGCTCCAGGTGGAGGGGGCCCGTAGTATGCGCCTTGAGGAGGAGGAGCGTGTCCGCCACCGCCGCCGGCCATGGCCTTGACGTCCGGGCGGTTGTCGAGCGGCTGGTGGAAGTTGCAAATGTTGCAGGCGACGTCTGTGTAGCCGGAGATGGAGAGGGGGATGACGGGCTGTAGCGCGAGGCGTTTCATGTGGTCAGCTACTGTGCACTCTGTAGATCACGTAGTGTTACATGAGGGTTGGATGAGACGACGTGATGACATGGCATAGACATGGAGATGGATATGGGTACCATGGATATAGACATGGACGATTGTAAGTACCTTGGGTACATGCACGTACACGGCCACGACTACGGCCACGAACCAAAAAGGAGCAGCTAGAGTTATGGAAGAGCAAAGACGAATAGGAAAGCACAAGTACGTACAACCCAGCAAAAGGTGAACCACGGGTTACTCTTCACGGCGTGGGCGGCCATGTTTCCGCAGTGGTGACACTGGAAGATCATGCCTTCGTAACCAGCGACCTCCTTGCGGAAGGTGTGCTCGCCGCACACAAAGAAGAAGAACATGATGATGGCGGGCTGCGACAGATGAGATTGATTGGAGCTTCGGGGAAGCGAAGAGGGACGAAGGATCACGCAGTCCGAGCGAGTCCAAAGGTGCCGCGAATGGGCGAGGGCTAGAATGGGCTGCGCGAGCAAAAAGGCCAATGCCAATGTCGAGGTCAACGTCAACGTCTAACGTCTAACGTCCAACGACAACAACAACGACAACGACAACGACAAATGGTCCGAGACGGTCAGGCCCGGCGAGCGAGCGAACTAGAAGCGAGGAGAGCTGCAGGGCACGCGCGCGGTGGACAGGCGACGGGCGACGGGGGCGTAAGCGCAAGGAGAGGGCGCCGAATGTTGACGGAGAAGCAGACGACGGGGTTGGAGCTGCAGCGCGCGGAGCGAGGATTTAGTAATGACGGCTGAGTCCCTTGACGCTTGATTTCGCGTCGTCGTCACCAGTGGGCGAGGCGCAGTGGGCTTGGCGGCGGCAGCCCGAAACCCCAAAGCTTTTGCTGTGCGATTGAGCCGCTGGTTGGTTGCGAAATGCGGCAGTTTGATCTGGGGCGACGACGTGGAATAAAGTACTGAGTGTGGGTCATACGCATGCAAGTACTACCTATGTAAGTTGCCCAGTTGCCCAGGTACCTAATGAATGACCTACGTATCTTATTAGTTTCCGAAAGGAGGCTACCTGATGGATGGATGCCCTTGTTACAATTTACCGCGCAGTTAGTTAAGGTTGTTGGATGCTGACTACCAACGAGAACACCAATTATGATGATGCTCACTTTTCATGGGCGATACAGTATCTACCTAGCTACAAGAAATTCGGATCAGACGGAGCCGAGGCGAAGCACCCCCCCCCCCAAAGATAGTGATGGTACCCACTATGGGGTGCCTACTGTCGGCCGCCATGGTCCGCTGTCATGACCTGCTCCAAGCTGCCGCTCCCGCTAAAAGTTAGTGATCGGTGCCCCACGGACGCACAGACCACTGCTTCACAATTCACCCAGACTGTTCAACTGCCTGCTTGACCCGTTGCGGCCAATGTACGTACCTGCGTCATCAGTGACTGAGAGAGCCTGAGTCTGGGAAGGACCAAAAAAAAAAAAAAAAAAAAAAAAAGCTAAACTGGACTCTAGTATCGCGACACTCTCAGAACCCACCGCGACAACCACAACACAACTATTGATTCAGGCTGTCACTGCCCAGCGCATACGGGAGCCACACACTCCTTCGCTCTCTACACTCTACTGGTGTCTCCCTGCGTTGATGATGTTGCGATAAACCCGACGTTTCTCCCCCGCCATCACCAATCACTTCTACAGCCACTCCATATCGACACGGCGACGCAAGCGCCGTCGCACATTGCATCCAAGATGATGTACGATCTCAACATCCACTGGTCGCCCTCTACGACCCCAGACCAGCTTCTCCAGCTCCTCACCCTCGCCTCAACCTTCGGGTACTCCACCGTCGCCCTCAACCACACCTTGGAGCTGCCGTTCCCCGCCACACCCGTTGCGCCATTCCCCTCCGTCGCGACATTGACATCATCCTCCTCCTCTTCGTCTGCTCCAAAGAAGCTCCCCAACATCCTTCACCGCGCTACTCTCCCGCTCGCCGACCCGGCTGCCTCAAACTACCGCCTCGCCTCCCTCGTTGCAGCTTACGACCTGCTCGCTATCCGGCCGCTCACAGAAAAGGCCTTCCAGAATGCCTGTCTGACCCTCGACATGCCCATCATCTCGCTCGACCTCAGCCAGCACTACCCATTCCACTTCCGCCCGAAGCCTTGCATGGCTGCCGTCACCCGAGGCGTTCGTTTCGAGGTGTGCTACAGCCAAGCTCTGGTTGCTGACGCTCGCGGCCGCGCCACCTTCATCGGCAATGTCACCAGCCTCGTGCGCGCCACCCGTGGCCGAGGAATCATACTCAGCAGCGAAGCCAAGGATGCCCTGTCCCTGCGCGGCCCTGCCGATGTGGTCAACCTGCTGAACGTTTGGGGGCTGCCCAACGAGAAGGGCATGCAGGGCCTCGGAGCTATCGCCCGGTCCGTTGTTGTGAACGAAGGAATAAAGAGGAGCGGCTTTAGAGGAGTCATCAACGTGGTAGAAACGGCCAAGCGGGACAACCAGGACCAGAGCGAGGGCAACAAGAGCGCCGAGGGCCAGGGTGGGAAGAAGAACAAGAACAAGGGTCAGAACCAGAATCAGAACCAGAAACGAAAAGGCGGCGAGGAGGACTCTCAGCAAGCGAGTAAACGAAAAGCAAAGAAGATGAAGCTTGCCTCAAGAGAAGCAGCCTCAGATAAGAAATGAACAGACATCATCATCATCATCAACCCGGCGTTTGGGAAGGGAGGATCACAAAAAGTACACGGCATGATACCCATAGATGTATATATGCGACGGCCTAAAAATGACGAGACTCGCTCGTATTATTACCACTTTATCGAAACAAACGAATATGTACAACTTCTCCAAACAGCATTCACCAAAGTCTTTTACAGAATATGTACACCGCATCCTAATCGTCCACCTCTTCTACCCCTCTCTCGTTGATAAACCCAACTAGTCCATCTTACGCGACCGAAGTCGGGACCAGCTTGCCAAGGTTGAGAACGCTGCTGAGACTACCGGTCGGGAGGTTGATCTTGGCACGGGTTTGGCTTGCTGAATCTCCCGTGGCTGTACCTAGGACAGCCGATCCGAGAGCCGCCGACGGGTCGGGCTCGAGGCCGCCCAAGTCCCGGGAGGGAGCGAGATCCGTGGATTGCGCGGGGAGCGCAGTTGTCTGCGTCATGATGATCTGGCTGCCCATTCCCTGGGTTGTCGTCGTAGCAGCAGCAGTGGTGGCAGCAGCGGTCGTGGACTCAGCAGTGGACTCAGCAGTGGATTCGGCAGTGGACTCGGCAGTGGACTCTGCTGTGGATTCGACAGTGGATTCGGCAGTGGACTCAGCCGTGGTTTCGGCAATAGACTCGACCGTGGACGAAGCAGACGAGACAGATGAATCGGCCGAAGTGGACGAGGCTTCCGAGGCTGATGTAGCCGACGAGGCAGACGAAGCAGATGCACTCTGAGAATCAGAAGCAGCCGCAGCCGAAGTGCTGGCGCTGGACTCGACGTTCGTTGCGAGAGGGTTGGAGGAGAACGTGGTGGTTGGCAGGGCGCTCTCCGCAATGGGAACCGTAGAGACGCCAACGCCATTCTGGAATTGGATGCTCTCAGTCCCGCTGAGGATGTTGCTGGCCTGGGGATGTGTAAGTGGCGATTGCGGGGATACTATTTTGGTGGGGGATGAGAGAGCCTTACTGAAGCGCCGCCGCCAGTTGCAGCGATGGTCTCAGTGACAGTAATGGTGGTCTATTTTTTCTCAGGTTAGCACAAGCCAAAATGCAACTGGGAAATCAGTTTCCTTACAGCTTCGCCGGCAACAGTGACCACTTCGGTCATCGTGATAGGTTGGGCAACCTGGTTAGGAGCTGGTTAGCAGGCCGCAAATAAACCCATCATCCAACCTCGAATGTACGTACTGTCTGGGTAACGGTGACAACCTGCAGGGCAATGCTTTGTTAGTGTTGTCCTAAATTAAGAATTGAAGAACAAAAAAAAAAAAAAAAGGGAATTTGTTTAGTGCTTACCGCCGCCTCAGCAACCTGCGTGATGATCTGGGTGATGGTGACGGGATCGGCAGCAATGGTGACTTGCACCATCTGCGTTTCCGTCTGCATCTGCGTCTCCGTAATCATCTGCGTTGTAGTTTCAAACTGCGTAATGTACGAGAGGCGAAGCCTATTTCGAAGAAGAAAAAAAAAACATGTTATTCTTGGAGGTCTCGATGATTGGAACTTGGCTGGTGAGGGTTACCCTTCAAACTTGGGCGCAGTCTCCGTCGCGGCGGCGCTAGAAGCGCTCAGTGTCTCTTGTCTCTTTCCCACATGTCGATGGCCGGCTTTGTTGCCAGTTGTCGCGGCCTTGGACACGATTAGTCCGTGAACAATGATTGTTGTTTACACCACAATACTTGCCTGGGCGAGATAGATGGGCACGGCCCAGAATCCCAGATTTAGTGTCCTCATCTTGGATGCTCCCAATTCCTATGTTCCGTCGATAATAATATATTGGTTTCGTTCCTCCTACGACTTGCGCAAAGAGAATAACACAACAGTCCAGCCGTTGGTAATGATTGACGTCTTTTTGTGTTTGTTTTTTTTCAAGTTGGGATCAACCCGTCGCGAATTCAAAGAACGAGTGAGGGTTCGATCGGTTAGATACTAAACGAGCATATAGAGCCAGCTCTCTCGGCCGGCAAAGGCGCGGATTGTTCGAAATGGTTGCCCGAGGCAGATACAGAAAAGAAGGTAAGAAAGTGAGTCGATATGTCGTCAGGTACAAGCCCGACGACACGGGAACGATCGATGTCGATGAGCGAGGCAAAGGCAATCTACTACCGAGAAACAAGAAACTGGGAGGAAGAGAGATCGAGGGACTAGAAAGAAATGAATGGCACCACGAGCAATCTGGGGGGGGGGGGATGCCTGGCCCTGGCAGACAACGCAGACAAGACAAAACAGCATAGACCCAAGCCCGGGGGGATGGATGCCATTCGGTAGGGCAACCGTGCTCCCGGCGCCGAGTGGGATGCGCCATCTCGAAGGAGACGAGGGGGACTGAGGCTCAAACGGGGATTGATACCATCGCGGTAAGGTGCTGGCAGCGGACAAGCCAGGGGGGTTGGGTTGGCATCGCCAGGGGGCAAGGGAAAGTGGAAATGCAGACACAGTCACACAGCGAAGTGCGGCTGGTGTGGGTGGGTTCGGTTCGCTGAGACCGAGTCGTGACAAGTGGGAAGCTGGAGAAGAGACTTTGCGTGTGCTTGTGTGTGGGTTTTGGCTTGCGAGGTTGCAGCGGAGGAAGGCAGAGAGACGGGACGGTTTCAAGTTGATGCCTTAGCCGTCTGCGATCTTTGACATATTTCAAAACTTGTAAGAGAAGCGCATCGCGTATCTGTTTTCAACGAGGCCCTCTTTCTGGGCGCACGCGACCGTACAGCACCCGTCTCTCTCTCTCTCTCTCTCGTGCAGTAAAAGCAACGAGGCCTCCCCTTGACGCTCGCCATGGTGTCTATCGTCGTCGTTGTCATCCGTCCACGGCGACTGGGGCGAAACAGGGATATCACGGACATGGACCCTGCCCGCATGCGGTGCACCGTCGCCGATTGCTGGAATCTCGGGCAGAAAATGGCGAAAAAGGGCCAAAAAAACGTGAGGGAGGGGCAGCAATGGCACCACACCACGAGAGGCATCGCCAGAGCGCCAAGCAGACCCCGGGCACCGGGAATCAAACGCCTGTTGAGGGCCGCTGAGTCTCGCCTCGATGCTCCCTCCCTCAGCAACAGCACGCGCCCAAGGGCCAAGGTTGAAGGTGGGACGTGTTTTGCAGCAGATGGCAGCGGCTAGCGTCGCAAACTGCAAGATCTGAGATTCGGGGACCTGGGCGCTTGCATCATCAAGATTCACACTCCCTCCCTCTAACATTCTTTCCGTGTATTCTTCGTCTTCGTCTTCGTCCTCGTCCTCGTCCTCGTCCTCTTCTTCCCTGTCCTTGATTGCTTACCCCGTCATTTCGTAATCCCATCAGTCGGTTCATCGGCTGCGCGGATGCCATGTTGGCCCCCCTTGTTCATCCCAGCTGTTTCGGATGCCCTGCCGAGTCAAGCCACTTTTGGTCTAATGCCCCCGTCGACGATGCTACGCGACCAGGCCCTGGCCGGGGTGGGTATCCGCTCTTGACCTCTTCTGTATACAGAGTATGCTTGGGCTTTATCCAAAGTGGCAGGTCTTCACGCTACTGTACGTAAATAGGGCCTAAGACAGAAGGGGAAAAAAAAAAAGAGAAAAAAAAAGATGATGAAGGGGGACTGAAGGAAAAAAAAAGGCGCTGGCTGCAGCTCGGTAGGCGTCGACGGTGTGGACGGTGGTTGTAGTTCTGGCCCAGCCACAACCGAGATTTGCTTCCAGCTCCAGAATGCATACCCGTAAGCGTAAATCCACTCGGCATATTGTTGTCTTGGGTGCGGCGATGCGAGATGGAGCCCAATCATTTGAGAAATAACCTTTGCATCGGAAAGTGTCGAGGCCATCTCTGACCAGTGGGATGGATGGTTGGTCCAGATCGAGCACCGAGGTACCTTGCCGTAGTGGTTCACCTGAAAGGGTACTTTTATCACATTCCACATATGAAAACACACACACGCACACACACACTACACTACACTACACTTTTCTATGACGGCACTATCATTAGTCCTCTCCGTCATTGATTGTAAACACAGTAGAACAAAGTACAAACGTGAACCTCGCCTTGCGTCTACGCGCGCACATGTCGATGATGAATGCATATTCCCAAGCCCTGTAGCATTATTTATACCCTCAGTTTCCTTTCTGAGACGAACCATTATTCACTCTGACTCGCTCTACTTTCTGGTTAACTAACCCCCGCTTGTCAGTCCTGTGACAACCCTCGCAATGGCTGTTGTCCACGTCCTCGATGACTACTACCTGGCCATCACTGCCATAATAACTGTTGCATACCAGCTGTTCTTCTTCTCAATAGCATTTACTTTTAAATTTGATAAGCTCACCGGTCCGTGGTATTCCGAGCTCGCGTAGCGGTAACATCTACTCTGTCTGCATCGTTCTGCTCTGCTAACAAGTCGCAAGACTTTGCTGGCGGCACAAACTTCGCCCTGCTCGCCATCCTCACTCTGTCCTTGAGCGGTCACAGCCATGCCCGCCAAGTCGTGGCCTCCCTGTTCCTCATAATCTGGGCCCTCCGGCTCTCTGGCTTCCTGCTGTTCCGCATCATCCGCACCGGCAAGGACGACCGCTTCGACGACATGCGCAACCGCTTCTTCAGCTTCCTCGGCTTCTGGGTCTTTCAGATGTTTTGGGTCTGGACCGTCTCCCTGCCAGTGACGCTGCTCAACTCGCCCAACGTCACGCGGTATCCCCAGCACAGCTTCGGCACGGGGAGGGACGTCGCCGGGATTGTGCTGTACGCGGTCGGGCTCATCATGGAGAGCGTGAGCGATGTGCAGAAGTATCGTTTTCGGAGCACGCACAACGGGAGCGATGTGTGCGACAGGGGCTTCTTTGCATGGTCGCGACACCCAAGCTACTTTGGCGAGATTCTCATCCAGTTTTGTAAGTCGGGGGCGCACGGCTGAGGGCACACACACGCACCCTGTTGCTGACGGGGAAACCACCCCCTAGCTATCTACATGATCGCGGTCTCCTCCGCCGCCGACGGCTACGTCCGAGGACAGGCATTCAAGGCTCTCTACGCAAGTATTCTGGGTCCCATTTTCCTAACATTCCTCCTCATGTTCGTCTCCGGCTTGACTTTGTCGGAGCGGCCTAAAGCAAAGGCCCGCTACGAGAAGGGCAACAATTGGGAGGCGTACAAGCGCTGGCTCGACCGCACCAGTGTCCTGATCCCATTCCCCCCGCAACTGTACGTGAAAATGCCTACCATCCTCAAGCGGACAGTGTTTCTCGAGTTTCCCATGTACGTGTTCGACCCCGTAAAGCACTCGGATGCGAGGGCCCGCGTCCCTGACGGGCGATCGGCCGAGGATAGTCACCAGGGGGCAGGGGCCGGATGAACGCAATAGAAAGAGTGCGGAGGAGAGACTCGTGGGAGAGGGGAGTGGAACCTTTTATTGACAGTACCATTATGAGATGATGAACCTAATATACCCACTGTGCGTTGAGTGCGCCTGTATCACGCCCGAGCTTTCCTTTCCCTCTTGATTAAATGTTGAATGTGGCAGCCCTTCACTTGGCAACAGTCAAAAGTCACCAACTGCAAACACTTTGACAACTCCGTATTCTGATAGATTCATTACCGGGACACACAACAGACAACAGCACGACCCACCAGGTATCTCTCATGAACAAATAAACACATAAACAGACGGGAAAAAAAAACGAGCATCAATACGGTCTTTTTTTTTTTTTTTGTTTTCTCTGTTGGAGAGAGAACATCGCCCAACTCACCCCGCTCAACTCACTCACTGGTGCTGAGGCAGTCACCGTTGCCGGTCAAGATGCCCGGCTGGTCAAGCTCCTCCTGGGTGGAGCTGTAGTCGGAGTAGCCGTACTGCTCCGGGTGCGACTCGGAGCTCTCGGGGATGGGCACCATGGCGCTCTTGGTCCAGATGTGGATGGCGCGGTTCCAGTCCAGGCCCTCTAGGCAACCTCCCTTGACGGAGACGACGTTTTTGCTCTGGGACTTGAGTGAGTGTGAATGATTTAGACGGCTTTCGGTGCTGGACACCGGGGTTGGGTAAGGGGACGACGACGAATAGTAATCAGAACGAGGGGAGAAGGGTTCCTTACGGGAGTTGTGTGGATGAGCCGGGTTCCACAGTTTCGGCAAAAGTAGCTATATGCCGGGACCCGTTAGTTAGTTGACAAAAGTAACAACCTTGTGTGGACAACTCCGTAATAAGGGATGGGTTGATATACATACCAATAGAGCTTGTGTCCTGAAGCCGTAGGTCGACTGTCGCAGATCCATGTCATCAGCTCAAGGGCTCTTCAACTCCCGGTTGACGGGGACAGAGGGGACAATGGGCTAAATGACCCCTTTGAAGATGCGGCGTTGAGTTCCTACCTGTAGCAGCTCAGCTGGTCCGTCTCAGGGAGATTGAAACGAGGGAAAATGGCCGATGTGCCAAAAGCGGAACTCGTCTGGCGGCGGCATTCAGAACAGTGGCAGATGTACAGGGCCAGCGGCTGGGGCAAAGGCGTGGTGAAGGAGATGGCTCCGCACTGGCACCGGGCTTCCATCGTGAATTGGAGTCGTGTGATTTCCTGACGAGGTGGGGGGTTATGGGTTGTAGTTGTTGGGAAAAAAAAGAGGTGGAGTTTGACAGGGAAGCGTTGTTTGTCTATAACGTCACGAGCCTTGATGTTTTTTTTAACGATCTAAAAAAAAAAAAAGAGCAGACTCGCAGTGTGGCTCCGTGTAAGCGCGAGGGCTCAGCTTGTGGGATGAGCGCAGGGAGTTGTGTTGACGAAGAGAACGATTACGGATGCGGTTTTGGCGGGGGCGAGCCTCGGCGATTTGAGGCGGTTCGAACGTGAGGTGTGATGGATGACGTTGAAGGCTGCTGACGCCAATTACAAGCCACTTGAACGCTCAGGGATTCCAATTGCACGGAGCGACCTCTTGAAAAAGGATACTCCCGTTGAAAGCGGGAATCAAGACGAGATAATCAGGTGATTGTTTGAAGAGAGAGGGGGGAAAAGAGGGAAATCAGGCAGCAAACCACTTTGGCCTTGTTTCTTAAGTATCTTTCTTGCTACTACCTATCCAGATGCCAATCAAACTCGAGTCACAAATACGGCATGTTAGGCTCACGAGCAGAGCGGTTTCAAGGAGTCACAACTTTCACGCTCAAACACCAAAAACCCCGACCGTTATCGCAACGCGGGGTTAAGTGATTTCGCCTGTCCCTATTTCCTGCCATCTCCTCCACTCCCTCCGCTACGCAGTGACGTGTGTTGGACGTGACTCATTGCCGACGCCGCCGGGGCGAGAGTCGCGCGAAGTCACATGCCCTGGTAACTGCAGGATGCAGCACAGTCAACCAGCAAAGGCTAGCGCGCATTGCCCGTCGTCGATTCAGCATCGAGATAATCACGGTCAGAAAAGCCGACCCTGGGAAGAGAATCCGTCGTAATCAAACCTCACCATCCTGTTTTCCGCGTCGGCCGGGCCTATCACCGCTCCGTGACTCCACGGGCCCCAATGACAAGCGAGTTCCGATACTCGGGGAAGAAGGGGGTGGGGGCAGGTCTTGCATATTCCTTGCATATTCCTCCCCCGTTCCATTCCTGCTTCTCCTGCTTCTCCATCCGGCATTGCATTTTGCGGTGAAGAAGGCGGTTCATGTACAAGAGGTTTTTTTCCCCCTTTCTTCTCACGCATCTCCATAATTCAGCACTACTGTATGTAGTTGGATGGAGATTTTGGCGTAATCACCTCGCTTAGGATTCGTAGACGCGCGACGGGAACGGGCTAGACCGGCCAGCCGCATGCCGGACACCGGATAGAAGTGACTCCTAATACGATGGAGTTCGGCGTCCTCTAGAGTCTTCTTTTTTTTTTTAACGTCGAATCCCGCCGACGATTCGAATCATAGGTCCGGGGATCGGAGATTCCCAACGGCGACGGCGTTCGAAATGGAACAGAGAGTGTCAAAGTAAGTATACAGCAAACCGCGTTGCTCGTGGCACATACATTTTTGTAATTGACCCATTCCAAAAAAATCCCGCCTCTTTCCTTTGAACCAGGAGGAAAAAAAAAAAAAAACAAGAGCCGTGGTAACTCCGTTATGCGCCCATCATGACAATACCGAGTGCTGTAGACGGACCAAGCAAATCCCAACCATAAGCGTGGCCCGGTTCATCAAATTGCCCTTCTTTTGTAGTCAGACATTCTCGAAAGAAAACCGCTCAATGGTCCAGGAGCCCTTGCAAGTGCTTCATGCCCATGTCCTTCTTGATCCATTCCATCTTCTCCTGCACCTTCTCCGCGCATATGACTCTCACCTCGAGCCCATCAGCCCGTAGCTCGTCCTCCAGCTGCTGGCACCACGCCAGCTTGTCGCTGTTTTCTAGTGCCCTCGTCACAATTTCCATCTCGACCCGCTCTAGGTTCTTCATCCGCTTCAGCCCGCCGGCCACTCTCCACCGAGCCTCCTCGGCCACCACCCCGGACTGCTCGACCGCTCGCTTGTCCAGCGCGGCAGCGGCGGCGGCGGCGGCGCCCCACGCCATGACGCCGGTCCCCGTGGCCCCGAGGACTATCTTCATCCGGAGCCCACGAACGCCCGGTGCCCAGTCGTCGCACAGGGCGTTCCACTCCTCCTGTCCCGCCCCGCCGCCGATCAAGTCCCGGGCCAGAATCTCCAGGCGCACGAAGCGCAGGTCCGCGCGCTGCCATGGCTGGAGGGCCCGGGTGAAGGCGCGGGCCGCCCAGAGTCCGGACGCGAACCAATTGACGAAGACGAACTCGTTGAACGCAAACGGGATGCACCGTGCCTCGTTGTAGATTTGCGAATTCGACTGGAGCAGGCCCGTGGGCAACCCTGAGAGGGGTCTGAAGGGGATAGCATGCCCTGGGGCAGCACCCTTTCGTCCTTTGTGTCCTTCTTGGGTTGCTCGGGCTCCTTGGGTTCCTTGACCTCCTCATCGGCAGCCTGCTTGGGTTCGTCCTTCGGCTCGTCGGCGGCGTTGGGGTCGAGGCGTCGCAGGATGTATTGGCAGTGGACCGGGGTGGATACCAGGGGGCCAGCTGGGCGTGTCGTACAGGGCTCATGAGATGCAGCCAGCGGTAGATCTGAAGGCGAATCTCGGAGGGCAGGTCTGTAAGGCTGATTGCGCTGTGGCGGTTGCTTCCGTGTTCGTCGGCGTCGTCGGGCGAGCAAGTGGAGCTCGGTGTCGGGCCACGGTCGCTCACGTTATCCACCTTGGCCGTCGCCGATGGCCCGGTGCCGAGCGGCGCGTCGCCGTCGTCGGCCACGTCGACTTCGGGGCCAACATTGCTCTCGTACAGGCAATAGTTCATCATCTGGGCGAAGGAGTACATGCCCGACAATCGCAGCTTGAGCGACAAAGGGCTGGTGATCAAGGGCGAGCAAAGCTGTCCAACCCACTCACGCACCATTCCCCGCAAGCCCCCCCTCGTACCTATATAGTTGTGCCATCCCACCCACTTGCAGGCCAGCCAGCTTCAGCTCGGATCGCCATGACGCGCCCTCGCCTCCCGCTACCCCAGAAGCAAACAAGCCGTCCGTCTCAGCGTAGCACTGGCACACGTGAGCACTAGACTCGTCGACATCCCGGGAGCCTGCTGTCCACTGAATCAATAGCTAAAGGCAAAAATGCGGTGGTGCGGCGGCAGGAGATGGGGTAGAAAAGGCGTTAGCTCGGCGCCATGGAGGGCTCGCTGACGACACTTGGTGTAGCCGCGAGGTTCTGTCATTGGAGCATCGTCGATGCAAAAGGGTCAGCCGAAACCACAGGCATGCCGACCTGGATCCGTTGTTGCTTGGGACCTTTTGCGCCGCGATATGCTCGGCCTTAGGTCAGCTTACAGGGAATTGCCAGAAAAGTCTCGGGGCTCGAGACCCCTCTTGCGCTCGTGGTCATCATGGATAGGGTGGCTTTATTGTGGAGTGCAGACTTGGCTGCTGATGAGACGAGAGACGAGAATGAACACCAAAAAATGTTTTTTAATAATAATAATAATAATAATAATAATAATAATAAATTGGGTGCCAGGCCGGAAGGGAATTTTGACCTTTGCCCATAAGGTCAACGCCATGTCATTGTCTTGTCGCCAAAGTTCAAGCCCCCAGCACCAAAGTTTAGAAGCCCGACGTCATGAGACACGGCATCTCCAAAAGCGAGCATCCCTATTGCACCTCGCTTTCCCCCCCCCCCCCCCCCCCCCCAATTCTCGTTTGGCGAAAAAGTGTTCGTTCAAAAGCAGTTGGTTCCACAATGATGAGGGGCCCATCCTACGGATTATCGATTCCCGCATGTGACGAGCAAAGAGTGGGCGGCTGAACGGCGGCAGCCCACATGCAGCAGAGTGAGCGGCCATGGTAGCATGTAGCATGATATGGGTAATAGAAACGACCCAATACCCGGGAAAGCTCTGCTGCTGACAGCATTGGAAACGCGACTTTTGCTCACGGTGCAGCTGGACCTCTCGATTGGGAAACCAGGGTTGACCAGAAGATAATAACTTGCTGACTCTGTAACTTGAAAATGTGGCATCCCCTGCCTCTAAGTGAACAATCTCATGGTATCATCATGTACAATGTGTCGGCCGCCCTGTATGCAACCCTTGTCTGCAGGGCAAAGACCATCCGCACATCCATTCATCTCCATCCATCCACACAGCTGGTCATGCCTTGCGCCTCAATTCAGGCCGTCCCCTTTGGGGTTGGCATGATGATGTGTTGGTTTGCTGACTTCGCTCTCCTTGCCTCTATCTCGGTCTTTCTAATTCCTGGATCTTCAACGCACAACACCGCCCCGCCCTATCACGACGCAACGCCCTGCATCTGGTCAGGGGGAATGTTGACGCCTTCGAACCCCCTCTTGACTCCGGATTTACGCTCGTACTCGACGTTTCGTGGAACCTCAAAGTCACCCCTGGCCGCAAACCACAGCAGCGTCTCGGGCTCGGGACCCCGGATGGCACGCGCAGCGGCACTCTCGCCCTCACCGCCTCCGGCACCGTTGTCCTCGTCGTCGTCATCGCTGTCATCCTCCTCCTCCTCCTCGACATCCCGGCGCAAGCCCGTGCGGACGTTGTCGGTGCCCGCGGCCCGCTCGTCGGCCGTGTACACGTCGCCAGCCTCGTCGCGGACATAGGCGGCGATGCGGCCGTGGGTCCACTCTCGCAGCTCGTGCCAGATGTCTTGCAGACCCTCAATGCCGGCCGGGGTGGCGATGCGGGCGGTGTCGCGGCCCTTGGCGACGAGCTCCTCGACATCGGGCTCGAGTTTCTTGCGAAGGAGCTGTGTCAGGACACCCTCCTGTGCCCGGCCGGGATAGTTCGTCGAGGGATGGATGGCCATGCGGGAGAAGATGTCCGAGTATTCGCTGAGGCTGTCAAGGACGGTCTGGAGATTGCGCTGAAGAATCTGAGCCGAGGCTTGGAGAGAGGACCTGTTTTGCCAATTGCGGTCAGTCAAATCGGTCGCATTTGAGAAATCGTTCTGTGGCAGCGCGGGTATCGGTCAGTCAGGGAACGTACGGCGGGGGCAGCGGGTTGCTCTTGAGAAGGTCCATCTTTAAACTCTGGATGCTGCTCGACAGCTGGGCGATCCTGCCCAGCGTCTGCTCCAGCGCCTTGAGCTCGTCGTCGTCCAGGCCTAGAGTAGCCATTGTGAAGGGTTGCAAATTCGATCGCTTAGGTAAGGTTTCCTCCCCCGTAGTTGCGGCGCCCGCCGGCGCGTTGTGATGCAAATTCGATGGTTCTCGCAGTGGCCCACGGCGTCAGGGTTGCAAGAAGAGGAGGTGTAGTCGAGATGGTTGTCGTCGGGTGCGCGGAGAATTGACGATGGGAGGTTCAAGCTGCGACACACACCTTGCTGCGCACGAGCGCGGGGCTGGATTCAGCGAGCTGCTTTGCCCCAGGATCAGGTGGAGCTCCAGCTGCTTACCTACTTAAGGTAGGTACAGTGGCAGGTACCCAGTGCAGGTAATGAACCAAGTCGAAGGTGGAATCCTACCGTGTGATTGGCCCAGCAATCGCACTGTAGTCGCATCGCTGGCACTGTACGGGCGACTTGCACAAAGCTACGCATCACATATACCACCACATCCTCTCCTCTCGCCGCATCAACGTCAACTCAATCCCGAGTTGAATCTGTCTCACATGAAAGAGCATCTACCTTGTCACCGACTGTCCATGGTACGATGCCACACTCAGGCATGCGATCAACTCCCCGAACTCCCCGGTCCCGGTGCAACAACACAAGGATCCAAGCATCGCACCCTGCCACGCCGCACATGGTTTTGTCTGCGCTGTTTCCGAAATCTGCCTTCTCGTGCTCGAATCCATCCACTTGGAAACCCACATCCCCTCCTCTCCTCAGACGCCCTTCTCCAACTCTTCCATCGCTGAGCCGCTAGAACACCTGGACCCTGCACTGCGCGTGCGTCGCCCCCTCCATCCTACATGACAATGGTAACTACATGGCAGATCCAATCCATCCACCCCCTCCTAGATCTCGGAACCCACGTCATTGTGAGCCTCCCGCCGCATCCACGCCCCGTTTGATTTGGGCACACCCTCGTCGACATCGACGCCAAAATCACACAATCGCTTGTTTTAGACGCCCGGACTGAGGGCGGGATAGCCCACGCATCGCATTGGCGAAGAAGGGAAGAGAGGGGGAGAGAAGCCGGCAACGCAGCGTCGGCCGAGCGAGCCACCGGCCCGCGACATGCCGTCCGCGCGATCGGTCGCGGGCGCTGCTCAGCTCGCCTCATCCGATTCTCCGGAGCAGCCAGCCTGCCACGGCCACGGCGGCACCCGGAGGCCCCGGGGAGTCTCTCGTCCACACACGCACACGCACACGCACGCGCACGCGCGCTCCCTCCTCATTTGATTGTTTGATTGTTCATTTATCGTCCTTGCCACCCCCCTGGGAGACTCTCTCTATGTTTTTCTCACCGCTTCTTCCGCCATCTGCTTTGGCATAGCCAGTCCTTGACTGGAATATTTCCAATTCGCGTACGCGTACCGGAAGACCCCTTGATGACGACAACCATAATCAAAGATACCTAGCTCCCGGCATTATCTGCCGAGTTTAATGGGCTGGACTCCCCGAGATGGACAGGGTCAAGGACCTCAATCCATTCATCATGCGTTACACAGTGTAGTTTCACCCAACATCATATCTCACCGGGTTCAACTCATCATGAACGCGCAATGCCTCTAATCTCATTCTCAATTTCATTCTCATTATAGATCTCATCAAAAATACCCAACTCGCTTTTCCCTGCAATCCAATCTCAACCAGTGTACAAAGATATGCGAAATTGAACTCCCAAAGAAACAATCGCATCAATAGGTATTCCAAGCTATGCATTGCAAACCGTCTCAAAGCAATGACCAAAGCACATGTTTAGAGAAAAAAAGAAGAACGAAAAAAAAGAAGAAAAAAAAAAGAGCCAACTTCATCGTAACATGACCTCGCTTCATTTTCATATCATGATCTCCGGGGTCATCCTTCCCCCAGTCACCGCCCTTCCTTAAGTACGGGTCGAAGAAATAGCCTTGCTCACGTACCCGTTGGCGTCGACAAACGGGAAACGAGCGCGGCGCTCCAGGTCATCAAGAGGGATGGTGGATCGAATGTATCTATAGAATTGCATGTTAGCATACGCTTCTTCATAATTTATGATGCCCTTTGTCTATAAAGGGCTGGATAAACTCACTTCTTTCTGCCGTCATCCTCGGGGTTGAAGTCCCAGCTGGTAAATTCGCCTTCCTTGAGGGCATCCCACACAACTCGGCGAGAACGCTGAGACGCAAATACTCTTTCGGTGATACTCTCAAAGTCCCACTTGGACTTGGCCTCGGCAACAAACTTGTCCAGCTTCTCCTTGGCCTCCTTCTCCTCTGGAGTTTGAGGTTCAACCTTGCTGAAGCGAGCCAGGTTGTCAAGTTCCTTGGGGTCTCGCTCCAGGTTAAACAGCTGGTCCTCGTCTGCGGGGCATGTAATGTACTTCCAGGCTCCCCGGCGAATCATCATGATAGGACGGACAGTGCCCTCTCCCGTGTACTCGGCAAAGACGGTGTCGTGGCCTCCCCGTTCCTCCAGGTGAGGAAGCAATGTGAGACCGTCCATAGGCAGATAAGAAGGTATTTTGACACCGACAAGATCGCAGATAGTAGGGAGGAGATCAAGTGTAGAGACACTCTCCTTGACGCGGTGAGGATTGAATCGCTTGGGATAGTTGATGAGCATGGGGACACGGACAGACGACTCAAAGTAGCTCATCTTGTACCAGAGGTTGCGTTCACCCAGCATGTCTCCGTGGTCACCGCTGAAAATAACAATAGTGTTTTCGCCTAGTCCGGCGTCCTCGAGTGTCTCGAGAAGCTTACCAATGCAGTCATCTACATAGCTCACGGAGCCGTAGTAGGCACGCTTAGCCCGCTTGATCTGTTCATCTGAAAAGTTCTGGCCCCAAAGGTCGCAGACCTTGAGGAGACGCTTGCTATGAGGATCCTGATTCTCGTCAGAAATGCGCACCTCGGGCAAGTTGATGTCAACATCCTCATAGAGGTTCCAGTATTTCTTTGTAATGGTATAGGGATCATGGGGATGAGTGAGGGAAACAGTCAAACAGAAGGGGCGCTTGTCGGGGCCCTCACGAACGTGATCCCAAAGGTATTGGGTGCTCCTGAACATAACCTCCTCATCGTAGTCAAGCTGGTTGCTGCGTCCGCAAGGACCTGCCTGGAGGATGGAGCTAGCATTGTGGTACCACTCAAGGCGGGTGTCAGGCTCGTCCCAGTTAACTGCCCAGCCAAAGTCGCCAGGGTAGATGTCGCTAGTGAGACGTTGCTCGTAGCCATGGAGCTGGTCACCAACAAAGTGCATCTTGCCCGCAAGAGCCGTGTGATAGCCCTTAGAGCGGAGGTAATGAGCATAGGTCGGCACATCAGAGCCAATCTGAGCAGCGTTGTCGAAGGCACCAATCTTCATCGGGAGAAGACCGCTGATCAAGCTCATGCGCGAAGGGGCGCAAAGAGGCGAAGGGCAATAAGCAGAATCAAACTGAACCGAGGTAGAAGCCAGGCGATCCAGGTTGGGAGTCTTGATCTGTGAGTTGGGGTTGTACATCTTGAGTTGGGGGGCGGCAAGCTGATCGGCCATAATGAAGAGGATGTTAGGCTTGGAAGGCGCCGAGTCACTGGGAAGACCAGAGGTAGGGAGGGAGTTCAGATCTGGCGCCATGGTGAATGATGGATAAAAACTCCTTTTCTCTTTCTTGGGATGTGTGAAGCGCTAGAGTGGCGAGATTTTCTTTATATGTTGTCGTGATGGTAAGATGCAACCGGGTATATGTGTAAGTCAAGTTTTTGAGGGTTTGAGAAGGCAATTCGTCACTTTTCAAAGTTCGCTGCCTCAGCCAATTGTGTCCTGGTATTCACACCAACAGAGGAGGGTATATGACGGGCAAGGGAGAGGTCTTTGAGTGAGTGCGAGAGTATGCGAAGAGGATGGAGGGCGATGGGAGGCGAGTCAAGAAGTGACGGTGGAAGGGAGAGGGCCGGGAAATAAATGGATGGCGCGAGACGAGACTAGGGCTAGTTAGGGTGTGAGCAAAGGCGGGAAAGGGAAGCTAGACGCCCGTCGAGCTTCTACGTGTCTCTACGGCAGATTGAAGCTAAGTCAGCTTGTTTCCACCTTTTTTCGATGGCGACGAAGACGGTGGCCACCGAGACAAGGGGCCGAGAAAGGCGGCGGGAGTGATGGATGACGCGAAGGGGGTGACGAGGAGTCTTGGATGTACCCAGGAACTGCAAGGCACGGTACCGCACTGTATGGCACTGTATGGCAGGACAGGGGGGTGCGAGCACGAGCACGAGCTCAAGCACAGGCTCAAGCACAAACAGCGAGGACGGAGGAGCACAAGACCAGGACTGATAGGATGGGTCCCGACAGCAGGCAGCACAGAGCCAAAGAATGCAGGGGTATGGGGACGGGATTGACGTTGGGATCTGGGGTTTGGGGCTTTTGTGGGCTGGGCTCTGGAGGGGCTCTGGAGGGGCCGGAGGGGGTGTCTCGAGCGTTATCGGCTGTGTGGTTGTGGCGACAAGGCAAGCCGACTTTTTGCAGTGAGGTAGGGTGCCTGCGGAGGACGAAGTTGGAGATTGGGGATGAGATCAGATCGGATCAGAAGTCAATAGATTTTAGACAAGTACGGCAACTAGTTGCACACCAAGAAGCAGGAGTTCCTTGACAGGCAACCGGGAAGGAAGAAGTTAAATGGTGATGTGATTGACGCCACAAGTTTTGCAATGGGACGAGATGGGGAACGGGAACGACGGCGCCTTTTTATGCTTGGGATCCAGCCCGAGACTTATCAGGTAGATGGAATCAGGTCTTAGGCAACGAGCCGAGTTCGAAGCCAAGGAGCGACCCGTGTCCAGGGTGTGCTGCCCGGTTCTGAATGCGGGTAACATGTTGCGAGGTGCTGCAGTCGACCGTGTTGGCGAAAGATGCAATAAACGAAGATGTGTCAAGCCCTCTGGCCAAAAGGTTGGGGAGGATGGCTCACGATGGTGCATATTTTGAGCCGCCTCCCTCTGGCTCGGAGCTTTGAGGTGCGAGGAAGCTAAGGGAGGGTGCAGAACTGGGTCACGAGAACAACAGTGGCTCACACGCTCTCCACGAGCTCACACACGAGCTAGAGGACTGGTTCGTATCTCCTTCATCATGCGTAATGGCCATGATCCACCCCTCGCTATGAGAGCTGTGTCAGTAAGGGATAATGTTTGACCCGTCAATCACAGCGTGCCGGGTGACGGGAGAGCCATCGTTGGGCATTTCAGCGCCTTGTATGCCTGTCTGAACTGCCGGGCGGGCAGAGGAAAGAGAGTTTTCCAGTGGTGCCGATGCAAGATTATCTCCGGGGTTGGAGAAAAGACAGGACGGCGGTGTGAAAATGCGCGAGGCCCTGGCGGGTTGGTGGCCGAACTTGTCATGTCGGTGGCTAACAAGCCTGGCTGCCGATATGCATTGGTGCGTGCGGACGTGCGCACATGCGGGTGTGCGTGTGCGTCTGAGTACGTACCTACATAGTATGCGTACCTACGAGGGCGGGGGGGTGTTTAGGACATGGTTCTAGGCAGAGTTGATCAATTGCACAGGGTCAGGGTAAATAAAAGGCATAGGTAAATTTGCACATAGCTGGCAATGGGTTATCTGCCCAAAATCCCGCCTTGCTGTGCACAGCGTTAGCTGCCCAAAAGCCTTTCCCTACTCAAAATCCTGCCTGCGGAGTACAGTAGTCGTAGTTGTGCACAGCCCGCCCGCCTGCCTGCCCGCCTGCCTGCCCGCCTGCCTGCCCGCCTGCACCTGCCACCTTACAATACAGCTGTAACTGCCAACTTGAAATACCCTCTTTCTAACTTACCTACATAAGGAAAATAACCAGCTTCATATCAATAAATCTATAGCTGCCGCAGTGGTCAAATAGATCAATATATTATTTTGCTTGCGCGTTCGATTCTTATTGCCAATGACTTTTGCTGTAGCCTGTAGCCTATAGCTGTAGCCGTAGCCTGTAGCCGTAGCCTGTAGCCGTAGCCTGTAGCCGTAGCCTGTAGCCGTAGCCCGTAGCCACAGCCCGTAGCCACAGCCCGTAGCCACAGCCCATAGCCACAGCCCAGCCAAAGCCAACAGCCCAGCCAAAAGCCAACAGCCCAGCCAAAATCCAATAGCCGCCAAAAGACCAGCTCAAATCCCATAGCCGCCAAAAGTCTATAGCTGCTAAAAGAGCCTAGCAGCTAGAAAATGATTTTTTTTAGATAGAATATTTAGATTTAATAGTCCGCGAATGATTAAAATTACACATAGTGAGGCGGAGGTGTAATTCTGCTAGCAACCATGTGCTTAACCCACCCCCGCCCGCGTAGGTAGGTAGGTAGGTGGTAGGTATGTGTATCGATGTATGTACATACCGGGCCACATGGGGAACGGGGGCCGCTATTCGGATGTGAGAGCCATGGCTGGATAAAGACGAGGAGGGGGGAGGAGGAGTGGGAGGAGGCACAGAGAAGTGCCAGGAGACCCGGGGGGAGAGAAGAAAAAGTGCTTGCAAGGGTTCAGGGCTTAGCAACTACTCGATTCGGCCAAAGACAAGTTCCCGTTGGTCAATTGGAAAGCGCACCCCTGGGCAAGTGACAAGCGCACACCCACTAGTATCGCCGTCCACATTTTGGCCATCCACGGTGCGTGCACCCCTCCCTCCATTAACTTATCGAAATCAAACTCGCCCGGCCACAACAACGTTCGTCATCCTTCGTTCATGTCTGGCACCGATGGTCAACACCACGCAATGGCTCAAGACATCGTGTCACGGGGCCTTTTGGCTGGGATTCGCAACGGACTGCCTTCCAAATACGGGTCATTGGTTGCACAGACTTCACTTGCCTAGATGCCATGTGTCTTGTCCATGGTTCACATTTTATGCATCTCACCTCACGGTTTTCTCGTCTGTTCTTGTTCCGACTCCTCCTGGACCTTACCCAGAGACTTGCAACCCACGCTCGTAACTCTTCAAATCATGAGGCTTCCCTTCGCTCCCGGAACTGGCGGCTCCACCTGCTTGCTTGAATTCTGCAAGTTCTGAATCAGCCCCAAAAGCACAGCACAGCACAGCAGCAGCACAGCAGCAGCATCGTTTATCGGCAACCAATGCATTGCCCTCACATTCAATTCCTCACCAAGGACCCCGATCTCCAGGGTACGCGTCCCGCCCGTCCACTCTCTCACTCCCCACATGCATATGTTGAAGGTTTCATGAATGTGCAGTCCCGTCCCCAGTCCTCCATCCTCCATCCTCCATTCTGCATCCCCGAGCCCAACTGCCTCGTGCACGTCCGCGTCCGCATCTACGTTCATGTCTGTGCTATTGACGTCTCCATGGCAGAATGCGGTTAAGCAACCGGATGCTCGTCTCGCCCCATGCATTCCTGCCTTGACTGTTGATGGGTTGCATCTTGGAATTGACCAAGCACGTCCTTTGGCGCACGGCGCTGAGAGGGGGCACCGCCGCTGGGTCCCATGTTGGCGTAGTCCCCTGCAGGGCTCTGCTGGCCGTAGCGCAATCCGGCATGCATCCTTATCCGCACTTCCAATTCCCTCCCACTTGACCCCGTCTCACTCTGGGGAAATCTCAACCTCCAAGAATTGTCTATACGGTGCATCTCTCACTAATTATCACTGTGGGTTTGCACGCGGCCTTGCTGCCCTCTAACGTGCATCAACACTGTATAGACAATTTCGACTCGCCCTCAACTTACCCGAATTGCCTTGCTTCCCTCTCTGCTCCACCAGCGTGACAACCTACTGCACTCGGCCTTCGAGTCGACTCGCTTCTCAGCCATCCGCCACTTTGATTCCCAATCACCCCAACCGCTTTCTCCCTCGTTAACCGCAATTTTCTTCCCCCCTCGGTCTCCGGCATCGATCGTCGACAAGACAACGGAATCCAGTCAAGCAAACCGCGTCTATCCGGGTCCAACCCTCCCTCCGCCAGAACTCGTATCTCCTCATCAAGCCTCAAAGCAAATCCCGCCGCCCTGACCCTCGAATCGACTCGTTTCGATGACCGTCGTTCGAGCGCCGAAAAAAGAAAAAATTATCGACACCAAACTCACACAACTCACACCCCCCCCCCTCAACGGTCCCTCAACCTAGTGTCATAACGCCTTGTCAGCAACCGATGGTGCAATCTGGGGTCAACCCTCATCAAAGCTTCCCGACAACCCGGGAGTGCGATTCTCTCTCCAAAAGGTGGCGAGGAAAAATACTAAAAATCACCCCTTCCATCCTCCCAATGTCGACATTCAAACATGGCACGACTCCCACCATTTATGTCTCCGTGGTTGCCCCGGAGGCCCCAGCCGGGTTTCGCGTCCGTTTGCCTTGAATCCTGATCCCCACTGCCGAGATTCCTCACGTCCCGGTCCGGCTTTCACCACCAGCCCCAGCCCCGAAGGTTCAAGAAGTGATCATCACCCACTGCTCCGACTTCCGGCTGCTCAGATTGTGGTTATCAAACCCGCGGCCGCCACTCCAAGCCCGCAATCAAAGATGCTTTGGTCGCACAGCGCGAGAACGACTCATCACATGCCACATGTTCGTTGTAATTATGTTTCGTATCTCATGTGGCATTGGCTCTCAAGCAATTAGGGCATGCATGATCGATGTGCCGAAATGATGGACTACCCAGCTGGGTCGTCGGTTTCGAAAGCTTGTCCGGACCACTGTCGTAGTCAACAAGCGTCGACCTTACCCTCGTGACCCCCTTCCGATACCAGGCATCGCAACGCCTTGAGGACCCCCGATGTCCCGGGATTGTCAGACACGAAGGCTACGTTGCAGCCTTCGCCCTCCGCATCATTTTACTTGTTTGCGACAACTCTGCCGAAGGGATTCCCACTCGCTGACCACCTCCTCACCACCAACTTCGTTTCTTATCTATGATCGTGTGTCCTTGGCCGCAATTTCGCGTGGCCAACTTGGTTTTAACCACATTCATCGGCGGTCACCCCGACAGGCCTAGACCGAGTTCCTTCTCCCACGCGACCACCCGAACACCGCAATCTTGACCAAAACGCACCCCCTGCGCTCTTTTCTTCTTCGCTGCACTTTCTCGGCTTCCGATTCTGTGTGCTCGGTATGCCTTCCTTGCATTCTCCTCCTCCCAATATGCAATACCAAGCCTTATCTCCTCGCCTCGTCTTCGTAACGCCCTAGAATCTGCATGCAGGAAACCCCAAGTCCCGCCGCATTTCACGGCTTTCACGCTCCCGGACCCTCGTCTGCATCCTCCACATCCGTGTCCATGGCCTTAGCGCCTCCGCTGGGGTTTTTGGGTCTTCGCAACTAACTCACTAGCCGGCCAATCACCGCTTGGCTGACCCGATAGCCGGCCACCGACAACCAACCTTCGCTGACTGGCTGGCCGCCGCAACTGCCAGGACTCGCCCATACTGGTCAGCGTATTCTCAACCAAAACTCGCAACGCTTGAGACACTTTTTGAGAGCAAAATCTGTAATCATAAGGGTATTTCCTGTAATTCCCCTACCAAAAACACTAAAAAGGGAGAAGCGAAGAGAAGAGAATTCTCACAAGAAAACATAATCGAAGGTCTAACTTCCTACATTATGTCGATCAAAAAGCGATATCCAGGTTAAAACCTCCTCCTCCTCCGTCGTGTGCACTTGAAGCAGAAAAAAAGACATGAAAGCCCGTATCCCATGCTGCCATCCCATCCAATCGTCCCTTTGCCGGCCCTGAATATCCTCATTCGTCGCCTTGCTTCCTCAAGAACCTCTGCCCTAAAAAACTTGATGTCGTGAGTTGATTTGCTTGCTTGTGTCGTTTGCGTTTCGCCCTTGCATCTGGCCCGTTCCTCCCACACAAAGCAGCCAGCAATAAAATAAAGTCAAATAAAACAAAACACCCGATTGCACCGCATGTCCCCTCCCATCGCGCCAGTCGCAATGCTTTGTCAATCTCATTTCCTCCTCAGATTGCACATTGTTACCTTGCAGACCCGCCCCTCGGTGCCGTACGTGGCCTATCCTCTCACCGCGGTTTAGTCCCCTCCAGGGGGCCGGACGAGGGTTGGCAGCCTTCGCGCCGTCAGGCGGCCAGACGGGTCCATTTTCTGAATTTTTTTCAAGAGTGATAGCTGAGCCCGGTCCATAGTTTTTTATCCCTCTTCATTATTGGGTGCGGTAGAATTTCTTGTACAGCCGGTGCAGCAGCAGGTTCACATTGAGCTTGAGGTTGCCCTCGAACAAGGTCATGAACTGGTGGGCCTCGAATTGCGCCTGCAGAAGGTCTTCGATGGGTACCAAGGCACTGGCGCCGGGGATTTGGATGTGGCCACGCGAGCCCTCGAGACTGAAGACACCCACCTCGTCGCAGGAGATGGTCAGGTTAATCTTGTCCCAGTCACGGTCGCCTAAACCGGTCCACGACACCAAAACGCCCTTTTCTAGCAGTGAGCGAGCGCTGTACTTGTAGCTTCCAAACTTGGGCACCCGGCCGCTACGCTCCAATTCACGTTGGTGGTAGTACTGCTTTGTGAATGGCAACAAGAACCTCTTCTTTCTGTAACAAGTTGTCAGTAATCAAACATAATACAAGGCATCCCAGGAAAACGTACCCCTTCTTGTTCTGCAGTGTAGCCATAGCTTGCTCAATATAGTCGTCGTAACTCTTGCGCTGCTGCTCCAAGTACTTGGCCTTCTCATGCAAGTTACCCAACGTCAGTCGCACACCCTCAAGTTCACGCTGGCGCTGAACTCGGCGGCGGCTCTTGGTACGAATGTCGAGGGCAATAGCGTTGAGCACGTCTTGGAAGTAGTTTTGCTTCGAGATACGGCCCAGCTTCTCTAAGCGCATAATGTTCTCAAGCGCCGTTCGCTTGAGCTCTGCATACGTCATGCGCGTTACATCAATCATGTTGGCATCTGAGTAGGCGCCGCGCGTGTTGCTGCCCGCGGCGAAGTCGTCACGGAGCAACATGTGCCACTTGTGTTCATCCTCGGGGTTGATTGGCTTGACGAGGATCTCCATGAGGTTAGCGCCCGTTTGTACTCGGATGATGTACAGGACGCATCGTTTCGTCTCCATAAAGAGAGACTTGACATCGGCCTCGGGGTCATCAATGTCGTGGAGCTTGGGTGTTAGGAACATCTGGATGTCGGATGAGCCTGCCGCGTTCATTTCGCTCTCATTGTTTTTAGCACTGCCCAGGTCGTGCATAATCTCTCGAAGGACATCATCACGGCTGGGGCAGATGAACTGGAGGTCTGCGGCGACCAGGCTGTGAATAGCGAAGACATCTGCCATCTTGATGTACAGAGTTGGCTTGTTCTTGGCATAGAGGTCATTGAATTCATCAATGTCAAATGTTCTCTCGGCATCTGGAACCGTTATGAGGTCATTTGTGATTTGAGTGAACCGCTCAATGGATTCGGCGATGAATGCGTTCAGAGGTTGAAGGTAGATATTCTCGCCACCAAAGTGACGACCGGTAGCAACCTGGCCAATGACCTTGGCAACCTCGCTCAGGTTCCTCTTCTGCAGAGGGCTTAGCGATCTCTCAATCACACCAACGTTCTCGGGGCTAGTCACGGCAGGCTGCAAATAGAAGCGCCAGAGCCAGTTGGAAACGATCTGGAGCAGATTCTCTGGGGGTTCTCGCTTGAACTGTTGACGCAAACCTTCAAAGATTTGACGGCTCACAAACCGGAGGCCGTAAGGCATCTTGTGCAGCAAGTCCTCCAGGGCGAGGAAGAACTGGTCACAAATCTCTCGTAGATCACGAAGGTGGTCAATGAAGAGCCGTCGTGTCTCAGGATCACGAATCGCGATTTCTCGAGGAACATCCAGAGGTCTTTGGTCAGGTCTTCCGGTCCTCAGCTCCTCATTGTTGATAGCCGACTTGTAAATCTGCATGGGGTCACTCTCGAGATCAAGAGCGGGATCCTCAACAATGTTGTCGCGAATGAGGGGTCCCAAAAGGTCCCGAAGATACTTTCGATCACGCGGCGAGCGCGTGTAGTTTGTGAGGAGTTTGGACCAGAAGAAGTTTCCTCGGAGGAAATCCTGGGGGGCTCTGGCACTTGTAATCTCCTCTCGGATGGATCGGGCAATCAGCTTGAGCAGGTAATACTCTTCTCGGCGTTTCTGAGCATAACCAAACAAACTCATCATCAACAACTCAACTCGCTTGCACTCCTTCTCAGCGGTTCCTTGTTCACGAATGCGCTTGAACAAACGAGCAAGGTACTGAGGCTGGGTCTGAAGGTTGAAGAAGAGCTGCTGGTATGACTCCAGCTTCTTTCTTGAACCCTTGTTGAGTGCTTTCAAGTCAAATTGGTTAGCGGAGCTCATGGAGCTGTTCGCGAGAAAGCCCATCGAGTTTCCACCATAATTGTGTTGGTGTCGGACGACTTCGTCCAAGGTGATCTTGTTCTTGACGAGGAGAGCAATCTTGATGTCAAGCTGATCAATGTACTGTTCCAGCATCTCGTTCTGTCGAACCTGCTGAACCACAGTCTTGCGCATACGCTCAAACTCGATTTCCTCGTTGAAGTCAAAGTCGCTATCGTTGAGCAGGTGGACGAAGTTCTTGACAGCGTTGACGGGAGGGTTTTTGCCAGTAGTCAGGCTCTTGTAGGCTTCTCCCTGGACCTTGGCGCGAACGAAGCTCTGTATTTTGATGACCTTTTGCATGTTCTCGTCGAAGAATCGCTTCTTCTCCCTAAATCTGGCGCGAACAATGAATCCCTTGATGGCAGCCTGGAGGCCGACGATGGACGGTTCCTCCTGGTCCAATTCGGCCAGTAGATCTTCTACTCTAGCACGTTCCATCATTGCTCGGAGAATACTTTGGAGCTCAATGATCTGAGGGGTGTGGGAGGCCAGTTCACCCAAGAAGGCCTGGTGTTGCTTTCGATACAGGAAGCCTCGAATATTGCTTTGTAGTGAGATGATCTCGGGCTCTTGCTGCTCAAGTGCTTCAAGTTCAGCGCCAACTCTTTGTCGCTCAAGCATGCCCCTAATCAATCCTTGCAGGTCGATGACTGCGGGCTCGTTCTCCTTCAGGTCATCCAGGAGTTTCGTGACGTCTCTTCGAACTGCGGCGGCACGGGCCAAAGCCTGAAGTAAACCAATTTCGGGAGTATGGCTCTTCAGCTCTGCCTTCAAACCTTCGGTTTCATTTCGAGAGAGTGCGCCGCGAGCAAAGGCTTGTAGCGCAGTCCACTGAGGACCAAATGCGTGCAATTGCTCTTGCTGAAGAGCGATCTGATTTCTAGTCAACAAGGCTCTTGCCGCAGCCTGTAGGTCAGTGATCGCTGGGGTATGTGCGTCAAGCTCCTCGAGATCCTTCTCAACACTCTCTCGGAGGAGCATTCCACGAATGGCAGCCTGAAGCTTCTGGACATCACCAGAAGTCTTCTTCGTCTCCTGCTGCTGTGCAACATGGCCTTTCCGGAGCAGAAAGCCTCGGGAAATTGCTTGAATTTCTCTGATGGGGCCTCCACATGCTGAAAGCTGAGCAGTCAGATCTCGTACCTGATCTCGGACTTTCTTAGCCCTGATCATGTTTTGCAATTCTAGAATATCGGGTTCAATAGCCTTGCAGACTCGCTCTCTATTCTCCAGTCTCTGTCGAACAAGGAATCCTCGCGCAGCGCTTTGCAGCTGAATAGCGAACCGTCTCATATTCATTCGGTAGTCCATGATTTGTCTTGTGAAGTCGCCGCGAATTCGAGATTGCAAATCGATCAGCCACTCCTCTTCATCCCAGAACTTCTGCATCATGTCACCCAACCTGACGCGGAGCAGGGCACCACGCATCTGTGCCTGGATCTCGACGATGCACTCTTCATTTTCGTGTAGTTCGCGATCGATTCTCTCCTCCTCCGTCTCTTCGGGTTCGGGCTCGGGCTCAGGTTCAGGGACGCCAAAGTCTGCGCCCATGTTTCCGAAACTAGGCATGTTAACTCCGAGTTTATCGAGGCCCTTCTGCATTGCCTCGAGCTCATGGTGCTCGAACTCAAGCTGGCCGACAAGATTGCCTATGCGGAAGTCTACTATGCCTTTCCGGAACAAAAGCCAACTCAGGGCATGAATGCAGTAAATTACTTTCGGAATATTCTTTTTCTCGTATAGATCGATGAGTTCGAAGCGGAAAAGGTCAGGCAACTCCACTTCGTCAAGATATCTGAAGAAGATGGCAATAATGTTGTCGGAGTGTCGGAATTGAAGTCGGGGATGGTGGAAAATTCGATAGCGTCTGTCCGGGTTCAGTGCCTCAACCACCTCTGCGAGAGTAACGCCATCGCGCAATGCTTCCTCCAATTCGACGATGGGGGGGATAGACTTTTGGATGACATCTTCAATCCATTCCTTGGCCTCGCCGATATGGCAGAGGTACTCATAGGCCTGGAGGAATTGTCTTTGCTTATCCATCCAATTGCGACCCTCCCAGCTGTAGCCCACATTCTTTTGCCGGGTTGTGTTGTCCCTGCCTGCCCGTTGCAGTCTTCGTCGACCTCGTAGACCAACTACTTCCTGGGCAGGCGAAGTAATAGTGAAATCGTCGGCAGACTCGGACTGGACCAGTCGGGAAAGGGTCCTGAGCTGGCTTGTCGAAGACTTACCCAATCCCTCGATCTCGTTCCGGGCAAGGTGGGTATTCATATGGTGTGAAGTCTGAGAAGGTGAAAGCTCGCCCAATTGGCGAACCGAGTCGGATCGAGTCAGTAACATTGAGTTGGGTCGCATAGGCAGAACGTGGGGGGGAGGCGAGGTTGGTGATGAGTGCCCATCGCTCTGGATCATGGCTAGCTTCCCGATATCAACACTCTTGCCGCGATCATGGCGAATCGAGTTTTGGTGATGCGGCGGTGTCACGGGCGGCGTAGCCGCTGGGGCCTGAGGGAGCGGGCGCAACGACTGGCGAGCAGAGCTGTAGAGGTTGTCTGAGGCCGGAGCCTTCTTGGGGCTAGTCATCTCCCCAGCTTCAAAGGTACGGGCTCTTGCCCTCACATCGCTCTGGGCACGCTTGTGGGAGGGGACGGGAGGACCATAACCACTCGAAGCGGATGTGGAATGACTGCCTCGGCTGTGGTCGGAAGCGTGAGAGTAGCCTGAGGAGGCGGACGACGATGTCGTCGAGGGGTAGCGGTTAACGTTGGTGTTGGAGGCAGCAAAGTCGATGGTGTGCGACTGCCGAAGAGGATGCGAAAAGTTGTGAAGGTGAGGTTGAGGGCTGGGTTGTTGGTGATGGAAGCGGGACGTCATGGTTGACGGCAGGCCTCTGGGGGTCGTCGGCGGCCAAGCCGTGGTCTCGGGGGTATCTCTTGCGGGTTGAGGAGAATAATCCACCTTTTTGGTGACGTTAACGCATGATTTCGAGCAGTGCTCGGCGGTCAGAGGAATGTTGGCAGGGTCGGATAGAGCTTGGAGGATGGATCCATCCAAGACATGCGCTGGTTGCTGGCAGCTGTGGGTTGTCGGAGAATGTTTCTGCTCAGCAACTGGCAGGCAGATGGCAGAGGTATGAAGTATGGAGTATGGAGCAGGTGCAAGTACCGGTCGGTACGGTGGTTTGGCGGAGGAGGAAGAGAGACAGAAAGAGGAGGAGTCACTACCAAGAACCAAAATAACGAGGCGTCGAGAATGCTAATGCCGTCACCGTGCTCTGAAATGGCCCATGTCTCCTCCCAACAAGCACAAAAAAAAGTCAATAATGCACAAGGCAATGGCCTACCAAGGGAGGGCAGCCATCGGTGCGGCGGGGCCTTAGAGCCTGTCAAATGCCGTAGTAAACAAACAACGGGCCAACCGCCTAGCAACGGGTTAGGGTGCCCTGATTGGCCACTTTCACAGCCACGCCCACTTTTAACCTGGCCTCGTCCTTGCAAGTCTTGCTGTGCACCCAATATCATCAGTTCATGCGGATCAAGTGCAAACACACTGGCTTTGCGTTGTTTAGAGAGCCACCAATCATCCCAGTGAGTCACGGCCACCACCTCCACTTAATGGGGGGTCAGACCTAAAGAAGCCAGGGAATCCCAATTCCCGATGTTGTTCTGGCTGTACAGAACAGAGCCAAAAGTATCTTTGTTTTTTTCTGCCCTTACCTCATTCATCTGGTCTTAGATATAGTGGTGCAGGGTAAACAATGGTGTTCGGACCTCTCAGGTGCATGAGCTTGAGAACAACAGAATTTTCTCTTCGCATAGATCCTCAAAATTCACTAGAAAATGGCCTCTGATCCCTGATGCTGCGGTGAAGGAAATTTTCATATCAAAATTTGGATAAGAAAACCTGAGTCTTGCTCTTCAGTCCGACGCCAGAGTCTACAATTAGAAACAGTCTAACGCAGTCCTAGGACCTGAGACGTGGTCGCGACACTGCTTGAACCGGGTCACATGCACAAACGGTGGATGCCCGCCACTGTTGCCACAAATGCAAACCCAGCCCATGCCATTGTGAGCAATGCAACCCGACGTTGCAATGCGTTGTTCATCTTAAGAATGTCGGGCATCAAGTCTTTCCCCAGTGGTTAGGACGAGAAAGCTGCCGACGAGCCTATTTCTCATCTAATTTACTCGGCGCCGCTAAGGCCTACAATGTGACCACCACGTGTGATGGCACTGACCTGTGTAACACCCTGCGTAAAAGTAGCCTTCTTGTTCCAGCCTAATGAGTCTCTGCTTGCAGTTCATCACAATGTAAAAAAATGCAATGAACATCTGAGATTCGATGGACATCCGACTCGGCATAGTGATTCTAGGATTGATAGAGCAGAAGCCACCCAGTTCATGTCTGCGATGAAAGCGACATTTGAATCACATATCCAATCTTGTTGGGTGGTTGGATTATCCATGTTTGGAAATGCACTGTACTTCCTTGCACTGAGCACATGTCAAATTCCCACACAAGTTCCAAGTATCTAGACAATGGTAGATAACAATGTCTGTGTAAAACATTCAACAATCTCTCACATTATTACTTTAGAAATGATATGTTTAGATACGAAATCAAGCTCTAATGTAACCATGGAGCATCTGTGGCAGCTTCAATACCTAGTGGTGGCCAGGTATCCCAAATCGGATCCCAAACGAGCAAGGGTATGGGCAGGTCGAATTTGAGTTGAATAGCCTTTTCTCATCCGCGTTGGCAACTCGGGTTTTCTGAGATCGCCGCCGTGAAGCATGCTGTTCGCCCGACCTGGAGAAAGTGGCGTTGCGACCAAGAGGTTGTGTCGACATTCACATGTGGATCAACATTCAGTGCTCGGAACAGCACAAGCCAGAATCATTGGGTTGACTCCAAAGGGATGGTAATACAGATATTGATAAGTTTCTTGACTAGCATTGGGTATTTATTTTAGGAGAAAAATGCATCCACCCTCCATTTGTGCAGAGCATATGTCGGCATGAATCAAGATGGTAAAAAGATGAGTGCTTCATCATAAACGTGAAATTGTATTTATACCACGATATCCTCGAAGGAACCTCGCTGCGATGATACGAAGTAGATGATGGAAGCGGAGCATTTTCTGGCTGGTGCGGGCTCCCCAATTGCGGCCTATCTAAGTGCACGCATTGGGGTAGCTTGGTATTTTTGCTGTGGTGGGGTTGCATGAGGTCATCCGTGCTTGATGGGCCAACACCAATTGGCTGAACTGGACTGGTGAACCCAGTCCCCATCGCCGGAAGATTCACCCAAACCTCGAGTGTCTAGTGAGCTGCTTCATTCAAACTTCGACCACCTGCCACGCCAAATCATCCCGCGACGGCCCCAATCCCTCTGCTGCATCTGTATCACCCACAGGTGACTGCGCTTGACGAAAGCGATATCGCGTTGAAGTCTAAGCGGCCACCATGGCTTCCAAGCAACGGCCATCTGTTCTGGTATGATCATGAGATACGCGGCCGATCCACTAAAGTCCATTTGCTTATCAATTTCCCCAGGTGACGGACGCCCGAGAGCGACCTGGCCAACGACGATCTCTCCAGCGACAGGACACTGGCACTCCTACCGGCTCCTCCGCCCCGATGCGATTCATGACCGTCGACAATGTCCTACAGTACAATACCCAGATCCCCTCAGGCCAACCCCGTGCCCCCCCGGCCCTATCCCCGAGCACAATCTGCTACTGCTGCTACTCTCGGCGGCCGAAGAGTTGCGAGTGGCGGCGGCCTTCCGAATACCCAATCTCGAACTGGAAAACCTATGCCGTCGCGAACGACCAAGATCAGCGAGAAGCTGGTCCTCCTGCCTGAGACCGACCAAGGTGACGAGGATGCCGATGAGGAGACTGAAACCGATGCCGCCTTGGCAAGGAGACTCCAAGATGAGGACAATCGGCCTCTCAAGGATGAGGAGCTGGATGTGTTGAAGAAGAGAGGCGGGATCCGCGGGAAGAGCTATGCCGAAAGGCTGCCAAAGATGCAGAGGACGGAAAAGGTCAGCAGGTTGACAGCTTATTGCACTGCACAGGCATACAAGGTCAAAGCGACGGCAGAATTCCTGCGCAAGAAGCATGAGGCAAAGACCAAGATGTACGACGACTGCCTCTACGTTATCTATGCACTCCCTCTTCTCAACGGCACCGACGGCTACCGAGTCCGCAGCCGGCCCATCCTGAAGACTCCAGGAACCGGCAAGACAGTGCTTGACCTTGAAATTGAGAGAAGTGAGAGACGAGATCATCACCAAGGGTACTTTGAAGATGATGCGTATATGGGCTCCAGCCCCAACCGGGCATCTCCATTGCCGTCGCGCTATGGGGCCTCGCCGACCGCGTCGGACGACCGCGAGAACCCATTCCGACACGATGACGATGTTTCACAGATGAACCGTCTTGCACCTGATGCCAAAAACTTTGCAGAGATGTTTGTCTTCTCATACGGCGTCGTTGTATTCTGGAATTTTACGGAGCATCAAGAGAAGGATATCCTCGCGGACCTTACCTTCGCCGACGCCGACGCCACTGCCGAGGGACTCAGCCTACTAACCCGTCCCCTTGATCAGGACAACTACGAGACGGAAGAATTCCACTTCGAATACAGCCCAGAAGTCAAGCGCCCGCGCGTTTTCAACGACATGATTACCCTCTTGCCACGATCTGATCACATGATCAAGCTCACCATTAGCCACGCCATCGCTCAGAGTACTCGCCTTTGCTTCTTCGAGGAGCGCATGAGTGAGACTATGCTCGATGCGCAGGATGTACCCAAGACTCTCGCCTTGACCGGCGAACTCAACATGACTCGCCAAGAGATTGTGCGTATGCTGGGTCGCCTGTTCAAGAGCCGCGTGGACATCAACCTCTGTAAGACCTGATTCTCTTAACACACCCAAAGGAACCTGACTGATTGAATTCACAGCCTCAAATATCCTTGACGTGCCGAATTTTTTCTGGGAATCTGAACCGACACTGCATCCTCTCTACGCTGCCATCCGCGAGTATCTCGAAATTGATCCTCGCATCAAGGTTCTCAACGAGCGCTGCCGAGTCTTCCTCGACCTCGCCGAGATTCTCTCCGACTCTGTCGCCTCCTCTAAGATGAGCGCCATCACCTGGATCATCATCGTGCTTATCGTGGTCAGTATCATGGTCACAGTCACCGAGGTCGCCATCCGGTTCGGCATGATGTCCAAGGCGAAGACGACGCCCAGCGCAATCTTTGCTCACCCACCGCCCATCATCGGAGCCGAAGCTAGCGCGAGCCAGCCCGTGCCCTTACCCGCGAGCGATCTCGAGTTGCTCGCACGGACGCTGGGTCTCGAGGCGAACGCTACGCTTGATGAGGTCCGTGACGGGATTTGGGCGCTGAGGAGGGACAGTGACCGTGACGCACCCTTCGTGCAGGCTTCGTACGACGAAATCTGAACACCGGCAAGCCGAGGTGTTTCTTTTTAATCCTTTCCTTTGTATACGTTTTCTCGCATAGCACGGCGCATTGAGGATTTCCTACCTGGGATGGTTGTTTGCTTGCTTAGTCGTATTACCTGTAACATGCTTGTGCATGCGTGTATCCAGTTCCGTGTACTAGACCACCGGCAGTTGTTTCGTTAGGCTCAGCACCTGAATTGCCCAATCAATGTAATAAAAATGACAAATAACATGTATTCATAAACAACAATTTGGTCTGGGGTTGATCGGCGTTGTACGCGTAAAACTCCCGCCAAAACCCACAGAAACAAGCACTACGCATGCTTTATGGATTCGCACGCCACTTCTTTCACGGCTACGACGTAATGCATCATCTATGTTCATTGAAAAAAAAATTTGAATATGTAGGTAGGATTTACTATAAACGCAGGACCTATGTCCGCTTCCTCTTGAGCCATAGTTCCATCATCATGACTAGAGCACCCCCTTGGTTTCCCCCTTATCTCACTTGATTGCGTGAGGGTATCGGTTTATAATGGCAATAACACTGGTGAATGTGAATCCGCCCTTGCTAGAGATCCGTGACCCACTGTCTGAACGAGATACTCCTAGCATGCTGCTGAAAAGGGGAATTCATCTCGTCTCGGCTGTTCTTCTCCATCTCATCTATGGTTTGTCATGGTATTATTAAAAACAAAAAAGGAAATGTACTTTTCGCCAAATCAAGTCCTATGATCGGGGGTTCTGCTCTACAGGCTTGTAGGCGGCGGCCTCCTGGGCCTTTCTGTTCTTGTTGTCCAGTTCCGCCTTGCTGTAAATGGCGGCACCGAGCATTGTAACACCCATACCGGCGCCATTAAGCAGGTCGATGGTCACATCGAAGAGGACAATGCCCAGCGCAACGGTCAGGCACTGCTTCAGGTTACCGCACACAGTCATTGTGAGGGCACCGGCAAGCTTGTTGGTATTAAATGATGCAATGTTGAGGAGCAGAGCTAGGAAACCGTTGCCGAAAAGGGAGGCGAAAGCGGGAGGGAGTGAAATCTCGCCAGAGCTCATGAGCTTGTGGAAACCGCTCAGCTCACCGGTGGCGACAGCACAGGCCATGGCCTGGAGGGCGGCGAGAGGAGACATGCGCATGAGGAATTCGACGGGAGGGAGTGCGAGGGATCCGGTCATGAATCGGTTGGTGACGACCGTCTACAAATTGCGTTAGAGGCTGGGCTAGACGTAAGAGGGGATGAAGATAGGTTTACCTTGAGGGCAGCCAGAACGACACCGAGAATGGTGAGGAGGAAACCAGCATCGGTAAAGCTCATCTCACCGAGAGTAGTCATGGCTGCACCGATGATGAGGGGGACGAGAGAGAGGTAAGTCATGGTGCTGTAGGTGCGGCCGTACCAGAGGCGGTAGATAAGGATGGTGAAGATCGGGCACAGCATGCGCATGGTCTGGTAGAAGGGGACGGACACCATGGCGAGTGACAGGTTGGAAACGGCAATGTTGGCGGTAAAGAGGGCGCTGAAGGCGACGAGGGCAAGGTTCTCGCGGCGACCCAGTCGCGACAGCTTGAAGTAGCCCATTTGCATCATGGCCCATGTGCCCGTGCTAGCGAAAGCGGCGTGGAGGAAGGTCAATAGCCATGGGAAGTGGAACTGAGGCGCAGGCACGACGACGTCAGCATGAGTTTCAGACTCGGCAATAACGGCATCAAGGGTACCACAAAAAACCGATAACACGTTTGCTCAGATGCAGCAAGCTCGATAGTTCGGGTAGGAGATGGCGGGGAAAACGCAGGAAATTGTACTTACAGTGCTCAGCACGAGCTTGTTGTAAAGCGTGAGGAGGAGGGAGAAGAAGAAGTATGTGCCCAGCCAAGCAAACTTGACTGTGCTAGGAATGGAGTATTCGTGGTCGAGGTTTTGGCCCTTGGGGGGCTCAGTGCGGCCGGCGTTGTTTTCGACGTCGGGCTCGTTCTTGATGTCGGTATCCCTCTCGTCCGCGGCGAGCAAGGGGACAGGCTCCTCCGAATTGCGACGAGACATGATGAAGTTGTTGTTGTGTGGTGGTTGGTGGTAAACGCGAGATGGAGGACAGACAGATGCGCGGGACGGGATCGCTTCGCCGTTCAAGGTCGGACCATAAGCATACTCCTACTATCGCTAAATCGAGTAGCCCAAACAAAAGTTGCAGTGCCTTCGTAAACTCGGCCTGGGGGACGAGGGACAGCGAGGACCTCGAGCGGGTGGCAGGTGTAAGAAAAAAAAAGTCAACGAGTGGCGCGAAAGTCAATGAAAGTTCCAAGCCGGAAGCAGTGGGTAGGAAGATGAGGATGATGGGCAAGTGGCGAGTGGGCGCGCTAAAGTATCAAAACGGGCCAGGCTAGGGAGCGTTGGAAAAGCGAGTGATTGAGCCAGGAACGAGAATGCGCAAAGAATAGGCAATCTCTAAAATATACGATGCTTGGACCGGGTGCAGGCGGGAAACACGAGGCAGCAAAATCGATCTGGTTGCAATCGGTGTCGTCAAGTGAGCAAGAATAGGTACACAAGATCAAGCAAGACGGGACGAGGAAAAGAGCGGGAGGGCGAGGGTAGAAGAATAAGACAAGGAGGGGAGAGTCACAGGGGCGACCAGGGATCGTGGCCGAGCAATCCGCGGAAACGACAGGCGGCTGACGGGATTACAGTGTCAGCAGCGTTGAGGACTTTGGGGAGAGGGACCTGGGCGAGACCTGGGTGGCATTGAAACCCGCTGCTCGATACCTGCTCCCTGGGGGAGGAATGGGGGACTTGACGGGTCACGTCTGTGAAGCACACCGTTTCACCAAGTACCACACGCAACATGACGGAATTAGCGCCCCCCCGGACGTCGGGCTTCGTATCTTGGCGGTCTTGGCGGACATACGCACATACGTAACTCACCTGCTCGCCTCTCCCCCTTAGCGTCCCACTGGAAGACAGCCAGGTGTCCCGCCGTGGCGGACAGAATGAACGAACGAGCTTCTGAGCTCTGCGAACCAACTGCCACACACTCTCTGCCCGTTGGCCAGCATGGAAACAAAAAAAGAATACGACGCACGGCAGTGCATACGATCACAAAAAGCGCAGCCACTCACCAGCGCCCAACAGTGCCGTCTCCCCAGCTTAAAAAGCATGGTGCCCAGCAAGCCAGCCTCTGCCCAGACCTTGGCCAGCACCTGGCCAGCACCTGGCCAAGCCTTGGCAAAGGCCTGGGCAAAGGCCTGGGCAGGCTGGGCGTCCTGCCCATTGTGGACACAGCGGTGGACACCTGCTGTGGGTGCCCTTTCCCTTTTCCACTAAAACTGAGGCATGCCGAAAGCCCTAAAGGGACGGCTTGCGCGTACAAGTTAATTTGGCAAGTTATTAACTGGGGGGCTAACCCCCATGTATCCAGGCCCAATCCTGGAGTGACGTCCTAGTCAGCGCATTGGCGACCAGTGGCTCCTTCGCACCGCGCAGAATGGAACTTGCGACCAAGTGGCGGGAGCCGGGGGCAGCCCTTGGGGCATATTATCACGTCCGCCGTGGAAGCCACTGAGCCTGGCAGCCTTGGCAGGCGTGGCAGAATACGGCGTACGGATCTCAAGGTGAAGGAGGGTAACATTCGAGCAATAAAAAGGGGGTTGAGGATCGTGCATCATAACTCGTTTCCTGTGTCCCACTGAAATCCGAAAAGAGTCGCTGACCGGCCCTAGCACCAATCAGGAGATGCAAATGCCCATCCCATCCCGCGACCTCAACACCCTCAGTGGGCGATGCCTGGTCGCGAGGCCTGGTCACTTGGGCCATTTCTGGAGAATGGGATACCCCAGCGAGGCATCTGTGCCCCATTCAATTGATTGAATACCGCCATCGAATGGCCGTAAGCACCAAGTCCAGCTCGGCAGGAGGTTTTCTACTCGTCATAGTCTAATGCACTGCAACATTTTAATCTTTGCTTTCCGTGTTTATCTTTCTACCCTACCGAAGCAGGGGAAGGGGAGGGGGTAGGAAGGAGGGCTGAGATGCCGTATTCCGAGTCACATCTCTCTCTCTGTCCCTGATGATCTATACTGCGGGCAGGATATACGTCTCCAATGCATGGACATCTTCAAAACGTGGGTTTTACTTGTGTGGACACTCATTTTCAGGCGCTTACCACGCTGTTCCCGGCAGCAAGGCTCCTCCACCAGCGGAGCAGGACATACTCGTCCGCCCTGCAACCCGCAATCGGAGTTCGGACCCAAGCAAGGCGTCCGCTAAGAGGAGAAGAAAGACCCCAAAATCCCGACAACCAAGAAACTAGCCTTCGGCTGGGGCGGAATTAAGCATGAACCAGTGATCAATTCAACAAATGTGGTCCCCATCTCCCGTCTCCCTATCTCCATCTGACCCTGAGCTCTGGCCCCCCTGGCCGTCGGCTGGATTGATACGAATTCCGTGGGCGTTTCGAGTTCAACCTCATCGTCCCATGTTCTCCTCGTGGCAAATGTAAGACAGAGTTGCAAAGAATGAGCCAAGAGTCCAACCATCCTCCTCAACACCTGAATTATTTTCTCCTTGGCGCTTCCATCGTATCATCGTCCCATGTTCTCCTCGTGGCAAATGTAAGACAGAGTTGCAAAGAATGAGCCAGGAGTCCAGCCATCCTCCTCAACTCCTGAATCATTTTCTCCTTGGTGCTTTCATCGTATCATCGTCCCATGTCTGGGCGAGAGTTTTCGTAGCTCGAGTCTAGATCGATCATCTTGCTTCTTTTGCTGCAGGATACTGCTTTGGGTTGCGAGTACGCGTATCCCGCTCTGGACCAGCAACTTACGCGCATCAGCAGCGTCTCGGCAGGGGTTCCCGCTCACACCGGCTCCTCCATCACCCGCCTCCGGAATCCGCCCAGGGGCAGAATGATGACAGCACAAGGAAGCATAGCAAATCTTGCAAAACGTTAGCGAATCCGCATGCGATTGGGTAAATCCTATAAGATCAACAATCCCATCTGACCGTTTCATCGGAAGCTCTGTTGGATCTTTGGTTGACAATCCCCACTGGTCATCAGCGCCTCCATCATCTTGTCTTGTACTTTAATTACCTCATCGGCTAGTTAGCGGCGCGCCACGCTCACTGGCCACCTGCGGCTGACAGAATATGGCCGCACACAAGTCGGCCGAAAGTCAAGTTTGCTGACGGTCCATGCTGCCGAGCAGCTTGGGCCCATCAGTAGACCCAAAAGTCTGGGTTGCCATGAGACTGATGTTTCTGTCGCGCATGCATGGTGCGTGTGTCAAAACTAGCAGCTCAGGAACAATGGCGGAGCATCCTATGTTTGAGGGGCGATTCGACTTTGCCGCAAAGGGTAATAGAGTCGCGTGTTCGATTAGATGATGGATGCCTCAGCCTGTTATGGCCGCGCAAGAAATATTTCTGGAATGCTGCCATGAAAAATTCCGCATTTTGCCTACAAAGGTACGGCTGCGGCCGCGGCGCCTGCGACGGACTGGGACTAAATTTTTCCTCTGGTCCGTCGGATATTTAGTCTGTCAGCTGTCTGCGCTAGCTGGCCTATTATCATCCGGTCTGTTTGCTCGTTTCACCTGCGCTTTGGCGAGGCTTGGCATACCTTCCATTCTGAATGGCACCAAGTTCGGAGTTCGGAACAATTCAGCCTAAAAAAGTCGTTTCACACAGTACCAGGTATCGGCCAAAATAATCAAAGAGATGATAACCTCTTTTTTGTGTGCTGGTACATTGATCCCTAGACTAGCTGATACATGACTGTCACTGCCCAACGCGTGCATTAAGGCAGATGAAACCTTTCTTGTATATATGATATTAGACCGATGGATCCAGTTCGAGGGAATCGTACGTCATTGTAAAGGGTAGAGTAGTCAAATTGCCTGAGGCATCCATCGCGCCTGTGATAGCCAGGGATGAGGGACCCGGTTCGAGTGTAGCTTTCGGGCCTATTTTTCCGGTTGCACGTGCAATCTCATGTGCAATCTAACTGAAAGCCGAGGACCGGGGATGCTGAAGAGATCACGTGATACATTGTTGCAACTTTCACGTGATGCAACCCGTGACATATATTGCTCCCAAAACCAACCGCCACTGTTCGATACCTAGGCAGGATCGAAAGTGGGAGATGGCCGGTCCTAATTAAAGATTAAAAAAAAACCCCCAGACATATGCAGGCAATTAATCACCGACCAGCTTCAAGTGAGCGGTATATGCATCGATGTTCGGCCCGGAGGCCGCTTCGTTCGGTCCTGCCACCCATGCTCGACATCACCTACCAAACAGACTGGCCAGTCCCTTGACAGCGGGAATGCAAGGCATGCTCAAGGAGGGTGGAGGAAAGGGATGGGTGGACGGGAAGGATAGGCAAGTAATGGCCAATCTGGAGGGGCCCGGGCCCGTCTGCCTGGATCTTCTGGAAACTCATGTCTCCCACCCACACACACAGATGCTGGCACTGCCCAGCGGCGGCGGCCGGCGGGCTCGTGGCCGGACGGGGACGGGACGGACGGGGAAGAGGTTCGGTGGACGGGGGGATCGGGATCTCTCCACATCAGCCCTACCCCCATTGCCAAATCTCAAACTCAAGCGGCGCCGCTACGTAATTACTACTACCGGGAGGGAACCTTTTAGCCCCCGCGGTTAGTCCCTGCGATCCCGCCGTTCGGCCCGCTAAGCTCTCTTAACCTCTCCACGCGAGACGACAAACCTTCTTGATGGGTTTCTGATAGCGAGGGGTTGAGAGAAGCAATATCGTCAATGGGCGTCACTTGGTCGGCCAGTCCCGGATGCAAAGAAGCCAGCCGAACAAGGGGGGTAACGCCTGCCCCCCTGCAAGACGAGCTCGGTCACACACTACGGGAGTTGCGACCCCCGACGAAATCACCCATGTGCCGAGGGCTTTGTCCTTGACGACAAGCCCGAAAACGACGAGGACAAAGCAACATCGGAACTTCGTGATCAACAGCCGGCAACACACAAGCAACTTTTGTCAGCGAATGAGTCACATTTCGACTATTGCTTGCAGTCTCCCATGCAGTATTCCTTGCGCAACATCCTTCCAGTGCCTTCCCCAAGCTGCCACGGGTGCCGCCCCCAAGGTTCCCCGGGCTTGTGGGATGATGGAATGCGGCCAAGGGCACAATAGCCTGCCAGAACAATGCGCATGGCCACGGCTACGGGCCGGCATGGCATGGCATGGCAGAGCATGGCATGGACCCGAGCCGACGGGCGTGGAAACGCGCCGACCCTCCCCTCCCTCCTCCTCTTTCCATCCTTCCCACCTTTATTTGGTTGGTTTTTTTTTTTCCTCTTGATCTAAACCCCAACTTTCCAAAAGCTGTGCGGACCATATTGAGCAAAGGCGAACCCCCCTGTATGATCACAGTCAGACATACACTTGACTTCGCCCGCCGCAAGGCGAATAAAAAGAGAGATAGGTGTCAACATTTGCACATTTGGACCTTGGCCGTTGTCGAGTTTGGGGGCTAAAGCCACTTGTTGCCTATTTCCAACCCTCCTTCACGACGCTGTCGAGGGTGTTTTGTAATATTCCCTTCTGCCTCGCGGACTGCACAGCCCCAGGCGCAGCCAATGGAAGCTGATGCTGGACCCCTTTCCGGTCCGAAGGGGGGAGGAGAAGGAGGAGGCAGAGAGGAGGCGTAGTCGGAAGAGGCGTGGGATTGGGCAGCTCTCTGACCTTTGGGCATTGGTGTTGGCGTCGCAACGCCTTTTTTCGACTTTGCGCACGCCGCACCGCCGGGATTGTGTGCGTGCGACCCATTTTCCATTTGCGAGCTTCCTCCAATCGATGTACCCCATACCTCATCCGTCACTCACCGGGATCCATTCTGCAGCAACAAAATGGAAAATGCCCACTCCCTCGGGCCAGAGATGGGCCATCCGTGGCCTAGGCCATGGGCTAAGTCAAGGATCCCCCATCCTGGCGTTGCTGCCTCTGCGCCGTGCGCTATGCCGGGAGGCGGTATCAGTTACCAAGCGATGACTCCTTCGTCATCCTCGTCGTTGTCCGCCAGCGGGCTTCTTGACAAAAAAAAAAAAGCTCCCAAACCACAATGAAGCAAGGATGGGTACACGCACAAAGCACCAGCGCACACACACCACAACACACGCTTGCTGTCTCTGAATGGAAGCAAGTAAAATAGAAAGAAGCCCCTCCCTCGTGTTCCATGCGCAGGGTGTTTCGTCGTTAGATCGATTCCGAGGCACCAACGAGTCCGTCCGCCGTCAAAGTGTCGGTGTTGCCCGCCTATTTTCCTTCCCTTGCCTTTCCTCCATTCCGCCCCCTACCCCCCATTCCAGCCAGTTTTTTTTTTTTTTATCCCTCCCACACCCGAAAGTTGATAAAATATCAACCCGATCACTTTATTTTTTCTTCCTTGCAGCCCGACCTCATTTCCCGTCGCTCGCACACACCCACAGGAATTTTAACCTCCTTCTCCTTTTTTCTCGTGGGCTCGTCTCAGTTCGAAAGAGAGGGAAAACTCTTACCGATCCTCAAAGTCTGAGTCATTGCTGGTGCTTCGAGCCCTCTTCTTCCTTATATACCCGCTGCCCCCCATTTGCGCTTGTCGCCCTACCACTCCAAAATCGTTTTTGACTCGCCTAACTCCCGCTTCCCGCTCCCACCCCTCCTTGAGGCCTGCCCGAGCGCTCGTCGCAATTCGTCCGCGCCGCCTCACTCCTGCCAGACCGTCGTGTCGTTGGGCAGCGCTGCATCGCAGTCTAGGATAACACCGAATCACCAGTAAACACAACACCGTCGCTATTTTTTTTGCGGGCAAACGTTCGCAGCCGTCGCCATGCCGTTGCACCAGAGGTCCTCTGGCTCTTCCAGCTCGGTTAAGAGGACTACATCTGCCCACGACCATGGCCACGGTCACAGTCACTCTGGTTCGTCCTACGGGCGTCACGTCCCCATTTCAGTTGCTGATAGGACACATGAAGTTGTTAACGACTACGACTATGAATACGGCTACGACGCCAGCTCTAAACTCCTCGATGACCTAAACAAAGCAACTACTGATCTTAACAAGGCAAATGCCGAGAAGGAGAAACTCAAGGCCGCTCTGGAACAGGCCAAACAGAAGCTCAACGAGAGCGTCGTCTCCTACCGCGAGCTCAAGGCCCAGCTTGACGGCGTCCGCTCCGAGGCCGATGTCCTTAAGGATGATATGCGCACCTTGAAGGATGAGAACCGTAAGCTCAAGGAGGAAGCCCGCTCCGCCAAGGAAGCCAAGGAAGAGAACCGGACCCTCAAGGAAGGAAACCGCACCCTCAAGGATGAGAACGATACCACCAAGGAGGAGAACCGCACCCTCAAGGAGGACAACCATAACGCTAAGGAGGAGACCCGCCGTCTTCACAGCGAGAACCAGCGCCTTTCCGGAGAAACACAGCGCCTTGAGTTTGAGCGCCATGACTATGAGCAGCGATTCATCGGCCTCAGTGCCAAGCATGAGAACCTCACCATGCGCTTCAACGCCCTCAATGGCCAAGCTCCCCTCTCTGCCATGACTAGCCCCATTGCCAGCCCCTTGACTACCACTATGCCGGAGCGTCCTGCCAAGTCCACTTCGCGCCCATCTAGCAAGGCTTCCAGCAAGGCATCTAGCAAGTCCTCGGCCAAGTCCACTATCTCCTCGTCCAGCAAGAAGGAGTCCCGCGAGCCTCGTGAGGACCGCCACCGTGATCGTGACCGTGAACGTGAACGTGAGGGTGATGAACGCCGTGAGGAACGTCGCGCCGAGCGACACCGTGAACGTGAGCGCGAGGATCGTGGCCGCGTCCGCGACAAGGAGAAGTCTGAGGGCAAGGCTGACAAGGAGCGTCTCTCGGACAAGGAGCGCCTGTCCAAGAGGTTTGACGAGCGCCCTTCCAATGGGACCCGTCAAACCAGCTTTATCGAGCCCTGGGGACCTGGAGGTTGGCATCTCTCAAACCCCCAAGTCGGTGACTTTGATACTCACACCCTTGTAACTACAGGTCGCATGCAGGCGCCCTCTTCCGCCTCATCCTACTCCAGCGTGCCACGGACCGCTGGCAGCGTCGCAACTTCTGCCCACTTTAGCAGCGACAGCAGCGCCTTTGATGACGAGCAGTACGAGGATGGAACCTACCACCCGTACCCCATCGCCAACTAACCTTTTTAAACACAAAAACGAAAGAGAACCGTGCTCGTCTCAACGACCAGCAGATTCGCGATGCGAATAACGACGGAACGTTGTGAGCGTTGGGGCAGTCTCTTTGATAGAGCCTGCCGCACGTTCATGCAATGCATCTCATTTAACATGATACCCAAGATTTAATCTCATCGATACCCCTCCATGGGCAATCCATGGCAAATATCGGGTTGGGTTCCATCGCGGGACCCACCGAGTTTTTTTTTCCCAATCGTCGCCGACGATCAGAAAGCGACTTTGACTTTTTTCGGTTGCAACCGGCCGGTGGGGCCACCGGTAAACTAGACTCCGGTCCACTCCCAAAACGTCATTTCCCCGCCAATTGATAACCCGGTGTCGGTCAGATAGCCTCGTTGTCTCGACGGTGGCATTCCAGCGCTGCAACTGTGGTTACTCTTACTCATGTATCTTGTGGCCGACCCCGCACAACACGGGGCTCGCCTCTGTTTTTTTATTTCCTTCTGTTTCTCTTCCTCCCATCTCCTGCTTGTCTGTCAGCACTCTCGAACCATGAAGCTCTTCCCGTCCATCAATGACGAGCTCGCCCAATGGGTGCAGCGACAGCCAATTTTCTTCACTGGGTCAGCACCCACGCTAGGTTCTCACATCAACGTCTCGCCTAAGGGCCTAGCAGAATCCCACTTTGCAGTCCTAGGACCAAATCAATGTGCTTACATCGACCGTACCGGCTCTGGCTGCGAAACGATTGCGCACTCATATGACAACGGGCGGCTCTGCCTCATGTTTATGAGCTTTGGGGCTGCGCCTCGGATCGTCAGGTTCTTTTGCCGATCTCGGATTGTCGAATGGGACGAGCCAGCTTTCCAAGACCTGGTCCGTCAAATCGCTAAGGGCAAGCGATCGGCATTTGATGGTGCTCGAGCGGTGATAGTCGCGGATGTCTTCCAAGTTCAAACTAGTTGCGGCTATGGCGTGCCTCGAGTCAAGAAGGGCATCTATTCCCACGATGAAGAACCAGAGAAGCAGATTGACGCCCTTCTCCAACAAGGTATGAATGGCATAGTGGATGAATTAGCAGTGTTTGAGGAGCGGCCGACGCTGGACGCGTGGGCCAAGAAGCAGGTTGAGAACAACACGGCGAATGAGTATCAGAACGCAAACAATGTGTCAAGCTTGGATGGTCTCCCGGGACTCAAGGTGGCACGGCGTGATATCGGGGAAACGTTGTGGGTGGGGGACGCAAAGGCGCGAGCGAGGAGGGTTCTGGCCCAACGTGAGGCCATTGTGGTTGGATTCGGCTTTGGTGTGTTGGTGGTGTACGTTGTCATGATTGGATTCGGTGTGTTGGTATAGGGCATGGCATTTGGTCGGCATGGCATGGCATGACATGACATGGTATGATATGACAAAAGAAACAAAAGGCATGTACGGGCATGTATGGGCATGTATGGATGGATATGGGACTTGATGGATTTCAGCTGGCGCACGGGTGTTGGGCATATAAAAAAAAGGGTGGGACGCGCCCATAGGGATGGATTGGATTTACACGTGTTTTCTGAAGAAATACCTGATAGACTTGTGTTTTTTGTTGTTGTTATTCGGGATCAAGGACCCGAAGTGGGAATCGATTCCCACCAGCTTAGGACAGGATAGCCAGCCGCATCTTTGTTGTCTGGATTTTTTTTTTCAATCTTTATTTCTTGTTGTTCCTTTCTTAGTCTAATTATCGAATTGGAAATGTTTGGTCATTCACACCCACGCCTCCTGACGCAGGTCCTCCCGTGCGCCTCTATTCAAGATTGAAACACGTAGCTCTTTTTTTTTTTTGCCATCAGTGGCTGAGAGTGAGTGTCCTCATCTCCTTCCCGTGAAGGACCATGTGAAATAGTTGTGGCTGCTACTAAGTTGGAAATAGTCTGGCCGTGGCAAATCTTTACATCTATTCGGTGCTAGTGACGCTGTGGAACACAAATTAGAGCACACTCTGGTATCGAGGAGAAGCTCTATCACGATTATCGAGTTGTCTGAACCCCCATTGATACTGGCTAGGTGACCAAGGAAGATGAGCTATGTAGTCGCTACGTTGATAGAGGCTCGTTGGAATGGAGGGCTAGACGGACACCTCAAAGACAGATCTGGGTTCATCATAGATTACATTTCACCTTCGTCAATTTGTCTTCACGCTGAAGGGACTGCTGTTGCTCACAGCGAGGTTGTCAGAGGATCCCAACGACAATTGTTCGCTGGCATCTAGCAATATTGCATAGCACTGAAACTGCTCTGGAACACCATAGCGAGAGACACTTCGATCAGATTTGGGGGGGGTGGGGGGGGAATGGCGACTTGGTCGGGGGTGTCCGTCAATGGAGCCGTCGAGACGCGATCGGATTGTAAATGCCCGGCTTACTTTGTTGGGTTCCACCCCCACGTCTTCATTGGATCTTCAAACAGACAGCGTCAACTACTCATGCCGGCCCCCAGGTCGAGACTTATCTGCTCAATTTTTTTTTTCTGTTCTTGTCTTGCACGGAATTAATAAAGCATCGGCTAATGAACACTCACGAACCCACGGCATCATTGTTGGGAGTAAAAGCATGTCTTATCCGGGAGTGGTGGGTGTAGGCAGGATGCTTCTCGCTGAATGTGTCACCAGGCTCATCCTATCAGCACCTTTTTAGTCGACGACATATCTAATGACAACTCGGACAGGCATGGTTTACGCGTCGTGGTTTTGCGCATGGGCTACCTGCAGGCATTTTCCCTAGTTTCACAACAATAATTTCCTCGTCAGATTCACAAACTTCTCAGTCTGCCTTCTGAAGTTCATTTCACACGGGAAACGCCTCCCGTTTCCAGCTCAGGCAAAAAGCAAGCCCCCTCTCCTCGTTGGCGCGGAGTTGTGGAGATTGCCCAAAGTGATGCTCAGATTCAGGCTTAGATTCAGAGAGAGGTTGATTCTTGAACATCATGCCGACTCTGACCCGTCCCTCCTCATGCCCGGAGTTGGTTACGTTGATCAATTCAGCCGGCAGAGATGGTGTTGCAGTGTTACCTTTTCTTGCTGCATTTATAAATGCTGGGCCCTTGGGCCCTAGGGCCTTCCCACCGCCATCTTAGGGCTGCATGCAACCTCCTCGTGTGCAGAAGAAAACAGAGAATGCAGGGGACCCTCTCGTCACAAGACTCTGTGGCTATCGTCAAGGCTCAAATTTGCCTCGCCCGCCAATGGCGCTTCGCCATGGCTCGAGGCTACTGTCGCACCCGCAGTCGAGCTGAACAAACCCAGACCAGGGGTCACACTCAACGTGCCCGGGTACTCATCCCATCTTGCCTTAGTGCGGCCTCTGTATGTGACGGCCATGGACTGTTGCGCATGCGGCCGCACCTTAATTTTAGGTCTTCGAAAAGGTTAAGTTAATTCACGCTTGATGAGGCCTTTCGCGCCGCGGGGCTGCAGGGCACTTTTAAACGAAAATCGAAACATGTGGCGGGTTTGCTGTTGCGGTGTGGTTGCGAGGGGAGGGCTGAGAAGGGGGGGGGGATTCATGTATCTACATATGAGCCTTGGGATGCCATCTTGGAGACGCAGCGTTCTTGTGTGTTGCGACTGAGACCGAGTATTCAGTTTGAAAACGAGCCGAAACCGCCATGGAACGATAAAGACCTCAGTTCGATACACCACAAAGAAACTAAACAACAGTCTTGTCCGGTTCAATCCAAGCGTCAAGTCAAGGCCTACACCACCCCATATCTGCTTTTACGCTTTCGACTCGCACTGCAGCTCGCCTTAGCTATTGCTCATATCCGCGCGAAGTCTAAGGCAAGCTGGCAAAGCCACAAAGCAGGTACCAGGAACCACCATCGAGGTCCCACGAACAAGTCACAACCATGGGTATCACGCGGGCATCATGTTCGGAGATGTGGGGGTTTGAAGAGAATTCCAGGAAGTGGAGGGCATGGCTCATCTTTGCCGTCTTTCGTATGTTACCTTTTTTTTCTTCCCTTATAGCCTCTCTTCCTTGCCGTGCATTGTATACTCGCCATCTTCCTGTCTGCAAAAGCTAACGCCATGCGGGTTATCAGTCGGCTTGATTGTCAACTTCATTGCAGTGCTAGGCTGCCTCTCCAACGACACAGTCTCCATCCACTTGTACAGAGTCAGTTCGAGCGACCTTCTCTCCGCCATCGAAACAATAACGAACAGTTCTACTGAATCGTTGGAAAACCCTGCCTTGCCAGATATCTGGTACTGGGGCCTCTCTGGTCAGTGACCTCGTTCGCTTCCAAGCTTCCTCCCTTCGCCCAAAAGTTGGGAGCTGCGCTGCTCATCATCTAACAACAATACAGGAGTATGCGATTCCAACCGACACTGCGAAAGGGCTTTCCCACCAACTTATTCCCTTGGTGGCGTGGTCGAGAACTCGCTCAAAGCTGAGATTGGCAACGACAGCAAAGCGTACGCCTCAGCCATTGCGCCCTGGGCCTCCATCATCAAATCCGAGGCCATCGATGGGTCCGATGGTCAAAAGAACAGTCGGCTGTACACGGAGCGACAGAGGTTCGTCTCCTTCAACAAGGCCTCAGCGGCTTTGGCCATCCTTGCGCTACTCACGTCGATGACGATCCTCGTCCTCGCGGTGGCCACTGCGTCGTCGCAACGGATCCCGCTATATGTGCTCTACCTCGGGACTTTCTTCGACGGACTGCTTCTCCTGGGCTCTCTGATGCTGGCCATATATGCCATGAACTACGGGCCACGAGGGCTGATCCAGAACGCCACGTTGAGATATACCAGCTCTCCTGAGCTCACTGACCCAGGAAAGTTTCTGGGCCCGGGTATGTACACTTTGGGTGCGGGCGTATTGGTCAAATTTCTAGCCATCGCTGGAGTCTTCATCGGATTCATCGTCTTCGGCATCATCTCGCTCGTCGCTGCGTGCTGTGCAGTCATGTGCGCCTGCGCCTGTCTAAGCGCGCTTGGTTCCAATGGGGACACCACCACCTCGTATCGATGTTCTAACTGCGGTTATACCTCGAGCTATAGCATGAGCAACTCATGTTGTCCATCGTGTGGCATCTTTCTCACAGGTGGTAGTACTCTTATTTAATCACGAGGGAATTCATGGCCATAGGGTTTGATATAGAAGCTGCACGGGCTTAATGGCGAGAAGAGGTTAAGCAGCGTTCTGAAGTAACGGGCCAGGGTTTATTCATTCGTTGATCAATATTTCTCTTGCTAGTTTGTACGTAGCTCTCTCTCTCTCATTCACACTCTCACTCACACTCTCACTTTCTTACTCTCCTCCCCTTCTCCCCCATTTCTCCCAGTCTGAAGCGTATGGTTTGATATTAGTAACCAGTTGCAAAGTCAGAGTGGCCTCCTATCAACCCACGCTTGCGCTATGTAATCCCGTAGCTGTCACGCGCGGTGGACATGCTTCCGTTGCGTTTGCAGCAGGCAACTGGCCACCGTCGAATTCTAGCTACGCAGTGTCTGACAGGCTTCAGAGCCGTCCGGTACTGCGCGCGCTGCTCCATTTTGGCCGAAGCCATCATGAGACCGCACTCGGCTCGGGGCGGGTCAATGATCAGCAGCGACATCTTGTAGATATCGTCTTTTCACGCTGCGCTGATGCTCTGAGATGTCCAAAGAAAGAAAATCCCAAATTTACACCCACCCCTCATCCCCCGTTGCTCGCAGCCGGTGCAGAGGTCTGGTTGTTGCTGTTGCTGTTGCTCGCATTGTTGGACGCATTGCCTTTGCCGCCGCCGCCTCGTCCTCGTCTGCCCCGTCCGGATGATTTCTCCGGCGCGGTCGATCCGGACGCTCCCGATGTTCCCGAGGCGGGGGTCGCATTTGCCGGCTTCTTGTCCTTGCGCTCTAGAACCTGTACAGTGCCCTGTGCCACAGTAATGGGGCTAGCCGAGACTGCCTTCACCAGGCCCTCGTGCTCAGCAAAATCGACATATGCAAAGCCCTTGCGCTTATCGATCTCTACAAATGTGATGGTACCAAAAATCTCGAGAGATTGCTTGAGAAGAGCCTCGGTGACACCTTGGGAGGGGTTGGCATGCTTGACAAATCCACGCGTTGCGTCGGGGGTAACCGTAACAGCCTTCTTTTGTGACGATCCAGACTTATTTGAGCCACCCTTGGAACCTCCCGACGCCGCTGGAGCCCCTTTGGAGTTGGACGTCTCCTTTGCAGCTTGCTGCGCAGCAGTCGGGGTCGATGGTCGAGACGTCTCAGTAGTGTCAGGCTTCTTTTTGAGAAGAACAACTGGTGGGTTGGTAGTGCTGGTAGATTGAGCATTACTGCTCTCCGTGTTCTTATTCTTCTCTGAGTTCTTGCCTCCTCGGGTTCTTCGACCTGACGTCTGTGCCTTTTGGGCCGAATTGCTCACAGATCGGTTCTTCTGGTTTTGGGTTGGAGCATCGTTGGCCTTGGCGGGAGAGGCTGGCCTGTCCCGATCAGTCGAAGTCGGAACAGAAATCTCCTTGCTTGACGCAGCTTTGGCGTCTGCCTCTGCCTTGGCAGCATCCTGTCGGGCCTTTCTATGGGCACTACCTGGGCTGAGGCCGAGGTCACGCTGGAGAATTCTGGCTGCTGCTGCAATACCGGCTCGTCGACTCTTGGGTGCTTCCTGAGGAGTCGATTCTTTGCTCTGGCTAATGACGTTCTTGGCAGCGGCCACAGCTTGTTCAGTTGCAGCCTTCTTGGTGAGAATCTTGACTGTCTCCTTGGACACCTTGTCTGCCTTTTCGGATTTCGACTCTTTGCCCTTCTTCTTCGTCGAGTCTTCATCCTTGGAAGATCCCTTACCCTTTCCTCCCCTCGATTCCCCCTTGGAGTTCTTTGAAGATGAACCCTCCTTGGCCTTGTTCGCTTTCTTTTCCTTGAGATACTCGATCAGTGGAGTCGTGGTAACCTTAGTTTCTGCCTTGGCGATATCCTCGAGGTCATCTGCGTCAATATTCTCCTTTGGTGGGGCTGGGTTTGCGAGGTCCTCCAGAAATGCCATGAACTCGGGGTCTTGGTCAATTGTCCCCTGTCGTGCATCTGTTCGCTTCTTGTTACTTGGAACCTTCTTGTGGATAGAAAATTCAACCGCAGGCGGCCCAATGAGGGATGGACTGGTGAAACTATTCTTTGCATCCTCCCAAGTGCCAAGTCGAACAGAGTCGCTAAGAGCCATGATGTCATCTTTCTTCATGACATGAAGATATGCGCGTCCAGGTCTTGAGGGCTTTGATGGGCTTGGTAAGCCACGTTAGTGAATTGCGGGCAAACGTCATGATTGTGTGCGACCTACTCAGTGGAGATCTTCCCCGGCGCAAAGGAGAACCAGTCAACTTTGCCCCTGCCCGCCTCCCATTCATTCCCCAGAATGGAAACGAATTCCGTCTGGGTCATTCCCGGAGGCAGGCGGCGGATAACAAGCTTCTCGCCTTCATTCTGAGACTTGGACTTGGCTGGTTTGGGGGCGTCGCCCTCTGTCGCATTCTGAGGCCGGATTAGTTAGCCGTTCATTTACTTCATGCAGGGGGTAAATATATTCCCACTTTAGAGTTGTCGGCAGACTTTGCACTTGAACCTCTTCCTCGCCCTGGTTTGTGGTGGGTGTTGTTCTCGTGAGCTCCCTTGCCCTTGTCCCAGTTAGATATCGAAGTGACATGTGTTTTGAGCCGCGCAGCAGCTCTCACCTTAGCGGATTCGTTGGCCTGGCCCGCTGGCGCAGGGAGAACCCCATTAGCCCGACGGGACAGGACTTGCGGTGCCTGTTTTGACATTGTGCATGCCGTAACAGTGCCCGACGGTGGCGTTGAATCCTGCAAAAAGGACTGAGATGCCCAGGGACCTTGTAAGGCTTGATGAGTCGCGGCCTTGCGCCTTGTGCCTTGTGCTTGAGAGATGCCCCGCCAAGCAGCGGTGGGGCGGGTTGGAAGAATATGCGATTAGCCAGATGGGGGAGATCTCACGTGCAGAGCGGCCTGACAGAAGATGGGGTTTCTAGCCATGATTCAAGGACTCAAACGACGCCGGGGAAACGATTCAAAACTTGTGATTGAACTCGAAGCAAGCCCCTTCTTGACCGTCAAGGCCAGCAACAGCATCAATCAAGGCCGCCTCACCGCAGAGCGACTCGGGGCGCCGAAGAATTCCCGGTGTCTCACGATCACACCCCTCCATTATCTGGAGACCCACCCCCCAGTCCTCCGCGCGTGCTGCCCCAAAGGCCGAAGGGCCAAGGTACCACAGCATCGCCTTGCATCGCTGGGCTGATATATACCGTATAAACCCCCGCCGCCGCATCCTACAACCTCACCGCGACGGGGTATGCCATAGATATGGCTTCGAACGTACCTCGACCGGGCCCCGCCAACCTGGGGCCCAATGCAGGGATCGATGAATGGCTTGAGGAGGCCAAGCAGTGCCACTATCTGCCCGAGAGGGCCATGAAGGAGCTGTGCGAGAAGGTCAAGGAGATATTGATGGAAGGTGAGTCTTGCTGACCGAAGCCCGGCCAACCGCTCCCGCTTACCCGCCTTCTCAGAGTCCAACATTCAGCCGGTCTGCACCCCCGTCACTGTGTGCGGTGATATCCACGGACAGTTCTACGATCTGCTCGAGCTCTTCCGAGTGTCTGGCGGCATGCCGGGCGAGTCAAACGCCCAGGCCCCGAAGACTGCGACCAACGTAATTACCTCAGACGACATCGAACCGCCTACCGAAATCACAAACCCAAAGCTGAGGAAGAAGATAAAGTCCTCGGGCGATGGCCCAAGCAGCAGTGGAGCTGAGGGCGCAGATGAGGCCGAAGCTGAGGAGGTGGAGGAGGACCCTGATGCGACCGTAGCGGAACGGCTAGATTCCGGCGTCAGTGTAATGACGACCCAGAGCCAGAGCGCTGAAACTCGCTACATCTTCCTTGGCGACTTTGTCGACAGAGGATACTTCAGTTTGGAGACCTTCACATTACTTATGTGCCTCAAGGCCAAGTGCGCTCTCCTGGACACGCTCACCAAGTTTCACTGCTTACCAATCTTGCAGATACCCCGATCGGATAATTCTGGTCCGTGGAAATCACGAGTCGCGACAGATTACTCAAGTTTATGGTTTCTACGAGGAGTGTCAACAGAAGTACGGCAATGCCTCGGTTTGGAAAGCCTGCTGCCATGTTTTTGACTTCCTTGTCCTCGCTGCCATCATCGATGGCGAGATTCTCTGTGTTCACGGAGGTCTGAGTCCCGAGATTAGAACCATCGACCAGATCCGCGTAGTCGCCCGTGCTCAAGAGATTCCCCACGAGGGCGCCTTTTGTGATCTGGTATGGTCAGATCCAGAGGACGTTGAGACATGGGCCATCAGCCCTCGTGGTGCCGGTTGGCTATTTGGCGACAAGGTGGCGACGGAGTTTAATCATGTCAACGGTCTCAAGCTGATTGCGCGAGCGCATCAGCTCGTCAACGAAGGATATAAGGTATGTTGCTTTGTTCACGTTCATGCCAAGTTTGTACTGACCACAACCAGTATCACTTTCCGGAGAACTCTGTGGTGACTGTTTGGTCCGCTCCCAACTACTGCTACCGCTGTGGTAATGTTGCATCCATCATGGCTGTGGACAAGGACTTGAACCCCAAGTTCAGCATCTTCTCGGCTGTGCCCGATGACCAAAGACACGTGCCCGCCAACAGGAGGGGACCCGGTGACTACTTCTTGTGATGAGGGATGACATACACGTAACGGACGGAATGGATTGGTGTTGCATGTAGAATAGCATAGGGTCAAGATACCCGTGGACTTGAGGTGAACTCAAGTGGGAAATGGTTGTTTGGCTAGAATCATGGACAATTGACTTTGAGCACCAAATGGGGCGAATATTCGGTTTTCAAGGTTCTATAGGCGTTAAATGTCTCACCTTTATATTTTTTTTAAACCACCACCACGCAAGTTTTGAGTGAGAACGGCTCGACTTAGGCTTTGAGATGCATGGTCGTTTCCGCGGGACAGATCTGAACCGCCCACTCACGGCCAATTTTTTCACCCCTCACACACAACCATGCCCAAACCAAAAGCGCCAAGGACGAACCCGATCCAGGCTGCCATTCAAGCGTGGATAACGTCGATTCCATTCCCAGATGGGGCCGACCAGGAGAAATGGAATGATCAACTCTCAAACAGCGGGCCAAAACGCTTCACGATTTATGAGCCGATGGCGTTGCTTCCATCTGGCAGCTTCACCACGGAGGCCTGGACCACAGCCCTTCGAAGTGCTGGTCAGGATTCTTCAGCCCAGCTGTGGTCGTTGATATTGAAAGAAATCTCGTCTCAATCTAAAGACACATTGACGCACTTGGCAGTGAACGAAGGTATCCCTCTACACAAGGATGGAGTCGAAAATGAAAATGTCTTGAGGAGCCCGAGTGGGCTGCGCATGCTTTACGGAGACTTCGGTCCCAGTGACGTCGCAACCGATACGGTGGCCGAGGGCGATTTTGATAAAGCCCTCTGGGTATCTACGAAGCAGAACGGAATCTTTCAGACCTGGGCCCCCAGATGGACAATGTTTAGCCGCGGGAACATCAAGGAGAAGGCAAGATTGCTGGACATGGCAGATCGGACGCTGGGCAAGTCGGGGATAAGATCGGCTGAGAAGGCCTGGGCCGTCGATCTCTACGCTGGCATCGGATACTTTGTCTTCTCTTATGCGCGTCTTGGCCTGAGGGTTCTCTGCTGGGAAATCAACCCCTGGAGCGTGGAGGGCTTACGACGAGGTGCGAGGGCCAATAAGTGGACCGTTAAGGTTGTTCAGGGCCAGGAATTGCTACTACCTGTCGAGGAGATTATCGCTGGAGGAGAGCAGATTATCGTGTTCCTGGAGAGCAACGAGGAGGCTCTGCCAAAAATACAGTCCCTGCAGGCTCAGGAGACGGCGAAGGAGATACGGCACATCAACTGCGGCTTCCTGCCCACCAGCGAGCCAACCTGGCAGGACACATGGAAGATGTGCGCTCCGTCAACTGAGACTTGGTTGCATCTCCATGAGAACGTGGGCGTCAACGACACGGAGGTCAGGCGGCAAGAGATCCAGCGACGGTTCGAGGGCTGGGTAGAGGGTAACCAACAGCGAGCGGCCCAAATCGAGCATGTCGAATTGGTCAAGACATTCGCACCAGGCGTCTGGCATTGTGTCTTCGACGTTCATGTTACTACAAGTTCTAGCTGTCAATAGCAATATTACCCAATGCACAAATCATCCATCATGATATCATACGCGCCGCCCAACCCCGGTACAACCGCTGCGAGGAAACAAAAAAAATATGTGCATATCCAAGTCTAATGCGCTCGTCGGAACTTCTCGGGGATGTTGGCTTCGACAATGGGGATCTTGTTGAGGGCTTCAAGGCGATCCTCTTCGTCCTCCATCTGATCGTGCTTCTTAAAGTGCTCAATGTCCTCAGGGTGTGTCAGGTCCTCGAGTTTGGTGTTCTCGTCATGGTACTTTTCCCAGTGGTGGATCTCGTACTCGTACTCATCATCACCGTGGTGGCCGGGGCCAGTGTTCAGGTCTGGGAGCGTCTTCCCCTGTCCGATGAAGTTGACGAACTCGTCCTTGCTAACGGACCCGTCGCCATCCTCATCGAGCAGGTGCAGTAGGGTGTTGAGGACCTCGTCTCTCCGCTCTTGGGGCATGTCCTTGTTGGAATCGTCCATGAGGCCGTATGTGCGCTGGATCTCGGTGCTCTCCCAATAGCCGTTGCTGTTGTAGTCGTGCAGGGCAAAGAAGGCGCCTACGTCCCAGTGCTCCATGTGATGTTCCTCTGGTCAATTCATGTAAGAGATTCCTGCAGTAAGTTCGGATGTCTGGACTGTGGCAACGTACCGGCCATGTGCTTCGTCATCCAGTTGGCATCGTCGGGAACGATGGGCTTCTGCGAGCCGCCGCCATGAGCGACGGCGAGGCCAGCGAAGGCCAGGCTGAGGACGGTCGTGCGCATCTTGGCAGTGGTGCTCTCCGGCAAAGGGTCTCTCGGTAGGTGCAATTGAGGCCGCGGCGAAGAGACGGACTGAGGTGAAGGATCAGACGCGGACGAAGGAGACAAGCGAAAAGGCCTGCAGAGGAAGGTAGGGAGAGTGCGGGTGATCCGATATCAAAGTCAACTTGCTTGTAGCCACTATCGTAATAGCTGTGGAGGATGTCAGGGGTGGCCGCACAAGCCAACTTGGCGGGGAGCTAAGCTGCTGCGCGACAGGGGACCAGTGCCTCTTCCGGGAGGACTGAGCGCGACAGCTCCGGGCTAGGCGTGGCGCTGAGATCGGACTGCCCACCTACTGGAACTCGGCCAATGCCTGTAAGACTGACTGCATGCCAGTCATGGCCTACAATGGCCGGTTACGTCTCATCTGCCGCGTGAGACGACATGCATCTGAGAAATAAACGTGGACGTCTCCGCTTGTTCCGCAATAGACCTTGTTCAAGAGACAAGAACATCCCTCTCCCCGGTTTCTGCCAAGTCACGGACTAGTTCTCGACCTCTTCCCCGTGTCTCTCGGGACGGCTGGGGTAGCGCAAAGTAATTAGGTAGAATAGCGACTGCGCCATAGGTAGGTGCTGGGGCCCTGTCCCTCATCAGCCTCATGGCCCCGTGACTTGGCGTAGCAGTCGCTCCAGTGCACGCGTCAATCCAGGCGCGTCACTACGGCCGAACCTTCTCCAGACACTCCCTGTCCTGTCTGTCCATGTTCCAGTCCATTCCCATCACCGCCACTCAAACTCAACCACCAAGATTAGACAACAACCGCCACCATGAGTCGCCAAATCGAGCAAGCGTTGCTCTCCATGATGCCCACATACGCATCGGATCTCCCCCCATCGCTGCTCGAGCTTGCCGCCTCCCTCCTGGCCCAGTCCCGACATCGGGCGAGCACCCTGAAAGCTGAAGAAGAGATTGCGCGGCTCTATGCTTGTGCCAACATTGCTTGTGATAGGTAACCCTATGATATGTTTCGATTCGAATTTTGGCATACAGCCTAACTGTCGCAGGTTGAAGATAACTCTCGATCTTCCACCAATCCAACCTCGACCCCCAATCCCGCCTCGCATCTACAAGCGGCTCTACACACACCTGGACAACATCCTCCCCAACTCTGCATCCACTCCCCGAACACCGTCTGGTCGAACTCGCACACCCAGTTCAAGATTGAAAGACATTGGGAGCTCCCCTGCCTCAGCGACCCGGGTCCCTTCTCGTGCCACACCCACCAAGGAGAGAGCTCTTGCTCCGTTTCGAACTCCGTCAAAGACGGCCAACGGAACCCCAATTAAATCTGCCACCAAAACACCTGGTGTCGCATCTGAGAATGGACTTCACCCCTGGATTCGTCCCACCACGCGGTTTGTTTGCCATGAAACGAACCACAAGAAACTTGCCCCCACCATCATAGCCGGCATGGAAGCCATTGTCACCCCTGCTGGGCGGAAGACTGAGGATGAATGGGTGCTTCAAAACGTCACGGCGCTGTTCGCAGCCATCTACTTCTACGTAACCATGCGGGTCCGCGCTCTCACTTCGGGAGAAGCTATTGACCGAGATGGATACGTACCCCAACGAAAGGAGATTCTGGCATTGCTAACTCGGGCCCGTAAAGAAGTCACAGTCGGAAGCTCGGAGGACGACGCGTGGATTGGCTTCATCACCCCCAAGACCAAGGACTTTGACGATGCAGTAGCTCGGGTCAACGAGCGTGGCTGGCTCAATGAGGATTGGTACCAAGGCATTGCGGACGTTGTCAAGCTAACTCAGCGCAGCCACGCTGATGACGTTGACATGTTAGATGAGGAGGCATTACCCGAGATGCAGATCAAACGAGCAGACACAATGTTTCAAGAAAAGTATGATTTTCTCAGCGAAACGAAACGCACCGATTACAGAGCTTGGAAAGATTCTATGCTCGCCAAGATTTTTCTATTGACGACGACGGGCGCCGCCATGGAAGTAGATACAAAATGAAGGATCCAAAGACCAGCTTCTCGACCTGGATTATACATATATCAACCCATCCCCATCATAACATTATCCCCCGTGTCAACGTCGGTCTGACACGGTCCAACGTGAAAAGCAAGGTTCGTCGCTTAAGCAGACTGGGTAGGGCGAGTGAGGGTGGCGAAGGAGGTAGGGAGACCAGAGCCGCCGAAGCCACCAGCACCGGGAGTGTGCTCGCCACCAGCGCCAGGGGTGTGCTGACCGCCGAAGCCACCAGCACCGGGAGTGTGCTCGCCACCAGCGCCGGGAGTAGCGAGGCTACCGAAAGCAGCGGGAGTAGCAGTGAAGCCGCCGCCGAAACCAGAAGCAGGAGTGTGGTGGCCGCCAGCACCGGGAGTGTGGTGACCGCCAGCGCCAGGAGTGTGGTGACCGCCAGCGCCGGGGGTGTGGTGACCGCCAGCACCGGGAGTCTGCTGGGCACCGCCGAAGCCGCTGCCGATGGGGGTCTGCTCAGAGTCCTCTTCCTGACGCTTGCCGAAGGAACCAGTGGGCTGGCTGCCGCCGAAGCCAGTGGGAGTACCAGTGAAAGAGCCGCCGAAACCACCAGCGCCGGGAGTCTGCTGACCGCCGAAGCCGCCAGAGCCAGGAGTCTGCTCACCACCGAAGCCGCCAGAGCCAGGAGTCTGCTGAGGAGCGTTGCCAGTAGGAGTAGAGTCGCCGCCGAAGCCACCAGCTCCGGGAGTCTGCTGGCGCTTGCCGAAGGAACCAGTGGGCTGGCTGCCAGAGCCGGGAGTCTGCTGACCACCGAAACCGCCAGAGCCGGGAGTTTGTTGGCCACCGAAGCCACCAGATCCGGGAGTTTGCTGAGAGTTGCCGCTGGCAGTAGAGTCGCCGCCGCCGAAGCCGCCGGCACCAGGGGTGTGCTGGCCTCCCTGACCACCAGCTCCGGGGGTCTGCTGAGAGTCGCTGTTCTCCTGACGCTTGCTGAAGGCACCGGTGGGCTCGCTACCGAAACCAGTGGGGGTACCGGTGAAGGAGCCGAAGCCGCCAGCGCCGGGAGTGTGCTGGCCACCGGCACCGGGGGTGTGCTGGCCGCCGAAGCCACCGGCACCAGGAGTGTGGTCACCGCCAAAGCCGCCGGCTCCGGGGGTGTGGTGACCGCCAGCTCCGGGGGTGTGATCGCCGCCGGCGCCGGGGGTCTGCTGGGGGCCACCGAAGCCGCTGCCGGGTGTTTCCTCAGAATCGTCTTCCTGGCGCTTGCCGAAGAGGCCGGTGGGGATGGCAGTGGGAAGACCAGTGAAGGAGCCGCCGCCAAAGCCAGCGCCGGGAGTGAAGCCTGCGCCAGGGGTGAAGCCTGCGCCGGGGGTGCCGATGGCAGTTGGGATTTCGCTGCCGAAACCTGCGCCGGGAGTTTGCTGAGAGCCCTGGCTGAGACCAAAGATGGGCTTGGCGGTAACGCCAGAAGTGAGGGCAAAAGCCAGAGTAAGGACAGATAGGACAGCCATTGCGGGCGAAAGAATGTCGGATGTCAGACGTCTGTGTTAGTTGCGAATAGAGAACGGATCGGGAATGAGCTGTCGTATAAAAAAAGGAAAAAACGGATCACAGATGCCCTGCAACTGGATGTCCGGAGGTTTGAAAGAAAGAAGAGAGGAAAAGATGGCGATGGAGACGAAGCTGAGATGGATTGGAAAGGGCGTTGGCGATGGACTCATATATACCCTTTTCAGGGAGGGAGGGACAATGTTGGTGAGCCACAAATCGACGTTGCAACGGAGAATGCCGTTTGTTCCAAGCAGCTGGCGGCGGCTCCAGGCGGCTCCCTGCTCCCCGGGCGTGGTCCTGGAATCCCACCGTGAGGGTTACCTACTGTACGCGTTGACATGGCCAATATCCCGGTTCCAATGGCAAGCATGGTGGTTTCACTGCAACTCTCTGACAAGACGAAGCCGGGTTTGCATTCGCGAAGAGCGGTTGTCTGTGCGGCGGCTCCATCACTCCAGCTGCAGCCCAAGGCCAAGAGCAGAACTAGGACTAGAATGGAGTGCTTCGTCCGCCGCCCCTAGTCCCGGCAGCCTTGGTGGCCCCTGGGCGATCAGTGCCCAGGGGTCCACTGACATCTACTTGGCGGAACATTTCGCAGTCGCTTGTCGACGGTTTCTGGTTTCGGGTTGATGGGGAGGGATCGAGGTTCGTGGGTGTGGCTCGGGGTGGCGTTTCGAGGGCCCCCGGTCGGCATGTGGGAGTGATGACGCGGCTCTGGTTTACCATCCCCATTTTGTTGTTTGTCGGGGCACCTTAAGTTGTCTGATGTTTCCGTTTGGCACCATCACCACAAGCCCTCAACCACGGTGAGCTCAGTTTCAGTCTCATGCCGTTTCAGAACCCCCAGGGATGCAAATCGGCGGAACGCTCTAGATTGCGCCCTCGACGACAGCTCTGGCCCCTATGTCAGTCAGTATGGAGATCACTAGGGATAGGCGTTTCAATTTTTGCCCGATTGACGAATCCTTGTGAAATTCTTTATCCTGTTGATACTCTGTAATTCGAAGCTCTTTGCATCATCGTCATCAGGGATGCTTGCTTGTTTTCCCTCTCTCATTTTTTTTTTCGTTTGTTTTCCTTGGCGTGATGCGGCTGTCTGTATTAGTCCATGAACACACTCTGTAACAACATCCCGAACGGGACGACGTAATCCAATAATGGGACCCCTCACTACGATCCAAGTGCCAAGAGCCGGCACGGCACAACTTGCAAAAGCACACTCACGCACTTGGTTCCGGGGAATTACTTTGAGATCTGCCACTGCAGGCATATTTTTTTATTTTATTTTTCCTTTGCCTTGCAAGAGCCGGTACGCTAGTCTGCAAAATCTTCCTCCTCCTATCACGGAGTTTCTATCTGTTTAGCCTAGCTTGCCTGGAACAAAGGGGTGGCCAGCGCTTAAACCGCCATCCACAGCCCAGGCCTGTCCATTAACATAGCTGCTCTCATCGCTTCCCAGGAATAACGCAACCCGTGCAATCTCGTCTGCATGTCCGCCGCGCTTAAGGGGATTCAGCTGCCCAATCTTCTTCTCGGTTCCGCGGGCGCGGGCGGCCTCGTAGACACTGGCAGTCATGCCAGTCTCGATGAGCCCAGGGCAGAGGGCGTTAATGCGAACCCCCGTGCCCGCGAGCTGGTAGGAAATGGTCTGTGCCAGAGAAACCACCGCAGCCTTGGATGCCGAGTAAGGGGTTGACCCAGCATTGGAGCGGAGGCCCGCAACAGATGCCGTGCCAATGATGCTGCCGCTGGGATGGGGCTTCTCGGTACTGGTCTTGAGCATGGCTGGAGTTGCATGCTTCGCTGCAAGGAAAACACTGTATCGATGCTGTTTAGCTGAGGCTCGGGTATGTGGGGGTCCCCAAACGTGGGTACGTGTAGACGATGTGTGGATCGGAGGGAGGGATCCCTCCTGGCGACACAGGATGGGGATGGGGATGGGGATGGGACTGAAGGAAACACTTTACGCTTTACTCTGTACCCACCTTAGAGTATTGGTCTTGAGGACCGACATGAATTCGTCGTCACTGAACTGCGTGAAGAGGACGGGCTTGCCGACGACGCCGGCGTTGGCGAAGAAGACGTCCAGACGGCCGTATCGTGCGAGGGCGTCGTCAACGACCTCCTTGACACTAGGCTCATCCGCCGCGTCAAAGCGCCGCGTTTGAACTTGGACCTTCGGGAAGGCGGCCGCTAGCTCTTCCTTGTGGGCTTCCAGGTATGAGTCGTCATAATCACATAGATAGATTGCTCGGGCGCCGCTCTCCGCATATTGATGGGCCGTCGCACGGCCAATGCCCAGTGGGGAGTTGGCGCCTTATTGCACAAGGTTAGATGAATTGCCCAAGGCGAGGACGATTGACGAGGAACAAGACGAGCGAGAATTAAACGAACAAAGAGAAAGAAGAAACACTAGGCGAAGGCAGGGATGGCTAATCGAGTTTACCTGTGATGATGATGACCTTCCCGTTTACTCGCGGGAGGCTGGATCCAGGCGCAACTTTGCTGATGGGCGGCAGCAGCTGCTTGCCAATAGCATCGATGCGGGTTTGGGCCTTGTCGGACATTGTTTCAGGGCTGAACGATCCGGCAAGCGGAACGTACGAAGGAATTCAGGGCGGCGACGGTAAAACCAGGACGGGCGAGGAGCATTCGACAGGATGACGAACACTCGATGCGCATCCTCTCGAAGATCATCTTTCGCCCTTCTCCGTGGCGAGTGAGACGTAGCTATAAGTGAGACTCGACGGCCCGGTAAGTGGAGTGAGGGGTGCGTCCGGAGCCGAGGCTCGGCCATGGATGTGGGCGCCACTCGTCGCCGACACGTCACGTGGAGCCGAAACGCTCACATACCTACATATTACACACAGACTTCGTCGCTGCTCTATCGGGTAGAGCAGCACGTCAGCTACTCTTATTAAATAGAGGGCAATAAAGATTAAGGCTTTTTTTTTTAGGAAGTCTACTGGCAATCTTCTATAGTCGCTAGATCCGCTATCTATGAGTCCAATATGAAGTAGTAGCCCTTCTTTTTTTTTTTCCCTTCTGCTACTTCGAATTCGTAGTACTATTTTTTCTTGGTTCGACCTGTAATCAAACGCAAACCCCGTCTGGATCAGAACATGCAGTGAAAAGTCAACCAGCGTCATCACAACATGGTTCACCCTATGAGTCCGAGCCAGAGGCTAGCCTCGAATTGGCGGCAGGCCGCTGCAATACAACACACATGGCAACGTTTATTTATTATTCTCGCACACAGATTTTCTCCGGGCTGCTGCAATCGCGGAACAGCAACCAGGGGTTATTCGGACATGGCCACTACCGGGCTATATCTTTGGCCCCCTTAGAATCGAGACGGGCGCGTCCACAACCTTGTCTCTCAGGTAATCTGCAAAACCTTTCCCAAACGCATCTAGCCTTGTCGAGCTGCTTACCCCCCTACCTAATATCCCGTAAATCACGAAATGCAGGGCAAAAATGTTGGAAAACTCCACCCTCTCGATGCTATAGCTGTGATGGGCGTCGCCTCCGAGCAGCTGCCACATCCGCTCCCGCGACAGGAAGGACCGTAGCCAATCCCACTGGCTCGCCGTGTGCACGAAGAGGCCAACGTTGAGGTTAGAGCCTTTGTCGCCGGAGCGCGCAAGGGCAATGTCGCCTAAGCGAATGCTCTCCGTCGGACCGGCGAAGCTTATCGGGGCCGTGGTGTCATAGCTGTCTCGTTTCAAAAGTGGCTCATACGCGGAAGGGTGACCGGCGACATGGGATGAAATGGTTTGACCGGCGGCGTCTACAAAACGGGCCACCTCTTGAATCTGCTCTTGCTCCCAGACGGCCGGGTAATATGCAATGTACGGTTTGGGGGCAGCGGTACGCATGTCTAGCGAAGAATGGAAGCCTACAAAATCCGTCAGTGTACTGTGTACCGCTCGCTCTTCCGTCTCTCAACCTTGTGACGCACCATGGAAGTGTTTGAGGGAGACGTTCCCCAGGGCTGCAGATATTTGCCAAAGGGAGGCAGCGTCTTTCGCTTGCGCAACAACGCGGATGTATATGGTGCTGCTAGTCTGATCCCACGGGTTCTCTGCTGGCACGCCAATCCTGTCATGGCTCGTTAGCCCTGATCGCCAGTGTCCTGATGAGATCGCCGAAATCATCAGGCTTACCGTTGGAACTCGAGGAAGTCGAGTTTCGCCAGAGCCTCCTTTCCCATGTGGGATCTCACTTGCGCCTCGAAGAGTTCGCACTTCTCCTTCCACCCGTAGCCGGCCACGTTCACCAGCAACTGGCACTCATAGCCGGCCTTGTAGAAAATGGCCAGCTTCGTGGTTGGTGGAGGGGGAAGGCCTTTGATCCCAGTCACTCGAACTCTGCGGTGACACACGGTTAGCGATATGCGGCTGAAACACCAACAAGGCGGCCAGCAATAGGAAGACGGTACCTATCCTTCCCTACTTCTTCCACCCTGACATCGTCCAATACAGCCTTTGAGTCGCTGTGCAGATAAATGTTCCCCTGCAGCTCATAAAGCAACTGACATCTCACGGTATCCCTGTCCACGACCCCCCCGTCCCGTCATGTTTTGTCACAACGCAGGATCCATCCGCGCCAACCTCTGCGATGGGAAACCCCGGGTCGAGGAACCTCCTCCAACCGCCATACTTGGCATCAGTAAATCCTGCAAAATTCCCGCCTGATACGTACGCCGAGCACTCGATAAGGTGACCCGCGACCAAGGCCCCTGCCAGCCGGTCATAGTCTGTGGCGCTCCAGGACCACCAATACCACGCTGCAGCAATGACAGGCGAGGCATCGGATACGCGACCCGTAATGACAATGTCGGCACCGTTCTGAAGAGCGGCGACAATCCCGCGAGCGCCGAGGTAGGCGTTGGCAGAGACCAGTTGCACGGGTGATGCACCAGCCACACCGTCGAGAAAGGAGAAGGCCTCGTCCAGGGGTTCGACGTTAGCGTTGGTGGAATCCAGATGGGGGACAAAGGTGGACCGGGTTGGGATGAGCTTGCGGACGTCTGAAAGGAGGTCGTCGCCGGAGACATAAGCGACTGATAAATCGTAGCCCTTCTCCTTGACTAGTGCAGCAACTCTCTCGGCGAGACCTCTGGGGTTCAGGGCGCCGCCGTTGATTGCCACTTTGATACGTTTTGCATGGATCACATCAATTGTCATTTCGATCCCTTCCCAAGCCGAGGCTTCGTAGCCGGGGTGATTTCCACTGGCATAGTCCTCTGCATTCTTGGCAATGTTGACCTCTAATTGTTGGGATCAGCTATTGTTCCCCCGGTCTAATTGGAAGATAGAGTCACACCCGCGAGATAGTCTCCCGTAATAAAATCGACGTCGCCCAGAGTTGCCTGCTTGTACATTTCCACTGGCGGATCTCCTGGAACATAAAGTTATTAAGCTATACTTGTTATTGTAGCCAACGGACAGTTCGTGGTCTTCCAGACTTACCGCAGTAACCGGAGCAATTGGCAATCCGGACGGGGCGGATGCCGAACTCTCCAAGGCGCCAGGATGCCATTGATGAAATGCAAATTAGACTATGTCTTCTCAAGAGAAAGTAATTGATTTGTTTGTCCGTGTTGTGAGTGAAAGGTCTAATCACTTCTATTTTACAACCCGTACTCCTCCGGCTGGGCGTCACACTATATATAAAAATTGTTAGATGGCTATACCATCAACACCGTGACCAGGGCGCCGGGCTCTTTCCAGTGTTGATTCTATAGTAGAACTGGAGTTTCGGCAGACTTCTTCCGCCGGTTTGTATGCTTCAAAGGAGCATTGCCAGTCTTCCGAAGCCAAAACTCCGGAGTGGGGCAGGTGATCCCGGAGTTTTGGCCCGGGTCTCGCCACACTGTGGACAAAACTCCGGCCGCATTGAGCATGGTGTGGGGTGTAACAACTCCAGCCTCGGCTTGGATGAGTGAGGATAGTTTCTTTCTCTACAAGTGCGTAATATGGTTACAATCGATGAGACATATTTCGGAACAGTGGGAAGCGGGACGATGCGGAGTGCCACAATTCAATGCCACGGATAGCCCTCGCTATATAAGGAATGAATGGCACATCTACAGATCGGCTCGTCTAATTCAACGGCCACACTTAACACAGAAAATTTACGTTAGGATTTGCCATATTCATTTGTAAACATGGACACCTATTCTGTTCAGGAGGAAAGCGAGCGCATTCTTCACGAGAAGCTGCTCAACGACGAGCAGTTGTCGCTTCCATCATCCATTCTGGAAGCCGCGAAGAAAGTCAAATTTGTTGGTCCAGACCCGAAGCCATTTATTCCAACGCCTTGCAAGATCACCGAGTCCGTTTCTGCTCTGTCTGCCCTTGTGGCTTCTGTTGCTAGCGCCGTAGCATCAGATCGATATGGCATTGACTTGCAGGAGGCAGAGGTTAACACGTATGTTTAGACTATATGAGACTATAAATGTCTTTTTATTTCTAACAGACTATTCGCTAATACCGATTAGGGATGTTGCGACTCTTTTCCTCGAGTCTATCCTCCTCCCTACCATCAACGGCAAACCCTTTCTTCAGCACCCTCAGTTGCTCTCAGAATTCAAGAAAGGAGACATCTACGAGATGAATAAGCCCATTCATCAAGAGGCCACAAACGTTTATCAGACCAAAGATGGCCGTTGGTATCACCTTCATGGCTCTATGAACGCTGCTGTGACAATGGGCATGGTCGGTGTGGAAGAGCAAGACGTCACTAGGGAGGAGGCGATCAAGATCTATTCTGAAAAGGTTGCACAGCACGATGCTGAGTACCTAGAGAAAAAAGCAAACAATGAGCTGCGGCAAGCTGGCGTCACTTGTCTCACACCAGACGAATTCTTTGCGTCAGAGCAGGGCAAGATCATGAGCCAAGAACCTCTATGGACCCGAAGAAGCGTACCGGCGCCCCGAAGCTCATGGCCACAGCAGGATGCGGAGTCAAAATTCAAGCCCTTAGCTGGAATCAAGGTCATTGACTTTTCTCGAGTGATTGCCGCGCCAGTTATCTCCAAGATTCTGGCCGTGCTCGGCGCCGACGTTGTCAAGGTCACGAGCGAGCACCTACCGGACATTTCAATCACTTGGTTGGACCTCAATACTGGCAAGAGAGACGCAAATATTGACCTGAAAACCGGTGAGGGAAAGAAGACGTTTGCCAAGCTCGTCGAAGGGGCTGATGTCCTCATCGACGGATACCGCCCCGGAGTTTTGGAGCGGCTTGGATTTGACTCCTCATCCCTGAGAAGGATCAAGAAAAACTTGATCTATGCCCGAGAAAACTGTTACGGGTTCAAGGGCCCGCTGGCTTTCCGTTCTGGATGGCAGCAGATCAGTGACTGCTTGGTTGGCATATCTTGGCTGCAGGGCAAATTCATGGGCCTTGATGAACCAGTTGTTCCGTTATTGCGTAAGTCCTGCGCGAGTCTCTGATTGAAGAACAAAACTAATTGGCCCAGCAAACTCTGATTACCAGACCGGCCTGGTCGGCGCTGCAGCCATCATGTTGGCCCTGCTCCAACGAACCCAAAGCGATGAGACCTTTGATGTTGACGTCAGTCTCACACAGTATAACATCTGGTATCATCGGCTTGGCCAATACAATGAAGAGCAGTCCAAGGCCATCTTAGCCCGCAATGACGGCTTCCATGTAAGACACTATGACGAGATGCAGACCCTGCTGTTCAAGTCCTTTGCCGCAATTCGGAAGGCCAGACCAGACATTTTCCAGCATCCCGAGTATTTCTGGAAAATGACTGGCAAGGAATGGGGGATTGAAGATGACATCACTATTTTGGCACCGCCGTTCAATTTATCCAAGTCCAAGTTGGAATATGCTGTTCCTTCTGGGTCAAAGGGGAGGTCCGAGCCGGAATGGTAGATTATCTGGCAAAAAGCTTGAAGCATGTAGAATGAGGAAGATTATTTCGAGGATTGCACGAAGCGAATAGAGACAGGCGGGGTGGATGAGCTTATAATGCTTATCGCCACTTCATTTCTTCTACAGAAAGTTAAAATCTTCTAATAAACCGTTTGACAGGTCTTGCCAGTTCCATGAAAACGGAATCGGTAGCTCATAGAGTTGGTCTACCCTGAAGTTTCCAAGGTCTGCATTTTGAATTTGGGTAGCGGCCGCCCCGTTTTGAGGGTCGTCGATTGGTACATTTGATAAAATATCGTGTGGCGCATCACGAGTATAATTTGGTGTGGCCACAGTGGGGTCATGGCTGCCATCTTCTGCGACCCCAGAGGCGGGATTTGAAAGATTGGCCACGACGGTGCGATTCATTTGCTGACCAGCTAATGTTGAATCTTGCTGTTCAGCTGGTGTAGGATTAGTTGTTCTCGCCGCGCTCTTCTGTGCCGCTAGACGGGCGACCCGGGACAACTCGTTGCAAACAGCTAAAACTGGTCTGAGAAAGGAATCCCCTTGAGTATTGGTGATCCGAGATATAAAAGTAATTGCGTCGTCCATCGCACGAAGTCGCATGTCGATGTTGGGGTCATGCGGTTGTTGAAGGATGCATACAAACAGCAGCATCAATGCCTGTACAGGAAAATGGACTATTTCCCTGATGGCTAGTCAGTAACAATTCTGTAAACCAGCATCGATATTTTTACCAGATGAATCCGTGACTTTCGTCGGGGACAAAATCAAGGAGCTTGATGATTTCATGTGCCGCGTGAAGACATTTTTCCGTATTGGGGAAGTAAGATGCCTGACGGTCAAACTCCCGTTGACTGGACACCACTCCTTTCATGGATCCGAAAAAACGATTCCAAGTAGCGCTGTGCACAGTTATAATGCAGCTATAATAAGAAAGAAGAAGATCGAGGACAGTTGGCAGCTGATGGCCCCATTTTGCCTTGATTGTACTGCTGCTAACCCCACGTAGTGCCACACGACTCCATTCTTCCAATTCTTCTCCTAGGGCATGGGAATCAGCAGCGAGAGCCTCGATTGACTTTCCGGAAGAGCAGGTAGCGAATATCGAGCTGTATATCTTGCTCCCTATGCGGCCAAACCTCGCTTCGACGCGCAATACATTCAAGATCGCGTTACCTTCTCGATTGACGATTATTCCAAGATTGTCTTTCGGAGACTCCGAAGGGACGGGAACACTGATGTCGTTGATGTCATGAGAGAAAGGCCTGCCAGTTCTCATCGAGGCTTTTGAGTCAAGGACGAACGCAATCCAGAACACCCGCAACCTCTGTTCTCTTTCGACAGCAGACAAAGGGAGGTGGTCGATGTCACGATGCAACCCCGCGGAATGAGATAGTCTAACTGCTGCAGCCGTGAGAAAGAAGAAGGGTTGAGGATTGGGCGTGCCGCGAAAGAAGCAAGCTAACACTAACACTGCTTGGACTGAGAGGAGACCGACGCTGCGCATCAGCACTGGCAAGAGAGCCTCGAGCGAGTTCTTAGCATAGGACCATGCAGCGTCAGTAAGTTCCTGGCTGTTCGAGTTCTGCTCAGCCCTCATCCTCTGTGCTAATGCCAGCATCGCATTCACGGCGACAGACATTGCTGGGTCATCAATTGCAGTAACTGAGCGCGAGTATTGACGCCCGAGCTGCCCCATGAGTGTGGGAGGATGGAATATTGGTAACACGGTGTTGTAATTTTCCAAGTACTCAGTAACAAGCGCCAAAGTGTCCTCCCAGGGTGGTAATGGGGTTGATGGATTGGTTGCCCAGAGGGTTTGAAGCATCGGGTGAGACCATCCCGTCCAGCTCCCCGCCCCCTTGAAGGGCATCTCCAGGCGTTGGCGTAACGATGCATCAGACGTGCGTGATTCAATCCATTGTAGGCCATCTGGCGAGAGAACCGATACGCTAGATGATGGACCTGCTGTATGGTCAATCCTATACTCCCACACGTTGAACATTGGGTGGCTTCCAAGTACCAAAGTATCTCAGCTCACCGGTGTTTTCAGCCACCATGGTCTCTTGGCCGGCACCGTCTCTGGCTGGTGCTCTCGCCACATTTGAAGCCGATTTTAGCTGCTGGTTCTGCAAACTCTCATTGATAGGTGACTGTTGTCTTGCCTGTCCAGGTTCCCGACCCGCGGCAATCTGGTCTTGGTTAGCACGTGAGGCACGTCTAAGGTGCGGTGAACCTTCGGGCTCTCTAGCTCGTGATCGAAGCCGATGGTGACGGTTACCGCTTTCATGTAACCTCATTAGTTTATATTTGCCTTGCTGCAAAACAACTGCAAGAAGAAGACGGAATTTCTTCAAATCCATACCTCTCAGCTTGATCAGCTCCCTGTTTGTCGGGCTGATCCGAATAGTGGCATGCAGTTTGGGTGGAGGCACATTGCATGCACGTCGGCCGGGCCCCGCTGCATCTTACCCTTTTTCGGCGACACGAGTCACAGGCCTTGCTAATGGTCAGCAGAACATCGACGGATTGCAATTCGGGATCAAGGAGCTAGCATACTTTAGCGATGCGGCGCTTCCACCCCGTGGGCCTCTGGGCCTTGGGGGTGGATGAAGGCATTGTGAGGGGGACGTTGCTGCTTGACGGGATTGAAACCGAGGTATCACCAAAAGCAGCATAAAGAAGCAAATGAAGGGGAGATGGATCACCGCCAAGGATCTGCAAAGGAGCGTCTTCGGATCTAGTTGAGATTTATTCCAGATCATTCTGCCGGGGAATGAAACGTTAACTAAGCCTCAGGACCTGATCTGTCCCAGCGGGGTTCGGCATTTTCGGCACAGAGCTTAGCATTTGTTCGGGGCCTTGCTTAAAAATTGTCAACAATGTCGACTCCACAAGAGAGGTGAGAGAGAAAGATGAGCACATATCGATCATGATGGTTAAATGCGAGGCGAAATAAAATGGATCCCAATACTCCGTACTTGGCTATGCATTTGGGACTGAACACTAGGGTCTGGCCTTGATTTGGGTGCTGACATATTCCCCAAGCTGCTTGCCCCCCTGTGAACAGGCTCAAAACAATTGATGCAACAAATATGCTCATAAATGATATTGTCTAGCTATATTTTAAGCTCACTTCTTCTGATCCTCTATTAGGGTCCTAGCACGCGCATAATTGTGTATCTAATGAGAACATCATGGGCGTGCCACCCGCTGCCTACCCCAGTACTAGCTCCGAATGGAGGACAACTGAGCTTTCAAACATTGACTTGGAATTTTTGCTCAATGACCAGATCGCCTGCTAATCGGTTTCACTATTACGTTCTGCGACACGGCACAGCAGGTCTAAGACAGGAACATTCTTAGAGGCGTCCCGAAGGCTACTGCTGGAAAGAAATACAATTGGTGAGAAAAATCTCAGCCACACTTTGTTTAATTTCGAACCCAAAGTGCCACGCGTGAGGATTTCTGACTCAGATACGGAGTATGGTGGGTGGCAGCTAGATTGTTGAAGTGATGTAAGTTGGATTACTCGGTGAGTTATGTAAGCTAACTTTCAACCCTATCTCTCCTGCTGGAGAAGTGATGATGGCATCTAGACTATATCTGCACTATATTATGCAGTGGCATTTCTGCGTAACAGTCATTACAACCTATGACCGCCAAACTCGTGGGCGGCGCTGAGTCAGAAAAAATTTCACGTATGTATGATCACGTGATTGATTCCAACCAACCAATAAGGAGATAGGACCCCATCACCCCCACACCAACGCTGCAAAAGCCACACAGAACTACTGCATGCCAAAAATCACACTCTATATAACCAACAAAGAATCGTGCCTGGACAGAAAAACCCTCCTTAGCTTCCAATGCAACTTGGTTACCTTCAATTGAGCTCTTGTCTCAATTGACCAATTCCCAAACATAACCCCGAAACTTTTCTGTCTTGCTCCTTTATTGCTCAACCTAACATGCCTGAGTCGTCATATTACATAAACCGCGGGCTACCCTATACCATGACCATACCGTTGCAGTTATGGAGCCTGGGAGGCACGCTAGAGCAACTCACCAGTGTTGCCCGTAACTTCCACTACAAATTTGCTACCGAAATTGCCACCTAAAGGTCATCAGTTCGAGTCCTCGGTTTCTAAAGCGCGATTGCGCCATCGCGGGATTGAAAATATTGCATTAGAGGGCGCACAGGTATAAATACCGCCTCATGATAAGTCCTTTGGAGCTCATCAGACCTAAAGAACTGGGGTATCTGTCGCGGAGAATATAGCCTGGTTGCACTCAGTACCCGTTGTAGGGTAACTTACACCTTTGCTATATTACGTAGTGGTATTTCTTCGTGACACTGTGGTTTTGGTCTTGGCGGCGGCGCCACATTTTCCTCTCCCGTGGCTGACCACGCAAACGAATAGTGGCAGCCACACTAAAGTCTCTTCCCGCAAACGGGAACTGCCTCGGCCGGCCGGCTTTCAGAGGCGTCCAAATGGCGAATTCTGATAGGCTCGCAATTAGGGAACCAGAGTAGAGTTTATTTCTCTAGTATCGAGGTTCCTCAGACACCGAAGCTGCTCTTTACTGTAATTGTCACAGCACTTGTATTGTAGCCTGAACTCTGCCCTCTCTGCTTAGAAGAACCCCGTCGCCGCCAAGACTAATAAACCCACAGCCCGGCCATGGGTTCGGTCAATACTGCGACAAAAAGCACGATGAAAAAAAAAAAAAGAAAACAAATGAAGAAGGAAAAATAACAACATAGAGATTCGGTATAGTGTTGCTTTGCCTGAGAGCTAATTCATGGTTATTTTGGTTGGACATGGTTAGGAGAAGAGGCGTCATGCCGCCTTGAGGCCAGACACGGCACATTCACCCGATCGCATCAATGATGCCGTTGTTTCTAGAACAAAGAACACGGTTAATGCATGTGCCGTCATCCGTTTTGATCCAACAGACCAGGAAAAACAGCTGATGTAGTCGCTGGCAAGGGGAGGGTGACGGATTGGACCTCCGCCGGTTTGGGGCGCTGTGGAATGGTGACGGATGCGGCAACCATCATCGGGGTAGGCCGCCTCGCCATCTCAGCTAAGTTTTTTCCAACACAATGTTGCCGATTCCTGATGAATCCTCATTCCGTTTTAATTATTCCTCTTATACCCCGTTGCCGTGGTCTATTCCCGCGTCTTGTTTCGAGACGCCGGATCATATTTGGCTGAGACCTCGTCCGAGACATGTCCACCACCACCGCTCACATCGCACCCTGAGCCTCATCCTCGCCATCGACCAAATTCAATAGCCATGACGTCTCAGGAAGGCTCGGGTTTGGCACAGGGGCAAGCCTGTGCCAACCATGGCTGGGGGTTTATGGCGGTCAATATCGAGAATGCGCCGCAATGCATCGTCGACTGCAGAGAGAAGTTCCTTGGCCAGATGTTTCCCCAGAATGAAACATTCGAGCAAGTGTGCCAGACACTCCAGAGCCAAGGCATCACCGAGACGGAGCAGGCTTTTCACGCCCTTTATTGTTGCGATTCTCAGCTTTGCGGCGTCGACAATCTAAAGCAGAGCGGCCGAGATCGTAAGTCGAATTATCACGCTCGAGGTGGACGCAAGCTGACAGGAACTAGCCAATGTTGAGTGGTTCATCAGCTCGTGCAATAAGTGAGTCGACATCTACATCTATGGGGTACTATGGGACTAATGGGCTGGCAGTATCGGATACAACTCAATAGTCGATCCTGGCCCTCCCGACGCGAGCTACGTCTGTGGTCAAGCTGCCATTCAAAGCTCCGAAGCTTGGTGTGTGGATACGACGGCACCAGCGGCTGCCACCACCGATGCAATTAAAAGTACATCGAACGTCTACTCCTCTCCGTCGTCTATGAAGAAGGCCAGTTCTGGCAGCCCATCCAACACTCAAGTGGCGTCTGGGAGCGCAGCGGGGACACGAGTCGCATCTTCAACCACGGAAGCCGTGTCTCCAACCCCAACGCCTCGGCTGATGATGTCTCGGATGCTGCGACGGCCTTCGAAGCAGCGAGATCGACAAAATCTACGTCTCGCACCACCACCGCCACCACCACCAACACCAGAGGGACTAAGTCTGGCGGTATCTCGGGTGTAGCCAATGCGCCCCAGATGCCAACGACCCCGGGCGTCTTCACGACCAAGACAATGAATTCTCATGGGACCTTTTCTAGTATCCCATCAGCCACCAGAGTAGATGAATCTATCGCGGGCACTGTTGTTTCGACAGTTCATAATCCATCGACTTCTCCAAGCGTGAGCCAAACAGGTGCGGATGCTGGTACTAGGACCGAACAACATCAAGTGCTTTCTACGCCCCTCAAAGCCGCAATTGGAGTGGCTTCTGGTATCGGTTTCCTTCTTCTTTTGGCTCTCCTTTTCTGCCTCGTAAGACGAAGAAAACCTTCTCACCAGAGATTTGACGAGAAAGATGAGAGGCCCCCGATGACTGCGCAATCAACAGAGTCTCACACTCCGCTGGTCCCGGCGCCGTTGAAAATTGCTCGCTTCAGCACCCTCGCACCCATGGCGGCATCTATGGCGGCTCCAATATCGCATCCTGGGGAGTTACGGGAGCGTCGCATGCTTCCCCCGCTCATAAACGTGAACACAACCTCAAGTGGAGACGATGGATTTAGATTTCCAGAGTTACCATTGTACGCACCCACCAGCGGCATGTTAACTCCAAGAGATGAGGCCATACCAATGAGCTACTCGGCAAGATCATCTCGAATTGAGCCACTGGAATTGGATATCAAGCCGGCGATCAAGGAAAAGAACCCAAGAAGATACTCTAGCGCTCGTGGCCTGACCCCTCTAACGCCGGCCACAACCGCCGCAGTTCGGGTTGACGAGGAACCTCCCGCTGTGCCTCCTCGTACTGAGCGACGCCTTTCAACGAAACCACCTTCGTTTGTAACCCCTAGGCCTCCGCCAACTTACTTTCCGCCATCTACACCGCCAGCCCCTGCTTCCAGGTGTCCTTCGGCCGCCGACTCGGAAAGCGACTATGATGCTCCTCCTGGCGGGTCGCTAGATACCGCATCTGAAGTTAGTATCATTACTGGAGATTTGGACATGCTGCGGCACTTGACCCGAGAGTTCCTCGCAGACGCAGAGAACAGCCGAATAAGCTGGGAGGGCGCGGAGGCTTCGTCGGCGATGATCGGGACGGCAGTGATTGGAAGATCTACATTTTCAGGCCCGATGCAGACGAGGTCTGTTACACCCTTGCGGCTTAAGCCCAAGTCTGCGCCTGGGTCACCGGTTGATGCTGCTTCGACAAGCTCACTGCCAATCAAAGGCAAAGGTGTTGGCTCATCACCAACTGGTAAACTCTGGTCCTCTTCCTCAACGCCCATCAGGGGTAAATCCCCTGCCTCCACACCAGGAAAAACAAACCCTCCTCCGATCTCGTTGATTAATGTGAAGCGAAGGTCCTCTACCTCACCGACGGGTAGATTCGAAGCTGTGGCTCCCTCGTCTATGACCAGGCTATCGTTAACTTCACCCCAGCGGCCCGAACCCGCATTTTCAGCAATCAAATCCAAGTATTTCTCCCTCTCACTTATCGAGGGTCGGTTTCCTGCCTCATCTCCAGGCAGAGTGACCTCTGGCAATTCATCACCCAGAAATGGGACGTTTGCACCCAGCCCAGTCATCAGCGAGAAGGCCGTGGAGAAACTGGGTGGCAGTTACTAATCAATCAAGTCGAACATAGCGGAAGGAGAACATATAATGCCGTATATCTCGTAGCAGGTGGCTCATCTGCGTGTGTTTATTACATCAAAAGGTAGGTTCGCGTCGGGTTTTGCATTTTGACCTGCGAGGGTTCGCACGGAAAGCATTTATGAGCGGTGAAATTGGTCGGAAACTATGGCACGATAGGATTCATGGTCATGATGGCGTTGTTTCTTCACACTTTCCAACATAGCATTAACAGGCTTCAATGGTGTATATCAATTTCTACATCCCCCATCCATATATAATACACACACTGTCATATTCTCAAGCTGAAATGTCTCGATGCATATCAGATACCATGCTCCTTGAGTGACACGATCAAATCAGTAATGCTCTTCTCCAAGTTAACCCAATCAATGCCCAGAAGCTTGTTCGTCTCATCGCTGTTGTAGTCGTAGATCTGGTCCTTGGGTGGTAACTCGCCGCCAGGCACCTCTAGGGCAGGGATCTTATCCACAAACTCAGGGAACTTGGCACGAACAATGTCGGCAATCTCCCGATTGGTAAACCAGCCGGCTGTTGTCAAGAGACGGCGTCCGCCGGCCGAAGGCTCCTCGAGAGCGCGCACATGTGCTCTCGCAGCATCCCGCACGTCGACCCACATCGGAACAGGAGTGCTTGGGGGGATACCATCCTTCCAGCCTCCACGTAGAAGTGTCACCACACGTTCGTTGGAGGTGTTGATACTGTCAAGGGTGGCGAGGTGGTGGACGACGGGGCCAAGAACGAGAGGAGGACAGATGGTGACGAGGTCGAAGGACGGCTTGTTGGAAGCGACAAAGTCCCACGCTGAACGCTCGGCTAGCTTCTTGGAAGCACGGTAGGCGGTGGCTGGTGATCGGTGAATCTCCTCAACCGTTACAGGATTCCAGCTAGCTTCGGTGAAGGTGGTTCCAGGGTCAGTCAATTTTTTTTCGTCAATGATGGAGGCGAAAGAGGAAGTGATGACGACTCTTTTGACCGACGGTGCGGAAGCATGGAGAGCCTTCAAGATGCCAGTAGTTCCAATGACAGCAGGATCGATGAGATCCTTCTTGGGATCAGCTGGTGGTGGTTAGTGATGCTCACAATATTTGACGACAGCATGCTTCATTGACCATATCAGAGAAAGCAGCAAGCACTCACTGATATTAAAATGGAACGGGCTCGCAGTATGCAGCACAAGGTCAATCCCGGGGGTCTTCACGACTTCATCAAAGGCGCCTTCCTGGGCAATATCGGGGACGATAAGGACTTCAAGCTTGCCAGCGTCGACCTTCTCCTTGTGAGCCCCACGGATCGCCTGCGCCTTGCCCTCGGAGCGAACAGTGGTGACCACGGAATAATCCTTCTCGAGGAGTTGCTCAAGGGTGTGGGCTAGATACCACGGCGGTTAGAAACGATAGATCAACTATGAGTTACAACGACATAGAGGCTAGGACATGGTAGATGAGAGTCGATAGCACCCGAAGTTGTCATAAGATCGACACCCTTGTGTCCGTGAGAAAGTAAAGTTACTCACCGGCAATGAAGCCCGAACCGCCTGCATGATTGTAAGTAACTGGGCTCCATATCGGCAACTCAACTAAGTGAGCGGGGAACCGTACCTGTGAGAAGAACCTTGGTCATTGTTGAAAAAAATCGGGGGACCTGCTTTGGAGAGATGAACTGGCTTCTGGCGATGACGGGAATCATGAAGCAGACGAGATGGAAATTTGATAGTCACAGAGAGTCGGTCAGTCGATGCCTCTCGTGTTGTCAACCTTGGGGGGGAGGGGAGGGGAGGGTTTATAGCTTGTCCTGCATCTCGCATCCTGGATCCTGCATCGCCCCACATTCGTCATTGGGCTTTGGGGGTTCGCAAGACACACTATCGAAAAGACGGAATTAACTTTATCTCCTGCCATTAATAATCAGCTTGCAACCATTTGGCTGTCCGGAGTTTCAGGAGTGGAGTTCTAGAAGTTGAGGAAGTCACATTATCGGACATAAGCCCGTTGTTTAGTCACAAAACAAATATTACAATTGAGGTTTATCACCGAGAGGGATTGTCCATAGATACACGGGTCCATACCAGACGATAGTGGTCGTTGACTCGGCCCCACAACTCGGCCCAGCGTTTCCATGCCGCCAAGCCGAACCTTTTCTTTCTAAATCACTTCCAAACTCCCCACATCCTTCGCTAGGCGCAGGTCGCTCGTCCTCACTCGGGGAACCCATGGTCGGACGTGCCTCGTGAGTGTGAACTAGTCAACCCGCATGTTCCCTCTGAACAAAGCGAGTCAAGTTGGTTCATCACTCTCTTTTATTTGCACCATCAAGGTGCTAAACCACCCGGGAGCCTCACTGATATCCATGGCCCGGACGCGGTGATTTTAGTCAGCCCCTCAGCTGTTTGTGTTTGATGCGTCAGCAGCAGCAGCAGGTGGTGCGGGCGACGTTGGGGGCTGGGGTTGAGCCACTCCGCCCAGTCCAGGAGGCTGAGGGGCGTCGTCGGGAATGGGGAGCATCAGAGGCCCCTTAGGGACGATGATACGACCTGGTAGGGGCTCTCCTCGAATCACTTTCTCGACCTCGGACTTGTCAAGGGTCTCATACTTGACCAGGGCCTTGGCCAGCAGGTCAAGCTCTTTCCGCTTCTCCGTCAATAATTGCCTGACATCTTCATACGACTTTCTCAAAGTCTTCCGAACCTCGCCTTCGATTGTGGCCTTCGTCTCAGAGCTGAGATTTTCGTATCGTCGGCCGTACTCTACAGGGCCGAGAGTGCTAGACATGCCGAAGAGGGTGACCATCATGAAGCTCAGATCAGTGGCTCTCTCGAGATCCTAACGGTGCAATGTTAGTTTATTTTGCATCAAATTAAATCAAATGGGAAGCGGCACTCACTGATGAGACTCCTGAGGTCACCTTGTCATCGCCATACCGCATCTCTTCGGCCATCTTGCCTCCAAGTAGGACACGGATATTTGACATGTACTCGGCAGCGGTGTAAGAATATTTATCCATTTGAGGGAGCTGGGCAGTGTGGCCTAGCGAGGGGCCCTTCGGCAGAATGGTGACCTTGTACAGAGTGTTTGAGCTTTCCTTGTCAAAAAGCTGCACGAGTGCATGGCCTGCCTCGTGGTAAGCAGTCATTTCCTTCTCTTTCTCAGTGACAATCATAGACTTTCGTTCGGAACCCATGGTAACGCGATCAAAAGCCCAATCCATATCTTGCTTGGAGACAAACTTTGCCTTGGCACGGCTGGCTCGGAGGGCAGCCACATTGAGCATATTCTCGAGCTCGGCACCAGATCGACCAGGGCATCGGGCAGCAACAGCCTCTAGGTCAACATCGGGCGAGACCTTAATCTTCTTGGCATGGTGCTTCAAGATAGCAATACGGCCGCGAACGTCAGGCAGTTCGACATTGACATGACGGTCAAAGCGTCCAGGGCGAGTCAGGGCCTTGTCGAGCATCTTGGGGAGGTTGGTTGCACCAATGATAATGATCTTGGTCTCTTGGTCGAATCCATCAAGTTCAGTAAGGAGCTGGTTCAGGGTCTGTTTGGCGTGGGCTTGATCTCGGGGGTTGCGCTTGCCACCAATGGCGTCAAGTTCATCAATGAAAACGATAGCGGGAGACTTCGACTTTGCCGCAGCAAAGAGCTCGCGAACTCGCTTGGCTCCAACACCAACAAAGATTTCGTCAAACTCACTACCAGACATGTAGAAGAAAGGCACACCGGCTTCACCTGCAACAGCCCTAGCCAAAAGAGTCTTTCCAGTTCCAGGAGGGCCGACGAGAAGAACACCTTTGGGCAGCTTGGCACCGAGATCAGTAAACTTTTCGGGATTCTTTAGGAAGTCGACAACTTCCTGCAGCTCCTCCTTGGCCTCGTCACAACCGTGAACATCGTTAAACCGAGTGGTCTGCTTCTCGGCCTTAACCTCCGAATCCTGCTTGGCACCGGGGCCACGTCGGAAAGAGCTGAGGGTTTCAATCAAGATTGTGACAGCAGCGAAGCAGAGATAGGTAACCACGATGAAGGTAGCCAAAAACTTGAACCAACGGAATACAACAGAGCGGGTGGACTCCTGGACGATGACATGGATAGGCTCGCCTTTGTGGCCCATACCGTTGCCGGCGACACCGGCTCCAGCAACGGCGGCATTTCCAACACCCTGCTCGAAAGTCGGCCACTGGGTCCCTGTGTAAGATCCAGCTGCGGCTGGGTTTGCAGCGTTGGTTGCGCCTGCGCCAAGCATTGACAGGGCCTTACGATAAGCCTCTTCGGCGCCCTGGTTGGTCGCAAATCGACCGGATTGATATCGCTCGACGAGAATAGCCGGCATGTTTGCGCGAAGAAGTAATTGGTAAAATGCGTTCTGTGCGTTGGCATTGCCAGGGTTCCTGTTGGCAGACTCTTCCATAGAAGCGAGTTGGTTGCGGGAGATTCCATTCGTTGTTCCAAACCCTCTTTGCTGGTTAAGAGTACGGAATGTAGATATATTGCGTGAGGACAGAACGCCGGGAGCAGATCGCATGAAAGGACGGAGGAGAGGAGAAGTTGTCGAGACAGTAGGTTGAAAGTATGGTCGTCGCAAAATGGGGTTCGCGGCTTGAAGACCAACACGGGTCAGATTTGCGATAGTTGTTTGGACGTTGGTGGACGCCATAGCCGTGGGAGTGACGCGGGACTTGAGAGAACCGAGTGAAACTTGTCGGAGGAAATCAGGAAGCTGGGATTCGGCAACCTAGTTCATGCTGTTAGCTTCAATGTTGCGCACGCGAGATGACACCCGACTGACCTGCTGAGTCTGCTGCACGTTCGACTCGGCGACAGGTGCCTGACTCACGGCCTTGTCATGGTGTGTTCGTCTTGAAATCGGGGTCGTCGAAGTCCTCCATGGGACCATGACAGTATTCGCGATGGAAGGCCAGAGTTCGGTCGTCGCTGCCGCCACATTCTACAGCCTCGAGGTCAGCTTTATCCATATCATACTCGGTAGGTTCCGGTAGAGCATACCGGCAGCATCATTGCGTTGTAAGCCATATTCGATAGTTCTTCAACACTTCAAATGCCTCTAGTACCGTCGCGCCCGCTCGAGATGAAGAGAAAGAGATGGGAGGGCGGCCAGCCAGCCGGCCGATGACGTGGAGAGTAGTGTTTGACAACTAGAACACCACAGCAATCGGGGCAGTTGGCGACAGCGGTTTTCGAGGGATTCAGAGGTGGGAAATGAATGATAACACAATAAAGGTAACCTTGCTAGAAGAAGCCGTTAAAGGGTCTACCTGGATACACTCATCGTGATGAATTGCGCGCAGGCATCACCGGGTTGTTGGGGAACTCGTTAGCTTGCTTCCCACTCTGATCCGCAACTCGGCATCACGAGACGACTTTTCCCGTTCTGGGGTCTTGCTGAGTCATCTCCCATTCGGCCGCCAGATGATCCGGCCTCCGAGACGAATGAGGTCATTAGCGTTAGATTCAATTGGCCAGTAAGAAGCAAATCTAGTTTCGGATGTGGGAACCATTTGATTGTTTCTGTGCCAAAGCTCGTGTAAGTCGGTGAGTTCCGAGGCTTGAACTTCCATGGTCTTCTGTAGGGCCTGTGCATTCTCCCTCCATCAGCACCTTGGTAGGTATTACGTTCACGTGCGATACACAAAATACGTTGAGCCGAGAAGAACCTTCGCATTCTAAAAAAAAATAAAAAATTTAATGGTTGATATGTTCCATTAGTTAAAATAAATGGTGTTCAAAATGAACAGAAAACGGACCATAATCTTCATACATTTGCATACCATCCGTTTCATTCTATTACAACTACGATTACCCCAACCATGCCTACCATAGTGAAGACATACAAGCGTAAAGTTAACTGACCATCCCAGAGTGATACAGTCTTCCCTTGACTACATATGTTGCCCTTTCATCATTTCTGTGAAATTTAGTTGACGAGCAGCAACCAGGAATGTAACCGTCGTGTCTATGAGCACTTGCCACGAACACACACTAATTAACCAAAGGGGAGAAAAGTTGAAGCAAACAACATTACACTACAACTAAGAGGCCTAGACTATCCATCTAAATTAATGGCTAGATCGCATTCCACATGGCCTTCATTAACGTCGTCCAGATACATTCGCCTCGTTACCCAGTCCTGCGGGGCGTTTTGTGGCCATGCACTCATCGCTCATCCCTCCTCTATCAGTCCTCCTTGGGGTATTTCCGCAAATCCTCCTCTACCATTCATCCATCGCCTTCGCGTCATTAACGACTGGCGCAGTGTGAGGTGGTAACCCACCCACGTCCCTTGGTCCAGCATCCCATCTCTTAAATCTGTCCAAAAACCGTTGCGTCGTCACCTCAAATCCAACATACGTTTCTTTCCCATCTATCACCCAACAACCTACAACAACCCCTCCAAAACAGCACACCTTTTCGTAAGATGGTACCGAGATCGCTCATGCTAGAAAAGATTGACAGGGCAAAACCGAATGCAAAACTATACTAAGTGACCCAAAGCGTATGCGCTTGCGCACGTGGTGCTTCCAAAAGAAAGGGGAATCGTAATGCGTAAATCAAAGGAAAGAGACAAGGTCCGTCAGAACGCCGACTAGTGCCGAAGGGCAACGTGAGCTGCGCTCAGACATAGCCATAGAAGAAACAGGAAATCCGGCCCGTCTTTCAATAACCTTGAGCTGGAGAGCAGTCCGAGAACGCCAAGAGATGCTTCCAAGTTGCGACTGATTATCCGATCCTATCCAATCCGAGGACAACGAGGCCAGCGCCCTCCTGTCAGCGAGTTGCCACCCGCTAACATTTGGTCCTGTGTATCCCAATTGGTATATCCAATAAAAGAGAAAACAAAAACAGAAAAAAACGGCAATATCCGTCTGGTCCAACCCTGGTGTGATATTTATACAGAGATGGGCTCGATCGAGAACCACCTCAAAATGCGTTTGTGCCTGTGTAGCTTTCAATTTGAGCGGCTTCATATGCTCTCAAGCCGGCTACTGGGTAGCTGCATAGTGGGGTCGTCAAACTCGATCTTGGGACCGCAAAGATCGTAAACAGCGGTCCCATAGGCGGGGAGCTGACCGATGGTGGTGACCTCAATAGGGGGTTGGTAATCGGACCAATGGTCTGCGTGGGGCTGAGAGGTAGGCTGGTGGTAATCAGCGGTCTGGGTCTGGGTCTGCTGCGCCTGGGTAGTGACGGTTTGTTGAGCCTGTGTCATGGCGTGGTGCATCGGCTGGGTATACGTGGGAAGGCTATGGTGAGAATCCACGGGCGACGCAGCCTGGAGAGTGTACGCTGGTGCGTGTTGGTGCTGGTGCGGGTAGAAGCCATCTTGCATCATAGGGCTCTGGACAGAGGCGGCAGAGAAGGCGCTGGGGCTGCTTTGGATAGAAGCACCCATGCCCGAGGTCGAGTAGGTCATTTCGATGGACGATCGTTCAACTTGCTGCTGGGCAAGCTGGTAATGAGGCTGCATAGGGTTGGTTGTCATTGTTGCGATACCCGGATTGCTCTGGTCAGTGACATAAAAGGCTTGTCGAGGCATACTAGAGGTTCGTTGAAGCAAGTGCATGCCAGTTTGCTGCTCAGCAACAGCTTGCGCATGGAACTCTGGGGGAACACTAGACGGGATGGTGTGGCGGCCCATATACTGCTGGTGCTGCTGAAGGGGGTAGCCGTGCATTTGCTGTCCAAATTCAGGGAATGAGCTGGCGCGGTGGAGGGTGCCATGAGATACCGCAGAGTTCACGGGGATCATGTCCTGGGAAGACCAAGTCATGGCGGAGGTCTGGGGTGTTGAGGGGGATTCATCAGAATCGGAATCCGAAGAACAGTCGTCCAAAATATCGTTGGGGTTCATTCCTTGCTGGTGTGACCTGCGCTGGTGCTTGACCATGGTGGTCTTCCTGCAGAAGCTGTTGGGTTGTTAGCGAACACTCATCAGCATTTGTCGTCCTGACTTACCTCTTCAAGCATCCGTTGTGGCCACACTTGTAAGGGCGCTTGCCAGTGTGGATTCGGCGGTGGCGAGCAAGACTAGAAGACTGCAAGGCAGGTTAGCAACTGAGGACCCAGAGGATATATCAAAAGACTCACGTCGGAGAATCGCTTTCCGCAGCCAATGTGCTGGCACTGATGAGGCTTTTCACCGGTGTGTGTTCGGATGTGAACAGTCAAGGCGCTTCGCTGAATGAAACTCTTGCCGCATCCAGGGTTGTTACAAGAGTAAGGGCGCTCATTCGTGTGAATTCGGTAATGTCTTTGAAGGTCAGACTTGCGGTTGAAGCTCTGTTGTTCCAAGATGTCAGCCCCCGCAAAACAGATCAAGTGGTCGAGTAAGGAGAGAACAAACCTTGGTGCATGATTGCCAGTCGCACTGGAATGGGCGAGCCGTAGGCTCATTCTCGACAAGTTCAAGAAGCTCCATTGCGAAATCTTTAACGTCCGAGTTGATATTCAGAGTAGAGAAGATCGAGAACGTTTTGTTTGCGTAGATCGGCGGTGTATTAGTTTTCCAACAAGAGCATGCTCGGTTTCAGGAGGCGAAATACGAGGCGGTTCGTTGAGGGGACAAGATCGGTATGGTTTATCCCAGGTCTTGACAAAGAGCTGATGGTGGTGCGGCAACGGAGAAAGCGGTCCAGGGGCAGAGAGGGTTCTCAAGGGCCGGGAGGGTTGGAAAGGAGGCTTTGCCTTGAGGCGTGTTCCAGGTTGGTGTTCTTTTTTCTTATTCTTTTTTTTTTTTTTTTTGGCTGGTTTAAATTCCAGACGAAGGATGCGAGAAATCCCACGCTACAGCGGATTCGAGCACAGAGGGTGTCGAGGCCAAGATCCCGCTGGCCTGAGATTAGGTTGATTACGGTCTTGCTGGGAAAGGGAGATCGCTCGAGAGAGAGAGGTCCTTGGCGCAACGCAGTCTGCAGATTTGAGGGTGCGTAGCTTCGGCGGTGACAATATGTGTTGCGCGGGTCTTGATTGGGAAGGGCAAGAGCAGAATATGAATTAGGTCAACCAGGTAAAAGACTAGATGACTTGAGCTGATGAGGGAAGGGCGCGAAGAATTAGAGCAGGTATAGAACGAGGGGTGCGAAGGTGTATTAAGTAGTTGAGGAAGAGAGCAAGATGGTGTAGAAGGTGGCGGAGGAAGACCAAGGATGGTGAAGTTGAAGTTGAAGAGGGTGACTTGAAAGAGTCTGGGGATGAGGAGAAGGTAGTTGAGGGTGGAGGAGAGATTGCTTTTTAATATTAGAAGCCGAGCAGAGAGGCGCGATAGAGTTGACCTGTGCTTAGGACGTGGTGGAGGAGGGCCGATTGAGTCGATTGGAGTCAAACCGGGATGAGTGTCGAGAGTTGAGCTGGGGGAAGCCGTGGGTGATATCAAGAGGTAAGTGGGTTCTGGGCCTTGATCAGGCTCGGCAGGGATCAGGAGGGTAAGGGCTGGGGAACGTTGGATATCGGCCAGGGCCAGGGCCGGGCGTTGTAAAAATGGACAGGGACGGACGGGGAGCCAGGGAGGGCAAGCGGCGAACGGGCACGATGCTGCACCTGGTTCTGAGTTATAGGTGTGAGAGAGGGCGGGAGGGCGTGGTGGGTGTGGGCGTTGGGTTGGGTGTGCGGCCGGAGCAAGTCGAACAGCTGGAGCCAGAAGAGGAGCCAGAAGAGGAGCCACGCAGCAAGTAAAGACAAAAGGCCAGGGGGGCCTGCTATGGCGGGTGTCAGTGGGGCTTCATTCGGCAGCGGGAGCAAGAAAAAAAAAGAGATGTCAGAGCTCGAGCTCGAGCTCGGCCAAGGAGGCAGGGGAAAGCGTGGATGTAGGAGAAAGTCAAGGAGAGCGAGTGTGAGCGCGAGGGAGAAATACCTAGGGCCCTAAGGCCAAGGTGGATGGGATGGGACATGGGCATGGGCATGGGCATGGACGCGGTGGGTTGGTAGGCTTGGTAGTCAGAGGAGTATAGTGGGCGTAGTACATGGTAGTGGGCGCGGTGGACATGGGATGGACGGCATGGAGACGGGGCGGGCACTACCTTTCGTTAGGTACGTCAAAGGTCAAGGGGCAGGTCCCCAACGTCGTAGCGTCCGGCGTAGCGTGAGCTGTGAGCTGAGTTCCTGTGCGTTGTATGAAGAGTTGTGGTCTTGGTCGTCTAGGTGCCTGGACATGAACAGAGCGAAGCCTGGGCTCTTCTTATTATCATAGGGGTCGCCCCATCGCCGCATCTACGGCAGCACGGCCATTGGACGACAGGGATCCTAAGAGGTCTCGGGCATTGGACCCGGCCATAGAGCAGCTGTCTTAAGAAAACAGCACGCTACCGCAGAAAAGAAAAAATTCGGCAGAGACACACGTTCACACTCAGACAGCAGACACTGTGTGCTCTCTGAGTCTCGTTAGGGTGTGTGCGAGTGTGTGAGTGTGAGAGAGTGTCTGTGGCTCGCCCAGAGCGGACACGCAGAGGCAGACTAGACAGCCAGAAAGACAGACTGACGGACAGACAGCAGACAGGCAGAGCCAGACAAGGGCTAGCCAGGGTACGAGGAGCCGACCGTGGTGCATGGAAGGCGTCGAGGCAAGGGAGAAGGGGGGGAGGGTTGGTCCCGCTAAGGGCGCCGGAAGGCTGAGGATACTGCATGGATGCATGCGCCAGCGCTTTAGCTGCTTGTCTCCTGTCTGCGGTCTGAGGTCTGAGGTCTGAGGTCTGAGGTTTGCGGAGTGCGGTCTGCTTCTGCATTCTGTCTCTGTTTTCTTGGAGCACCATCGAGGGGGTCCAAAGGGGGGGGGCGCGTTGAGAACTGGTGGGTGGGTGGGTGGTGTGGCTCGGGGGTGGTGCACGATGGGCTTGGGATGGCGCTCTGGCTGGGGTGAGGCCAGTACACCAAGTGGAGATGGGCTTCACTCCCCCAGCCAGCCAACCTTAACGTCCAGCCAAGAGCCCCCTAGGGGAGTGAGGGTACATACACGTGTGATCCAGTGAGATGGTAGGTAAGTCAGTCCTGGGTGTTTCTGGTCCGTCTCTGGGTGTCTTGCTTCCTTAGGTGTACGAAGTATGCCACCACCACCAGGTTAGTCTGCCACTCATCTGTCACCGGATTTTGGTGTTTCCCCTCACCAGCATGGGCAGGCATCGAGGGGAGGGAGGGGGGGAGGGAAAAAAATAAATACAATAAAAAATAAATAAAATGACTACACCCTCGATCTCCATAATTGGCAGACTATGCTCAGCTTTACATAGTGGTATTTCCCCCCCAAAAGGGAGATCTCTGAATACTGCGGGACGACATGCGACTTTGGTACGTACCTGGCTGGTTGGTATGATGTTTGATAATGTCCGTTGGACAATGAGCCTTGAACGGGGTACCGCGTACGGACTACATCAGGTACATCACCGCTGTACTTTACTTTCCGTCCCCAGTAAAGGTACCACATCGTCCGTACTTCACCTTTCCCGCCTGAGATAGCTTCCTTTCTCAACGACTGTCGACTGCCGCCGGCCTACACCTCGCAAGGATCGTACCCCACCCACCGATACATGATGTACTACGTACCTATGACACTGTGGTCTGGTCTGGTGCCTTCGCCTCACCTTTCCCAACCTTTCGTCGAAAGTCATAGTATCAATGAGTCGACACAGGTCCAAGTACCTATCCATCCTCCGGTCTCATATCCTCGCGCACTCCGGGTCGTCCCCCGTTTCCACCCCGCGGATTAAAGTCACATCGAGCTAAATCTTCCCATCTCTTTTATTAACAAGATACTAAAGGCCAAGTCGTATGCTAGACCCACAGCCAGGCGATGAATGGCCACCAACCGCCACCGGGCGCCCTCAGTCTTTGCCCATTTCCCATCCCATTGTCATTCAGAACAGAACCTCAATACTCAGAAGTCATGCCCCACGAAGTTTGGGGGAAAGCATTGATGGCTCCAGCAATGATTGAGTTGCGCTCCATGGAGTGTATTCGATCCAGGTGGATGCCATACCCAAATTACCCATTAACATGCACCCCATCCTTTTGCCCTTCGCCCATCTCCCCGTCCTGTCCGAGCCCTTCCCGCCCACGCTCAGATGGTGGTCCACGTCCCATGGACTGCATGTAGGATGTGCGACCAGGCCAGCTGCAGTTACGGCGGACGAACGAGCCTCCTACTTGCTTGCTCGACTCCAGCGCAGCGTAACAAACCCACTGAGGCCTTGATGAGGCCCAGAGGCCCCAAAAAGTGTCCAAACCGCCATATGATGAGAGAGAGAGAGAGAGAGAGAGAGCTAAGCACGTAGAAACATGCTCTGACCCAGTGAGGATCCTCCGATCCCCACCACCGCACACCCACCCACACCCTGGTCCGTCCCGGCCGATTGTCACCATACCGTTCCTGACTTGGGGTCTTTCTAAGCTTGCCCTTATCCCAGCACAATGCCCCTCTGCCCTCCCCCCTGTCCACTGAGCCAGCGACAACCCCTGGCCCGGTACTTTGACTTGCCTGCCGAGTGCCGCAGGCACATCCTTCCCGGATGTTCGAACCCTATCAACCTTGGCCTTGGCAACGGAGGACTGGAGTTCAGTTCATCAGTCAGTCAGCGTCTATCGCTCCACGTCCCCATCGTAAACAATGTATTCCGCACAGCCAGATCACGTACGAGCGCTCCCCCATTGACTGCTCATCAAGTGGGCTCCAGACGGCTCCACGTTGCATCACAGGTGGAGGCCCTTGCCCGATGTCTGCGAAGGTACTGGCTGATTGCCATTGCTGGTGCGGGAGCCCCTGGCTTCCGTTAGCCCCGTGATGTTCCAAGTCCTGAGCCTCCAGAGCTCCAATGTTTCAAGCGGCAGCCTCCACAACTTCAAACATATCGATCGAGCAATCAGTCTGAAGTGACTCTCTCCCGCTCCAGCCTCAGAGCCTCAGCCCTCTGGGCTTTGCGTGTCCAGCCACATGTTTCCCATGCGCCTCTTGCCTGCATCCCCGCGCCGTAGGTAATCCACCAGCATTGACAGTCACGTCACGACAACATTTTTGAATGTTATTTTTGGGACTCAATCAACTAGTCTGAACCTACAACTGCGCCTAGTCCGCACTTCGCAGTGGAGGCATGATATTTTGTTTCTGATGCAGAACCCAACGTCCCTAGCTGCCTATTGAGCCATTGACGGTTTAATTATCAGACCACAATGCATGCACAGTCCTCTCCTGTCCCGTTTCTAATCGCAAAGGTGCCGACTCTGCGGAATGGCCAAGGCCTCACCACGCTACATTGTAGTGTGAAGCTCACGAAGTGGGCTTTACAGAGGACCGAGCCACGACAGGCGTGGGAGCGGAACAGTCTCCGATGGTATCTAGGAGTTCTCTCCCTCATACGTCAGGGCGCAGCGGGGTGGTGATCATGTCATCCAACGTTTAGTAGGGCAGACATCTCTCTCGAGGGTCGTTCCTCACGTGGGAAAACGAGGGTTGTGTCAAAGCGAGGCCGGAGAGGGGGCCACTAGATCCCCCGGTTCATCACATTCAGCTCCAGTTTACCTATATCAGATTCAACAAGCTATAGTTCGCGCCTTGGTTGTTGGCACCTCAAGCTCTGACCAGCAGGGAACAAGGATGATGTTTCCATGCAAGGACTATCCTCATCACAGTGACTCCAGCCTAATGCCGCGACTAACTGTGGATTGAGTGTTTCCTAACCTTGCGTCTTCGGCACTCGCATGCGCCGGGTATATTGCAGTTGCCACTGGTTCATGGCCCGGGAGAAACAACAATTAGATACGAAGCAAGAAGATACAGAGTTGATGAAACAAACGCCGGCGCAGGCCCCCGCAATCAACGCTTTCGGCATTATTCGGACCGTAGAATAACGTCGATTTCATCCCTACGTTTCCTTGTTTAGAATCAATACTAGATCATAGAGGCTCGTGCTGTACGTGCTAAGGCTCTAGCCAGGGCGAGTGCCGAAAGATCAGCCCAAGCCCCTGCCCTAAACATACAACCAGGATGACACTACACGTGGGAGCGAGTTTGAACCCTGCAGAATCGCGCTTCACAGCGCCCAGAGCGGTTGCCCACGGGCGTCCCAAGCCTACTAGCAGTTCGACCATTGCTGAAAAAGTGCCGCTATCGTACGATGAAGCCAGACAGTTTCCCTACAAGTGCCGCACTCCTAGAGCGTTTCCTCCACACCCGCAAGGCACAACCGACTATTTTCACCGACTAAAAAACCGATGCTTCGCACGGCCGGCAGGGCATTCACGTCATTCCCGCCTCGTTCCTGGATCACGATGCTCGTCCGTGTCATAAGCCCTGCGGGAATTTTTGTTGGCGTTTCCGCTACCGCTAAGGGAGGGATAGATGTGGGGGTGTTTATTCCGTACGCTTGCGGTTCACAAGAAACAAAGGTTCCAAGGCTTTAAAGTGGCGTCGTAGTTCATCGCCTTCCGCCTCTACCGTCGATTGTTTGGACCCGCCACGAACTTTTGCTACTATGGTTATCGCTTTTTTTGGAATAGAGGCAAGCACCCGTAACCCCCGTTCCTCCAAAAGATGCAACTTGCGATGTTCCCATGGCCTGCAGGCAGACGGATGCGAATGATTGAGGTGACCCTTTCCAGTGTAATGCTAGCCTCGCAAATAGTCCCAGTGTTTTACCAACGTCGGATCACATCGTGCACGAAGCTCCTGGCCTCATTGTACTTGCGCTGTGCGACCTGCATTCCACAATCTCCAACCTTAATGCAGCACATGCATAGGCCAAGTCCAGATCTTGACCTGGATGGAAACGTGGTGCGCACATGGAGGCTTGGAACCAACAGGGACTTTTGATGCTACACTGAAGGGAGGGTCTTTTTTTTTTTTTTGGTTTCCCTGTAATTGACCTCCTGGTGCTAACTTCAACTCCATCGGTCCGGAGACGGTGGTGCGGGCCAACAACAGCAATTGGCAACGGGGTGTGGGAAACGCAGGGACTCATCCCAACTGTCTTCGTAGGTCCATTCTTGGCTGAGGGTGAGGTGGGTGAGGGCAGATAGGGACAAGAGCCGACCGGGCCCGAAGGCTTGATTCAAGGACAGTGCCTGCTGTTACCCACGGATTGCCGTAATGATCAGCGGCCTGCGATACAACGTAACGTCTGTGGGCGAGCGGCACAAGCAAATCGACGCTTGCCCATCCGCATCATTCAGATCATGGGGTGCTATCTATCTCTTGCTGTCCAGAGGAATTTACCAGCCAATCCGTTCAGTAAAATAGTGCCGGTCCAACCGGACTCAATCCAGACAACCCCAAATCCTATCGGACATTTACTGCTGACAGCTGTAACAAGCCAGGGTCGCAAGTAGCACATTGGCTGACTCGACTAACACGGATTTTTCAAACTCTCCCATGAACCATGAATATCTCCGTGACAGCATCCGGATCAACAACCCTGCTTGTGACCTATTGAGGAGATTGTGCCGGCCCTCCGCACTATTTTGCCTCCAGCGGCCCTTGTGCATGCGTTTCCACACGTGCTTTGGCATAATCTCTGTGTGGTCTCAATTGGTGTCCTAAGGAAACCTTGACGATCCTGCCTTGGCTGCCCTGCCCACAAGCAAGGAAGTGGGGGAAACGTGCCTGAGGCCAAGCAGCCCTACTGCACATCTCAACGTCTGTCAAAATGCAGTCCTTGACACTCTCTACTCTATCTCCCTCCCTTGACCTTGCCGACTGCGACTATCGCGAAGCATGACCAGGGATCCCCCGTCCAAATTGGTCATCGGCACTTCCCAATCAAGTGACCAACCTTGACTCACGGCATTATGTCCGCGAACCACCGATGCAGCGGGCGGGAAGTGGACCGCCAACACCTATTTTCTCCTCAACTCACCAGTGCGCTGAGCACTGATCTGACAACGGTCCGTACCTCGACCTCACTATCAACTAACCCAGGAAACTCCCCCAATTTGTATCCAGAAATAGGATCCTCCTAGATCTATCTATAACTCGGTGTTGTTGACTATCTAAGGTTGAAAAATAATTGTCTGAAAGTCTCCTCCAGACTGCCCACGACATCCAGTGTTTCGTCGGCCCGGGGTCCACAATGATCTGACCTGAGACCGGCTCAAACACTGGTCAATTTTTGGCAACGTCTGCCACGTGTGATTCCACCTGCGCACTCTCTACGCCAATCGGAATCAGGCGATTCTCCCCTCCAGAAGCTAGATCGCCTTGTCTGAGCAACATGCTCTGGTTCTGGGCGCTAGGCCTTGAGAGGCCTGGCTTGAGCCGGATCGTCCGAGTCTGGCGCTACTGATAGTTTTCCACTGCGGACTGATTGTTCAATCCTATGCTAGGCGTTCAACAACAACTACTAGTCTAGCCACTGCCACACAGACTGGGGCTCTTAGTGGGAGCGTCGAGTGTTCATCATGCCATGATCGATGCGACTAACTAATTTCTGGCTGTAGAATCGGCGACATTGTTGTATTATCAGGTTCAATGCGGCAGACCTGCACCACTTGACAGACATGGTTCATGAATTGGAACCTTTGAATCACGAAAGCACCACAAAGGTCATTCGAACAAAAGGGCAGGAGGCTAGACCCCACTTGAGACGGTTCCCCAACGAACTCAATCAAGTCGAGAACCTCGGCATCTTTAGATGATGCCGCGGATATGCATCAGTGATACTTGGCATACGGTACAGCACGACCCAACTGTTTCTAGGGCGCGCAATCTCAAGGCCGCTCACGACCGGAAGTCTAACAAAGAAAATGAAGGCCTACTGATCTGTCACCGGACGGTGGTGGTGAGTCGTGTCAGGCCCAAAATGAATGTCGTCATTCACTACACAGCTTGCTTGACCTGTGCATATTTGTTCTCCACCCCAATATGAACAAGAACAAGCAAGTGCATAGGAGCCATTGACCGGTTCGTGGTTCTCGCTATCATGTCAACCAATTGGTCAGTGTTCGAAACAAATGGCCCTGTGACAAAGATAGATTTCGATCAGGCCACAAATTGCCCCGCAGGCCAGTCCCTGTCTAATTTTGTCAATCCTCAATGTCGACGAAGCGGCCTAGACTGTTTAGGCTAGGACGGCCTTGGGTGTCGGACGACAGCGAGCAGCGCGGGGTAGTTACAAGACACAGGGCTGATGGGTTGCTGAGTTCCTGAGGCAGTAAAAAAACAGGGCCAGCCCTGCCAACGATCTAGCGCTTGATTAGGCAATGTACATCTTCCCTTTCCAGTTGCTTTTTACCTGTGCACTCTGATCTTGTTCCTAGCCGATGACCAGATAGCTTCTGTGCGAGCGATTCAAGGTTTCCTCGTGTATTCATCGAAGTGTTTCATCATTCGGCCCGTACAAACGATCTTGAACCCAATAGCTCAGAAATCACGTCACATGATTATCGAGAGCAACACTTAACCCAGACACAAGCACAAACCTGCTATTTTCATCGGATCGCATACAACTCATCCGGCATGAAGCTTGATGGGTGCTGGTCCTAACCTAACACCTGTAGCCGGCGCGCCGTCTACAACCGGTTCCCGCCGCGGCACAGGTTTCAGCTCCGCATCAGGTACGCTGCATCTTGTCGGCTCTTTTTTTGAGGCTATTCCACAGCAGCTTCCGACAACATTGCCCGTGATCAGTTGGTTTTGACATGATTCGGAGTGCATGCATGATCTGAAACAAGCTGCTAGGATAATCCCTGGGCGCCCGTATGATCACGGGCTGTTCCAGGTTCAGGGGTGGAGCCCTCGACCTATTGGGTCACTGCAGCTAGGAAATGAGGGCAAGGAGTTGATAGCACCCTGGTCCGTTCATCTGAGTTGGTGGCAATTCCCCAGACCCAAAATCGAGAGCGGTCTAGCGGGGAATCGCATTAACTCCAATTTCCGCAACGTTCAAAAGGCATTCACTGTAGGTACCTCAGTACCTTGGAGCCCGTTGAAGTTCGACCAGCCAAACAAGCGCGCCACAACTTGATAACTCTGGGGTGGCTATCCACCGCAAGCCCTTCGAAGGACGACTAGTGTTTGTCGGGCAATAAACACGCCATCGAGCGTTTTCCAGTGTGGCTCCCTGGTCTTTGACTCCGTGACGGGCTGGGGCCTTGTTTAGAGCCTAGCAGGGGAGCGAAAGCGTCACTCGCCAAGATCGTCGCCAAGGTTCTCTGCATGTAACGGGTTACGCGCTACTAGAATATGTACCGCCTCCAAAGCTTCCTTGGTGTGTGGCAGATGACAATCATGGGTGTAGCCGATTCATTTCGACAAGACCCCAATACGAAGGTATCATCGAGCTTAGATTCAGATACCCCGGTGCACTTACGGCATTTGAGTTCAACAATTACCAAATTCATAGACGAGCCAGCAAGGTTCAAGAGCCCCACGAGTCATTGATACGATGGAGGTAAAGTTTCACCGTGGCTAGCGGCTTAACAAGACACCTAAGAACCACAGGCTTGACCATGAGCATGCATGGAGGCCTGCTTTGAACCAAGCTACATGCTGCCAACGGTAGGAACACCAAAGGATGGCGCCTTGAATTCTGCAACAGCCACGCTCGAGTCGAACCACTGGTCAAAGCCTTTGGTGACAGGTGGAGGTGACCCGCTGGGCCCGCTCGCAGATGGCCTTGAAGAGCGGCTCTGGAATCGATAAATCATATGGCAGGTTGAGGGGGATCACCGACGATGCCGCCATACCCATGGATACTCTGTGATCATCAACCACAGTCACAATCAGCATAGAATCCTAAACAAAGCCCTTCGGCACAGTTAAAATTGAGGCTGATATGACAGATAGCGTTATCGGAAATTGGATTTGGTGTAATATGTTGGTCAGGTTCCACGGCAGCTCCCGGCGCACGAAACACAGGGCGACTTGTGCCTGACGACGAACAATATTGTATCGCATGTTGCCCAGTGCGCTATTCCTACTGTACCTTATTGTTTCTATCAATTATCTCTTCCCTACCCAGCCAGTGAAAAAAAGAGGGCAGCTTGCATATCACCAGCTAACATGTGTCACCATGGAGCGTCAAGATATTATTTTTCTCTTCGATTGACGGACAAGGGGAGGGATGGCACCCTTGTTGAGCCGGGCACATCATGTGTAGGGGTCCCTGGGCTTGCCAAACCTCGTGTCCAAATAATGACCATTGAGGGGCCATTTGGTAATATCGATGCTGATCAAACTTTGTTCTTTAGCACGCAGAGAGAGACAGTAAGTAACCTGGCCCATTGTCTCCAACATGCATGTCTACAGAAATTGACAGGCATACGGACGGCTGACAGACATGCGCACACACAGACAACAAGATGCCCAGGGCCTTGAGGATCTACCAGTGGGTGATCGGCAACGCCCAACATGCAGCCCGCCCCTTGACTTGCCCTCTAACATGTGCCCCGTCACGTTTTCTTCGGCGCCTTTGTGCGACAAAGAGCGGACAAAAACCTAGCATGTCTTGTTATTATTGTTGATACCAAAGTCTGCATGTGTCGGGGTGTCCGTGATCGGCGAGCCTGTGCATGTACTTGGGTGCAAAGCGCATCATGTTCAGAGTGCGGGAAATCTCCGAGGATCGTAGATGTTGATGGGCTGAGTTATCACTGCGCCATTTGGGTATGCCGGCCGACGGCTGCCGTATTGGCTCTGGACGAGAATGGCGTGGAGAGTGGACGTAAGGTACGCACGCACCAGCACAGATGGTGCCGCAGACATGCTTGCGTGGCTACAGCTACTGTACATGCTTATGCTCCATAATAGCTGGGCCCTCATCTCACAATTACCATGCATCAGACAGCCATGGAAGAATGGGTCCATATCCAGCCTCCGATGGATGCACCGTCTCGGGGCGTCCAGCTATCGGAGACTCTTTTTTTTTTTTTTTTTTTTCCCACACGCGACGGTCGCTTCTCAGAGTCAGCGAAAGAACTGCTAAGTCAACTCTTCCAGGCAAGTTTCTGGGCTGGCCGCCGGCCGGGGCGCGACTAAGGCGGCGTAAAACGTGGGATCGGCCGGGTGGTTGACCGTAGGGTGCGGTCCGTCGAGGGGCGGTCCGTAGGGGGACACGCCCGTCACCGACTATTCATGATGAGGTGGTTGGTCGAGGCCCTCGGCCGGCAGGCCAAGTCGAATGGGGGCGTAGCCTCTGTGCGACGCACAGGAGAAAAGATGACGGCGGGCCACCCACCGCCTAACTGGACGCTGTTGGCGCTGGAGCCGGTGCTGACGCCGCGCGCGGAGCGGGAAATCAACTTTATGCGCAACCCAGCCTAAGTGCCAGCACTCTGAGGTCATTTCTAGCACGAATAGTGATGGTAAGGCAAGCGCGCCATCAGAGGTCTCTCAGTGACCTGTGCTCCCAGAAACGCGGCGCCTCTTTTCCCAGAAGCTTTGATAGCCAACTTGATCGTCAATTTCCGCGGGCGCTCAGGAACGCAGTTAACCTGCAAGGTACGAGCGTTGACAATGTCAAGTTTGACGGTGACGTTCATGCTGCTGAAGACACATCGCACCGAGAGGCACCGACAGAGGGCCACAGGGTACAGGAACAAGAACAGGCGCAGGCACAGGCGGGTCTAGGCCCAAGCCGCAGGCGGAATGTCATCCGAACAAATTTTCCTGGGCGTTGTCGGCTGGCTAATTAGCGCGCCCGCCCTTGGCGCATCCGAAGCTCTGTACCTCACTACGCACAAGTGCTCTCCGTCAAGCATCGGGAAGGCGCCCCGATGACAATGATAGTCAACTGATGGAATTTGAGGCACCGCACCTCTTCTAGAGCTACTGCACACACTACGGGGCTCTTGGAGCTGGGTGCGCCGGTGGCACATACCCCGAGATGGGCCAAAGTATCACCACAGGCTTAAGTTGACCCCCAAGTCGATTATTTGTGCCAAGTTCGACTTCGAGATGGGGGATACGGATACTTGAAGACAAATGTCACCAGCCACTTTGCCAATGATCGGAGCTTAGGGACCCGTTGAGCAATCGGCCGAGACTAGATCTGATGAGAATAACACAAGCCCGTTGGAGGCTGAGCTATGTATCACCCCCGTAGCTACCCCCCACCTGGCCCACGGAGCTAGCGGAGGCACGCCGACTCTTGCTGCGAGGAAATGTGGTGGTCCAGTCGACCGCGAGTCATGCACCTGCGGTGTGGGCGGCCTGTTGGAGAGAACAACCAGTCACCCCCTGGTCATGAGCTCCGTGGTGGACTGGCCTGGTGACGGTCGCCCTATACCACCAACAGTCTCACCATGTCGAGACTGAAACAAGGGTCCTGACGATATGTACGTACAGGGTAGCTGCAGGCCAATTTGGTTCATTGTGGGCAGAGGATTCTTTAAAGGCCACCTACGTAGTATCATAGAAGAAGAAGAAGAAGAAAAAAAAGGGGGGGGGAGAGAAGGCTGGAGGTGGTGGAACAAACTCCATGGCGATGTTGCCAGTGACATTTCTGAACAAATATAATTGCTTGGCATGACGGAATGGCACCTCGATTGCATTGGTGATACTGATCTGTACACGATCAAACTGTGATCAAACTGGATCAAACTAGTGATGAGGCGCTTGTCAGAGAGCAGTCGGTGGTACAGGAGTATAAGGGAATAGATACGACATCTCGGGAGCCCATGTGGATGTCTCATCTACCTAGGTGTCTCGGTCTGCCCGATTCCTGGGAGAACAGCAGTACCTCACAAGCCCTTGTAAATTGAGCATCCAGGTTTCGGACTGTCCGAATTGTAGTCCAGAGGACAAAAGGTGGGAATGGCATCAAAAAGGAAGAGAAAAAGAAAACGCGAAGCAAGGGTTTGATCTGCGAAATGCCACGAGACGAAGCTATGTGTATCTCGCAATTGCCATGTGGTCTTCTCATGGCAACAATATTGAGGGGGGTTGAGGATCTCCGGTAGTCCGACCAATGACAAAACTGGAAGCGAAAAGAAAAAGAAAGAAAATAGTGAAATGAAGGGGATAGAAAAAAAAACCTCTCGGATCAGCAAAATGCTACGAGAAAATGCCATGCAAATCTCATAATTACCATGTGGTTGGCTTACATTGGGTGTCCGCCATCCCGATGGGGAGCAGAAATATGTATTCATTGTCGGAATAGCTTCAAAAAGAAAGGCGTAGGATCGACAACAAGGACACGAGCCACAAGCACCAGCCACAGACTCTGCTCATTGTGCCATGAGTACCCTGGGAGTCCCCCAAGGTGGCGGCCTGGGCATGTCTCATGAGGAGTCTCGGGCTACCCGAAGCGCACGATAGGACGTGTGTAAATGTTAGCAAGAAGAAATATGAGGTCGACGACTAGGCTGTAAACTCTACAGTTCACCAGCTACATGCTTATTCTATCAAACTCCCCTCCATGTGGACTGTCTCGGACTGTCCGAGTTATGGGTTGCGTAGGGAAGGTGGAAATGGTGATGGCTTCAGGAGAGAAAACGAAAAACAGGAACGATGATGGAAATGCGACGAGCCAAGAGCCATTCCCACAATGAATGTCTCATCGGACGGTCTCGGGCTGTCCGGAGGGCCTTCAAAAGGGAAGTTGATCGACGAGCCACGCGCTTCAAACGTGCTGGCGGCAACGTGAAGCGCAAGCAAAATTCTCCGGCCATACTATATCGACGAAAGACACTGACTATCAAACATTGTCTCTGTATGTGTTCTGTAATTTTTCCGACCGGCATCTTCGGGGGAATTTCATGGGGGTTTCTTGCTTGCTTCTGGAGAGGGGAGTGTGCTTGGGCAAAAATGCACGTGGTCTCGAGCTTTCTTTGGTCCCTTGATTTTTCCCCAATCAACTAGGCACTTGCTTAGGGGGCATCGATGCTACGTTGGGAGGCCCTCTTGGACAAGGGGCACGTCATAGGGTGACAGTTCAGACCGGTCAATTGTGGATTTTAGAATTTGGGAGGAGTGAGAATCAACAAAGTATGGGAAACACGGCAAAGGCAGGGGAGAGACCGAGACTAGAAAGTTGATGATGAGAGGGGAAAAGAAAACGATTACGGAGTGCACGGGTACAGGCGAGAGGAAAGGAAATTTGAAAGGGAGACGAAGGAGAAGAAGAAAGCGTAGAACATCAAAAACAAAACTAGATGCATATGTATGGAACATGGAAAGAGGCAGAAAAAGGAAGGAAAAGAAGAAAAACCTGCCAGAAATGTCACCCTGCCTTGGGGCTGCTGCACTGTGCGGGCGGCGGGCGAAAAGGGAGAAGGAGGGGGCGTGGGGCATCGGAGTGAAACCCTTGAAAAAATAAAAAGGAAACGTAGAGGTGAAGGTGAAAAAGAAAAGAAGGGAAAAGGAAAAAAAGGGAAAATGCAGCGAACCAATCTTGATGGGATGGGGGCCAGCACGCAGGAAAAAGCAAAACCTCTCAGATCTCAGATTTGCGACTTTCCGGGTGCCGGCAAATGGAGATTCTGCTGGAGATGTGGATGCGGGAGTCCGGGAGTCCGGGATGCAGGCATTTGCGGAGGGGTCAGAAGCCTGGCTGGTCTTCCTGTTACATCTGTTACACGCTGCTGTAAGGCAGTAACTAATTTGATCCAGAACGAGGGAAGAAGAACGTTCCGTACCGCAACCTTACCGCGCCTGTGCCGCATCTGGTTGCAACGCTGTTATTTATTTCTTCCCATCTATGATGCACTTTGCCCGTTGGGCGTCTAGGGTTGCCTCCAGCATTGATTGGGGAGGCGGGGAGGCCATGGGGGTGACAGATTGCCGTTGCAGTGATAGATGGACGACGGTGACAGGTCGAACGGCGACGAGGAATTTCCCTGCCACTGTCTTGGGGCGTCATCTATCAATCCATTTACGTCAACTGTCGAGTGCGCTTCGTGTTTTGTTTGCTGGCAAGGTTTCAATGAAAAACGGGTGACGCAGACACACACGCACACGCCAATACTACCATACACGGTGCCGAACAATAAGAGGAAAGGGAGAAGGGAAAAAAGAAAGGAAAAAAAAAAAGAATGAACAAAGACCAAGACTAGTACACCTCAATTCTCATGCAAAGAGTACGATGGTGCAAAGTGGATAGGCGTCGACGCGGTGTGTGCAGGGCAGGACTCATGATGGAGATTTTTTATTTATGTTTTATTATTTGGAGAACGAAGGGGGGGTGGGATTTACTGAAACGAGTGACAGCGGAACGATGTACTCATACATAGGCAACCAGTCGCGGTACTTTGAGGTCGATCTCGATGCTGGTCAGCTCTCAGAAGATGACACCGCATATTGGAGAAGGCTCGTGGCCAGCGGAGGAGCCCTCGTGGCATTGCTTAACCCGTCCTCCGTCTCACCGTCATGATTTCACAGCTTCACTTTCTGGAGGATTTGCTGGAGGTGAGGAGCGGATTGGTGTGGGTGTGAGTGGGATATGTCTCTGAATGGCGTTACCCCAAGCCCTTGGGATCTTTCTCATCTCACAAACTGGCCGCCACACCGCCCTCTTCAATATGACAAGTGACAGGAGGGCATCACTCACCGGCCTTCCAGCGTACTCAGTGGTGGCAGCCTCTGTCCTCTCATTCTCTCGCAATCTCAGCCTTCCCTGCCCCTCGCAGGCAAGGAACGGAGCTTTTCAGCAGTAAGCATCGCATCGTCTCTCCGCCTCCACCTCGGGGGCCGCTCTACCACCCACGTCTCCACAGAGCGTCACGCATGCAGGGCCAAGAAATCAGAAAGAAGCAATGCCGCCAATCCCCAGCACAAACCATGTCCACCACACCGGAGGAAATTCGTCCGTTGGAGCGTTGTAGCAATGGAGCAATGGAGGAATGGAGCAAGATAGACCGTTGGAGACGGACGGAAAGAAGTGAAAGGCCTGCCATCCTCTTCCTTCCACTTCCCGTCCCTTCCTCAACAAAAAAAGCAAGAAAGGGGGATTTGTTCCCTTGTCGGAGATCTCACAGACTGGCTCGAGCTCTCCTCTCACAATAACTCTCATACCCGCTCTCAATCTCACGACGGCGTGTACGAGAAAGCATCGACGTCGTGAGCCTTTCCCCGAGAGTACCTGTTGATGGATGCTAGCTAGGTACTGTCACCGTTATGGAGTGGTGTAAGGAACTAGGTGGGGGGAGGCAAGGTGACAATGAGTTTGCTGTGGACCCGCCTAGCAAAGTCGCATTGCAACCCTTCCATTCGCACCCCCCAATGCCATGCGAGATGATCCTGGCCGCGGATCTCCTACGCAGAACGGGCTTCCTCTGCTTCTGTTACACCGCAGGGAACTAGATGGCGACAAGGGACGAGGCGAGACGAGGCGAGGCGATACCAAGAGACTACCGGAGTAGGGGACCACGGGACTAGGGGATCGCAGGCCCTGCTCCCCATGGCCATCCTGGCCCGCCGTGTGCTCCGTTAGCTTCGCCATGAGAGTTGCAACTGACTCGACTCTCGCCTATGTACTCGACTTGCTATTACTCACGACATTTTTGTTAGCTCAACATGCTGCTCCCCTGTAAGTGTGCGGATGGATGGTGATGTTGCGATGAGGTTTCTTATTACAGAGGTCGTCCGTCGAGCGAGCCGACGCTTATCACGCTTTCTTTCTCCGTCCCACCCCCAAGTCCACCAGGCCGCGTTACTTTTTAAACCTTGACAGCTGACCATGCGAATTAGTTGCTCTGGGTCCTTCGCCGTTGGCCTAGTATCAGTAGGCCAAGCAAGTAGCCACCGGCCTCTACTCTCTAGCTCCCTCCCTTTGGTCGGCCCCTCAGCGGCCAATGAACGGGGCCATACCCCGCGGCCTGGACTGTGCCGTCCTGATCACCAGCCGCGGAACCGCTCAACTCACATCCGCCACCACCGCGGGACGGCCACCACCAGCCACCGCCATCGCCTTGTGCAACCAACACTTTGGGGCCTACTATGTATACCGCTGCGGACTATGGATGGCCAACTACGACAATTAATGCCGACTGTATACCCAACTCGGCCAAGGTGCAAAGGAAATAAACCCCGTTACGGAAACCTTAACAGCGGTGCTTTGCCTAGCCAGGAAACATCCTTGCTGTCACCTGGAGCAATGGCGGCCCCCACGCCCCTCTCCTCGCCTTTCCTTCTCTTGAGCAGTGGAATTGTTATCGAGCTGCCTTTTGTTGCTGGTTTCATTGTGGGGAGAGAGAGCATGTGTTCGTTCCTCTGCCCCTCTCCCATCAAGGCCAGGGAAAGGACAAGGGATCAGGGCCCACGCCACGAGCATCATGGGGACCGGCAAGGAAGAGAGGGAAGGGAGCCATGCCGCAGGGTTGCGACTCGGAATGTTCTTTTCTTGTCGTTTATTTCCTCTTTTCCATGACCGACAAGCAGTGGGCGCCCACATCCCTGCAGCAACTCAGCTTCAGGTCCGTTGCCGGGGGATGCACACACGCACAATGTACGAATAGGGCACATTACATGTCATGCTTCGACTCCTTACATGGGAAATATTACAACCCATCGGAGCCGGAACCCTGCCCTGGGCGGCCTGGGGCCTCGCTTCAGTACGGCATGGCTCCCAGATTTGCTTTGATGAGGACACCCAAACCTTCCAGGGACCCCTGATGAAACATCACATCTCCCAGGGGGTTCAACACGTTGCTGGCCCGCGCCTTGACAGGCCAGGCCCCCCCGTATCCAGGTCTCCTCATCCATCAAGCTTCCAGGGATATTGAGAAGGAGGTCCCCAAACTAGAGACCGATGAGGAGAAGGAAGACCGACGATGCTTGCTCCCACGTTCATCTTGGCTCGCGTAGTTTTTTTTATTGTCCTTTCTGACCTACAGCACGCGAGCGTGAGGCGTAGAACATGGAACATGAATCATGGCAGCTAGCTAACTCCGCTGCATGGTACCTCTTTCGGTTGGGTAACCCGAACTTGCTTTTTCTGCCCTGTGATAATGTAGTGACATGGTCTGGTCTGGTCTGGTCTGGTCTGGTCCGGTATGGCAGCAGCCAGCCAGCCAGCCAGCCAGCAGCCAACCAACCAACCAACGAGCCTACTTGTCTCCTAGGTCTCGACGCCAATCACTGCCGGTCCCTTCCCCCAGGGTTTTTGTGGAAGAAGCAAGGAAAGAAATTCGCCGATGCCATGTACGTACGTACGCATGCATGTGAGTCCCTCTTTTCCTTGCCTGACATACATACCTTGGCCTCCGATTCCCTTGCCAGCTTCTATGTGTGTACATGAAGCACCCGTAGATTGATTGCAAGAGGAGAATGGAAATCTCATGGGGGTGTGGGCGACTTAGTTGCAAGATCAGCGTTGCAAGCAAAAGTTCGTTCACGCCCTGCAGGGGCGGCGGTCTATCAGTTCTCAACGAAACGGAGCGTGGATCATGGCATGTTTTCGCATTCTCTGGCAGCCATCAAGTCTCTCTTACGCTCTCCACCGCAATCTATTTTTTATTTAATTATTTCTAACTTTTCTCCGTCACTCTCTTGCCCATAGCTTCCTTGCCTTGCTTCTCTCGTGTAGTTGCCCCTGCTATCTATCTCGCACCAGCCGGCTGCCTCTCTGCAAATTAAAAAAAAAAAAAAGTCTTGTTGACAGGCCATAGACCGGCACACCGGTGGGAGAAAAACCGGGTACTCGGCTTGTATATCCCATACCGTAGTGGGAGAGGAATAGTAGAATGGCCACAGGCCGAACAGGGCAAGACAAGGCTAACCGTCACATCCCTAAATAGGGAAAAAAAAAGCAAGAATGGTTGGAAAAATGAAAAACAAAAGTCCAACAAGTAACACACACATTCTCCGTCTCCCACAGGGCAGAGACAGAAGAGCCAAAAAAAAAAAGAAAAAAAAAAGGAAAGGAAGCGTCAAATGTCACCTGATAATGAAATAATCACATGGGACAATGACATAAAACGTGACACACTCACTGAGGTGCCGCCATTCATTCACTACAGCCTTGCCATCGGCCGTCATCAATTATCCCTTATGGGGTTCACCGTATGAGTAGAAATAAAAAGACCGGGAAAATCACAACGCCGCTTTCGTATGTATGTATTTGAGGGCAAAGACAAGCCAGCCCTCGCTTCCTTGCGATCGCGTGTGGTCTCTAATACCTAGAGTTCGTGTAGGTGGTTTTCCCTGTGTTTGAGACAAATGAGACGAACCACGACGACAGGAAGAACCCCTACTCGCTGCTGCTTAGAATGGATGGGGTCGCCTGGTCGCGCCCCTTCCCCTTGTGCTTTCCCCCCGCCGCTCCGCTCCTGCCCCCCCCTCCTTCCTCCTCCTCCTCCACTCCACTCCGCCAGGACGGAAGAGGGTGACGCCAGCGCGGCAAAAATGAAATAAAGCAAGAGAAAAGAAAGGAAAATGGTTAAGAACGGAGGAGACAATGATGTGATTGTATGAATGACTGTGTGACTTGCGACTCGGAGACGGGATACCGGAGACGGGAGAAACCGACCCCTGGTTTCTGATTTGCGTTGTTGCAAGAGAAGACTGCAGGAATCGTACGACGGTGAACCTTGTTTTCCCCAGCAGCTCAGGAGCTCTGGAGCTCTGGAGCTCAGTAGCCCGGTCGGGGCCAGGAACAGGAGCACGATCAGGAGGGTAAAGGGCAGGAGGCGGCGTTGGCGGCGGCGGCGGCCAAGCGGCGGGCGGTCGAGCGGGCGGTCGAGGAAGAAACAGAGGCCCATCCATCCAGTTCCCTCCTCCCTCAGCCCTGAGGAGATGCGTTTCGCGCCCGCCCAGATTGATTGGGACCCCCCCCCCTCTCCCTTCACTCCTTCCCTCCAAGTGCTAATTCCTGCGCATCTCGCACGTTGGAAGGGGCGCCCAAGAGAAGAAGGAATGAGAAGGAAATAAAAAAAATTAAAAATACAAATAAACAAAGAAAAAAGAAAATATATAACACATCAAGGAAGGGCCGAGGGCCGAGGCGGCGCACGAGGCGGCGTGGAACAAGAGATTTGAATGAAGGAACCGCAGCGGCAACCGCAGCTGTACCGCTGGTAGCTGAAGCTGTAGTAACAGGATAGCTCACCGGAACTCCGTGAAGTGGGAGACATGTACACACACACACATAACACGCACGCGGGAGAGAAAGATGGAGAGAGGACATCACATCACATCGCCTCACACACACTAAAAGAAACGAGACAGTAGTACAAGACACACACGCGCACACAAAACGGTCGGCCAAGTACGGATCCGCAGGTTCACATGAGTGTTTCTCCGCAACGAAACTCATGACGGTTAAACCAGTGTGGACTTGGCTGCGCGCAGGTAGCTCGCAGGCACAACTGTCACTGTGCTGTTGTGGGGGACTGAGACATAGTTGAGTCGAGAATGGAGGCAACGATAGAGAGAGAGAGAGGAAGAGGTCCTAAGGGGAAGAAAAAAAAAAAGGGACCAGCCCCAGAACAACACCATCGACCGATTGTTGGTTCATCGGAGGCCCGCACGAATCTTTCATTGGATCCCGAATCCCATCGATCGAGGGAGTCTCCCCCGCGTTACTTTGTGTCTCCAAATCGCCCTACATGGCTGAACCGTTTTGATGTAGTACAAACACTAGTAACAAGCAAGCAGTAGTGTAGTCATGGGATTACGAGCAACACCACCCAGAAAGGCTAAATGATCCCAGTCAAATAAAACAAAATTAGGATTCTGTTGAAAGAATCGCCTCTGGCTAACCCCAGAAAAAGCCGTTTTTTTTTTCTTCTCGTGTGATTGATACAACCCATCGTCGCTGGGTTATCCCTCCACGCCCCACGTTGCAGTCCGGTGGCTGACTGTCGATCCCAATCCTCCTCTCCTTCATGAGCGGAGGACAGTGCTTCCGTTAGTCCCGTTGAGCTTCAACTCAGCCAGCTGCTTGCTCAGCGCGCCGTTAGGCGGCTCGGCGACGGCAATGGCAACAGCAGCAGCAGCAGCCGCCGGCTCCGCACTTGTAAGCCCCTTTCTGATGGCCAAGACACTGTCAACAATCACGGCGTCGATGCCCTGCTTGACTTGTCGCTGTTTGCATGTCACTGTTAGCCTCACTTCTCTCACTGTGTACATGGAGCTGCGGTGAGCTCAGCTGCTCGCTCCTCCCAAGGGAGACTCACCTGCACCATGACCGGATCGTTGTTCAGCGCGCCGTACGTGACGCAGACCAATCCGTTTTCCTTGACGACCCTGACCAGTCGCGGGCTGTTGATCATGGGTTCCGCAGCGGACACAATACCCAACAGGTTCCAGCGGCTCGCGAAGCGGATGGCTTCCTGAAGAGACGACGCCCGTATGTCGCACACCTCGGTGCATCCTGCATCAGTGAGGAACAGGATGGGGATGGACGGCTGCTTGAAACTTAGGCAGAGACAAATGTCAGGGTTGAACGAGGAGAAGATGATGTGTCGCTCGCCGGCCAAGTCGTAGACCTTGGATAGGACGGTGTCGCAGAATGAGTTCAGTTCCACCGCGTATGTGTCCATCTCGTGCTCCTCGCTCTCGTGCAGCATAGGGTACTTCATCTCGATGTTGAAGCCAATGTTCTCGGGAAGCTGGCGGAAGAGATCCTCCAGGGTAGCAAAGGGTGCCTGGATAAAGTTGCCTCTTGAGTTGGCCTTGAAGCCCTTGGACTTGAAGTCCCGGGTATGCTTCATGCGCTCGTCCATCTCAGCGGGCCCAGTACCTGCAAAGCCCATCGACTGTGACCGTTTTGGTGTGAAGCTGTTGCTGCGTGCGCGGCTACCATTCTCTCCTTGAGCCGTAGGCTTCAACGCATCCTTCTGGTTGGGAGGACGGCGTGAGTCCGGATTGATGTGTAAGAACTGCTCCAATGTCAAAGTGTGAACGGGTGCATCAATTCCAGTCTCGCTGACTAGGAAGTCGTGATAGATAACTGGGACGTGGTCCTTGGTCAGCTGTACGTCAAACTCAACGTACTGAGCACCTAAGTTGGCCGCTGCAATGAATGAGGGCAGAGTGTTCTCGCCCAGCTGGAGAGACGTGTTTGAAGCGATATTCTTTCCCAGACCACGGTGGCCGATGAGCATAGTCGAAGCCAACTTTTTCCAGTACGTCTGCCTAGATGTGACTTCCATGTTGGGATGGTGGAAGGGAGTGATGACCAAAAAGTTGAAGTTAACGGTTCCAATGACATCAAGATTGCTCGACATGATGGGGACGCAAACATCAGCCTGCAGGTTCATCCGGCGCGATCCCAATGTAGGCTTGACTGACGAGAGGAGAGCAACTCCACGTCCAATCTTGTTCTTCTCGCTGCCGGAGTAAGTTGGCACGATGTCAAAAAGCAGCTTCACTTTGCTGGCATCGGTCGTCGTGAACACAACAGGCTCCGTGGCAACGTTTTCATGAACGGGGAGATCGATGATGGTGGGCTCACCCTGAGCTCCCTGCGCCGCAACGACAATGGAGAGCGCAGTGTCGAGCTGAGTGTTGTGCGCCTCGGCAAGCGGCACTCGATCCAGGTTTACAGGCTCGATATTCTTTCGCATATCCATGGAGCCAAGTGAAACAAGGACGAGACTTTCGTCAGTGAGGTATCGATGACCGAAACTCTTGACGGGCTCTGCTGGTCGAGGTGCGCCGTTCGATCCGTTCGAGCGACGTTCCTCGATGGAGGAGCTCTCTGAAGACAGTGTTGGCTGCAGAGCGTCGACAGGCCTAGACTTTGGTTCTTCCTCTTCCTCATCTTTCAAATGAGCAGCGAGGAGTTCAGCAATGTCAATATGACCTCTCAAAGCCGCGTGCTCCTTTGCCGACCATCCAGAGGAGTCTAGACGTGACACATCCGCGCCAGCGTCAACAAGCAGCCGGGCCACGTTGAGCTTGCCATCGACAGCGGCAACGTGAAGAGGAGTCCAGGCATAGGTGGTCTCAGTGACCTCCAGATCGGCCTTCTGGGACTCTGATCCTCCCAAGATGACTCGGGCACACTCTTCGTGGCCGAATCGAGCAGCAACATGGAGAGCAGTTTCATTAGACTTGTCCTTCCAGTTGATGTCAACACCTGCGTCTACGAGCATTTGAACGATGGTGCTATAGTTGCTCTTGGTGGCAAGAGCAAGAACGGCTCCAGAAGTAGAGATTGTCTTTCGAATCTCCGCCTTGGCCTCGCTGCTTCCTTCCCAGTTTTCACCTTGAAGGAGAGCTTGAGTTGTCAAGGGGTGACCGCCGATAACACTGAGGTGCAATGGTGCGAACCCATCATTGTCTTGCCATTCAGGCGTGTCAATTCCGTTCTTGACGTGAAATTGGTCCCACTCTTGCATATTGTTCATGATGATCTGGCAGACAACAACGAAACCGAATTGGGCCGCATAATGAAGAGGCATTCGGCCGAAAGAATCGCGGCTTTTCAGTGCCTCTCGCTGGTGCGGGCGAAGCTGGTCTAGAAGATAAACGAAGAGCTGGACAACCTCATCATCCTTGCCAAGGAGCTTGGTCTCATTCGTGTTGAGTGCCTTGATGGGAGTTGTGGTCGAGACAGCGGGCTGCAGATGCCTGTTACTAAACTCGGCGCCGGCAGGTACAGGGTATTTCTGAGAATCCAAGTCTTGAGGTGATGACTTGGTGCGACCAATGTGAATAACGAGTCGATGAATGCAGTTTCGACCGTTAATGTCATCATGTTCGTCAAGGCTCTTTGTCTTGTCAAGAAGGAATGCGATACATGCCCTTGCACGAGTAGCGATTGATCGCTGAAGAAGATTCAGGAAGACAATCTGAGAGCCTTCCTCGGGACCAACGTTGTTGTTATCTAGCCCCTTCTGAAGTGATGCAACGTCGTCGTTGCGAACAGCTTGATCTAGCAAGTCGAGCTGCGCCTGGGGTAAGTTGAGCATAGCCTTCGTCGACGCCCGTCCCAGAGAACGTGACGAATGATCAGACATGGCATCATCAAAGTTTTGAGCGTCAGCAAGAACAGATAACCATTTGTTAATTTCGACGAGTAGTCTGGCCGTGTTAGCCTCCTTGGCAAACGGCTTGGGGTCAACCTTGGTAGAGATGTATCGATGCTGGGTAACAATGTCGGGGACCTTCTTGTCGAGTTTCTTTGTGATCTTGACGAAGCCTCGGCGGTTGATCTCACCGAACCATTGGAGGTTGCGCAGCTGGCTTCTCAGCTCGAGAAGGGCGCCCATGACTTCCTCGATCTCATCTTGATCGAGGGTGGTGACGACATCGGGATTTCGACCATAGCGGTTGTATAAGAGATTCAGCCGGCGGCAGGCGTCGGAGAGCTTCTTGTTGTAGAAGGAGTCGACATCTTCGAGGTTCCGGTCAAGGGCAAAGAAGAATTCTACATGGGGAGTTAGGGGAGAGGCTCAGGGCCCGACGGAGAGTCGAGGAAGCCGCCCACCTGCAGGATCCACCTTTTCACCATTTCTTGCCTTCTCGGCCGCAGCCTTGACGAGTTTCTTGAGGCCCTTGTAGTTGATGTATGAGGCCGCCCACTCGGGGACCTGGTTGCGCGGTAGGCTGGATTGGTTCTCAGTACACCTGGCGGGTTTTGGGGTTTTGGCGGAGCCCCTCCGGGAACCTACTTTCTGCCAAACTTCATGGCGGCGACGGCACGGCTGATCGACACCGTGGGAGATCTGAGTCGCGTGAGAGTGAGAACTGGGTGTAGAGCGATCCGAGGAGACGGATAGACAGGTTTATTGGCCCTCGGAAGGGACGGGGATGAGAGGAAGGTGTGAGAGATATGCGATGGCGGCTCTTATGAGCAATGGCACCGCAATGGGCAAGGGAGAGAGAGGAGAGAGAGTAGTCAATGCCAAGGTGATTGAGTCCGGGGGGTCTCAGAAGCTCCGGAGAGCAACTCGGCGCTGGGCTACCTCGTCACGAGAGCAGCGCAAGGAGGACAGGCAACACGCAGACGGCAACGCTTCAAGCTGTTCCGTGCTGCAGATGGAGAGGATCCTTGCGTGCGTGTGGTGATAAGCGAGCGCTCAGGAGTACGCGGTGGATTCGATGTGAGACAGAGGGGAATTGAAGACGAGCTCCATCGGGGAGGGAGCTGAGGACTGGCGAGGAGACACGAGAGAGAGTCAGAGAGGGCTGCGAGGAGGCAAGCTAGGTGCAGAATTTTGCTGGGGAAGAGAAGATATGCCTTGTCTGGCAAGTTCGGCATCGGCACTGGCTACTGGATTCCTGTGAAGGCGGCGATGTTTCCATGTGGGGGTGGGAGGGAGAGATCCACTGGCGGCTCGTTGTGGCACACAGTAGCTCCCAGTTTCTTCAGCGCGCTCGCAGGGCCTTGGGCGCACCTGACAGGCTGTACGCGGGCAGCTCACAGCGCGCCTCGTAGGCGTTCCAGGGCTCTTCTGCCAGCGGGCTGTAGTGGTGCCCCTCCTGCAGAGCCAGTTGGCCGGGGTGCATGGGGCGTCCTCCTCGTAGCTGGAGCCGGCCGACCATTTCTCGCCTGCCATTGGCGACCGTGGAGCCCCTGGGCCTCGTGACTGGCCAGTCTGAGGTCTGGAATTGGACCGCGTCCACTTGAACGCTTCTGAACCCTGAGTTTCCCAGTGCATAGCACATCGTGACCCTTTTGTTATACACGCCACCAGAGCCGTTGCAGTCCCTGATCCCCAAGTACTCTGCCCGTACATTGTCCGCTCTCCTGGCTCACCTTTTTTTTTTCTTTTTTTCTTTTTTTGCCCTCTCTTCCCTCGTGTGTCATGCTCCGTGATACCGGTAGTCCCGTACCTTGACCGCCCATTTGTTAATTGCTAATTGCCTTCGCCGGACCTGAGATTTCCGCCCCGCTTTCTCGCACTCGACAGGGACCCTCGCCCACCAGCCGTCATCGTCATCGCCATCGCCATCCGCCGGCACCGGGGCTCTCCGGAACTCGCTGGTGGGAGCGTGGGAGCGTGGGAGCCCCAAGCTGCCGTCATCAGAGATCAACATCGCTAATGCCCCCCATTTGCACCCCCGTCTTACTCTTTCGTTTTCCCTTGCACAATCTATCCATCTCACTCACCCAACCCCAGACAGGATGAGGGGTATTCGGCATGTGCGCATCCCTAGTGTGTGGCGGCCGAAAAGCCGACACAAGACCTGGACACATGACATGGTCAACAATGAAGCCAGCAAAAGCATGCGTCGATAGCTTGCGCCAAACATGCTCAGGGCTCCTGACCTAGACCTGTGGGAGCATCGCGGGCTGTCTTAAGGTTGTTCAAAACAACTTAATTCTCAATACAAGAAGCGTATGCAAAACGCCTCCTCTGGTATGTAATGTGCGACAACTAAAGCTAAGGTAAGGTACACGCATCGTGATGTAACATCGCTGTTCTAGATCAAAATCTTTCTGTCTCGCTTGCGCCTTCCACCTGCCACTCCCGTCCCTTCTTTACCCTAATCCAACCCATTGGCCCTGTGCCGGATAGGCTGGTCGCTGGTCCGGCACCGGCCACGCCAATAACCTCTGAGGTCTCGCCTTCAGTCTGCTTCCTCCCGATGGAACAATGGGCTTCTTGAATGTTAACGTAGCTAGCTCATGGTTGTCAAGTGAAAGCTGCCCTTCCTCTTCGACTTCTTGCTCTGTGACTAGTTGTCGCGACTCAGCTACTTTCACCTCTGTCTTACTCTCGGGACTCGATGCGACAGAACTCCGGAGCCGCTCACACTCCGCCAGTGTCTCTTGCATTCCGTTCAATTCGAGTTTCTCGGAAAACATCTCAACAAACTCCTGGTTCAACTGGAGTGAGCGGTGCTGAGCTGACTCCCCAATGTGTTGAGCCATCGAGGTGCGGAATTCCAGGGAAAAGGCAGAATTTAATAGCTTGCTCTCAATCGACTGTGTAGTCCTTTGCACCAATGCATGCTCCTTCCATAGACTCTCGATCTGTAGTATCCTGCTCTTTGAAGTATTCGACATCTCATCGAGCTCTGATCCTGCTCGAGCGTCGCTGCCACCCTCTACGTCAAGCTCAGCGGTAGCATCGGCTCGAGTAAGAGCTGCCATAAACTGACCAAATCTGACACCGGATATATCCAAATTAGTCAGCATCGACTTGGAGGCTGTCTCACCGGCGGTGCTGAGGCCACAGATGTCAACCAGAACACGGAGGCGGCTGATGAGATACGAGACTCCTTCATCCCGATCGAACAGCATCGAAGGGAAGCTATTTTCGCAGTCTGTGAAGCCACGCACCAGCTTCACTGATGCCCTCCAATCAAGAGCGAGGATGCACTCGTCAAACAGTTGCTTGATGATGTTTGTGCTTAAAGAAACGTTGGCCTTCATGCAACTCACAAAGAAGGTTGCGGCTTGGTCGAACAACTTGAAATGAAGAAGGCCATTGATAATGGCCTCGACTAAGGGCTGGTTCATGGGAGCGTTTTTCCACACCCAGTCGCCTGTGCGTGTCACCCCTTTACCTTGCGTCCACAGTCTGGATGTCTGTTTTTGGTCAACATCGTCGACGTGCCTGCGTCCTAGTTTGGCACCGGTCTCTGCATCGAGACCAGTAAGGCATGCGATTGCACGGAGGAATTTGCCGTGATTGTTGGAGTTCTTATAATGGTTGATAATGGCGAGGAAGGTAGAAGGCGTGGGCATTAGGCGGCGGTAGTAGAAGAATGAGTTGACCAACGACTCAGCCAGGTTCTTATGGCCTGTCTTGTCAAAGGCAACGATCAAGGTGTTATATGTATGCATGTCTGCGGGATGGGCAGCCACAAGCAGGTTGTAGCAGACCATGCCGACCATTTCCTTCAGTCCGAGACCTGGGGAATTGACAATCTCCCTGAGGCGTTGGTTCAGCGCGAACCTATTCTGTTTGGCTCGGACGGGGTCAATCGAGTCAAAGGTGTAGCAAGGTGACTTTCCATCGGCCAATTGGCGGGCTTGGTCGAAACTCGGGGTTGGAGAGGTTGACCGATCGTTGGCCTCGGCACGATCAAGAAGTTGGCGCACGAGATGCACCATTGTCCTTGAGTCATTGTGAAGCTGCTGGCGGGTTTGGGCAACCCGACGAGCTAGACGGGTGTCCATCTCCTCCGCCAATATTGCCTGCTCGAGACTTTCATAATCCGTCCGTCTCAATTGCTGCATCGTGGCCTCGTCGGGGGTGTGATAGTGTTCATCTTGCAGTCGGTCCATCAACTCGGACACGCGCAGGGTAACTGGCTTGTGGATCTCCTTCATAAATGGGCGACCAGTATATATTGTCTTGAGTGTCGCCCACAGCTCCTCCATTTGTTCCGGTGTCAATTCGGGCTGATCATGGTCGAGACTCTCGGCGATTCGTTTGGTCTCCAGGGCTCGAAGCAATTGGAGTTCGGCTATTTCACGTCGGGCCTCGTCCAATTGGCGATCCAAATCCTGCCTCCTATCCTCCTTTCGAATAGCATCGACGACAGCGGCAGTCGCGAAGAGGGAACTGTATGCTGCAGTGAAGACTTCGGCAAAGGTCGGCTTGCGTGGTCGTACGGCGGCGGTGGTGACTCGGCGGCCAAGAGCGCTGATGGCCGTATCGCAGACTCTGCAGCCGCAGCGATGAGCCTGACCGGCTCTCGACCAAAGTGACTGCATAACCGAGAGTCCTTTGTCCTTAGGACATCGCTGGGTGGTTGAGGGGCTGGTGATGGCAATGGCTATTCAATTGAGGTGTTTCGCGGAGCTAATGTGAGAAATTGACCAGTCGTTGATGGTACGATTATCCCAGTCACGTGTTTTATTCCGCTCGCCCAAATCGGCTGCTATTCTCACACCCCACCTCGCTACCCCACCATGGTCGCTTGCACCGCATCGCCGAGGCTTCGGGCACCTGCTGCTTTTCACTCTGGAGATAGCTCTGCCCGTGATAAATTTGTTTTGGTCTTTTCCCAAGATCTCCTTGCATCGCAGTCGTCTACTTGCCCAACATGTTCGCCCTCGTACTCACCGCCGAGCAGACAGGGTATGTTGACCATTGCCGTGGTACTGTACCCCCGCCTAACCTGAGCTGTATTAACCCACATCAATCTCATAGTGTTACCAACCTACGGCCAGATGATTCAGAGGAAAATCCATTCTGGTACATGTTCAAGGTTCAGTGCACTTCGTGCCGAGAGACTCACGATAAACATGTCGGCGTGAACCGTTTCGTGCGTCCGACCGTGTGTTGTCGAGTTGGTCAAGACCGCATCTGACGCATCTTCTCAGGAAACCAACGAAATTAGCGGAAGCAGAGGCGAGGCCAATTTCGTTTGGAGATGCAAGAACTGCAAGGTTGGGAACCCAAATATTGCCATCACTATATATCTGACAGGTTCTCTCTAGCGAGAAGGATCTGCTACCTTCAAGACAGCTCCCGTACCTTATGAGCAGACCGAACCTGCCAAACTCCACAAAATCATCGAGTTCGATTGCCGTGGTCTGGAGTTTGTGGAGTTCAAGCCAGAGGTAAGTAAAACAACACGGAGACCGGCTCATATACTAATGAGAAACGGTAGGGAAATTGGTTGGCGGAGGGCATCGATTCGGGTTTCAAGTTTTCGGAGATCGATTTATCAGAAGGTGAATGGTTTGAATATGATGAGAAGGCGGGCGATGAAGTGAGTATTAATGATATCAAATGGGAGATCAAGCGAGCATAAATGTACATGAACTTAGATAATATTGTATCTGGGTACTATTTAAATAAGAAACAATTTTCTTTTTACCCAGTTGGATTTTATTTCATGGGAGGGTACCATGTTGATTCACGGCGAATTGGGGATATTTATGCGAGCCTAGGGCTGGCAAGCCACAGTCTTGGTTCTGGATCAGCCCCAGTGCTGTGGCGCAGTGTCTGTGCTCTCAAGGTCGAAGCTTTTATATCCATCACCGACATCTCTTCTCCTTAACCGACCTCAAAGACCACTGTCATACGCTGGGACACATGCCGTGTCGCAAATTTTGTGAATATGGCACTCGAAGATCTACCAGGGACAGTTGAATACCTCACGAATGCGGCTCATCTCCTTCGGGCCACGGCCCCTGAATCTTCAGCCCATCTCATGAGCCAGCGCAACCAGCTTCTGGATGAGCATGGAGTTTCTCAAACCGACGTTCAACGGCAACGCGCTTGCGGTAGCTGCGGCCTTATCAGCGTCCCCCCACTCGAGTGGAAGACCACGAAGCCTGGTGCCAAAAAGTTTCTTCGAAAACATGCGAAGAGCTCAGCTTCGAACTCACGCAACAGGCCAACTACGACAAACTCCAGCTCACTAGCCACAACCAACTCACAAAGAACGCTGCACTGTGCCAACTGCCAACAAGAGACCAAGATCACTCTCCCAGACCCAGGAAATGCAGTTCGCCTCAAGCTCAGGCTACCGGAAAAGGTCAAGAAACCAGTTGCTGCGGAGGCTGCTAAACCCACGGCCAATGCCAGCAGCAGGAAGCGGGCCAAGAACCGTAAAGCTGGACTGCAGGCTCTTCTCTCAGGCCAAAAGCAACAGTCGTCAAATCCGCTTAGTCTTGCCAACTTTATGAAATGAGTCAGGCCGAGAAGTATGATCCCTAGTAGTAAAGCAAGGAGTACCGGTTTGCTTGGCCTCTCAGATCAACTAATCAATCGGGCTATTTTCTGTTTGCAGAATGCGTCATGCTGGCACCTCAACGCACGTCGCGAAGGTTCTAGCGTCTGCTCCCAGCAGCCTGGTAGCCCTCGAGTGCCGACCCATAGGCACCCACGGAGGCCCAAAAGCATGACATAACGTGGGCCGGCTAAAAAGTTGCCCCTCCAAAAATTTCATTGCCCCTCCATCGGCTCACGACCCAACCCGACCTTCCTCCACCTCCTCCGAGCCATCACACCCAACTGCAAACAAAAATGGCCGCCGAAGATACGAGCAAGCAGAACTCTGAGCAGTTCTTCGAGTCCATCGGCAACAAGGTTAGCAACCTTGCGCCTGCCGATGGCGCTGAGGACGCTGAGGACGCTGAGGAAGACCGCCCGCCGGTCGAGGAGATTGAATCGCTCTGCATGAACTGCGGCAAGAATGTGAGTGTTCGCTTTGATATCCTCGCTCTCGCTCTTGCTATGGCCAAATTGCTAACTTTGCACGCAGGGAATCACCCGTCTGCTTCTCACCGCGATCCCCTACTTCCGCGAAATCGTCATCATGTCCTTTAACTGCGACCACTGCGGTACCCAGAACAACGAAATCCAGGCTGCGGGAACCGTCCAGCCCAAGGGAATATATTACGAGCTGCGCCTAACTGCCGCCGGTGACTTTGCTCGACAGGTCATCAAGTCCGATACCGCTACCGTTAAGTTTATCGAGCTGGATCTCGAAATCCCAGCTGGCCGCGGCCAGCTTACAAACGTCGAAGGTCTTCTTACCACCGTCGTCGATGACCTCGAGCTGGGACAGGAGGCGCGCAAGGAGCAGACTCCTGAAGTGTTCACAAAGGTTGCTGAGATTATTGCCAAGGCTCGGACTATGCTGCTCGGCGACTCGTTCCCCTTCCGTGTCTTCATTGATGACCCTGCCGGAAACTCCTTTATCGCCCCCGACCTGAAGGACGGCGTGGGCAAGTGGGAAAAGCACGAATATGCCCGAACCAAAGAACAGAATGAGTCTCTCGGCCTATCTGGCTCTGACCCCAACGCCGGTGCTGAGTTCCAGAACCCCGGCCTGACTGCCGACGGCGAAATTATTCCCAACGAGGTTTACAGCTTCCCTGCAACCTGCCCTGGATGTATGCATCCTTGCACCACGAACATGAAGATGGTTGACATTCCCCACTTCAAGCAAGTCGTACTCATGTCTACTGTTTGCGACGACTGTGGATACCGTTCCAACGACGTCAAGACTGGTGGTGAGATTCCCGAGCTCGGTGAGAAAATCGTCCTGGAAGTCTCTGACAGCGCCGACCTTGGCCGCGATATTCTCAAGAGCGAGACTTGTGGCCTTGAGTGCCCTGAGCTCAAGCTCCAGGTCAACCCTGGTACTCTGGGCGGTCGCTTCACTACTGTCGAGGGTCTCTTGACCCAGGTCCGTAACGACCTTCACAGCCAGATTTTTGAGGCCGATGGTGCCGGTCAGGGCGGCGACTCTCTCGTCCTGGAAGAGAAGTCCCAGTGGGATGATTTCTTTGGTGGCCTCGATAGCGCCATCGCTGGCGATCGACCCTTCACCATCATCCTCACTGACCCCTTCGCCAGCAGCTACGTCCAACCCCTGGTTGACCCCCTGCCCCCGACCCAAAGATTAAGCGGGAGAACTATACACGAACAGCGGAGGAAGAGGAGGACCTGGGTCTGAAGGATATGAAGCTTGAGGGTTATCAGGAGGACGAGAAGAAGGAGGGCGGGGCGGAGGCTGAGAAGAAGGAGACCAAGACCGAAAGCTGACGGAGTTTTGATATGAATTTCAATGAGTTAGAAGAACAATGATAAAAGCGTGAATGAATAGAAGTTAAAGCTTAGTTACTGGCTCTCCTTTGCCATAGCTGCTTATGTCTCATCATGACGCAACACAGCGGGCGCAAAACCAGGCCCTTTTCCTACTAGTCACCCGAGGTACGCCGTCAAGGTACCCGTCGATGAAGAGACCAACTTGACGAGTGTGCGAAAAGCCCTGAAACGCTTAATTTTAGAGACTCTATATGCAAGCCTGTGAAGCGGCTGCTGCGTTTGCTGCGAGCGCTGTAGTCCAAGGATACGGTCGCACATTAGCTAATGTTTGCACGAGTGCAAAATCATCTTATCAAAACAAGATGATTCTGGATAGGGACGCGTACGCAAGTCCCTTCCCTTACTGCATTTGCCTTCTAGGCCATTTCGATAGCTGCTGCAGCAATTATAAGCAGCCGGATTGCGCTGCTTAGTGCAACAATAGGGATTCGGCCATAGGTAGTGTATGTAGGGGCGGCTTTAGCGGCGGAAGTTAGGGCAATAGCTTAGGATCCTAAGCCCGGCCAATTAAACTCCTTAAGGGATTAAGGACCAAAAAGAAGCCAATTAAGCTAGATAAGGAAGGAACCTAAGACAACCCTATTGTCATTAATTAAAGTGCATATAATTATTTCCTTATCTTAATACTTTTTTCTTGCATATAAGCAGCAGCCTAAAAAGCCTTAATTAAGTAGTTATATATAGAGGCATTAGTTAATAGTTCTAGCTAACCTAAAACAACGGCTAGCACTTTCTTATAGTATTTTAGGTCAGTAGCTAAGGATATTGTACGCAAATATGCATACAATATCCCAGTGAAGCGAAGACCAGCCAACCTGCACAATGTGAGCTACATACATTGTGGTGTGTGTGCCATTTGGTAAGTGGGGATTTTGCACTCGTGCAAACATTAGCTAATGTGCGACCGTACAAGGAAGCTAGGGTGGGGCGGCGCAAGGTAATTCCGCATTTGGCAGGAGCGGCACATCCGTCCTAATTGGGGCACAGCATCAATGTGTGAGGCGCTTACATGACGGAAGCCTATGATGTTGTTTTCAGCTGTTGATATCATACAATTGCAACGCTGCTGGCTGCTGGCAGCGAAATAATTCAAATCGAATTAGCTGAATACAAAGGTCAAAGCCTACCCTGGGCCTTGCCGGACGCCGGATCATCGAATTCCATGTTCCCAGACTTGGCAGCATGTCTTACACTTGGATACGCCGAATCGAAGCATTTTAGAGCCAAAGGCGTTGAGTATTGAACAAGTATTTCGCCTCCGAACTGATTATTAGGAGTCGGGTAAGACCGTAGCCATGCTGGTGTATTGGAAGTGGAGTTTGTGGCTGGTGTCCGATTTTCCTTTGTGTCGAGCCAAGAACATGACGCAGCCGTGAGAGACGGCCATTGAAATCCAGTCCAGCCCCCCTCGTCCTGCAGACGAGCTGAAAGACCCAAGGCCTGAATTTAGTGCTTACAAGCATCCCGCCAGTCATTTTGATGAGAAGAGGCTTGGCTCGGTTCCATGTGGTTGTAGTTCCCACGGTTAGATACTCGGATCCTTGTCCCTCCACCACGTCTGGGTGTCGACGGCAGACTCATCTCCATGTTACAGCCCTACAATCCCATTCATGCCCCAATAATAAAGGATCGATTCTGTTTATTCCATATTCCACAAATTCTAGTCTGATACGCCCCGAAGTTAATAACAAGGTACATAAAGGCAAACCTCCCCCAACTGTTTGGGTGGGTGGGTTTGCACCTAGGCTCTCCTCCTTCCATTGGCTTTGCGATGCCATATTTTCAGTAGGGCTACCTCGACTCCTTTTATTCCAGTATGCGGTCTCTGACTATGCTTCTCTTTTTTCCCCTCGCCCTTGTCGCTGTGGCACGCTCCGCCGCGACTTTCATCTCACCTCCACCTATTGATAGTTACTACGACCTGAGCCAGAACCCATCCTACGAAGTTGGGCAGACTATCAACATCAAATGGGAGAGCAATTGGACCAAGATCACTCTTGCTGTATGGCAAGACTATCCAGATTACAACCTCGACACGCTGCTGGGTAGGCGAATCTCAGCCCCCCGAGGGAAACGCCTCATACGATAAATAACTCACGAGCAGTATAGAGAACTCAAAAGCGAGAAGCCACAATTGGACTGTGAGTTTAGATGCATTCAAGTCTAAAGTCCCAAAAGGCGAACATCGTGTCTTCGCTTTCGGGGTGTTCCAGACCAATCGATCCCAGTCTGTCGCCTTCTCCAGCCCTTTCAATGTGAGCGAACCGAGTACTAGTTTATCTACTGGTGCGGTCGCTGGAATCTCGGTCGGGTCCACCCTAGGATGCGTCTTAATTCTGGGAGGGCTAGCCTTCTTTTTCTGGAGGAGTCTTCCCACCTACAAGAGGTTTGTGGCCTGGCAGGACTCTCAGAAGGAAGATATGCGCGATCAAACCGCTCAAGAGCCGCTGTCGTCGCCACCGCAATACGATACGCCCGTGGTGCCGTACAGCGAACATGTTCAAACTCTTCATATGCTATCTGTCGAGCGCCCCAAGACTGAATTACCGAGTGAACAGCCCTCCATCTCTCCGCAAGCCCGGATTTCACCGCAAAACCAGAACCAACTTTATGAAGCGCCTTGACTAGGTTCAGGGACATGCAAAAGTTAAATTTGATGGTCTGAAAAACTGCGTCGAGTTGTGACATGTATAATTTGAAGTTAAGATAAGGGTTAGAGCATGGAGTTTCCGTGTGGGAAAGAGTTGAGGCACAAGGTGATTTGATCTTGGATATGGTAGCTCTCAGAACTATTGTGTTCGAACACTGAATCCTAAAGACACCAATGAATTTGGGGGGGGGGGTTAAAAAAGAAGTTATTCTGCATGGTGTAATCGTTCGTGTGATGGCAGCTTTGGCATTGATTGTCTTGAGCTGCGGAGACATAAGCGGATTGCGGACATCTTCCAGGTGGTTGTGGCCAACAGACACATGGGACAGTAAAAAACCTATCAATGTAGAGAGATCTCACACAGAAAAGAGTGATGTCCGGCTGATTGTTAGCCTGATATCATTCTTCTGCAAGCGCCCAATTCCATGGAAGCGTAAAGATTGACGATAGAGAACTCGACAGCTCGCCTGGGTTCGTGCGAAGGGCATCAGATGTGCTGTCCGGGAACTTGGGGATATCTATCTCGAGTTAAAACAGCCATTGATACTGAAATCTACTGCTGGGCCTCTCTCTTGAACACATTGTCCCATTTTTCAAACTGGTTGGAGCCTTGGCCTATTATTTCTCTCCAGCGGCTGGCAGTAGTGATCGGTCATAGCAATTTTTCCATTCTCCTCATGTCCATGAGTTGAGAGGTTATATTTTTTTTACAGTAGTAGATGGCGACAGTTAGCTCCTCACTGTTGCACCATTTGTTTTCCACCACCTTTTATCCCGACGATCTCCTTCCGATGAAGTCGTAAAATCATCTAGAGCCTCATTCATGGCGTCCCCTTTCGGCAACTTTCTTAAAATTGGGGGCCATTTTGCTTGTTACACTGCATAAACAACGGACCAACCATATCACGTCTAATACCAACCCAACTGCCGAGAGGTCCATCACCCTTGTCCTTCAATGTATAAATGCACAGATAGTAAACGGCATGCCTTCAGGAACCAAGTCATGTCATACTCAAAATAATTCTCTTTACCTAGTAAACTGGTACATGATTATGTATTTCCCTACACCGGGTATATCAAGCAGTCCCCAATACCAAACACCACCCACTCCGTTACGTAGAGTTCCAGTCTGAATACCCACCCGTCGCTCCGTCCTCCCCCAAAACCCAGCAGGTGTGCCTCAAACCGGCCTCCCAGAAGACAAAGAGAATGAGACATGAAAGAAATGGAAAAAGAGAAGGAAATTCATTCTAGTGTGAACCAGCTCAGCAAACCGTTTTTTACCGAGGGTCTCAGGATTTGAATTTTGAACCTCTGAAGGTTATTTGTCATCGCCATTTTGAAAGAGGAAAGAGAAAAAAGCCGTCTCATTCCTTTGCCCAGATTGTACAGAGAAAGGAAAAAACCGCAGTCCAAAGTAAACATAAGGAAAAAGTAGCGGAAAAGAAACTTTCGAGCCAAAGAGGGTGCTGAGATATATGTTCAATAGCCCTTCTATACCCGGCTTATCGTCTCAAAGGCTCTGAAAAGCCCCCAATATCACATGTTTCGTGGTATATGATACCCATGAGCTCTGTTATACAGTTGGATTTTAGCGGTAGTGGTAATGCTTTGCTATCATTGGTATGGACGGGTCAACCAACGACGGATAGCCGGAAGTATATGGGCGCGTGCACGAAGGCGTATAACCATGCTGATCCTAAAAGAATGAAGGCTTCGTGAGGACGCGGTATTCAACGTAGTCCTCGCCATCGATGCTGATAATTGTGCCCTGTGAGACAAGCTTGCCCATGAACGGGCCGGTGGCTTTACGCTCGTATTTGATGCCACCGTAAATTTTGGCGTCTTCCGCACCAGCCTTTACCCGGAGGCTCTCTTGGCGGGCCCAGACCTTGTTGAGACGCTGCATCTCCTCCGATTCGTGGAATCTCCGGCCGTTGGTGGTGACAGGGGGGATGGCAGCAGCAGCAGCATTTGCAGCATCAGCGGCAGCGGCAGCAGCACGCTCTCGGTTAGCGGCGTGTCGGTCCGCTCGGCCTTGAGCTGCCTCGGCCCGGGCAATCTCACGACGGGCGAGCGTGTTGGTGCGCTCGAGAGCATCGCCGCTCTGTACTCGGTTGATGGGGGGGCGACCCTCGCCATCGGGAAGGGGCTGTCGAGCAGGACGCGCGTCCGCCTTGGCCGCCTCGACGCGGCGACTCTGTCGCAGTTCGTGGCCTCCAAACCCAGGACGAGGTGACTGATCAACAGACTCAGCAGGGGGCTCAGGAGCAATGGGAGGATAAGCTGGGGCGATCAGAGGGTTGATAGTCTTATAACCAGTTCCCGCGCGGATCTGGGCCTCCTGAACAGCCTTGACTTCGTTTGTGGCTCGTTCCTCGGGAATTTCGCCGTGATCCAACTGCCATTGTCGTACTCGGCAGTACTCTTTGATCTCAAGTCGGGCGAGGGGTTTCAGATGGTCCTCGAACTCAACTTCTTCGTATTGAATCCAGAGCGCACCTGCGCCAATCGGGAAATTGCCATCAACAAATCGGCCATCGCGAGTCTCTCGAACAAGCTTGACACGGAACATGTCATTCTGACCAAAATGCCATACACGGCATGACGGTCTTTGGGATCAGGTTCACTGGATCCCTTCCAATGTCCCAATAGAATGCGAGTTGGGCGGGTTCCTGGGAGAGGGTCGATAGGGGGTCGCATGGGCTGTGCTGCAATGGGCTGTTGAGAAGTTGGAGGTTGGTCGTGAGAGACACCGTTGGTTGGGGCAGGGTTAATTGCGGCAAAACCACCACTGACTCTTCGTCGTTTGGCATCAGGTCTGTTAGGAGTAGCTAAGTGATCAGGCATCTCAAGACCGTAAGCGACAAGTGGCGGGTTTGGGTTGTTTTCGTTGAGAGGATTCAACTTGACACGGCGAATAGCCTCCTTGACAGCTGCCTTCTCTGCAGCCTTGCGCTCATCATCGGTTTCTTCAAATTGGTCGGACCGAATCCTTACATACTCTTTCACCTGATAATGATCTAGCCCCACCAAGTGGTTTGAGAAGACGACACGCTCGAACGTAACCCAGCTGCCACCTGGACCTGGAGGAAGGGGATACTCGGCGGCTACCGATTCACCCAAGGTGTTGATGGGTTGGATGCGGGTTCGCAGACGATCGCGAACATCAATGAAACCAATTACTGCATGCTTAGTGAGCTCGTCTGGTGCAGGTGAGTCTCTCCAATATCCGAGAATAACGCCCTTGACGCCACTCAAACTATTCCGGGCAGGCTTGGGCTTGATGATATCTGGGGGAGGTGACCGCTCGTCGGTGATGCTCTTGGGGATTTCGATTTTACTCTCACTCAAATCATTGAAAAGAGAAGTGCGTTTCCTCTTGGGGTAGTGGGATGTGACGGGCTCATCATCGGCGTCAGCCATGACTTCGTCTTCACGGTCCGAAATGACTCGAAGTGGCGAAGACTTGCGACCTCCGTTGCGATTACCGACAACGATCTCGTCTTCAAGCTCGTTGAATCCAGCGCCAGATGGAGAATGGACACTACTTCCAGGCTCACTTAGTTCACTTTCGGGATCAGCGTCTCCTATGGACGTCTTGTGACCGCCGTTAGCCTGTCTGAAGTTGCTTTGTTAGTCACCGTTAAGCGAACTCAGTGGAGAAGTTATGGGCGAAATTGCAGACGAGGTCGACGAGGGTAAGACAGGGAATCTGGTGGATCCAAGTTGCGAAGCTCAACCACAAGAGAGGAAGAGAAAAAAAAAAAAGGAGTCGTTCTGAGACCACTTGATCGTGCGGAAACAAATCCATCCAGAGTTGAGTGAATGAAAAAGATCATGAGAAGAGTGGGGATGGATGGGGGTTATTGAGATTGGCGGCTGAAACAAGGCTGAAAGAAGAAAAATGCAGTTGCGACATGCAAGACGGAGGGAATGCAATGAGCCAGAGGACAGATTTTTTTTTTTTGGGAGGGTGTGCACAGTTCAGAGCAAGTGAATCAGAAGGGAGTTCGGGTACCTGGAGGCAAGGGATAATGGGAACTGAGCCCAAGAGGTTGTAGCCCGTTGCACAACTGCCGGCGGATAGGCTCAATCGAGCAACGCCACAGTGCGCGATGGAGAGGTTCTCAAGGGACTCAAGGCTACCCTTGTGAGGGCAGCTTGTAGAATCCAGGTTTGGACTGACAGGGTTTGATGAAGCTGCTCGGCCGTTGCGATGTACGATGTACGATGCGCAGGGTTGCGTGGAGATGGAAGAGATGAGGAGAGAGGACAAAGAGGAGTTGAAATGGCACCGAGAGGAAGGAAGTAGGGCAAGGGTAGGAAAGCAAATTGCCCAAAATGGCCGAAATGGAACAAGACAATTGGTGCCAGTTGTCAGCCGAATGGCAGCTCTGCTCTGCAGTGAACGACGGGCAACACTTGGATCCGCAGTTTGCGAAGGGCAGTGAATCAAGGCCAGCCTCCAATGGCTTTGGAGATGCGATATCACCGATGGTTTTGGGCATTGAGTGTGATGGGGAACGACGCAGTCAGGTCAGGTGCGGTGAGGAGGACGTGGGCAAATGGGGATATGCCAGCTAGGCCTAGTCCCCTGCACGAGAAGCCACGCCACTGACGGGGACGCGACCAGATGCAGTACCATCGCATTCGCAATCGCAATGGGCATGGTGATGAGGGGCGAAAGAAGGCGATGGAAGCCATAAAAAGAGGCGAGAGAGGGAGAGAGGGAGAGAGAGAGAGAGAGGACACGAAAAGAGGTGGCAACTTACTTGGGCGAGGACGTTCTGGTGGGAGGCTTAGCAGAATCTCTTGACGACTCGTGAGCTGGAGCAGAAGAAGTAGTCGTGGCGGCCCGGGCAGGGGATGGTGCGCGATCTTGAGAGACTGGGGCTGATGTAGATGCAGCAGCGCCCGGCGACGACACGGCGGCGGTTGACGAAGTCTTAGTCTCAACGGAGGCCGATGCAGCAGCAGCGCCGGTGGAGGGAGCAGAAGAAGACGTAGTTTGAGCGGACTCTGTCGCCAGCTTAACGGTGGATGCTTGGGCAGATGCTGATGCTGAGGGAGGAGCCTGCGCAGATTCGGGGGTTCGAGCCGGAGTTGGAGAGGCCGGCTTTGCTGGGCTGACGTGGAGCAGCAGATGCTGAGGGCGCTGGCGATATTGGCTCAGGTGGCGCAACTGGCGCCCTGGCCTTGTCGGCCTCGACGCTATTCATGGTGCAAAGGAGAGAAGGAGGAGGCGTGAGCAATAAAGCGCGAACGCGATGTGATGGCGAGTTGCCAACAGTTGAAGAGGTTTTGATGGTTGGTTACCACGCGTTTTTCTCGGGACAGATTGTTATGTGTCCAGGAGAGGCAGCGTGTAGTAAGTAAGGTGGATATGGCAAGTGTTAGGAAGGTAGGGCAAGCCAAGGTAAGTAAGGTAAGGCAAGGTATGGTATGGTAGGGGTAGCTTCTAGTAAGAAAGAGAGGAAGGAAGCGAAAAGACCCGCGCGTGTCGGGGCGCGGGAAACAGGAATGAAGCAGGACGATGTAGAAGCTGGTTGGCCGAGGATCTGAATTCTGGAATCTGGGAGCCGGGGCCCAGGGCTAAAAGCAACAAGCGCAATCCCAATCCCAATCCAACTTGGCAACCCTGAACAGAAAGAGGCTAAAGAGGTTTATCGGGGGGGCTTGGGTTGCAGGGTGTGTGGCCAGAATTAGGTTGGGGGAGAGGGAGAGGAAAAGGGAAAGGAAAGTGGGAATAGGGAAAGGGGGTGTGGGTTTAATGTGGGTGTATGCGTGTTGGAAGTGGATAATAGTTGAGGAAGTGGAAGAAGAAGAAGAAGAAGAAGAAGAGGAAGAGGAGGAGAGGGCCAAGACTGAGAGACTGAGAGATTTGGGAAAGAGAATTGGGTTACGAAAGAGCGAAGGGGGCGTGTGGGGGCGTGTTTTGCCAGTTCGTAAGTGGTGTGGCGAATGGGACAAGCCTTAGAGAGAGAGAGAGAGAGCAGCAAAAAAAAAAATAGTGTCGAGCAAAAAAGGAAAGCGTCAGTAGAATGGGAAATTTGCGGTGGTGGAAAACGGCCCGTGGATTGAGGATTGGGGGTGGGAGGGAGATGCGAGAGATTACGGAGCAAGAGATGAGAAAGATGGGAGATGGATGGACAAAGGGGGGGAATGAAAGGTGAGAGACGATGTTTTAGTTTACAAGGGAGAGAACATCAGTTGACTCCCACGGTGCTGCGACTGTTGGATTGGCTACCTCAACCCTCCCCCAGGTACGCTACGCTAGGTATCCGTACATAATGTCACAGGATGCTAAGGTAAAATAATTAATAATAATTGGTTTGCTTTGGCAAGTCAACCTTGCCTGAACGCCCTCTTTGTACCCTGGTACCTCGCAAGGTGAAAAGGACAGTGGACATTGGCGAAAGAAAATGGGATGGGCCGCTTTTTTTTTTTCTGATTCATCATTACGCCCACCACTCACATGCGCACACACCACAGTGTCATACCTACGCATTCATCCACAGCTGCATCACTGACATATTCACGCACCTTGTTGTTTTGGATTGTATCTTTTTGGTCCTTTCAGTGCTCCATCTCCCCGTTCAACTCCTGTTCAGACAAGCTTGTCCATCTTCAGCATCAATCAGCCCTCGGTAACGTGTTCAGCGAAACACGAACGCGCACGGAACATTGGGAGGCGCTCGCCAATCCCACTTGACCCCCCTGTCGTGGTTGCTTGAGATAAGGTGTCGGCGACACACACGATGGGTCGACTCAACTCTAAAAGCCATCCATTTAATGTCCCCCAAAGTTTTGACTTTCTGTCGCTTCGACATATTTCCTGGAGAGGGAATTCGGAACCAGAGAAAAAAAGGAGACTCATTTGTCGAATTTTATTTTTTATTTTATTTTTTGGGTTACTCATTGCCACTCTTTTTTTCCCTTCTCTTGTCCCTCTTCCCACCCAAGAAGTTGACCACGGAGGATTAATAACGTATACTTTTTCAGCTACTAGGTGCCGGCTGAACTGAGTGACTAACCCAACACACCCCCTAGTACCTTATTACGAATTACGTGCGTGCGCCAAGACGACTGGGTTGAGAGGGACAATGATGACACGACTGGCTTTCCATAGGACGGACCCGTCCCCCTTTGGGATGCGTCCCCGCAAATCGCATCGCTCTTTTCACCATGTTCCAGGCCATTTCCAGCACACAATGTAGATGTCGCAACCTCGGCGTGGTCATTCGCACGAGATCCCGACCCTTGTGCGACCCTGAACTAGGTTGAAGCAACCAAGGGAATCTGGAATCAGGAATCAGGACTCGGAAGCACCACGCCCCAAGAAAAGAATAGTCCAGGCATGTGCTGATTGATACATGATGATGACATGGCCGACATTTGTGACGCCAATCATGAACAATCATCCGGTAAGCCCCAGAAAAGAGGCGTGGCCAATGTCATGGCAATCTCGCAACACTTCCAAAACATCCGGGCTATCCACACACCCACAGTTGCCAATATGCACGCCCTCTTTTTCCACCGTACACGGCAAAAACCCTTCCCGCAAGAAATGCAATACCCTTGATGTACCCGGTTTCTCTGGGCGCAGGCACGCACTTTTTTCTGTTCCTCTTTCACACCCCTACATTCTCCGATCCTAGAAAAGGGCAAGAAAACGAAACGGAGCGCGCGGGTAAGAATTAAAAAAAAAAATCAGCATCTATCTTTGGTTCGCGACGGAGGGATATCCTTGACCATCGTTTATGCCCAAGCCTCGACACGTTTCTCGACAACTCAAGCCACGCCCCAAGCCACGCACACCCCATTGCACGGAATAGAGGCACGAACTGCCGAGGCCGTTATCCGTCGTTATTGTTGAAGAGATGCTGAGAATTGAGGAAATTGTGTTAACGTGATGTTGAGCGGAGTCGGCTCTCTCTAGGGGTGCGAGTTGTTTAATGACTGGTGGCAAGGGGTAGACCATTTGTCCGAAGGGGGAGGGAAAAAAATGGCTCCACGTCTCTTATTTACAAAGAAGAAAAAAAACACCCAACTGTTTGACGCCTCCCGTATCCAGGCATTAAATTTGGAAGCCTGACAGTCTTGAGATGCAAGTGCTTACGCACAGTGCAATCCTGTCTGACTGCAGAGCTCCGACCGACCCAGCATGGCCATCGCCAATGCCACAGCTAGGTTACCGAAACTCAAACTCCAAAAGCACCCTCAACGGATTTTCCTTGCATCATAACCATAATCACACCGTGTCGTCCAGTTGTTGTTTTTTTTACGCACGTACTCGACTGCTCCATCTGGCATATCGCATCCTCTCCGCAATCTCGCAGTCTCACGCGAACAAAGCAAACAAAAGGCCCTTATCATGATTATTATTATTTCAAAGTCGCCCCGAAACCCCAAAGCCGCAGAGTTCGGCCGCCGCCCAAGGACATGGCTTATTAGCCAAGTGCAAACATGTGCTCTCATGACTCGACACCGAGATCGAGTACCGTCGCGCTAGGTCTCAGGATCAGATGTCGAGTTTCCAGTTTCGCCCACAAGTCGCGGTTCTGCGGGTCCCGTATCGGCCCATTCTTTCTTTGGGGACCTTGGGATCCCCCCACCCACCGCCAAATAGTTTGTATTCGGTACGGAGTCGCAGGTCGCGAATAACTGCACACCGTCTCTCCGTTGGTTGGATTGGGCGTAATTGCCCTCTTGTTGGTTGGTTGCTTGCCCGCCGGTGGCTCGCCTCAGCTGGGCCCAAGTCGAATAGGCAGGTACTCGCAGTCCAATACAAGATGCGAAAGACAGAAACCATCGCCATCTAACCCACCCCCTGCAAGACGGGTTCCAAAATGGCAACCACCACTACAGCTCGCCGGTTCAATCATTTGTTGACACTGTGATAAGGTAGTTGAACAATGGCCAGTCGGGTCAGCGTGCCGCTCGCCGAATCTGGGTCGTATCCATCCAGTTGTTCGCCGCCCTTACCGTCTCGTTGAGACAACCCGCCATCCTGTGCCCAATGCTAATGCAATGCCTCGATCCCTTCTGTCAACCTGCATTGATTTCCGTTGCATCGTCTAGCTTTCAAGCTTGTCCAAAGAGGCGCCCCAGCCGTGGCGAATTAATTCCCTCAGTAGCTCCACGCTCTGGCTAATCTACCAGTACAAGTACCCAGTGTTGGCTTCCATCAGCAGGGAATGGGAAGGGGGGAGGGAAAATAAAATGAAGACAAAATAGATAATAAAAAAAAAGTCTATCAACCATGCAGCCGGCCGTGTAACCAAGGAACTGATCTCCCGCCAGCTGGAACGCACCGAGTTTTCACCATGTCTCGTCCTTTGGTGGCTTTGTGTCGCCGAGCCTGACACCTGAGAAATGACCAGCAAACCAGTGTAGGGACTTGTGAAACGCCTGCCCGGTCGCACATAGTCGCAACTCGTTGGGAGGTGATGCTCACTTGTTGGCTATCATGCACCTGTACATGTGTGTGAGAAGTAGGTCTTGGACCTAGGCAAGCCAAACGCAAAATCGGTCGGCATGCGGTCTGTAACCTTGAATAAATGCTCACGGTTTTACCGCACAATTGTCAACGCCAGTTGTGCCTTTGCGGTGCAGGACTAGAAACCTCGTCGGCATGGATCACAACCCTGCTGGAGTCAGATGTTGGGTATCAAGCTCGAAACTCGTCCGGTCCTGGCAAATTGAAACGCTTCTAATTTGGGATGGATGGGTTACTCGAAACAAAAAGATGCATCCGTTTGTTGGTTGTTACAGTTGTAGGATCAACAGCCAACAGCAACCTCGGATTGTATCTCGAACACGTAATCTCGTCTTGCACAACTCACCCGCTCGTGTGTGCTCGTAAATCATGTCTTTTCATGTCCCTTTTCCGTTTTATTTGATGCATTATCTACCTCGGCCTCTGCCTCCACCCCGTCCACCCCGGCCCCGACCCCGGCCTCGGCCCCGTCCTCCTCCGCGGCTCGTCTTCTTGCCTCCCCTAGGACCGCCCTTGTTGTCAAACCGCTCAAACAGCTTCTCTTCTCCAAAGGCGCCTTCTCCAAACATCATAAAGTTGACCAACCCGTGATCTACAACTGCCACAAGCACGTTTCGGTGTCCATGTTTTAGACGTTGGTACATGCGGCCTGGACCCTGCCACGCCTCGTTGGGGGGTCGTATGGTGTCGACTCCAGTAGTGCTTCGATCTGCTCCAGCGATGGTACGAATGACTCATTGGCATCGACGACTGCAATGCGGAAGTCGGGTGGTGGGGGGCTCTTCTTGGAGAATGGAGCGCCGCCAGTTTTCCACACGTGGAAGAAGATTTTGAACGGATCTTGTGGGGTATGTACATCCACCAGCGTAGGCAGCGGTTTATGGCGGGGGAGGATAGCAAGCTGCTCGTATATAGGTCGATAGGCGCGATATAGTCCTGGCTGTACCAATGGTCCGAATGGCTGCTGCCTTGGCCGCGCGTCCCGGCTGACGAAGGCAAAGAGCCACTGCCACAACGTCTCGGCGGGGGGTGTAGGAGGTGTTGGTTGGGATTCCGGAGGTGCACGTAGGACATTGAAGCCCGCTCGCTTCAGATGCGAGAAGACTTGGTACTTCTGAAGCGAGATTTTGCCCCTCTCGCCGTCGTATCCGATGAAGAGTGAGTAGGCAGCCTCAAGACTTAACGGGAGTCCTGCATCGTAGTCATCGGGTCCAAGATCGACCTTTCGGCTCGAGGCATCAGCCTGCGAGAGCAACTCTTCCAGTTGCCTATTAGGCCACCACAAGTCGACAGTTCCGCGTTCGATCAGGTAGATGGCTTCTTCTGGCAACAGCCATAGCCGTCCGGCGCCGGCTCGCTGAATCTTGACTGGTACCGCACGGCCAATATCCTTTTGCCAGTTTCCTCGTTCATGTTCCATCACGACCACTCTGTCCCGTAGCCACAAGTTTCTATACTCCTCGACCTGTTCGAAGTCCTCCCACCAGTCTGGAAAGCACCATCCTCGCACCCAAGACTCCTCTCTGTGTATTCTCGTATATCCCAGTACACTATCCAGTACGTTGCGGCTCGTCTCTAGGAGGTTGTCTTGGGCTCTGGTTCCGTGTGACTCAAAATCCTTTTCGCCCTTGCGAATCGATTTACCCGACACTCCGGACTTGTCGAACATTGACAAGAACAGGTTATAGTCTGGCGCATCTTCCTCCGCATCCTCGGCAGCTGCAATGCCAGCATTGGCCGCCGCGGGACCTGTCGCATTGGGGTTCTCGTCGTCGTCAAAGGCCATGGTTACGGAAGCTCTGTGTGCAATTTAGAATCGTGGGTCGCGTAGTCTGTAAGCAAGAAGTTCAACAAACCATGCTAGATTGTATTCGGTTGCGTTCGTGATATGTCGAAGTGATGATGTCGAAGGAAAAGTTATGCGAGGCTGTGAAGCCTTGTCAAGTCCCACTTCTCAAATAAGTGAGTGTCATAGTACATAAGCTGTAATTTAGTGACGGGTCCCCAACAACTACTTAAGGCGAAGTGGCCGAGTGGTTAAGGCGCTGTGTTTAGGTTTATACAAACCATGACAATCCGCAGTGGGAAACCGCGCGAGTTCAAATCTCGTCTTCGTCAAGTATTTTTTGCATTCCACTGCATCTATTTCACTTTTTTGGTGATGAGAAAGAACATCAATAAATCCGCTCTCAATTTGATGTTATCCATCTTCACATCCACTCATCATGTTATGTGTCCCCTTGAGATAAGTGGGTCTGCCTGACTATCACACCTCTGAGTGGCCTGACACGTGATTACCTGCTTCACCTCCCTCAGTCAACTCTATCAAGGTTGACTATCTATCGTTCTGTTCTTTCAGCGCAAATCGAGCTTGTGCATCAATTTACCACAGGTGCAGCAGCCTCTTTCCGAAACTCTCCCAATAAAGACCTTTTGCTTGCCTTCTCAACGTCTTGTTTCTTTTGGCAGCGGTTCTTTGATTCCAGCTTTAGTTATAAGAAAATGTAGGTACATGCTCCAAATTTCGCAGTTCCCTAACATTCTAACTAAGGCTCCTCAACTTCTGACTATAACTTGAGAGTTGCAATTTCTAAGATTAAAGAATATTGAGAAGCAAAATTTAGAAAACAATTCAGAAACTGCGTTAAGGTTTCTGAATAGATATGCCTTAGTCATTAGGGTACGATGTAAAAGGTCATGTTGGAATTAGGATATACGGTAGGTAACTAGCACAACTTTTTAATAACCAGTGCAGGAATTAATAGCAATAAATTATTCAGGTGGAATAAAATCACAAGTACATTATATTCCGACCTGGAAGCTCTATCACGGACTCAAGGGTCAACTTGGATTGTACCCTAGGGTAGGTAGGCAAGCCCAGTGGAGACTTTGGAGAGTTTGCATACCCACAAAGCACGATCGGTTTATGAGAAAAGAATGGAATTTTTCAACGGAATTATTGATTCATACGCCGGACCATGTAAATAGAGAAGATAACAAAAAAAACCATGCCATTGTCAAGACTTATTCCCTGTTGATACACCGTCAGGTGGGCAGCCGTCTGAGTATGGAAGAATCAGACTGAGAGATGACAATGGATACGACGGCTTGCCTCGAGTATTTTCCTTGGTTTCGATGCAAAGGGATTCGAACTCTCAGACAGCACCACGGGGAGGTGCAAAGTCCGAATTTGTTGCCCAAAGTCCAAGGACCCCCACCTGAAGGCTGCGCTACAGAGGAACAGACTCTCAAAACAAACACAATTTTCGAGTTAATCTACTCTCCCCGGTGTGCAAACAATAAATAGAAATATTCCAGCCCGGGCACGCGCACCCAAAAACGGAAGCGGAGATGCCAAACATTAACTGCGACAAACATACTGAACGAGAACGCTGAGCCCTTTGTCGCGATAGACGTACTCGGGATGAAAACATTGAAGCCAATTCCCCCACAAATAGCAGAGTAAACCCAAACGTCGAATATTTTTATGCTTTGAATCGAGTAGGAATAATGTAATTCGAATGTAAAGTCATAAATATCAGAACGTTTCAAGATAGGCCTGGGAACTCAGCCTCTAGTATGGGTTGCCGGACTGTCTAGAGCCCTCGGCCCAAGGCTTCCTGGACTTGGTGGTCTCATTTTAGGGAATGGGATAAGGACAGGAGTTTAAGTTGGAGCAAGAGGGATCTTGGGTCCAGGTACGCTGAGTGCTCCTTCTGCTCCTTGATTCAGACGTCCGTCCCGGCTAATGGCCATCGTGGGGTGATCGATTTCCATACTTCTGAAAGGATCTGGACCGGGATCTGATAGGTACCAAAGGTTATTGGAGGATTTTGTTTTATGGTACTAGGATGTATAGAATCCCGGATAACGGCTGAGATGGACCTTGTTACCAGTCTTGTTCCTTAACAACGCAGTTCAAGTTATCTGGACTCTAGAGGCACTTCTAATTTAGTGGCGCGAAGGTGAAACTAGATGAGAGATTACCTTGCTCTCACACAAGAGATCCTGTTACAACTCTCTATCCGTGGGGCAAACTTGTAAGTAAAATCAGACGTCAGATGTTGATGCTGAGGCGTGATGTCTTCTCAAACTAAGATACGGTTCATTGGATGAGAGAACACTGGCTCAGAAATTCTCAATTCTTCCTGCAATTAGTAAAACCACCCAAGCAAGCTATGTTATGTGTAACCGCCCGTGAAACAACTAAGGCGAAAGTTATTGGTGTTCCGCAGCTATGATGTCGTTGTAATGCTTGTTATCTCTGCAATGAAGTATCGACTACAAGTCAAAGTTATCAGATGAAAATTGGCGATTTGTAGTTACATAGTGATCCTAGCCTCCGATGGGAAACAATACTTGCAGTCCTGATTGCACCTATTTCTTCCTTTTTCTCCTCAACTCATTCTTGCCTCGCGCAAGTGCCAGGATCCATCAATTCTTTGTTGTATGAGTGAATATGTAATAATGTTATTCATCATTTCACAAGCTTCTTAGCCATTTGTTGTCTGAGCCCCAATCTGCCATGTTCTTGTGGACACACCTTTTGCCCTAAACTGGTAGCATTTATTCAACACCAAAAAGACACCCAACATTAAGGCATGAGCTACAAGCACCGTGGATATTGTCTTCTAATACACAGCGTCGTTATTTCCCTACTTTTTGCTTGATATCATGTTTGGCTGCCGGGCCTCATTGTAAGTCCGGCTGGTTGTCGAATCATAGCGGGATCTCAATGAACCAAGGTTCGTCAAGAGTTTCACTAGCAATACTATATGACACAAGAATGCTTCTGTCTGCCTCATCTAATTGCCCAAAGTCTCGAGTCTGCTACCAGATTCTGCCCCAGCCCTGACACTTTTCCATGGCCATCGTTCTTGCCGCCCGTGCTCCCGCTCCCGCTCCCGCTCCCGATGCCGTTGCCGTTGCCACGTTTGCCCGGCCCAATCCTTCACTAGTGCGGCTGAAGTAGCTATATTTGTTGAAAGGGTAATGCCTCTCTCGAACGCGTAGTTTAATGGTAAACTGACAAGGCATACGGTGATATATAGGTACAAATTGATTCGGGCACAGCCGTCTCTAGCGCTGGCGCCGATCTTTGAAGCATTGCTTTAACTATTGTAAGAGCAGCCATTGCCTCATCATCCAGTCCACATCCTTGTTTTTTTGTTTTCCTGTCGTGTCTTTTGGAGCCCACGAGGCCCAGAAGAAGACCAAGGCTCAAAGTGAGAACGACAAGCTGTAGCTGTTGTCTGGCAGCGGTACCAACTACGCTTCGAAATCGTTACTCCGACGTGGGAATAAAAAACAAAACAAGATAAATTTGGAGTTCAAGGTCAAAGAGAAGGACTAGGTCTCGATTGTGTATTTGTCTTTATAAATGCATCTTGGCCCATGGGCAGTTGATCGGGATCACTTTTCTAGCTCTGTTGTAAAGGTGCTCTCTGAGATCGCTATGGTGCTCCGAAATGAAATTATGGGGCCGAACAAGTCCTCTCTAGTACGCTCAGATAAAACCAATTTAGATCATCACAGGAGACTGCGCTTCCCAAAGAAGAGAATGAGTCCCATTGTTCAATTTATCGCCATTATACTTCAAAATTCACACTATCCTGTGTCGTCATCACCCCAAGTCGTCCACGCTTTCATCCGACGCACAGGCCCGCCGGCCCAGGGCCACCTTGAACCGGGGTACAGCTCCTCCGCATTTCCCGGGACGAGCTGGAGATGCTTCCCCAGAGCCGCATATAGGGACAGCAAAACTCGATGACATGTTTCATCCCCTCCCCTTCCCTCCCCTCCCCGATAATTTTTCTTTCCGGAATGGGTTCGAGGCAGCGGCCGCTTGCAGCTAGACCGCCTTGGGTTGAGTTTGGAGCTGCAGCTCCTCCTGGTCACGTCAGGCCCTACGGGCGACTCGGTCCCGGGAGCGCCGTCGCCGACTAATAAAGCGCTGACAGACTTGACGATGACATGCCGGAGCACCAAAATCCCGATGGCGCTGCGACGCACACCAGGAGCTGCGGGAGCAGGTTCGTGGAGACGGGACTACGGGAGGGGGGAGGCATACGAACGCCCAAGCCTCACTGCCCCCGCCTCAGATTTGTTGTATCCAGTCACCGGCAAGGGAGGAGAGAGGGAGGAACGCGTCAATGAAGCTGATCTGACCCTGCGCCTAGCCCCCGATTCGACAAGCCGCGTCGTGAGCGATGGGGCGACAAGTCCCAAGATTACGTGGTGCGAGACGTTGAATGTGTCCGAGAGGCAGCTTGCCCTGGCAGTAAGCGATTCGAGCTCAGAATCCATGACAATACGGCAACGACGCGAGACAAAGTATTCAGGGCTAGGGTTGATGTTAGGCTAAATGTCGTCCTTGTTTAGCATTAGGTACTGCCATATTTCGCCAGATGTCTCAGACATCGGTACATGTGCCGTGAAACACCGCAAGTCTTGACTACCGGTGTAAGTGCCCAAATCACAAGGGTAATCACGGGACACAGAATTGAGCATATTTGACACTTTTCTGTCATGACTGTTCTACACATGGCATCTGTCAGCAGGGAGACGACTGCTCTGCTACACCAGACCCGAATAACCAAAGGCTGAGCCGGTCGTGAATCATCTCCGTTGTGTGTGCGTGCGTCGACCCACCGACCAACTCGCGCAGTCCTGCGTAGGGTACCATTCACACACTGGACGCTGCTGGGAGCATCCCCACCATTTGTTTCTTCCCGCTGCACTTGCCCACTGCCTGTGCATGCTCCCCTTCCCCGGAACGCCATGAATCATGCCCGTGTACCATCCATCCGTCTTCGCCGAAACCCCAAAATTCATCAACGCCCGTATTCGGGTCACAGGTTTTCACGTGGGCGATTAAACATCGTCAGAATCCCCTGTTGCTGTCCGCACTCGCTCTGGCCTCGTCTCATCCGTGGAGTATATGCTGCCAAACGCGGCAGTCTTGATAGAGAGGCACTCTCCGGAGCGGCGCGCAGATGTGCTGTACATCCTTTGGCGTCGTCCGCTGTGCGAAGGGCGTATCGTGGCGGAAGCCGGGCTCGTAACTATCCGTAAATCTCGTCGTCGTGCTTCATTCAATAAACGGCTTTTTCTGGCCGCCCACCATGCAAAGGCCAAGGGCGCGTAATGAGTCGCGGTCGTTGGCGAGAATAATTGTGCGTGCCGGCAGCATGGGGTTGTTGGGGTCGACGTGCGAGGCGTCCTTGGCGGATTGCTCGATGGCGTCCATTTCCTCCTTGCAGCCCTGCTGGTCGAGCGGGCAGATGACGATGGGCTGGCGGAGGTGGACGTCTCGAGCGCCGCTTAGTTGGACCTGGAAAGGGTTAGCGAATAGCGAAGAGAGCGAGTTGAGAAGCATACCTTAATGTTGAGGTAAAACTCAATCTTGTAGAGAGTAGAGGTGGTTGTGAAGGACGTGACTTCGTAGAGGGGAAACTGAGGCCTGCCTCGCTTAATGATTCCTTCGGGGTCCCGCAGATCCTTGGAGGGAAAGCACAGGCCGACGTTCGTGGCGTAGCCAGCTTCGGGCATCTTGGTCTTGACTACTTGAACCTGCTTTGAGATTTTATTGACCTTCTTGGTCGGCTCGTCGCCCTCGGGGTTATATGTAATTTCCTCCTCAATAGTGAGGGTAATCTTGTCGATGGTGACGCGCTTCGCTTTTGACATCCAATCGGCGTTTGGTGATAATTTGATATACACAGTTATGGGGTCGCTGGGGCCGTAGCTCCAGCGGGGGAGGTTGATTCCGAGGTGGACAATGTTGTCGGAGGTGACGAGTTTGGATTCGGGTTTATTATACATGCCAAAGGTGGAGAGGGTATCGTAGCGTTGTAGGGGCATGGGGAAGCTGTACTTGTATTGGTTACTGTGGCCCTGCTGGACGGTGACGACGAGCTCGTAAAAGGTCTCGGCTGTTCGGCTGGGGAGCTGGAGCGAGGCGGGAGGGATTCGTCGATTCGTTTCTTCCCCGCCGCGGCCGAAGGGGATGAAGAGGACAAACGGGAGGTCCATGGCGATGACTTTTTCGGCCTCCTTGCCGGATGCGCAACGAAAGAGGAGCAGTTCCTTGCCGACGACGTCAGTCGTCTCTCGGCGGGGAGTGCCCAAGTGGCGCTTGGCGAGGCTGTCGGCGTCGGGGTGAATGGATTCGCGGCGCTGAAGGCATATTCGAACGAGGGATATGGGGACTGGCATAGAGAAGCCCTGGCCGGGGCGGATTTCGACTTTTCCTTCGATGCGCGGCTGGTAGGCGAGCATGTCAGCATGAGGTTCCTGGGGTGAGCGCCACGGCGGCTTCACGAGCAGGAGCGGGAGCGGGTTGAACGTACCAAGGTCGCTGAAATTCCTGGATAACCAACGAGAAAGCTGCTGTTCGGAGGGCCGGAGACCCTCACGCTGGCGGGCGCGGCCATGACAGAGCGGTGCGGGCGTGCGAGTCGGAAGAGGGCAGCTTCCTAGGCGGCCGCGATGCGGGAGTCACGGCAGTTGTGAGAGCAGTTGGAGTTGTTGCGGTTGGCGGGTAAGAGTGGGGGGCGGAAGCGCGAGGGCGCTGGCGATGGCGATGGCGAGGACGAGCTACAGCTTGTGCCAGTGCCGGAGCCGGAGCCAGAGGCGTGAAGCAGACGATGCGGCGGTCATGAATTCGAGGCTCAGGCTGGGATGGCGGCGGGCGCCTGGGACGAGTGCGAGCGTGGGCGGCGGCGGCGTTTGCTGCTGCTGCTGCTGCCGCTGCTACTGCGTCTACGTCTGTCTGTGGGCGGTCACTGCGGTCGGGGGTGTGGCCAAGGCGGAGGTGGGGTACTGAGAGAGTCGCACGCGAGAGAGGACAACAGGCCGGGGCAGCATCACACGGCGAGTCTGGGCGAGGAGCGACGGTCGGCGGCAGAGGCTGTGACTGCGACGGAGGTGACGAAGCAGAATCGACGTGAGAGAGACGATGCGTTATGTGTCGGTGGAGAGGGAAGGATGTGGGATGGATCACAGGTTGGTCCAGGGTTGGAGTGAGAGAGAGAGAGAGAGAGAGGGCTGAGGTTGGGTGTGCAGCGGCTGGGCGAGTATGCCTACCGACCTGCGATGCGTACCTAGCGGCAGCGGTGCTAGGATGGTGCTAACAACTGCTCTGCTTACCCAGATAGGTGCCAGTGCCTGAGTGAGCGAGCCGGCAAGGTGACGGCAGCCCCAGTAAGTCCAGGTTCTCTGGACGCACGCATTGAACAAGGCCAGCGATGGGTGCGGTGCGGTGCGGTCCTGGTCCTTTGGTCTCTCGTCCTTGTCGTTAGTTGGGGGCCGGACACCACAACAGCCGCTTTGGCGGGTTTTGGCTGGCTTTGGCGGGGGGGCAATTTGTCGTCGTCCACAGTAAAAGTGGGCGGCGGAAAGCAGAGTCAGCACGGATGGGCACAGATGGGCACAGAGGCATGGATATGGATGATGGATGATGGATCCCTCGCACGCACACACACACGCGCGCGCGGGCGGCAACTAGAACTGCTGCTGAGCATTGTCCTCATTTACAGCGACCCAGGTGCAGGCTACAGATACGGACGCTGCTGCGCTGCTGGGTGCAAGTCGCAGGTGCAGTTTGCAGATAACACACTCAATGCGTGCGCCCAAGCACTTGATCGACTTGCGCGTCACGTCACCCGTACAACATCGACCTCGAGTGCGACCTCTGCTGCACCCTTAAATCCCCAGGTATTCGTTCCTCCAGGTTACCGTACCCCAACCAGGCTGTCAGCCCAACCTATGACGGTCTTGGACAAGTTCCGCAATGGTGTCTCCGTCGGGACGGTGATCTGGGATGCTGAATCCGTCCTAGTTCCATCACAGGTTGGTTGATGGAGTCAGGCCCCCCTTCAACCCCCTCACAGCATAGGTACTCCGTACTGCACATGTTCCCCCCTCCGAGCCGCGTTTCCTGCGGGCTGTACCACCTGATCACTCAGTTTGCTGACCATTGCTCGCTGTCGCTTTTGTGTTTTCCAGCCGCAGCCTGGCCCGTCAATGGCGCACTTTCAATGCCCGGGTGGTGCCCAGATAGGCGATGTCTAGATGCATCAACCGTTTGCATTCCATCTGGACCAAGCCACGGCAGCGGCGCTCGGCACGGAGATGACGGATTGAGACAATGATTCTCGGAGAGTTGGGCACAGTAAGCATAATTACTGCTTTCGTCTCTCGAGACCTGCGGAAGATCCGCTGCCAACAGGGGGGTTCTCTCCGCTGTACAGCCACTCCGGAGCACACGGCAGCGCGGACGCCGAACAACTGCTGTGGCTAGTGCGTGAATGTGCGAACCAGGCTAGGGCTGAGAAATGCCTAGTCGACGCTGGACGCTGCAGAGGCTCAATCAGTAATTGCATTTTGGAATTCAACGGCATTGGTTCCTCACCTCGAAGCCTAAGCCGAAACTCTCCCCGCAAAAGCTGAACGTGATCGGAGTTTGTCCAATGTCTTTGGTTAGGCATTGCCTTGCGTTGTGCCATGTAAGGTCGATCCTCAGCTCAGCTGGACCACGCCACCTATGTGCGTACCTTGCCCACTCAGGCACCAGTAAAACGTTCATCTCAAAGGCACCAGCCACATACCCTGTTCCTGAGTAAGCCACTAGAGCGGACGTCTCCACGGGACTCCACGAGGCCCAGCGACTTGCCAGGTTCGAACCCTGCCTTTAAACCCCCCCTTCCCCTCCCCCTCGTTCCTTACAAGGCGGATAACGTGTGCTTGAACACCAGGGTGCGGGCTGCAACCGCACAAAAAAAAAAAAGTCGAATTCCACCACTATCTTCAATATCAATCCTTCATATCCAGTTCGAGGGGCTGTGCTGACTCCCGCCAGCGGGCAGCGAGCCACGTACATGGCACTGGCGACTGGCCTGAGTTGGTTGTTTCATCAACTTACACCCAGGGATCATCCTCGCGCAACGGTTGTCCCATCAACATGATGTATGTGCTGTGTCGAGTACAGCACCAACATCCCCATCCCGGCCCCCATCTCGGTCCCCCTCTCGGTCCCCCTCGCGCCCCTCGCAGTCCCCTGTCCGAATCCTCTGAAACTTCCTGTCCCGCTCCGCTGGTATATCCATGCCCTGCCGCCCTCTCCTGTGCCCCTGCAGCGTTCCCTGCGGTAGCCGCCGGGGCTCCACCGCAAACGACTCGAACTCCGCTCCGTCAATCAAGGTGGTGACACTAGCCCCCGGCCGGCCCGCCACGTCGGCATCTCTCAGGCGCTTCCGCGGCCCCATCTCGTGTTCAAACACAAGCACTCGGGGCCGGCTCCGTACCCGTGTTGTCACCGGCGCCTTCTGCGGCAGGACGCCCTTGTGCCATTCATAACGCCGCTGCCCTGGCATTCGGTCTGCGCCGAGCACGTCGCGACGGTCCTCTCCAAACCAAAGCTTCATTCCTGGCGCGCCAGCAGTGTAGCACGCCTGAAAAGGCAGCATCCCGGACAGTCGCGTCTCGAGAAAGGTTTTGTCTCGCTTTGCCAGGGCTTCTTCGCTCACGTCCTCGCCTCGTTGCCGGCGCTCTTCCAGCAGATCGGCCGTCAGTGCCCCACTATCTCCCTTGAGCGGTGACTTGGTGCCAGGTATCATCGACACGGGAACGATGCCACCCAGCTCGCGTCGCTCCTGCGGCCACACTGGATCGTCTCCAACCAGCGACTGCCCATCGTACCGGCATATGTCGACGCGCATCTCGTATAGTGGTGTTTGGATTTTGCCATTCGCCGTAGCCATGTCGATTTCCGTCTGTGGCGGGTAGGTATCCTGGTTAATACCAAGCATCGCCAGATCGCTCAGGTGGAGAGAAGGGACACTGGCACCACTGTCAAGGTGCATGAGAAAAAAGCATCGCGGCCCATCGGGCTCGTCATACACCCTCCACTCCAGGCTTTTAGCTCGTTCCCTGGACAGTCCAAGATGTTTGGGTGTGTAGTGGAGGCGCCTCCCCTCAGATTGTTCCAGTCCAGCTTCATCTGCACTAAGCAGATCCTCGAGCCTTGTCCTCGCCGATTCTTTGCCCATTCGTTTTTCTTTCTCTGGTTGGTTCAGGCGGCTATGAAATGTTCTAACGCGGCGAAACCCCATGGTAATACTCCAGCCATTGGAGCCGCCACCCCAGATTGCAGATCGTTTGTTCGACGGGTGTGCCCACGTAGCCGCGAGCAAATGTGCAGGCTCGGCATTATCCGCCGGTGCCAACGGTGGCTCAAACCAAAGCCATCCTTCGCCATGCTCCTGATAGTACCTGTCAAGTCTCTCCTCCCTGTCCACAGTGAATGATTGATACGTAGGACAATGGTCCACAAGATGACCGGCGTAAACAAGCGTCCATTTGTCCCAGCAAAGAATGTGCCCCTCCTTGTAAGCATCGATAGCCGCGCGGATATTGACCTTTGCAGCCTGAGAATTGTTCCGTTCTAGTGCCCGCTCTAAAGCGCTGATTCGATGCTCGATTCTCTCTCGCTTTGTCGACTCGAGATCCTCGCTGCCTAATGAGTGAACGCTCACACGCACAAGGCAATGAATGACTCACACTGGTACCAGGTTTTCGTCAGATTCTTCCATCCCGTCTCGACTTGTCCTTGCCTTGTCGAGCTCTCGCTCAAATGAGGACAAATCCGCATTCGGCTGCGTCTGTCGGGCATTGGCTAGGATTGCTTCCCACTGTACAACCAATCTGTCTGCCTCTTCCAAACGGCTTAATCCCTCTCCGAGAGAAGCGCCAATAGCTAATGGAGGCCTCCAGTCCAGAGGAATTGGTCGCCTTACGCCTTTCTGAGGTCTTGGAGTTTCCTCTGCCATTGACTTCGTCCAAGTCATTGTACTAGGGGGGTGCTCCTCAGCTGAAGCAGATGACTCTGCTCCTGGACTGTCTTGCTCCGGGACGTGTAAGCCTATTCCTCGGCTCAGGTTGTAATCTTCATTTTCCCTGCTTCTTCCAGGTCTCCATCTCGTGTCACCGGTGGATTGTTGCGGTTGTGCTGGAGTGAGTTTGTGTTCCAACGTGCTATCGCTTATGTGGAACGACCGATCATCTTGCTCTGTATCACTCGTCATATTCAGTGTCGTCGATGTTAGAAGCTTTGAAAGAATTCTCTCTCGATGCACCAAAAACCTGAGCCCATGTAGTTGTACCCGTTTCCCAGAGCTGATGGTTCCCCTCCCAGGTGGCGTTCCCATTCAGACAAAGAGATCCTCCCCCACCGGCGAAAGCGAAAGCAAATACCTTAAAAAGGACCGTGTGTCTAACGTAATATTTTGAGGGCCATTGAATAAAGTATTTGGTTTTCGCCAAGAGTTTGTGGTTCTTTGTTCTATTATCGTGGTTGTCACGCGGTGCTTCTAAAATTCTTTGAAGAGCCACACGCGGCACCGTGGGTCATGCAAGGAGTTCTCTTTGATGTTGCCCAATTCGCAAAAAGCGACGCACTGGCGACTTTCTGTTAATTGTTATGTTTCCCTATATTTTTCTATCTCAGATCTTTGTTTGGTTCGACTTTTTTTCTTTTTTTGGATAGAAATCAGAAACATCCCAGTATCTCCTCGTCTCAATTTCTTGTAGTGTCTCACCCTCGTTCAACCATGATGGCAGATCTACTGGAGGACCTTTCGAACTCCGAGCATCCACCGACGCCGGCAGATTCTCATGAAGAGAAGATGAACACATCTGGTGATAACAACGATACTCTGGATGAAACGAAACAAATACTGAGTAAGCTGTCCGCTCGTATTGGATACCTCGTCACAATTCTCATGTCTCTTAGAAAACATCTCTGAATCCTTTGACTACTACTTTGAAACCTTCCCAATCGAAGTTCAGAGGGCATTCGCGAATTTCCAGAATGGCGGCGATGATGATGTCTTCCAGCGGCAATTGGAGGGCTTTCTCGGGGACCGTCTTTTGGACGATGTTCTCCTGCAGTATCCAGAGTTCCGACAAAGCATGTTCAGACTCTTTGGCGACAAGCATCCATCCATTGTCAGCTTGAATCAGGGTGAGTGCTCCTGGCTTCAAACCATTCCTCTTCCAGTCTCTCTTTTTTTTGCTTGGGTAATTAAAAAAAAAATTAGGGCAAGATTCCAACTCAACCAACGAGAGCGACAAATCGGAGCGGAGTAAGTTGATAGCTCGCTACATGCGTCCCATCGCTGACCAGAATCAAAGATGAGGGAAACCTCAAGCTCATCCAAGTCAGAAGCTCAGGCTCTGAGACTGAAAGTTCACGACGCCGCCCAGAACTTTCTCAAAACCTGCCATCAATACGGCTGACAGGGATTAGACTTCCTGAAGTTGACGATCCAAACTCGGCTACCGAGGAGAGAAAACTTCCAGAGGAAGACCATTCTGTCCCTCTCGAGCTTGACAGCCCCGAGTCTGCAGAGCCAATGGAAGTCGATCGACCTTCTTCGCCCCTGGACTTTGAAATTCTAGGAAGTCTCAATGACCCTGTTTCTGAGGTAGAGCCAGTGAACGTGTCCCGTTTTCGGGAATGGATGGCTGATGGCGGCCCCCAGTACAAGGTCAAGACCATGGCTATCTACCGTGAATATCCTAAAACCCAGCTCATTCGCGTCAAGAATTTTCTCGCAGATGAAGATATCGACCGCACTGAGGACTGGTCACGCAAGGTTCACGAGATTTCCCAGTACCTTAGGCATCTGGCCTTGGTCGGGGGAAAGGACTGGCACAAGGATCTTTGGGAAGCCTACAGCATGCTACGCACGCATGAAATATTCGAGGACCATCACTACGGACCTCGCGAGCTCATCCTCGATTTCCCGAATGAACCGGCTGCCAAGACCAAAAGGCTGCCTCCTCTTCCAGATTCAACAATTACAATCGATACGCAACATCCCGAGGAGGATGACATGGGTGAGCGCAAGTTGCTCTTCACGAAGTTCTGCAGTGTGCATGATAGCCAATATGAAAATATCCAAGGCATGCTGCCTGACTACATCAAAGCATACGAGTCTGATGCTCGGGTATTTTTCGATCGTCGGTCTGGTAGGCCATATTCTACTGCCCTAGATGCCGCCTTCAACATGGCCAGGGTCGACAACGAGTACTATGACAAGTGTATTCAAGGCGGCATGAGCCTCACAGCCAAAATGATGAGGAAGGAATATTTCCAACCTCCCACATCTCCAGAGGTTTCCAGCGGCAAGCTGCGTCTTGAAAGCCTCGAATCGTTTTCCAAGTTCCGAGGTACACGGCGAGCAGCTCTCCAGCAGTGTCTCAACATGTTTGACAACATCGAGAACCGCATCGTCTGCAGCCCTTGGCGCACGCTCGTGCTACCCTTCCCAAAGGTGCCAGACATTGAACCTGGAATCATCTTCCCTTGCATGCAAGTCAAAGAATTTCCTGAAAAAGAGGCTCGAGATCCATTCAGCTATACCATGGCTCACAATTGGTATCTGAAATCGGATGAACACTGGGCTCAATGGGCGGCTCCGCGCACGATCAAAGCTGCCGCCAGTCATAATAGGCGGCTGAAGGGCGAGCATTCCATGATGAAGCTTCCGGGAAACTTCAAGGGCCCTTATGTCCAAGACTACATGGACATTGAGATGAAGCGAGGATATAACCTCCTTCGAAGGTGCCAAAAGCTGTACCAGCGACTTCAGAGAGCCCAACAGACGGCGCCACGAAAACTCATCAAGGACGTGCTGACATGTGTTGAACTTGGAATTCATCAAGAAGGCCTCGAAAACCTCCGACTGAAATTCAGAAAAGACGAGCGTAATGGCTTGGCCAAATATATTCATTTACGACCACAAGAAGAAAAGTGGCTCCACTTCCTCGGAGGGCAATCGGTGAATGAAGACATCGTCCGGTCTGCCAAAGACAACTCACTCGTTGATCGCAATGGTGAATTGTTTAAAGCTCGAGTCCGTTCTATGATGAATAATATCAGTCCGGATGCTCTATTCCGCGACACAAAGTCCGTCACACTCGACGAGTTTATTGTGGAGCTGAATGCATGTACTCAAGGGCCAGTCCAACGGCACCAGTTCACATACGATGAAACCATCAAATATGCCAGAGCCCTAGCCAAAGATGGCTGGCTACTGTACGTCTTCTGTGAGCCATATGAAACATACATGCTAATCTAACGCAGACTGGGCCATGACACGAGCGGCGAGGCTACAATTGCGCGCCCGATGATGACACTCCATCCCGAGGTCTGCGTTCATTGGGAAACAGTAGATCCTCAAGACTTCAACAATGACCCAGAATTCATGGATCTTGATAAAGACGAAGGTAAGAACCATGTTACATTTCGTTTCTTTCTAATAGTACAGTGTTTTCGCAGTGCTGACTATCCTAGGATCGCAAGATTTCGGGGATTACTGGTACAAGATACCCAAGTTGACCCAACTTCGCACCTGGGAAGAGTATGTATCTGGACTCACCCAACGCAGCACCAAAAAGAAGATCAAAAACTTCTTCTGCTGCTTGGGCTTCCGTCTCGGCGTAACCATGAAAGAACTCAAGGCGAAGCATGAAGAAAACCAGAAACAGCTAACTCCCGAGAAAAAGAGGGAGAATAAAGAATTGCTCAGAAAGATGGTCAAGTCCTGGCATGACGACGTCGAGAATCGTCCAAACAACCCAGCCGAAAACAAGAACAAAGTCGGCCAACACCGTGTCACTCCTAGCTATCGCGATGTCGTTTTCATGGCCGAACGGGAGGCGTATCGCAAAGAATGGGGCGACACTTCACTGTGGTACGACCCGGGAAACTCATACATTCAAGCAAAGGAGATGATCCGCAAGGGGATTGTGCGCGAGGCGTATGAGAACAATTCCCTCTTGTACCCGATGCGATTCATGGGAATGACGGGCACCAGTAACGGGGTTCTTGGTGAGATGAAGAGAGAGCCCGTGTGGTCATTTGGGCATCCAGATCGAAAGCCCAAGGCGCCACGGTTCTTTGACCTGAACCGATGGCCGCTGCACTTGCAGAGCGAAGAGACACAGGCTGCAATCCAGGGTTCCGGTCCGTGGGAAGGCAATGACATGATGCCGGAGTCAGTTCCGCCTCAAACGCAGGGTTTCCCAGCCCATCTGATTCATCCCGAATTTCCCTCCATGCCGGTCTCTCCAGGTAAGTCAGCAACGTACGTTCAAAAGCTCGCAGAAGAGGCTGCCCAAGAATTCGAAATCCCTTACTCGGACCCAAATGTCGGGCGTAGCCGTTTCAGGCCGGGAGTCAAGGAGTTCTGGGCAGGTGATACGCCTCTACAAAGAAAGGTGTTCCAAGACAGGATCAGGAGTCGTAAGTCAACGCTACAGACAGCCAACCAGGAGGAAAAGGAAAAGGAAAGCTAACCAAGACCAGAGCTCGAATCGACGACCAAGCCCCAAACCTTCATGGGATTGCCAAGTGTGTTTAGCCGGTGGAAGAAGAAGCCAGAGGTTGATCTCACTGCTTTGCCAAAGGTTGATCCGCGAGACATCCCCAAGAGCCGAGCCACAGGACCTCCGGTTGCCACCGAAGTAGGGGTGACCTTGCCGAGTCAAGATGGAACAAAGGGGGCAAAGAGAAGGAGGGGGTCGGTGAGAATGGCGGAGACAGGGAATCATCGAACATGGGCACACAGGAAGTCGAGGACAGGGACGAGGATGAGGACATGCCTGATGCATCTCCTCCCACTCGCCCTCCCCCGCCGACGCCGGTGAACCCTAGACCCAACCCAAAATTCCAACGGTTGGAATTCACTTCAAAGCCACTTGATTTGGAAATTGTAGACTCCAATTACGAGAGCGAGGGATGATCAGATATACTTTTGCCTTGGTGTTCGACCTACCTTCTTTGGTTGTATATCAGTCCCACTTTTCTACGAGGCCCGAATTTCCCTCTTTGATGAGTGCTTCAACCGGTCCCAATTCACGACACACATCACAGGATAAGTAATTGAACGCAACTGAAGGATTTGATTTTCATTCAGACCTAAGCCATTATTTTTCATAGCCTCAAATCTGATGTCCTAACCGGCCAACCATGCAATGAAACACAATGGATCGTGACTCCGCGCACCGTTTCCAGCCCTCTAGTAACGCTTGCCCTCCCGCAGGGTATCCGCAAACTCGTCCAGGGGACTCCTAATCAGCTTGGTCTCCTTCCAGAGGTTGGGGGTCAGGAAGCCGTAGGTGTTGGACACGGCCACGAAGGTAGCCTTGAGGGTGTTCTCGAGGGTCTTGGTGGAACCGGCGGAAGAGGTGTAAGCATCCTCGACACCAGCGAGCTGGAGGAATCGCTTGACGGCGGGAGAGGCAACGAGGCCAGTACCACGGGGAGCGGGGATGAGCTATTGTCATAAAATTAGCATGTTGTTTTTGGACTTATTGTTGGATTTTCGATTTCGGGATTTTACGTACACGGACAGTGACGGAACCGCACTTGCCAGACTCCTTGCAGGGCAGGGAGTGAGGAGCACCGAGGTTGGTACCCCAGTAACCACGACGGACGGGGATGACGCTGAGCTTAGCGATGATGATGGCGGCACGGATGGCGGTAGCGACTTCCTTGGAAGTCTTGATACCAAGACCAACGTGGCCCTCGGAGTCACCAATGATGACAATGGCCTTGAATCGGGTTCGCTGACCGGCACGGGTCTGCTTCTGGACGGGCTTGATCTGTAGTTTTGAAAGACTTGTTAGCTATCACGTCCCTGCTACTCGTCGCCTGAATTCAGGACTCTAGCGTAGTCGTCGCACCTTCATGACCTCATCCTTGAGCTTGGGCAGGAAGTTGTCAACAATCTGGTACTCCTTGATGGGCAGGGAGTGCAGGTAGATCTCCTCCATGCTGTTGATCTTGCCGGCCTTAACCAATCGACCGAGCTTGGTGACGGGCTGCCACTCCTTCTCCTCGTTCTTGCCGCCGCGACGACCACGGCCACGGCCACGACCACGGCCACGGTCACCACCTCGGGCTCCGAAACCACCACCGCGAGAAGCTCCTCGGTCAGCCATTTTAATTGTTGCGCTGGGGGGTACCGTCGAAAGGGTCTGCGCAAAGGGTATGTGGTTGTGGTGTTGTCGGCGTTGGGCGTTATGGGAACTTTTTCGCTGGCGGGGTCTGCACTGGGGAATTTTTGGGTGTGCTTGGGTTAGCCGAGCCCTAATGCCTTTGTGCACTATTGCCTCGTGCGTCAGGCAAAAAATGAAATTGTGGGCTCCGCTAAGAGCGACCCTATGGATCCGGAGCTCACCTCGGTCAAGGCTCGGTGAGGCACCAGCGGCAGCCACATGCGCCACGGAGGCAACGGGTCAGCCACGAATCTATGATTCAATACTCGTCCGATGCCACCTTCAACACGCACAGGGGTCAGTCAAGGGCCAAACTTCATATATTCGGATTCCATCGGTCGATTGATTCGCAGCTATGTACTTTGAACTATGCAGAAGTGTGGGGATGCTAGATGACGACCATAAAATATGCGCGTCCATTGCAGGCGTTCCAAGAAGCCATGCTAAACTCGAATCTCGAGGGGATGGATGTTCGTACATGCCTGCAATTGCAGGCTTCATTAAGGAGGGTATCGCAACTCAACTATTCGACTGCTTGCCCTCTTCACAAACCACATCACCTGACCTTACTCCTTCGTCACCTTTGCAATTAGCTTTTCCTCGGGAGACACTCGCTGGGCCCATTCACTACCATATCGTTAGCTAACTCTAATGGTCATTCAGGGGTTGTATACTTACGTCCAGCTTCCATCGTAAACTCGTCGGGACTCGGGAGAACCATATCCAGCCTCCTCGAGAGCAGTCTCAATGACACAGGCAGTCACGCCAGTTCCGCACGTCGAGATGATGGGCTTGGCAGTATCCACTCCCTTCTCCTCAAAGAGTTTCCTTAGCTTATCGCGAGGCAGGAAGGCCTTGGTCTCGGGGTCCAAGACAGCATTGAACGGGATGTTAATAGAACCCGGCATGTGACCGGAAGATAGGCCCTCTCGGGGTTCGGGGGCTTCGCCAGTAAACCTGCCATTAGGCCTGGCATCGAGGATCTGAACGCCCTCGGCACCCTCCTTGTTGTGGTCCTTGACAATCTCCTTGACCTCCTCGAAGCTAGCAACCCGCTGGGACTCCATCACGGGGATTGGGTAAGGGCCACACTCGATGGTATATAGCTCTCCTGATTCGGTGGGAAGGCCCTCTTCTACCCACAACTTGAAGTTGTTGAGAATATGTACTTTGGAATGACCAAACGCCTTCAAGGTCCAACCCACACGTGGGGCGCTAAAGATTCCGAGCTCCTTAGTATCATATACGACAACGGTATCTTCTTTTTTAATTCCCAATTCGCTCATGGCAGCCGCGAATCCCTTGGCATCTGGGAGCATGTGTGGGTAAGGGCTACGCTTGTCAATGACCTTGTCCAGGTCGAAGAAACGGGCCTTGGGGATTCGCTGCTCTCGGAATGTTTGGATTCCTGTCCGGCCGTCATTGGGGAGGAACCATGAGGCGCAGAGGGGAATCACTCGAGGGTCGCTGCTGATCGGTGAAGGGGGGTTCTTGCTGAGGGCTTCGTTGAGTTCTTTGGGGGTGACGAGATACGACGAGAAGTTCCGCCGGGTGAGTAGGACTGGTCGGAAGGCTCTGGAGCCGAATTGGCGCAAGCCAGCCCTCGCTGGGTGGCAGACGGCGATGGAGGCCATGGTGAAGGAGGGGTGCAGGTGGTGCGAGGAGGAGGGACGGCGCGGGAGAAAGTGCTCGTTGACTGCTCGTACGAGACGTCGATAAGTAGGCACCAAGCGATTCGGTAGGAAATCAGCTGCAGAAGAGGGGGCCAGACGTAGGGGGACGACAGATAGTTGAGGTCTGACCTCTACGTCTGTGTCCGCATTACTGGGAGGGAGGGCAGCCGGGGTTGGGGAAAGTTGGAGTGACGAACTGAGCGCCTTCGTGGGATTTGATGATAACAGAGCGGGAGATGTTGGCGTCAAAACTGGGAGCTGCCGGCTAGCCAAGCTTGGACCACTCACAACGGGCAGTCGATGCACCCGGGAGCCCGTTGCATTGAGTCTATTCGCCGTTTTGGCGGACGGTAGGCGGCTAATCAGCGGTCCAGCGGAGACTCAATGCCCGCCGCAGAAGACTCGGGGCCTACGCGCTCCCTCAGTGGACAATTTCCAGCGGATGAGGTCACTAAACACAACTGTTCCCGGCACCGCACGCCCAGGGGAGCCCTGAAGGCCGGTGCAGCCCAGTTCCCACAAACGCCTGATCGGCCGTGACGCGACGGGAGGCATCACAAACCGCCGCATCGTTAGAGTTCATCATCCTGACACTTCTCTTTGTCAACGCCGCTGCGCCGTCCGGACCTCGTGACTCTTCCCCTCGACCCGGAACTCACGATGAAGGTCACCATCAAGAAGTGGAACACGGTCGCGACCTGGCGATGGGACATCCCCGAGGACGACGTCTGTGGCATTTGCCAGGTCCACTTCGACGGCACGTGTCCGACGTGCAAATACCCTGGTGATGATTGCAGCCTGTGTAAGTGCCTATCCATCATCAGACCATATTTGGCTCCCATGCTAATCTACCCATCCAGTATCGGGAAAATGCGGCCACAACTTCCATATGGTCTGTGCCTGGTACTCTTTTTCCCTGCATGACCTCGTCAAATTGCTGACTTTATGCTTGCTGATTAGCATTGTATCCTTGAATGGATCAAGCAAGACTCTTCCAGGGGCCAATGCCCAATGTGTCGTCAGAGTATGTTCTTATCCCAATCAAATGTCATTGGCTCAACTGGCTAACACTCCCTAGAATTTGAATGGAATGAGCAAGCAAATGAGACGACATCAAAAGTTGAATAAACGAATGAGGTTCTGGCGTTTTGGTGTTGATTGTTCATGACATAGAGAATACTTGCCATTCACATTCATTCCAGTCTCTCTTCTAGCAACACCCTCTGAACTTCTTTTCCTCTTGAGGAGATTGTAGAGAATTTTGGCAACCAATAGTACCTAAGTCATGACAGCCAAGAAGGGTCGCTGAAAATGTGACCCAATCCCGTTTTTGCGCAGCTGCGCAATAGCAAAATTTTATAAACCCGTCAGCCAAATTACATTTCTATTTTCCTTCACTGTCAACTTTTTTTTTTGCCCTCTTTTAAACTCGACAATCAGCCAACGGAAGCCGAAATTGCTTAGACATGGCCAATTACTTCAAGGATCCCGATGCCGATGATCAACATAATGAATGGTTTGGGGATGTCCCTCAGATAAGTGAAAATCGCGGTCGGCGGTTTGACCCTGAAGTTTCTGTAATCCAACAGTACCTGCTAGCTCCCGATAAGCTTCATGATAAATGGATCGAGCCATCAGCCCCATATAACCATAATATCGGCGACGGGTTCAGTGGCAATTTCGGTGACAGCTCCGTTAACAGGAGTGATGGTGGTGGTGGTGGTAGTAGTGTCGGTTGGCAAAGCCCCAGGAAGACATGGATTTGTCCATTCTGTCCTAACGGCGGCGGAAGATTCCAGTTCCTGGTGGCCCTCAAGACGCATATCGGATGGTACCACAAGAGTCAATCAGAGTCGCAAACACATTCTGTCCATTGCATCCGATGCAGTCGCGATTTGACGGGCCCATCTTCATTTTTCAATCACCTCAAGGAATGCTCATCCAGTTCAAGCGACGCAATTGGCACTACCTTGTCTGCAAATAAGGATTCCCAGCCTAGCAAGGGACAGCAGCCTGCAGTAATGAAAGCAGGTTCCGATGCATTCTGTTCCAGCCAAGATGTCAAGGATTCTCATCAGTCTGTCCCAGCATATGGCGGGGACATTTTAGAGATGGTTTCCAAGATAGATTCAACAAAGTCCGGCGAATCGGCAAAGCATCAATTTGACTCAATATCTCAAGAGGACCAAGGTCAATATCAGCCCTGCGGGTACTCAAAATCTATCCCAGCTGAGCCTTCGGGTGACGCAATTGAAGATGGGCTTTCCGATAAGCTTGTGCCTTTGAAACTTGAGTCCTCTAGAGCATCCAACTCCCCCGAAGCCACTATTTCAGACCCATTAGAACCCTCATCTCCAATCGCTTCAACACCAGACAATTTATCAGTCGCCCTCCTTGACTCATCCTCTTGTGGCTTGATCGATACCTTCTCGTCTGATAGTGATGACAAGTCCTCCAGAACGACCAGGTATATGTCCCCAGGCGAAATCACAGCTCTAAAGAAGACTATTATAGTGGATCGCCTAATGACCCGGTTAAAGAGCTGGCTGGATCAAAAGTTCAACAGCTGGTCACATCAGAGATGCCACTGCTCCTCTGATGTGCTGCCCGGGTCTTGCACACCGGGGGTCGCATTCTCTAGGACATCTGAGAAGCAGAAAATCGACAAGCGTCAGAGAGACTCATCCGATGACGAACAGGATGGCAATGATGGTGATGGGCAGAAACCTAGCCGCCGAAGAAGAAGGTTACAGGAGCAAGATCCACTACTAACCTTTGCCTGCCCCTTTTTCAAGCACAACCAAAGAAGATATCGGGGTTCGAAATGGAGAAGTTGCTGCGGGCCTGGGTGGCCAAATGTCCATAGGGTGAAGTACGTCCTCGCATGCAAACCATTGTAAAATGACAGCTACTGACATGATTCCAAGGGAACATATTTATCGCCGACACAATCTACCGCGATATCGATGCAATCGCTGTCAGCAGGACTTAAAATCGGCAACACGACTCTCTGAGCACCAACGATCAAAAGTTATTTGCGAAATTCAAATACAGGAAGCTGAAGAGGGTGTCAATGAAGAACAAGAGAGATCTTTACGCTCAAGGAAGAAAAAGAATGGGAAGATGTCCGAAGAGGATAAATGGAACGAAGTGTACAAGGTTCTATTCCCTAATGAGAATCATATCCCATCCCCTTGTATGTATTCCAGGCCAATTCTTTCTATTAACATCAGACAAGCCACGGATGTTTAACCGGAGATTTAGATTATGATATCTCGGGAAGTGGCGGGGTCGTTCTCAAGGACTTTGAGAGATTCCTCCGAGCCGAGTTTCCGCGACGGATGCGTCCTCAACTGGAGGAACTCATCGACGACAGTCTCAGAGAAACATGCACACCTGCCGTAATCGAGAGTATCGCTGTCGGTGTACTTCAGGGAATATTTGAAAACTTCGAGCACGACAGCAGAATCCAACAGATCCAACCGGCAGCCTTCCCAGATTCGGACATATCGAATTGCATTGAACCTGAACCAACCTCGGTCTTGACTCAATCTAGCACGCAAATAAGTGGGCCAGGTGATACAACTCAACATAATGGGTTTCCATGCTTGGACATCTTCTGTGACGAATCAAATTCACAATTTGACTTCAATATGTTGGACATCTTAGATACCTCAGAGCATGGGAAAAGATGTGACATGGGATATGAATGCGCGTACGATGATGGCTCAGGGCTTGAAGACCCTGGATGTTTATAATACGACTTATAGCTTATGCTGATGGCAAACAAGATCAGCCTTCAAAGGTTATTACCCTTCAAGCTAGTAGTATTATACGTCCATGTAATATCCTAGTGATACAGTATGTAAAAATCCAAATCTCAAACATCCAATTCTTCAGTCGTGCATTCCTTTACACGAACAAACAGTCCCCTTCCCTTCTAAGCTTCTGGGACATAGACTCCGTCCTTGCACAGAACGACGACCTTTTTGAAAAAGCGGCGCCATTCGAGCGGATCGCCCTTGATCTTGACGAAACGCACGTCAAGCACTTCAGTGCCGTCCGGCAACGGCTGTTTGTCGACCTGGATCTCGCCATGCAAGCTTTGCTGACGACCGTCGAGGGCCTTGACCTTGAGAGTTGCGATGGGGTTGCTGTAGAGGTTGGGGGTTACGGGGGCCAGGGGCACGTTCAGGTGGTGCAGAGCGTCGTTGAGCATCTGGATGATGTGGGCGGGGGGCACGGCGGAAAAGAAACGGGTGAGTGACTCGGGAGGGCAGATGTCGCGGAAACGGCGGGCCTGTTGGGTGAGGCTCATGGAAGGGCCCGGTGTATGGGAGAATTGGGACATGGAGGGTTCGTCGGCGAGGGAGTCGAGCATCATGCGGCGGGCATCCTGAGCTCGCGATGGGAGAGATGAGGCGGGGGCGGCCATGGAGCGGAGAGCCGGACGTTCAAAGTCCCAATCGTGATCAGCGATGGGAACCTCAGGTTGAGTGGACGAGAAGCGACCGGCGTTGAGCCCGGTATCCATATCCATACTGTCGCTTGAGGGAGGCTGCTGAGAGGTGGCGGGCTGCTGGCTAAAGTCGATTCGGAGATTCTCAAGCATTCGAGTAGCGAGGTTGATGGGGTCGGTGACTCGTCCGTCAGCGGAGAGCAGAGCATTGTGACGAGTGTACCAAGGATGTTGGCGGATTTGGGCAAAGTTGAAGCGTTTTGTTGGATCGATACTCATCATGCCGCGGAGTAGGGAGAGCGCCTCGAGTGGTATTCTCTCCCACAGAGCGTCGGAACTCCGGCCAGAGTGACGGACGTACTCCTGGAACTCCCAACTACTCTGTGATGGCTCATCCCAGGGCGTATTACCGACAAGCAGGACGAAAAGAATAACGCCACAAGACCAAATATCGACCAGGTCGGGAGAGTATTTGGCTGCACCAGCTGCCTTCTTGTCGGCACGACCACAGGCAAGAATCTCAGGGGCGATGTAAGGGGGGCTTCCGCAGAGAGTTGAGCTCAGCTTGCGCTGGCCCTTGTACTCAAACATGGTGGCCATTCCAAAGTCAGCTAGCTTCAGAGAGCCATCTTGAGAAAGAAGAATGTTTTCTGGTTTAAGATCGCGGTGGGCAACGCCCTTGGAGTGCATAAAGCTCACACCGCTGACAAGCTGGACAAAGTAAACCTGGGCAATGTCCTGGCGAACACCAACATCGGCCTCGATCTTGTCAAAAAGATCACCACCTTCGGCGTACTCCATGGCTATCCATCTCCAGATGGAATCTTCCCCTGAGGCGAACCATTCAATAATGTTTGGATGCTGACCGATGTGCGAGTGCAGCGAAACCTCCATGGCCAGCTGTTTCGTGGAGATTCGACCATGTTTAACTGCATAGCCCTTGTGTATCAGCTTGACAGCAAAGATGGGCGACTGTGCGTCAAGAGGAATTGCCTTTTTAATTCTGATGTTGGGTTTAGAGTTAGTAAATCAAAGTTTTGGCATTGGGATGCTCAAGGAGATATTGTGCAGATCATCACTACAAGGGTGTGTGACTAACGAGGCATAGGCACCACGGCCAACCGTCTTGGAGACGATTCGAAAGGGAAGATCCCGTGGCAAAGGATCGAGCTGCGACTGCGACATGTGAAAGAATGAAGGTTAGCAATGCTGAAGACTCAAACAAAAAAAATTTAAGAAATGATACAAACGAGAGGCTGTATGCTCTCATTCTGGTGCTGTTCACGCATATTTGAGCCTGCGTGAAAGCAGCAGGGAAACCCATGATTCACATCGTTCCCTTGCAATCCAGTGCATGAAGCAAGAATAACAAGACATACCATGATTGCGACTCTGTTAAATGGTAACCCTTGCTCTTGCCGGGTGGGACTAGTGGATGCACGTCGAGTCCAGGTAGAGAGTCGCGAACCTAACCTGCGTGTCGCCAGCTTGGTTGGTTGATCGTCAATGGTGCAGGCCTGTGAATGGGCTTTGTTCACACAAACTCGAGTGGTCGCGTCCGTCGCGTCCGCCCGCGTAAAGCCGTTTTGATTGTTGCCCCAAGCGGGCCGTCTCCCAAGAAACTGAACACACGAGTCAACCCCCCTAGCCCGCTGTTTAGAGCAAAAAAAATCGGCCGCATAGGCCCTGGCCGCCCACCAAAGGTGCCCTAAAAAGCCGCCGCCGCGCAGCATCCAGTGACGCTGTGGGTGGTTGCGGTGAGTGGCGGCCCCACGTTTCACCGCCCCTGGCTGGGCCGGGATCCATTGGCCGGGGAAGGCAGCGCCGCTCCGTTGCCCGTTGCTGCGGTAAACACTCGAGCCTGCTGTCTCTCATCACAACGCCGCCATTCATCCCACATTCGCGACTTTGCCCTCCTGTCGCATCCCAATCCCCAAACACGAAAAGAGTCGCGTCGGCTTTTCCCATCTAAAGTCCCTCTTAATCCCTCCCCCTTCTTCCGCCGCCACTTCCCGCTGCCATCCATCTATCTCTTCCCTCCCTCCCATACTTACATCCCCTCCTTCCGGCTCCGGAATTGCCTTTTGCACATACGAATTCCACACCACCACAAAATTTGTCACCTCTGCTGTGCTGGTTTGCTCCGCCCACCTCGTTGTAACTCGCACTTCCCTGTCTGTTCGACTTGTATCTTCACGTCATTGTTCCCAAATGGATTACACCATGGAAGACAACCAGAACTCCGCTCCTGGCAGCGTCCAGGCTGCCAAGCTCGGCGGCAACCAGAAGGGCCCCGACTCCCAGAGCACCATCAAGAGGTTTGTCGTCGCAAAGCGTTTCGATAATGCTCCCAACATCAATGCTAACATGCGCCAGGTTGCAAACTGAGTTGATGCAACTCATGACCTCTCCTGCCCCCGGCGTCTCGGCGTTCCCAGGTGCTGATGGAAACCTCATGGCTTGGACCGCCACCATCGAGGGTCCTGACGACACCCCCTATGCTGGCCTCACTATGAAGCTCAGCTTCGCCTTCCCTTCAAACTACCCCTACGCTGCTCCCACCGTCCTCTTCAAGACGCCCATCTACCACCCTAATGTCGACTTCTCCGGCCGCATCTGCTTGGACATCCTCAAGGACAAGTGGACCGCCGCCTACAACATCCAGACCGTCTTGTTGAGTCTACAGAGCTTGCTCGGAGAGCCCAACAAGTAAGTTAACAACCTCAGTCCTCGCTCTAATTGATTTCGACGTGACGCTAACATACGTCAAGCGCATCTCCTCTCAATGGTGAGGCCGCAGAGCTCTGGGACAAGGACGCCGAGGAATTCAAGAAGAAGGTCCTAGGACGACACAGAGATATCGAGGATGAGTAAGGGCAGGTCAATTTGGGTTTACGTGCATTGTTTGCTTGTATAGGAGAATTGGAGTCCTGGTGCATGGCTTGCTTTGGTGGCTTGTAGGAATACGGGATTGCATGGCATTTTCCGCAAGTGGGCAAGGGAGGATATCCTTAGGGTCAGAAACAACAGACCGTAGTCGATGGTATATAATACCCTATCGACAATTTGAGAAATCCACGGCCACTACTTCCACATCTATCATTCGCCCAGACCCACCATACACAAATCCGGACTGTTTCACGCCGAGGCACCCATAAGATTTGTCGTTGGCTTGCAAGCTTTGTATCACATTTCCCTCTGTATTTTCAGCGTGAAAAAGCTAGAATGCCGTATGCAACTCCGAAAGCCATGCCACCCTAGAACCTGTCCCAAGAGAAACTTTTATTTATTCCTCAACAATAACCGTGGGGAGGCCCTTGGGGTCCTTGACGTTCACAGCCTGAACGTAGCTGTACAGCTTCTCCTTGGCACCCTCCTCGTCGTTTCGTCGTCGGGAAATTCGCACGCGGAGTCGGTAGGGGACACCCTTGACACCCTGCTCCCAGACCTTCTTGTTGAGCTGGGGGTCGATGCGGACATCAGTGGTACCCTAAACATGTGTTAGCAATGGGTGAATTTTCTTGGTCTGCAATCTTGTCCGTTCCAATCGCTTCGCAATGGCTAGACAGATCGCCCAGGAAGGGCTCGTACCATGGCCTGAGTGGCGAAGTCCTTGATCTCCTTGATAGCGCGGGGAGCACGCTTCTTGAAGGTGACACCGTGCAGCTGCGACTCTGTTAGCATTCCTGTTCAATAAGGAAGCCCGGTATCTAGGCTCTCTTGTAGAGAAAACATACCCGCTTGTGCATGTGGATGGTGTACTCGCGGGCGACGACATCCGCAATGGCGGAGCGCTGGGTCTTCTTGGACGACATGGCTGATTTTGGTGTCAGTAACTCGGTTGCGGGAGTGCAGTAATGGCGAGTGCGTAGGAATCGCAACTCTAATCGTCTCTGTATAGAGAGTCTGGCAAAGGAAGAGGAGAATTGTCGGGTTCGTACCTGCGGATCGTCTTCTCGGTCTGGCGATGAGGAGGTGTTGATGTCGAATACCAAATTCCCACAAAATCTTTGTGCGTAGGGCAGGCTCGAAATTCGTGGGTGGGGGTAGCGAACCAATAGGGCACAGTCAGGCGGTCCCGCCAATTTTGTCACGTGATAAAGCTGGTCGGACCCACTTCCAGCCTCGAGTTAACGTAACTGGGCATAGAATCAGTTTGATTAGATCCACGTCGTTCTGGGCTGTTTACCGCAAGGCTCTCCCGTCGTCACCATTCAAGAGTCAACATTCCAACAGCCGCTACGGCAAACCACCGCAAGCTTCTGCGCTGCGCCTCCTCCTTCTCTACGTTATTAAGATCGATATCGCACAGAGAGACACCTGCGCCGGTTGCACACAAGGGATATAGTCCTCGTATCGACGTCTAGGGGTTTTCGCGTAAACGCTTCTTCGTCATCGCAGTGGCGCAACTATCGGCAGTTGGTGTTTCTCGCGCCTCGAAACAATCTCGTCCTTCACTCTACATTACACTCATTCAACCTAAGCCCTGGCATTCTGCAGCGCAAGATGGCCGACCACCAACCCATCACCACGACGTCGACGCCGTCGCCTCAGCCCGACATGACGAGGAACCGACTTCCGACTCTGTTTGAGGTGCTGAGCCGACGCACGCTGCCTCCAGTCGACCTTTTCTCATTCTACATCTATATGCGAGACCAGCAGAGATCTGTGGACTATCTTGATTTCTGGTAGGCTTGGGAACAGTGCCAGAATCGCGATGCATTGACTGACAATCTTACAGGCTAGATGTGGCTCAGCACATGTCCTTGTGCCGTCACTATGTCCGAGAGCTTCGACGCTCTGTTCTTATCGGAACCCCCGACATGGAAAAGTCCGGCTCGAAGCGATCATCGGCAATCCTGGAGAACATTGGCGATTTGGAACCTCGAGTGGCTGGCCCCTCGATGTATGCCACCGAGAAGGAGAAGAATCAGGACAACCAGCTATCTGCATTTCTTCGTGAAGATCAAGGTCACGACTCCCCTCAGAGCGGCGGCCCAGTTAGGCCAAGTCCTCAATTCAGCAACTCTCACGACATTACGACGGACTCCAACTCTCCGGCTCACACTGTCGCCAGAAACGATATCCGTGCCTCGGCAGAGAAAATCCTCTACACATTCTTGATGCCTGGCGCTGAACGAGAAATCACCCTCCCCGGCTCTATCACCCAGGACGTAACCACCGCCATCGAAGAGCTGGGTCGCGATGATCCCGAGGTGTTTGATGTCGCCAAGGATTACGTATTCCAGGCTATGGAACGGGATGCCTTCCCGGGCTTCTTGAGAATGAAGGCCCTGGGTAACCTGATTCCACCTACGCTCATCATGAGACTTATTGTGGGACTCATTGCCATGTTTGGAGCTTTCTGGACTGGTTTCGTTCTTATCTTCCTTGATATGTCTCGCCAAACAAAGTGCTGGGTAAGTAATGCTCGCGGAATATCAGAAATCCTAGTTCTAACATGCCGCAGCTTATCATACCATTCAGCATTGGTGTCTACTTCCTCGCATCTTATCAATACTCTCTTGATCCCATCTTGGCCCTGGTCGGCTACAGCGAGTACACTCCCTTCAACTTTTCCCGCATTCGCGAACCATATGTTCGCACACTCCTCGCCAAACGAGCTCTTGTGGTCCTAGCTGTCACCTTCCTTATCGACGCTGGTCTCTGCATTCTTTTCATCATGGTTCCCGGAAAGCGCCTGTGAACGAGCAATCGGACTCTCCACAATGGCCAACGATGCGGGCCATCGCTGGCCGCCCGGACTATTTCTTCACAACAATGTCTCTGTGAGATGATTTGTGAGAGATTAAATTCACGACCGTCATGATTTTTGAGAGTTTGATTTGGCAAATATACCAGTTGTTCTGGTGAAGGAGGAACTAGAATTGTGCTTTTTGCAGGTTGCGGCGTCAAATTCCCCATGTTTTTTTGTTGTACCATCCAGGGACTTGTATGTAGACTCTACACACTCAACCCAGAGCTTCAGATCCGCGTCTTGGAGTATCTGGCTACACCATACTTTTTTTTTTTTTTTCATATTCATTTCTAGGCAATTGGGAAGAAGCATGAGCGGAAGGTGGCACTTTGTACTAATTGAGGTTAACAAATGGGCGTTATGTCGTCTAATTACATTCGTGGTTCTTCGTAATACAGTTTTAGAGTGTCTATCATGTCCGCTGCAAGTAGTGGGTTGTGAAATACCCTTTACATCTTGCGCTTGTTCGCTCGCTCCTCTGGCTCGTCAACATCCATGCTCTCGCTATCTACCACGCTGCCAACCTCCATGACGGGTCGCTTGTTAAAGGTCCGTCGGGCAAGCATCTCCCCCCGCATCAAGGCTACCGTCTCGTACTTTCTGCCACCATCCTGAACATCCGACATCAGTCCAAGGAGCTTATCCTCTGCGGCAGTCTGTTCGCGCTGCCGCACAGCAGCGGCGGTCCGGATCTCCTTCATCTGGGTCTCGAGGTCACCGAGGGTCGAGGTGCAGCGATTGCTCCACGTCTTTAGGGCTGAAATCATGACCGGGATGGCGCCAGGCTGCAGGTCTCGCAGGGGCGCGACGCTGGTGACCTGGACGGCCGCACGGGCGGGGTCGAGGGTGGCGTGGAGCAGGCCGGCATACACGGCAGATATGACGAGCGCCTCGAGGTCGCGGGAGTTGGGGAGGTTGAGGGCAGCCTGGAGGGCATCGTATGAGAGGTTCTGGCGGTCGCGAGCAAGCGTGAGGAGTGACAGCTGGCGAAGCTTCTTGGCCTGGGCGTCATCGAGCGCGGGCAGGCCAGGTGTGGAGCGGTAGGTGTCGTAGGTACCGTGGGAGAAGATCTGGAGGAGTTTGAAGTATGAGGCGTAGTCTGAGGAGGTTTCTAGCGACTGGATAGAGGGCGTGTCGAGGAGTTCGGCGAAGATGAATGTGTTTGGTGCTGCGGTGGCTCGGCTGACGAGGTCGGCGGCGGCGCGGGGCGAGTTAGCCGTCTTGGAGAGCGCTAGGAAGGGCTGTGAGGCGTTAGATTGGTATCTGGGCGGTTTCGAGTTCTGAAACGCACCTCGAGGGCATTGAGGGCCTTTGTTTGCTCCATCGTAGTAAAGGTCGAGGCAAGCCGCCTCGCTGGATGGTTCACGATGAGGATGAAGCGGAAGTGGTGTCAGGCCAGAGCTTGTGCGGGCTGCAAAGAGAACGACGGTGGATCAGTTGAGTCTCGAGTTACCCTGGTGCAGCAGCGCAGCTAACGAGAGGGGTATGACTAAGGATGGAGGTTGAGTTCGGGATGCTCGAACTCACAATGAGATGAGGTTCGTTTGGAGGTGAGGCTGGAGCAGGCAAGCAAGCTGTGGCGGCGCGGGGCTTTGGTGGGTGTGCCGTGTGGGGCCGGTGTTTGTGCATCGTGGGGTACAACAGGACGCGGCGCATCAACTCACTTACCCTACAGTCCCAAACCTCGTCAACATTTTGCAAAAATTTATAAGTCCCTAATTGTGATTCTATGGTACGTATAAATTCCGGCTATCTCCATTCTGTTATCCTTGAGGAAACGATCCCCTGTCGTGTTATTTGATTATTTGCGGTAGTATCTGTAAACGGGTTGGATTTAGAAAGAAAACGTGCAGTGGTCTGCGAAATCGCACTATATTCGCTTCAAGGATTGTCAAACATTATCTCGATCAACTATCCGATTTAGTACCAGACCAAAAAATAACGGCAGGGTTGCGACCACAGCCTATCTCAACTACAAACTCCAAATCTCCCACAACAAGAGACTTTTTATCAAAGGTGAATGCCGGAAGTCTGGGACCCGATAGCCCTCGCAAGGAGTCCCGAAAACGGCCTACGTAGCGTGAAACCTTTCTCAAGAACAAAAGGGTTCTCAATCGAAACGGTTACGGAAATGAAACAGACGTCGCAGATTTCAATTCGTTTCTGAGCTGTGAACTCCAAAACACTGCAGATCAGGAGTTGTGTTACTGCCCCAGATCCAAGACGATTCTCGAAACATCGAAAAAAAAGGTTGTTATGCACCTGAATCCCGTGCTCTTCCCCAGAATGCTCGGACATAATTAAATATAGAACGTTAGAAATGCAGCGACAAGTGTCATTGGAAAAGGATTCAAGCATGCGAATAAGGCCTCAGCCACATCTTACATCTGGTAAGAAAACGTCTAGAGCATTGTGTCCCACAGCGTTGGACGCCCCAGCCCCAGCCCCAGCCCCATCCGCGAATCTATTTATGAGGATTGTTTCCGTAGTGCCGGAACAGGTGAGATCCGGGGAATGCTGGAGGGCTTGTATTATCTCATCTTACACATCACACATGGACGCCTCATTCGAGCACACGTGCCAGTAAAACGTGCCCCAAAACGACAAAGCACGGTGAGTAGCTCCAATTCGTAAATCACTGGCCAAAGGCGTGAAGGGGACCAGACATGATCGACCATTCGAAGCTTGAGACACACAAGTATAAGATGCGCTTGGGCTGTGTCAGAAGATAAGAATATTATGTTGTCAACGGCCGCCTCAGCAGGTTAGTGCCAATAGTTTGGTGCAAAACAGCCAAAAAGTGAGGAACCGGCGGGTTGTGAGAGGCAGAGATCGACACTTGCGTCTTGAGAACCACGGAATGGCGCCATCATCCGGGGAGATTTGTCCAACATGCAGGTGTACGTCGTGTCTGCTGTCCTCTTTGCATACGGGCTGAAGGAGATAGCGATAAATATTTATATCTGCGTCTGCCGGCAATTGGAGTTTGTCCGGGGCAGGGTTGTAATCTCACTCATGGAGCCTCGTACATGTACGTATGCAGTCCATACGGTCGCGCAGCCTGCACCGTACCCTTGCCGCACAGTTGGACGGCTTGCAGCTGAATGCACCTCAGCAGCTCACGTCCCACCGTTTTCACCACCAGAGCCCCCAATAAGTTACTACCACCGCCAAACACGGCACGGGCGCGGCCGACAGCAAGAAAGGGCACGGGGGAGCGTTGGCCAATGGCTGACCGTTGCAGCAAGCCTCTGACTGAAAGAGTGGAGAGTTCCGTAGGGTGCGTAATTCCGCGACTCTGGGCGCCCAGTGGCCCCAGCGTTCCGGGTTTGCGTCGTGTGCTTCATCAGCGTCGCAAGGTTGCTGGCCGCTGTCCATTGAGAGCGAGAGTGAGACTTGTCCAAAAGAGTGAAAAGCAAGACGTTCAGCTTCGAGTGACCCCCCTGTGTCCTGTCTCTTTGTCACACGCACGCACCGCACTGCACCGCACGCGCCCCAATACAACCCGTCAATCGCCTACTATTAGCTACCGCCAGGGTGACAACCTCGCTCCGCGCGTGCCATTGTTTAAGGCGCTTCGCTTGCAATCGCTGGGGCAGTCCCTCCTGTCCTGTAACAACTCCTAGGGCTCCCCCTTCGACCCTGACGATAATCCACCAACAGGAAGCCCCTGTTGCATCTTGGTCGCTGTGCTGTTACAAGGCCCTTGTTGATCCTCCCGGTTAGTGCTCCGCAACTGCTCCGTACGCTGGGCATTGAAGCTTGCTGTCCCCGGCGACATCACCAATCCGAGCCATTCCAAGAAACCGAACAAGTCTCGCTTGTCGGCCAAGGCCCTACCTCTTGCAGTTGGTGAGCTTCAGCCCAAAAAAGAGCCGAGATCCCGTTCCGTCTCATCTCATCTCACCCATGTCCCGGGTCTTTGCGATTCACTGTCTTATTTTTTCTTCGACTCCCTTCCGCTGACCAACAACCTTCGTGGCTCCCAGCCTCGATTATTAACTCTCTCCCGCTCCCTCCGCCATCACACATCTCAAGGAGACCCGCCCCCCAGAAGCCGGTCTTCGCTGGGCCCGCCCACGCTGTTCTTGTTCTGCTGCTAGTCACCATATCGCCAAATTTTAATTATCTGATCACGCTACTTCCCTTCTCTCCCTAGCCGCAAGCCTCTGAGTTGCGCAACTGACTACATCCCGCGTACATAACGACTCATTCCCCACGAAATGCCCACCACTGCCCGGTAGCGAGGGATCAACCGAAAAAACCACTCGCCTCTGCCTCCCCCATCTGCGATAAGGCCAATCTGTCCGCCTCGCAAGTTTGTTGCGACCACCACCGCCGGCAGAGAGACGGAGCGCAACGGCTGCGATGGCCCCATCATACATTCAAATCCCCTCGAGGGATGACGACCACAACGGTGCCGCCTTGGCGGCTCCGAGAAGCGCTCACATGGCGACCACTACCCTTCGCGTAGAAGGCATGACGTGAGTTCAGTCCCACTCCATATCAGATCCGCGTTTGCCGAGCATCTCCGAGCATCCGCAAGACCTCGCAAATGCATGGGTATTGAGATGACTAACGTATTTATTCTTGTGACAGTTGCGGCGCCTGCACTTCCGCTGTTGAAGCTGGCTTCAAAGGCGTCGGCGGTGTTGGCAACGTCTCTGTGAGCCTTGTCATGGAGCGCGCCGTTGTCATGCATGACCCGCAGATCATCAGCGCCGCCAAGATCCAAGAAATCATTGAGGACCGCGGCTTCGACGCCGAAGTCCTCTCCACCGACCTTCCGAGCCCTACCGTCCCCCGACACCCCGAGCCCCAGGCCCAAAACGACGACGATGGCCTGTTGACCACTACCGTAGCCATCGAGGGCATGACTTGCGGTGCATGCACCTCAGCTGTCGAGGGCGGCTTCAAAGATGTACCCGGTGTCAAGCACTTCAGCATATCATTACTGTCGGAGCGAGCCGTCATCGAGCACGACCCAACACTTCTTTCAGCCGCACAAATCGCTGAAATCATTGAGGACCGTGGATTTGACGCCGAGATCGTCGATAGCGTCAAGGTGGAAAAGGCATCCGGCGGCGCCGAACCGACCGACACCATTGCTACCACCACAGTAGCAATTGAGGGAATGACTTGTGGCGCCTGCACATCAGCTGTGGAAGGGGCGTTTAAAGGCGTGGACGGACTGATTAAATTTAATATTAGCCTGCTTGCGGAGCGGGCCGTCCTCACGCATGACATTGCGAAACTTTCCCCCGAGAAGATTGTCGAGGAGATTGAGGATCGAGGATTCGATGCCAAAGTCCTGTCGACTCAATTCACCGGCGATGCGTTGGGAGGATCATCTACCTCTCAATTCAAACTCTTTGGTGTCTCCGATGCTACTGTAGCAACTTCATTAGAGAACGTGTTGAGAGCTCTACCCGGCGTGGATTCGGTATCGATCAGCTTGGTCACTTCCCGCCTCACCGTTACGCACCAGTCCGACGTCATCGGCATGCGAGGAATCGTGGAGGCGGTTGAAGCCGAGGGACTGAATGTTCTCATTGCCGACACCCAAGACAACAATGCCCAGCTCGAATCCTTGGCAAAGACGAGGGAGATTAACGAATGGCGCAAGGCTTTTCGCACGTCGCTGGCATTCGCGATCCCCGTCTTCCTTATTGGCATGATTTTCCCCATGTGCTTGCACCAACTCGATTTTGGTGGTTTCAAGTTAATACCTGGTCTATATCTTGGCGATGTCATCTGTTTGGTTCTTACGATACCCGTGCAATTCGGCATTGGAAAACGATTTTATGTTTCTGCTTGGAAATCTATCAAGCATGGTTCCCCTACCATGGACGTCCTGGTCATCCTGGGCACCTCGTGTGCTTTCTTCTTCAGTATCCTGGCCATGACAGTGTCATTACTCGTACCTCCTCATACGCGGCCGAGCACGATCTTCGACACTAGCACTATGCTGATCACCTTTATCACTTTCAGTCGTTTCCTAGAGAACCGTGCCAAGGGTCAGACCTCGAAGGCTCTCTCTCGTCTCATGTCGTTAGCCCCTTCAAGAGCTACTATTTACGTGGACCCCATTGCGGTTGAAAAGGCCATCGAGCGTTGGTCCAGCTCCAATGATATGGAGCCTAAGACCCCGACAGCCTCTGACATGGGTGGTTCGGCATACGAAGAAAGGCTTATTGCTACTGAGTTGCTGCAGGTCGGTGACATTGTTGTCATCAGGCCTGGCGATAAGATTCCTGCTGATGGAGTTCTGCTTCGTGGCAAGACTTACATTGATGAGAGCATGGTTACCGGCGAGGCCATGCCCGTTCAGAAGAACCCGGGAGATAATGTAATCGGCGGAACCGTCAACAGTGATGGCCGGATAGACTTCCGTGTCACCCGAGCTGGGCGTGATACCCAGCTTAGCCAGATCGTCAAGCTTGTCCAGGATGCCCAGACCACCCGCGCGCCGATTCAGCAGCTCGCCGACACGCTCGCTGGTTATTTCGTTCCTACGATCCTCATCCTTGGACTCATCACGTTCCTCGGCTGGATGATTCTCAGCCACGTGCTCCCGAACCCCCCGAAGATCTTCCTCCAAGATGCAAGCGGTGGCAAGATCATGGTATGCGTGAAGCTCTGTATCTCTGTCATCGTCTTTGCGTGTCCTTGTGCCCTTGGCCTCGCCACCCCAACCGCCGTCATGGTTGGCACAGGCGTGGGCGCTGAGAACGGTATCCTGATTAAGGGTGGTGTGGCTCTGGAAAGAATCACCAAGGTTACGCAGATCGTCCTGGACAAGACAGGAACTATCACTCATGGAAGGATGAGCGTCGCTGAGATCAACCTGGACATGATCTGGCAAGATAACGAATGGAGGCGTCGCCTTTGGTGGACAATTATCGGACTCGCAGAGATGGGCAGCGAACACCCCGTGGGTAAGGCCATCTTGGCTGCTGCTCGCCAGGAGCTTGGTCTGGATTCCGAAGGCACAATCGAAGGCAGCGTTGGTGACTTCAAAGCGGCTGTTGGCAAGGGCGTCAACGCCGTAGTCGAGCCAGCCACGTCTGCTGGGCGCACTCGCTATCGTGTGTTGCTTGGAAATGTCACCTACCTGCGAGACAATGGAGTCAAGGTCCCCGAGGACGCAGTTGAGGCCTCGGAACACCTCAACTCCAGCGCCGGTCGGGCTGCGGCTAAGGGTCCTGCTTCCGGTACAACCAATATCTTTGTCGCCATCGATGGTCAGTACACTGGCCACCTTTGCCTGGCAGACTCGATCAAGGAGGGCGCCCCAGCGGCCATCTCGGTTCTCCACAGAATGGGTATCAAGACCGCTATCGTGACCGGTGATCAGCGCTCAACAGCGCTCGCCGTTGCTGCCGCCGTTGGCATCGCTCCCGAAAACGTCTTCGCTGGTGTCAGCCCTGACCAGAAGCAAGCCATCCTCAAGGAGATCCAATCCCAAGGTGAGGTCGTCGGCATGGTCGGTGACGGTATCAACGACTCGCCAGCTCTCGCCACTGCCGACGTCGGCATTGCCATGGCCAGCGGTACCGACGTGGCCATGGAAGCCGCCGACGTGGTGCTCATGCGCCCAACGGATCTCATGGACATCCCCGCGGCGCTGAATCTCTCGCGAACCATCTTCCGCCGCATCAAGCTCAACCTCGCCTGGGCGTGCATGTACAACATCATCGGCCTGCCCATTGCCATGGGCTTCTTTCTGCCCTTCGGCTTCCACATGCACCCCATGATGGCCGGCTTTGCCATGGCCTTCAGCAGCGTCAGTGTCGTCGTCAGCAGCTTGCTACTGAAGTTATGGAAGCGGCCCCGCTGGATGGACGAGGCTGCCAACGCTCCCAAGGGCGGCCTTCACTGGAAGGGCGGCCGTGGTGTCGTCGGCTGGTTCCGCGAGATGTTTGGTCGGAGAGGCGCCAGCAAGCAGGACGGATATGTGCCTCTTGCGGATCTCGAGGCGGCAGAGTCGCATGTTTAAAAACAGCACATACATATACATGCATCTGTTCTGGCCGTTTTCGTTTTGTCATAGAGAAGTTTTGTTGAACAGGCGCAACCTGACCTGACCTACCTACCTGTATAGTACATGGTACCGCCTTTTGCAATATTCTTTTTTACTGTCATCATTAGTTCATAGATACCTCAGCGTGTGTTGGAAGAAAAAAAGAGTCGGAGAAACGGAGCAAGAAGAGACGGTTTGATTTATTTTGTCCTCAACACGTCCAAAATAAAAAGACATCATCGCCAAATATTCTGTTTTTGCAAACCACCCAAAAAGAAGAGAAGAAAAATCTAGTCATGAACTTTCCAAAACGTCTACGCGAAGTGCCAGCCTGCCCCCTTTTCTATGTTCTGCCTTTTGCCCTTCCATGAGCCCCCCCCTTATCTCGGCTCTGAGCCCATATAACGCGACACGCATCACTGCGTGGAGTGGTTGTCGGGTGGTGCTCGTATGTTGTGTGGTGCGTGCTCGCTCGGTTGTGGTTTTTTTTTTTTTTTTTCTGCTTGCACTGTTGGGTTTTGTTGTGCGAGGCGACTGGGCACCACTCGCTCTACATCTGCTTACCCTGAACCTCCGTTCCGACGCGGATGTTCGTAGGCGATGTTTGAGATGTGCGTTTATGATGCAACGATATATAAATAGAGGACCAAGCTGAAGTACACGGCTTCACCATCCCCCTCGTATTTGCCGTAAGCGGACGTCGGCGTGCAGCTGTTTCGTCTAGCTGACCCTGGCTTGCATCTGGGTTGCCCATACCGAGTCAACCATATGCTTGGCCTATTTAGCTTTCCATTACATCGTGATAGATCTACACTGTCCTTCTTGGTCGAGGGGTCTCCATTTACAACAAAGAAATCTCTTGGGCGTTGCCGTCAAACCCGGTACAACACCGCCTCCCTATATGCACTCGATTCCGATCGTTCCGTGAGCGTGGATCTCGTATTGCTGTCGATCCAAAAGCCAGCCACGACGTGGCCACTAACGAGAGAATATGTGGTGCGACATGACCTGACATGTAAACTAAGAAGGCCTTGGAAACCCCACACAAGATACACATTCAAGCGAGCCTAGGGTAGGATAAGGCAAAAATTGAGAGAATGGCCTCTTTGAGCCTTGGCCTCTATTCCGAGGGGAGTCTACTCCCTGAAAGTTCGTATCATATGCCCTGCCCTTCGCATCCAAACCTTTCGGTCAGACACCGTCTGAGTGAAGTTCCGCACCGAATCCAACACCATAAGAAGGCCACCAACTCCGGAACGCCTCCGTAGTGAAATACAAAAAACCAAATAAAAACTGCAACGGACCCATCCTAACCGGTCTCTGACAAAATGCTAATATACAATGTCGAGGAAGTAGAGCCTTGAATCGCTTCAAATCTGGGGCAACTCGCTATAGCTTCTTCATCTCCTAAACCCCCTTTCCCTTTTCTATCATGTATGAGACCCTGAATCGTAATTCCGGATTCTCTTCTCGTTTGGCTGTAGTATTTCATTGATTGATGTTGCCACGAACTGGATTCGTGATACTTCTCCCATTCCTCGTAGACGAGACCCCATGGCTTTTCGAGGTCTCGTTGACCGCGCGTAGAAATTGGTCCGGGGCCTCACGGGGCCGCCTCCTGAATTGCATCGTTTGCTGGTGCTGGCTGTGGTGGATTTTCTCCGCCCAAAACATCATGTTCCCATTCTTTGCATAGGAATCATAGTTAACCCACTTTCCACCATCTTCATCTGACCAGGCACCGCCCAGTTCGTCTCTCAGGTCTTGAGAATTAGGGTACGACATGTGGGGTACCCAATAGCGGCCTTCGATGGGCTCTTCGGAAATGCGATCATTGGCCTGCAACTTTTTGACTGTGGCTTTGAGGAGAGACCGAGCGTAAGGGTAGAACCAAAACTTAGTGTACTGTTCCTCAATGATGTTTTTGTCTCCGGTAACGTGCCATAGCGCCCAAATTTGCTTGGTGATGAAGTTGGTGCCCAGGGCAGCGTTGCGGATCCATCCGTGGGACGTGCTGCCGGGGTGGGCACCATGAATTTCATCATAAATGTTGCTCAATGAAGTCCGAACTTCATCTGGCATTTGGATCGTATACGGCTTGAACTTATCCTTCTCTTCGAACATGTCCCGGTCCATCATCATTGTCGGATTCTCTCCCTGGAAAGTAACCCAGTCGTTGAATGGCTCGTAACCGGCCTTGGTTTGGAACATGGCTGACTCGTACTCGATTCCAACGTGGAATTCCACCTCTTCAGTCTTATCCCACACCGGGGGATCCCAGCGATCGTGTGGGCCTCCTTCAACCCTACCGTTGTTGGACATCTTTAGAGATCGGAAGTATTCTTGTCGACCCCATACATTGGAGAGGTAATACTGATCTGACTCCTTGAATTCGAAAGCAGGGTCGTAACTGTTTAGAATTTCATACATGGTTGCATCAATGTAGTTTCGCATCTCCTTGGCAGGGCCAATCAGAGTCCCTGAGTTGAGCCACTTGGGGATAAGAAAGACCATGTTGCCATTGTTGGTATTGGGTCCAAATGCGTTGGAGGGAAGAGTAGATTCAGGGATAGCCCAGCAACGCGGGGCTCGCCAGTCGATGGGCCAGCAGACCTTGTCCGCGCCGAAGTAGAGGGTGGTCTGGAGCCCTTTCTTATGAAGCTCGTCAACAGTGATGTTGAAACGCTCGGCATTTCGTGCATTTTCGTTTTCGACAACCCGGAAATACCTCTTGAGCATGATTTCGGCAGGGAGCTGCATGATGACATCGTAGCCATCGACGATGAGCACAACATCATCATCTGCTTCGGGACCGAGCCTGCGGAGGTAGCGCTGGATGGCGTGCAGCTTGGCGAGGTGAGTTTGGGCAGCATTGAGGAGACCTTTTCCGTTCCAACCCAACAAAGCAGGGACCGGAAAGCGGTTCACAGCGCTGGATACAAGGTTGAAACAAAGGCGGCGGTTCTTGCCGCTGGCGGGGATTAGGTAGTGAAATTTGGATGTCTTGATGTCGCCTGGGACAGCCGGCGGCTCGGAGTTAGTTTCGTCGGGCTTGTCACTCTGCTTGCTTTCAGATTCGGGAGTCTTCGCAGGCTCGGATGCCTGTGTGGCTGTTGAGAGAATTTGAGAGTTTTGGGATTCCTCTAAATTTGTAGGCTTAGTCTTGGTCGAGCCGTGGTCTGGTATGATATTTTTTAGGCGACCCTGGAATTGAGAAAAGAGATTACAGTCAGTGACGATCAGAGTGGCCCTGTGCCAAGATGCACGGATTTGGAGGCAGGGAGTGCGAGAGGAGGACTAAACCTACACTGTCTAATGAGGGCGAGGAGTAGAAGATGATGATGAGGAGGAAGACAAAGCCAATGGTGATGAACAATGTTCGCCGTTGGGGCGAGGTTGGGCTCAACATGACGACAGCCGCGAACCCGGCGGGCTCCTGTCAAACGGAAGGCGTGCTGGATGTTGGAGAGAGCGATAGCGATGAGCGAGCTGAGGAATAATAAGTGGAGGGGGCAGTGACGTTTGGGTCGAGGCCTTACAGCAGGTTACGGTCTCGATTGTATATAGGAGGAGGTGTCTAAGAGGAGAAGAGAAGGGAAGGAGGAGGACGAGGAGAGAAAAGAAGGAGTAGGAGGATGAGGGGCGAAAGAGCCAAGGGCATAAGAGACTCGTGCGAAACGACGGAGGAGGGTGACTTGGAAGCGACAAAGAGCGGGGCATGAAGGAAGGTGGAGGATGAGATGCAACTCCCTTGTAAGTGTAGGGAAGGAGAGAGGCTCAAGGAACAGGGAAGGTGTCGACGAAAGTTAAGACTTAGATCAGCAAAGAGAACAAGGTACAGAAGACGAGGTCGGTCGGGCCAGCCTCCATCGAAATACAACTGCAGATGGGACGGGAAATGGCACATGGGAAGCCAAGCAGGGACCCGCGGACCCAGGTGGAGGAAACGCGTATGGGTCTTGACATGGATGGACATGGATGGATGACATGGGAGGACATGGGCGCGGGATGTGGCTGGAACGAGGCATCTATATGCAGGATTGGCACCGTGTGCTCTTTGGAGCAGAGGTGGGCATAGCACAGGCAGAGAGGCATGGGATGAAGATTGGAGGACATCAGCTAAGCCGCCGGGGAATGGGCTGCGGTGCAGGCTTCAAGGCCTTGCAGGGCTGGCACCGGGTGCCTCTGCGAGACCCGGGGAGCAGAGAGAAGCGGAATCGAATCAAGGTCCTCACGAGCCCACCCCCATGGCCATGGCCTATGGAGCGTGGAGCATGGAGCATGGAGGAACTGGAAGAACGGGATTGCAAGGTGCCCCCCCTGGGATAGGTTGTGGTGCGACGTGTAGGGCATCATCGTTCATATCATGTCGGCTTTCATGTGTGTTGATGGCGACAACGGGTGTAAGACGATGGCACCGGATGCAGCATCTCATCAGCCGACCCCGCCGTTGCTCTGTCGCTCTCCCCCAGGTACGTACGCGGATAAGAAGGCACTGCGTTGATCGAGCAGACTGACAAAGGCGTGAGATGTGCGTGTATGGAGAGACAAGCACCGAGTACTCCGTACCAGTGACTTGGCTACTCCGTTTTCGCCACCGGATGCAACCCTAGGACTACAGCGTCGTAGCCATCCGCACGTCGTATTTTGTCGCCGGCCTAGTAAAGGATGCAAGCCAAGAGGGCCAAGAGGCGGCCGCAAGTGCCCTTGGCTGAACACACATGTCATCAGTGGACCGGACCTAGCAGAAAGCCACGAGCGCCTGCCTTTTTTTTCTTTCTTTCAGGTGCCCTTGAGCTTGCAATCACAGGCCGTCCTGTTCAGGTGTTGCATGATGTTGCAGGATGCTATGCCATTCAGCTTTGTTGAGTCGTGCGCGTCTTGTCCCTGAGCGCCCGAAGTGTGACGTTGGCGCCGTTTGGCTTGGCGGGCACTGCAATGGCAGGCTAGTCAAGTTGAATGTATCCATCCGCACTTACCTACCTGGGCAGTTTGTATTTTTCCCACCGACAGACCCATGGACCCTGCGCCTCCACAGCTGAATGAACGCTGTGCCCCGGTTTCCGTCTGTCAATTCCTAGCGAACAATCTCGGCCTTTTCTGTATTGGCCTTGTGAACAGCGCTTCTAGCTGTCGTCTAGCCTCAGGTAGGGCGATGTATGGAGTAGCTTCTGTCCAGTCCCCACCGTCGTCATCTCCGTCTCCGCCGATGAGATCCCCTGTCGTTTCGCCGTGGGCGCCCAAATCCTTCTTCGAGGAGCTCAATGCCTCCTGGATCTGACTATCTACCAAGTCTATTGCATTGATCGGTACCACCTGTACTATCAATGTACTTTGGATGATCAGATTCCATCCTCCACAGGCGTACGCGTACAGCTCTTGTTTGACAAGGGGGAGATCCAGCCATGAGCACGTCAGCACTAGGGGGACTGTTGTGCTACTCCACGAGGAGGAACAACCAAGAAAAAAAAAACAATAAAAAAACCACTCCCCAAAAAGACGAATGCGCTGAAGTTACAGTGACCTCATGCGCAAACCAAGCTCGGGGCTGTTTCCTCCGCAGCTGGCCATTGCAAAGCACGTACCGTGCCATCCCAGCATGTCTCAGTTTCCAGGTCCTGGCTCTCAGCGTCTCGCTGGGCTGACCTAAAACCTCGCATCCCACTTTTCAGCGTCCACTCAGCGTCCACAGCGCCATGTTCGTCCATGACTCCTTGATGTCAGAACCGGACGGATGCTGTGAGTGCCGATTCCCGTCATTGTCGCCCTTGGCATCTTGCCCTCTTGGCGTCTTCTTTCCCGATTACCGTGACGCCCAATGCTACTTCGCAGCGGCATTCTTGATCTGCATCAGCCGCCGTATCGAACCGCGACAACTCATGCTCCCAGCTCTGGTGCCTTGCTTACCCAGCATGGCACGCCACGCCACAAATCTCTTACTCGTCTTGATGTGATGTACTGTACCTTAACATCTCGTACGTGGCTTCCTCAACGACTCAGCTGGTATCTCACCCTGAAACGATCAAAAGTATGTTCTGCGTCCTCAAAGTCACTGCGCGGATCCCATCACAGTGTGAAACCCGGAGAGAGCACGATCGTCCTGGACTAGGAGGCAGTGGCCCTGTATCAAACATGCATTTCCTGCGGGAGCCACCTTTACTCGTCTGTCGCCCGTAAATGAGCCCCTCGCTGCAACTGACGCTGTATCAAAGTGTAAAGAAAACGAGAACTCTCCGTTAAGCTTGAAATTTGCCATTAAAACATCAAGATCTAGGTGGCTTTTGTTTTTATGTTGCTCCAGTTTCAAGAACTGGAACCAAAACCGTTGAATCCGCGTATTCCGCCGCCATTAAGATAGCTCCCGTCAATAGTTCAACGACGGCGTGTAAGTGCCGTTCCACCCGAGAATTCAGGCTGATGAGAGCTTTAGAGCTGCTGATCCTCCACATCTGCATGACCCCATAGGCCCCCAAAGCTTCTCCCATCAACGTACATATTGCACGCGCGCAGTGTCTGCAGCCAGCATCACAATCCCTATTATAGCACCATCGTCGTGATTGCCGCCGCGACGGCTGCTGCGCGAGCTGAGGCTTCATTTTGCCAGGGATTGGTTTTCATTTTGCCAGGGTCCGTGCATGGGGCTGCTTCCTCAGGGACGCACGGCCGTACGTATATGTACGTACTTGCAGACCTGGGATCATTCGAAACAACCAGGGCCGCATTATTACGCAGTTCCATCGCTGCCACATGCAAATGATCTTCTATCTTGCTCACCAACTCCCCGTACTCTGAGGTCCACTTGAAGCAGTTCCCGGGCCGCATCCGCAGACGAGGGTGAGGGAGCTTCAAGATCCCTATCTCAAGGGGCCACCGACCAGCCAAGGCATGGTTCTCAACATGATATGCATCGGGCCAGGAGCCGATTACGAAGCCATCGCATGCACGCGCCATTCACACCGGGTGAACAGCTTCGTACCTGGGACGTAATTAATTTTCCCCAAGGTTGGCACAGATGCTTACACATTGCAGAGAAAAAAAAGGGACTTTCTCACAGACTACGACTCTCTTAGCGAAATGTTCATTTTAGGCCTCACTTGTTGGGTCTAACTGATTACGCGCGCCAACAAGGCCAATTGATTCATGAACTAACACTAACACGTATTGCGAGCCCCGACAACTAGGAGCCACCCCTTTTAGGCCTAACTTTGCAGTGTCTCTAGATATGTCAAGATTCTCATATGTGATACATTTAACTCTCCAAAGACAACCTGACGTCAGCCCATATACAACTTTTTTTTTTTTTTTTTTTTTTTTTTTTAATACAGCGCTTCATCAGATCGGATGCATGCATTCGGGAGCCGGCAAATGAGCTACGGTGCCACCCCACCGGACCGTTGTTAATTCACCGTTATATCTGAAGCGAGAAAAAAAAAAAAAGTTCAGTTGACGACACGCACCCTGTTCACGCTCCAGGGTCCTGGCTTGACAGCTTGCTCTCTCATGGATGGCCTTTCCGCTGCCGTTACATTCGGAACTCGTAATCCACTCTTTTCGCTCTCCCGATCTCCGGCCGGCTGCTCGACCGAGAAACTCAGGGGTGAAACTCAATCAAGACTTCGAGATGCGCTGTCTTCCGATATTGCCTTTCCGAATATTCGCGAAATTCTCTTTTTAGGCCTTGAGGTAAAGAGAAGAAAATAATTCTACCAATGGTTGCGAAAGTCGTTGTTTGGTTGTTGTTAGATGGTTGCTATCAGTATATAGTTTCCCCCCCCCCCCCCCCCCGGAGCTTGGTGTAATTTGCTGATACATTGCTATTACGCAATTGGTCTCAGGAAACTATCTGTTCCGACCTCCTTGTCCCTCAACGGGCGCGCGGATTCCTGATCCCTCGCGGCTATGGATTGACGCCATTGACTTTGTGATTGACATCATGAGGACCGCGTCGTCCCGTGTTTGATGTGTCTGTCAAGTTGTTACAGGCAAGTGTTTCACATGACCCCTGATCCACCCTATCCAGATGATCCGAGACAAGGCAAGACTACATCACGCGGCCCACTTATTTTTCATCATCCCAACTTGCACGCGGTCACATATAAATATATTTCGTTGTGACTCGTCTAGTGCTAATCTAAGCTAAGATGGATGCCTACTTGCTCCTTCGTAACGCAATCCCTCTCCATGTTCGCTCCCTTGACCAAGAGAGCAGGGAACAGGGACCAACCCAACTATCCCAGCCGGAGAATCTTCAAAAGACCCTTCAAAGTCAGGAGTTCCAAAGAATATTCAATAACTTTAAATTTCAGACTCCACCTGCTTTCCATCGTCTATAGAATGCTCAACTGAGACGGACGTTAGTAACTCTGCCACTGGCAGCTGTGAAACTGAGTCCAACTCACCTAAAACTATGAAAATAAAAACAGATCATCTCAAAAGAAGAGATAATAATCAAGTTGCGATGCTGCCCCGCGATTTGCATCGTTGAAGAAGTAAAAAGGTAAAAAGGGGCCGAGGTTGTCTGGCTGCCTCGCCCATCAAAGGAAACCAAACACAGTGCAGAAAATGCCGTAAGGATGGAGGTATCAATGAAGAAAGAAAGAAAAAAAAAATTGACAGAGAAGAAAAACGACAACAAGAGACTGATTAGATGATGAGTCGGTGTCTTCTCAGAATATCCTCATAAACCTCAATCTTCTCTGCCTGAGTATTAAGAATGCTGCACACGCTGCTGTAGTGGCCTTGCAAACTCTCAAACTTGTCCTTCCAGAACCGGCGTTGATTCGTCCAGTATTCGATGTCCCTGGTTAGCTCCGAGATGCGACGGTTGGCTCCTTGGTCCACCTGCTTGGACATCTCGTGTAGTCTGAGACGAAGATCGGCGTTGTCATCGGTGAGGTGCTTGTTATCCTTCTCAAGCTTGCTGACCTTGTGGCGGAGCTTGGCTAGCTCGCGATGATGGCGAGAGTCCGAATCACCGATATTGTCGAGGGAGCAGCGAAGGGAGTGGTTTTCTGCGGAGAGGTGCTGGATTTGCTCCTGGAGCTGGGGGATAACGGCATGACTCAGGTGATGAGTTTCGGCCTGGGACACGGAGAGGCTTGTTCTCAGATTGTCGTTCTGAGCACTGTAGGCCTCATTTGCTTCCTCCAAGGCCTTGTTACGCTCCACGATGGCCTTCCATTCATCACGGCTGACTTTGTAGTAGTCGCAATGGTGTTTGTGGTTGTGATGGTGGTACGATCGGGATCGCTTGATGGTCACAAACTGTGGCCGGCCTTCGGGATCGGTCTCAACGAAGCAGCGCCGTGACATGGTGAAAGGCTTTGGCGCGGATGTGTGACGTTGGTTAAGTGTAGGCGAGTCGGTACTTGCAAATCGTCAAAGAGGGTTGTTTGTTAAAAAGATGGACTCGACGAGTTGTTGTTGAAAGGTCGACAGCTAGTCGAAACTCAAAAGATGGATGTTGTGGGCGAGGCGAGGTAGTGTTAGGACAAAGACGAGAGATTGACTGAAAGGGAACACGGCGAGAACAAGAAGAATGTCCAGGGCAAGAGAGACTCGGGGTTATCAAGTAGTGCTTGACGTAAAGAGTAGCTTCTTCAAGATGAGATACCGGTGACCTGGGCGTGTGTCTCGGGATGGCCTTGTCAGCGAAAGAATGATAGATGCAGAGGCACTAGACTAATGCAGGTGATCAAAGAAGGCGGGAGGCGTTGTCCTCGAGTATAGAGAGCGCGGCTGGGGCTCGAGCGTGAGCGGGAGCCTCATACTTAAAGAGCTTTCATCTAGGCACTCGTTTTAGAGGACCGAGTCCTGGAAGGAGGCAAATGGGAGAAGAGAGCCGGCACGAGGCTGGGGCGTATGGGAGCCAAAGTGGAACTAGGTGGTGGAAGACACCATGTTGGTTGTGGCTTGGGCAGTTTAGTGTGGCTCGAAGCTTGTCAAAAAGAGTCATGATGGGGAAAGGATGGGGGCCGAACTGGGGTGGGCTAGGGAGGGGGGAGGAAAGTGTAGGAAGTTGAGGGTCAAAGTCCTGGTTGGGCTGAGGTTGTTGCGGAGAGGGAGAGAGGGAGACGTTGGTTGTCTGATGCAAAACGCGATGGTGGGATGGATAACGTATACAGAGTGGGTGCAAGGCGCGCGTGGCCCTCCATGTCTCATCAAAGGAGGTCATTCTGGGGTAGGATGGGGGACCGGGCAGAGACATGAGAAATGGGGAGACAAAGAGTGAACGGGGCGGAGACGAGAGGAGGAAGAGGAGGAGGAGGGGGAAGAGGAAGAGGGACTGTGCAACGTATAATCTGAGCCTTGTCAGATTGATAGACAAAGAGTGGAGGACGAGGCAGAGAAAGTTGGAGATGGATGGAGATGGATGGAGATGGAGATGGAGATGGAGACAAAGAGAAGGAGGAAGCTGCCGCCATATCGAAGCCACTCGGACTGTTAAAGGCCTTTCATTTGCATTGTACCTGCGCCTGCAGGGGAAACGGGAAAAAAAAAACCCAACAAAGTCAATTATTCGCGGCTAGGACAGCGGCGAGCCAAGGCACCTTGGTGACGAGATTGGCTCGGGGTGAGGGTACGATGCAGTGTGCTCGGCAGAGCCCGAGGCACCACGATGGAGCTGGAGTTTGGGATGTCATGCATTTGCTTGCATTGGGCGAACCACGAGGCCGTGCGAGAGGTGCCATACATGTAAGTGCACCTGTTGTTAGTTACCGCAACTGGCGTGTCCTGTCCCAAGCCCATCCGGTCACATCGTCGTCCGGCCTCGCCTGCGGAAGCCTGGCAACGCGGCCATGTGTGTGGTTGTTGCGTGGTGGAGGCTCCGCCGTGTCAGCGGGTGCCCGCGTGGATGCGTGGGGTGGTGGCCGTAAAGGGCTCCCACTGGCCCAAGGAAAGGTCAAGCGACCCCTGTAGCGGGTTTACAGTGCGCAGTCGCCAACCCTCAGCGGACCGCAGACTGTGTGACCAGGCCTGCTGGTGGTAGACATGGCACACCCAGCACAGTGCTACCACCACTGTTGGGTCACCCGTCTCCAGCGGCCTCCAGCATCGCCCGTATTGTCATGTCCGTCCACTCCACCATCCCAGCTTCCCACTTGCACCCTCACCCTCTCTCACCACCACGCTGCCACGCTCTCGCAGCTCAGAGCCATCGCCCGCAGATGCTGGCCCGGCCCGGAACAGACCATCTCTCGCCACGGGACCTTGCAGCGGCACTGGCACTGCCCCGCCATGACCTACATGTAGCATGTTTGATTTGATGCCTACATGCCTGGGGTGTATCTGCCGGCCACAAGGCGGCCCATCACAATGCAAACAAGGCAGCCTGGCTGGGATCGCACTCGTCTTTGTGATATTTTGGGGACAGGGAGGGGGAGGAGGAAGGTAAGTATGTCAAAGTCCTATATTGAGGCTAGCCTCTTTGGCTTCTTGAGCAGCCTTGTCCCAGATACCACACACCTCGCTGGTCGCTGTTGACTCGGCGTTGCAGTCCACACACCTCACTGGTCGCCGTTGACTCGGTGTTGCAGTCATATATCCGTTTACTAAACCTGGTTGCTTGGTTTACGACGCCTTCACACCATCATCACTTCCCTAACCGACCCTTCACTTTGTCAATGTAACGACTTCGTAATTGTCGGCCTCCATCCTCAACAAATGCATCTGCTCCTCTGCAACCCTCCTCACTGCTACCACTTGCACTCAGCTTTAGCCTTGCCTTCACCTGATCTGGCATAGGTTGCCTGATCTTCGACCTGGCCCCCAAACTCCATTTTACTTGTGTGGCAAACGCAATAGGCTACGTACGGCTCGGCACGCAATGAGCTATTGCTTCAACCTTATGCGGTCGCATTGTGTGCATCGCAGCATCGCAGCAATTTAGATAAATGGTGGCGAACAAACTTGAACTTCTCAACTATGGAGGGCAGTTGTAACCTCGAATTCTGAGTATCCTTGTCCTTGACCCTGAACCTTTGACAACCCCTAGGACTTGTTGCTATCTCTGCTTCTCGAGCTGGAGGCATCCAATACCCTCCTTGGGCAGATTGTCTGCTACAACCTACATTGGTATCCCCCAGGCTGCCCATGGGCTCCGGCCATCCCGATCCCCTCCCCATGCGCTGCGCCTCGCCCTTTGATGCCCTCGTCCTAGCCTCGTTGGGTTTCTCGCATCTTCCATGTCCAAGTCCTCCTCGCCATCCCTGCCAACCCCGTATACACCCCCCGAACTGTAATTCCCGTGGGTAAAACACCACTCCCTGTCCTCAAAGACTCGGTTGAAGCATCCGGGCCGGCGACACTCATGGCTGTCGCAGAATAGCAACTCTGCATGTCGGCTGCTCGTGGCCCGGATCCTTCTCATCTTACGGCATTCCCTGACTACGCATTTGTGATTCTGACAGTACTCGAACAAACCCGCTTTAGGTTCTGGGCACCCTCTGACTTCACAGAGGTGGTACTCGCAGAACCGAGCGTCTGGTTTGACAGGTTGGGTGCATCTTGTTCGGCCGTCGAAGCGCTGACAACTGTCATAGTAGTCTGCCACACGATTAGAATACCCTCCCCGAGTCACTGGCTCTGATTTGAACTCACCTTCTTCGTGTGCAGCATAACTCATCCCTCCAATAGCATGTCGTCGCCTCTCAGTCTCACCCCCGAACCAATGGTGATGCTCTTCACAATATTGATTCGTACTCGCCTCCGCCTTGCACCCGTCAATCACACACTCGTGGTATTGGCAGAAATCTCTTCCAGTCTTCCTCCTCTGACACCCCTTCGACTTACAAGAATGATCCTTGCAGAAAAGCCCCTTGCTTGACTCCCTCCCCTTCGCGCACTCGGGCTCACTGCACGTGTGCTCGGGACAATGGTTGCCGGCCTTACGCTCGTTGCTGCAGTCGACGAACTGACAGTAATGGGCACCGCAGAACGGAGACATGTGACCATTATCACGACTGTGGCCGAGGCGTGAGCAGTCAAGTTTTTCGCACTGACGATGAGAAGGACAGAATCGATCCGGGTCCCTGGATACAAACGAGTTGCAGAGAAACTGGTCACAAGTGTGATTTTTGCAGAAAGGACCCTGCTCCTTGACGTTGCTGCAGTTGCCGTGTTCACACCGGTGGTCGCTGCAGTGTCGGAGGTCTGCACCACTTCGTCGAACCCGTGGGTTTTCACAGTTGAGATACTCGCAGAGATCTAAGCAGAGTGGTTTAGATCATGGGAAACCACAAAGGCACAACAGAAGCAAGATACTTACGACGCTCAGTACAGAAAGTATAACTTCCCGCGTTTCCATCTTTGACATTCAAAGCACACCTCATTCCGTTATCAACAGCTGCGCATCGCAGGTCTACATCTCGTCAACACTTCTCTCATAAACCCCCCCCCCCCCCCCTCCATAAAGGCTGGCTAACTTACGGTCCCGGCAGAGAGTTTCTCGAGGATACTTTGCCGTGGGGCAAGCTCTCCCGCCTACGATCCGTTGACATGCATGGTACTTGCAAAATTGCGAGACGATGTTCCCCTCGAGGGCCACAGGCTTGTTTTCGCAAACTGTATCCGGTGCTGCGCAAGTTGGTCCCCATACCAGAGGAGGACCACCGCGACCCTGACGACGGGAAGAGCCTCGAGCATACATGAGACCAGGTTAACAGATACGCCCTGTTTGATAACAGGATCTCTGAGAAATAGCCAATACCTGCTTTGAAAATGGGTCGAAGTGGTCTGGTAAGCTGAAGATTAAAAAAAAAAAAACCTGCTGTGAAAGTGACGAGAGCTGCTTGCAGACTGACATTCATCCATCAGAGAGACTGACTGCAGGACATACCCAAATGACACGTTCCATGATCAATGATTCAGACCAAAGCTCTTGTGAATGAGACGTGACATGCGGCTCGCTGCTGCTCATGAGGCGAGATGCATACGAAGAGAAGCCAGCTGATTGCCTACAAGTTGGCCCAACTGAGGCACATTTCGGGAACCTGCATGACATTCGGATTAATTGTCCGAATAACTCTCTTCAGCAAAGACAAAATAATCATCCCAGATCTGTCACGACCGGGGCCACAAGCTGGTCACCATATCAAGCCAGTGCTCGTTGACAAACATTGCCAAGTTGACCTAGTTCAATTGTCTAACTACCATCATTCGCATCCGAGAAATAACCCTGTCATACTCCTAATTCGTGGTATCATTCCGTACAAAAACTTTTTTCTTCGCCTTCGAGGCTTCAATCCATGTTGACCCCATGCCGCAGCCGGGGCCGCTCAACTTCAGGTGCGAAAATCTAATATAAGTGTGACTACCCCTGAGCCTTTTAACGCTGGTACAAATGCACCAATCCATAGCGCCGCCTAGTTTTCGAATTCAAATAAAAGGAAAGACATTCAGGCTTCAACAGTAAAGTCGGGCGCGCGCTTCCTCCGAGCCCTGTCACTGTTTCGCCAGGTAATAAAAAACATGGTGCGACCACCCATCACAAGGACTCAGCCACCGCAGCCTGAAGGCCTTGCAAGAGGGCTACCTCGGCCGCGTTATCGTGTACGTCAGCGAGCGATTCGGGCACGTTGGACTGCGGAACCATTTGCACCGGCTGGGCATGCATCGGGGTGGAAGGGGTTTGAAACGGAGACTGAGAATGTTGAGGAGAGTAATGTTGTTGTTGTTGTTGTTGAGGTTGTACCGCCGCGGCCATCGTCGGAGTGTGCTGCTGCGTCGGTGTGTGATGCGGTGAAGAGTGCTGTGTTTGTGCAACTGGCGTGGAAGTCTGAGATCGGATTTGTGAGGCGGGTTGAGGCTGTACGGGGGTTGGCAGAGCCAGCTGAGTCTGCTGTGGTTGGTGCTGTGCTTGAGACCGGGCCGCCTGGGGAGGTAGTTGTGACTGCGGCCGAGGCGGAGGTTGTGCCACCGATTGAAGCGCCTGCTGCGTCGTGGCCAGCATTGATGATCTGGCCTGTGGTAGAGAAGAAGCTGGATATCCAGAGTTGGCGGCGGATGTGACAGCGTGCGCAGCCGCTGCGTGATGGACTGCATGTTGCGTCGACGCGGCTTGTGCAGCACTTGCAGCCTGAGCCGGTGTAACAACACCCGTGCCAACAGCAGTGGCAGGGCTTCCGGTAGGTCTGCCTTGAGGAGGGTTCTGTAGCCCTCCCGCCAAGGTCATGATGCCTTGTATCCTGGCTTGCTCTTCTTCCGAGTTCATCCTTGCCCGTTCCTCCGCCTCCTTTCTGGCAGCCTGGGTGGGAGCTCTCGTCTTGAGCTCACCAGTAACGGCCTGGAGATAGTACGGCATCTCGGAGTTTGTCTTGAGGAAGAAGAGCTTCAGGTTTCGCGCCTTATCCTTTAGTTGGACCTGGGTACGGTCTTTGAGTATATCGGAAATGGTTCCGCTTTGGCCGAAGAGGGTCAAGATTTGACTCCAATGGGGTCCCTTGACCATGTCTAGACCAGCCATGAGAGCTTTTTCTTCCTCTTGTGTCCACGGGCGACGTGTCGAGTGAAGGCCTTCTCGTCGAGTGTGAGCGGATGATTTCGAGAGTGCTGCTTGGCGTGCCTTGTCATATAGTATGGCGCTAGGGAAGGTCTGGTTAGGGGGAGATTTTCGCCCGGAGCAGGAGCAGGGGGTTGAGGTTCAGGGACATGCTGCGTGTACGTGTAATATGGGTGCTGTGATTGAACTTGTTGTAGCTGGCTCAGGTATGACTGAGCAGCCATGCTCTCGGCTGGATGGTGTTAGTTGCTGGCGTCTCCAAAGCGATTGCTGGATATACTCACTAGTACTAGTGGGCACCGTTGGCTGGTACGGTACAGGTGACAGGCCGTGCAGAGTGGTCTTTACGTAATTCGAGGTGCTTTCTGCAACGAGTGCCTCCAGCTCCTTGTAGTCGGTCATTAAGTCTATCTTGCCATTCGTCTGTGGGGTGGCAATCTCGGCCTTGGGGGGGCTCTTGGGTGGCTCGGGAGGTTGATCGACTGTCTCGATGACAGGTGTTGGCGCGGGGTTCTCTTCGGTCAACCCCGCCAGAGCGTTTTGGACAAGACCAGAGGTAGTCTTCTCGAAAAATGAAGACAAGTCGTCCAAGTCGAGGTCGTCGTCGCCAGGGCCATCTGGTAAAATATCTAAAGCAGTTTCCCCGCCGGATGGCATGGAGAGGCCGAGTCTAGTTCCGAGGTCTACTACCGAGGTCACACGTCCTTTGGCGTAGGTGCTGAAGCTACGCAACAAGTCATCGGGAGGATACTTCTCTTTCAAGGTTGCTACTAGAAAGTCAGAAAACCCTCAAATGTGAAAGAAACAAAGAGCGACTCTTACCAGCCTCTGTTTGAACCTCAGTTTGAAGGGCATCTCGCCGTGACCGAGCGGATGCGGCAAACTCTTGATCAGCTGGCGTAAGCTCGAGGCCTTCGTGAAGGCACCGTAGTTTTTCTTCTAGCCCATCGACAAGAATTGGATTTAAGACCTGGTCCACTTGCTGGTCTGGAGCCTTGGCAAAGATTGACTTGATTGCCAATTGGGTCTTGAGCGCGAGGAGGAGCTCAATGACTTCGGTGCCGAGGTTGGAAATCTGATCTGGGAAGATGGCGTGGAAGTGTTCATGAGCCTCCTTGTACGAGTTGAGGCCGCCGTCCAAAAGCCAAAGTCCAAATTGAGCAAGGTTCGCTAGGCCTAAAATCGTACGTGATTCATCGTCTTGGAGATCGAGCTCAACGGAGGATAGAATCGAGTTGGTCGAATAAATCTGCTTGATCTGCTCGAAGGACTTCTGTGCCTGACGGAAAGATTGCGAATGGTGAGAGAGGCTCTCGCGGATGAGTTTTATCGATTCGTCAAAGGGCTGGGAGAAGATGAGGAGCATCGAAATGGCCTGTTCGCCAAGGTAAGCGCTGGAGCACCATTGCGCCTAGGTGCCAACCTACCATGTTACCCAGCGCATTCCGGCTTGCAGTGCGCAAATACTTCTGAGGATCAGATAGAAAGGTTATAGGAGCTGTGGGCAGTGTTTCTTCGGGGATAGGTGCCGTGTCGACGTCCATCGGGTCATCGGTGGTAGCCTGGGTGAGGTCGGCGTCCTGGGCGAACTGGCTCACCAGGTCGCTGACGTTGGAGAGCGCATTCTGAACAAGCAGAGCGAGCCCATCCTCCAACGATTCCTCGGCACCCGGGTCGTTTTCGAATGCGTTATCGTGAGCGGTGTTGTCGGTTTCCGTCTTGACCCTCTTTGAGGGGTCATCGCCATTGATCGGATCCTCGAACGGTCGTTTTGTCGCAGCTTGGAGGGCCAACTCCAAGTCGAGCCCGTCGAGGATATTGTGCTCTTGCTTAATGCCTAAGGCTGAGGCCGTCAGCGAGGTTCCGTAGGGGCAATCTCGAACCAAGGTAGCGGGGAGCTGCGATAGTTGGACATCGCGATTGCGGGTGGCGGGGGAATGCAAGCAGCATCGATTACGCACCTGACGGCGACAAGGCCGCGCTCAGGCCGGGCTGCGCAGGCTCAGCCATGATGAAAGCTTCGTCAGAACATAAGCCAGTGACGCAGTCGAAAGTTCGTAGCACGGGAAGGGCAATTCAGCGCGGCGGCGGCGGCGTCGTCGGCGCGGTGAGGCGGGATGATGAGGTTCTGGAGAAAATTTGCTGAGTAAGTCCAACCGACTGCCCTTATTTCTTGCCCCAAAACTCTGATGGTTGAGATACACAATTGCACCGCAAAATCGTTTAAAATTTATTGTCAACGAGAAAAATGCAAAACTCGGGTCGCCGATGACGCTGCTGCTCCCTGGAATACCAGTAAATGCCAATTAATTACTTTTATTGTCTTAATTTTTGTTTTTTCCTGATGTTTCTTTGGTATCGTTGCTCTTATCTTGAACCAGAGCAATCGTTGTAAGTTTGCACGTGGTTTGCCGCCATGAGCGGCGGCCGGTAGATATCGGTACCGACCTTGTCTTAAAACGGCAATAGCTCCAAGCTGCGACCGTTTTTTTTTTATGGTAGAAAAACTTACTAGTCATGGACCGCTCCTCAAGTGACGCGAATCACAAGTGTGTGTAAACAATGCCAATTGAACACTCTGCTGGGTCCAATGCGGTTCTAGAATTTAAAGCCATGCACTGAGGCCATCTCTTGCCTTCACACCGCCGCTTTCAACAAAATCATCCGATTGTTTTCTTTTTTCTGTTGCCATGTACGTAGTGTTCATGTTTGGCAAGTACTCAGCTGTTAGCTCCCAAGAGCGCCGCGGAAACAGGGACGAGATACCGGAGCTTGGTGCACTACGTAGCTTATCAGGCCATGAGACTAGGCACGATCTCATTTATGGCTGAAAGTTGCATCGTGATCGTTGTGTCTCAGGTACAACAGCTGGTACATGCGAGCCTACGATGTGCGCGACCACTCAACATTCGAGCTGTTACTTCGTACATGCGAATTGAATTGTCGGCGCCATCCTTGGAAATTACAATACACATCAAAAGTAACGCCCAAGTTAAGGGCTCCTGCGTGCAAGATGCTGGATTACAATGCAGGTGCTGAATTACTCAAACCTGCAGAACGATTAAATATCGGTTAAAGGTAGGACCGAACCCATCTTCTTGGGTCAAGACTGGCAATGTTCTGATTCTACCTTATAATGGATGGTATCATTGCACCAAGTTGCTAGTAAGGCTGCACATTGTTAGGACACGCAGATTCTCCACCCACAGCTTTCCAGCGCTATGCTTACCCTTAGGACGGAGAAACCGGTGCCTTATTTTTGACACTTGCCATCTTCACTCTCGACGTTACATTCAGTCCGGCAATTGGGAATCCGATGCTTTCCGCGAAGCGGTGTGGAATACTCCTGCGATCGTGTCTCATTCTAAATGGAAGAAGGCGTCGAATAGGACCCCGTTAAAAAAAAATCCTTCCTTTCTTTTTTTCAGAATCAAGTCATGAGACACCCTGAGGCTGGCGTCGTGTCGCCATCATCGGCCATTCAAGATATGTCATGTCCTCTGATTCATCATTTGGTGACGTAATGTTCTATATGCTGGGGATCTAGTATCTCGAGATCCAATCCTCGTCGAGGGTAGATCATTGTCATCGAAGAGGAATTGAAGCTTATACTTACAATGCAAGGGTTCGAACCGACACCACACACTGTACGAAACTGGCGGGGTTCATTAGCCACTAGTTCTGCTTGTGACGACAGATACAGCCATCGAATTAAAGTTGACTTGAAAGGTGTAATTCATCGCTCTCTTTCTCATGAAGAACCAATGGTCTCGAGTAAACATGCCGTATCGAAAGGATGCGTTTCATTCGGAAAAGTCATGTGTTGTCCCGGTATCCCCTTATCAGCAGCATTGGTTCCCAACGTACATAGTTCATGGCGAATGATCGAGACGTCCTTTAGTCCACAGTGATCGCTGTCTTTGAAGTCATTAGGGGGCAACCAAGACGCGAAAGAAAAAGAAGAAGTTGAAAAAAAACACCCCCCCCCCCCCATTTCGCCACAGTTCCTTCCATTACGGGGTAATCGGGCAAGAAAATGCGGACCGGAAATTTTCTTGCTGTTTGACTGTCGAAAGAGTCGTGGGAAGGGCGCAATCAACAACAAGGGCGCAGACAGGTGGGGCTATTACCGACTCGACATCGTTTTCTAGAAGAACCGATCAAAGTTTAAATGAATTGTAATCAATGAAGAGTGAAGTCAATGGCTATGAGTTCTTCGCTAAAGTTGAACCGGAATCACCCCATTCGCTGAATAAGCCCTGGATAAAGTCAACACCAGCTCCAAATCGCAACTCTTTTTTCCAATACTATCCTCGAGTGTAGGTACACTGGTCTTCATTCCTTTCACTGGGCAACGTCTACGATAAGCTAGAGCAACTACCATGGCGACGCAATCTTCGACGTCCACCTCGGTGCGACTCAACGATTTGCACCCAGGCAGTCACATCACCCAGCGTGACGCCCTGCATACTGACTTGTCGCGTCATGGTGATGTTGACACCGATTCTGACCCCGTTCTGGAGGCGTCCCGGCTTGCCGACAGCACTGTGCCTGATGGTGGGTATGGCTGGGTCGTGGTGATTGCATGTTCTACGGTTGCGTGGTGGTTTGTCGGCACCAGTTACAGCTGGGGTATTATCCAAGATGCCCTCGTGGCCGAAGGGGTTGGATCGCCGGCGACTCTGGCATTCGTTGGTTCTGTCTCTGCAGGACTTATCAGTGCCCTTGCCATAATAAACGCACGAATCGTTCGCTGGTTGGGCTCTCGGCTTACGGCCATGGTTGGTGTCTTCTTCCTGGGCTTGTCAGCCATTACCAGCAGTTTCGCTGTGAAGAATGTCACCGGGATGTTCTTCACTAGTGGAGTGATTCTTGGATTGGGATTGAGGTGAGTAGCTCAGAACCTTGTGAGTTCAATGTGATTAACAGTTTATCCGCTAGTCTTTGTTTTATGGTATGTATGCCGGATTTCCCAATCTTGCTGCCTTCGTTAATGGTGTTTTGTAGACTGTATCAGTAACACCGGCTCAATATTTCAGTAGGAGACGAGGCCTCGCGAATGGAATTGTCTTCGCGGGCGGTGGCCTCGGAGGCGCTGTGACAAGCTATGGTCTGGATGCTTTGATCCAAAATTTCGGTCCAGCCTGGACGTATCGCATTCTTGGGTTCGCAACGCTTGCCACTGGACTACCAGCAGCTTGGTTTATTCGAGAGCGCACTCCGATCCGAACGGCCGGTTTTATTGAATGGTATGCTTCCAACTATTCCACCCTTCATCTCAAGACTAACTTGTACGTCAGGCGACTTTTCAAAGACCCGGGTTTTTTGTTGGTGTTTGCCGTCGGAGCTATCGGGACGTTTCCCCTTTTTGTGCCCCCGTTCTTTATCCCTCTGTACAGTCGGTCCATGGGCCTGTCATCCAGCACAGGGGCTGGATTGCTTGCTGGCTTCAACTTCTCGTCCGCAGTTGGTCGAATCATGTGTGGGGTTCTCTGTGACAAACTTGGGTCGATAAACACGCTCTTTGGCTCCCTTGTACTCACCGCGATTAGCATTCTCGCTTTGTGGCCAAAGTCAACGACACTCGCTCCCCTGGCAGCATTCGTGGTAATTAATGGAGCGGCAAATGGAGGCTTCTTTTCTACTATGCCGACAGTTGTTGGCAATACCTTTGGGTCTGCAAGGGTGTCAGTTGCAATGGGCATGATTGTAACAGGATGGGTTGGAGGATACCTGATGGTAGGTGATCCAACATTTCTCGGAATGTCGTCTAATACTAATTTGAAATTGATAGGGAGCACCGATTGCAGGCTATTTACTTCAGAGATATGGCGGCAACGAAAGCGGCCTACAAGCCTACCGTCCAGCCATGTATTACGCTGGTTCCCTTGCCCTTGGCGCCGCCGGACTTGTCGCGATTTTGAAAGTTCAAACAAATAAGAGCTTGCTGGGAAGGAGATGAACGAAAAATATGGCACCTTGGTTAACCCAAAGAAAACAGTCCCGGGAATATAAACGCGAAACAAACGTCATATGCATCTCACCTAATTGTATTGTTAGTATGAGGTCGGGGATTGGTCAAGAGTATATGTGGAGAAACGGTCGCTAAATGTCGGGTGCTATCCTCACACTGTTCCCCCCCCCTTTCTTCTTCTATTTGCCATTTAGAGTTGGATTTGTTTCCATGACTATTGTGCATGGCCGAGTTGATATAATACGGAATGTATCTGACAATAGTCAAGATAGGTCTAAGGTACTTGCCCAGTCCGAACTTGACTTACCCCTTAGCTTATACTGCCGAACAATTATTTCGTTTCCATTTGACCTACTATTTTAGCCTATACAAAATCCTCTTGAACCTGAGTTTTGGAGGGTTTAGGAAGTGTCTTGGAGTCCATGTCGGTTTGAGGATTGTGTTCAATGCGGCAACTTGCACAATGCTGAAAGAGCAACCACTCCCAACTTACCCACACCTGCCTTCCATCGCAAATAACCAATAACCCATTCTACGCTCTACGAGACAGAGAGTAATTCCTTCATCCTCAACAATATCACATCCTTCCCTAAGTACAACTTCCTTGACAACACGCTCCTAGAGTCATCCAACGAGACTGCAATGATCGACAAGTTGCAATGCCAGGCACACACGCGCACTCCCTGGGGCGAGCGCGACCACCGCTACGACTACCGCCTCCGCTACCTCGCCATGGGCGCTCTCACCCTCGTCGTCTTCACCGTCGCCGTCGTGGGGGTTGTCTTCATCGCCGAGAACGCCAAGCACCGCTGGGGCACCGACGACGGAGGCGCAGCCGCGACAGAGCCCTCGAGTCTCCCAACAACGACGGCAACGAAGGCTCCGAGGAGCCTAGTTGAGGCTGAGGAGAAGGGGAGATGGTAGCAACATCCATCGTTTGGCACATGCCACGACCAACTGCATGACTGCCGGGCCTTCCCCAAGCCCGTGAGGCCTCCCTTTCCATATCTGCCTTGGCTGAAGCATTCCTCTTACAGACGCAGGACTTTTTTTGCCCACCTCTGATGGTCTGCTACGAGATACCGTGGTCGCTGACGGGAATATACTGCTGCGCCGACAACGCGGTCTGCATCGCGTCCCCGGACCACGTCCCCCAGTGCATCGCCAACACAACCCCCTGCGGTCCAGACCTCGGCGGGGGATGCTGCTCTGAAGACACGGTGTGCTCCCCAAACGGATCCCTCCGAAAAAAGCCAGGGCTCGCAGGTTTCCCTCAGCCCATGGCCACGCAAGGCTGCAAGGTGAACGTGGATGAAGGGGTGGTAGCCTCGGGCACTTTCGCAAACATCAAGGTGCAAGGGCCCTATGCAATACAGAGCCTTGATCATTCATACACAGATGTAAAATTTGGTGAGGTTGGGTTTGCCGAGTCGGGTGGATGTCGCGAACTTGTAATGGTTTGTGGCTCAACTATGGCGTTGGTTCTGGCGATAGCTGGTCCACTGTTAGCCCGCAACCTATAAAATACATTAGATACCCGCTGAGTGTGGACGGTTTACATCACATGCTAGCTATAGAAGAATGAATAGAACATAAATCTTCAAGAGTCATATGACTCTTCATTGTTCGTTATAAGCCCACTTAGGACGGGCTATGTCTATAGTACGATCATTGCAATGATGTCTTGATATCCACACCGAGGGTATTCATCCCTTCCCAAACCTCCATCCAAGATTGAGACTGATCGTTATTCGCGTGCTCTCTGTAAATAATCATTAAAAAATCCGCCTCGCAGATGTGTGTCCATAGCCTGTATGTACGGAGCATCCTCATTCGCTCAATCAACCAGCCCATCCCGTCCGCGAATCCACCAATCCCAGACATTACAACAACGCTGTAGCCTGGGTCCTACCCATCCTCACTTTGAATGAAGAATGCCCATGTTTTTCGGGTTTCCAAGGTTGTCCGTTCGTTGGGGGATGTAGTTGATAGTATGTGCAAAGCGGGAGCGTATAACAAGTCTAGATGCGAGAATAAAGACAAAGATAAAATAAGTAACAAAGGTCGTTGCCGACGGTCCAGCCCGCATGAACCACGGGACGGTTGGGTATCTCAAGGGATTAAAAAGTAAAAAGAGGAAAAGAAAAAGTCAAAAACGCCGGGAAAAAAATTGTCGAGACGACGAGGTGGTATCGAGACGTCACATATAGACGGCAAAGAAGATCATGACGATAATTAGAGCGACGCTCATGCCCGTGAGTTGCCGCCGAGGTGAGGCCGCACTTCCATCGCTAACGTCATCGCAAGAGGGGTTGGACTTGGCGACGACATTGGTGGTGTCATTGCCGATAAGGAAGCCGACGAGACTGTTGGAGTAGGCCAAGTCCCGGATGAGATTGATGCCTACATGGGCGACGGCCTTGACATTGTGCGACGCGGCCTCAATGTCGGAGACGCTGAGCACACTGGACGACAGTCGATGAACTCTGCGGGGAGATGAAGCGACATCGCGATCATCTGAGGTGACGAGGCGATCCTGTGGGGGCAGCTGGGATGCAATTCCTGGCATGTCGTCAGTGCCAAGGTTTGGGTGGAGGGAGCCCAAGTGGGATGAGCTGAAGTGGAGGAGAACGTACCGTTAGACACCAGAGGCGAGGCATCAGCGATAAGCAATCTGTTGCTAGCGATTTGCACTGGGTCCGCGCCAGCGGCGGCGACAGCTGCCAGGACGCAGAGAAGAGCGCCTAAGCGCAATGACGATCTCGAAGCTGAATGCATGGTTGTGAGATGTGAGATGAGATGAGATGGGATGAGGCGAGGTGCAGTCAGGAGTTTTCGCGAAGGAAAAAGGAGGTGGTGGCGAGGCGTATAAGTGCAGACGCGCTGTAAGTGAGAGGAACCTCGCGAGTCAGGTAAGCTTCAGCGTTCAGCGCTCGAACGGGCAGGCTTCCCGTAGGCGTCGGGGTGTTCCAAAATGCAAAAAAAAAAAAAAAAAAAAAAAAAAAAGGGACCAATTCAAGGACCAATTCAAGATTGGTGACCGGGGCGGAGGGGCGGGGCGAAGGCGAAGGCGAGCAATGCGACGCGATTGCAGTTTCGACTCGAGGCGAGACCCTGCTCAAGCTCCGTCGGCCACAGAGAAATTTTTCGGAAACGACAGTGTTGATGATGCTGAGGAGGTGGCAGTGGTGGCAGTGGTGGTTTGATGACGAGTGCAGCAACAAATGCGGCTGGGCGGGCGGGAGCCAGTTAAAAAGAAGCTTGAAACGAAGGGACGGCGTGGCCACGCAAGCAAGCAAGCAAGCAAGCAGGAGCTTCACGCGGGGCAGAGACACCGATACGAGGTGCAGCGCTGGAGACGCGGCGGTGGTGACTGAGACCGACAGGCGGCTGTTTGGCTAGAGTGTTGGGAGTCTTTGACCTGGTTCGCTTTTCCGGGATGTGATTGTTCGATTAAGGTGTAAATAAGGTGTACGGAGTTCGGAGGGCTGTACGAAGTAGGGAAACGAAAAAGAGAGGGAAACAGAGGACCCGGCTTGGTCGACATGGACGGGATCACAGGAGATAATATATTAAACGAATGTGTTGGTTGGCTGGATGCTGTGATCCACCATCTAAATATGTGGATGTGGGAGGAGTCGAGTGCAAAAGAAGGTGCCCCCAATCCATTCATTCCCTCGGGCCATGTCCATGCGATGCAAGAATGGATCCATCCATCCATCCCCAGCCTTAGCCAGCCCCAGCCAGCCCCAACAGCCACAGGGGGAAGAGTCGAGAGGGGGGCAAGGGAGAGTGACGGTACTTGCCTGACCCATCCTGTCGCTACGTACCGAAGCAAGCGTCTTTTTTTTTTTTTTCTTCTGCCACCTATGCCGCGTCCTCGCTGTAGGGACCCATAATTGCGCCGCGAATAGTGGCCTCTGGCGCAAGAGGGGAGAAAAAAGAGCTCTGTGCTGTTCCCTGATTGCAGGCCGTAGTGGGTCGGCCTATCATGGGTATAAGTCGAACAGGTCATTGGCTGCATGAGCCCGTTGGTCAGACGGTTTTCCCTGCTTTCCTAACGATCTAAAAACTCTCTGTGTGTAGCACGCTAGGGGGGAAGCGCCGATTACTGGGTGATGGGCCCCGGCCAGGGCTCTGGGGCGAGCTATCGAAGCTACGTACCGCCGTTCCACCAGTCACCCAACGGGGTCGTGACACTGGCAGGTGGCAGTTGGCGCCACTGAAGATTCGTCAGAGCGACAAGGCGAAATGGTGAGGAAGAGCGTGAAGGGGGTGAAAAAAAAAAAAATATACGAAAAGCCTCGGAGTGGTTACCGAAAGGACCCCCTTCCCCTTGCCTGCCCCCGGTCGCTCGCCAGCTAAACTTCTAGACGCTCCAACTGGCTAAGCCTCACAATTTCAAAACGAGATTGGAAATCACCGCGGGGCGGTGTCCCATTTGGCTAAATGAAAATGAAACGGAAATGAACTGTCAACGTCAAAGTCGCGTCGGTGTTGCTGCATCGCGGCATTGATGTTGGGGTGGTTCCTCCGCCCGGGTCTGGACAGCTGTTGGCTGGTACCTACATTGGACGTGCAGTCAGCTGTGAAGTTAGTTGCAAAGTTGGCATGCAATTATTCATGTACGCCGGCAGGTATAGTGCAGCTGTCCACACGAGCAGGACGTGCGGAGGACTGACAGTTGAAACTGGGATTGGGATTGGGCTGGCCCACAACGAAACGGCCGGCTTGTGGGAACGAGCCGATCCTGATCCTCCTGCGCTGCGACCGGGCCTCTTCTTCTTTTTCTCTTCAGCCTACCGCAACTTACAGCGCGATCCATGCATGCATGCATACGGCTACATAGGTAGTACATAGTCCGTACATAGTGCATATCCGCACCCAGACCCAAGTACGCGCTGATGACGGCTGTGCTGGTCAGCAAGTAGCAGCAAGCCGCAACAGCAAAACGCGGCGGCAATGCCAGCATCAATCACCTCACAGCCCAGCAGGCTAGCAGCCCAGCAACAATGTTCACACCGTAACTCAACTCCCCATGCAACTGCAAATGCAAATGCCCCTCTTCCCCGTGCCCCGACAGTCGCTCGTCAGCCTCTCCGTCCCTGCAATAATGCAATAACTAATGCAAAATGGCCGTCTCGTCTCCCATCGTCCGCCTCGCCTCTGTCTGCCCCGAGGAGAGACGGAGCTTCCGCAATCTTATCCCCGATCAGTTGCGCTCAGACAAATTCCTTGCCCTCATTGTTTATTCTTCTTATTATTATTAGATGTTGTGATTTTCTCTCCTTCATCCCCACAATCCGGACCGGCTCCACCAGCTACGGTATGCTACCTTCTTGACTCGCCCGCTCCATCGGCCGTGACCCAGTATTTGCCCCCTTCGCGCCGCCACCCACTGCGCGATTACCGCTGCTGCCCTCTGCGGATATGTCACAACACGAGCTGGCGACCCTCTCGCAAACAGCAGACACCAAAGAGCAGCAGACACCCAGACATATCTCTCAGACAGCTCCGCGCCCGAACCGCTGCGGTACGGCCGCCGACTGGGCCAGGCTGGGCCTTGGAGCTGGTCCACGGTCCACTAACCCAATTAAACAGCAGCTTCCACACACACCCCACATTCCTTGCTCTATTGAAAGTCCGTCTGCTGTGCTACTTGATGCACCGGTATCGCCATCGGGGACCTGGTGGGTGATGACGTACGCGTCCTCGTTCCGGCACAGACGAGATGTCACCTTGTATGCCCTGGTGCTGTGCCTCGGGGGCCCAGCGGGCTCCAGCCCGGCCCTTAGCCGAGTCAAAGCCTAACCGAAAAAAAAAAAAAAAAAAAAAAAACCTCCCAGGTTTAGAGCCCAGCGAGCGCGACGTTTAAGCGCACTCAACGCAGATAGAGCCTGCAGGCAGACTGTTCCAGAACAGGTTCAGCTCGTGCTGAGCCTCTTTACCTTGTGCCTCCATCGCTTGCCCATGTCGCATATCGCCAATCGCCCACACTGCTTCTGTGCCTCCCTAGCCTCAATTCCTCTGCCACACTTCCAGCGCCCAGCGAGATAAGGACTGCCTCTTTGGGAAACACCCCACTCCTCCCAACGGCTGGGATTCGCTCCCTCCTCCAGGGGTCATGGTCACAAGGCAGGAAATGACTGTTTGGTGTGCCTCACATATCAGATACGTAGGGTCCTCCATGCAAAGCACTGCGTCGTCTATCTTCGTCTTCCATCTTCAACTCCGTCATGCGTAGAGATATCGCAGTCCGTTACGTCAGTCAATGCGCACCGGCAGTTTCCTAATCGACGCTTCATCCGCTTCATAAAAGCACAATCCTGGATAACCAGTAAAACCAAACCCCGCTACAGCTACAGCACGGGAAACCACCTCGTGCGTCAAAGCTCCTAGCTGTTTCACGTTTCCCTCACGGAACAAGCCAAAGCCCCCTCCTTGAGCACCGACTTGCTCACACGATGAAACCAATGACGTGAACATTAGTAAGGGAATTCTCAAAGAGTCAAAACTGGCAATATCTTCTCCGGGGGGGGGTTCAATCCAACAAGACATCAGCCTGTTTCAGAATTTCGTCAATGCCATCTGATGTATAGTTACGACAACCAAACCTCACCCAGCCACTCGGCTACGAAAACGGTTGTTATCTCCATCTAGTCCCCAATCAAGTCTTGGCTAGTCGATAGCTAAACCGCCCATCTCTAGAGCCAATGCGCCTGCCCAAGCCAAGAATCTTCGAGGAAGGCATATGGTTGATCGACAGGTCGTGCTTGACTGGCCCTGATTGCGACCTCGCTTCAATGAAGAAAACCAAAGGTCCCTAGTTAACCCTGTCGTGAAGCTTGGTGTATGCGAGCCAGGGTAACATCATTCCATATCGAAGTCTTCGAGATCCATGATGTCATTGCGGCTCTCAAGACAACAATGGCCGACCCACATTCGTAGGGCTCACACAGGGCACATTCATCAATGACTCTCTGCATTGAGTTACAATGGAGTACCCTCGGTCGTAGAAATCCTTCTCTTCATTGCTTGGTTCTTTCTGAAGTGCTCAATGATACCCCCAATGGTCTATCTGGTCACGAAATCGCCATCAAATACCCCAAACTCGAAATCCCTCCGAGGCCTTCTGTAATCTTCTGCACAACACATCATGGGCCGTAAAGGTCCTCATTTATGAACTGGTCTATGTTGATATGCTTGGCAAAAGAGTATCTGCCCATAACAATGAACTTGACTAGGTTTCCACAATCAACGCGGTGGTGAATTGAGACCATTGATCAAGCTCCTTTCACTAGGTGAATTCTCCAGCATAGTTACTCTAGGAGTCATTAATAAACCATAGTATTACTATTCCAGAGCACAGTGCAAGTCAAATACCAAAGTGATGTCCAAGATATATCCTCACTGAGAGTCCTATTATAGCATTCGCCACCCTGCCTATGCCACTGCATTTTTATTATCTCTTCTCCTGTTTTTTCGGCATTCCTAATTCGTCCGTGACTTCGTCAGGAAGGGAATCTCTGGTACAGCCATGTAGTTGAAAGATGATTCATAAGATGAGCTTGAAGCGAGGTTGTGTGACTGACATAGCCCATAAAAGTTAAGTCGATCGTTTCGAGCTCTGGCCATATGAGTTTCGTCTCTCACTTGCGTTATCGCGGAACGGATAGTGTTCGATGGTGGTATGCGAACGTTTACTACACGTGGGATGATTGTCGGCGCCCTTACACAATTGCTCTGAAAGCACTGGCTGTCTTGGGGATTGGGGTAGCCATATCAAGTTTGGTTGATAAAATCCTCTCTGAGAGCTTTATTCAGCCTGCTGGCGAATTCTGGCCTCGTGGTCCGTTAGCTGTAGTAGATTGGTGTACTATCCATGGCATTTGACTCGGTGAAGTGAAGATGCTCGAATTTAAAAGTACGCTTTGCTCCTACACTTTTCACTTTTCTCTTTTCAGATGCAAAACAGTCTGATCTTAGCATTGCGCTCTTGGTACCTTCAAAACTGATTTGAGGAAATAGATCCTACCAAGATCAGGGTATGGCCAGAACTGACCCTGTGCTCTTGTAAAATGAGTGCACGCTTGAATCTAACGATATCATCGCTGTGAATCACATCCGTAGTAGTTCGGCCACTCTGAAATTGCGAGCAACTCTGCGTATGAGCAACGGAGCCATCTTACATGCCGACAAAGATCGTTAAAGAATAATAAGGAATGGAGAGAACCTAAATCAGTGCAAAAGATACAATTTGAAGGCTCGCACATTGGTGTTTATAACCGAAGAAAGGAGCTACCAAAACGAAATAAATATACGGCAACTATGGGATCATTATTGCAAGTAATTGGGATGCTGTATTTGCCTGGATTACAGGGCATGCAGTTTCAGATGTGCACAAGAGCGAATGCCATGACTAGCAGTCGGGTGCTGCTAGCTACACACAACTACAAAGCTATGTTGCAGGGAGGGACACAACCCCAAAGAACAACTCAGCCCTACTACATACATAAGTTGTTATAGTTTCGATTATCGATGGTTGCCTAATGAGCTTGTAATGCCGCCGTTTGCGTCCTTCTTTGTTTTACCCTGCTCTGCCTTTCTCCAGACCTCGTTCCACCACACTCGCTCCTGACAGCCGCAATTGCCTCCTCTCAGATGCGGGCAACTCACTAGGCATATATTACTCTTCATATTTGATCCGAAAATATCCGCAATCACCATGATTATCAAGAAGTAAGTGTGTTAATAGGTTTCTAGTTGCCCGAGAAGTAGATGCCACTAGAATTGTTCATGTACAAAGTATGACCAAGGTTTCACATAGGCTTGTTATAGGCTTCGCAAAGAGAAGGGTCTAGCGAGTTGGATGTCATAAAAACATAATCATGTAGGCCAATTCTGATGTGACAAAAACCTTGGTAGGTCATTGTGATAACCCTAGCCAGCAAAGTTGTAGCCGAAGGACGAAAGCAAACGAGAGGCCGAGATGGCACCAAACTTGGTCTCTGAGAGTGCTTGAATGGGACGGGACACTGTGATGGAGTTGATAAGCACATCGGGAAATGATAAACATGACGATGAAGAGGGCTTGTCTGCTCTCGAAGATTATTTGCCAGAACGGCGTTGGTGAGATACGACGGTGTGTAGGGCATTTCGCTTCAGCGGAGAGTGGGTTGGAAAGTGCCTCCACTGCCGTGATGTGATGCGGGGCAGCGTGCGTGCGAGATTCTGCACGGCGCTAAAAGGCCAGGGTCGTCGACATTTACTGTAAGCAGGCTTTTAGCGCCTCCTAAGCAGGTTGGCGTGTGCGTCGTTGGGTTAGTAGCCGCGAAACCACCCCTGGCTGAACTTGAGAGCGTTGAGACTTTAAAAAGTTGGTGTTTCTTGGCGAGGGGAATGGCAGCTAAGCTCGGTTCGGCATGGGTATGTAGTTTGGTGGTTTAAGCATTGTTGGGAAAACTTGTCCGGTGTCAGGAGAACGAGGCTTGTCCTTGATCATTGCATCAAGCCTACGGACTAGCGGTTATCACACATCCAATCTCCCACAAGCAAACTCGAACTGGCATAGATGTACCGCGTGAGATGAACTCTCCATTCAGTGCAGTTCATAGTCATTGTTTATCCAGAATTTTCAATTCATCATCATCGTCATTTATCCTACATATCTTTCATGTCAATATGGCCAATTTCGCACCATCATCTGAAATGCCTTTAGGCTGACCCTTGCTGATGATACATCCCATACCCGCCATGCTTCAGCAGTGAAAAGCAGATGCCCATCTCCAGCCCGCCAACAACAATGCGTTTGTTGATAAGAATAAAAAGTAAAACCCGTGCCATGTCCTGTCTTGTGGTATAACAAGAATTTCTCTCACCAGGACCCAAGAAAAAACCCAACAAGATGCCAACACCATACCCGCTCCTCCCAATAAGTCGTCATAAGCTCATATGACCAAGAATAATAATAATGTTAATCTTTGATGTCGAGGAAAGCCGCCAAATATAATCTGCGTCTGAACTCACGGGCCAGTCGCATATAGAGACCCTTGGTTCATTGACGGATTAGCCATGTAGCCGGGGCTCATGGGCCAAGTTCCTTGTGGTCGTATCCGTTGTGGACCCGATGGACCTGGGTTATATATGCCGTCGCCTTCGGCTTCACTGCTCGATGTAGTTCGGCTGGTTTGTGAATATCCGCCGCTGCTGTTGTTCCGGCTGTGTTGAAAGGACCGAGGCGTCCCGTATCCGAAACTAGCGCGTTGAGGAGGCCTGGCCATCATTGGCTCACCGGGTGGCTGGATGCTCATGCGACCAAGTGCATAGTCAAGATCGTGCGAATACTGGTGGACACAGTGCGGCTCAGATGTACCGCAAACTTCGGTTAGGATCTGGTAGATGCGTTGCTGCACCTCGATAGCCGGCGGCCTGTCATATGGGTTGGCGGAAAGCATGCCTGTGACAACATGCAGCATCGGAGTGACCCCGCGAAAGACGTGGGCGCCATCCTTGTCTGACACTTTTCTTAATGCTTCCTTAGCCAAGGTGGACATCCACACTTCGACTTGCCCGAGATTCTTGTGGAATGAGGTATCCAGAACCGCGCCTCCACGACCAGCAGTTTTGTGTTTTGCAGACCGGAAGTTGGCAAACTTGCTCGTGGACCGCTTAACCAAGAATGACAACAGCTCGAGGATGATACAACCCAGCGAGAAGATATCGGCTTGCTGAAGACTCTGCTGAGGGTTTGGCGCAAGCATCATGCCGGTTGGAGAGCCGGCAAAGTCATGGCTGCGAATAATGTTGAAGTTGCCATCCTCAGGCGGGGTAGAGGGGGCTCCTAGGTTCATGAACCTGCCGGGCGGACTCGAGGGCCCGCCTGGGCGGAACCATTGTTCGGGGGCAGCATAATCGTATCGTTCGCGGTCAAATGATGCCTTGTCAGTGTGGTGAAGCATGCCGTCGGGTGTTAGGCGGGTCGAGTCGGAGAAGAAGATGTGATTTTGATTGGTGAATAGAATGGTGGATGGCTTGATGCAGGAATGGGCGCGGTTCTTAGTATGGAGGTAACACAGGGTGTCGACAAGACACAATATCCAATTTACGACGAGCTCCCTGCGCGCCTTTTTAGGAAGATTCTTGAACGAAGATGGTGTGGTCGCCAAGAATGACTTGAGGGTGAAATCATTGGGTGGAGTGAAGAGCACATAGCCGCAACCCTTGTGGGTATACGACGCCCAGTATGAGACCATGTGTTCGTTCTGAAGACCCTTTATGCTCTGGATAGCTTCTTCAAATTCGGGCAAGGATATTGCGCCGGGCCCATTGCCAAGTGGGTATTTCCGACGACAGAATATAGATCCTGGAGCGTTTGGAACCTTGACCTTTTCGATCACATGAGACTTGTGAGATGTAAGAGGAGGGCGCTCCATGATGTCGAGGGGCACGACTTCGTGCTCCGTGTAGACATGGTGGCTACCCCGTTGGAGAGGCTTTAAGAGGTAATGGAACTGCCGCAGGTAAAACTTGCGGTCTAATCGGTCATCACGAGCCGGAGCTAACTGCAGGCGATCAACGTCCTCGAGAGCAACCGGTAGTTCGGCGTCGTCCCAACCATCGTCGATGACACCAAAGATTTGGTCTGGCACGCCCAGGTCGACGAGGATGAGGAACAGGCGAGGGGCATCGTGCTGGATGCTCTCCCAGTACGTCCGTTCAGTCAAATCCTCGCTTCCAAAGCCGACCGGGCGGTCGAGCTGCTCAATTTCATCGGGGAGGAGCTGGCTCAGGACGAAGGACCGAGTGACGGCGGCTTCGATGCGAGAATCAACCCACCATTGACCCATTGTCGATTTGGCTCCCCCTCCGTGGTGACCCCTTTGCTGTGGAAGTAGTGGACGGGATTTAGGACTGCATCTGAAATCTGCCGGTAACGCGAGGCACGGTGAGGTAAGATGAGACGGGACAGTAGAAATGGCAGTAGCAGTGGTAGCAGGAGCGCAATAGCAATAGCAATAGCAATGGCAAGGCTGGAGACGGTCGTTGGGGGGTGGTCTGTCGGAGTCAGCCGCGTGGGTGCAGTGGAGGCCGCGGACCGGGGATTGGAAAAGAAGTTGACTGAGAAAGGCCAAGACGACAACCCGGGAGGATAGACAGCGGACAGCGAGGTGTAAGTAAGTATTTGGAGGTTGCAGCGGTCACGACGCAAGCGGCCCGGGGAAGTGAGAAAGGTGAGACGGGAGTTGGGAGTTGGCAGACTTTCTTAAGGTTCATGGGGTGTGCAGTGTGCTACTCGAAGCGGCAACCGAGAGAGAAACATGATGGAGGGCGACCGGGATTTGGAGCCACAGAGGGGAGCTTGGAGGGGGTGGCCGCCCGCTTGGCTTCATGGCATGGCATGGCATGGCATGGGCTGGTCTGGCTTGGCTTGGCTTGGCCGGGATCCGTCAGGATGGAGACGAAGACTGGAAAAGAGTGGAGGATAGATGATGGGATGGAGACGGGTTGGACTGCGTCGAGGCTAGCAGCCTCTGAGATGAGGCTTATCTGGGGGCAGGGCGCGGGCGAGTCGCGACGACTAGGGCGTTTTCAGTGCCCATTCAGGGCGTACATGAGCCACCGACCACCACTGAGGGCGACAGATGGCGACCGATGGCCACTGGGAGCCACCGAGGGCCGCTGAGGGCTGCCAGCGAGCCACTGGGGTGCCCGGGATGCTCTAGGTTTCCAGCCTAGGATGCCCGCGTGGCGGCCTGGTTGGTGGCGGTGTGATTGGTGGGCAGCCGAGCCGGCGGGCGCTGATAAGGGAGTCGACGGGCGGGAAGGGGGGGGGGGGGGGGGGACATGAGTGACTAGTCAGGTCAGTTGGTCCACCGCGACTCGAGGGGGGGGGGGGGGGGGGGGCTGGTACTTCGACCTAGAAGGCTTCTGAATGTAGTCCGTACGGAGAGTGATTTTTCTGTATCCATTTGTTGGTGATTAATCTTAAGAGCCGGCATGTCACTTGCTTCTGATTTGGGAAAAGCGGTACTCGACGTTCCTTGCGCCCCTTTCTTGCTTTCAATTGATGGGTGCTATGTATGCCCCATGGCTCATGACTTGAATCCCCCCGGCCCGTCGCTGTCCCTGTAAGTAGCCACGACTTACTCCGTAGGAAATTCTCTTCTTTTTTCCCCTTCTTGTGTTGCGTTGGAGAAGTTTGTTTCTCTGAGACCAAGCGAGGTGAGAGAAACAGTGTGTGCCATCGCAAAGTATCGCCACCAAAACAGCCTTTGATGCCCTGTTAGTGCTCAATGACAACATTTTCTCTCGCGTGAGGTACCATGACGCGACGCGACGCCCGCTGCTGTCGCGTGCTCTCTTTCCGACTTCCCATTTCTACCTGGGCCGAATCTCGAGATTTCGCAACTCTGGCGCCCGTCAATTCTCAACACGAGCCATGTCACGAAATAACTAGCTGGTCGACAGTAGTCAGTCTCAATTTCCCACACGGATGTCACCTGTACAGTGCAAAAATACCCTTGCGGCCTCCCGATGCGGTATCCTCGTCTCCGTCGAGGGATGCGAGGTGCAGCTCTGCGGGCGTTGGCTGTGCCGACACCCAGAGACGGCCTGAAAGCGTGCTAGAGCGCCCTGAGAAGTCTCTTCTTTAGGGCCCATCGCGGGCACTCGACTCGCTGCGCGCCACTCTTCCCCCCACCATCATCATCCAGCATCCCCACCTTTCAACCTTCCATCTTCTCATCCCGACTGCGAGTTCCCATGCTCGAGCAACCCTATTAATGTCTCGACCCTGCCGCCACCACACCATTGTCGTCGTCATAACACCCTCCCGCAACGGGCGCACTGCGATCCTGGAATTCCAGCAATCCTAAAATCCAACGGGTGAGCTGCACGCTCCTCCGTACTATGACACTATGGCGCTACAATGGCTCTATGGCGCTACGCACAGCTATCCCCGGCCTCAGGTTTCACCAAACCACCACCCACCACCCCCTCACGTCCCTCACGTCCCTCACGTCCCTCACGTCCATGTCCAGATGACCCTTGTCGCTATGCTAATTAGGCTCCTCTTGTCCTGCTCCCCGACCCAATGCCAACCCCTCCACCTCGATCATGCACTCGCGCATCTGTTGTCCGAGACTCTGGACATATCTAATCAACTACCCACCTACCTATCCGTATCTACTAATGATGTATCTAGGTCCCTGACTATGTGCCGACGTCTCTCGCTATGTGGGGAATTCCCAACGAACCGTTGGTCTGGTATATCTCTCCGCTCAGGCTCCTGTATTTTCGACATGGTCCACGCTGGATGGGACTCTGCAGCCGTGATCCGCACTATGAAGTACTTCGTATGTCTTTCCCCAGGACGGTCACTGTCACATCGGGTCCCTTGCTTGTCATCATCTGTCGTCGTCCGTCTTCCACCGTCCGGTGCCGGGCACCATGGCATTTCCGGCGCCCCTCGTCTGCCTCTCGGGTCGATACCCGTACAAAACCCGAACCTCAGCGGCCGTCCTGCACGTAAAGCGCCCGCAACGCTGCAAGTACCGGAGCACAAATCGCCTTTTCTTGCCTCTCGTCCTTCGTGCCCTTGGGCTGCCTGCTGTTGCCAAACCTGTCGTCAATGATTTCAGGGGGGTGCGGAAACCAACCGCCACCGACGGTGCGTATCCCATCCAGCCGCCTGGCGTCATTGTGTCACCCCACGCGCCTCACCACCACCACAGTGGCCGCCGGTCCTGCTGCTGCACCACAGGGCCTGTGTCTCGAGCGATGTGGAGCTGTGGGGATGGGGATCCGGGCAAGAAGGCGCGGCAACGCCTCAGCCGCTGGTTGTTATCGGGTAGCCAGCCTGGTGCGCCTGGTATCTATGCGATACACCAATTGACAATAATGCAGTTGGCCCATAAGTCATCACTTCGGGCGGGTTTCGAACCGAATCAGTTCACCACGGCCGGGCTCGATATACTGACACTTGCTTATCATAATGCTGGTTCTATTGGATTTTCAATATCATAACCCCTTCTAGAACACCTTACCCCGGGTCTCCTACCTGTACCCCGGCTGACTTGAAGCTTGGCTCCCTATATCGGGCAGCGAGGCGATCCTCGATTTCAGCTTACCCCGGGCGTTGAGCTGTGTGTAACTTGATTATCGCAGTATCAGCCTGCAGCTGGATCTGCGCGTAGTGTGCTTGAATGAATTCCCATAATTGGCGGATCCAATGCTCTGGGTTTCCTGGTTGTGTCCCCCGCTGATACACACGCAACCATGGTTGAGGTTGGCTATGTGGGGGTTCCCTTCTCACAGCTTCAATCAATCTAGGCGATGTCTCATAAAAACCCCTTGAACAAGGCTGCGGCTGTGATATGTTTATCGAGCTTCAGCCACGAGGATAAACCCCAGATTTGAAATAAGCTTGACGCAAATCCCCATGCTCGTCGTATTGTGACGTAACAGTTATGGTTATCTCAACGCTTAGCGAAACTTTCTAGTTTGCTTGTGATTGTGAGATTGCGTCGTATCGTCTCGTTTTCAACATTACATTTACATACGCATTGTACCTAAGTGCACATCGCCTCAGCTCCTTATCATACGCCCGGAGATAGACCCTTCAGCCCCGCGATGGCGCCAGCGCCAATCTACTGCGAACCCTCCTTGTCATTCCTTTGACCGTGCCGCCCAACAAACGTCTTCATTCCCCTGTCCACCCCCGCAAGCTTGCGCACAATGACCTGGACACCCACGGGGAACACATTGTACCAGTCGATCCATCGCGCGTATAGCGGCATGCCCACTGTCGCGCCTCTCCCGCTGTCAATGGCCGCCACGATCTCCTTGGTCACGTCGACCGGCTCCACCACAGGCGCGATGAAGCTGTTGGGCGTCTGCACACCATAGAACAGGGGCGTGCTCAGCTGGCCTGGGGTGACGAGCACGGTCCGGATCTCCGGGTGGCTCTCGCGGAGCTCTGCCGTCAGCGAGCGGTGCAGCGCCGAGATGCCGGCCTTGGCGGCCGCGTAGTCGGTCAATTGGGCAGCTCCCACGGTTCCGATGACTGAAGACACGTTGACAATGGTTCCGCCATTGCCGCTGCGGATGATGGCCGGCAGGAAGGTCTTGAGGCAGTAGAAGGGTCCCAGGAGGTTGGTGCTCACACTCCTGTCAATCTCGTCCAGAGAGAGATCCAGCAGAGCCTTTCCAATCACAATTGCGGCGTTGTTGATGAGGACAGTTGGTGTGCCAAGCTGGAAGGCGCTTCAGGTTAGCATACGTGAATGCATCAACTCAGGGGGCGGGATTCTGGGCTTGGACACGTACCTCCTTCTCGATCTGATCCGCAACCTTGGCGACCTGCGCCTTGTCGCTGACGTCACACTTGTAGAAAGTGACGCCTCTGGCCTCCATATTCTCCATTTCATTCACATCCAGCACCGCCACGGTAGCTCCACGCATGCCGTACACCTCAGCGATGAGCAAGCCCACGCCACTAGCCCCGCCGGTGATGACGATGACCTCCTCGCTGAGGTCGACTTCGCGAGGCAGCCCGTGTGCGATGCGCTGGTTGATGACGCCGGCCATCCAGCACAGCGTGATGAAGGTGGCCCACGCGATGGCGATGACCATGGGCGGCGACTCCCACTTGACCGTCTGCGCGCGGAAGCATAGTGGGATAATCCACGCGACGAACGGGTGCAGCAGCGTCGTGTTGAGGACCTTGAGAATCATGTCGACGGACACGGGCGCAAACCAAGAGTCGCGCTGCGGCGGGCGCGAGTATGGAGTGGCGGCGGGCGCATGGCTGAGAGAGAGGGAGGGAGAGAGCTGGCAAAGGCGCTCGCTCGATTAGCTGTTTGCGTTCCTGAGAATCCCCCCGCGGGCGGTTAAAGTTGGGGACGGCACACTAGCGCTGGGCGACACGCAGGGAAAGAGAGATATATATACAAGGCGGGGCGATGTCGAGGGAAGGATGAAGATGAAAGAATGAAGAAATTGTCTGAGTGGCCGACCGACAGTCGGAGACGGGATGAACGAGAGTGAAACGAGGTTGGAGTTTGATGCGATGGGTAGCATGTGGAAGTGAGACGACGTCGGTTTCTAAGCGCCGAGCACCCTTGTCCCCTGGTTTTTTTTTGGTCTTGGGAGTGGAGTGGGACCCCGATCTTGGCCGCGTGCTAGTTTCGACGACACATTTTGGGTGAGCCGGTGCGCCGAAAACACTGGCATCGAACTGGTTGGTTTGTTGGGTTCAATAGTTCACGGGGACGTTGACTCGTTGTCTCTTTTCTGTTTGGGTTCGAAGCTGCACTGCAAGTGTATGTGATTATTCTCGGCTCGGCCAGATGCATCGTTACACTCAGACCCATTCACACGCAACACCAGAATCAATCACGGGGATGCACGTTGATTTTCATCAATATAGACTTAGTAGTAGGGTTGGTAGTACATCTCGATGGTACATAATAATGCCGAAGCCAATTCTATATGCAACGCCCGGGGATTTTTGTCCAGTAATATACATCATGAGCGAGGAGTGATCCCCGGGCCCGGCTTCCGCATGTTTGATCGGATCTCCCGGTCGTCTCTCTCCCCCAGCTCACGGTTGCGCTTAATGGCATGCTTTCGATTGACGTGATAACTTGGGTCTCGGGTGATACCTTCCAAGCGCCATTTACGCGGGGGCTTCATTCCCAGAGCAGCCTGGCGATCCCAGACCTGCATACCACGGCGGAACCAACGCTCTTGTCGGTTCTTTTCCTCGTCAACTGTCGGTTGCCACTTGCTTTTTAGAATACGACGAATGTTCTCGGGAGAGACTTCGAACTTGTTGGCCAAGGTTGAGGTAGTGTAAGTGTTCGGGAACTGGGCATTCAAGGCACGGATACCAGCGAGAGCATCGGGGGAAAGTCGCTTTTGGGGCTTCCAACCGTCTGGGAATTTTTCCTTCAATGCTTGCTTCTGAATTTTCCACTGCGGGGTATCGTCTTGTGCCTCTCCGGGAGCAGGTCCAACAGAAGGTTCCGATGAGAATGTGGTGTTTTTGCCAGGCGCCAAGCTATTCGTACTGGCAGACTTTCTTTTCCAAGGCTGATCGGTACCATTGCTGTCCCAGGTGCCCGTCTTCCAAGGTTTGCCCTTGAACTTGCCATCGCCTCGGAATGGGGGCTTGCCTTGAAACTTGCCTTCACCTCGGAATGGGGGCCTGTCTTGAAACTTGCCATCACCTCGGAATCGTGGTTTATCCTGGAACTTCCCATCGCCTTTGAATCGAGGCTTGTCCTTGTATTTGCCGTCGCCTCGGAATCGGGGTTTGCCTCCAAACTTATCATTGCCTTCTCCGTTAGAATTTCGATTCCAAGGTTTTCTCTCAGGTGGTGCAATATGTTCAGATTCGGACGGTATGGTGGCTTCAATTGGCTCGGCATTCTGAGCAGGTTCTGTGCTCGTGACGGGCTCCACAGCTTCGTGGTAAGTTTCGCTGATCGAAGGCGACTCATTTGTTGAAGGACGGGAGGCTTCTAATTCTGCATCTGCAGAGGGCGCTGCAGGAGTTGGGGGATTGGTAGCTCCAGCATCTTGGTTCAGCTGTCGCGATAGATGGAGATGTCGGGAGTGTCGCGCGACCACGAACTGGTTGCGGTAAAGGGCCACGGAGGGAGATGGGCGGAGACGGAGAAAAGATGTAGGCTCGACCTTGTGGACTTGAGAAAGCCCTTGAATAAAGATGCGCAGGGGCGTGACACGGCATGTGCAGCCCATGGTGGGCAAGTGGACGAGGGTGTCGCTGGTGGTGACCGAGGTGGACAAGCAAGAAAAAGTTGGACTAAATTGGCAACGCTGGTCAAAACGAGATCCATTACCAGTGGCCTGGGAGGTTTGAGCCAGGTACCGGTCCTCCGTACTCCGTACAGAGTAGGTACCTACCTACCTAGGCAATCGCAAAACGCAGTGTCATTTGGTACAAGCTAGTGCCAAAGTGGGTCTGGTCACTGAAACAGGACTCGTCCAGAATGTGAGCAGCAAAGTGAACGAGCCAGTGAGCAAGGTACGTGTGTCAAGCGGAAGGTACCCCTTGTCACACTGGGAGGTTGACCCACCCACACGTGATGTCAGAAAACAGGGCAGAGGTTCCTAATGTTAGTTGAATTAAATACATTAAACGTATATTTATAACTCCTAAGAGAAGAATTACTATAAAAGAATCAAATGTATTTTTTGCTTTTAAATCAATTTCTATTTCATTGCTCTCTTAAAATACTACGTATCTACAATATCTTTATAGTGCATAAATATAATGAATAGAGATGGGGCATGTTCTCAGTGAGATGTAGGGCAAGCGACCAATGAGGTCACGTTTTGGTGGGTCAGCCTCCGGGTGAGACCGGGGGACACCTTCCGCTTGACTGGATGCTCCCAGCGATCAAGAGAAGGCACACCAGTGCCTGCCCAGCAAATCCAGGCCAAGGTCTGGACTAAAGTGGCGCCGCTCCGGCCAACATGGGCGTCCTGCAGGCGAACGGGACAGCCCCGTTGCGGCCCCCTCAGGTCAACCGAACTCACCAACCACAAGAAGCCAAACCACGCCCACGCAAACCACACCCGCACGTCCACACCCACTCCCGCTCCCGCAACCGCGGGCGAACCATGCGTTGCATGGCAGCTAATACTATTCCAACTTCCTCTCGCATGAAGCGGACTCTTCAGAACGCACTCGATATGCAGACGGCCCCGGCCGGTCCGGCCACGATAGGACTCTGGTCCTCGGTAGCTGGCGTTAACTCGTCAAATCGTCCTCGTGGTGCCATACGGCAATCCCGCATCTTGAGCATTAGGTCTTGATTCTTGGCGTATTCGTATACTTGCTCCCACCTTCCCAAACACCCCCCAAACCCTCGAGCCAATTCCTGAATCCTGGCTCCCGGAAACTCGACCGTCGAGTGACGGCTCGAACATCTCCTCGGTCGGCAATCTCAAAGTCGAGATTGCCGTTGTCGATATCGCCGTTCCTTCGCTTAGTCTATTGCCCTCGCTGGCCATCACCTTTCCGCGCATGCCGAGTTCCATTCGTGTCCTCCTCCGGCCGAGACCACATTATCCAGCCGAAGCAGACCCCAGCTCAATTAGTTCCACCCTGGTCTTTATCCCGTCATTGCGACGTCCACCACCCGTCAACGGAGCCCGACTTGGTGCCCGGGGCCCACACAAGTGCCGCCGACCTGCAGTTCAACCCTTCGTCAACACAGAACAGGACAGTTCATCATGCATTGAAATGGCAGAGGAGACGGCCCAGAGAAACCCTTCTCCCCAGTGGCTACCTTTCCTACGGAACCCCTCAAGACTGGCACCATTCTGGTCCTTCACATGCATACGCAACGACGGTTCCGCAATCCGAGTTTACCAGCAACCAGGCCAACTACCCTCCCAAGATGCTGCCGGAAGCTCTCCCATGTCTCCCGGACCATGACCTGATGGGCCTGTAGGCGGAACACCCGCCGACTCTGGACGTTTATGCACCTCGAACGCAGCCACGATCCCAGACTTGCTCCGCATCATGTCTCACCACCTGGTGTCGAGTGGGGATAATTCACTTCTCGCCCACCCAAAGCGCTGTTGGACCAGCGCCATGAGGTCTTTCTCGTTCTAGGGTCCTAGCCGCCCTACCCAAGTTCGGATCAGCGAATAAACAATTCCCGCCTCAGTGTTCCGATTGTCTATGGCCAATGCCCCAAGCCCGAAAATGGGGTCCCTCTTGGGGACTAGGATAACTGTATAAAAGGGCCTCGGCCAGGTCCATCTTCTTGCCCTCCTCGAGACGTAAAATCCAACCCGAATTCACAATGTCTGCGCCAACGAGTGAACCAAGACTAGTTTGGGGCCACAAGTTCCATTGGACCCACGAGCACAAGCCTGCCTCGGAGATTTCCCACTTGCTATACAGTTACGACAAACTCGCCACTGACGCATTGGATCGTCTTGACGAGATTTCCCCGCCCACGTCAAAATCATGGAAATGTCCACATGGATCCGGAGAAGGCCAGAGGGATCTCTATACCATGGTTCAAGAACACGCCGCCTCGGATCCGCTGCTTGGCGAGCTCTCGAACGACATTTCAACGGTACCCGAGTGGGTTGACTGGGACCAGATCCAGCGTGGGCAACGTGTCGTTTACCAATTCAATGCGCAGATTCTACTCGGGGTAAGTCGGGTTTGTCAACTCCTTGGCTATGTTTCTGCTAACTCGCAAAGCTCTTATACAAGTCACTGCTCGGTGGAATGGGCGCTTGGCGAGTAGTGGAGACGTTGTCGAGAACCGGAGGTTTTGGGGTTCGTGTTACTCAGAGGCGTCTTCTCGAGACTCTTCAGCATTTCATGGAGGTGATTGAGGACCTTGATTCCATCAAGCCTGGGGGAAAGGGGTTTGTTTCCTCAGTCCGCGTGCGGCTGCTCCATGCATCAGTGCGCCGACGCCTCATGCAACTGGAGCGCGAAAAGCCAGGATACTTCGATGTTGATAAGTGGGGGGTTCCTATTAACGACCTCCATTGCATCGGCACTGTTTCAGTTTACTCTACTGCAATTGTCTACATGGCGCTTCCGAGGCAGGGGATATTTCTAACCGAGCAGCAAACAGCCGATTATCTTGCTCTTTGGCGGTGGACTGGCCATCTTCTAGGGGCGCCGGTCGATTGGATGACATCGCCAGCGAAGGCCAAGGCCATGATGGAGTCGGTCATGACCTCGGAGATGGACCCCTCACGCAACTCTAGGATCCTGGCCAACAACATCCTGACGGCCGAGGCCAACATTCCACCTCTGTACGCGCCGCGCGAGCTTCTCGTAGCGCAGGCCTACCAACTCAACGGAGACGTCCTCGCCAGCGCCCTGGGTATTGAGAGGCCCCGCTGGCACTATCGCGTGTTCACTTGGTTGCAGTGCCTTATCCTCGCATTCTTGAGCTACACATACCCCTGGACGCCTGTTTGGGCACAGAGGGACAGGGATCGGGTATGTGAACCAACATGGACTTATAGATATGCATCCAACCAATACCCTCCCATTACGCACCACCTCCCATCACCCCCCCCCATCCTTCATATCTAGTTTCTCCTTTCGGATGCATATCCCCGATGTGCAGAAAAGAATCTGTGGCTGACGTCGTGCAACAGAAGTTCAGGAACATTACTCATCACATGATCACCAGCAAGAGCATCGGAGGCATCGGAGAGCCTGCCAAGTTCCAGTTCCAGTACATCCCGCGCCTTGGGATGCTGACGGAGATGGGCTCCCCGGAAGAAATTGCCACCGAAAAATCATCTTGGTCAGCCGTGATGATGACATCGAAGCGCCCATCCAAGGCTGTGCTGGTCATCGGGGCGCTGGTTGGAATAGTGGCAGTGACATGCTTCGTGGGCATGACCGGTTTCCTTCGGATTTTACCGCACTCGTTGTTGTCATCGCTCCTTGCTGAGCCCCAAGTGTTGCAAAGCCTCGGATGATACGAGGCAAGTAAAACATAAGTACAAACCAAAAAAAAAAAAAAACCTTGCCCAACCAATTGATGATGGGGAGGCGAAGAATGAACGAAAGCGGCCGTCACTAGTGGGGGCTTATTGGTCGGATTCGGTCATTGATTATGTATGATTCACGTGGGTAATTCACAAGCGGTTTCCTTGGATTTCTCGATTAAGATATCTTTATTTCCCTTGACGACCAGGTCGCAGTATGCGCTGCCATGTACAAAGGCTAGCCACGAATAGTGTGCAGAAGGTTGCTCTTGAGGAAGCAAATAGCAGTTTCCCTGGAATGGGGTACGATTGCTGCTTCCGTTTATCCAAATCTGGTTGCCTACAATAGTAGGTCTGAAAAACAACTATTTTGCCCATAACTCCAGCGCAATAAAAGAAAAGAAGGAAATAAAACAATGATGATAATACGACCTTGTATGCAATGGAAAGACCCCCCGAGTTCATCCCTTTGAGACCATGATGGTATGAAAAAAACAAGCCTGGTTTCCTCACTCAACTCGCACACACATTCGATTCCGCCGTGTAGCCGTGAAACGCCCAAAGAAAATATAATACCGGATCAAGTGCCTGTGCTCCCTTGTTTCCCATCCTCGTTCTTCATCCTGTGCCTTGATTTACTCTGCGCGCATCCTTTCAAGCATCGATCATGAGCTCAACGGGTGGCCGGGAAGTGTGGGCCAGGATGGGCTTGGTGGAATCGATGGGGCTGGCCTCCTCGGGCTCGTCGGTCATGTCCTCGACAAAGACGGCGGGCATGGAGTTCTCCTCAGGCTTGTAGATCAGAGTAGAGGAGCGCGAGCGGGTGCGGCCAGGCAGAGCAGAGTCGGGAGGAGTGATAGGAGAGGTAGAGACGTCGATGGGCCCGGGGCGGTGGTGCAGCTTGGCAAGAGCCTCGGCGAGATCCTCCGCGTGGACGAGCTTGTTGGGGGCGTCTTCGAGGCGCACCTCCCAGCCGTGGGGAGGGCTAGGAGGGGGAGAGATGAAGAAGAGCTTGCCGGCGTCGGGAAGGGCGAGGTGCTCGTCGCGGGCGGTGATGGGAGTGGGCTGGCCAAAGTAGACCTTGAGCTGCTGTCCAAGGACGTGCTCGGCGTCCCAGACCTGGCGGACGTCGATGGCGGCCTGCTCGTCAAAGAAGGAGATGACAATGCGGCGGAAGGACTTGAGAGGAGCGAATGAGTGGATGGGAGCGGATTGGGAGATCAAGTCGCGGATAGTCTGGAGGTTCTCCGGTAGGAAGATGTCGGTGTCGTTGAGGTTTGTGAATAGCAGGGTGTTGGAGGGGTGGATGGGGAGGGTCAGAGGTGGGAGGTTGGAGAGGTCGAGAGACAGGTTAGAGCGTCGGGACGCGTTGGAGGAGGAGCGGGAAGGCCGCGCTGAAGATTCCATGCTGTTGGACATTTTGAATATGATTGAGGAGGAGGTGGGTTGTGGTGAGTTGGTTGTGGTGGAGAGGTTTGGAGGTGGTCGCGGCGACGGATATATAGGTCTACCGGTAGTCTAGCAGCGGCTGTGGAGGAGGTTGGTGTTGTATTCTAACTTGGGTAATGCAGGCGACCGGGGTTGGTGTCGAGCGTTGCGCAAGGGTCCAGATTTGAAGTGTGTCTGGAGAAGAGGAGTGGAGGATGGATGGATGGATGGATGGATGCAGGCTTGCAGTAGTAGTTGTTTGTTTGTTTGATTGTTTGTTGCTGGTGTGAAGAGCGGATGGGAAAGCTTGTGGGTGGACAAGCCGGGACATTATATGTATGCATCCTGGATGAAGGACGAGAGCGAGAGTCGGATTAGTCTCGCGGACTTCGCCCCAGCCGCCCACAAGCAGAAAGCAGACGCAGACACAGACACAGACGCAGCAGCAGCAGAAGCAGAAGCAGCGACAGCAGGCGCCGCAGCGGGCACTCGGACTGGCAAGGTTGGGCTAGGCCAGGACGGGGAACCCTGACCCTCCCTTCTCCTTACGCCAGCGACGCAAAGCCCAAGGGACCAGGGGTGAGGGGAGAGCGAGGAGGGGGGTTCCCCGAGACGGAAGCCCAGCGATTGCAAAAGCCGCTACGTACGACCTGTGGCCACGGCAGCGGTAGCGGTAGCTAGCAGTGCGCGTATGAACTCGTAGCGGGCCTAGCGCCAAAAGGCAGCGCACGGGGGGGGTGTGGCATGAGGAGGGGGCTCCAGAGGGCGATGAGCGGCGGCGACGGCGAGGTGGAGACGCTGGGTTGGGGACTGGACTGTCATGGTGCCCTGATGGAGAATACAGCCCGGAGGCGTGGGCGTGCGGGTGTCCACAGTGTCGTGTGGCCCCCTCCTCTCCTCTCTATGAGGGGTCTTAGGCGCACGAGCCCGGGTCCAAGTAGGCTGTGCAAACGAGGAAACGGAAGGCCGTAAAGGAAAGGAAAAAATTGTGCATGGCCGCCCTCCATGGCCCTCCATGGACCTCCACGGCCCTCCCGCATTTCAGTGGTCGACGACCGCGGCTACAGTGGGGACGGGCTGCTGCAGACCAGAACCCACGTCGTCTCCGAGCTGTCTTGGACGGCGCCTGGCAGAAGCCCCCTCCTCAGAGGCCGGCTTCAACTGGTCAGTAGGCCACCATGACAGAAACGGCCATTGAACGGATGCCATCCATGTTGGCATGTCGGGATGGAAGCGCCAGTCGGAATGTTCATCACACTCTTTGGGGCCTTTTGTTCAAGCGCCGAGATGCAAGTCGACTGTTTGCTCGACTGCCTGCGCAACCTTTTACGCATTGCCCAGGGCACGCCAGATCCTGAGATGCTTGATAACCGCAGGGAACACATGCCTTTCTGTTCTGCCAGGCGCAAACTACCTACCTAGGCTCGATAGCCAGCTACGTAGTGGGCAGTCCCAGTCCCCCTGGCATACGTACGCAGAGGCTCGGGTTGGCGCTCGCCTGTGGGCCGCTGGCCTCAGTGCCCGGCGAGGGCGATGGCTTTTTTGCCCAACGGCATAGCCATAGCCAGGCCGAAAGGCGAAGGCGAAATTGTTCTGGGGGGCCTGATAGTGGCCACGGGCACAGTCGCCAGCGTATTTCACTACGTAGTGGCTTCGCCCACCTCATTTCTTTCGCTACCCCATACGCCTCCTCACCTCACGCCTCTCATCAGTCCCATCGAAAAAAAGCTAAGGCTCACACTCTAATTAATTAGCACCCTTGACTCTAGTGTACTATGTACCGGTACTGCCCCTCCGATTGACTGGGTCCGTATGTCTCCAGATCCGGGAAGGGCATGGGAGGCATGTGGTTCACAACCTAGGGGGAGTGTATACAGCTGAGGCTGGAAGGCTGTGTCAAAGGAGAGAAAAAAAACAAGGGAGCAGGCAGAGAGAGAAAATCAAGGTTATGTCAACAAATTCTTGATTCATGAGCCTAATGTTACCGTGCATCTTCATTTCTAAGCCGGCTTGTTTTTTTTTTTTTGTTGAGTTTCTAGCTTGTAGTGGCACCGGCACATCATGGCATAACACGGCTTCGCCCTCTTCTCATCATCCACCGCCTTGATACGCAATCATTGACCTCGCCCATCAAGGCTGAGGCCCAGATCAGGGACCACCAGACTCCATCACGCTGTCTTGGTTTCTAGCCCCCCCAGCCCTGTCCCAAGGCCTCAAAGCTCGTCTCATCTCGTCTCATCTGACCGGCTGCCTCAAAGAGCCGCCAAGTCGAAACCGGTCCTCGCTCTTGGCCATGCCCCCCCCCCCCCCCCGCGGCCGACAAACTACAGCCATCCTGACGGAGCCGTAGTCGTGGCCGTGGTCGTGGCCGTAGTTGCGACAGTAAACGTCGCCATTCCCACCCACCTTAACAGCCATGTCTCATGCATGTTCCGCAATTGATGCCTTCACTATACCTGCTTTTGGTACTACATCGAGCCAGGGCCCAAAACGAAACAAAGGGCAAATAAGAGCAAAAAAAAAAATCTCCCCCAAAAATTCAACGGAAAAAAAAGAAGAAAAAAACTCTAAATACCACCACCCCCTGGGGGCTTGCATCAAACTACTGCATCCTGCTCGCTTCCCAAACTCTCCCGCTCGCCAGAAAAGCCAAGCCCGGGGGACACGCCACCGCGAGCCCGCAAGGCCAGTCACAGATCCCCCACGGCTGCCGTGCGGCCCACCCCTCGTCCCCCGATCTCCTCACCTCATCCGGCCGAGACGCCGTCACGGCATCGCGGGGGGCTGTGTCTGCGTCTTTCTTGGCGCTCTCGGCCTCTCGGGTTACAACAGAAGGGAGAGGGGGGCAGGGAGCAGCAAAGGAAAAGAAGAAAACAAAAAAGCTTGTCTCTAACACCAGCCGAGAAGAGGGGCCTCAGCCAAGCAATGAGAATCCCCTCTTTCTCCTTCGCGCCTTCGCCAAGACCTTCAGGTGTGCCCACGGATGCAGATCGACGAGGGCTTTCAGTCGACTTTCGGTGAGCTGTTTAGCTAGCAAAAGCTAGTTTAGTCTTCCTTGGTGTTCCACCAGGCAGTGGCTTGGACGACGCTCGATGGCAACATGCCTTCCGTTCTAGGTAATAGGTAGTCCATGTTGTTGGGATGTAAGATATCCAACGAATCCTAGCCACCCCGCGTCAAGCGAAAGGGAGGGGAAGGGGGGAGGCGAAGGAGAATAAACAAGCTCCACAGCGTAGTAGGTTGAGATACTTTTTTTCTTCTTCTTCCTCCTTCTGGCTTTTCCGGAAATGACGGGTAAGCAGCAACACATCCAATCCTGGACGGAATTAAGAGCTCTCACATTTGAAGGATCCAACACAGTAAACTCCTTGCCCCCTCCGCCTCATACATGTCGTACGGTTCGCTCATTGTCGGGTCTTCCTACATTTCGCAAGAAAAAAACAAACGTCAGGTGGTAGGATGTGATACCGGCCAATGGAGCGCATCCTTTGGCCCCTCGGCCGACATCCATCCGAACGAGGGTCGTATGCTTCGCCCACGTCTCGGTTCTGCACTCGCGTGTCACTGCAGCTCTCCGCTGTAGAATCCAATTTCAATATGTATGCAACACCGTCAAAGCACTGTTCCTTTCTGTCTCCGCCAATACCCGAAAAACATCTCCCGCAGGGTATGTGGGAAGCAGCTACCTTCCTCCCTCATGCCCCCGTATCAGACATGCTTCCCTCGGTGGATTCCACTTTGGCATCTTCGCCTTGCAAGCGCTCACTAGGGGCTGAAAGGAACGGGGAGACGACGGGGGCGGGGGGTTGAAAAGCCTGTCAGCATCTCAAACACCCCCCACTAGGCAACGGGGACGAATAGATGTCTACGGATATAAGCTGTCAAGTCTGCAGGAGAAAGAGAGCGAGAGAGATGGTGCCAAGGGGGTTTGTGGGCGCAAGGCGACGCAAGCGTCGTTTACCTTTACGACAGGGGGCTCACTCCTCCAGGAAGGGCTGTGAGATGGGACTTTGGCACGTCTGCCTGGGGTAGCCGGACATGAGGGGGTGCTTACCCGCCTCTGGATCTGGCATTGCGATGGAGGATCCAGCCAGATTCGTGCGTCTGTACGGAGTAGGCAGTACTCGAAAAGATGGTGCCCCGCAGCAGAGTAAGCAAACGTACATTTTTACTGTCTGGCTGTAGGAAGGCAGAAGGACGGACCTCTGCTTATGCCCGGTCTGTGAGGCTTCTGGAAAATTGGAACATCACCACCGCCGGGGACATGCTGGGACGCCAAACTACCTAAACCAACAAAGAGGAGAAAGCGGGGGGCTCGTCGTATGAGGTTGAAGTCGAGTTACGGAGCTGCCTTGGCTGCGCTTTGAAGTGCGTGTTAGTGCTGCGTACGAACACAACACCAACCATTCAGCGTATTAGTGATATATCAAGTGATTTGCACCTCATGCGAGATCCCTTGCTTTGGCGGGCTTGACAGAGCCAACGGCGAGTTTCAGACGGATTCGATCCGATCCACGATATATAGCTGAGCCCAGGCGCCGCGTGTGCGAGTTGACTTACACGGGGCATGGGCATCTGTGTTGGTTGTAAGTGGACGTGCAGGCAGGAGGGATCATTAGAGGGGCCCAACAGCCAACCACCAACGGCCTATGTTGACGGTTCCGAAGACCCGGATCAGTTGTGGTGCGTAAAGTTGACTGTCATTGGTGAGGATGCAACTCTCGACCAACACAGTTCCCGAATGACATTTTGTCGGCGATTTTTTTTTCCTCCTCCCCGGTACATCTCACACCAATCACCGTAATACCTGAATCCTACCTCAATTCAACGGGCTGTCTAAATTTCCAACCGATAGGGAAACAAAGGGAGGCAACACAGGCAAGGGCGGGCAGAAGCGCCACAGCGAGCCACACTCGTCGACGCCCCACCAACGGGAGGCCCCCCTTCCAGAGGCAACTCGTCGGCTCGCCAAAGACACAAGCGAGACCCGTAGACTCGGTACCCTGCTGGTAGGCGTGTGCCTGTGGCTGTGCACAGCTTCGCTCGCACGGCTCCCACGTCATCGCTGGACCCTGCGCCTGCCAGCTGCGACTGCTGCTGTGGCCAACCAAGCTATTGGAAATCGTCATCGTCTCAGGAGCAGTAGCGGATCGCCGACAACACAAACAAGCTTCCGCAACACATCATGGAAGCTATCGAGTTGATTCACAACAAGTCACACCCAGGTTCCACATTGATCATGGCGGGTCTACAGCACCAACCAAGCCATCTTTAATTATGCAATCATGTTTTTTTTTTCCTTTCTCCCTCTCTTCCACTGACTAGCCCCTCCCGTGGTGGCAACGACTGCTCCCTCCGCCAGTGGCTCGGCCAGGCCTCGAAAGGACAATCTCCGACATCGAGGCCTCTGGTCTGGCATGGCGCAGCATCCTCGTTTGAGTCCCCAATGACTCTGAGCACGAATACGCGGAGGCGTTGAGGCTTGTTGCGTCAGTCACACGCTGATGGTTTCTGGAGCTAGCACATCTGAGCTGAGCTTTGCCATTATTCATTGAGCTAAGGTAAGGTACTGTACAGATGGTGGTGGTACAAACAGCTGCATCCCTTTTTTTTTTTTTTTCCCTCTCTTCATCCGCCATCATCGTCAGATTTACACGTGCACGCTTTGCAAACAGAGCTACGCCGCCGCTACGCCATCTACCCAATCGCGCACGCCCCAGATCCGTGTTCCTGTCAGCCTGGATCTGCAATGTCCACCTGGAGATTTAGCATCAATTCTGTCAGCTGCTCCACACCTGCGGCTCAGCTGCTCTCTCCGCAAGACACCCTGCTTCAAGGGGGCACTCCACGCTAACGACATCCCATGGCTGGTGCAGGCCGAATTTACCTCGTGAAGAGCCTCACCGGAGCTCGACTCCCATCTCATCAACGAGAGCCTGGCGCACACCCTCGTGGAAGTTGTTCGCCTCTTCGTTAGTGAGCGTACGCTCCAGGCTTCGATAGACAATGCGGTAGGCCATGCTCCTGCGGCCTGTCTTGGGGTGGGTGAATTCATCAATCAATCGTACGTCCTCAACCACGTCGCCCGCCACATTGCGCACCAGCTCCATAACGTCGTTTTCATGGAAGGCACTCGTCTCCCCAGAGGGGTCCTTGCTCAGCCAGAAGGACACATCCTTAGGGCAGGGCGGGTACTTGGAGAAGGGCTGGAAGCGCTTCAGCTTGTCCAGGTTGCCAGAAACACCCTCAAACTGGGACAGGAATCGGTTGTCCTTGGACCAGAATAGTCGAATGTCGGGAATCTTGAAGAGAAGCATGGCAATTCGGTCAATTCCAATTCCAAAGGCCCAGCCTAGGCGCGAAGGGACACCTGCGTTGATGAAAAGATCCTGCTTAACCACGCCACAGCCCAAAACCTCCAGCCAGTCACCAGCATAGTAAACTTCGAGCTCCCACGAGGGGCTGGTGAAGGGGAAGTAGGCCTCCACCCATCGCATCTGAAGAGGCTCGTCCACAAAGTTGGGGTCCTCCTTAATGGCCGCCTCCTTGGCACGCGTAAAGACATCCACAACCATTGCCTCTAGAGACTTCTTCAGATGGGCGCCAATCGCCTCGACCTCTTCGGGGAGTGGTGGGCCCCCTGGAGAGGGTTTCGCTCCGGGTGCATCGTAGGGTTCGGGTCATCAACCTGGATGTCGTGCTTGGGGAGATTCTCAACGTCCTTCCAGACAGCAGTGGCAACGTCACCGCCGGGAACCTCGTTGCGGTCCCATGATCTGGCGCCCTCCATTTGGTGGAATACAGGGTAGTGGCTTCGGTCAATGGCGTCACGACGATAGACATCAGCTGCGATCAGGTAGCCATCGGTCTCGTTGGCTCGGAATGTGTCAGCCTGGTGAGCGCTCGTGTGTGTTCGCAACAGAGTTTCCTTATTGATGTAGTATGTGTCCGAGATGGCACGTCCGGGGTGGTTCTGAGGGAAACCGAGCGAATCGAAATTCTGACCTGTCGACACAACCGGGCTGAAGTCATTGTAGGACTTGAAGGTAGGCGCGGGAAAGTTGGACTGAATGATTTGTCGAGTGATGGAAATGGGGTGGTCCTCTTGCAGGTGTAGCTTTCGCGACGTCGCATCCAGGACGTTGGCTGGGGCATTGAACCAAGAGGGATCGGTCGAGATGGTCTGGCCACAGATGGTCACAGAGCCAGGTTTTGACTGGGAAGGGTTCTTGGGGGCTGCAATGGGCGGGGAAAAAAAATCGTCGTCAGCAACGTCTCCTTGGAGCTGTTCGAGCAGCCATCGACCGACCTGAGGAGTATGCCCGCACGGCGCAAGCTGATCGTAGGAGGACGGAGCTCTGGGCATGGCGGGACACTAGGAGGCGCCGAGAAGAATTGGCCCAGAGGCAACGCATGCCGGAAGCTTGAACTCTCATGTTTGCAGGGCCCTAGAGCTGTGTAACCAGGTTCCAGGCCAGCGGAATACCACGGCAATTGCCAATGGCTAGTATGATGGCGGGTTTGGCGGAGGCGGAGGTTTTGATATGGCGGCTCGAAACAAAAAAGTTGAGCCTCAGCCGATTATACAGCTCGCAGTCATGGTTGGTCCTGGGCGGCTCCATTGGTTCCTGGCCACGGCATGGGTCGGATTAACTTGGCGCCCCTCCAGGGCCTCCTCACCTTCAGGCGGCCCTTCACCTCCAGGGCCCTCACCGTCTGGGCCCTCACCGTTTGGACCCTTCACCCCTGGACTCGCCCCCATCCCGCCACGAGTCGTCCCTGTAGGACCTGGAGGTCCCCTGGAGTCGCTAGAGCCCGCCGCGAATCGTAGCGCTGCCCAGCACTCCCACACGGGACACCACTCCAGCGACTCCAGCTGCCAGATCTGGGCCGGAGCCCCCAAACAGTTACCGGACGACCCGCCAAAACAAAATGCCATGTCTCAGTGGCTTTGCCAGTGAAGGATAAGAATTCGAGCACTCGGCCGCCCGGCGCCGTTATCGTTGGCCGCAGTCCACGATCCCTGCTTCGGATGACGCTCCGCGGCCGGACCCCCGGAAAATCAAATCACAGTCCATCTCATCGCTGCAAAATATCGTCAGTTCAACGCACGCTCTCGCTCACACCCCCTTCGGTTCCCTTACCAGGCTGCTCAGACCTCCCTCCAGCCCCGGACCAGAACAACCTGATTTCCTCGTTTCAAACCCGCATCCCCTCTTTCTGCGGGAATGTCGAGGATATCTGTCGCTCCTTGAACAGCTAAAGCTTCTAGCTACGCCGATTATCGCTGCTTTGGCTCGTCATCGTCACCATGAGCGCCTCGTACTCTCACCACGCCGCCGAGCCCGTCAAGGCTCAGGAGCCGCAAGCAAAGAAGGCTTCGGTCAAGTACCCCTTCTGGTTTGGAGGAAGCGCCAGTAGCATGGCTGCCTGCGTGACCCATCCTTTGGATCTCGGTATGTTCTCTTCTTCTTCTTCTTCTTCTTCTTTTTTTTTTTTTTTGGTTTGGTGATTTCCTCTCCTATCGACAGCGGCTTCTGCCTGAATGTCGGCTTAACTTTTTTTTCTTTTACTTTTTTTTTTTCCCAAAAAATTCTACATGATAGACGAGATGGCTAACGATTGCGATTCGAAAAAACAGTCAAGGTACGCTCTCTCACCGTCCTTCCCAGTATCATGTATCACGCTTGCCACCAGACAATTACTGACACCATGTCTTGATTCTTATCAGGTCCGCCTCCAGATGCGCACCGGCAACGCACCGAAGAACATGAGCGGCACCTTCGTCCACATCCTCCGTACGGCCGGCCCACTCGGCCTCTACAACGGCATCTCGGCGTCGCTGATGCGCCAGATGTCGTACTCGACGGTTCGCTTCGGCATCTACGAGGAGATCAAGTCGCGTGTGGTGGCCAGCACCGGCGAGCAGCCCTCGTTCCCGATGCTCGTCGCCATGGCTGCCGGTTCGGGCTTCGTCGGCGGCATAGCCGGCAATTTCGCCGACGTGCTCAACGTCCGTATGCAGCACGACGCCGCGCTGCCCCCGGCCGAGCGTCGCAACTACAAGCACGCTGTAGACGGCATGGTTCGCATGGCTCGCGAGGAGGGCCCCCGCAGCTGGTTCCGCGGCTGGTTGCCCAATAGCACCCGCGCCGCCTTCATGACCGCGGGGCAGCTCGCCAGCTACGATGTTGCCAAGCGCCTGCTGCTCAAGTACACGCCGCTCGAGGACAATCTGACGACGCATTTCACGGCTTCGTTCCTGGCCGGCCTCGTCGCTGCCACCATCACGAGCCCCATCGACGTCATCAAGACCCGCGTCATGTCCTCGTCCCACAGCCACGGTGTCATGCACCTGGTTAGCGACATCTACAAGACTGACGGTATGGGTTGGGTGTTCAAGGGATGGGTGCCCAGTTTCCTCAGACTCGGACCGTACGTTTTCCCCCTCCACTTGCCCCGCGCGTCATCCCACTTTCTATCCTGACACTTTTCCATCCTGACCTGACCTTGACCTGACATGATGCTAACATAACAAACCCTAACCCGGACAGTCAAACCATTTGTACATTTGTCTTCCTAGAGATGCACCGTAAAGCATACCGCAAGGTGCAGGGCATAGAGGATCAGAAGCTGTAGACCGGATAGACCGGGGGGGGGGGGAGAGAACCGGGCATTATTTCGGCGTTTGCATTTTCACTCTGTTTTCGCGAAATCTTAGAGAAGAGAGAGACATGTGGAGAGGTGGAGAGGTGGAGAGGGACAGGGATGGAGATGGAGATGGAGAGAAGTTTGGGGGTGCGTTTTGGGGGTCGGTGAGTAGGTGAGCAGGTGAATACGCGAGTGAGACGAGGTGTGAGGCTGAGTGGTGTGAGATGTCAGAGAGAATGGGTTGCATTCTTGCATTCTTGCCGGCGTTTAATGGCACAGTAGGCCAAGAGGAGGATCTTCCTTTGTCTCAAGACTCCCCTCTTGCACGTGTTGTATGTTAGAGCACATAAGGGATGATGATGAACATAGGGACTCCGTGATGTTCAGCATGAATATTAACAGGACTTGGATATATGCCATGAGCCCGTCCTTCTTTTTGTCAAGATTTCGGGTCTTCCTTTTTTTGCATTTTCTTCTCTCCCCACGTCTCCAATCACTCCATCCCTACATCCCTTCCCCTTGCCTTACCTTGCCTTGCCACCCTTACCGCCCTCCCCCCCCTTGTTCTGTCTCTCCAGGCTCCGCATCCGAAGGGATTTCCACTCTACAACCGTGCTATGCTATAATTGATACTGTTACAAAATCCAGACCATCCATCAACCCGCAAAACCAACCCTTGTTTGATTAGGAAACGCACCTTGCCCATCCCATGAAACGCCCCGTTCATTACTGCCACGACGATTGGCCGTACGGTGTCGTGCCGTAGGCCGTCATGCCTCCTCCGTACGCCGCCGTGTTGCCGCCGCCATATGGCGTAGTGTATCCGCCATCCTGACCCCATGGGGTAGTACCACCATCCATGTTCATGTCGGGACTTCGGGGTCCGTCGAACTCGGCCTCGTCGCCGCCGTACTTCCGTGGGTCCAGACCCTTCAGCAAACCACCAATCTTCTGCTGCAGCACACGGATACCGCTCTGGACGATCTGGTCGGGCTCCATGTTACCTGACGTCTCCACCTCATAATAGAACCTGTTGGGAACCGCATCATAATCAAAGGGCTCTCCCTCCTGGGGGGGATCCTCCCATTGAGCGTACTTGCTCTTTGGCCTGGGGAATTGTCAGTCTCACTGTATAATTATCAAACCCACGCAGCGACTCGTCGAGAAACTCACCATTCCACCTCGGGATCGGTATCGTTTTCGAACCACATATCAAGATGGTGAAGCTTGTTGTGAGGGTCATATTCAAAACCAACGGCAGAGGTCGGCATCCACTTGGCGTGCTCCTTGGCAATTCCCTTCTTGGCAATGCAGTTGATCTTCAACTCCTGATCCTTGCGCAACTTCGCAATTAGGCATCCGTATCCATCCGGGTCCCGGATGATTGGGCTTCCAAGCGAGTTGGCTTGTCGGCCATCGACGATCAGGTCACGGGCGTACACCTTCATAATCTCGTCAGAAGTACACTTGGCGTGGAGCGAGAGAGTCACGCTGCACTGTTCGCAGTACTGCTCGCAGTCGCAGTCACGGGAGTAGTTGAGGTCGTTGACTCCTTTCGAGTCGAGGGGGATGAGACCCAGGCGGTGAGCAATGAACTCGTCAGCCAGAACTGAGCTGTTGACTTCGATTTCCACAAGATCGATGGCGATCGTCGGCACCTCGGCTTGGATGATTCGACGCAGGGCGTTGGCGAAGGAAAGGTTCGTCTTGGAGAGCTCGAAATCGACGTGCGTGTGGTCGGCCTGGAATTCACATCATGTCAGATTCATCTCAGTCTCACTGCAAGGAGGCGCCAGGGGAGGGGCCTCCCGTACCGCTGAGATCTTGACTTGGGGCTGTTCAGGCTCCCCGTCCATGACCATAGGGTCGTAGTTCATTCCGTCCATTTTGGCGAGGTTGCGCGCGCAGCGGCGGGGGCTGATTTAGAGGATAGCAAGAATCCACGTGGTGGCCGCGCGAGCGATGGTCGTGTACGTTAGAGGGCTTCGCGCTCAAAGGCACTCACTCTTGCTCTTCGGGCTTCAGCGTGGATGGCAAACAAAGAAAACGACGTTGATGGCGATTTTTCGCGACGATGTGAGAGAGGCTCTTGCATTGGACATAGCACATGCGACCTGCCCATACAGAGCTGCGTAGCCACGGAACATTACTAATCCGAAGTCTTATCGTCGTGTATGACTTAGCTCTCGGCGTGCGATAAGAGAAAAAAAATTCCCCGCCATCGCTGAACGACGACAAAAATACGACTATTGAAGAGACAACATCCAGAGGCCTTGACCGCCAAAAGTCAACATTAATCATGAAGATCAAGGCCCTCAGCCGCTCGGTGTCGGCGCAACAGGCAGCTGGGTCCGATGTGACCAAACAGCCCCGCAACCTCGACTCTGCGTTGCATCCTTTCGAGCGCGCACGCGAGTACCAGCGAGCCCTCAATGCCGTCAAGCTCGAGCGAATGCACGCCCAGCCGTTTGTCGGTCAGCTCGGCCGTGGCCATGTTGACGGCGTCTACACCATCGCCAAGGATCCTAATTCCCTCGAGCACTTTGCCAGCGGCAGCGGAGATGGCGTTGTCAAGGTCTGGGACCTGGCCGACCGGGACGAGATCTGGCACACGACCGCCCACGAGAACATTGTCAAGGGCCTCGAGTGGACTCGAGATCAGAAGCTCCTGACCTGCGGAGCCGACCGCTCTATCAAACTGTTCGACCCTTACAGCACCCCAAGCGAGGCCGCTCCCATCTCGTCATGGCTCGGCTCCGGCGCCTTCACAAGCCTGTCGCATCACCGATCGCGCAACGCTTTCGCAGCCGCCTCGAGTGTGATATCCATCTACGACCTGGAACGACATACGGCGGCTCCTGAGGTTCTGCACTGGCCTACTTCCATCGACACCATTACCAATGTCTCATTCAACTACGTTGAGACGTCCATCCTGGCATCTTGCTCCAGCGACCGCTCCGTCGTCATCTACGACCTCCGCACCTCTACCCCAGTGACCAAGACGGTGCTCAAGTTCGCCAGCAACAAGATTGCTTGGTCCCCTATGGAGGCTTTCAATTTGGCCACCGCTTCCGAAGACCACAACATCTACCTCTTCGACATGCGCAAGTTTGACCGCGCCCTCAACGTCCTCAAGGACCACGTCGCTGCCGTCATGGACGTCGAGTTCTCCCCCACCGGCGAGGAGCTCGTCTCCGCCTCGTGGGACCGCACCGTCCGTCTCTGGAACCGCGACCGCGGCCACTCCCGCGACATCTACCACACCAAGCGCATGCAGCGTGTCATGGCTGCCAGTTGGACTCCAGACGCCCGCTACGTGCTCTCGGGCTCCGACGACGGCAACGTCCGCCTGTGGCGCGCCAACGCCTCTCAGCGCGAAGGCATCAAGTCGGCCCGCCAGCGCCAGGCCCTCGAGTACAACGATGCCCTCGTCGAGCGCTACGGTCACATGCCCGAGATCCGCCGCATCAAGCGCCACCGTCACATCCCCCAGGTCCTGAAGAAGGCTGGCGAGATCAAGGCCGACGAGATCAAGAGCATCAAGCGTCGCGAGGAGAACGAGCGCCGCCACTCCAAGAAGCAATTCGAGAGGAGGAAGAACGAGAGAGAGAAGATGATTCTGGCCAGGGAAAAGTAAAACAAGAAACGTCAAATATTTGTTCTGGGCTGTTTCACAATTACCCCCAAAAAAATATCAAATCATCCGGACCAGAAAAGGAGAATACGGCTTCCTCGGTGTGTTGCAATAGGCATGACATGGGCATGGCATGGCGTTCAGGTTTTGAAATAGGGTTAGTCAAAAGTTCCGGTACATTATATATACCACAAGGGGTTTCTGGACAGAATGGACAGAACCCTCTATTCCCTTTGCCACAGGGCATCACAATTCAAGCAAAACACGACGTGCGTATAATTACGAGTGAATAATCAAGTTATGTTGAGGCAAGCATTGCAGAGAGATGATTCGCATGTTAAGCTCTAAGTAGCAAAGATTCCCAATAACCCACAAGCGTTCCTATGAGCGGCTTGCCTAGTCTGTTTGCGCGTTGGATGACGCCTTGTAGTGTATGTAGCGTCGTGTATACCGTCTATCCCCTCCCAAGTAGTATTCCCCTTTTTTATATCGCCCATTGGCAAGGAAGACAAAAAGACGGGACCATGAAAAACAACGCCACGGAGTACCTTTTGTTTGCAAACCAAGTACAGTATCAGTGTACTCCCAGACCAGACCGCAGCCCGAGCTGATTCAATCTTGACAGTATCCCCATTCCCATTCCCAAGAAAAAATATCAACAAAACGCCTGCAGAAAACAGTTGAAGAAAAAAGGCCGATCCGCAAGTTGTGTTACGCGATCGGAGGTATCTCCTTATCAATTGAACGGAAAACGCCCATGCCGCCGTCTTGTTTTTTTGTTTATGTCGCCCCTCCGTTCCATTGATATGCGATAGTCCCCCTGTTGCGTAGCATCGTAGAGCCGTATCCCGTTAAAACTCCGATGGAAAAAAAAAAGAATAGGAAAAGTGTCCGTTGTCCGCGGTTCGAAGTATTATGGTGTCGAGGTAGTTGAAGAAAATGATGTTGTACACGCCGGATGCAGATCCGGGAGAAAGTCATGTGTGACGGCAGCAAAAGCCAGCGCCTAAACGCTGTTTCGAGAGGCCTTCTGTGGCCGGTAGTTGGGCATCTCATCGAACCATCCCTGCGCCTCGTTGTATCTGTAGGCGTGGAATGCGATGCCATAGGGCTTGGGCTCAATGGCATAGAGCATGCCTAGGGGGACATCCATGTCTGTTATGTCCCCGAGAGAGAGATCCATAAAGTAGGCCATCAAGACTCTACAGACGGAACGGTGACCAATAATCATGACATGGTCTTCAATGCGCTCAACTTCTCGAACCATGTCGCGCAGACGGCTCACAACCTGCAGGTAACCCTCGCCACCAACACCAGGATAAATGTAGTTGAGCTTGTCCCTTGCGCGCTTAGAATAGTCCTCAGGGTGGTTCTTGGCAATTTCGGCATATGTCATGCCCTCGAATTGACCAGCATTCATTTCGTTGAGCATCTCCCAGTTCTTTACATCGTAATCATCATCAGCCTCAAAGTATTCAGCCGTATCCACGCTTCGCTGAAGCATAGATGTCCAAATACAAAAGTTCTTGTCGTCAAGTTCTCGGTTCATTTCTGGATAAGGAGGTGTGTTATCGCCAGGCAGAGGGGGGAATGATGCCTGAGCCAGTTTGTTCTTTTGCTCAATGAGCCATTGTTTGCGCTTATAGGTGATGAACTTGTGAAGTGCAAGGCCGTAGTAGTGACCGCGTTCAGTGAGAGATGAGTCGCCGCCAAGCTTTCCAAGTTCATTGTCGACACTCTGGCCGTGGCGAGTGATCCAGATTTGTCTAGGTGCAAGGTTGAAACTTGCTAGATAATGGCTGATTCCATTGCTCAAGAAGCCCTTGAGTCGGTATTGGACCAGTTTTCTGCCGACATCAATCATCTAGAAGCTTGTCAGTCAACCACGCCAATGTAGGCCAGAAGGGGGCGGGAAACACAAACCTGGATGTATTGCATGTCGTGTTTCTCTTCATAGTCACCCAGAGCCACATAGGCGCTTTCATATGCAGCGACTCGCTTCTTAAAGTCGTCAAGGGACTTCTGGGGGTCCTTGTCGCGGTAATCGGGACCTGATAGCTTGAGGCGCATATTTGCTTCAAGCAGGTTAGGATCGTGGCAAATACTCTCAATGAAAAGAATGCCCAGTTTAGGCTCGCGTTCTCGGATACGGTCGACAATGTTATGGCGTCGCTCAATGGTACTGTTGGTTGCGTCGAGAATGCCAACAGCGCCTCCGTGAAGGAGGAGGTAATCCAGGAGCTCATCTAATGTGTCCATGGCGACCTGCTCTCGCATCGCCGCAGCGCTTTCATTCTTGGGGTCGAAAAATTGAGCAGATTGGTCAATCTCGTCTTTTTCTTTACCTTCAACATCGTTCAAATCAAGGACATCGGGCTCTCTCTGCTCCGGGGGAGTCTGGGGTGCAGGGATGCCATTCAGGAGAATAGAAGCAGCCTGGACAGGGGGGTCAAGGTGGCCTGGCTCTGGCATCAATTTCGGGTGAACAGGGACCTTCCGTCCTGCTGCAACGCGCCGCCTGTTGCCAACGTTGAAAATACGCGAGTCATGTTGTTGCCACGAAAGGTACCGTTGGAGCTTCTTGGTGATGTAGGATTTTCCACGCGCGGGCAATCCAACCATAATAATAACCAGCTTCGCAGCGACATCTCTTCGAGGGATTCTTCCATCGGGGGAGACTCTCGAACGTGTCATGCCAGGAATGTTGAGCGTCGTCGCATGGGGTCGGACTCTCGGGGTTTGACTGCCCGAGTTCTGTCGCACTGGGGGGCTGTTTCATGAGTCAGCGACACGCTTGTTAGGTGTAGGATCGACCGTCGGGCCCACGAAGCCCGAAGCCGGTGGTAGTAGTGCGACAATGCGACAAAATTGTCGTGAAGAAAGAAAAATAGATACCCAAGAGGTTACTTACATGCGCGGGGAGTTGGGCGCGGTCGATGTGACGCTGCGCGCATATGGAGGGGTGTCTGTCAGGTCACTCAGGCCGCGCAGCGCAGCGGCCATTGAAGGAAGCGAAGGTGGAGGAAGGTGATCATCGTCGACGCAAGGAGGGAGGACGGCGAAGTTGTTTTCGGATTCGACAGCCGTAGACGATGATGAAGAAGGCACCGGGGATTTGGGTGAAGACCTCGGCGAAGTCCTGGGCGACGCAGACGGGGAAAGACCCAGAAGGCTATGCATGACAAGCTTGGCCAGAGCCGACTGTTTTGATTGTTTGCGACCAGCGTCTGTGGCGAGGGGGAAAATAAGAACAGGTAAGCTTCTGTCTTCGCGGTTGTCGAGATGAGGAGAAAGGAGGCGAGATGTAAGATGGAAAGAAGGCAATATGGTGCTGGCGGTGATGGTGGGTGGTGGTCTGTTGTGGTACAGAGAGGGAAGTGGGAGGAAGGAGGTGTGAGGCGCTGGCTGGCGGATTGCGACCAGCGATGATAAAGGTGGATAACAAAGGGGTATGCAAAGTCTATCAGGAGAAGGAGGCTCTAGGACGAAAGAAAACGTCTATAGCAGGACAGTGACAATAGTGACGAGGATGGATAAAGTTGAGGATGACGACGGGGAAGGAGAAATAAGAAATGAGACATACCTGCTGGGGTCACCGGAATTGCTGAAGGCATCTGAGCAGCAAGGGAGAACCGACTCCGAGGCGACGGAGAGGGCTCCAGATGATGAGTCGTCGCAAGCTTGTGCGGGAGCTGGCGCTGGGATTGGTGCTGAGGGCACCCGTCGAGGCCCTGGAAACCCTGGCAATGTGAGCCCTGTAAGCCCTGAGAGGCCGCTCTGCGGCAGCTGCAGCTGCAGCAGTGACTCCTACTTACAGTGGCTGGCCGCCCAATCCAGCGGCAGGGATTACAGCCCCAGCGAAGCCGGCTTGCTGGGTGGGCGCGGTGGGCGCAGTGGGCCGCAGGGGGCGACTGCAGGTGGGCTCCAGTGGAATCCAGTTGTAACTTCAGTGGACCACCAGTGCGCGACCAGTGGTGAGTGGTGGATAGGCTTTCCAGATCCAAGCGGTGATGGTGATGGTCCAGGTTTGTTTTTTTTGGCGCCTGGGCGCTGACCCTCTTGGCTCACTGCAGGTCGAGGACGTCAGTGGGCAGCTGCGGGGGCGACTCGAGGGTGGTGGGAATGACCCAAGCCAAGTTGGGTGGCGTTTTCGGGGCGTTCGGGGCGCTCGGGGCTCTTCTCGGTGCTGTTGCTGGAGCCCGCTTGCGCTACAGCCTGTTTGCAGCAAGTCGCAGCGGAATGTCGTAGCGCTTGGGACGGAGGTGCCGCACTAATGTGCTCTCTGAGATGTGCGTGTGGGGATGGGAGGGGACGAGGGACGAGAAGGACGACCCTAACTACCTGAAATGGTGTTGGTGCAATCTGAAAGGTAGGGCTTGGCTACCTTTTGATTGTATGTGTAAGTTGTTGAATGCGAGGGAGGAGTAAGGAGATGAGAGGAGAAAGGGGGGGCCCTTGTTGAGGCGGGACGATTGATGAGACGAGACGTCGTTGAGTGTTGGATTTGGACTCTCGTACGTATGCCGTCTTGGTCGATTTCTTTTTTTAAGTGTAGCTCGTATGTGCGTATAATGCCATGTAATACGTTGCGTTGCGTTGTTCGTTTCGTGTTGCAGGCGGCCCGGCTTGGCTGTGCATAAGTGCTGGGTCTTTGGGGGTCTTTTCCCGCTCTGACCGTAATACTTGGCAGACGTATATGTATCACTCGCAGGATTGATGCACCGAAGATCGTTCTTTGTTTGTCGTGTCGTGTTGAGGCTGAATACGTCACAGAAAAATGATTGTCTTTCGTCTTCTTTCTCAGGCTGTGCCCTGCTATGCAAGTTGAAAAAGAGGCAACCTGCAATTATAATTATAGTGGTCGCGTCGAAACGCCCATGCCGGATGGTTGCTTGGGTGTTTGGTTGCCCTGACGGGGGTGCTCGTCCTGGTCAGGAGAGCGATGAGGCAGAGTGAGGTGATGTGAGGTGGTCCGTGGTCCTGGTCGCGCGGTGGACGTGGATGTGGATGGTGAGCCCCAAGTCAAATATGTATTTTCCCAAACTTTGCCGCCGAGCAAGCTTCATCACTCAGCTCCTCTTCAAGCCCCCCCCCCCCACGTAGGGGGACGTGGTCGACTCGTACATATGTATTCAAGGTTTCACTCTTAGGCCCTGCCCATACCCTGGACCAAGACTTCCGCCCAATACCTACCAGCGACCATCCATCCATCCTCTCCGTCTTCCTCGCTATCTTTTTTAGTCCCGTGGCGCCTTGCCCGTGTAAGTTGGGCCGCGTGCTTTCAGAAGCTAGAGCATGTGTGTGTGTGTGTGTGTGTGTGTGTGTGTGTGTGTGTGTGTGTGTGTGTGGATGGGTGGGTGGTGGGCGTTGAGTAAGAGGGACGGTGGGAGAGAGCTGCACCTCGGTGAGCCTGGCCCGACCTCATCGGCCTACTCTCCGTCCAAACTTACATCATTGTACATCCCGATCCTACCTTCGTACCTTGCGCCTCCCGCTCAGGCGGTGTCGCATATGTGAGAGACCTACGAGATACTCGGTCCCGGTACCTGCTCTCTCCCCCAAAGGACATTATCTTGAGCTGCCGCAGATACATAATGGCCGAGATCGAGGGGTACGAAGGGGCCCAGATATTCGTCCCCCCAAGATCCTCCGTCCAAGTCCCAAGATTCACGGAATGCCTACCCGCCAGCCCTGGTCCCTACCACATAAACAATAACATGTAATGTACCGTATATCCAGGCCATGGCATCGCATGTCATGACCTGGCATCGCATGGTCTCGCACGGCATCAGAATCCTGGGTCATGGAAGCCTTCCTCCGCCGCCCATCGGGTCTGCCCCGAGTAAGCCGCTGCCCGTAGGCCCCAAGTCTTCAGGGTCTTGGATTCGTCGGGACCGTCCCCCTTGTTGGCCTCCTCTCTCGAGGCAAAATTCCCAAAAGCCCAGAGGCCCAAAGAAGAGGTCCGCCCCAGGCGGTTCCAGAGGGCGCCAAGCGCACGCTGGCGGAGCCCAAGCTACCTGTCCCGGCTGGGTCACCGCGGTGGCGCGGGACCATGAGCCCATCCATCACAGTTGGCTCCCACACGCCGAACTTTGAGTGGGTGCCAGACCCCAGTCCACCTCCAAACTCACCGAGGCGCTCGCCGTGGCACATCTCCGTCTCCTTTCGCTTGTCTTGCCCGAGCTGAGATGCACCGGGGCATTCGGGGGCGGGGGTGGTGAGGTGGTGAGGACACGGCTTAGGATTGATCGTCGTTGTCATCCATCGTCGTAGCCTTTCGTAACAGCCCCTATTGACGTACGATTTGCCCACAGATGCGCCGTCAAAGCCATCGAGGCGAAACGAGGCAGGGCGAGGCGAAGTGAAGCTCGATGGATGCTATGCGCAGGGCTACCAACACTCAGTCCAGTAAAGCTGCAATCTGTTCGCAGCATGCAAAATGCGACCAGGGCATATCCTGGACTCCTGGGCCCATCTGCAGCAGAGACCCATTCCCCATTTCTCCCTCTGGGAGGCACTGAGGCTTACCTAGGCCATATCGAGTCAAGACCCTGTGGCTTTCCAAAAAGTCTGCGCACTACTGTGGCCCAGGACCTTCTTTTTGGACAATCGAAGCTCACAAACCTTCCTACGAAACCATATCATACCCAAAAGAGTCAACGACCTGTCATCAAGCTCCGATTTCGCCGCTGCGGGGGAAAGAGGGGGGGAAAATACAGCCAAGCGTGGGAAAATACCAGTCCCCCACCTTTGTCCCATCTATCTGCTTCCGCCGTTAAAATTACCTTCGAGGTATTCGTAAGACAAAATGCCACCAGCGGCCACGACCGCCCAGGGCGCATGGTGAGTTGTGGCTACGCATCTGAGTCACTCTCCAATACTTTGTGCCCCGAAATGGGCCCAGGCAAAGCTTCAGGCGGGCGGATGTCTGCTTCCTGACCATCTCATTGATCGCCTACACCTAGTGACCAAGCAACCGCGGCAAGCATCTAGCAAGCATTAGAAAGCAGTGACAAGCATCTGGCATGCTCATCCTCGTTCCCCGACCGTGCCTAATGAGCTGGCCCGCGGCGCTGGGCCTGCCTCCCTGTGCTTCCTTGGCTCCCCGGAGTGCTGGCCCTTGAGTGTCGTTCGAGAAACCCGTCAGGGCCTGGTCGGAACCTTACGAGTCTGATGAGTCCCGGAAGCCTTGACGTTGTAGTCTCAGTCTAAACAAAAAAAAATGAAAAAAAAAAATGAAAATTACAGGGAAATACGAGCCGAACCACAGTCTCGGACTTACTTTTGCCGCCTCCCTTTTCGTTTCTTTTGTAGGATGTGCTGTGACACACGAGTCTGGTGTTGGTAACCCATCTGTAGGTTGTCAATTTGGACATTTGGAGGCCCAGGGCCCTGACCTTGAGGCGCGGGAGTAATCCCGATAGGCCTCACAGCCTCGTCGACACGATCCTAACTTCCGTCTTTGATTCGAGGGGGCCTGCCATCATGTGAGAATTTGCGCAGGCATTGCGTTTTCAGGCAGTCTCACAATGGGATGTTTTGCGAGTCCTTGTCAGCAATGACACACTCGTTATACGGTCCTCGCCCAACGTCAGCGACGCGTGCAATTCTCCGGCGGCTGAGACCACTGTCTTGCCCAGGCGTGCCCATCTCCGACAATCTCTGCTATCTTTGGGTGTCTCTCTTCACTTAGGCTTGATTTGTCCTGCGACCGTTCTCACGGCAATTGCCGAAATTTCTTTGGCTATTTACTGGCCCCCAGCCATAACCACGCCGATACTTGACACTTGTGATCGCTGTCGTAGTGTGCCTCTCTCAGTGAGATGTTTGATATTCGGACCCGTCCCAGAGTCCCCAAGTATTCCTGGCAATATCGACTGACATGCAAAACCGAGTATCAATACCCGCGACGACTATTAGTCTCATTCCTTGTTTGATTTTCGGAACCTCAAAACAATAATCGACTTGCATCGGCCATCAAATTCCGTCGTCAGGTCTGGTAGGCTCGCTTGGGCTTCAATGCCCGAAACCCCCATCCCACATGTGTAAGATATCTTTCCCCCAATCTTGTTCACATGCCAGGCTCCCACATTCTTCCATCGGTTGGGGAGGCAAGGAGGAACGCCGGCGCGACGGCAGCAAATCGCTGCTGTGCGGGGGATGAGGGAGGGTTGCAGGATGGCTACGGAGCTTCCCAAAACAAGGCAGCGCAAGCACCCCAACCTTTCGGACCATCTACTCAGGCAAAAGAGCCGGCCAGGGTTCGACATCGAGTGGGGAGAGCGGGGTTGACCATGACATGTTGCCGTTTGGAGGACGAGTTTGGAGGCCGAGGTGGAGGGTGATAATGACCTCGACGGATTCCGGTTTGCGAATCCCATGTGGAGTGTTGCTACCCAGCCAGGCTACCCAACGGAGCTCCATACATGGAGGAAGGCAGAATCATAGCACCATTGTAATTTATCGTCTGTGTAATTCCCTGATGATTGAAATGAGAGTCAATGTGTGCTGCCTTTGTTGGAAGACCATCGTAACATGGAGGCGAAGTTCAGATGCCAAGGCGGGGTTGAGTCTGGAGATTGCTTGCTCATGCCGGCTCCGCGAGCTATCGACGGCAAGCTCAGTTAGATCAACTATCGTGGGGAACTAGAAAGATTACTATGCATACTAAGATTGATGAGGTGACCGAATTCTTTCTCCCTCAATGTCGCCCAGGTCCAGCCCGTTTTCATGAGGGGCCGTTTTTGGCTAAATGGGATCCCAAAGTCCCTGCAGGTTTGTGTGTGGCTGAGCTGCTGTCAAAGCCACACATGGCCCATGCAGATGCCACACTTGGAGTTCCACTTGGCAGAAACTATCACAACCTCAAATCTCCGGTGGGCAGTGTGAATTGAATTGTACAGTGCAAGGGCAAGCAATGAAACCTACATTTTGTGTTACAGAGTACGCCCATGCTAATCCAGTGCACCGAGGAGACTTTTCTCTGGTTCAGAGTACCTTCAAAGGCTGGATTGCACTAAATTGCAAGCACTTGCCGTCGCTTGCTCATCTAGCAAACAAACTGACACTCTACCCTAACGAGGGGACGTCTTGATTCACATCACCCTCGAAGCATTGGGCACGCATCTCTAACGGGTGTGTAGATTTATTGTGTGGTCAGTTGGTGCTCAGCCAACAAGTTTCAACCGCCAGTTGCCAGCACCTGTCGCGCCAGCCACGGATGGTGACAAAGTCTGCGATTCTACCTAAAACTCACAACACTGCCTTCAACACTGCCTTCAACACCATCTTTTCATATATTGTGTCTCACCAATCTGGGCACTTTCCAAATCACATTAAAAAAATTATTGGAAAGCGATCTTCTCTCCAGAAAGCAGAGGAAAGTGACTCGACATTTACCTCTAGGGTGGCGTTACATCACCAATTTCTTTTCAACATTTCGGCCAAATTCAGTCGGTCACTTTGGGAAGGCTCGGCGGGGAGTAGTGTGGGCTTTTGGTAGCTTCTGGGTTGAATATTGCGGTTGCACTTGCCTTCCTGACCGCAACGTGTGCAGTTCCAGCAACCTATTAGTCGTGTTCTGTGGAAATCCGATTTCCTCAACCTCAACGACACATTTTGCTCACTTAACACCCTCCTGTTCTATCTTTTCACAACACTGCGTACCTAGACCTTCGCAAACCCACAGCTCCCGGGCATCTCCAAAGCCTCTTTAGCTGGACGAACAAGGTACTTTCTGCATAGAGTTGTGACCCTACACGTTGCACAAGGCATGAGCGGACTGTATGACTGATTGTGGCACAGCACTCGATCAACGCGGCGGTCAACTATCGTCCAATAACGACAAGATGACGCCTGCTGAAGCTTCTGGCGGATCGAACTCTGCCAAGGAACCATCAAATACGTCCCAGTCTGCAAAGCCTGAGATTCAAGGACCCTGCGAGGTTGCCCCTAACCCCTTGGTTGACGATCTGAACCCGACAAACCTCCGCCGCGGAGTTCTGATCCCTCTCAAGACAACACAAGAAGTCCGTCAAGACCACGTCATTGCCCAGGCATGGATTACAAGAGCTCCCACCAAGCAGGCCAACGATGTCATAACGTTCGTTCCCTTCCCTTCAACTCTCGAGTCGCAGTTTCTCTTACGACTCACCAGATTCAACCACTAACATTATCCAGGGCCTTGAGGAATATGCGACCTGATGCTAGTGCTAATCCCCTACCTCATCTTCGCAGATGCTCTAAGCCAGCCGATCTTCCCGCTCACCTCAAGACCCAGTTCATGAATGACAGCCCGATTGGCCGTCAGATTCATACCGCAAAATCGACGTGGATCTACATCATTGTTGGCGAGGTCAAAGATTTTAGTCGAGAGGATATCACCAATGCTATATCTGAGATTGAGGAGCTCGAGAAAGACTTGTTCGTCTTCACCATTCCTATTCCCCTGTTGGCTCCCACCTCCCAGGTCCAAGCAGCCATGTGGTCATCGCAATTCTGGCCTACGGTCTATCGGAAGAACAACCCTCTTGGACCTCACCCAAGTATTGTTGCACGCGCAACAGATGAAATTAAGGATGATGCCTCGCTTTGGATGGCACTTGCATATCGCGTTGCCCTCCAGGCTAAGGAGGCAGGCATTGGCGAGGCGATAGGGGCCGTCATCGTTCAACGAGATGGAGGAAAAGCAGAACTCGTTGGACTGGCTGGGGATGCCCGCTGGCACCAGGAGTCTAGCTGTGATTTCCTCGGCTCGAGCAATCCAATGACGCACTGTGTCCTTCGAGCTATCAGCATGGTTGCCCAGAAACTGGTTCGACATGAACGGCACGCTGCTGGCCTGCCGGTGACCGTCCCGAACATTGAGTATGACGCGTTCCAAGATGCTCCGCTGACGGAGTTGGAGAAGAAATGTTTTGAGCAAGATCACCCGAACAAGGACGGATATCTGTGCCATAGTTTGGAACTCTACGTCACCCATGAGCCGTGTGTCTCTTGCTCCATGGGGATTCTGCACTCCCGAATGGGCAGGGCGGTGTTTTGCAATCACATTCCTCGCACCGGAGGGCTGAGCTCGGATGATCGTCCTGATGGAGGTGGACGAGGACTGGGACTATTCTGGAGACGCGAGCTCAACTGGAGCTTGATGGCATGGGAATGGGAGCGTGAGGGCGTTCCCGACCTGCCTGCTCTTGATCCCACCACTCATGTTTAGGATTACCACCTCCGAGGTCCATACGAGACTTGGTCACTGCCGGGTGTGAGGCAAGGTGCCGAACATAATGGGACGGCGACATGAGGGCAAACGCCGATACAAGGGCAAATGATAGATACATCACTAGGTGCAAAAGGAAAAGAGTATCGGCTAACACGGGTGCACGCAGTGCGATATGATGAGTCGGCTGTCCTCCTCCAGTGCTTGACAAGGGGGGCTATTCTGGTCTACCAGCAGCTGGAGCTTTGGTTCAGGGACATGCAGAGGGATTAGATAGGCCTCGGTGCTCCAAAAGAGTGGTTGGAACTGGGCCGTCGCAGGCCGTGTAGCAATAATAGCTGGGACGGGAGGACGATGGCAAAACGGAGGGGGCCAGTAGGGGCGGTAATGATGAAAGAAGCAAACAAACTGGCAGAGGCATGCAGAAATGATGTATCGGCCAGGGCCTCTTGTTTTCCAGTAGGGAATATCCATGGACGAAGACTAAAATATTTGCTTTGCCAAGTAAGTGCGTGAAAACAAAGGGAAAACGCTATGAACTATGGATAGGGAGAGAACAAACGAACAAACAAAGAAAGGAAGCAAGCAAGACTGAAGGAACGAAAGAAAGAAAGAAAGAGAGAGAGAGAGAGAGAGAGAGAGAGGCTGAGAGTCTCAGCCTCCCTCTCTCTTTCTTTCTCACGTCTTGCCCTTGTATAACCGCGGCATTGGAGTGCGGCAATGTGGGCATGGGGCCCTGGCCTCACGGGCTCCAGTTGCCCCTCTTTGTTGGTCCGTATTCTGAGTGGAGGGTGGTGAATTTCGGTTTGGTTCCCCTCCCTGGAGAGCGCGCCTACACCTGTGGGCGCCTACTCCTGGGCCTGCACGCTACTACCTGGTGACCAGGACGCTCCGCTACGCGGCAGCTCCAGTGCTCTCAGCACCCAGCACACAGCACCCAGCACCCAGCACCCAGCGCTCAGCAGCACCCACCACGACAGACCTCCCTGCCCGGCCGGCCATCTTTTTGCCTCGCCTCTCTGCCTGCCCACGCCCACGCCCGCGTCCACGCCCCATCTGCGCCTACGCCGACACCTACGCCGAGACCTGCAAACAAAGCACCAGACTTGACGCAGGGTTTTCACCTCTAGACTTGGTAACGGTTTTGGGGTTCCCTCCGCCATGCGGCTCCTTTGACTCCTTGGCCGCAGCTCTCAGCCTCGCGCAAACATCGCCCACCGCGGCTCCCACTGCCTAAGCAGCCCCATCATCAACGGATTCCACCTCTCCCTCGTCCGCTCTCCTGCCCAAGCCGTCCGTTTTATATCTTCCGCGGCGCCATCTCGGGCGCAGGGTCATGGGCCAAGCCCTCCCGATCTCTCCATCTTCGACTTCCTCCACTCCACTCGAGCTACCCACCCCGCTGGCGTCCGTTACGAACACAACCTCCTCCACCACAACCGCGAGCACCACCCCGATATGAACAAGAAGCGCGCCGCCCCAGTGGCCACATCTGCCGCGGCAGGCTCGTCTAAGAAGCGGAAAGTGGACAATGTGCAGAAGTTCTACGCTGTGAAGGCTGGGTTCCATCCCGGCGTCTATCTGACGTATGCCGAATGTCAGAAGCAAACCGCGGGGTTCAAGGGAGCAGTGTGTGAGTAGATTTTTTTTTAATCCGGGCCCGGAAGGGGAGCCATGGGTTTATTACTGGGAGGGGAGATTATGCTGATGTCTCGTGTGCCAATAGTTAAATCATTCACGTCAAGAGAGGATGCAGCAGATTTCGTGGCCGGCAAAAAAGTCGTGTCGTCGTCCAACGAGCCGGACAAGTTCTACGCCGTGGCTGTGGGCAGCCCACGGGTATCTACACGGACTGGACGGAAGCCTCGGAAGCTATCAAGGGCGTCAAGGGCCCCAAATACAAGCGATTTGGGACGCGAGCGGAAGCCGTCGCATACATCAGGCAGTTTGGCAGTCGTGAGGCTATTGAGGCCCTCGGAGAGGACATTATCGAGCCTGAACCCAAGAACCCCCCGTGAAAAAAGCCAAGCCAGTCCCTAAAAAGCAACCTGTGGAAACGGGGCCCCAGGAGGACATCCTCAAGATTTACACAGACGGCAGCAGTCTAGCCAACGGCAAGAAGGGCTCTCGGGCGGGGTTGGGCGTCTTCTTTGGCAACGGAGACCCGCGTAACTTGTCGGAACGACTACCAGGCGAGCCGCAAACGAACCAGCGGGCCGAGTTGATGGCGATGCTCCGAGCGCTCGAGATTTCGCCCTTGGACCAGACGGTACAGATCTTCAGCGACAGTCAGTACTCTATCAATTGTGTGACGCAGTGGGCGCTTAGCTGGGAACGCAAGGGCTGGAAAACCGCGGCGGGCGAGGATGTCAAGAACCAGGACATCATCCGTGACGTGCTGGCCAAGATGGCCGAGCGCACTAAGGCCGGCTCTAATACCTATTTCCAGTGGGTGAAGGGACATGCTACTGACCGAGGCAACATCGCCGCAGACCGACTGGCGGTTTTAGGCGCACGCATGTAGATGATTGGGGCTAAGCACCGGCGCCCCCCTCCTCTCCCTGTAAGCCGTCGTTGGGCAAAGCGAAGGTTAAGAAATGGACGGATGGGACAGGGAAGTGAAGTGAAGAGGGGCGAAAGGCAAAGGGAAGGGACGTGATGGGAAGAAAAAAGGATTATACGGAAGGATCTCAAAGTACTGCGTCTGGAGGAGGACGAGGCTGTACATGGTGGACAACAGTGCAGGAAGCGCGGGAGGAACTCTGCTGAACCCGTTTTTGTGTTCTTGTGTTTTACCTTGCAATGGCGGGGAGTCTTACGGATCATCTGTGGATACGGAGCTTGCTCATTTTTCATTTTCTTGTTTTGTCATGTGTTGCGTCCTGTCTCTCCGGTGCTCTCTGGTCTCGTGTGCTTTGTTTTTGCACCTTCATCTTTTGGCACCCCCCTTTTTTTTTTCGTGCTGTGCGGTCTTTTGTCACTTGGGCTTGTTTTGGTTCTTTGTTTTTCTTGTCTTGTCGTGATACCTACACTATGGTGTTTTAGCTCCGCAACGGACCGAGATCGGATGACAGCCTTTTTTTTTTTTTTTGTGTGTGTTCTTCTTCTCTCTTGCCACGATCATCGATATTGGAACGGATCGATATTGGAATGGGATGAGAGCTCAATGTCCCTCCCTCTCTCTCTCTCTCTCTCTCTCTCTTTCTCTTTCTCTTTCTCTCTGACTTGAAGAATAGAATGTTACGTCTAAAATAACAAAACCTGCCTATTTCACCCAATGCCGAATATGTGGGCGGCATATCGGCCCTTCCCCTCCCTCTTCCCCTTCCTCTCCCCCTCCTCGTTGGGCCGTGGCTTTGAGACGGGGGGCTAAGAAAAGAAAGGCCGAGGAGGACGGAGAGGGCGTCTCGTGTAACTCGAGGAAAGCAACGGCGTCGTGCTCCTATCATGGCGAGACAAGATGATGGCTACCCCCCTCTTTGTCACCCCTTCCGTGGCATGATGCATGGCGCGTAATAATAAAAAGACCAAATACTTAACAAGGTGTCATACATGGACGTTAGCTCCAGGAACCTGCATGTGCTCGCCAGTCTGCGTTCGGAGTGCGTGCTTTTTCCTCTCGCGAGGCGGCTGCCCTGGTGTTACAGAGGCGCTTGGCTGTGCCGCTGGGAAAGGGGAGATCTTCTCCGGGACAAGACCCGCTTTAGACGTTTTGTCCCAAATGCATAGAGACGCCTTGGGATGACGGGAACTATTGGCCACGGGGGTGTTATCGTCTAGTTGCCCCCATCTCCGTCTCTCTTCCCTCTCCACAATTGCTCCTGCTTGTCCGGGTGTCTATCCTAGATATGGCTAGCATACGACCCCCAAGACTATCCACCAGCATAGAGGATGAGGATGTCATGATGCGATCGTCGATTGTGAGGTTGCACTGAGATCTTCAAAAGACCTCATATCGCCGACGCCGACTCCAGGTCATTGTTGCAACTCAAGACATGGGGAGGGACATGCAAGCGCCTTAGCAATCACGCATGGAACTCCAGGAACGACAGATAGGTTGCTATTTAGGATCCATGTGGTGTTGTCAGACTCCGGAACTGCCCGGGCCATCAAGGCGAGCAAACCAGCCTTTCTGGTTTGGGGAGGCTCAATAAACTTTGAGACTAGGCGTGCAGTAGCAAAATGAGAGCAGTGCGATATAGCCCCAGCGCTGAGGCTACAAATTCTCAGACGGGGTTGCATCTCGATGTCGGGCCGGCGTCCAGATCGAGTGATTTGGAGGTAAGCCTCGCTGAGACCGGTGAGCAAGGGGGCCCAAGCCTCGGGCGCCCGAAGTCTAGATCGGGACGATCAGATCGGGGAGAAAAGAGACCACACGGAGTCTATTGATAACCAAGCTCCGGCGAAGTCATCTCTTCCAAGGGGCAAATGCGGGCTTTGATACAACTACCGACTCGGGCGTCGGTTCCATGTCGGGGAGGGCGTGGCGGTTGCGCACGCCGGCAACGGACAAAAAGCGACGTCAATATGACGAAGCCGAGACAAGGTGAGGGTTTTTCCCCCTCCCGTTAATCAGTCCTACCACCTATCTTGTTCTTTTTCTCCTTTTTTCAACCCCGATCATGTATTTCCCTGGCTGGGAGAGGGACCTGGCATTTCGAGTTTGGGCGATGTGCATTCTGGGCATGTCCTTTGAGGAAGGGCGACATGATGAGAACCGAATGATAACCGACGTCGCATCCTCGTGTCCGGATTGCGAGTCGCAGGCTGAGCTTGCAAACTTGCACACGGGTGTTGCTAGGATCCGACCCCCTCCGAGTGGCAACACCACCGCTACCACGTCGTGGGGTTTTGTCTTCTCCTTTTTTAGGTTGCTATTATCCATTTGAGTCTCTCTCTCCTGGCCCCAATCCCTTCCGAACCGGCAAGGAGTGTGCGTTGCACGCAGGCGTTTGTGTAATGTATGCGTATTATGTATGCTGTGGGGAGGCTTCACCGGGAGGGAACATTAGGAGGGCAGATGCTACGATGAGACAAAGTTAGGGCATGGATCTGGGTTCACATCTCGCAGGAGAGGCGGCGGTAGCGGTAACCCTGGCGTAGTTTCGAGATAGTGTCTTGTACTACCAACATGCCGTTCTAGGACTCGGAGAGTTTAGTTGGTGATGAAGGGATTCAAGGGCTTGGAGACGGAATCATGTGATGTGAGAAGACAGCAGACCGGCATGGATCTGTTGGTCCTGTTTGTGGATTATTCTTTGTTCTGTGCATGTAAGCACAGAGGCTGATTTCGTCCTTTGTAGAATCAAACCCAACATGGATACATGGTCAAGGGGTTGTTGAGTGAGAGCTTAGGCAAGCTCGTCATCCAGGTCAATGCAAGTGCAAATGCATTTCTTAGCCATGGTTATTGTGTAACCAACTCTGTTCATACGCAATGGATTACCGGCGTTATCAGAGTTCACGGTAATTGAGTCTCGAGAACTGGCCGTTGCAAAGGTAGTTTACGCCACAAACCAACGGCCGTGCATATAACTCTCGGCTATCTTGCCAATCTTTGTTGAGTTATCACAAAAAAACAAAAAAAAAACAAACCCCCCAAGGCCAGAGAGACCCGCAGGAGCCGGCGCGATTGTAGATACGCCCGCACGTTGCGGGATGGCAGGGAGAGAAAAAACGGGATGCTGGGAGGCGCTGGAGGGAGGGTGTTTGGTTGGCAATCGATTCCGGGTTGTGTTCTTGTGGCTTTCACGCCCCGTTTGATGTTGATACTCCCGTTACATTACAGAAGTGTTCGGCAACGCGAATGCAGAGGATGGGAACCTGGACATGGGGGTTGGTTGAGGGGGGGGATGACGGATGCATGGCATTGAGGGGGGAAGACTGTGAAGAGGGAGGGGGGGGATGGAGGGGCGTGGTGGCGGTTGCGCTGCATGATGCGTGGCTCTCGCAGGTGCAGACGTCGACCTCTCGACAACATCGGGAAGTGAAGGCATGCGAGTAATGTTTTCCCACGGAATGATTTGAATCGTCCGATGGCGATTGAGGCGCTCCTCGGCGACGGGAAAGGGTGCCTGTTGCGCGTCTGTCAAGCTACTCCCAACCTGGCTCCCTTGACTGGATGCAATGCAACTGCGCCTTTCGTCTGGCTCGAAGCCTTGTTAGTCACACGCGGATGGCGTTTGGTAAACAGGAGCTGGATGGAGATGAAGTTGAGGAAGACATGCTGTCATCTCAATGGTTTCTTACTCTCACTCCATCCCCCTAAAGAAAAGAGAAGAAATCTCTCCGGACCCGAAAGGCGGGGAAGATTGGCGGCGTTGCATGTCAATTCAACAATGAAGTCCCGGCTAGCTTGAAGGACCGGCGTTTCGGGTACGGCGGGAGTGCGAAGGGCTGATCCACGGTCGTCATCGGGAGGAAAGTAACAGAGGCAATGTCAAGTTTGTTGGGCGTGGAGACACTGGAGGGGAGAGACCGGGGTGCTCTGAAAGGAAAGGTAGAGAGGGTTCCATTTTTGCAGCCACTGGGGAAGAAGCAACTGTCATCATCAGTTCAGAAGGGGCTGGGGTGGGTGTGGTTTGACCCGACGCCGCAATTGAGGCTGGTGTGTTGTTGATAGTTCGGGCTTTGGCTTGGCCTGAGTGGGTTTCTTGATCCAGCCCACCTGAAATGGAGGACATACGTACAAGGTAACTTTGGAGAGGGTGGTGGTGGACGAGGAGGAGTTGGAGGATGAGAACGAGGCCTACTCGGCACTAACTGAACGAATAGAGCAGCTCAGGCGAGAAGCGACGATCTATTGGATCTTCAGGGTCTGGCTTACCTGTACGAGGTGAATTGTGTACCTGCCTGCGTATTGATGCTCTGTGTTGTGATCTGTACTGAAACCTGGATCTGGACCTTGCTGGGCCTTGCTTGACCTTGGCCTTGACCTTGATGCTTGCTCGCTGGGAAGGGGGAGTTGGCAGGCCGAGTGCTACGGCCATACATAGCGACTGCTCTAGTCCTGTTATGATGAGCGGCGCTTCACATCTCCATGACGGTTGTGACTCCAACTCCACTCAGCACGTTGGAGTGCAGGGTGCCGCAGCCCAAGGGAGCCAAGGGAGGGCCCTGGGAGAGACTGCAGCGCCCGGGGATGTGAAGCCCGGGTGCCCCCCCGACTTGGACTTGTTGTGTGGACGTGCACGACGTGTGTGCATCCCCATGTAATGTGTATTGTGTGCGTGTGTAAACAGATGGTGAACGCGCTCACTACTAGGAGCCTCGTAACTCGGTACTTGGCAGCCGGACATCTAATGTGATGATGGATTGCCTCTGGACGATTAGCCGCTCGGTGATTTGCTAAAGCCCCCGACTCCGTGCGTTATCAACGCGGGCTCTCGCTATCACGATGACCGCGGGGCCGAAGTGCGCAGCTGTTGGGGAAACCATAACGTCTGGTGACTGATACCGGATCAACTTCCAGCTCCAAGGCCACGCAATGCGATGCCGCAAGTGACTAGATGCGAATTGAGGCCAGGCTGGCTCGAATCCAAACCCATCCGATGGATGCTTTTCTCTGTTGTGGCCCATGGCAATTAAGAGTCAGAGTCCCAGCTTGCGTAATAACCCGACGGGTGGTAGGTAGTGTGTCCCATCTCAAGGTTGTGTGGCCCCCGCCCCCATCCATCCCACCCCAGCAAGTTTGTCTTGTCGCCTGGGAACCCCCCCCCCCCCCCCCCCCCCCTCCTCGTCATGGACACCAATTTCGTTTGGGAGGCCACGCCCAGCTTGGGTTTGAGACGAAGAGAGTCACTACTGGCCCATCACCAGGCCACACCACGGGGTCACAATGAGCCAGCGAAATTGGCCGCTTGTCAGGTAGGTAGCTAAATGCCTAATTAGACCCGGCGTAGAAGGTGACCCCAGATATCTAGTATGAGTAGGGTAATCAATACATACCTACCTACTTGGTACAACTGGAGTTTAAGCTTGTACTGCTGGGCACGGTGATTGGCAGTGTGGCAGCGAGAGCGACCTGTCAGCGATCGGCCTGGAAGCGGAGAGAAGCTCCCCCTCCATTGAGGGCCAGCTACGGACAGGGCCAAGCAAAGCAGGGCACGGTAGGGCAGGCTTGATGGACGGAGCAGGCACCGCCATACCAGTCCAGAAGACCAGTCCAGAAGTAAACTGGATGCTAAAGTAGGTGTCCCAAAGCCAAAGTAAGCCCTCTGCTTGCCGGCGGGACCTGGGATCCATTCATTATCGAATATGAATGCGCCAATCCTCGCGGAGCTGGCATCTTGGGCCGGGCTACGGTGTACCGGGGGCTCTCCAAGAGGGCAAAAGCACGCCAAGGGCCTTGGGTCCGTGCCGAGGATCAACTACGCACAGTGTGAAGTATGGTGAGATATCGCTAAAGAGACAGTGCGTCTATGTGTCTCAACCGCACTGTTCCAGGGCCGAAAGCCGGCTCCACGTCGATGCAGTGGCCGGCCATACCCAGCACAGAAAAGCCCTGGAAGGCGAAGAGGTACGTGCCTCCACACATAGCAGCTGGCCGGTGGTGGGTTCATTACGGGAAGGGCCCTAGGACCATGGTCAAGACTCAAGAGCAGCGGACAATGGGGGTACGTACCTGGTCTAGTGCAGGGCCCTGTAACCCAAGTGCCAGGCCCCACCGCGCTGCGAGGCACAGGCGAATAGGAATGAACGCTGACGGAGATACGTACCGGCTTCCCACCAGCTAGCCCTCGGTCCACGGCCCACAATCTACCATGCACGGGCGTCCCACAACGCGCAACCCATGTCGCCCACACGCTAGGCTCTCTCACTCACTTCACTTCACTCTTCACTCACTCACTCATACGCACGCACGCCCGTCGTGTGCAACTCACAAACTGCTGCTGTTCTCTCGCTCGCTCTCCTGCCCTGCTTCCACTCCACGCACGCCAGCGCTAACACCAACGCCTCCCGGCTTCGTTAGCCCCCAGCGACCAGCAGCCCACGGTCAGACGGTCGCACTTGTAGACGCTCTGGATGCTGCAGACACGCACGCACACACAACGCACACTCTCACTCACCTAGGAAAGTCCACGAAAGCCTACGAAAGCCCAGGACAGCCCACGGTCCACACGCAGTCCACACAGAACCCGCCAGGGCCACGCAGAGGCCAGCAAAACCTCCCGCTCATACTCCACTCCACTCTTCTAGCCCAGAGCTGCCCGCCATCGCATCTACCAAGCAGCTCGTACCCGTCGCCTCTTGTCTCTTGTTTTGTCCAGGTCCTTGAACTTGAACCGCCTCCCTGCCTCCTCGCCAAATTATCCAGTTGTCAACCTGTCCGGCCTCAATCTTTTCCCTCTCCCTTTGCTGCTCGTCAACCCCCTTCCACACTCTTCTCTCTCTCTCTCTCTCTCTCTGCCCACATTTTCCCACTCCTCGCTTCATTCACCGCCCGCCCCCATTTATCGCAGGGAGGCCGACATTTTGCAGGCGACGACCCTGACCGTCCCTTTTTTTCGACGCTGACCGACCTGCTCCCTGGTACCCACTGTGTGTTCGCGTGCGTTTGCCTACGTCTACGGGCCTTCTCGCTCTCGTCTGCCCCAACGCCACGCATTCCCTCGATCCTCCATCAACCATCACCGCCCGCCTTCCCGACGCTTGCTCCTCCACCGAGCAAGGCCGTCTAGGGCTCGCTGCGAATCGCAAACGATTGCGACAATACCATCGACTTCCATTTCCTCTCCGAAACCCCTCTCCCCGTCGAATTCCCTTGTGTCGATGCGTCCCGCGGCGCTCTCCGAAAACCCCCCCGCGCGCCGACACCGACAGTAAACTGTGATCTGCGATACCGACCCAAATTGCCTTGGTTCACCCACAACTCAAGAATTTCAACACCGCGCCCCCGGGTCATCCCAGCCCTCGCTCCGCTGGTCATGACACCCGCTGCCACCGGCCCCGGCAGCCCTCTCATCGCTGGTGCTGCTATGTCGGGCGGCGAATTCAACGATTTTTCCGATGACGAGCTCGGCGCCAACAACCTTTTCGACTTCTCAAACAGCCCAGATACACTCCAAAGCCTAGAGTCGCTCGGCGCCAGCGACCCCAAGGCCTTTTTATCCCCACAAGACCTCAACGCCGGCCCCTTCCCAGATTCACCCAACGGCTCCTATCACGACTCGTCTTCAGAGTCGGCCTCTTCTAAGCGCACCGGAAGCTCCACTTCCTCCAAGACGCCTGCAACCACCACTGATAACATGATGGACGACGGCGATATCAAGATGGAATGGGGCAATCCTGGATTTGGTGCCTTCACAGACGACGATGCCACTTTTGCTTTTGGTCGTGATACAGACCCTACAGCCCTCGATGGCCTATACGGCTTTGATCAGGATGACAGCTTCGTCGACCAGCCCTTCGACTTCGAGAGTGCCTCAAGTAGTCCAGAGACGGCGAATGGCCTCCAGCCTAGCATGGCCTCCCCCGAGATGCCTACTATCAAAACCAACAGCCCTCTAAAGTCGGAATCCGCACCAAAGAGGACCAAAACCTCGGCTCAGGGCCACCACAAGGCACCTTCGGTACGTCGAACCGTTTTTTCCCGTGCACAAAGTAGACTTGTATTAACTGTTCAACAGCAATACTCTGTAGCCTCGTCTATGAACGGAACAAAGACGGTCGGATCACGCGAAGTATCACCCATGTCTAATATCGTAATGAGCCACGATGGCTCGCCCGCAGCAGTCTTCAACTCGCCCTCGCCCAACGCCGCACCGGATTTTGCCAGAGTTATGAATGGTGGTTTGGGTGCGGGTTTGTGGCCAACCAAGATGGACGGCACAGGTCTGGAGGGCTTGCCCAATCCACTTCAATTTGGCGGTCAGATGAACCAACCGATGTCGATACCGCAACAAATGTCTATGCTCACCCCCCCCGCATACAACTTTACTGGCCGATATGACCTAAGGATACTGCCGACTCCCCTCAAGTCTCGCGTCGAGACACAAATTCCGATAAAGATGACCTTGACGCCCCTTCCTCCTGGCGTCACCAAGCTCCATCTGCCTGCTCATACAATCTCGAAGCCCAAGCTCTTAGCTAAACCTTGTCCTGAGAGGTCGCCAGATGTCTTGGAACTTTTCGTCTCATTGGTGTGCACAAGTGCTATGGAGGGTAACGACAAGAAGAAGAAGGCCTTGGATCGAGCGGCAAACCAGCCCCAAGGCTACCTTCCAAACCTCGACGAGGAGGAGAACGCTCCTCAAAATGGAGGCGAGGTGCGAATATGCCCTGGTTGTATTACCCGAGAACGCAAGCGGGCTGCAAGAAAGAAGATTAAGAAGCCTGAAGAGGAGAAGCTCTGGAGTCAGGATGAGGAGCGTCGCGTCATCGTCTTCAATACCCAAGAGATCAAGGAGTGGCAGCCTCTAAGCGGTGTCATGGACCCGTCTGGACGTCCTGAGCCTGTTGTGCCCAATGGTGCCATGCAGATCGATGCTCCTATGCGCATTGCCTGCTACTGCCGGCATCACGGCGAGAAAATGGGTTTCAACGTCATTTTCACAATCAAGGATTTCCAGGATCGGGTCATCGCTCAAGCCATGTCAAACCCTATTATGATCACCGACGACCACAAGACCCACCCCATGGCACAACTTACTGCTCAACCCTCGATACCTGAACCCCCAGTTGCTGCCCCTGTACCAGTAAACACCCCTCAGCAATCCATTGATGCCAGCAGCCTCATCCCTCCGACCGCGAACGGTAACTTCCGGATGTCGCCATCTACCGGCGATCTCTCGAGCATGCAGCCGCGAAATAGTCAGGCCTCGTATCCACCCTCGACATCCGGCAAAACGACTCCTACCGGTGCTACGACTAGGACACTCTCTCGTCCGGCTTCCCCGACTCTAGGTGGTCCTATGACGAAGAAGAGGAAAGCCAGCGGATCGAGGGTACCCAACGGTCTGACAATGACACGCCTCGATACATCTCCTTCTCCTAGTGCCCAGCCGAGTAGCAACCAGATGCCAACCGCCACCTCTCCCTTTACCCGAACCTCAACGCTTTCTCGCAATCCGATAACTTGTTTGGCCAGCAGAACGGGTTGGCACCGTTTACCACCGGGCCGCCGACTCCAAGTAGCAACGACCAACCAGCCTTCTTTGCCAGCAACCGTTCAGCTAGTATGGACAATTTGGCGATGGCTCAGCTGTATTCTGCTCCTGCCTCCAACCACCCGAGTCGTGCACCTAGTCCAAACGGTCTCAGGAACAACGTGAGCGCCGCGCCGCAGAACCAATTCAACCAAACCCTGAGCGGCTCCCTGTACACTTTGCCGATGGGATTGAACCAGACACGGGCTCCTCCTATTATTCACAAAATTATCCCTAACGAAGGACCCAAGATTGGAGGAATCGAGGTGACTGTCCTGGGTGCTGCTTTCTTCCAAGGACTCGAAGTCTGGTTTGGTGATCAAAAGGCCACAACAACCACGTTCTGGGGCGAGTCATCGCTCGTTTGTCTGTTGCCCCCTTCACCCGTCGCTGGTGCTGTCGCCGTTACCTTCAAGCACCAAGCAGCCCAGGCGGCTCAATCATTCCCAATGGGCAAGCAACCCCCCATCTTCAAGTATATTGACGACAACGAAGATAAGCTGATTAGGACTGCTTTGTCTGTCCTTGGCCACAAGATGTCTGGTCAAATGGTTGATGTCAGCGATCTGGCCCGAAGGATCTTGAATGATGGTAGCTCTGGGTGGTCTGGCGGCGGTTCGTCCGGTGGCCCATCGTCCAGTGGTCAGATGTTTAACCATGCTCCCTACGCCCACCTTGAATCCCAGCTCCTCAAGTGCTTGGATCTCATCGACCTTGACGATAGCACTCACAGGACTCGGTTGGATCTTAAGCGACCAACCGGCCATACTATGCTCCATTTGTCCTGTTCACTTGGCTACCACCGATTTGTAGCTGCCCTCCTCGCTCGTGGAGCAAACCCTGACGCGCGCGACAAGGGAGGCTTCACGCCGTTGCACATGGCCGCTATTCACAACCACCCTGAAATTGTGAGAAGGCTGATGCTGAACGGCGCTGACCCAACCATTCGAAGTTTGTCTGGCCTCGCTGCCGCAGATGTCGCCCAATCCCGTGCTGTCCTCCGCGCCATTCGTCGCTCTGAACGCCATGTTCGATCTCGCAGCAGCGGTGGCTCGCTCCATAGCAGGGCTAGCAGTGCCACATCCCTTCGATCATTGTGGGAGCCCATGACTAAGGTTCAGACTCACGATGAACCTTTGCCGGCCGATTCTAGCGAAGAAAGTCCGGAGTACACTTCAGGAGACTTTGAGGACGAAGACCCTGATGAGAATGCTTATCTGAGCATGAGAAGACCTAGTGGGTTCCGACAGGACCGAGAACGGCCCAACCTCCGTCGTAAGAAAACGGGCGAGCTCGAGGAAGAGTTGGCTCCCCCTGCCATGGCGCTAGCCGCTGCGCTGAAGGATCAAGTCCAACAACAGCTCCAACAATTCCAGCAGACAATGGCTTTGCACTTCCAGAATCTCCCGCACTTACCGCAAATTCCAGACTACCAGGCGCTGCAACAGCGGATGCAGCAGCTGGTGCCCGGCATGTCGGCAGCCCGTCCCGAATCGGGTGGTGAACAAGCCCGAGGTTGGGACATGTCTGCCCCCAAGAGTGGCAACAACGCTCCACCTGCGTACGAGGAGCTGTTTCCTCAGAAAGACCTCGACACAAAACAGGCGTCTGCCGCACAGGCCGCATGCGAAGCCGAGGCTGATATGAAGTGCGCAAGCCTTTACGACCAGCCGTCGACATCGGAAGCAGTAGTTGAGACCAAGACTCAGGTACCTAGTGTGCTTAAGATTGGCCGGAAGAATGCCATCACCAAGGAGCAGCAAGAACAGTTCTTGGCGGCTCGAGAGGTGAAGTTGAAGAGACTAAGCAGCGATCGTAATCTTTTCTTCATCTGGGTAAGTTCTGCCGCATTACAAATATACAGCATCAACTCCCCACTAACATATCCGCAGATCCCTCTTCTTCTGGTCATGGTAACCATCATGCTCTACTCCTATTTCCCTTCGCTGTTTCCCTTCGCCTGGGCATTTGCCCGTTCTCTCTGGCAGGGCGGCATCGACAGGACTCAGCAGCTCATTCAACAAAACATAGCTGACAGAGTTGTCGAGATTTGAAAGCGTTATGACCACGTTATTTTCTTTCTTCATTTCTTCTAGATATGAGACGTGCTTTTTATCTTTTTCTTGTTCATCACGAAAGGATCTCAGGTCTGCTATTTGCTAGCCCTTTTCCTTTTACGGCCTATGAAATATTGTCATGCCGCGCGTCTTTTGCTTCTTCACTTTTTTTTTTATTACGACTGTCACTCGTTTGACCTGCGAAAGACATTGGGGTTTCTTCGTAGGGATCTATATATTTGTTACTCTACCCCCTTATGAGAGAGAAAGTGCATCGGATCTTGGAGGAGACCACTGCAACAGCAAAAATGGTAAGTGCTCGAGGATGTTCAGACGATGTCGGACACAGTGGTTTAAGTCGAGCCTTGGGCCCGACCTTAATGCTTGTTGTCTTTCTGGAGCCAGGTTACTGGCGCCAACTATTTCTTGGGAGCGTCGGTTAGTGTTGACTGTTGTTGGGTGAACTTGCTGCACACGGATCGTGACAAAGAAATGGGGCGGTGGTTTTAGTTGGAGATAGGAAGGCGATGGAAGGTGCTTCTTTGATTGATTGACTTTGATTGTTCAAGGGGAATCTGATGATGCGTTTTTCTTGGCTTGGAAATGGCGAGTGATGGGAAACGGATGGGATGGATCGGGAAACGGGACACAAGGACTCTTTTTTTCAGGCACGAGTAAAGGGATTTGTATATAATAGCACAACTGCAGGGGACTCAATGTCTACACCATGCTGTCAATGTTGTGCACGTGAACATGTTCGTGAATGTTGGTGTAAGATGAATTGCGTCACAAGGTTGTATTATGTTGGGAGACGATGCGGTTGTTTGCATGGCTAAAACAGTGTGGTTCTATTCCTTCCCTTCCTAATAAGTAAGATATAAAAAGGTTCCAAAAAAAAATACAAATCCCGGGGGCCAAGACACATCCTAGCCCTCCTCTGTTCAATGGCATTCACATTGAATCCTGCGACTTACCTTCGAACCAGCCAGGAAAAAAACAATGAAGCAAATACATGTGCCATAACCGTACCAAATCCATCCGATCCCAAACCAATCCCAAACCCCCCAACCATGCCCAGAGTCCATAGATCCCAGAAGGAAAAGGAGTCAAAAGGAAAACGCAAAGCCCTTTCAACACCCCAGAAATCCAGATTTCCATCTTCGAGAAGAGGACAAGAGACGCCACAAAAAGGTTATCATAATGCATCCGAGTGTCATGCCGCATTGCCTTCGTGGAATAATTCCTCACATGCATACATGTGCAACATTCCAGAATAGAGCCGCATCAAATCAAAATCCGATTTTCCCCTCAAAGTCGTCAAAGCAAAACCCGCAAGGTTCGTGAGCCGTATACAGAGTCTTCTCGTTGTCGTAAGAGCAAAGCAAGACTGACAAAGCCCAGAGAACGCCAAATGCTGCTTTCCGTTTCGCCGTGGGACGGTTGCCTGTCCGTATCACGAGTTTTCATTAATGCAAAAATCGATTCACCACACGAGTCGTTTTGAGTAACGAACCACTCATGGCCTACCAGAGATGCCAACTAAAAGTGAAGAGTGAGATAGGGAGCGCCGTTTTCACGATCCTCGCAAGAAACAAACTTGTGAGGGATAGCTGGGACCTTGGGTACACCTCGGTTTCCGTTCTGGCCAGATCGCAAAGCTTCCGCTGCGCTCCTGCGCGATCGGAGAACGCGAGTGTAGTGGAACTCGTGGAGAGGCGTTTTTGATTCGCCCGATGCGGTACGTCTTGGCGTTGGCCTCTGTTTATCTGGCATCTCAACAGAGCCTCGAGCATTTGCACCCGGCAGGCGGCCAAGGACGCGCCGAGCTAGGTTGTTATACTCACGGCTATTGTTACTGGGGCCAGAAACACTGCGGCGGGGCGCCATGGCTCGACGAGAAGCAACATTGCGAAGTTTGGGGATAGCAATGTCACGCGAGGCCGTCTTTCGAAGCTTCTTCTTGGGCGTTGGCGGGTCGTGCGCAGGATCTTCTTCCTCTTCGTCATCCGATCCAGCACCTATCGCGGCACGCTTTGTTCCTCGAGAGGAAACACTAGCAGGAGACGGGATAGGTGAAGGCGCTCGGGATCCAGAGGGACTTCCTGCCCGAGACGCCCAGCGTGGGGCTGGAGGTTGAAGAAAGTCGCGGGAAGATCGAGTAGAATAAACCACGGGGGCGGGTGCAGCAACAGCAGGGGATGGGGAGGGTTTGCGGGCAAATCTAGGCGTGGGGGGTGAGAAGAAACCTGAGGCGACTAGCTCATCGTAGGTAGCGGCTTGCGGTTCCTCGTAAGAAGGGCGTTGTTTCGGTGCTGGCGGAGATTTGGCTGCCGAGGACTGAGGTCGAGCCGCGGGCGTGGGGGCTCGAGGAGGTGGTGGCGGCTGAGGAGTGGCAGATCGAGGAGGGGCTTGGTGGGCATTTGAAGAGTTCGCCTGGGTTTTGGCAGAAGTCTTGCTGGAACTGTTGGTAGGAGCATTGCCTGGCGGCGGTTGGCGAGTAGACTGAATGGCGTGAGAAGTAAAGAAGCCCGAGGCAACGAGGTGATGATAATTGGCCAGGATTTCTTCCCTAGATGGCATATCATTCTTCTGAGCCTCCTCCTTCGGGTTCTCTTCTTTGGTCTTCTCTTCCCTGGTCTTCTCTTCCTTCTCTCCTTTGACACTCTCATCCCGGTCCCTCTCTCTTCCCCTGGACCTTGATCTCAGCCTGGACCTTTCTCTGCCCCTCGATCTGTCACGACGATGTTCGTCCCTGTCTCCCTTCCGGCTCCTCTCTCTCTTCCTCGAGCCGTCGTCACCATCCTTTCTGAATCCAAGTCGACCTCGGACCCCATCCCAAACCTGCCCTAGAAGGCGACCTCTCTTAACTTGTTTATCAGCCCAATCATCGCTAACTGGCCGTGGCTGCGACCGCCCCGCGGCGGCGGCCCGCTCAAGTTCCTCGCGCTCTTCGGGACCCAGAAAGTGGACAGGCGGTGCGGCTGATGTGCGGTCGTTCATGGAACCCTCTTGGAACCGGCTTGGGTTGACGCTGAGGGCGCGACGAGAGCGCGGTGGACCCATTTGGGCGAGTTTTTTTGAGCGAGGGATTGTGTGTATGTGTGTGTGTGTGTACGTGTGCGTGTTGGTGGGTGTTGTAAGTGTGTGAGTGTCGTCAGTGGAACATCAACAAGTTGTCGATACCGTGCTTGCGTAACTCGTAAGGGGTCGTCAAAGACAGCGGGCCAGAAATGAGCAACACAAAAGGAGCTATTTTCTTCCTTTGCCCTGAGGCTGGTGAAATGTTCAAGGGACACTCAGTGGTACGGCATCATCGGCGGGAAGGACTAGTGAAGTGGGTTAGTCTTTTGTTGATACTACACCCTCCACGTGATTTCACCACAGCAACGGAAGGAAGCACACCAGTGACGGGGAAGTCAATGCAAGGCAGGCACGGACGGCACCAGGGACGGGCAACCGCAACGGGCAACCACGCAGTACGTACCTGCAGCAAATGACCAGGGTCCGGGTCTGGGAAAAGCGGTACGTACCCCGCCCAGCTCCTGCGCTGCTGCAACCCAAGCAGGGGAAAACAACATCGCGAATGCACGACGATGGATCTTTTTAATTTATTAGACGTCTCAAGCCCTGACGCTCTCTCCTTTCGGGCTCTTTGTCTCCTTACATAGTGTGATTTTCGGCTGCTTTTTTGGCCTTCCCCAGTTCATTTGAGCAATCGGGCGCCTGCCTCTTAGAGGCCAAATGCTGCACAAGCGAACATTGACTTGCATCATAAGAACGGCTGGCGCCCACATGATGAATACCTATCTACCTACGGAGTAGTTAAATACCTTCGCACAATGAACATCGGTTATGTTACTTCCTGGACCCGCCCCTAGCCCTCCTACGTATGCGCCAACGTGTCTCCTCCCCCTTAATGCATGTCTCTCAAAGTGCCCAGCACCGAAGATTAGAGTGGAGGTGCTGTTGACTCGGGCCACTGAAGAATCCACCTCCAGTTCGCGAGACTTGTCTATGAGCACCTTGTCAAAGAATATTAGGATTTACGGGATCAATATTCCTTTATTTCACATATTTTCACTCGCGAGGCATTTATCGTTGTATTCTTTGAAGTCTTGTAAATTACTATCACCACGAAACACACAGCTACCCGACAAAAACTCCAAACTTTCATAGCAATGAAGAAAAAAAGCCCGGTGCAACCAGTAACCTTCGTAACGTGATGCACCCAGTTCTCATCGCCTAAAAAATGAGAGATACCCATCAGCCAAACCAACGACAGATGGCACATAAACAGACCCGTGACGAGCAAACTTGGTACTCCTCAACCAGATCAATATATTTTGCGTGTTTTGCTTTGAGATTCGTAGTGTTGCAAGTCATAAACCAAGAAGCGAAGATAGCACGACGGCAATGAAAATTCCAGAAGGAGAGTATTTTGTTAAACGCTAGGAAAACAGAAAAACACAAGTCGTGTAGTGGGATGATGGTGTTCAAAGTCATGGTGATCCGTCGTCGTTTGTCCAAAAATGACCAAAACATGTCAAAATCGCTCTAGAAAAGACACTTGAGTCGAACTGACCCGATCGCCGGGTTCCATAAATCGTCTCTGCACCATGTAGGTAAAGTAGGGGCCCCAAAGGACCAGGCAGAAAGCACATTGCGCCTGAACTCCTTAGCCAAGACCTCTCATGCGTTCACCCTCGTCCGGGGGGGGTTTTTTTTTTGCCGAGGTTAGAAATACACAGCACCGTAACGCCAAGTTGGCACCGATCCAGCAAAGCTATTCAGATGTAGGATTGCAGGTCGCACTCATACATCATGAGTGATACTGGTTGAACGTCACGACTCCAATTTTGCCGTCCGCTCTCGAGTACATGCCCTGGTCAGGCTCAGGAGTAACTCCACGACGACCGGCGCCGTAGTGGGGATCCATCTGGCGCTGTCCATTGTGCAAGGGCCTCGTGCTCTGCGAGAAGACGGAATCGTGCTTGCGCTTTCCGCCAGTAGACATAGCGTAGGGCTCAGGAAGAGGATCAGTCTGTGCCTCGATTGGCGGCAGAGGCGACATCAATGCTGATATCTTCAGAGGCGGAAGGGTCTGAGTCTGGAGTTGAGGGCGAGGAGGCTGTGCAGCAACGGGAGTGGGAGGGTACGAGGGTTGGGAGTCACGACGAGAGTGACTATCAGAGTAAACTGAGGGTGAGGGCGGAACATAAGGGGCATTGGATTGTCGTCGGTCGTAGGCTTCCTGTTTAATTGGCGCCGCAGGGGATGGACAAGCAGGAGGAAGGTTGCGGCTGGGGAATCCATAGGCTGATTCGGGCTTGGGGTATGGTGACTGGCTCGCTGGTGTGTACGGGCCAGGCGCGGAGACGGGTGTCAACTGCACATTGGGCTGAGGTGTGTATTGACGAGGTGCTGGATATTGAGGCGCCACTGGGTCGCCAAACGACAAATGGCGGGACGACGGTGCAGATGACTCGTATGAAGGAGGTGGAGGAGGCGGTGGTGGGTAAGACTCGACGACAGAAGGCCGACGCTGGGGCTCTGGGTAGGGAACACGCTGATCGCTTGAGTTGCTCAATGATCGAGCTCGGAGGTTGTGGGGGTCCTCAGCAGCAGGTGTGACAGTCCTTCGGCGAGGATACTCTTCCTCGCGACGGTCATAACCACCTCCCGACTTTCCATCACGCTTCCTCATGCGAACATCACGTCGAATTCGAACTCGGCAGCCCTGGTCGGCAACAGTCTTGCTCAGTTGGGTGCTCTCCATGAGGCCAGGGAACTTCTTGGCGCTATAGACGCTGAAAGGCAGTGTCTTGATTTCCATTCTCCAATCGACTCCAGGGGGCAGGTCTCCATCGGCGGGCTCCATGTCGAAATCCTTCTCTTCCTTCGTAGTCTCAAACAAGCTGAAAGTCAGACGGTATCGGCCCTCGTGGCGAACTGAGAGATCAGGGAAAATGAAATAGCCAGCTTCGGTGGGACGGTCGAGGTAAGCCATGCCAGAGGCAGGTACACCGGTCAAGATGGGTGGGTTGTTAGCGGCGGGAGTCTGGACACGACCGTGAGCAATGGGGCGGGCATGCTCGAGGCTGGCGTAAAGGAAGAAATTGGCGTTATAATCAAAGGTGATATCCTTGCCCTCCTCAACGGTAGGGCCCTCGATGATTCGGAGTTCGACAACAGGCGGAGGATCAACGGGTCGGCGGTCACTGTTGGCTACGCAGAGTTAGCGCAATATTGGAGACAGGACGAGGCCAGTCGCGAGGGACGACTAGGGATCTCGAAATTGAAAACCTTACCCTTCATTCCGGAACCGCAGGCACGGGCTCGCTCAGGCTGCTGCAGAACGGTCATTTGGTACCAGAGGCTGCGGTTGCCGCGAGTAACACGGTGAACGCGGGCAACGGTGTCCCGCTGGGCGTTCATGGGGATTGACGAAGGGGTCGCCATTTTGACGGTTTAAGACGGAGGAGAGGTCGTCGGGAAAGCGAGCGCTCGGCGGCGCTTTAGGAGAAAAGAATGAAAGTGGCGGTTCGGTGTTGAGGCTGCAGACGTCGCGCAATCAGTCATCAAACACGGAGGAAACGGTCATGCGAAGGCGCACGCGAAGTCAAATTGCAGCAGCAGAAGTCTAAAGCAGAGGGGGTGAAGCGGGCGGGTTGGGCCCCGTTGGTGTTGGAATGTCTGTCTGGACTCACCCTTTGCGAGCGGCACACCCAAGGAAATCCAGTCAATGAAGTCAATGACGGACGTAATACGACAGCCACGGTTGATGTCGAGTCGTCGATGAACAGAGGGAGCGGATGTCTCGACGCGACACGGAGCCGTGATGTGGTGTAGAAGGAGGGAGTGGAAAAGACGAGAGCGAAGTGGCCGGGGCGGAGGTGTAGAAGAACCAGCGTGAGGACGACGGGACGGCGAGGTACCAACCAAGATGGGCACAGTAGGCACAGTAGACACACTGGGCTGGGCTAGGATGGGATGGGATGGAATGGGATAGGCCAGGATAAGGTGGGTGGGCTGGCTTGACTGGGGGAAGAAGGGCCACCCACTGGGGTTCAGCAGCACGGAGTCGCAGCGGCAGGGCTCAGGCTTCGGGCGCAGCGAACGGGGGACGGGGGCAAGGAGGAGAGACGTGCTTCGTAGGTGGAAAAGCGACGGACAACGGACGGGACGGGATTGGGAGCGAGATTTGGGAATTCGGGGATGGGGCGTGCGCGTGGGAAAATGGTGCAAAGGTAAAAATGGCTGAAAGGCCCGAGAGCCTGGATTCGGTGCAGCTGACTCGAACGCCTGGGTGCTGCTGGGGACGCCTGGGCAAGACTTGGGACACCTCTCAGGGCGCTGTTTAGGGCGTTTGGGGTGTTTGGGGAGCCATCAGCCTCTGTGAGTGGGTGGCAGTGGGTGGCAGTGGGCGACAACGGGCGAATCGCGGGCTTGGAATGGCCCGCCAAGACTGAAAAGGGCTGGCGGTTCGCAGGGAAGCCGGGAGTTCGGGAGTCTCGCAACCCAACCAACTTTCTGCGAGCCGTGTCCGTGGCCAGGGAGACGGATCGATCTGCTGGGCGAGTGTTTCTTTAAGGTTGGACGTATATTATTGCCGCCCCTTCGCTTGGGATCGGATCTGCCAATGTTGGTTCTCGGGTCCGAGTCCAAAGTTCGGGAGAGAGAGGCTTTTCCGACTGTCTACGAAGGATTGATTCCGCCCTGCTGGGCCAAGCAAGTAAACGTCGTCCAGAGAGGTACTCGGACTGCTCCCCTGCAACCTTGGGCAGAGGCAACCAAGAGAAAAAGCCAAGGTAGCCAGCCTCTAATAATTGTCTTGCCTGCTCAGCGGCGGGCCTGCGGCGGCGCGATTGACAAGTGGGTTTCCCACTACTATTTAGGTGGGCACACGGGAGACAGATCAGACCGGTGGCCGGGCAGGCAGACAGACAGGCAAGACAACATCAGCCCGGACAGAACTAGGGTGTGGTATGAAAGGGACGTGGAACGTGGAACGTGGCCGTGGGCAGCATGCATGGGATGACAGAGCAAGAGGTGACAGGAGAAGAGATGAGACAACAGGCGACCAGACAGCGTCACCTAGTGCCAGACAGCGAAGGCCGCTCCGGAGCATGTCCGCTAGAGGAAAGAATCAGCACGACGAGTGGCCTGTGCCCCCCTTGGACTTTCAGCAGAGTGGCAGCACTTCCCGGTAGACAGGTAGGTACTAGTATATTACAGCGCCTGGGAGCGCTTCTGTCCCAGCTCCCAGTTCCCAGCTCCCAGAGCCTAGGGGTCGGTACGAGCACCCAGTGAGAATAAAAAGTTCCCGGGGCGAAACCACCCAACAGGTACAAGGGTGGGGGGGCCATGGGGGGGGTGGGGGGGTTGACCCAGTGGTGAGATGGACGGCTTTGAGTGGGCATTTGCGGGCGCTGAGTGCGCTTTCGAGGCTTCTGGACGGATAAGAAGCTGGCGTGGACGACAGAGAGGCGTGACAAGGACAGCGATGGACCAGGGTGTCGGAGGATACCAAGACGTGTTGGTCCAGGGTCTGTTCTAAAGTCCCCATCGGCTCCATCGTCTCCAGCTGCGAGGTTGAGAGAAGGAAGCCTATCGCATCGTTTCATGGCCCTCCAGCAGCCCGTGCTGGAAGCCCTTGATGAGTCCATGACCCCTCCCGAGGACCCATCGTCAACTCGCATTTGACAATGTCACCCACCTTTAGCGTCGCCACGGCGTCCTTGGTGCGTCGCTGGTGCGTCGCTTCCAGCGATCCATCGACGCATCTCCCGGGGCCGGGCACGCGACGGGGCCGCCAAGGAATCTCACGACTGGCTGCCGCCGCCGAGTCGACCCTCCATCACGACGGTCGCCGCCTATTACAGGCCCATCAAAGGGGCCTGCCATGCTCATGCCCCATCTCCCAGACCACCATGCCACTCTTTCCATTCTCCGGCCCACGCTAGCCGGGGTCTGGGGTCGGTGGTTGCAGAGCGGATGAGCCAGGGTGTGTCGGTGATACCAGCCAACCGCCGCGACGAGGTCGCCCGCACCCACGACGCAATCACGACAGCGAAGCACAACGGACGCACGAAGAGACAGAGCCGGCTAACAAAGCATGCATCCATACTATGTCCAGTAAGCTGAACATCGTGTGGAAGAATGAACGAAGGATGGGCAAGAACATCTAGAAACAATGGGAGCCGGTGAGATTCCTCCGCCGAAAAAGAAACTTCTGCAGCACACCCACTCTATTCGTACCATGTACACCCTGCGCTTTTCTTTTGACATTTCCTTCCCCGCATAAGAAGAAAAACATAATGCTGACGGGTGGGAGACGAGGAGGCTGACGTAGTGGCTGAAAGGAAGACCGCATGCCCGGGGTCGATATGATGACCGACGCGGAAGAGGACCCAATCCCGGACTCGCCTCCAAGGCATATCGACAGTTCCCCTTAAAAAGAGATATGGTTGTTTCCACACTGATACTCGGTTAATCTTTTGTTCAGTATTCCCGCGAAAAATCCAATCTGCTCTGCATTACAGTACCACCTTTTCCACCCCCGTCCCCAGTCCCCAGTCTCCCGGCTTCCGTTTCCCGTCCCCGTTCCCCGTCCCCATCCCGTGGACCACCCATTCTATCTGAATTGCCCCGTGGAATCCTTGATCGGCGTCCCTACCCGAGAGGGAATGGTTGGCCCTGGGGCAGCTCCGACTGCGGACTAGCGCACCGCTCATGACGCGGGATGCAGGACCCGGCTGGCGGGATCCTCGAGGCTAGAGTAGCACTAGCCCAGATCCGGCTTCCCGTCCACGTCTTTTCTCTTCTCTCATTCTCCGGCTCCCACTTCTCTGCCCATATCCCTTGTTCCTGGCCCTCGATCCCTTCCCGGTCCGTATTCGATGGCCCACTGTTGGCACTGTCTTCAACGAGCCGTCAGGACAGTGTGCGCGCTGCTCGCCTATCAACATGGTCCAGATCTGGCATGATGTTCCGTGAGCGCGCGATGAGCCACGAACTCATCATCCTTCGCGCTCGGACCGATACCCTTTTCCTCGCACCGAAATGACATGCCGAGATCAATGTGAGATGCCATTAGAACCAAAATACTACAGTACGATGTACGCAAGCACACTTCAGAGAGGTGCTGGTATTTTGATGGTGTCGCTCCTGCAATGCACATGCAGTGAGTAATGCAAGAGCGTGGCTAGGGAAGGGGATGGGGAGGGGTTGATGCCAGGCCTTCATTGTATGTACACAGGCATACGCCACCCATTGTTCAGGTCCAGCCCCGAATCCAAGCACGTTGTGCATCCGTTAGGGCCAGCGTTTGGCCTCGTCGGCCCAAACTACAGGCCCTGTTGCGGCTGCTCAAGTTCCCTGTTCCCACGCTCAGCGACTTCTGGCCAGTTTCTAAAGTACATGACTAGATGGGTTTGCCTAGTGAAGGAGCCAGGAGACAGCACGGAAACAGCACTATGAACCGTACCGTGGTAGCGGCGAGGAAACCGCCAGACCGGACGGGCCGACCCAGGGCTCTCTCTTTCGCTCCTCTCACCCCTCATCCTTGCAAGTGCAAACTCGAGGCACAACGCCATGCAAATTCATACTTGCCCTTGTATTGTATCTGCGGAGTGAAGCCTCCTGCCAACCAGTCTCGCTTCGCCATGTCCGCGCACAGCGCTGCAAGAAGATGCACATCTCTCTTCGCCGCTGACTTGGCAACCCGACCTCGTCGGGCGACATACAGATTCTGACGGGAATCTTCGAGCGAGACAGGTCACTCTCGCATCTCCAACTGGTTGCCTCTTACCGACCGCACGGTTCAAACAAAAGCACGTCGCTAGACGGGCGCAATGTGGTCAGCTTCCAACGTCAGACGCACCGTGTGTGATTCTCGGGCTGGTACTGTCCAGTTCAGATCTGTGACTTCTACTGATGAGCCTCCACGGGCACTGTGCGGCCCATCGCGAGTGGCCCATCTCGTCGTCTCCTACTAGTCAACGAGCGAGCGAGAGCCAAACTTAGCGCCGAGCCCACAGCGGCGCTATCAATCGGCAGTCTCACATTTGCGCACTCATGATGCCATGTTGAAGCCATTCTCCAAGCCTTCCATTGTGCAACCAATTTTCTCAGCCCGGGCGCTGTTCTTGCCGTACGGAGTAGCGCGCCTTGCTAAAGATTTGCGCCGCACCTAACGACTGAAGTCAAAAGTGCGCTGGGTGCCACCGCAGGAAGACCCAGGCTTCAAGTGTCAAACCTCAAGACCCGAATACCCAAAGCCTAAGACCCCAGGTAGCGCGCTCAACAGCTGGTTCTTCGTTTCACCTCATTCAATCGACTGATTCAGCCGCCGCCTTGGGCCGACCTTGTACTACTCTCCAGGACGCACGCGATACTATGCGTGCAATTCCTTCCTGTCAGGAGGCAACGCGTACATCCTATAGTAGATGTGGCCCCAGCAATTACAGGACCCTGCTCCCAGCGCCCGTTGATACAAAAAAAAAGTCGTGCATCAATACGGGCAAATGGTGCGTCCAGGGGAAAGACTGCCCTGCGCGTTGCAAATCCCGGCCAAGGAAAAAGGAACCAACAACGGAAGCGCCCTCCAAGGAGGATAGTGGAGAGATTGGCACGGAACTCACTTCCTCAAGAGTTGTTAGAGCGAGCTCAGAATCACAGCTTGCTCTCCTGTCTTGACAATCCTTCGTTCCAACCGCATGAACACCACAGCCACCAACAACAAGCAGATAGTACGGCATCAGCGTCTCCTCCGGATGCGGGCAGAGAGGGAGCCAACCTCGTTTGCCGTATTCTGCTGATCGGATGCTGATCCTGACTTTCCGCAGCCTATCCCAACGAGATCCAGTGCCTTGGGTGCGGCTTCTGCGCGGGCCTCAAGGCTCCCCGACCCTCTGAGAGAGCGTTCCAGAGGCAAACTCATAGTGGCCCGCAACCTTGGTGTCCACCTCGACGCGTTCTGCCCCTGTGAGGGGATGGGACATGGGCACGCCACAACATAATTCATTGGCCTCGTTACCAAGAATGCGCCCGCCGATGTCGTTGGGCCATACACACTTTTGTACAGTGTCAATAAGGCGTCATTCCTATCCATCTCTTAGTCCCCACAGGTCTCCCAAATCCCCGACTGTGTCATCCCATGTCTTGAATCTCGTTAGCGATTCCGATTGACAGGAGAGCCACTTACAAACTTGCCGCTCCTACATACGTCTTCCATACGTGCCTGCAGATATGTGGTGCTCCGCTAACCAACAGCAAGAGCACAGCGCAGCATAGCATTGCATAGCACAATACCTAGCACAATACCTAGCACACAGCGCGACACAAGGCGGCATAGGGCAGGAAGATACCGTAGGAACTCAAAAAATTCAAAATACGCTAGTACCCTAGCTGCATGGATTCCCAGTTCCAGTCCCCACCAAAATCGTATATAATAAAAACTAGCCAACCAGACCACCTTGTTTTTTCTGTCTTGCTACCTAAAGTGCATTACGGACGGGCCAGGTGTGCCGGCCTAATCGTGATGACAAAGGAGGGACAGACTACCTCCTTTTTCCTCTATGTTTTGGCTATATTAAAGGGCATTGTTATCAATCAGCTGTCTAACAAGCTATTCCTTTTGACCTAAGACTAGAAGCCCTTACTGCTACAGCAAACCCTTTAAATCCTTAACCTTTAAGGTAGAATATACTATTACTAATTCCTCACCACTATAAATAAGTTCCTTATTATCATACAATCAATCCATAAGCTCCTTAGCCTTAATAGTAATATTAAGGGCTATTTCCCACCCTATAAAGTTAATTGCCTTATAGTCAATATCCTTAATATTAATCATTAAGTCCTAATTGCTATTAGGCCTAATGCTAATACTGTAATTAAGAAATGCCTTTTTAACTATTTCTATCTACTAAAATAGCTATTTTATAGCCTTAGCTACTATAAAGGTTATTATAATCTATTTATTTTAAATAGACTACTCTATCTTTTTAGCTTGCTTAGCTTTAAAAATATATACCTTTATAGCATTATAAAGCCAATCTTTAAAGGGCCTATTAATTGTAATATTAAAAGGCTAAAGAAAGCTTATATAGCTAGATAGGATCAATATAGTAGTAACCTTATATTTATAAAGCTATATAAAAATAGCCTTAGTTTTATAGAAGGTAGCAATATCTATTATAAAGAGCTTTTCCTTAAAAGGATTAATATACTATAATTCCTCTATAATTTACTTTTAGAATAAAGTCTTATTATTATATACTATCTCATTAAACTCCACAATTATATCTAGTAAATAGAGATGCCCCTTATCTTAAAAAAGGCAGCCATTTAGCTGCCTATAAAAAATAATTTTAGGCTTTAACCTTAAGATACTATTAGTAAAGATAAAAAGCACTAAAATAGCTTGCCTTTTATCCTAGCTAAAACGGTCTAACTTAACTGCAATAGTTTTAGCCCCTTTAAAATTATAAAAATAGCCACTAAAGTATTTAAATAAAATAAAAGTTTTATTAAAGTTTAATATACAGTTCTTATTAAATCAATAGAAAGAAAAGCTTAAAATTAAATCAAGGAAGCTAAAAGCTAATATTTAATTATTAAAGATATAGTAAATAAATTTAAAAAAGCAATTTACTATAGAAATATATTCTTTTAGTTATTTAATAGCTACCTTAATAACCTTCCATCAAACAATATTATATCTTCTCTTAAAGAGGCCCTACTAGCCATTCAAAAAGATAAAATAATATAGTAATTAAGGATAGAGCTCTATAAAAATAGCTTATGCAATTCTTTAGAACCATATTACTATTACTATCTTATTCTATAGCCACTGCTCAATAAAAAGATTAAAAAGTCAGTCTTTAAGGTCAGGCCAATATAGTCTATACGTACATTATAGCTATAAGGCCTTAAATTTTTAACAATTGCAATACTACATATAAATTGTATTTAAAGGTATCTTAAAGAAGTCGGCTGCCTCCCTTAATAGCAGCAGGCAATACCTATCAACAGCTCTTAGGTTGCTAGGATCGTACACTTTATGGTAGATTATAAATATAATTACCTTCTCTTTCTGCTGCTTGGAATAGCTTCTTTCAGTTCGAGAAATGGACTGTAAGGGACTATAGGCTCGATTAATAAATTTTGCCTTTTTCGGTCCCGGCCGGGCTCATAGAGTGACATTTAGGTTGCAGTATTAAAGCGGCATTTTTGGTATTGCAAGAGGGAAAATGCAGTGCAGGCTATAGCTAGCCATACAGCTAGGCAATACATAAGGCAGCTTAAAACAGCCAAAGACTGTAAGACCGGAAGACCTAGGCAGTCAGTTTTTCTGTCCCTACAATTTTAGTAGGGACTAGAACCAGGAATCCATGCAGCCAAGGTACTAGCGTATTTTGAATTTTTTGAGTTCCTACAGTACAAAGCCAGCACAGCATCCAGCATGATACAGTTACAGCAAGGCCCGCATCAGGACGGCCTAGAGTTTGCCTCCACTTGTCCGACTCGGCCATTCACAATGGCCTGCCATCAGCCTCTGACATCGCCTCGTCTCGTCCCGCGTGCGCCACCATCAATCTGCCGGGCTTTCTTTTCCACAGGTTAGGCTCAGCAGTCCCAGGTGCCTGATCGTGTATCTTCTGTTTCCGGCGGGCGTCTCCCTGTGAGAGGAAAAAAACGCCGTGGATGTATCGGCTTCCCAAGGCCAAGGGCACGGCGCAAAACTGCCAAGAAGTATCCGTAACTTCACCAAGTCCGCCGAACAACGCCATGCGCTACATTCCAGTCAGAATTCGGGCTGCCGGACACGTTGGCTGGCCGAGCCTCAATATGAATCATGGTCTAACCAGTGACGGCACTGACGCGTCCCGTTGATACTTGGTACTGATCGCGATCGCGATCGCGATCGTGATCGTGATGTCCGAACGTCCTTGGATGGTAATCTCACAGATATCCCATCACGAGGGCTTGCTTCTGGGAGTACCGATATGGCACAGCACCCCGCAAGCCTCCTTTCCCCAGGGCCGACACTGTGTCTCGACCAACCCATTCGTCGCCGGCCTTGGCCACCCTGCAGTTGTCCCAGCAGTCAGAACGTTGGCAGCAAGCCAAGCACGTAACAGTACTGCGCCATACCGCATGTCCGTCCGGTCGGATACTGCTTCCTTTTGTCACCAACGTTACCTTGTTTGGCCTGTCCGTCAAAAGGCCCTCATGCCCCCGAGTTTCAAGTACACAAGTGCACCCTGTATACCAAGCGATAGCAGAGCATGCTGTGGCATTATCCCTTCGCCTTGGAAATCCTAGCAATCCAGTGAATTGCTAGTAAGCGTTGGGCGAGGATCCTTGAATCCGCAGCAAAGTCAGCCGTGTTCCATCCCCTCATCCATCGCCGGCACCTTGTCTTACCTGCCTGGTCGTAGTTAGACCAACGTGACCCGGGCGATTTTAGGTGTGGTACAATTCTCAAATCCTGGACCTGGAATTTTCGGGATCTCTAGAGAGAGGGCGATGTTATGTCAGTTGGCTTCTATGAAGTACGCCCGCACGTCTATCAGCGTGTTGAGTTGAGTCCCCCAGTGGCAGGTTAAGTTACGTTGGCACATCCGGCGCCCAATTCAAAGCAGGACGGATCTGCCGCTAGCAGCAATACTTCGTACGGAATCGGTCGGCTCTCGCTCACTTGACAACTAGCCGGAGCCCGATTGTTTGCTCTAGCATAGGCTGCAAGGTATGCAGTTTAAGGGTCACGACATTGGTCCCTCCACGCCGGTGTAAGTCGACGACGTGTCGTACAGACTAAACATATTGGATAGACTACCTACTAAGGAAAGGCAAGATTTGGCGATCCTTGGCTGCGTCCCTCACCGATCATTCTAGAGGGCATTGAGGTTGCCCAAGGGGCACCTTGATTCACCAAGGTCCTTACGCTCAGCTCTGACCAAGTGAATACCGCATTAATCCCATGGTCTTAGCATGCCTGTATCTGAATGGCGTCTCCTCCTCCCTGCGTTGGATGGCGACTCAAAGTTCGATCAGGAGCACTCTCACATGATTTCCTCTTCAAAGATATTTCACCGAGATTCTCATATTGTTGATCGATTTGTTTCTTTCTCTGTCAACCAGGTACTCTCAAATTACGCCTACACATAGACACAATCTACTTCCCCATGTGGAGGTACTTTGCACGAAAGTCAAAGGGACCATAAATGAGCAAGCATGCAGGATGCACAAACCATGGCCCGTAGCACATCTTGAGTGCTGCCCTAGACGGGCCTCGGCCTTTGTGTGCCCCTAGCTGCAAAGCTCAGTCCATGTCTCACAGCTGCGACTTCACGCAACCCTCTCTCTCATCTCCCTTCTTGCTCACTCGCTGGAGAGACTGGGCTGTGTGACACACAAACGGGCACACACAGACAGTTGGCCGGTGATCTTTAATGCTTGGTTGGGCCAACAACCAACAGGCACTTTGTCACTCGCTCCTTGCTCATCCTACTCCGCGGGAGATCTTCCTCCGGCAATCCCGTCAACTTGGTCTGCAGGATCCAAGCGTTGTTTCCAATGTGCCAGTGACAGCGCCAGGACGACATGTTGCCCATGAGCGGTTGCCGCTCGGGGAAAGAGGGGGGTTCTGTCCTTTCTTTTTGAGCCTTTCCGTTCCCATGGTCCAGGTCAGCTGTGTAACTCGTCAAATCCTCATACATCTAGATGATAGATCTGCCCGTGAATGGAATCAATCGCATAGCGACCAGCCAGTCTTCTATCGGAGAGATCAGAACACGAGCCGAGACGAGACGCGTCTAGGCAGGTGTCCGTTTTGTCTTCCCCGAAGCCGATCGATCTCTCACCTTCTGTCTCCACTCGCCAAAGCTTGTCATTTGCACATCAGCCTGCCTTCAGGCAGCATGTGTGTGGCGGGTATGACGTTAAGCCTCAATGTCCATAGTGGTCTGATTCAAACCTCCTATCACATCTCTGCCTTGTCACAAGTAGACAAGAAAAATATGTGCTCTCGTCTGCACAGATTCCCGCGGGTAACACGGTCAGCCCTCTTCATCCCTGCCCACGTGGGTGAGGCGTGTGTGTGTTCCCTCAGGCTGGATGGCCCGCCCGCCTCTCGGGTCAAAGGGCCCCTCATCAGTCTGCATGTCTTGGGGCGGATGGCCCTGGCTCTGAGTCCCCTACGTGCGTATATTTCATTTACTTCGCCGTGTGATTTCCCCGCTGCTGGGATGCGCCACTTCATTGATCAGATATTCCCCATTTCTTTCTTCTCGTGATGTTGCCTCTGCATAAAGGTGGGTTTCGAGCTGTGGCTGTGGTTGGGTCGTTATACGGGAACATGCCGCAGTCAACGTGGCCGGGTTGGGTGATAGAGTCCCCGATGGAGCATGAAGGAAAACATTATGCAGTCAAGCGCATGGCGAAAGGCCCGATTGTATTTTCCAATTCACGAGCCTTGCTGGCATCTAGGTAGGCACAACGCTTCCGTGGCACTCGGAGAGAGTCTTGTGTGGGGGAACCCACCACCCAACACACGGTACCTACGTGGACCACAATCCGTTTGTTTTCTTATCCCTCCCAAGTTGACAATTAATCTATTCGATCATGAAGGCAGGCTGACAGAGTTCCAGACCTCGTTTAGAAGCTCTAAATTCAGCTAGGACCCACGATCGCGGGCGGCATTGTCCGCATCCCCATCGAGGCGCGCAGCAAGCGTGTCTCACGAAGCCGACCCGTAGCTCAGCTCACTAGTCTATATCGTAGAGTTGAGGGGCTCGAGGCCCAAATCTAGACCCCATCCAGCTCAACGCGCTGAAGAAACGAAAAAAAAAAAAAAAAAAAAAAAAAAAGGTCCCATATTATAGGTTCGAGGCTTTCTGTATCACAGGAACTACTGCGTGTCACATTACTCCCAAGTGGCCCTTGCCTGACTGTTGGTCGTGCACATCGACTCAACGAGTTCAGCGAGGTTTAGTCAGTACTGCTAACACGTCTACTGGGGGACTGTAAAGAAAAGTAAAACACGGTTGCTATAAGGGAGATGGCATTGGGAAAGTTATCGATTTGACAAAGAGTGTGATGTTGTTTTTGTTGAATTATACATTATCAAGGGGTATTCCAATTACAGATCAGCGGGTATCCAGTTCCCGGCCAAACGAGGGTGGGTATCTCCATCTCTGCAACTCCAAAACTCAACTTGAAGTAGTCCAATTCGATAATCTAACGAGCGATTCATATTATGCATCCTTTTGCATAGTCCAATCAAATTTCCCTCGCGTCACCCATTCCTTATTCTTCTTGGTTCAATTAGTTCTCAGCCTGGCTCTTCCATTGATTTCGTACACGTCTTGTGCGGCAGGTGAGGTAAAGTGTTCGACATGGTCGTCGATAGGGGCGGCTGAAGTCCCTCTTTAAGCCGAAACAACGCCCTGTTGACCGGTCGTCGCAGGAGCCGCGGTGTCGGGGGCAGCTGAAGTCCCTCTTTAAGCCGAAACAACGCCCTGTTGACCGGTCGTCGCAGGAGCCGCGGTGTCGGGGGCAGCAGCCTTCTCGGGGAACACGCCATCTCGGCCCGTAACTCGGCCGTACTGGGTGAAGTGCAGGTTGAGGTGTCCGTAATCCCACTTGCGGGAGAAGAAGAGGAACGCGAAGCTCAGGACGGGGAGCAGCAGGATGTCGAGGACGCCAAAGTAGACGAGGCTCTTGGTGACGCTGATTACGTTGCCGCCGTCGGCCACGGCAAAGGCAATGGGGTACAGGAGCCAGAGCAAGTTGACCCAACCGGCCATGAGGACGTAGTCGCGGCGGAGGTTGACACGGCCAGCGGCAGAGAGGCCTCCCCACATGGTCTGGACGGCCAGGAGAAGCCAGGCGGCAGTTCCAAAGGCCCAGAAACCCCATTTGTAGTTGGTTTCGGTGTAAGCAGAGCAGAGGTAGGAGATGATCCTATTCACAGCGTGTTAGTCGTGGCATAGACTTCTTGTTTTATCTGAACCAAACCACCTCCTTAGCTCTCCCTCCCCCCCCCTTTATCAGACTACTCGACGAAACCACAATCCCACTAAGGAAGAAGAAGAAGAAGAAGAAGAAGAAGAAGAAGAAAATGCACGATGAAACAAGACGAGAATTCTCACGTACCAGCTCCAGGAAAGTGCAATGTTAAAGAAGATGGTGGCCCAGCTCACACCGCTGATGAGGCCTAGGGAGATGATAGCGACGGGGAACTCGACCACCCAGAAGATGTACTTGGGGAAGAAGATCTGGTAGGTGGCATCGTCGCCCTTGTACAGCGAGGTCGCAACGACGGAGAAGCCAATGTCCGAAGCCATGGAGAAGTAGGCGACGGCGCCGACGAACAGGCCAATGGTGAAGAGGTAGTGGAAGATCTTCTCGCCATGGCGCGGCTTCAAGCTGAGGCCGTAGTAGACGAGCTAGGTTTTCCGTGTAAGTCGACCGGCCCAAAACTCGACAATGGGGCAAAGCGTCAGCTTTGGGGAGTAGCTTATCACTTACAAATGACAGGGTGTAGACGGCGCAGATGGCCCAGAGCCAGTCAGATCCTCCCGTAGACAGGTGCGTGTCGCCCTGGGGTGGGTTGACGTCAAGCGCGTCGTTGCGGACGAAGATGACAGGCATGGTGGCGAGGTGAAGGCAAAGTTGTATTCGAGTGCTTCGTTGTTTGCTTTCCTATTAGATGGCCGAGAGAGAGAGAGGGAGAGAGGGAGAGAGAGAGAGAGAGAACTAGGCGGCTTGTATCGAAGAAGGATCCGAAGAGCTGAGGCAGTTGGCTATTAGTCACTGAAGATTGAGCTGTTGTCGTATTGCATGTATAAAGGTATAAAGCCACAGCGGAGGTTGAGGAACATGGAGGAGGGTGGGAGACGCTGAATACATCACCTGTCTTATATAGATAGGTGTGGGGTGGGAAAGGAACATGCGAAAAGCACATGGCTGATAACCTCATCATGGTCCACGGCATCCATCTCTCCAAGGGCTTCATCCTCGTCGAGCTCCACGTCAAGACTTGAGCTTGTGCACATCCACCGGTCCCGATTGGACAAGTCGACTAGACATCCTGGACAGAAGATGGCTCAAGATGGACGGAATCTCGTGATGCCGATGCGGGAGACGGCATCGATACTTCTTGGTGGTGGCGGTTGGGCGCAACAGTTTCTGTCCCCCTCACCTCTATGCCGTCTCCCCAAGTCTCTCTCCCCCTTCCCCCCTCCAATCGCCGATGACGCCAAAACAAAAAATGTGTGTCGGCGAGAGGGCGTCGAGTAGCGATACATCAAAGTTTCACGCCAGTATCATGACGCCGGTCATTTGTAAGCCAAGGATGGGGTTGTCATTCTCTTCACACGGCATTGGCGCGATGCTCTTCGTGGGCCCATTGGCCAGCGCCGAGACGAACCGGAAGCTCAGCTCCAGCACAAGCATACTACTACGAAAGGTTTGGTCCTCATCCATGCGATGCGCGACGGTTCCGCACCATGCCATTAACACCAGGATGTTGTATAGTTACATTACATTGCATTGTTCAATAATGCCAGTTATTTTTCTTTCCTTCTCCCTGTCTCCCTCCCTCTTATTCATCACCGCAACGAGAAAACACCCTCCATCCTGGTCCCCCTCCCCTGCCCTGCTGCTACCACTACCTCCCACGATGCTATGTATCACATCACGATTGAGCCGGCTCGGCCGGGACTTGGAGCAAATGCCTTGGCGGGCCCTCCATCAGCCCTGCCGGCAGATGCACCACTCTTCTTGCCTTGCCCAAATGCGACGTCCAAGTCCCGGGCCACCGATGCTCGCAGAAGTGACTGGCCAGATGGTCATACCACCGCGACTCCGTGAGTTCCGGCGGGCGGCGTCACGGGGTAGCAACTTTGATGGGGCCGTCGTCTCTGGGGGGGGTCCCGGTTCGTAGAGTTGGATTGGATGATGGGAGTTGAAAAGGGAAAAACACACACAAAAAAAAAAAAAAAATCGATCAATAACACTACCCTGCTCTCTTGTCCCGGGTGGGAATAGAGTCAAGGGAAGCTGAATCGAGTGAGGCGGCCAACATGGGTTTGACGTCACCGTGATTTCATGGATGGCTTGCCGTCGACAACCGAAAGCAGTTTTTGACTTGTTGTTGTCGCGAGTTGCTCCAGGGTAGCTCGCCGGGTCGGACATGAATGGAATGAGCGTGAATGTCACTGTTGAAAACCTACCCCATGCCGTCATGCACCCACCCACCCACCCACGTTTCCCAGCATTGATGCCGTCCACTGATCGCCCCAGATCGATCGACAAACCGGCAACCTTGGTTCGACTCAGAACCAGTCACGAGCTACAATCCATGTTCGGCAGTGCGCTTTGACTCCGGAGCTGCGAGAGAGGCACTCGCTTCCTCCCCCCTCCCCCCCTTCCCCCTTGTCCGGCAGACGCAAAGCGCACGAAGCGTTACCTCTCTGGACGTTGTCATGAGACAGTGACGCCCCAAGCATGCCAGAGGGCCAGGATGGCGAGTCTTCCAACATCATGAGAATTAAACATGTAAAAGTGTAGGTATGTATACTCGTACCCTCCACCGCTAGACCCAGACGACAACCGCATCGTACCCTCGTTTTTTCCTTGTATCGAATACAACGCCGCCGGGTGCACACGGCTGCTCTCCTTCATTCCCACCCGCTCAGTAAGTGGCCTGTTGAATCTGCCATGCGGCCGTCTTTGCCCGTTCTCGTACATCCAGGTCCCCATCCTGGTGCTTCAGCGTCTCCATCTTGGTGTGGAACCCCAATTTTCTCAGTTCATGTGCCCTCTGTGCGCAAGCCTGGGCCTCGCCGTCGTCCTCTTGCCAAGTCAAATTGATGATCAGGTGGCACAGAGCCACCCGCACATCCCGATCCTTGCTGCTGGCCTGCTGGGCCACCAGTTTCAACAGCTCCGTCTGCGCAATCACCAATTGCCGATGTCGCGGGATGCTCGCCGCCAGGTGCACCAGGATGTAGATGGCGGCAACAATAATCTTTGCCTGCGGGTGGACCACCCGAGTTTCCCGGCCGGGCACCGGAGTTCGGCGAGCGAACGGGTGGAGCACCTTGGGCCGGAGCTTCGACGCCAAAATCTCAAACAGGTCGTCTTGCCCAAGCTTTGCGAAGAGATAATCGATCATTTCTGTCGTCTCATTTGCGCTCTCCGAGCCCAATCCGGCCCCTGGTCTTCCGATCAGATTGCGGATAAAGTCCAGCCCCTGCTCCTGGATTGCCAAATCGTCATTCCGTGCCCTCCGGGCCGGATTCAACTCGGATTCTCGGACAGCCGCCAGCTTGTCTTCCGCTTGGCGTAGTTTTGACGATTGCAAAGAATCCAATTCCTGTATAATGCCGTTTGATCCATAAAGCCATCGATGCGGCACGTCGGACGCATCCATCTCAATGTCATCATCCATATCCACGGTTGATGTCTCTCTCGCACGAGCCATCTGCAATGCCGAGTCTTCTGTGTCATCGCAGATGAGCTGCACTAGCCAATCGGGCTCAAGCTCCTCTAAGCAGGTCTTCTTCAGTTCAGGACCTACTGCATCCACGAAATGCTTCAAGGCCCAGAGCGCATTTAGACGTAGCGCGGGGTTTGGAGAGTGAGCATGCTCGCACAAAACATTCATAACCCCGTTTTCGGTCAAAAGCTGTCGTAGTCACGGTCAGAAACATGGCCAAGAAAAGGCGAAATAATAGTCAAACTTACCTCCCTAACCGGGCTGACCTCAACGACCAGGTTAATGATAGTCGCAGTGGCGGCGATCTGGATGTTGACGTCGCTATGCTTCATGAATCGGAAGACCGGCAGGGCCACGCCGTGATCCACCAGTGCTGTGCGCAGTGTGCTAACAGAACGCGACAGCATCCTGACAACATGGCATCCTGCTATGATAACAGATGCAGGGTTGGCGCCATATCCAGCCGTGGCGCCTTGTCTAGTGGCATCGTTGTTGGATTTGTCGGACCGTTCCTTGGCTGTCTTTGGTTTCCTCGGGAATTCGGATAGAGATTCTACAATGTAAGAGACAATCTCCTCGCCGAGGAACGCCTTTCTATAGTCTTCCTTGCCACCTGCAAGTGCCGCAATGGCCTTTAGCGTGCTTTCGCGTACCTTCAGTCGATGGATAAGGAGAATGTTCTGGCCATCATCGCCGAGCTGCGACAGTGGACTGCTGCCCTCAACATCCATCTCCGTATCGGGTTGTGGCGTCCAGTAATGGGGTTGAGTTGCGTTCTGAACAGGAGTATATGCATGTTTCAAGAGCTTGCTGAGAACTTTGACGGCATCGCAATCGTAAGCTGATTTTTGAAGGAATTCGCTGTCAGAAATCATCCGAGCCAAAACTACCGGTGCTCGTTCGAGAATCGTACGCTTGTTGGCATTGTCAATTTCATCAACATCCGAAGCATCTCTATCATTCTTGGATATCATATCGACGAGGAGCGGTACCACAAGCAGTCCAAGGGTTGATTCTCTGGGCGCTTTGCTCCCCACACCACCCTTAATCAATGCGGCGAGAATAGAGGAAGCAAGCAGTCGCTCGTATTCGTCGGAGGACCTCACAAGGTGCACAAGCCAAGGAATGAAGGGACTTTCAACCTCTTCCAAATCATTGTCAGGGCTTGGTCCAGTCGAGGCTTGACGAGGCGAGTCCCAGATTGCGGAAGTATTGAATTTCCCGAGGGATGATCGGCTTGAAGATTGCGAATCTGAAACCACTCCGGAACTGTATGGAGATGGGGACAATGATCGTGACATGTTAATGGGTAGGATGTATTCCATTGCCGTTAAACCTTGATGCCTTGGGTTTCCAAAATGAGGAAAGTCCCCATCTGGTCTAGTTTCAGGTGTCTCTCCGGCTGGTTCATACTTGAGCGAGGGAAACACGGCGAGAATTGACGGGGAGTTGATAAGCCGATGAGCTCGGTATTTGGAATTGCCGAGTATGGCAGCGATGGCTTCCAGAATTGGCCGAACTTTCAAACTTTTGGGCGCCGCTTCGGGGAAGGCTTCAAATAGTCCTTCAACTTGTGCTGCGGCGTCGGCGCCTGGAACGACCTGGCCGCGTGCGACCGCAACACTAGCCAACCGAGTTGCGAGCGCATCTAATATACCGGCAGTTGCGAGTGCTTGTTGGTGTCGGTCATCTCGACAGAGGCGAGATATCAACCCAGTTGCGAGTGGGACTTGGGACTGGAGCAGATGATTTGTGGAAGAAACTGATAGCATGGCACCGAACGATTCGAGATGTTGAGACGAGAATATGGCATCGGCAAGCGAGTCGAGATTAAGCGGCGAAGTCGGAAGAGACAGGGCGGAGGCATCTGCAATGTCTGTCAATGCCCTGAGGGCCGCAACAACTAGTTGTGGAGGGTTCGTGAAGGGAGATATGTTGGCAATGAGAGCTGGAAGCGCCCTCGCTGCATGCAGGGGAGCGAGGAAAGCAGGGCCACCTGTTTCAACGTGTTAGTCCAGGTACAGATTTGAAGCTATTCGAGATGTGCCGTGTCCAAATCAAGGCCATACCATTTGCGAAGCTGGCAACGAGCTGGAGCGCCTGTAGCCTCACGCTCTCCTCCTCGGACAAGGACCGCTGGGCCAGGGGGATGCGCACATCCTTGCCGTTAGGCTTTACCGGTGACCTGGCTGTGGCGAGGGTCCTGACGATGGGATCAAGGACGCCCAGGCTGATCCACAGCTCCTTCTTCTGAATATGTCCAACTATTTCATTCTTGAGGGCCCGGAGGGCGGCCGTCTGCTCGGGCAAGGTTCGGGCGCTTCGGAGCTGGGACAGGATCGGAGGGCTCTGCGGGCGAGCCATGAAGACAAGAGTGGCGGAAAATTCGATGGAGGGTCCGGATGTTGATGGGGGTTGGGTGCTACGGTGATGGTCGTTCGAGGCGGCTAATCGAGAGGTGAGATGGACGCCTGATGGCTGTGCCTGTACCAGGTCCTCATGCGCCACCAAGCAGAGCTAAGTTGCGACACCTGCAGAACGGGCACCAGATCCAAAAAACACAGCAGAGCGAATGAAAGAAGCAATAGCAGGGAACCGTGATTCAAAGTTCAATCATTAAAGATGCAGTGGATACGGGGTTTCGGTCTGGGGACGCGGCGTTGTCGGTCGATCACGTCAAGATTTGGCGGCTCCGACGAGCGGCACGGCACGTGTCTGGCTTATCGGATTGGCACCACGTCCGATAAGCCAACCTCAGAACGGTGACGGCCAGGACGAAACCGAAACAGGGGACATTTGAAGACATGGGACGATGGGAAGACATTTGTCGCATTGGCGCATTGCTCGCATGAGCCGCCACGGTGGACACACCTTGATGCGACGACATTTTGTTTGTACACCTTGCGTGGCCATCTGATGACTTTTTTTCCTCCCTTGACTCGCGAGCCTGGGACCGACAGCTGCTCGGTTGCACAGTCGTCTGTCGTGGCCTCTAGCCTTCTAACCTTTGACACAACCAGCGCCCCACCTGCCCGCTAAACAGTCTCCGCACTCACGGTCGTCCCGCATCCGTGGGAACACCGATGCCGCCCCGTCTGATGTTCGTCCCCCGGTTTATCATCTTTCCACCGTGTCCCGTCTTCAACACTCCAATAGCGAGATACGACTCACCATGATACAAGACGACGGCGAGCACGCCGCCGCCACCGCTACTTACCAGCCAAAGCTCGCGCTCAACGGCTACCCCACCAAACCCGAATGCGCCGGCTCCCCTCCCCGCTCCCTCTACGACGTAAGCCATGAGTTGAGAAGAAAGGTTGAAGCGTTTCTGGACGAGGAACCTGAATCGCCTATGCTTCAAAACGTACAAAAACAGGTGCGCGTGGCGATGAAGGTCGTAGAGGAGGCGTTTGTGAGGTACACGTACGTATCTTCTTCTGCTGTGCCTCCAACCTTGGATACCTGTCGGACGTTGACGATTTCGCCCGTAGACCTGAACAGATCTCTATTTCATACAATGGGGGGAAAGATTGTACGTATCCCCCGACCTGCGACTTCCATTTGTGGGACATTAGGAGAGCCATGGCGAACCCCCGCTCATGAGATTCGTTGGAGCAATCGCTGACCTGACACCTGATTACCGCAGGCCTCGTGCTCCTTATCTTGATCCTCGCCTGTCTAGCACGGCGATTCCCGCCACCTTCCAAGACCTCAACCAACGGAAAAATCTCGAACGGATCTACTGATGCCGCACCCTTCCCGGACAAGCTGCAGTCCGTCTACATCGTTTGCGCGCACCCCTTTCCCGAAGTCGACGAATTTGTCGCCTCGTCCGGCGCAGAATACCACTTGGATGTCGTGCGATACGCGTTGCCTATGAAGCAAGGGTTGGAGCTGTATCTTATAGAACGCCCGAGTGTAGAAGCCGTCTTTGTAGGAACCCGGAGGACCGATCCACACGGGGAGAAACTAAGACATTTTGATCCGACGGACGCGGGGTGGCCGGCTTTCATGCGGGTGCACCCTGTGATCGATTGGCATTACGGTACGTATTTCTCGGTATGCAAAATTCCCCTTTTCGGGTATCTCTTGAGCGGAGTGTGGAGTTGCAGGCTCTTGAGGCAATCAGGTTTTATGACGTTCTACTTCACCGCACATGTCGCAATGGCTAATAACATGAGAGTTGAAACAGCTGAGATTTGGGCGGTGAGCATCAGCCCCCGACTTTCTGGCTGTCCAAGGGCGGCCAAGTGGTTGGGGAAGAAAGGCTAACGATATGCTAGTTTATTCGACATTTGGAGATTCCTTATTGCTCCTTGTACGACCAGGTAAGTCTGGTGCAGCCCACGTGGAGGGAGGCGTTGTGCTGACGCTTGCGCAGGGCTATACAAGTCTAGGTGGAACACGAGATACCCATCCGAACCCCCATTTAAAGAAGGATGGCGATGACGGCGACGGTTTCCGCCCGGCCTACGAGTTGACGGAGGACGGTGAAGAACGGCTGGGCCGGGATCGATGATAGCATTACGGGGCGGGATTTGTCTGTAATCTTTTTTTTATCCACCGCTGGGGCTCTTACTCTGCCGGAGAAGAGTGATGTCGTCCCACTTTTGTACCATTACCAGTGGCCAGGCATCGAAATCGGGGACCGAAGAAGTGGGAGAGCGCGGCTGATGTCAGGCTGTCTGTGTGTACCTACCTTGTAAGTTGTGCCTGTAAATCGGGTAGTACGTACTAGGCAGGAGGGATTGAGGAATTTCTGGAAGTAAAGTCAAGCTTCCTCGACCCATTTTCCCCCTGGCATTGGTGGAACGGGTTGTGGGAGGCGGCCGAGTGGTACGTGCATGGACTACGTACAGTATTCGCACCCGCGATGGTCATTCAAGTCACTGACAAGCCCGCCATCCATCGATGAAGCACCACGCCACGTCTCGAGAGGGACAGAGGACAGAGGACAGGAAGCTCTAAGCGCGGCTCGCCCTAGGCGACTGGGTGACGGACTGACTGGGATTCGATGGATGGGCGGCTCCATCAAAATCCAAGCCGTTTTCAGGGTCCACGTCCACATCCCGTCCAGGACCAGGGGAAATGAGCCGCCAAGAACCGAGGGTCCCGTGACCCCACACGCCTGGGCTACCCTTGACTGAGCTGGACCACAATGGGCGGTCCTGGGTGCATCCAACGCAGGCTGGACAGGTGTGGCCCACCCCTGGCGAGGGCCTCTGACAGCTCGGTAACCATCCACGTTGTGCATCGACTGGCCGTCAACACGCCCGAGAACGCGAGCCAGAGGTCTTTGCGCCTCTGGTATTGGCTCTATCTGGGGGATTGTCTGGGGTAGGGGGCCATGGGAGCACAAGGATTGATAAAGCCCGGCCTGGTCGATGGACCGCTGGGAGCGCCGTTTATTTGATGCTGAAGAATACAAGTACCACCGTGGTCCTTGAGCCATACTCCGTAGATACCTCCATTGCACCTTGGAAAAGTTTGCCCGGGGATTGCCAGCGTCGACAAGCACCAGCAGCAGGGTGTGAGAAAAACTACACGCTCCTGGGATATACCCTGAGGCAACTCTTACACCACCCGGAACCCACGACGAACCCACGAACCCGCGAGGAACCCGCTTTCAGTCTCGAACGCTCCCCATCCCCATCCCCATCCCCGTCGCCCTCTCTCTCTCTCTCTCTCTCTCTCTCTCTCTCTCTCTCTCTCTCTCTCTCTCTCTCTCTCTCTCTCTCCCCTCCGTCTAAAAGAGCATTGCGTGCGCGCGCGAATTGGACCTAGACCCAGACCCAACCAGAAGAGCCCCATGGAAAAACTTTGACAAAGAAGGCGGCCACCTTGCCTTTCGCTGGGCTTCTTTTTCTCCTCCCGCCGGTGCTGGCGCTGCCAAGGCACACTGTCCGGGTTGGGCAACTAACGCCTAAACGATTTGGTCATCGCGCCGTGTGCCGCAATAGGTCGACCGCTGCTCCGGCATGCCCGCAATTCCCACCAGCATCCAAACTCTGTAAACGTCCTTGCGCAGTGCGCGTCTGACAACGAGTCACTGTGGTGTGCTACTACCTCCCGAGTACTACCACCACCGCCAGTGCCCAGAGTGCCCAGAGTGCCCAAAGCGCCAGTGCACCACGCTCCCAAGCAATCAACTTGCCGCTACCCAGTCCACACCAGTCCACCAGTCTTCTACCACACACACCACCGCGAGGCACCGCCGCACCGCCGCCGGCGCTCCGATTGTTAGTCTGGTATTGCTCGGTGAGCATTCTCGTGCGTGGCGTTACTGCTTGCTTCCAATGCCGTACCCAGACTTCGCGCCTGCATGAAACCGACCGAGCCATGATCTAGCGACTCCAACTTGCACATCTCCGACCCATATTGCATCACACACTCTATCAAGGCCAACGCTCCCTTGCAACGCAAATCACCACTAGTTGACAATCTCTACCACCCGCCTTCTCCTACAAATCTCCGCCTCAGACCCCGACTTGCTCCCTCAACGTTTACCCGGAGCCACCCTTCTTCAGCTGCCTGACATACTCTACCCGACGACGACCCGACAATGCGCCGCAGACCATGTTGAAGACGTCGCCTATTCTGTCCACCTCCGCCAATGCCTCGCCGACGACCTTCCGCTATGTGCATCACTCCCCTCAGAACCCTTCCAAACATTCGTCTGCGATCGGGCGACGGCACTCCTCACGATCAGACTCGGGTCCTGCCGAACCCATGAACTCTTCACCCCAGCAGCGCCCGAGGCAGTACATCGCCAACGACGCGGGCGTCCAAGGCCGTCAAATGGACGCCCAGAACCGACTATCCTCTTCGTCCCTCCCCCAGAAATCTCTCACGCAGCCCCCGAAATCCCCTCGCCCTCCTCCCCCCGTGGCCAACCCTTCCGCCGTACCCCCTCAGCCTTCGCAAAACAATGTCGTGAGGGAGAGTCAGGCGTCGCAAAGCGGGGTGTCACCCGTCAAGCGAAGAACTTCGCCACCCCAACCTCCATCTGTAGCCACATCCACTTCAGGGTCGTCATCGCAGACATCCAAGAGAGCGAAGCCCGATGCTCGGCCGCCCAAAATACTACCCCAACAATACGAATTCTGCCCTGTCGAGGACATGGTCGAATTGATTGCGCATATGCTAGGCGAGTTGATAGCCACCAACGACGCGATCCGGACACTAAATGGTGGCTTGACACGCTTTCACTCAAGGTACAACAACCCAAACCAACGGCCGGTCTTTTCAAGTTCCCCTCGCTAACGTGAATCGCAGGACGGCCCCCGGGATATCTGTCAGAGATTATTTACACCGCCTGGCCAGACATGCCACCTTGACACCACCACTGCTTCTCGCGATGGTATATTACATCGATAGACTTTGCGCACTCTATTCAGAGTTCACTATCAACACCCTGACGGTTCATCGATTCCTCATCACCGCTGCCACCGTCGCCGCAAAAGGCTTGTCTGACTCATTCTGGAACAACACGACCTATGCGCGAGTGGGCGGAGTTAGGGTGGCCGAGCTAAAGCTGCTGGAACTGGAATTCCTCTACAGAGTGGATTGGAAGATTGTGCCGAACCCAGAAGTTTTGGTGGCCTATTACAAAGGCCTAGTCGAGCGCGCCCCTGGTTACGCCCTAGATTCTGACGAATCAGAGGGTGACGATGAGGGAGAGGAGGATGGCGAGGCGCTCAATGGAGATGGAGAGCACCAGGCAACACAATGATACCCTTTGGACCTGATGACGGCATTAGACATGGCCTGATCAGCACAAGCAACGGGCGGTTTCAACAGATTAAGTGGCTTTCCGGCGAAATATAGGCAGAGCGGATACTACTACGGATGGACCGCAGTGGATCTTGCATGACAGCACATAACCGGCGTAAGGAAACCGGGGCGATGATTTGATTTGATTTTGGAAAGCATCACAGGGTAGAGCGGGGAGCATCTGTACACACACATATGGGAGGCAGAATCACCTAGGCTCGGACATGAAGTAAAACATAAAGACATCATTGGAAACGCACCACAAATAACTGCATGCAGTCTCCTTTTTTTTTTATCAGATTGAACAAGTGCACGGTCAACCGTCGGTTGCCATTCTAGAAGTTCGATGATGACAAGGGGAATCATGGGGTTTATCCGAGATACAGCCGCAGGGGGAAGCTTCAACGTCTACACAGTAGGTGTCGTCTTCGATCATCGATAGCTGCCCAGAACCGCAGTTCAACCCCATTCCCTCATCCACGGCCAAAAACCACGGGCGGTCCAACCCGGAAATAATTCAATATGAGAGTAGCGACTCTCGTATCCACGGTCTTCGCCGCCGCCGGGCTGGTCGCCGCCGAGCAGCGCACCGCGCAGATCTACATCCAACCCGTCCACGCCTCGTCGCCCAACCCCCAGCCTCTCGCGGAGGTCGCCTACGACCCAGCTGCTGCCTCTACGTCGCAGATCGTTTCCTATGAGGCCCCCGAGCTTCCCGAGGCGGCGACGCTTGTGCGCATCGGCTTGTACGACGACAAGGCCGGGCGGTGGATCTCGAGCACGACGGCCACGAGCGTCGACAACTTCGCCAAGGGCTACGCGCCCAACATCATCCTGTCGGTAGACGAGCAGGGCGAGGTGCACAGCGTGGCGTACAAGGGCGTGCGCATCGACGCGGGCCAGACGCGCGACTTTGGTCCCAAGCTGGTGCTGCTGCCAGCAACCAAGGGCAAGCAGCCGGAGCTGAACAAACCGGTGGTTCTGTCCCCTGACGGCAAGAAGGTGGGCGAGGAGCCGGAGAAGTCACTGTTGCAGAAGTAAGTTTTCTTCGTTGGGGTTGCTTTGGCTCCCTGGTTGAGGACAAAGGAGTTAACGATTGGAACTATAGGTACTGGTGGGTTCTCGCGATCATGGTGGTCATGACTATGGCTGGAGGCGGCGACAAATAGACAAGCGAATCGAAACAGTTTTAATTGAACCACGCTTAATTCACGAATTTACCTCTTGCCCCAGTTGTGTTTCCATGACCCTTTTCTCAAGTCTTGGATGTTCACTAGTTCGGTCACTTTAAGATGTGGGTTGAGCCAGTCAGGTCCTAGAGTTGGGGGGTATCGAGTGATGACACAGAATGGTTGGTCAATTACGTTTGCTTGTTTTGATCTTTGCTGGCAATTGTAATAGGGTGATCCGGACAGAGCCTTGGGATGATTGAGAATGGGTGGCAGGTTTAGTAGCTTTTGCGGGTTTACGGAGGCTGGACGGTGTCTGGGTCGTGATCCTGATTTTGAAACACAATATTACACGGACTACCTCCCAAGTACAGATACCGCCCAAGCCAATGCATTGTTTTCTTCCTTGTTGTCTCATTTTCTTGACCGTAAAGCCATTGTTGGGTTCACGTGCCTGAGCATGTGACCCTCAAAAAAGCACAGTGCTCACATGGTTCTAGTTCGAATCGGGACTAGGGTGGTTGCTATGAGAAGATCTGGGTGGCGGTCGCATACGCCTGCTTAAAAGCTGGTCGCAAGCGCTGGTCCCTCAATTCACTAGGAGCTCACCCCCATTTCGAGCTGCAGCTTTTACGCTTCCTCTTGCATGCAACTGCCTTGCAATTTTCTCTCCCTTACATAGTAATCCCCAACGACTTGGCCCCGTCAAGTTTCTTCCTCTTATCTTCTATTCCGCAACCTACCTGTAACCAACCGCCAAAAATGCCTGAGAACGGTACCACCATCCCTCAGACTGAGGACGCCTTTGCTGAGAGCAAGGGCAAGGGCAAGGCTGCTGCCCAGGACGTCCCCACCGGCGACACCGCCATGGACGAGGATGATTCCGACTCTGATGATGACGAGGATGAAGTAAGCTCTAGATTCCCTGTCGTTACGGTTGTGAAGGGACCGTTGCTAACTTGGGAACTTTAGGTTGTCGAGGCCGGTATGCGCCACCCTATACCCTCTGAACTTGTGAACCCGAAGCTAACCACGTAGGCACAGAGGAGGACGGCATGGAGGAGATTGACCTGGACAACATTGTTGACGGCGGACGCCGCACCCGTGGCCAGCAGATCGATTTTGCTAAGGCTGCCGAGGAGAACCCCGTCGACGACGACTACGATGAGGATGAGGACGAGGATTTCCAGCCCCCGGAAGTGGACGAGGACGTCAAGATGTCTGACTAAATAAAGATCCCCCCCCCCCCCCCAAACGAGGCAAACCAATAACTCGACAGTACACGTGTGCACTCACGTGGTTTGGTAGATGAAAGACATGGCATTATGATTATTTTTACAAAAAAAAAAAAAAAACCTCCAATGGAAAATGGGATGATGGATATGTCACATTGCTCAGATCCAATGAATTGAGATCTAGGTGGACAGCCCAGGCGAGAACATGGATAGCATAGCGCAACCGTTTCTGGCACTGAGCATCTGCTTTGCATAGATTAGGTACTATTACACAGTATGATATGCAATGGAGCAATTCAAAAGACATTCACGACAGCTGCAAGGGCCTCGGCCCAACCCAATGATATGATGATTCCTGAATGCACCGTGTATGTGTGATTGTCGGAGCTGGGTGGCAGCGGATGCAGCCTAGTCGGTGTACTTGACGAATGCACGCAACCCCGCGGGACAGGCTGCTCTGCGCAGCACTTGTGCACGGCATCGTCTGGGCGCTTTTCCGAGAGCCTTGCTGTCCACATGTGCACAGTGCAATCACGCATCCAAAACGGGAGAACCTACGAGAGGACAACCTCCGGCGGGATCTACAGCAAGTCTCCCCATGCCCAAAGCCATGGACACGGGCAATTTCGGCAAATGCGTCAAGCTCGGGCTCCCGGTTTCTAAATCCAGACTCTTTTCGTTAGTTGTTTGCCTGGGTGCAAGAGCCCCACGATAGACCAGCCAGGTGTCCCCCCCGTCTCCCCGACTAGCAGACTGACCGGGCCTTGTATTTTTTTCTTTCTCTTTGGGGCCTTTCCTCCATGAAGCCTCTCCACCACAGGCGGCCAAAACGTCAAAAAAGCGGACAGCTTGTTCGCTCAATTCCGTCGAGTGGCGTCCGCCCCCAATGCCTTTGGATAGAAGCATAATTACTCGCCGAGGTGTGCTTTGTTGTAGTTACAAAGAAAAACGAACGACCCTTTGAGCCTCTTGTTTGTCTCCCTGTGGCTCTCGCCCCTGGCATTTTAAATTTTTCCTGGGGGGTAGCACAGGTACTCTTTACTGGGCGGCTGTAAACCAACAAAGGTACGTACTCGCAAGAGATAGGTACCTACCTAGGTACCTACCTACCTAGACACTCCTTCCCGCCCCCCCTCTGTGTGTTTGGGGTTCTTGCCTTTGGGTCGGCCTCTCCCACCCCCCCTAAATCGAGGACTGGCCGACGGTCCATTCAGATCCCGCCGGAGACTCTCGCGTCACGAGGGAACACCTTGCCTGTTCGAAAACGACAGGGTTTCGTTTCCGCATCCCCAGCGCAACGACCAGCTTCAACTTCCTTTTTATTGATTCGCATTTGTCTTTTCTCTTTTTAGATTCTTTAACTTCCATTCATCTCCGGTTCCCCCGGGCTTGTCTGGACTTTGACCCTGTTGTCATTTGGCCTCCCCTCCCGACAGGATCTGGTTTACATCATACTGATCACATCATCATCATCATCTTTGCCTCGAGGCTATGGCGCAAAGGTACGCCTCATCCCGTCGCCCGCCAGTCCCATTCATCCATCGTTCGTTCGCGGTCCTTGGTGGTCTCAACCGCCATCACCATCTCCGTTTTGGAACCCCGCCGAGTTCCCTCTCCGTGCATCACCGAGACCGTGTCGAAACTCACTGATGATGGTTTGCTAGGTTCGGCGGCTCCTCGCTGCACCAGCGGGACTCCCGCAGCGCACTCTTCGAGGGCTACAACGGTGATGGCGCCTCTCGCCGGCCCGTCAGCGCGAGCCCCAGTCGTGGATATGGATATGGAGCTTACGCAGGCTCAGCTCCTGGCGGCCTGGGCATTAGCGGTGCCGGATCCCAGGGCGGCTTTCGACCCGCGACGCCAAACCGAAGGGGCCAGTATAGCGATGCTGTGTTGAGCGAGTTGGAGAGCCAGAACGATGCACAGGTTGAAGGCATCCTGGGCAAGGTCAAGGTGCTGAAGGATGTGAGTTTGGAGTCCCCTTGACGCCATTTTGATGACGGCAAGACGAGAAGGATCGGTTTCAGATGAATCAGACTCCTCGGAACTACCGTCCATAAATGCAACGTCTACGAATCCATGAAACGGATTTGATTTAACCCGCAAATAGATGACGGTTGCTATCGGTGACGAAATCCGCGAATCCTCCGCCCTCGCCGAGAAGATGAACGACTCATTCGACTCGACTCGTGTCCGCCTCCGCGGCACCATGAATCGAATGCTACTCATGGCTGAGCGAACCGGTGTAGGCTGGAAGGTCTGGGTTGCCTTCTTCTTTGCCGTCATCCTGCTCTTCACCTACGTCTGGCTATTCTAAAGCGCCGATCCGTTTCTCTACAGCGCACGACAACTCAATGTGCAACACAACATAATATGGCCAATGGCGCAACAGCACATGAGAGAACGCTGTTATTGATCACCTCCCTTTTGAATACAACACAAAAACCTCGGAAATATCGACAATCTCGAGATAACTGGATGTAACGGACAAAGACGAGACGAGACTATGGCATAGAGAGGAGGGCAAACGGAAGGACTATCAGCTCCGAAGGTGGATATGAGGCTTGTAGTTTTGGCTGGCGACGACGCAGAGCAAAACTATTGCATTTATGGATGCATTCTGGGATGGCGTTGGGTCGGCGTTTTGTCAATTTGTTTGTTTCTTCGCCCTCTTGCACAGCGGCAATGCGGATTCAAGGGGTGTGCTCATCGAGGATACGCAGAAATCCTCAACGACCAAGACATATGTCACCGTACAAAGTTTGTAATACTAGTATCGCCCATCAGGGACCATGATACGTTTGAGTCTTTCTTCCTTTGGTTTAATGCAATATGAGCAAAGCCTCAATATCAAATTCCTACCATGGATGAAAAATAGCCAAGTGAAGAGTGAAAAAAAAAAGGGTTGGTTGGGTATATTGAAGGGCTTCCTCTATGGCATATTTTCTGATTCTCTACTTATACTATCAATTACAAGTTATTACTGGCGGGCGCGTCGGCCGGCCGCGGGACTGCTGTCTATGAAGCTGCTGCCGCCTTGGGAGAGGAGATTGCTGAGGTCCATGCTGGGACGGCCCAGAGACATGCTGGAGCGTCCCGGAAGGGTTGGAGATAATGGGGGGTCCATGGCTGCTGAGCGAGGGGCAAAGCTCATGTCTGCATCGTCGTCATCGTCATCTTCCTCTTCGCTGCTGCTGCTGAGCTCAGCTTCCGAGTCGGTGTGCTCATAACCACCGCTCTCAGCCTCGGGGATATCGTCATCGAGGTCGGCATCCATGCCCATACCCAGGTCGTCGGTGACATCGTGAGCAAAGTCCTCCTCGTCTAGCATATGGCCTTGATCGTCTTCCTCCAGCTCCTCACCACCACCGTACATGTCATCGCCATCGCCATCACCGCGAACAAGGGCTTCGCGAAAGGCATCATCATTCATTCGCATCCGGGACGCCATGAGATCATTTTGGTGCTCTTCTCTGAGCACCGATTCATCAGCATCATCAACACCGCCCTCCTCATCCTCTTCTAGTTCTTCTTCATCCTCCTCTTCATCGTCGTCATCGTCATCGTCGTCGTCATCATCGTCGTCGTCGCGTAATGCAAAATCATCATCAGCATCTGGTATTTCGTCATCCAGGTCCTGTGCACCGTCTAGTTGGACATCATCCATCATTCCGTCTTCAGGGACAGCTTCAGCTTCAGCTTCAGCAAGCTCCTGAGCCAGTTGCTCCCGGCGAAGGGCTTCTTGATGTTCTTCTTGCTCCCTTTTTTCCTCTCGCATTTGATGCAACGTTTTGGGCACGCCTGGGGGTTTTAGCCAACCACTACCATAATTCTGGATGTTCAGTCGGCGACGTTGCATATACTGCTCGTCAGCGGCAAGGCGAGCGAGGGCCGAGCGCTCGAGGAGGTGACCTCGTTGGCGGGGGTGATGCGTGCCATGGTGATGGCTGTGCGAGTCGTTGTGAGGATTGTCGACGGGTCCAGGCGGTGTGAAAGAGCTGCGGGAAGACCTGTACCACAAAGAATGTGACTGTGAGCTTGTTAGTGAGACCTCATTTGTGGCGACATTCGAAACTACGTGGATCATACATCTCGTGGAATAAAATCTGGTAGCGTCGTAAACATTTTGGGACCAGCTCCAGCACGCACTCAGCGGCGGTAACGCGTGTTGTCGTTGGATGTGTCTTCTGTAATGGAGCACCAGGGTGTTTCTTTGGGTCACGACAAGCGGCGGGGTAGTTCACGCGACAGGCGCCACCTCGCGCCTAACAGCCGCGAGCCAAGACATACCCCTGTCAAATCCAAGGAGGGCTCAAAAAACACCTTGCGTTTGTGCGAGAAGTTTGTAATCCGAATGCCATAATTTCGCATTGGTTAAGCAGGATCAAGGGAAGAGCTACGATGATGGAGACTCGGAAAGCTAGATTAACCTTGACCCCTTCACCCGAAGGAGGGGATGTTACAGCGGCTGAAGCGGCTCGGCGTTGAGTGTCGGCTGCCGAAGGTGCGCTGGACGGAGGGCCGAGTTCTGACGGCTGCTGGTGTGGTACGCCGTAAATGCTCGCAAATGGTCGCCTCCTGTTTCGTGGAGATGAAAGCGAGGCAAGCATATGCAGGTTCGTGTCTCTGAATTCCACATCTGGCTTCACCGCTTTGGGCCAAGCACGAGCAGGTCTTGCCACCGCCGCGCAGGCCGTTTGGAAACGGTGGAAATGGTTATTCATTTTGTGAGGTAAGGGGTGGTGTTCTGTGGTAATGCAGCCTTGCTGAGGCGACACATGCTGCTGCTCCCTGCAGCGAGCTCTGCCGTCACAGCGCTAGCTCCTACCGCAAACGGCCAGGGCTGAGTCTGTACGTGGTCGGGGTTAAGGGGAACGTTGACGGACGTTCGGGAGTTTTCGGGAAACGATGGTCTCGGAGGTGCAGGGCATTGAGCAGCAGGAGTGGGCGGAGGGCGGAAGCGGAGAGACGGCGAGTGGGCGGAATGAAGTGCTGGGCGCCGCCGACGTCCACGTAACGAGGTAGCGCTTTCGGGGCTCTATTGGGAGCGTTGGCTCTGGGCTGTTGGCTCGGAATTCAGAGAGCGGCTGGCGCTGCTGAGCTGTGGCCCTCAGTCGACGGGTCGACGACTGCAACTTTCAATCGGCTCCGCACCGACATCATCTCCAATGCAGATGCGACCCGACGTTAGTACCGCCGAACTCGGCCGCTCATAACTGCCCGAAATTCAACCTCCTCCACCTCCGAGGATCCGCTCAAGCAGTCGCTCCTTTGATATTTATAATGCCTCGACTTGATTTGTACCGTTCTAGGCATTTCGCTGGCGCCGTTTCTGCTGAACGGAAACGAGAGATAAGACACCCCTGGCATCACGCTAGGGACAACGGTGCACGCAAGCCCACGGGCAGCGGGAAAGAATGGATCAATGCTGCGGAGGAGATGGGGCCCAAGATGGTCTTGTCGTCGTTGTCATGATCCCCACGGTCGTCGTCCCCATAGCTCTCCCCCATGCCCCGTCCTTCTCCAGGTGTAATGGTAGGCGGAGGGACAACGCCGCCAGCATCGAGTGATCATGAGCTTCGTAGAATTATATGTAGAATCATATACGAGCGCGGGGGAGTGGGAATGAGATCCGGCTTAACGAGCGAGATGCCTGCCCCAGAAGGGACAACTCACGTCGTCAAAGCCATGGTCGGGCCACACACATGATGGGTGTGTTTTGTAATAAATTATCCGTTGACCAGCGTACGTGCATAACGCCTGCCTGTTGCAAATCCCTACGAAGGAGGCCGTAAGCCTGGCTTAGCCAAAATGATGGAGCCCTCATTTACCCCCTCTTTGGTAGACGAATCGCAGTGGGTGTCCGGTTCAAATTTCCCAAAGCAGTGACGTCTTCCTGCGTGAAGAACCTCGTAGGATTGTTGCAGGAGAGGCTGCAGCACACTCCTGCCCACGACTCCCGAACCCGTGGTGAGACATGTGCATCTGTGTGATGGCGCAGACTAATCCCCACTAGACGATCGACACCCTGGCTACCGATGAGTCTCCGGCACGAGCTTCTTCCGTTTTAGTGTCCAGAAGCGCCAGGACACGGGCTACAACGGGACGGGCAGCTCTGGTTGGTGCGAGATAAGGCTAGGTGAGCGAGACTCTGGCGCCTGTGATTGGGCATGGTAGCCAATTTTCTTATGTCGTTGTTGTGACTGTGCGATAGTGGTGTGAGGCGGCCACACTGGCTCGACGTCAGTTTTTCACCAACCTCTGTTTGGCCAGGCTGGCAAGCAAGAAAACACAAACCCGAGAAACCCTGGCTTGCCTCCACGGACCATGACAGTCCTGGAAGAAACCTGGCCCCAGACACCCCCCCCTCCCCTTCGGTCTACCTCTGGTTGGATCCCTTTTCGCACCTCTGCGAGTGGTCTGCTTCTCACGCCAGGAATCCAAGGTGCATGTTCGGCACGTTCGGTGTTATTGGCCGAAGTCCCGCCAGGTGAGGCGACGGTGAGGTTTTCATTCATCAGCATCGACGCACGACACGGCGTCGATGACGCTGCTTGCCGTGTTGGATTCTCCAGAAACACAGGTCAGAATAAACCTAGGACCAACACGCCTGAGGCTGCAGCCCCCCAAAACCCTGATCTGCCGACCAACCCCTTGCCTGAGATGTGCTTGTGCTGCCTGGGCTGGACCGAGACTCCTCCCCCTTTATGGAATGGAAGCTTCTTCACAAGGTAACCTAAGGCAGGCAGGGCTGCAAGCGAGCAAGTCCCGGAGCGCAGCACATGTCGAGTGCATGTTGCATCAAGCTCTTTGACTGGAGGTAGGGACGTTCGGGTCGGAGGAGGCTTACACCTTTGGGCTATGACTCGCTGGAATCTCACCACCGGCTTCGATGGGGCATCCAGCTTCTCGGAGAGGGCGTGTCAGGTTGCAGCAAAGGGCCATGGACATTGAGTTGCGGACGAATCAAATGCGCGCTTAGCTCCCCCGCGCAGCATGTACGTCAAGGCCCTCCCCCCCGGGCGAGCGCAGCGCATGGCTCATCTTTGGGGTTCTCGGGGCGAGCGCGACATCGGCGGCGCTGGCTTTGAAAATGACGGGCCATGATTGGTGTCGCAAGTCTGAAAGTCGAGTCGACCCATGACGGATGTGCATTAGGTTTAACGTTCCAGGCGGCGTCGCACGGATGCCCAACATCATCCTGGACGTGACTGCAGCTCTATGTGGGGCACTTTCGTGGATGGCTGGTCTTGAGAACGCGGCGAACTCTCCGTTGCCTCGGCCGGATTTCTCTTACACGAACTGTGTTGCAAACCTACTGGTATTCTCATCCCATCACTGGATAGGAGATAAACACGACAATGAGGCCGGATAGGCGGATAGTGATTGGGCCGAACATGGAAGATCTTATTTTTTCTTTCCTTTTTTTTTTCCCTCTTGTCGCCCCAGCCGAGCTGGACGCGGGGAGAAACGAGCATGTAATGCGAACTATAGCGCAAGGACAGGGACCAGACGGGACACACAGGCCAGGAAGGCGAACAGGGTTGTGAGGCGCATCGGAAGCTGCCTTTGGTGATGTATCCACAAGGAGAAATTGACTGACACTGACCGCTCGGTGAAGCCCTGCCACTCAACAAATTTATCACGTCAGGTCATGGTAAAAGGATTAGAATCAGGCAATGACGCGAGAGCGTTTGATTACGAGCATCAGAAATATTGTAGGGTGCCCTGATCTGGCGAGTCGGTGAAGGTAAGTGGCATTGAAAGTGTTGTTTCGATCAATAATGGATCAATCGACAAGGTGTGCTGGGAGCATCGACGAGACAGAGCGAGAAAGGAAAAAAAAAACCCCCCCCAAAAAATCGAGAGACACCAGGATGCGGAAACTCTCACTCCGTCCTTGCCAATTCAATCTTGCACTAACGTAGTATGTCGCAGCCAAGGTGGGCGGGTTGGAAGCTACGTAACCATGGCAGATCGCACCTACCGACGGCGTAGATCGGGAGGAGGGGCTGCCTATCAACCAAGCAAACCACCTCCCTTCCCGTCCTCCATCCCCCATTCACAAACAAACAGCCTTCCCCGTGGAGAAGCACCATGGTGCCTCTCGAGACGAGATGAAGGAGATGATGGGCATTTCGTCTGGCCCTTGTGCAGGGAATCTGCCGGGGAAGCAAGATCCCCCAGCCGAAGAGGTGCCGATCCGGATGGAGGGGGTGATGGCTGGATAAATGGATGGATGGGTGGACGGGGGATAATCGGCAGCCTTGGAGGAGTCAACGGGAGAGTCCATGCCCATGGAGACGAGGCATCGACCCGTGGCGGGATTGGGACGGAGGAAGGAGGGGGAGGGGGAGGGGTGGCGGGATGACGGGATGGCAGACACCCAACCCAGCCCATAATCGCCCAAGGCCATTTGTTCTCCCCCCCATGCCGACATCCTCAAGCCTAGTTTCAAGCCTAGGCCCCAGGCCACGCCAGACCCCAGTGAAGGTTGCGGCGCCTCTCATTAGCTTGATGTGTGGTGGTTGGAAACACCTGTGTCGACAACCAAGTTAAAAAAAAAACATTTTCGACTTTCATGACGTTAGAAACGTCCAACTCCCGCAAGGATCTTGTGCTACGCCAAGGACATGGACAAGGACATGGCCAAAATGAATTCTCCAAAAAAAAGGCAGAAAAGGGGACAGCAGAGGCATCATGCTGTTTGGATCAATGATTTCGGACGAGCTTCCGGGCTCCGCGCATCGGCGGGACAGGAGGGATGGAAGAATAACCCGAGGCCGTGGACGGCGGATGCACTCCGGAGGGATGCCGAGAGGATCGAAGAGGGATGTGAATATGGAGCCCTGACGAGTCTGTTATGGCTGTCTTGCAGTTGTCCTGTGTGTCTGTCGGTGGACAGTCCCGGACGTGGCATGGCATGTCATTGATGGGGCTGTTATGCAAATACGCTCGAGCTCATTTGCTTGCGTTGTTTTTCTGGCATGTGCTTTTTGGGTCCCTTCATGGATTTACGGAGGGCTGCTAGAGGAGCCACCAAGGCAAATGGGGCCACGGCAGGGTGCGTGTGCGCCCACTTGGAGCCTGGCAGCACACAGGAGACAGAGGAGGAGTTCGTCTTGGGCGGGTCGTCGACTTCTCCAAGGGGCGAAGGGGCGCTGCCCAGCGAGGGCGTGGCGTGCCTTTTTGGAGGGGTCTCCCCATGCGCTAACGCAGCCCTGGATGGGATGGATGGGAGGAGAGCTGGGTCCAGGGTCCAGTGTGAGAAGAAAAAAAAAATTAGCGGGAGATTCGGTTCCGATGCTGGGAGATGGAAAAAAAAATTAAAAATTTATCGCCTCTTGCAGAGCACTGCTAGCACCCGAAGCTCATGGGAGCTCTATACGTCGTGCAGTAGTACGGATTGAATTACCAGCGTTCGCCTCCAAAGCCTAGGCCCCTCGACCTCCCCACCATGAGCGCCCCATCATCATCGCCCCCCACTCAACCCTGCACCTTGACGCTTCCCTGCGCCTGTCTCGCCGTCGCCGTCAACTGTGTGCCTTGATCATTCAACCGCCCATGGTTGTCTCTCCTGTCCTGGTCACCACTTTTGGAGTCTGAGCCCTCTCCCTTAGCCGGAAGCCCTCTTACCCCCCATCCCCCATCCCCCATCCCCTCCCCCTCCTCCGCCCTCCACACACCCCTGACCAAAATTTCCCAAAGCCCGACCCCCGTAGTTCCGTAGCCAATCCATTGGGTTTTTTTTTCCTCAGTCGTCCATTTCCCTGGCTGGGGCTTGGCGGCCGAGTCGTCGTTCCGGACCTAGACCTAGTTCCGTTGAATCGACCCAGCCCATCACACTCGAGCTGGCGTTGCGGTGCGCGCTGCCGCAGCCGTGCCCCATAACCCAACCCATAACCGTAACCGTCCCTGTGAGGCGAGTCGAGTCAAAGTAGGTTCCATGTTGGGTACCTGGCCGTCTCCAGCGCTGCCGACATACGGAGTTGGCTACGCCAGCTGGCAACCACTCGGAGATTCCTCCATTCCATAAAAGCGTGAAGGTTGCCCTTCCCCCCTCCTCTTTCCTTCTCTTGCCCTCTCCCTCTTCCTCTTGCTTCTCTGTCCTCTTGCACGCTCTCTTCTCCCATCCTACGACCTGTCTAACCCGTCACTGCCAGCCAGTGACCTTTGATACCCATTGCACTCTTGAACAAGAGGAACAAGCATCCCTGGTAAGTCGACTTGTATATTGGACGCCGCTCCTCTCCCTTCCCAATCACCATCATCAACTACCTCACGCCCTTTTACTTCTGTGCCACTCGCCCACCGTTACGCCCGTGGACTTCATCGACTTCACACAATTTATCTACCTGGACTTGGATCTGGCATCACTTTCAACATGGACGCAAAAGAGCAGAGGGCAAACAACCATGGCGGCCGCTGAGAAGCAGGTGCTGTGCAACTGGACGCTGTACTGCACTGGGTGCGACATCACATGTTTTCCGCAAGCGACCAGACCCCGGAACCCCAGACGTCAGACCTCAGACATCGGACCCCAAATCTCAAGGCAAACATCCCAGCAACGTTCCAAACATCCCAATGGAGCAACCGCCCGTCCGGTGTGCGGCTTCCTGGCGCGCGTGGCGCTGTCGCTCCATGTGTTGCATCGCCGAGGTGACGTCCCCCCCGGCGCATTGGAGTGGCCCATGTCTTAGCCGCATGGCTGGTTGCCATTGTGTGGGCCATTATTGGCTGCTGCCCCGGCGTATCCCACGCTGCACGCTGGGGCAGAGGGGCCACCCATACCACCGAGGAGGGACCATCTTGTGGGCCATGGCCTAAAGGAGATAGCTGTCGAAGCTTGGCCGTCGCGGCTGCGCGAACCGCATCGTTTCCGGACGAGAGGCTGTTTTGTGGGCGTCAACTAGGTCTAGACGACTCGGGATGAGTCTGAGAGCCAGAAAATGCCCTTTGCCGCCGCGATTGCCCTCTACGCAAATCGATGCCGCAAGTTTTTTTTTTTAATTCTGCATAGCGTCCTTTTTGGAGGGGGCGATTCGTGTGGCCTGCCGTAGGCGGGGTGGGCTGTTCTTCGTAGGGATCGCCTTTATCGCCAGGTTTTCTCTCTTATCTTCGGCGCGCCACTCGAGTCACCTTTGGCGCCCGATGCCGGCAGACCACACGCTGACCGATGGGACGACCAATCTCTCCACACTTGGCTCGCCTCACTGCACTGCCGCGGATCCCCTCGCCATTTGCCCCTTCCCCAAATGCCCTATCGTTGCTTTTTTTAACCGCTCCAGCCATGTTTCGTTCATTCCGAGGCTCGTGCCCTGGCTAATCCGTTCCTCCGCGACTCCAGATCTACGCTAAAGAGTGGCGCTCGCTGCTCTTTCCTGAGGTGCCCCGCGATCCTCTGACCCCCACCAACCCCCACCAACCCCACCTCAACCCGGTCGCCTAGCATGCGCCTAACCGAGGACTTCGACGACCGACAGACCCATCTTGAAGCCGAGCAACAAACATACAGTCCCTTCGAGTATCAGACTGAGAACAATGACTCTTGGGCTGGTGCGCTGCCGGTGAAGCAGGGTCTGTACGACCCTTCTCTCGAGAAGGATGCCTGTGGCGTCGGTTTTGCCTGGTGAGTAACAACAATCAACTGTGCCGCGGCAAACCCCCTCCCCTCCCCCTCCCCAAAAAGAAATGCAACTTTTGTGCAATTAACACGATAACAGCCACATCAAGGGCAAGGCTAGCCACAAGATTGTCAGCGATGGTAAGTCACAATCTATGTGTCGCATTTTCGTCATTTTTCGCAATCGATGACAAAGCTGACCACTCACAGCGCGAAATCTTCTCTGCAACATGACCCATCGCGGTGCTGTGGGTTCCGATGCTCGAGATGGTGATGGCGCTGGTGTCATGACCTCTATCCCCCACCGGTTCTTTATCAAGAACTTTGAGAAGGAGGAAGGCATTAAGTTGCCCCCTCTTGGCCAGTACGCCGTGGGAAACCTGTTCTTTAAGCCCGACGAAGAGACTCTCGACGAGTCAAAGAGGCAGCTGGAAGATGTTGCCGAGTCATTGGGCCTCCGAGTTCTAGGATGGCGACGGCCCCCCGTCGACTCTACCCTTCTTGGCCCCGCTGCCAGGTCGCGTGAGCCCATTATCCTCCAGCCCTTCGTTGTGCTCACCTCTGCCTACGGCGCCGGTGACGCTCCCGAAAACACTGACACCGAGAAGTTTGATGACCGTCACTTTGAGCGACAGCTGTACGTGCTCCGAAAGCGTGCTACCCAGAGCATCGGTCTGCAAAACTGGTTCTACATCTGCTCCTTGTCAAACAAGAACATTGTCTACAAGGGCCAGCTTGCCCCCGTCCAGGTCTACTCCTACTACCACGACCTTGTCAACGCCGACTACGAGGCTCACTTTGCTCTGGTCCACTCCCGTTTCTCCACAAACACCTTCCCTTCATGGGACCGTGCCCAACCTCTGCGATGGGCTGCCCACAATGGTGAAATTAACACTCTGCGAGGAAACAAGAACTGGATGCGCGCCCGTGAAGGCGTCATGCAGTCTGATGTTTTCAAGGATGATCTCGAGCTCATGTACCCCATTGTCGAGGATGGTGGCTCTGATTCTGCGGCTTTTGACAACGTCCTGGAGCTCCTGACTATCAACGGCGTTCTCTCCCTCCCCGAGGCCGTCATGCTGATGGTTCCCGAGGCCTGGCAGGGTAACCAGGATATGGACCCCAAGAAGGCTGCCTTCTACGAATGGGCCGCTTGCCAGATGGAGCCTTGGGATGGCCCTGCCCTCTTCACTTTTGCCGACGGCCGATACTGTGGTGCCAACCTGGATCGAAACGGTCTCCGACCTTGCCGATTCTACGTCATGGACGATGACCGCATCATCTGTGCCTCCGAGGTCGGTACCATCCCCGTCGAGCCCGAAACTGTCGTCCAGAAGGGTCGTCTACAGCCCGGTCGTATGCTCTTGGTCGATACCCAGGCCGGTCGCATCATTGACGACAAGGAGCTGAAGGAGGCTGTTGCTAGCCGACAAGACTTCCGCTCTTGGCTTGATAGAGAATTAGTTACGCTGCCCAAGGTCCTTGAGACCATGGAGCAGTCCATGGATCTGGCCCCCAAGCTGGACGAGAACAAGATCCAGGCTGACCCTCTTCTGCTCTCTTACGGTTACACTCACGAGCAGGTTAGTTTGCTGCTTGCTCCCATGGCTGCTGATGAAAAGGAGGCCTTGGGTTCAATGGGTAACGATGGCCCCCTGGCCTGCCTGACCCAGGCCCCTCGTCTCCTCTATGACTACTTCCGTCAGCTCTTCGCCCAGGTCACTAACCCTCCCATCGACCCCATCCGAGAGTCCATTGTCATGTCCCTGGAGTGCTATGTCGGTCCTCAGGGTAACTTGCTTGAGATGGATCCCACCCAGTGCGGCCGTCTCCTGCTGCCCAGCCCCATCCTGTCCATCCCTGAGTTTAATGCTATCAAGAACATGTCGGAGTCCTTCCCTAGCTGGACTGTCAAGACTATTGATCTGACCTTCTCCAAGTCCGAGGGTGTTGAAGGCTACCTGAAGCACCTCGACTACATCTGCGATGAAGCTACTGCTGCCATTGAGGCCCGCGATCGTATCATCGTGCTTTCTGATCGCAACACCAGTGCTGACCGTGTTGCTGTTTCTGCTGTGCTGGCTTCTGGTATGGTTCACCACCATCTCGTCAGCAACAAGTGGCGATCCATGGCTGCTCTTGTCGTCGAGACTGCCGAGGCCCGTGAAGTGCACCACATGTGCGTGCTCCTTGGTTATGGTGCTGATGCTGTCAACCCCTACCTTGCCATGGAGTGCATCCTTAAGCTGAACCGCGAGGGTCTTATCAAGAAGAAGCTCTCTGACGATGCCCTTATTCGCAACTACAAGCACTCTTGTGATGGTGGTATCCTCAAGGTCATGAGCAAGATGGGTATCTCTACTCTTGCCTCGTACAAGGGCGCCCAGATCTTTGAAGCCCTCGGTCTCGACGAGTCCGTTGTTGAGCGATGCTTCAAGGGCACTGCCTCCCGTATCCAGGGTCTTACCTTTGAGCTTATTGCCGAGGAGAGCTTCCGATTCCACGAGCGTGGTTTCCCCTCGCGATATACCGTTGGAATCACTGGTCTTCCCGAGTCCGGCGAGTACCATTGGCGTGACGGTGGCGAGCCTCACGTCAACGACCCTACCTCCATTGCCAATATCCAGGACGCTGTCCGCACCAAGAACGATAAGTCATACGAGGCCTACTCTCGATCCGAATATGAACAGATCAAGTCTTGCACCCTCCGTGGTCTCCTTGACTTCAAATTTGAGGATTGTGCCCCTGTCCCCATCGACCAGGTTGAGCCTTGGACTGATATTGTCCGCCGATTCTGCACCGGAGCCATGTCTTACGGATCTATCTCTATGGAGTCTCACTCTACCCTGGCTGTTGCCATGAACCGACTTGGCGGCAAGTCTAACACTGGTGAAGGTGGTGAGGATCCTGAGCGTTCTGAGCGTCTTCCCAACGGCGATACCATGCGCTCTGCCATCAAGCAGGTTGCCTCCGGTCGATTCGGTGTTACATCTGCTTACTTGGCCGACTCTGACGAGCTTCAGATCAAGATGGCTCAGGGTGCCAAGCCTGGTGAGGGTGGTGAGCTTCCTGGCCACAAGGTGTCCAAGTCCATTGCTCGCACTCGTCACTCTACCCCTGGTGTCGGCCTGATCTCTCCTCCTCCTCACCACGACATTTACTCCATCGAGGATCTGAAGCAGCTGATCTACGACCTGAAGTGCTCTAGCCCCCGATCCCGAGTCTCTGTTAAGCTTGTGTCTGAGGTTGGTGTCGGTATCGTCGCCTCTGGTGTCGCCAAGGCCAAGGCCGACCACATCCTGATCTCCGGTCACGATGGTGGTACCGGTGCCTCTCGATGGACTGGTATCAAGTACGCCGGTCTCCCTTGGGAGTTGGGTCTGGCCGAGACTCATCAGACTCTGGTCCTCAACGACCTCCGTGGTCGTGTTGTTGTCCAGACCGATGGTCAGCTCAAGACTGGTCGTGATGTTGCCATCGCCTGTCTGCTTGGTGCTGAGGAATGGGGCTTTGCCACTGCCCCCCTTATCGCCATGGGCTGTATCTTCATGCGAAAGTGCCTCGAAATCAGCACTTTAGTTCGAACAACTGCAGGACCAAAGCCTATATCCGAGATCGAGATAGGTGATACACTCTATGGTCCTGACGACGAACTAGTGCTGTGTCTTGGTGTTGCTCCTACCCAGACCGGCCCCCTCAAAGAGATTCACTACCAGGAGTTTGATTCGCGTCAGAAGAAATCTTTCAAGTGTACGCCTGATCATATACTGCCTCTTCGAACTTTCGGAACAAAGCCTTCGACAACCAGAAACTCAGTTACTTGGTTTACTCGATGCGACAGACATAGCCTTGAAAGGGAAGCAGACAAGTTACATCTTGACGACCTAGTCGACACCATATATCGCGATCTCGTGGATCAGGAAGAACATGGACTTCCTGATAACGCTGCTGCCCATGGGTTTATCGACAGCGTCTTAACTAGGCACTATCACCAAGGTACTGATGACAAGTACTCTAACGTCATTAACGATGTCCTAGCTCAACTAGCCAATAAGGAACTTGAAAACAATCCTGAGCTAGTTAGAGAAGCTATGCATGATGCGCTAGACGTCTATCTTGACAACCCAGGCTATATCCTTGAGTCTGGGCCTGTTGATCACGATGAACCTATAATCGACCTAGGCCCGAACTTCGAAGAGTCTCAGGAATCCCATAATAGCTTGATGGATATAGATTCGTCGTTTATCTATCCATCTCAAGATGCTGTTTCTAGGTTTGCTCGAGTAAAGACTTCCATCGATCGCCGATCATGCGCTTGCGGAGGTATCCGAAAGGTATACAGGCAATTCGCGTCCAATGAGCAGGCTCAACTAGTTCACTCCTTGCTCCTAAGCGGCCACAGCCATTTGGTTGATCCCTATATTGTTCGAGATGGCGAAGAGTTTAATGTTGCGGTTGAGACCTTCCAGAACTTCTGCGACAAGGAGGCTAAAGGGATGCATCTGAAGTTGTATCGCACCCCCCTTGCTGCATCATCGACCCTCCCAGCTCCTGGCGCATCATCCGTAGACGATACCCCGATCGACCCATACTATCTCGGACTCTGGCTTGGTGACGGAGTTGCTGCTTCGCCCGTCATCTGCGGCAGCGACCTAGAGACCCGAGTTTGGCTCTCCAACTATGTCGATCGCTTGAACCAGAATAGGCCCGAGGGCACTAGGCCCCTCATTCTTCGAGAATCATGCATGAGCAGAGCTGGTGCCTATCTGCCGAACTCGGAGTATACAGCCAATGTCGATGTATATCAATGGTCTATCTCCTCCAATGCAGACGTCAAGGGCAAGTATTGGAACCCTATTCGACAAGGCTTGAAAGACCTTGGCCTCCTTGACGACAAGAGCAAAGGTATTCCAGACTCTTATCTCAATGCTCATAAGGAGACTCGCCTAGCTGTTCTTGCTGGTTTAATCGACTCGGATGGATGCTACGTCAAATCGCACAATACCTATCGATTCACCCAGCAGACAGAAGGCCGCAAAAAGATTGTTGATGATGCTAAAATGCTAGCCTTGAGTTGTGGTATATCAGTCACTAGTGTTGACCAGGGCGTTCCTATTTCGAAATGGCAAAATAGACAGGGCCCAAGCATTCAATATGTGGTCTATTTCGGCAAGGGGTCTATCCAGTTTCAACAATACTTGCTTCTCCCTCGAAAGAGAATGAACATGGCAAAATCGTACTATGCGCATGATGCGCTCCCGTTCACCATAACTGATATACCTGAGGGTCAATATAAGGGTATACAAGTATCTGGTGGTCTATTCCAACTCGAAAACCGGCTAGTTACTCATAACTGTCATTGTAAGTCGACCCTTGCTTATATCTTTGTTTATTTGAAACTAACTAGTTGCTAGTGAATACTTGCCCTGTTGGTATCGCTACCCAAGATCCCGAGCTCCGTGCCAAGTTCAAGGGTACTCCTGAGCATGTCATCAACTTCTTCTACTACGTGGCCAACGAGCTCCGTGCCATTATGGCCCAGCTGGGTTTCCGAACCATCAACGAAATGGTTGGTCATGTCGAGGTTCTCAGGGTCCGTGATGACCTCCGAACCAAGAAGACTGCCAATGTTGACCTTTCTCTTCTCCTGACGCCCGCTCACAAGCTCCGACCTGGTGTCGCCACTTTCAATGTCCGCAAGCAGGACCACAAGCTCTACATCCGTCTCGACAACAAACTGATCTCTGAGGCTGAACTGACTCTTGACAAGGGTCTTCCCTCGCGAATCGAGTGCGACATTGTCAACACCGATCGAGCAATGGGTACATCCCTCTCTTACCAAATATCCAAGCGATATGGCGAAGCCGGCCTCCCCTTGGACACTGTCCACGTCAATATCAAGGGCTCTGCCGGTCAGTCATTCGGCGCTTTCTTGGCCCCTGGTGTCACCTTGGAGCTCGAGGGTGATGCCAACGATTACGTTGGCAAGGGTTTGTCTGGTGGTCGTTTGATCATCTACCCTCCCCGTTCCGCCGTCTTCAAGGCTGAGGAGAACATCCTCATCGGAAACGTGTGCTTGTACGGTGCCACAACCGGTACTTGCTTCTTCCGTGGTGTCGCCGCCGAGCGTTTCGCCGTCCGTAACTCTGGTGCCACCGCCGTCGTTGAGGGTGTTGGTGACCACGGTTGTGAGTACATGACTGGTGGCCGCATTGTCATTCTTGGTATGACTGGTCGCAACTTCGCGGCTGGTATGTCCGGTGGCATTGCCTATGTTCTAGACGTCAATGGAGACTTCCAGTCCAAGGTCAACATGGAGATGGTTGAGGTTGGTCCTGTCGAGGAACCTACTGAGATTGCTTTCGTCCGCGGTCTCATTGAGGACCACCACCACTACACTGGATCCGAGCGTGCCGCTCGCATCCTGGTTGACTTCAACCGGGCTCTGCCTCGTTTCCTCAGGGTCCTCCCTGTCGACTACAAGCGCGTTCTCGAGGAAGAGGCTGCCAAGGCTGCCGAGGCCAAGCGTGCCGAGTACAACCTTCCCGCGGTCTCTGGTGTCCACTCCAAGAAGCCCGAGAAGGCTGCTAAGCTCCAGGATCTTGAGGAGGCTGTCGGCGACAACGCCGCGGAGAAGAAGCGTGCCTTGGTGCTCGACAAGACCAAGGGCTTCATGAAGTACAAGCGCCGTGCTGAGAAGTACCGACCTGTTGCCACCCGCCTCAAGGATTGGGCCGAGCTTAGCGCCCGCCTTGACGAGGATGAGCTCAAGTACCAATCTGCTCGCTGCATGGACTGTGGTGTTCCCTTCTGCCAGTCCGAGACTGGTTGTCCCATCTCCAACATCATTCCCAAGTGGAACGAGCTGGTGTTCCAGAACCAGTGGCAAGATGCTCTCAACCGCCTGCTCATGACCAACAACTTCCCCGAGTTCACCGGCCGCGTCTGCCCTGCTCCTTGCGAGGGTGCTTGCGTCTTGGGCATCAACGAGGATCCCGTCGGTATCAAGTCAATTGAGTGCGCTATCATTGACCGTGGTTTCGAGATGGGCTGGATGATTCCCCGTCCTCCCCAGGTCCGCACTGGCAAGAACGTTGCCATTATTGGCTCCGGTCCCGCCGGTCTGGCTTGTGCCGACCAGCTCAACCGCGCTGGCCACACAGTTACCCTCTATGAGCGTGCCGACCGTCTTGGTGGTCTGCTCATGTATGGTATTCCCAACATGAAGCTTGACAAGCGTATTGTGAAGCGCCGCACCGACTTCATGGCTGCTGAGGGGATCACCTTCAAGACTGGAGTTGCTGTTGGTGAGGAGGGCCACCCCTCGCTCGAGGATCTCCGAGCCAGCAACGATGCCGTTGTCATCGCCACTGGTGCCACGGTCGCCCGTGATCTTCCCATCAAGGGCCGTGAGCTCACTGGCATTCACTTCGCCATGGAGTTCCTGCACAAGAACACCAAGTCCCTGCTTGACTCTGAGCTCGCCGACAACGCTTACCTCTCCGCCAAGGACAAGCACGTCGTGGTCATTGGTGGTGGTGATACTGGTAACGACTGCATCGGTACTTCGCTCCGCCACGGTGCCAAGTCGGTCACCAACTTCGAACTGCTTCCTCAGCCCCCACCAGAGCGTGCCCGTGACAACCCATGGCCCCAGTGGCCTCGCATTTACCGTGTGGACTATGGCCACACTGAAGTGCGCCAACACACCGGCAAGGACCCCCGTGAGTACTGCATCATGTCCGAGGAGTTCGTCGACGACGGCTCTGGCAAGGTCAAGGGTATCAACACCATCCGTGTGGAGTGGACCAAGTCTCCCTCTGGCGGTTGGGACATGAAGAAGGTCGACGGTTCTCAGCAATTCTTCCCTGCTGACCTCGTCCTGCTTGCCATGGGTTTCCTTGGTCCCGAGGCTCGCGTCCTCGGTGACGAGATCGAGAAGGACGCTCGCAAGAACGTCAAGACTCCTCCTGGCAAGTACTGCACCAACCTTGACGGTGTCTTCGCTGCTGGTGATGCTCGCCGTGGCCAGTCTCTTATTGTCTGGTAAGTTTTATCCCATTGATTCCATGTCTAAAATATATGAAGCTAACAATCCTACCCAGGGGTATCAACGAGGGTCGCCAGGCTGCCCGTGAGGTCGATCTCTTCCTTGAGAAGTGCACTAGCCTTCCCGTCACTGGCGGTATCGTGAAGCGTACTGCTCAGGAGATCTTCAGCCAGGTCAAGGCTTAAAAAAAAAAAGACCAAAAACAAAGAAAAATAGACTACGAGCGTGTTGTCTTGATAAATGATTATGGTTTCTTTTCTCTTATCTCTCTCTCTGTAGCAGGACAGGTAAATGGGAGCAATGGGCCTATGACGATACCCTAAATATGGGGAATACCGGTTTTGCGCAAAAGGGAGGGGAGTGGATTGATTTATGCTTCTTGTTTGGTGTTGCTATACCAATTTGTAAATGCTTAGGATTTGATAGTTTATGCATTGATTTACTTTACAACTGTTGAGCCCAATGCTGTTCGGGTTTGTGAGCGCTTGCTCTCAAATTTGTGGTCAGAGAGCAGGTATCATGCATCTCCGGTGGGTTCTCTCTGATCCTACCACTGGTTCTAATCATCATTGTTAGGGAGGGTATTATTGTATTAAACATTGATCGAGGCATTAGGGACTCGCCTAACGGTTGTACGGTTCCAACCCCTGTTTCGATGCAGCGCAACGTTGCGCACGCGACCCCACCCAAATTTGAATAACGCCTTGAGAACGGCGATAAAAAAAAGAAGGGAAATAGGTGACGTTTTCTCACCAGGTGAGTACTGCAACTAGCCACTTTTCTCTAATTTTGCCCTTCACATTTGAATGGAGCCGGGAAAAAGGCACTCTTCTTCATTTCGACAGCCATTCTAAGATGATGAGATGAGGGCGTCTTGGCTGTGGGTTGTGTGGAGCAATGGTGCAAGGTATCAAAGGTGACAAGAGGGAGAGATGGGGAAGACATGTCGTGTGCCCCATTGACAGTTTAGGGCATAGGAAAGGCTTGAGGTAATCCTTCATACCATCCGAGACTGGCAGGGGTTTGGACGTGTCTTGAAATATAATGCATGGCGTAGGGGAAGTGAGCTCTGCATTCTATCTGTGCTCTCGGGCAGAGCAATGATTTCGACCAAGCAGATGAATGCCGCATGTATCCGTACGTGCTTCGTACAACACGAGACAAAGACAGTGAGACTGCTCGCGTGCCATTTGGGGAACAGTCACTCGTGGTGCATGAGTGAGTGGAGAGATGGAGGGAGGTGAAAGGGCACAGGCCGTAGTGGAGGGAGAGAAATGACTCTCATCCTCGAGCTGGGAGGCGTGGGAGGGACTCGGCGAACTCATGTTTAGGAGCTGTGGCAGTCGGTGGTGATCTACGTACGTAGTTCTTTAGGGAATTACGTATTGCCCGAGAATGGGAACAAGTTAGTGAGGCCAAAGTGGCAGTCAGGAATAGCTCGAGTCACTAGCCAGCAGTAGCGAGCAACCGGATCGACAGTGTGAGGAGTGCACTGTGTTCGTACTACGTCGCTGCGACCTTGGGTCGATGGGAGTTGACGTGCAGAGAGGACGTGCAGAGAGGACTCACGTGCGTCAAGTCATTGGGCAGGGATCGCGTAGGACAGTGACAGACTTTTTTTTTTTTTTTTTTTTTCGCGTGGACCATACGCAGTAGCACAATATGTGCAGTGGAAGGCAAAGTGCAATTTTTGCTCTGTCTGTACGAACAAGTGGAGTGGCAACTAGCAGAGTTGCACAGCAGCGTTGGTGCGTCGAGGAATCAGGTTACATGCCTACCCGCTGCGATAGCTGCCCACTCGGACGCGCCCTGGAACGCACGTGCAGCAGCTCGCGGGCGTGATAGGGCAATTGCCAGCCCTGCCATGTCCAGATGTCCAGGGAGGCCCGAGTCTGTCCCCGTGCCCTGGGTGCCCTGGAGTTTCGTCTCGGTCTGCGTAGTAGGGTATCGAGTACCGGTACTATACTGTACGGGGCACTTGGTACCTTTCTTTTTTCCCTTTCCCCTTTGCTTCTGCGCCACTCCTGCGCTGCTTGTCACCTTGCTTGGTCTCCACGCAATGGGAAGCCTGGCGCGGGCGCGGGGGGGGGGGGGGGGGGCATTGCGTACCTCTCTCTATCTTTCTGATATCCGGAGAGGCAGATAGATACCTAGGTACCTATGGTAGGTAGGTAGCTACCTACCTACGGTATCAGGTACCAATCCGAGTGACGGATGCACGCACAGGCACCTAGTACAGGGACAGGCGACCAGGCATCAGCCAGCCCACACCATCCATAAAAGCTAGCAAGATGAGCCGAACCATTTCTCCAGCCAGGCTAGCTATGTCAGCTCCAAGCTCCAAGCTCTTGCTTCCACTGTAGTGCATAATTACAGTGGGCACCCGGCCTTCGGAAGGCCCACGGTGGGGCTGAGGCACGCTGCAAGTCAACTGGGTCCGGGTAGGTACAGTAGGTACCTTGGCAATCGCAGTAGTCTCTACCCACTGTAAAGTCACTCCGCAGAGGCTTGTCCAGTGGCTGGGCATCCGTTGCTGCTGCTTTGATACTGCACTCCCAGCCGTCGTGACGCCCTCTCTGGCCTCGCTCGCCTCCACTGTTTTCCCTTGTTTTCACATACGGCACGGCGTTGTACCACAAAGGCCCATATCAACGGTCCACTGGAGACAGCTTCCTCTCTCCGCCATCGTCCGTTGGTCGGAAATACACCAGATTTTCCCGTATCTCTTTCCCCTTCTTCTTCTTCTTCTTCTTCTTCTTCCCCCTCCATATCCATGCTTGTCCATTGCGCGTGTGTCTAGCCTCGTGCAGATTCCCCCCGGACCCATTTGAACTGCAACTACGGGACGGACGCTCGCCCCGGCCTTGGTTGGATCTTTGGGTCTCTCGCTTTGAGCAACATAACTTTTTCGCCTCGACGCTTCCTGCGTCTCTCGTCTTCTTCTCACTTGAAATCTGGTTGGACTTGGATCCCCAATTCCTCATCTTCCTCGTCCTCCCTCCCGCCGTCGCACTCTGGGACCCTCCTACCCCCTGGTCCTTCTCCTCTCTTCCCACTAGCCTTTCGTTCCGCGCCACGGCAAGGCATCGTCGTCATTAGCCATCACCTTCCTTCCTTCGTTACCCATCCGCGATTTTGCCTCCTCCACTTCGGCTACCACCACCACTGCACCAAACTCGGACCATCCACCAAAACAAACACCCCTCCCATCATCATCGATCAATCGCCGCCTACCATAACAACGATTGTCGATTGCCGCATACACCCGCATCTAAGCCTCGACCAACATGCGTTTCGGCAGGACTCTCCGCGAGTCCGTCTATGCGCCATGGAAGGACAAGTATATCGACTACACGAAGCTCAAGTCGTTGCTACGCGAGGACCGTTCCCCCGATGACGACGCCCAGCAACCCTGGACTCCCGCCGATGAGGAACGCTTCTGCGACGAAATCTTCAACAATCAGCTCGACAAGGTCGCTCAATTCCAGGAGCAGCGGTTCAATGCCCTCAAGCAGCGCGTCGACTCTGCCTTTGAGAAGCTGAAGGAGCTGGCTCCCGTCGAGCCTGCCGCCACTGATGCCGACCCTGACGCCGAAGCCTCGGATGCTAATCCCAATGCTGGCTCCAGCAGCAGCGCCGTCCCCCAGAAGGGCGAGATCTCCGCCTCCCGTCTTCGATCCCTCCAAACCGAGCTCGACGACATCACAAACGAGGTTCGCGAGCTGAAGAAGTACAGCAACATCAATTACACCGGTTTCCTCAAGATCGTCAAGAAGCATGACCGCAAGCGAGGTGACCGATACAAGGTTCGCCCCATGATGCAGCTGAGCCTCGCCCAGCGCCCTTTCAACTCGGAGTCTGGCTACTCGCCTCTCCTCAACAAGCTCTCCATCATGTACTTTGCCATCCGCCAGCAGCTTGAGGAGGGTACCGACCAACTTCCCACTCTGGACCTCGAGACCCAGGGCGAGACTCACAATGGCGAACATTATACAGCCCACAAGTGTATGTTTATGCGCTCTCCCTTGGTTTTCTGCTGGCCGTACCCGGCGCATCCAATTCCTCCATTTTCCGCAATCTAACAGGTTTCTGTGCAGTCTGGGTCCATCCCGATAACCTCCTAGAGGTCAAGACGGTTATTCTCCGCCATTTACCCGCCCTGGTCTACAGCGAGCAAGCCGCCAAGGAGCTCGACGGCAAGGACTCACCTGCCATTACTTCCCTCTACTTCGACAACCGCCAATTCGAGCTCTATGGGGAGAAGGTCAACCGCCAGTCTGAGGCTTCGTCTTTGCGCCTGCGATGGTACGGCCAACTGAGCTCCCGCCCGGAGATCTTTGTTGAGCAGAAGACTATCGAGGCCAAGGGCGATAGCCAAGAGCTCAAGTTCTCCATCAAGGATAAGTACGTCAAGGCGTTCCTGGATGGTAATTACAAGATGGACAAGACCGTCGAAAAGATGAAGCGACAAAGCTACACTCCAGAGCAGAGAGACCGCTTCAAGGATACGGTTCAGAAGATCCAGGATTTCGTCCAGGAAAAGGGTCTCTCTCCTGTCCTCCGGGCCAATTACATCCGAACCGCTTTCCAGAAGCCCTCCGACGACCGTCTCCGAATTGCTATTGATACCAACATTGCCTTCATTCGCGAGGACACCCTTGACCGAGATCGCCCTTGCCGTGACCCTAATGAGTGGCACCGCCTTGACATTGACGATAGCGAGATGTCCTTCCCCTTCAAGAAGATGAACCAAAGCGAAGTTACCCGGTTCCCCTACGCCCTCCTCGAGATCAAGCTTAAGGAGGACAGCCAACGCAAGCGCCCCACGTGGATCGAGGACCTGATGACCTCCCATCTGGTGCACCCAACCCCCCGCTTCTCCAAATTTGTTCACGGTGTGGCATCGCTATTCGAGGATTACGTCAACAGCCTGCCTTTCTGGCTCAGCGACCTGGAGACGGATATCCGTAAGGACCCTCAGAAGGCGTTCGAGGAAGAGGAGCAGCGTCGTGCTCAGCGAGCTGAGGACGTCATGGCAGTGGGCAGTCTGATTGGTGCAGGCGCTAAGTCAGGCTCATACAAGCCTACGCAGAGCTCTCCTGTCGGCAGGTCATACTTGGCGGACCGCATGTCCAAGGATTCTATCAACAACCGCTTGTCGTTGTTGCCCAACGGCGAAGAGGAGGGCCAGAGCAGCTCGCAGCAGACGACGGAGCAAGAGAGAAGTTACGGAACTCTCTCATCTGTCATCCCCGGCTTCTCGCTATCCAAGTATTCTAAAGCTAAGCGTGCCTCGCAGGCCCTGCCTGAGGGCGTCGTGAAACCTACGGAATGGATCAAAAACGCCGGTGAGCTCAAGGTCGAGCCCAAGGTTTGGCTGGCCAATGAACGAACTTTCCTCAAGTGGCAGCACATTTGCATCCTTCAGGGTGGCCTAGCAATGGGTCTGTACACGGCGGCCGGCGAGAACACGGTTGCCGAGATTATGGGTATCTTCTACGTCCTGATTGCCATCTTTGCGGGGCTTTGGGGTTACGGTATGCTCCAGCTGCGCCGTACCATGATTCTGGAGCGTAGCGGCAAGGACTTTGATAACATGATTGGGCCCATTGTTATCAGCGTCTCGTTGATGATTGCCCTGCTCCTGAACTTTTTCTTTGCTGTAAGTTTTTTTCCCCTACCCCTTCCCCTTTTTATCTTTTTTTTTTTTTTTGTTTCTTGTTTCAGCCGGGGAATCAGTTTTGACATGAGAAATATGAATAGTATCGAGAAGCCTTTGGACGAATGCATAATGGAGATGAACCTCTTGGCGACGAGTTGTGAAGGAAGAGAACTTGAGGGAGCATAACATAGATTTATGGGACCAAGGAAAGGGGAATGGATCCAGAGACTGTATAGTATTCTGTTGGTGTTATACAGGGGCGTTGAGTGACAGCATAAGTTTTGCATTTGTTAGCAACCGGAGAGCTCGGAGGTGGATCAATGGGTGCGAAGAAGCAGGGTTATTGGTTACGTTAGGGTAGGCTGGGTTATCTGAAGGATGAATTACAGCATTGTATCTATGAGTACAAGATTAAGAGGAATTGTATTTTGATGGACTATCGAGATTGTTGAGTCTTGACAGAGTTGTATCTCAATTCTGTGTGAGGAAGAAGCCTCGTGCCGCTCAGCGTTTGTCCGGCCAGTGGTGTTGATCAGCTTCACCTGCCTCATTATCTCAAGGCTTTCGTAATCTCAAATAATAAACTAAGACTTATTTTATTGCTTATCAATTATCAATTGTCAATTAGGTGAAATAAATTAAGGCTTTCTTAGGGTACATTGAGTTATCTTGGCAACAATAGAGATCACCTCAAGAAGCTACATACGTATGTGAAAAATTACCTAGGGTCCGAGTGACTGGGCAGGACTTTTTTTTCTTTTCTTTTTTCCCCCCTGTATTAGTTAGTCCCTGCAAGTTGCGAGAGCTTCATCCAACCCACCAACCAGACACGATGGCGCAGGCTTGGATGGTATTGGACAAGCTCGCGCACCCACGCCACACAGGGCCGATCACCGCAGGGTAATCATCATCACGTATAGCGGAGCATACTGCAGTACCGATGCCTATGCCGGTGCCAATGCCTAAATATATGCCATGCCATGCCATGTCATGCCGGGATGCATGCATGCATAAGGGTTGGTTGGCGGACGTGTTGACGTCGTTGGTGAGCTGGCAAACGGCTGGGGGCCGTCTCTCTGTTACTTTCCTTTTACTTTCACACGCTCTCTTTTCCTCCTTTCTCTCAATCTCTACATTGGATATTGCCGCAAATCGACATGAGCTCTTTAGCTCAGATTGGCGGGGTTGGAGGGGTTTCTCTGGGGAACGGCGATCTGGCGTAGGATTGTCGAGAGAGAGAAAGTGGAAGCTGATTGACTTGTCCTATGCTTCCCCAGGTTTTCTTATCGTTTCCTTGCTGCATCTTCTCTCTCCTTTTCTTTCCTTCTCTCTTCTCCTCTCTATATTCCCTTGTATTGGAGTCTTTTTTTTTCTTCTTCTACTTCTTCTTCTTTTCTCTTCCTTGTTTGCTTACTTGCTTGCTTTTTCCCCATCTCATTTCATTAGACTTCATCACGCATTGTGGGACAATCCCGGGAGGCGGGGGACGGGAAACTGACTTTACGCACGGGATATGCAACTTGCATGGGCGGGAGAGGTATCCTTGCCCTGCGCCTTCCCGTATATTTTTTTTTTTGTGCTGGCTGCCCCTGCCCCTGGTGCTAAACACAGAAGCGTGGGGGAAAAAGGAAAAAAGTACATGTGTGTTCCATTTCCTTTTTCGTAGCTGTTGTTTTGATGGTCCAGATCCTTATAATCAACCACCATTGTTGTTCTCCCCCGATGGCGCTCTTTTCTTTCCTTGTCGTCGTCGCCTCACCCTCGGCCCAGGAGGACAACATAGCCTAGGCCATCCACTACTGCTTTTTTATTTTAATTTAAATCCCATTCTAAGACCAAAAGCGAGGCTCACACAGCACAATCACAGAATTCCCCGGGCTCTTCCCTACCTAACACAACGACAACGGCCCAGCCCTCTCTTTACTCGCTGGAGCTCCTCCTCGTCCTCAGACCATGCCTCCTTGCGACAGCTCAAACTAATTAATTAACTCTCCCAGGTTAACAGGGTCAACCCCTCCAAGTTACCTGTCGACACCGCGCGCTCGGGCTTAAACTACTGTACCTAAGCTCCCTCTCGCCTCATCCTACACATACTACCTACTGTGTGCTCTGGGGCCCAACCCATCGCACCCCTGCGCTCTCTGCCCAGTTTCTCCTTACGCGGGTTCCCGTTACGCCTCGTCCATCGTCTGCTTTTCCGTTTCGTCGGACCCCGTTTGAGCACCAGCATCGACCTACGTACGCAACACGATCCGCTAAAACCCTGCAGGAGCAATTTTCGGTGGTTGGGAAAAAAAAAAAAAGTTCATCGTCAACGTCGGGTCTCTTTTTTTTTTCTTCCTAATCTACTCTTGACTATTCACCTTTCTTTTCGCCGCTGTCGTTATCGAATCGCAGAAGAACCCGCAACAGAAAAAAGCAATACCGCCCGCCGCCTCGCTTCGCCCTTCCTCCACCTCCCGCGCCTCGCCTCGTCTCGCCACGCCTTTGCGACACGACGCGCATGCACATGCGCTCTCGTCTCTCACGTGGGTTGGCAATCGAGAGCCACGGCACGGTAATTCGACACGATCCCGGGTTGGATCATGTGCTGTGGAGGCCTCGGACCCGGATGCATAGCAACACTAGCACCATCGCCCTCCCGATCAGCTTGAATTCGTCCCGTTGTCCCAATCATTCACTTTACCCGACCGAGGCTGGGCTTCATGGGTGGCCTCCTCCCACGTCGTTGGGCTGACGTACAACCATAACCCATCTACTACTGCATCTCCTCGACCGCCCTTAACCGCTCGTCGCGTCGGCAATCCCTCTCGCACCCTCGCACCCACTCGCACGCGCCAACGCGCTGCCGCTTCTGCTGCTCGCTCGCTGACGTCGCCGTTGCGGATGACATCATGGCTGATCCTGTCGACGACAAAAAAGGCTTCTGGGGCGGCCTGCTCCGTCGAGCTAGTGTCTCCAGGAAGAACTCAACCAAACTGCCGGTTCGTATTTGCCCCTCCGACTCAGACTTCGCTGAATCTCGTTGACCTGTCGCCTTGCGCTTTACCCCCTCTAGGCCAAGGAACAACCTTTACGCCGCCTCGTGAGCGAAAGCGAGACTATATCCGTATCCAACCCAGTCTCCGACTTCGTCCCGAACCTCCAGAAGCGCCGTCCCGGCCCCACTGATGAACCTCCGTCTCCCTCCGCCTCCGCTGTTGCCCGTCGTCGACCCCGACGGCCCCAGTTAGAGACAGATCCGATCAGGCCAACCGGCTTACAGGCCAAGAAGCCCGCCGCCGCCAACGGCCGCTTTTTTCGTTCCCCTGGGCCCACGTCGTCATGGCCGCCCAGCGGCATGTCTAGCAGCGAGGAGCTACCTCCCCAACATGCTTTGGAGCTCATCGCCCGAGGCGCTCCTTCTCACAAGGGCCACAAGCGTCCTGTCCCCCATGCCGCCGAAAACTTCTATGCCATCTACACGACCACTGAAGGCAACCGCCATGAAGGAACCGACGCCGCCAACCTCCACGACGGAATGACCCAGTTCATGACTCTCCGAATGATCAGCCACGGGCGTCCTAAGCAACCCTGGGAAACGCTCGAACAACCCAGCTACGGTTTCTACTTTGGACACCTCTCAGGTACAATTACCCTCAATGGATGGGCTTCCATGGCCAGCATCCTGCCGCCTCCCATCGCCCTCCGCGACTCAGGAGTCCAGCCCCGGCCCATGGATCTCGAGCGCATTTTTGAGCGCCTGCAAGAGCTGCGATTCGGAATCGAAGATGATGACGAGACTCTGCTTTACCGAATTCTTTACAAACGTATCTTGCGCGACCCGGATAAGATCCTCAACCCCCATCGCACTCTGGACAGGCAAATCACCGATTTGATCCTGGTTCTCTCACGCCCAGATTGGATCGACTTTACGAACCCCAGGAACCAGGTCGCAACCCGCTTCATCTTCGACAATGGTGAGGACAATCGAGAAATGTACCGAAAGTTCTTCCATCAACTTCTACTCAGCCTTGAACTCGATTTGCGCATTCAGTCTCAGCAGCACGGGGACTGGGCTAAAGAGAAGCTGATCCAGCAGATTCCCCCAACGATCCAGTGGAACTTGGCTCTGGCCCGCAGGTGGCAGGAATATGTCCGTGTCGACGACTATGGCAAGACGCCTGATGATAGTAAGTGGTGACTCTTGACGTCGAGATGTAAGGTGAACATGTTTGTAACCTATATTCGCAGTTCTTCTTCGCTATAAACTCAAGAAGCGACAGATCAAGATGCTCAAACGTTTTGCGCAGATGATGAAGTGGCCTAATTTGGGTGACACGCTCGACAATATGAAGCAAAAGGACTCGGAGATGGCGCTGGACGAGGTCAGCTCGGATGCATTTGCATTTTTCAGTGGCCTAGTCCTACCAGGGGTAAGTTTCAATCAATAATCCGAGTATGACGAGCTTGTTGAGTACAACATTCTGACTGGTCCAAAGCCAACATTCCCATTCCTCATAATGAACACGCTTCTGGACCTGGATCCTGACAACGCCACTGACGACTTGGCGCTTCTTTCACATGTCCATCCCCATTGTGGCTTCCAGTACCGCAATAGCTATACGTATTGGTCCTCTGGCTGTATTGTAGGGAAGGTTTTGGCACCAACCTGCCACTCGGTGGCCGGATGGGTGGGTCCAGCTCGCCCTACATCTGATCTCGCTCGATCTCAGATTGCGCGAATCCGGAGCCGACGACCGAAGCAGCGGATGGGGCCCGAGGACGTCGAGTCTATGAGCGAACGATCCGACCCACTAGGTCCCCCAGCTGAGGTGTATCCTGTTGACGAGTACCACATAGTGGCTCCTAAAGGCATTGACGATGCCGTGGACACGGTACGAATTGAGTTGCTTAGCCTCAAGCCAGCGGATCGACCAGAGGATGCAGCAGCAGCTGGGGGAGCACCACGGTTATACGACGCAACAGTGCAATTTGCAATCGACGGGGTTTCGTGGCCGTTGCGACTTATGTACGATGTGTCGTTTCTGGCAGCGTGGCCATGCTCCGATGGGCCCCATCCGCTCTTCTTTGATTATGTTTACACATCCATCCGCGTAGATTCGATTGTGGGGGTGCGTGACTGGGGCGGTCTCTATGGAGGGCCCCCAATACACAGCGTTCGATCAAGCCCCGGTCCGGGTATGATGAGGGGGCCTTACCGAGACATGTTCAGCCAGAGTTTTGGTCACACGCAGACCAATGGGCATAGTTTCTTCGGCAATGGCGCCGACGAGGAGGACGAAGATGACGATGAGAAAGTGCTCGTGGTTGAAGCCTTTGGTGTCCGAGACAACGAGGTACTGGCACGAGCGTGGTGTTCACACTGGGGACTCAGCGCCGTAGTGGCCGACATTCGCAAGACCTGGTAAGTTCACTTTCTGACATCTATTGAGGCGGTTTCCCCGTGTTCCCGCTTTTCGGCCGCTGCAGGCACGCTAACGCATAACAGTATGGCATGCGCCATCCGAGAAGCATATGCGGCAACGCTGACGGTGGTGATTCTGGTGGAGGGGCAAGAATTCTCCAGTGATGAATAACGACAGTCCATGAAGTTACGGTAATTTCTTTTTCTTCTTCTTCTTTTTTTTTTTTAATCACTCGCGCAATACGAGGGTTGGGTACGATAAGGGTTCTAGTGCGGAAGAGCAAGATAACACGGATCAGCCACATGGCGTGGCATCACATGAGAGGAAACAGCATGCACGAGAACGATGCATTGTCCGAGTTGACGGCGCTAAACAAAGGGGTTGGTCAGAAAGGGAAATTGAGGGGTATGCTGGGACATCGAAAGAGCTATTTTGTCAATGGATGTATCCTTACATAGAATTAGACATGTCGTGGTGGACAAGCCGGGCGTGGAGCTGACAAAAGAAAGCATTTCTTTACCTGGTGTTGTGTCTGGAGATGAGACAGCCAATCGACAACCCTGCGGGCCAGACCTAGTCATGAGGACGAAAACCCGCTGCGCCATAATTGCGCTGCACTACGCCGGTGCTATTGGAATTGCGATGATATCTACCTTACATAGGTAACACACCAATTAATTGTATGTAAACCTGGACGCCGAGATGCGACGGGCGTGGTGTCGCTGGCTCGGGTCTCGAAGCGATATGCGACGAGCGCCGAGATTTTTCAACACCATAACTATGGGAGGGATTGGGTGTCTCGGTGGACATCCAGGTGAAGAGTCAGCTAGTTTACCATTGGCCAATGGCTTATAGTGAAGCCAATGCTTGATGGGTACGGATGGACCGGATCTGGAAGCCCGAAGCCGAAGCTCTGGGACATGCCCATGCCCGGATGCAGCACCCCGGCCCACTGTGGAGGCATCTCAAGGGCTTGTGCTGCATCTACCAAGTGGACTCCCCTGTATGCTGGATGGCAGCATGGCAAACAACCTCAAAGAGAATGTTGGGAGCGTGAATAGTCAGGTACGCGTTAAACTCGAGGCTGTTGGAGAAACCGGCATGGCACATCCACCTATCGTCATTTCAACTCCCTCTTCGGCTACAGAGTTACAGGTACAACAACCGGTTAACGCCAAGGAGGGGATGAGCGCAGGATGAGTGTTCAACAACAGTCAAACCCCGGCCACCATTTTTTTTTAGAGGTCATCTGAACATGATGGAGTTTCGTGTGCCCGCTGATGCACGCAGCCACGGCAGGGGCGACGACAACACCAACGCAACGCCACCTCATCTCTCACGATGGCTGCAGATACAATGGATGTGAATCGATTATGGAAGTTGTGGCAAGCTGACCGGCCGGAGGTGAGCGGAGGGACAGCGGTGAGAGGACAAGTGTGGAGAGCCGGAAGCTAGCGGGGCAGTGGTGGTGCAGATGCAGTTGTGCTGCGGTGGCCGATCACTGTGAGCCGTGAGTCGCGCGCGTCGAGAAGCTGCAGTTTTTTGGGGGGCTGGACTAGCTCGGTACTCGGGTGTAATTGTAGGGAGTTGCACCGGGAACAATACGACTCACCAAGTTGAGTGAGGGCGAGACAATGGTGGGTGACAGTTTCTTGATGGTGGCGTTGGTTTCAAAGGATTGGCTGATGAAATGCGAAGAGAGGGAAGAGACCGACTAGTGCCGGAGTTGTGTGTGGGTGTGTGTGATGAGAGAGGGAATCAAAATGACATGCAGTTTCCTAGGTAGGTCGATTTTTTCCCTTCCTCGCTTTTAGTTCTCTTGGATCGTTATGGAACCACGGTGATTGGTGTTACTGTTTTGCTGAACGGGAAAGAGCGACATGGGGGGATAGGTCATCCGGTCAGTTGCAGACTTGCAGACTTGCAGTTGCCCCTGTATCGACATGTACCCAAAATCTGTTGATCGCCCACTCCGCCGTGCTCGGCGAAGGCCGCCTGGTGCTTGGTACCAACGATTCCACTGGCGAGAGAGTTTTGCGCTTCTCCAGTAATCTGGCAATGTTTCTTCGCCATCGTCTTGGCCACGACTATCGACTCGCCGTCTCCGTGGCCATCCCATAGATCCATACTCCATCGGTAGGAAGATCTTGGTCCATCATGACAATGTCATTAGCCCACCGCGGTGCTTGTCCACAAATGATTTAGCTGCATCGGGGCTTGATAGCCAGTTGCCCACTTCCCCCTAGACGCATCCTTTGTCAGATGGATCCATCGACCTCGCTCAACATCTTCCAGGCAGCAGGATTTCCGAGATGGACGGCGGCCAAACGGCTCAAAGCCAAGCAAAAATTTGCGCCCTCACAGGGTCTTGTCTGTTTTGCCTGTGGGGAAGACGAGGCATGTGTCAACATCTAGACCGGAAACACGGGGGCCCGGATTCAACACCACAGGTTGAATCACCAACCTCAACGCCCAATATCCCTCGAGACGAGGACCGGGTATCGCCAATTGAGCGCAACTCTTTCACCTTCCTCGGGAGCCCCTAGCTTCCCCTCATGACACCCCCAAAAAGAGCCCACTCAGGTGGATCTCGCAGTGATTTAGCGTCTTCCGGGACCAGCTCAAGCACTGTCCATCGTCTCGCCACCCCTCCATGTTTGTTTTATCGCAAGCTCCCAGAGCCTCCAATTCCCGAGCTCCCGGCCCTGGAGGCGGCTGTCTAGCTTAACGGCACGCCCCCTCCCTTGTCTTAGCTACCCTCGTTGTGAGCTTTTCGAGCCCCGTGCCCCGTGCCCCATACAATGCCCCGCCAAAAAGTTGGTGGATAGTGGGGGTCGCATGCAATGGCAAACGGCAGTAAGCTCCTCGGGTTTGGGTAGTTTGGCACCAGTGCCCACGATATCGATGCCAAACTCCGTTCAGTCAGTCACTGTGTATAGTGTGTGGGCATCTAGCTCGGTCAAGGGGCTCCTTTCCTACCTCTCCTCTCCTTACTCGGCATTGGGCCTCTTCCTCTCTTCTCTTCTCTTCTCTTCTCTTCTCTTCTCTCTCTCTCTCTCTCTCTCTCTCACGCGCTCTCACACGCCTCATCGTCTCAATCTCTTGTCGTTTGAGCACAAGGCGGTCGCCTCATCTGCACTCCCACAGGCACAGAAGCTCCCGATACGGCCTCCTGCACACCCTCCCACACCCCGAGTCCTCCATCCATCGCGGGGTGACACCCTCTCCATCTCTTCCTGTTTGGGAATCAGCCTCGACGCCCCGAGAGGCACAGAGTTTCGGCAAAAAAGCAACGTCTTGACTGCACCCCCCCGACCTCCCACCATGTTCTCATACAACAAGCCCATCAAGGCTCTGGAGTGAGTCCTCTCGCAGTCCTCCTTTCGTTCTCACCCTCTCATCTCTCTTCTTCGCCCTTACACTTGGTCCGTTTCTACAGGCAATTCCGCTGACCAGACCTCTCTCACTATGGACAGGCCCCAGAACGTTTTGGTATGTCGTCCAGATCTCGATTTCCACATGCTACGATCGCCTTGGCGAGCTCTACGCTCCATCATGAGAGCTATGGCTGTGATGCGATCGGTCCCCCGAAGATTACCTTAGCTAACACAATTCGCCGGCGCAGGACCACTACATCGGTGTCGATGTCGGAACGGGCTCTGCCCGCGCCTGTATCATCGACGAGACTGGTGATATCAAAGCCTTGGCCTCCGAGAACATCAAGTTGTGGCAGCCCGAGACTGGTTACTATGTGCGATACCACCTACCGACATCCAGGCCTTCTCATTAATACGGTATCTAGGAGCAATCCACCACAGACATTTGGCAATGCATCTGCGAATGTGTTCGTCGTGTTGTCAGCGAATCTGCCGTTGACCCAGCCACAATCAAGGGAATTGGCTTCGATGCGACCTGTTCCCTTGCCGTCTTCACCCACGACACCGACGAGCCCATGCCTGTCACTGGCCCCGACTTCAAGAATGACGGAAATGACCGCAACGTCATCCTCTGGCTTGACCACAGACCCGTCGCTGAGACAGAAAAGATCAACGCCACTGACCACAAGTTGCTCAAGTATGTTGGCGGCAAGATGAGCATTGAGATGGAGATTCCCAAGGTTCTCTGGCTCAAGAACCATATGCCTCCCGAGGTCTTTGAGCGGTCCAAGTTTTACGACCTTGCTGATGCTCTGACTCACCTGGCCACTGGGAACGAATCTCGCAGCTACTGCAGCGTTGTTTGTAAGCAAGGGTTCGTCCCAGTTGGTGTTGATGGTAGTGTCAAGGGCTGGCAGGAGGACTTTTACCACGAGATTGGTCTGAGCGAACTTGTGAATGACGATTTCAAGCGCATGGGTGGCGTTAATGGGGTGGTGAGCCTATTTCTTTGCATTTCTACTCCGTGCTATCTCCCCTACTGCGCGGATATTTCAAGTCAAGGATGAGCTAATTGAGATCTCTAGAACGGAACCTATGCCAGTGCTGGCGAACCTGTCGGTACCCTGAGCCGGCAAGCTGCTTACCAGCTGGGCCTCCCTATGGGTATCCCTGTCGGAAGCGGTGTCATTGATGCGTATGCCGGCTGGATCGGAACCGTTGGCGCCAAGGTTGATCTTGGTGATGATGAGCTCAACGCCAATGTGCCTCACAACGATCTTTCTCAGGCCTTTACCCGTCTTGCCGCAGTTGCCGGCACTTCTACTTGCCATTTGGCTCTTTCCAAGGAACCAGTATTCGTGGACGGTGTCTGGGGACCTTATCGTGATGTCCTATTGCCCGAGTTCTGGATGGCCGAGGGTGGCCAGTCAGCAACTGGCGAGCTTCTCAGGCACATGCTTGACATTCACCCGGCGTACACTGAGACTTGCGCTCTAGCAAAGGCCGAGGACAAGCACATATATGACTTCCTGAACGCCCACTTGGAATATCTGGCCGAGAAAAACAATGCTCCTTCCGTCTCATACTTGGGCCGTCACCACTTCTTCTACGGCGACCTGTGGGGCAACCGATCTCCCATCGCTGACCCCAACATGAAGGGTTGCATGATTGGCCTTGACAGTGACAAGAGCACCGATAACATGGCTCTCTGGTACTACGCCACCATGGAGTTCATTGCCATGCAAACGCGCCAGATTATTGAGCGTATGAACAACGCTGGCCATGAAATCTCGTCTATTTTCATGTCCGGTTCTCAGTGCCAGAATCCCATCCTCATGTCCCTCCTGGCCACCACTTGTAACATGCCTGTGCTCATCCCGCGGTACGTCAACGCCGCAGTCGTCCACGGGGCGGCCATGCTTGGTGCCAAGGCGGCTAGTCACCACAAAGAAGATGGAAGTGAGCCCGAGACCCTGTGGGATATCATGGATCGCATGAGCAAGCGAGGTCGTCTGGTTGAACCCAATGGTGATCCTGGTGAGAAGTCTTTGCTCGATGCCAAGTATGAGGTGTTCCTAGACATGTGCCAGACTCAGCAGGAGTACAGAAGCAAGGTGGACAAGGCCATTGCTACCTGGGGTGCCGAGTTTGGCAATTGAGAGAGCTCTGAAGCGGCTGGTCAAACAATTGGCATCCAAGTCAAGTCTTGAGATATAATGGTAATGAGCGTAGATTGATCTAGAATAAGCGGGTTCGGTAAAAAATATATATATAGAGAGAGGATTATTTTCCGATTTAAATTAAATCTGCCGCGCATTTGATTATTTGCTCCTTTCAGACTCGTAATAGTGATTCAGAATCTCATTGACACTGATAAACGTGGTGTTGGAACAATGGTCCCATTCAGGGTGGACTTTTGCCTGGCGTTGCCTGGCAGCGTTCCGCGACTTTGATTGGCCCAAGCTTCCAACCCAAACATCCCAGCCTTGCTCCCGTCCCAAAATTCTAGACTGAGGCGCGCCGACCAGCTCTCGTCCGTCCACCGACCTTTCCCCCTTCATCTTTGCGAAGGCAGTCAAGACTCCGTCTGCACTGCAGTTCGCTCTCCCCATCCTCGCTCGCTTGGTTACGCGGCTGCCGCGCCCAATCACTCGCACTCACCATGTCACTCTTCGGGCAGTCGACCAACACGTCCGGCGGGCTTGGAGGCTCGCTGTTTGGCGGCGGAAACACGAACAAGCCCAGCGGTGGACTTTTTGGCCAGTCGACAACCCAGAATCAGCCAGGCGCAACCGCAGGCGGCGGTCTCTTCGGCCAGTCGACAACCCAGAATCAACAGGCCGGCACGACTGGAGGTGGCCTCTTTGGTCAGGCGACGATGCAGAATCAGCAGAGCGGTACCACGGGAGGAGGATTGTTTGGAGGACTTGGCGCGAACAAACCTGCCACTGGCGGTCTTTTTGGACAGCAGCAGCAGAACCAGACCCAGGGCGCCGCGACAGCAGGTGGATTGTTCGGGCAGTCCACTGCTCAGCAACCTGCCGCGACTAGCACTGGTCTCTTCGGCCAGCCAGCTCAGAGCACACCAACCACCGCCAACACTGGTTTGTTCGGCAACCAGCAGACTCAGCAGAAGCCCTCGCTCTTTGGCGCCTCGACCCTTCAGCCTGCCACGGCCGGACTATCGGCGGCGAAACCCTCTCTATTCGGCCCTGCGATGAATACCATGAATGCCCAACAGCAGCCTCAACAGAACACAGGCTCCATCTTGGGAGGAACTACCTTGGGTGCCAGCACCTTGGGGGGTAGTCTATTCGCAAGCCAGGCTCCCAATGGACAGGCTCAAACCCAGTCACAGCCCGCGGGCGCTTACTTTGACAGCCTCTTCGCCAAAAGCCAAAAGGCCGAGGGCAAGTCGAATATGGAGGACCTCCCCAGTCTCGAGCTTGGCCTTGGTGATCTGCGCCACCGGCTGAGGAAGCTACAATCCAAGCCCAATGAGAAGCCCTTGGACGGCAAGGCCCATTACCTCCTCGCCGCCTCCGGAGTCGACCCAGGACTGGCTGCCAAGGACCTTGGTATGCTCGACGTTCAGGGCGGACGAGTTGAGCGAGCGACACACGGCTACGCCCCAACCGAGGTTGACGTCGAGACCTACCTATCGAATTTGCAAACGAAGACGACTTTGAGCATGATTGCTGATGGACTCGATCGATCGGTTCGCGACTTTGACAATTTCCTCGAGGACAATGTGACGATGGAATGGGAGGCGCAACGCAAGCGAATCTATCAGCACTTTGGCATCAAGCCTCGCGAGGAGCCCACTGCCCCTGGCCGCGAATCCCAGAGTGCATTTGGCCGTTCGAGGAGGAGCAAGGCCCAGAGCTCCGCGCCCCGAGCTGGCAGAAGCAGCGTCTTGGGCAAGTCGACGCTTCAACGCTCAATCATCGGCACCCCTAGCCGAATCGGTGCTCACCAGTCCGACTTTTCAGATGTCGACCGCTCCTCTGAGTCCTCCACAATCTTGGACGGTCGTGGTTCTATCGATGACAGGGTACTACGCGAGAGACAGGGACGACTATCCGAGAAGATCCGCACCCTTAACTCTGCTCGTCTAATGAAGCGACCCTATCCTATTCTTTCTGAGCTCGCAGCCGTGGAACAAAAGTCCCACGACCCCCATGCTCCTCACGTTGTAGAGGCTTACCTGGCCGTTATGCAGATTGTCGGCGAGGATCCTGAAGCTGAGACGACCCTCAACAATGCCACGGCCAAGGAACGCGAATTTGCAGAGATGTATCTGGATGAAAACCCCAACTCCTCCAAGTCCGTTGAGATGCGAAAGCGAATTCTCAGCGGCGCAAACAAGTTCCTCGAGAAGCAATTCCTTCGTGAGGTTGAATCGCTTATTGCCAAGCACCCGCACGAAGCGAAGCTGGGCGGTCTCCCCGACATCGTCAGCAAGATCAAGGCATACATTCGGTTGCGGTCTGCCCGCAAGGACCTTGTACCTGATAACACTGAGCTCCAGCAAGTTAGTGGAGAGTACGTTTGGGCAATAGTTTTCTATTTGCTTCGCTCCGGCCATGTCAGCGAAGCTGCCAAGTACGTCAATGACAACAGCAACCAGTTCCGAGGCATTGACAGAACATTCTCTACCTACCTAAACAACTATGCCGCTAGCGAGGACCGTCGTATTACTAACAGAAAACTCCTGGACCGATGCACGAACGAGTATATCCAGCGATCACGCAACGCCCCAGAGAACTCGATCGATCCCTTCCGCATGGCCTGCTATAAGGTGATTGGGCGAATTGAGCTCAGCAACCGCAACTTGGAGGGATTGAACACAGACATCAACGATTGGATTTGGTTACAGTTCAACTTGGCGAGAGAGGGCGACAAGACGATTGAGATGGCTGGCGAGTCGTACGGTCTGGCCGAGCTTCAATCTAGCATCCGCGAGATCGGTCTCAAGCACTTCCCCAAGGCCAACTCGGAAGACTCCAACGGTAGCTTTGGCATGTTCTTCTACCTGCAAGTCTTGTCGGGTATGTTTGAGGACGCCGTTGCGTACCTGTATCCCTTCTCCTACGTGGACGCTGTGCACTTTGGTTTGGCGCTCGCATTTTACGGTTTGCTTCGACCCAGCGACGCCTTGTCGTCATCCAACGACCTGCGCAGCTACAGCACCAAGAACCTACCTCAAATCAACTTTGGTCGCATGATTGGGTACTACACTCGTGACTTTAGAGCTGCGGATGTGGTATCGGCTGTGGACTATCTGACCTTGATCTGCCTCAACAGGGACTTGGACGGAGAGGCTGGTCAGCGACACGGCAGTCTCTGCCATGAGGCGCTGCGGGAGCTGGTACTGGAGACGAGGGAATTTAGCAAGTTGATTGGTGATATCCGGCCCGATGGACGACGTATCCGCGGCATCATTGAGGAGCGCGGACTTCTCATCGGCCTTGACGCCGAGGACGACTTTGTCAACACCGTGACTCTCCAAGCCGCTAGCTTTGCCGATGAGAACGGACGAACGACCGACTCGGTGCTCCTATACCACTTGGCGGGCGAGTACGATACCGTTGTGGCCATCGTCAGCCGAGCCCTTAGTGAAGCGATTTCATTGGAGATTGGAGAGGATCCCATGCGCTTGATGCCCGTCAAGCCTCGCGCGGGTGGTCAGGAGGCCGGGGTCGGCAGCAGCCTGAGCCTCGCAGCTATTGACGACCCTGTCGAGCTTGCCAAGACGATGATGTCAATGTACGAGCGGGACGCAATGTTCTACAGAAGAATCCAAGATCAGAACAAGGTCGCGTGCCGAGTTCTGCTGGAGATGAGCAGCATCAAGAGCCTGGTAGAGGTCGGACAGTGGGCGCAGTGTCTCGACGTGAGTTATTTCCCGCATTTGATTAATCGACTGCAAGGCATGCATGTGCTAATAGATGATGAATATAGAAAATCCGCAGCCTCGAAATCCTGCCATTGGATGCCGCAGGCGACGCCAGCATCATCCGAGCCTACGCATCCAAGTTCTCTGGACTGTCTCAGCCCGTGTCCATCAACGTGCCGAACCTGCTGATGTGGACTATCATCTGCTGCGTGCGACAAAAGGAGCAACTTACCAATGGACAGTTCAGCGGCAACGAGGGCACTCGACGAATGATGGTGGAGCAGCTGAAGCAAATGACCCTAGACTTGACGACATACACCAGCCAGCTTCGATACCGGTTCCCTCCGCACCTGCACGAAGCTCTGGCGAGAGCTTCGGCGGAATAAGCCGAGACCGAGGCCTAGACTGGAGGATGAGATGGGGTTATATACAAACGATGGCGAATTGTGTGCCTGGGTTAATTGGATGGACAATGTGGCGCCGTCGGTCTCGGAAGGGGCGGAAAGCCAGGAACTCAGAGACCAAGACAACTTTAATGAAAAAAAAAAAAGTGTGTCTCGAAGGTGTCTCGAAGGGTTAAAGAAGTTATGCAAAGACAGGGAATGTGAAGCAAGGGAATGGAAACTTGGGGCATTGTACTGTAACAGGTAGATGAAGGGTATCACTAGATGTCAAGAGTGGAAATTTTTGTTGATTGGACAATTTGGACCTCCGAATGCGTGATGAATGGGCGAGAACAAACAAATAAACAAATAAACACACACACACACACACACACACACACACACACACCACACACAGGTTATTGAAGCAAGACATTGGGACCTCGAGTTGTTCTGGTTTCTGGTCGTGGCGGGTACCTACCTAGGTACCTAAATAGGATTGAGGGTGTCTTCGTTAAGCTTTTTCTCAATGCGGGTCGAACTGGAATGTGTGTCGCAGTTTCAGGAAGAAGACCGAAGGTTGCGTCTGTGATTTCTTTCTTTTTGTTTTTCTCATGTCTCTGATTAGTGGCCTAGAGCCTTTTGCCAAAAGAAGTGAGGTTCTAGATTCCGCAAGGGAGGAGGAGAAGAGACCTAGACTCAGGCGATGCTAGTTGATTTCAACCCTTGGTTTTTTGTCCCGAGACAGACCGCGACATGTCAATTGGCAGACCGAAGCAAGGGTATTTACATTGCTTTGTAATGCAAGTCATTCTAGCCACCTCCCTCGGTATGTTATGTATGTATGTGCATGTATGTGTATGTGCAAGTGCCTTGAGCCGGAAGTACGTATCCGTGATGTCACAATGAAGTAAGGAGGCGCGTCACTTGGCTGGGTCAGGTGACTCTCCGGTGCTAATGCCAAAGCCCTTTCCCTCCATTCTTGCACTAGCTATGCCAGTGTTGGACTATTTCACGGCGTAGCAAGCCATCAACCAAAAACAACGACCAAAGCCGAGGAGCATATTCACGAAAAAGGCAAAGGCAAAGGACGAGGCAGCGAACAGGGCCAAAGACAAAAGCAGAAACCCCACAGCGAACAAAAGGGGGGGCCAAGACGTCCAGGCTAGTGAAGCGACCAGCACACGCGCATACAGAGACGTGTCCAGCGAGCCCGCGCCCCAAACCGAGGTGGTAGTAGTTCATGACTCGGTCACAGCCAGGTCGTGTTGTGCCTTATGAGTCAACGCTCCCCCTCCCATAGGCTCGCCCCGAACTTGTCCACTTTTCGCAAATCGCATCCTGGATTTTTTTTTGGTCCTTGGGCGGCGCACGCAGAAATTTCGTACGACCCAAGCGACGCCGACGCGCCGAACCACCACCAAAAAAAAAAATTTAAGTAAACCTGACCGCTTGACCGACCCGACAGACTGTGCCGTGGGTGGCCCCGCCCCCCCCCCCCACAATCCTGCGACGGACGGCATCGGGCACGGAGGAGGCGTTTGACTGTGAGGTCTTGGTGGTGATTTGGAGCCCGAGAGACGCCGCTGGTGAAGGTGAGTGAGTGAGAGGGAGCGAGCGCCGCCGCTCCAAGCGAGAGAGCAAAGGCGGGAGACAGGAGAGAGAGAGAGAGAGAGAGAGAGAGAGAGAGAGAGAGAGAGAGAGAGAGAGAGAGAGAGAGAGAGAGAGAACTCGCAAACGAGAGAGCTAGAACGAGAAAGAGAGAGAGACTGACAGGCGGCCCGCTCCACTCCAAGACGCCCGCCGAGGCGGCTCTGGCCTCGTCTCTCACCCACACAACTCTCCACCCACTCCGGCCACCGGCCAGCCCGCCCACCCCCGATGAGCCCCGGATCCGACACTCCCACCACCGCTGCTGCCACCGGTGTGGATGCCGGCCCCGGATCCGCTGCGGGCGCGGGTGCAGGCACAGTCGCAAGCATTGTTACAGTCACCGGCCTTGGAGTCGGCGGCTTCGTGCAGAGCCCCGCCCCGCCTACGCCCAGCACCACCGACGACGTGGCCAACTCGACCTCGATGCCCGCCGGCTCCAAGCGCGAGGCCGACGCACCCACCCCGGCACCGGCGGCGAGGACTCGTCCAGCAATGCCCGTAAGAAGAAGAAGACGGGTTCAGGGAGCCGAGGCGTCGCCAACCTGACACCCGAGCAGCTAGCCAAGAAGCGAGCAAACGGTATGTATCCTGCTGTCCCCCCTGCGATTGTTGCTGTTGCTAGTGGGGGGTTCGATTTCCTTTTTGGCTCCCACATCCATCGTTCTATCATGATTTTGGTGGTGCCATGTTCCACCTTGTTTGGTGATAAGTCGTGTACAAGTACTGCACTATCAAGACAGATAGATAGATGCCTTTCATCCTCCCCCCCCCCCCCCCCCCCTGGTTTGCCCACGGGCATGCATGTTGGTTGTTGTGTTCACCTTATCTCTGTTGTCTCTTCCCAGCAAGATCTCAGCCCCTCTCTGTCACTGTCTTACTCAATGAATCCTCCTCCCCCATCAATCCTTCCTCTATCTGGCACCACTTTGCCCACTTATTTATCCTCAAAGCACAAAGAAGCCCCCACGGTGTCCCAGACATTCATAACTAACCTCCACTAGACCGCGAGGCCCAGCGTGCCATTCGGGAACGCACTAAGAACCAGATTGAGACTCTCGAGCGCCGTATCCAAGAGCTCACCAACCAGCAGCCTTACCAGGAGCTCCAGGCTGTTCTTCGGGCCAAAGAGGCCGTCGAGCAGGAAAATGCTGACATCAAACGCCGTCTTGTTGGCATTGTCGCCATGCTCCAGCCCTTGATCGGTCAAGGTGAGTTTGTCTATTGTTCTTCCTCGGACCTGTCCCTTGTAGAACCGCATCCAACTAATACGGTGACTATAGCTGCTGTCGAGCAAGCCTACATCTCACCTGCTCAGACCTACGCCCCTCCTGTCCATAATAACAGCAACAACCACGTGCCGCTTCTTGTTCCTAGCGCCCAGAACGCTGCTTCAACGCCCGGAAGTGCCGGCTCGCCCCCCAGCCATGACCCTTCTGCAGCTCACCAGCAGCAACTACAACAATCGTGGAATCAACAGCAGATCCATGCTGGGGGCGGCTTAGGCAATGACGTTCAGACTAACAGCCAATTGGTTCAGCAACGTCATGAACTTCGACATGGGCTTGATCTTGGACCTGAACGTCTTGGGCTTGAGTTCCTGCTAGACCCTACACAGCGCGTGAACCGGATCCAAAACGGCCTCAACAGCGCGCAGGATACACCGGCGTATCACCACATGCCTATGAAGCATGACTGGACTGGTGTTTCGTACGAACGCGCTCTCCACCATCGATCCTCCAGCTGGGGATCGCAAGGGAAGCCTAGCCATCACGGACTGGAACAACAGCAGTCCCAGCAACACAACAACCACCATAGCCACCAACTGCACCAGCAACCTCAGCAGTACAACCATCACCAGCATTCTCTCCCTCCCGGCCCAGAGAGCGTGGGTTCCGGCCCGAGCCCTGGCCCAAGTGCCTGCACTCCGGGCCCAGTTTCGACTCCAGGGCCAATCCCACCTCGATCGGACCTCAACCTCTCTGATTACGCGACCCCAATTAAGAACTGCGCGCCAACATGTCCCCTCGACTCTCTCCTCCTGGACTTTCTCAGCGAGCGCCGCCAACGGGCCGCTGATGGTCTCTCTGCCCAGGAGGTGGTGGGGCCTCGATATCCATCCGTCTCCTCCTTGCTCAACCCATCCCAGAGCGCCTACAGCCACCCGCTCTCGAAGGTCTTCACCGATATCCTCTCCACGTTTCCAGACATCTCCAACCTGCCCGAGCGCGTTGCTGTTCTTTACATCATGTTCCTCGTCATGCGCTGGCAGATCGCGCCCACCCAGGACAACTACGAGCGGCTGCCCGAATGGGTGGCACCATCTCACTCCCAGCTCACCACGCCCCATCCGGCCTGGATCGATCATGTTCCTTTCCCGCGCATGCGCGAACGTCTTGTGCGCGACTACTCCCCTGCGCTGTATGCGTTTGACACCTTTTTTGTCCCCTTCACCACCACGCTGTCCCTATCATGGCCCTACGAAGACACCGATACTTTGCTGCAAAACCCCGACGGCGACGAGCTGATGATCAATCCAGTCTTTGAGCGTCATTTGCGTAACATTGACAACTGGAAACTCGGCGATGCTTTTGCCAAGACCTTTCCCACGCTCATCGACACGTTCAACCTCGACTCTCGGTCCCCAGGCCAGGTTCTGTAGGTAGCCGCTAAGTAAAGGTATCTTGATAGAGGACTTTATTGATTTTTCCCCTTCCCTTCTTTCAAAATATTGTATTACATTTCACAGTCATTTATACACGGTTGTTATCCGTGGGACCATCGTTTCAAAGGGGGTAGCAATGGCTACACTAAAGGCGTCAGACAGGGTAATGAGGGCGTTTGAATGGATGGCTGTGACCGAGTCACGCAAATCATGTCTTTTAGCAAATCGGGCGGGTGTTCAATGCGAGAAAGGTCCGCGTTTTACCAGGGAGGCTCATGCAATTGAGATGCCTGACCCTGTGGGTTTTTTTGTCATGATAGATATATATTATCAACTGTATAGATATATTCTCTTCGCCACACCGCATTCCCGCGCTCGTTTGTGATGTGAGAGCTGTGTCTTGAGGCCAATGTTCTTCCGGAGACGTTAGAATGCTGTTTATGCATGGCCTAGTCCTTGAGGGCAATTGTGGCTTTGTTTGATATCATCAGGCCTGCTATATTGTGCAGCGCAATGCTTAAGCATCCAGAGGGCGATGGGTTTTTGTATACGGAGTCTCGCATAAGTTCTCTCTAGCTGCTGGCGAAGTCGCATGGTGCATGAGCCGCACCCACCATCCGCTTCGCGACTGACAATCGATTCACAAGGGACAGAGGACATTACTCAGCGAACATAGGCATATACATAGACATGGAGAAAACCATCTACATGATGAGTTCTTTGCCAGATTCAGTTGTCTCTTCCACGCTTGTAAGGGGGCGCAAAGCCTCACAGCTTTCCGCTATATGACCCTTGTCTCTCCACAATATAGGACGGGTAGATGAAGAAATTGGGTCATCGGGGATTTGATGTTGGTTGGCTCAGTATGAACGGGCCGCAATCTTCCTTGAAGGAACGGGGAGAGGAGTTGCAGCTCATAGCATGAAGGATCCCTGTCGAACAGAGCGGGCTATGGAATATGCGGAGCGCGCGCAAAGTGATGCGCTACAAGGAGTCAAAGCCATATACGATGGTGGTTCAAGAGTTGATTCGTAGATTACTTCACTCCGAGATGTCTTTCCGTTTTAGTCTTGACAAGTTTCTCAACTCTCCGAATCCATAACCAGCAAGACAGCGGGAGGTTGATTGTGTTAGTTGACGGCTTTCGGCAATCTGCCATCCAGCGACAAACGTTGTTGGGTGGGTGGCGCAGCCGAAGCAGCTCTAACCCAAAAACCCATGATCCTACGGCTTCGACAGCAAAAGGGCAAGCCTTGTAGCTACTGTTTGTTGTCGATTTTCAAAACATCAAAGCAAAAGGTAACGCAAAGGGCAATCAATGCTCTTGGTGACCCTTTTGTTTCATCCGCCCCCAAAAGCATGAGCCACCAGCAATGTGCGTCTCATATCGGAAGGGCCTGTCCAATTCTCGGAACCAATACACTTCACCGTTGGCCGACATGTTCGACAACCGAAGGCGATCATGAATCGATCTTGCGTGTATATAATGGGTTCGATTCAGCCAGTTGATGAAGAAGTCCTCCATCACCATCATCCTCATCATCACATCACCATCGTCACATTCACTTAAAAGACATCACCACAACTCAGCCCTTTCCTTACACGAAGTGTTCCATTCCCCAAACACTACAACAAAATGAAGTTCCTCAACCTAGCCATTCTTTTGCTGCCCGTGGCATATGCCATGCCCCTCTCAGAGGGTTCCGTGGAGATCCGCGACGAAGCTGAGCTCCTGGCGCTCCGAGCTGAACCCGAGCACGCCCAGGAGCAGGCGAGAAGAAACGAGTTGGTGATGCCCGCGGACGCCCACATCGGCGGAGAGCTTGGGCTCCAACCTCGGCAGGCTGGTGCGCTGTTTGAAATCAGCAGCCTCATGATCGTCAAGGCCCTCAAGAAGGTCAGCAGCAAGGCGCTCAGCAAGGCCGCCAAGGAGAGGCTTAAGCAGCTGGAGAAGGTGTTTAGAGAAGACTACAGCGAGATCTAGCACAACAACAACAACAACAACAACAACAACAACAACAACAACAACAACTTCTGCCGAACCTATTTCGAAACCCGCAGCGGCAGAAACTGCGTTCTGAGAACCTACAACCTCGGGAGCGATGACGCGACTGCAGTCCACGGCAAGGATCAAAGGTAACCAACATTCTTCATTGGCGGTCGGTCCTTCAAACTCCAGAAGCCCGACTAACAGAAATATGTAGCTAGGTGATTCCTCCACGTGCTACTACTCTGACGGACAAAAGTGCGGCGGACTTTGCTCGACTGGGATCAAGTCGCTTGAGATCCAGGGCGCTCTGAAGGCTGCGGGTGACTGCGCTATCCCATGCAAAGGGCGAAGATGACCTCCCCTCTGGAAGCTCCTAGAGTCACATACTAGGCGTCTACGCGACGGGTGTCAATTTTGAAGGAAGCATTCATGAGTATAACTGGGTGCTCTATCTTATACATAGATGGAGATAACTCTCATAGAAGATATTCGCCCCTTCTTTTTTTTTTTTTCTTCAACCTAGCATGTTGGTCCCCATCCAAGTGTATTCTCCATGTTCAGCTCGGTGCTTCGTTTCAATCGAATCATACCATTAGATATCTACGAGGTACCACTGGGTTCATACTAAAATCAAAACATTTGCCCCTTGCGAATATTCAGTTGCTCTTGCCATCGTACCTTGATTCCGCGTTACCTCAAAATGCCGCCCAGTCTTGAATGTTGACGACTGAATGCATGTTTCAAGCAATGAAAGACAAGGCACCAGGGTACTGCAAAAAGTCAAAATTACAGCGTACAGTACCAGTCATACTGTCCATTATCAGTTGTTGAATAAGTTACTCAAATCACGCAGCAGATCTTGTGTTCTAACAGCTTCATAAACATGAGGAAGTTTCTTTTTTTTCATATCAGGGTATCTAGTAAACTACGCCGTATCCACACAAAAAAAAAAAAAAAAAAAAAAAAAAAGAGGGCTCGCAATTTCCTCAGGCTTCATCCTCCCAATTTGCAACGCCAAAAGAAAACTTGCGTAGGGTTGGTCCTGCGCCGATAAATAGGCTTGGTAACCGCTCACGGGGCATCTGTTGGAACATGAGCGCCTTAAATGGAGTATCGGATTGCAAAGAATCCAGTGTTCTGTTTCGCAATCGACGGCCAGTGCGAAGTGAGAAGATACGAACAGTGCCGTTATTCTGGGCGGCTGCCACAACTCCCAAACGTGAATCAACATCCCAGCCAATGTGGAAATGGGCGTCGTTGTGATAGTCAGGGAATGTAAGCAGCGGTCGGGAGCCGCTAGGCCGACGGTCCAAGTATCGCAAGTCATAAAGAGCCATAGAGTTCTGCAAACCCGCAACAAGAACCTGGTTTGAGTTGATACTCTTAAGATGGGCAATGGAACTCGGGTGCTTGGTAAAAGACCACTGGGTCTCGGAAGCACGAAGATCGGACATCCAAAGCCGCGGCTGACGCCCACCAGCCAATAAGACATTGTGGTTGCCATGCTGAAAATCCTGAGAGAAAATTTCCTGCGGTACGTGCACGCCCTTGGGGGTGTTTTGGGGTGTAATCCAATTCATCGTTTCGTTCGACTTCACCTGCAAAAGTCCACTATTTGTACCAATCACGCAGACGAGGTCTGATGATGCTGGTGCCGGTGTGCTACTATGTACGAGCCATTCATCACGAAGGCCATGGCGAATGGACAAGCGCTGATAATGGTTTGCTGTGGAGTGTTAACGTGGTATTCAGTGAGTGGTTTCGCTCATCATCAACTTACTCTCGCCAAGGAGCCAATGCGGCCGATTCATGTCGTCTGAGTCTGACAAGGGTGGTGAGAAGAAGAACAGCCCACAGCTATGGTCTGGTTCTCGAGATGTCAAGAGAATTTTATGTGAGGGGGGATGATATTTGATAGAGGACATCTGCGGGCATCGAATCATCTCGGATCGAAAGGCCAGAGCTCTGCCCGATGTGCTAGGAGCATCTGGGGAGAAGTGAATGCTAGAAAGATGTCAGTTGGCATCATATTCCTCCTGGGCAGCGGGTAATTGGGGTCAACGTACTTCTCATTTTCATCCATGGGAATATGGCTTCCCACCAATGTCTCTTCATCCAACGCTATTCGCAAGTTAGGCAATTAATCAAGGCTCGGCCAAATACAATAACCGTCACATATTGCACTCACTCGCATATGCCACGCCCAGGCCCGTCTTAGCATCCTCTCCTCCTACAAAGAAGCATGGCATATTCGCATACCTTGTCCTCGCAAAGCTTGGTGCAAATGGGACGCTTCCCTTGGCTACAACACCTCTGGTCCAAGCTTCGGCAGCGAGATCATTGTCCTCAAGCTGACCACGTCCTCCTTCTGCAACGCGGCCAACAGCCGTCTCTCGAGCAAGTAATCCGTTGCAGACAGCATCACGGGCAACTGGATGTCGTTTGATGTGGTTCCTCACCAGGTTGGCCCGGTGTTGCGCAGCCTCCCGAACCTGGTCTCGGACCTTGCGTCGTTTAACATTATCTGAGGAATATGAAGCATTTGCCAGAGCTGAATGAGATTTTTCAATTTTGAAATACTTCTTCTTCTCAGGATCTATTTCGTGTTAGGTAGGTGGTGGTTAAAAAGATCGCGTTTGAGGGCCGCATACCAAAAAAGTACCCTGGGATTTCCGGGTTCATGATCGAGGAGATGTGGGCTAATATGGAATTGAAAGAGTAAGAGTCTCAACAATTACATGCCGCAATCTGTGGCCAGCTGTATTTCGCATGGATTGTTCGACGTAACGCCGAGGGGTGAGTGAAGTATCCAGGCGAATCCCACTTGACGTCAAGGAAAAGGTTGGTTATGGCACGTGACTGGTAATTAAGTCCGCCTGGGACTGGCTGAGAAGCACAATTATTGACGGGGCGGAAGTATACTGCCGGTAGAATGGGACTAATGGCGGGAGGACGCAGGTGCTTGCTGAGGGGCAATCAGAGGCATCAAAGACATCACGCGGTGAACCAAATCGATCTAATCAATAGATTATTTTATTTTACTTTTATTCATTACGTAGTCTAGAAGACGGTATCTAGGGTATGAAAAGCTTCCTCCTCATCCACTCCAGAAGTGTCGGTACGCGGGTATGAGCGGTACAGTGTAAATTTAGACAGAGCGAAAGTGAAAAGTCCGGCCGATGGCGTTCCGGATATGTACCATCTCTATTTACTGAGACTTCTCGTGCTGGGTAGAGACACGCTGGAGAGAGACAACTAGAATAGGAATTAGTATTGATTGTGTAGCATTGAGAAAAGATTGCAACTTACCAAAGTCCTCAAGGGAGCGCTGCTTCTGGTCCTTCTTGGGGGACTTGCCGTGCATCAGGTTGTCGAAACCGGTGCTGCCCTGCATGAAGTAGTACAGACCACCCATGATGGCGAAGATACCGAAGGAGAAGATCCAGATACGGACGACAGCGACGATGTTGGTGTGCTTGTCACGGAACCAACCGAAGATACAGAAGAGAGTGGCCAGGATATCGACGACAAAGATGGCACCGCTGAGCTGCCACGAGGGAATGGAAGACCAGAAGGGACCGTTGGCACGGGTGATGAAGATCAGCCAGTTCTCAGTGAGGGAGATCTCAAGGAAGAGAACCTCGTCAATGTCACCTTGGTTCTGGACGATACCACCATCCTCAGAGTTCGCGTACATGGTGGTGAGGGCAATCCAGGTACCGACGGCCAGGACAACACCGAGAAGGACGGACATACCCAGAGCTTGGGCAGGTTCCACTTGACGGGGGTCTGGGAGTAGGGAGCGTTGTCGTAGGCAATGGCCAGGGTGGCAATATCGGCGAAGATAGCGATGAAGACGACGAGCTCCAGGTTCAAGGAGCGGTTGAGGATAGCGATCCAGAGACCCAGGAAGATCTCCATGTGCAGGGAAAGAGCGATACGGTAGACAACGTAGGCGTACATGCGGTGGAAGATCTGTCGGGAAGTCTTAAGAGCATCAATGATGGCACCGAGACCGGGGGCAAGGAAGACGATATCGGCAGCAGATCGGGCAGCATCGGAGGCACCCTCGACGGCAATACCAGTATCAGACTTCTTCAGAGAGGGAGCATCGTTGACACCATCACCAGTCATGGCAACGAGGTAGCCACGCTGCTGGAGAATCTCGACGACATTGTACTTGTGCTGGGGGAAAACCTCGGCGAAACCATCGGCAGCCTCGACGAAATCGTAGACCTCGGAACCGGGCATGTCACCGCCGCCACCAAGACCAAGACGCTCAGCGTTGTAGACGTTGGTACCGAGACCGAGCTGGCGGGAGGTCTCACGGGCAATACCGACGGCATCACCAGTAAGCATCTTGATAGACAGACCGAGAGTCTTGGCCTCGTTGATAGTGCGGGCAGTATCGTGACGGGGGGGATCAGAGCAGGGCATGATTCCGAGAATCTCCCAAGCACCCTCACCACGCTTGCGGGCAACACCAAGGGAACGGAAACCACGGGTAGCGAACTCAGCGACGCAGTTCTTGTAGTCACGGTCGACATCCTCAGGGATGGGGTGGTCCTCCTCGACAGTCTTGAGAACGAAAAGAGGGGCACCCTTGACACAGATGATGCGCTCACCCTGGGGAGACTCGACGATGGCAGTAACCTTCTTGGAGACGGGGTCGAAAGGCTGGAACTCGAGAACCTTGTACTTGGAGAGGACGCTCTTGGCACGGGGGTAGTACTTGAGAGACTTCAGGAAAGCCTTGTCGATAGCATCAATACCCTTGGCCTTGCGGGAAGCAGCCAGACAGGCAGTAAGCATCAGGTCATCGGGCTCAACACCGGCGACAGTGTAGGGCTCAGAGAGAGACAGCTTGTTCTTGGTCAGAGTACCGGTCTTGTCAGAGCACAGAATCTCGACACCAGCGAGGGACTCGATAGCGGAGAGCTTCTGGACGATGGCCTGCTTCTTGGCGAGGTAGGCAGCACCGACAGCCATGGTGGTGGTAACGACGGCGGGAAGACCGACGGGGACACCGACGATGGTAATGGCAAGAGTGAATCGGAGAATGTCGACAATGCCGTTGGAGCGGTAGAAAGAGGAGATCCAGACAACAAGGAGAGTCAGGATAACGAGAACCAGCAGAATCGTACCAATGCCGTTGAGGACCTCAGTGAAGTGACCGGTACCACCAGCGGACTGGGAGACGAGAGCAGCAGCGCGACCGACGAAAGTGTTGTCACCAGTAGCGGTAACAATGGCGAAGGCCTCACCACGCTTGACAGCGGAAGAAGCATAGCAGTTATCGCCCTTGTGCTTGTCGACAGCAAGGGACTCACCAGTGATGGCGGACTGATCAACCTGGAGGAAAGCATCCTCAGTGACGATGCGACCATCAGCGGGGATAATGGTACCCTGGATTACACGTGTTAGTCAATTGACAGAGGCTATGGTGACGAGACGGGTTTGACTAACCTCCTCAACCTGGAGGATATCACCAGGAACGACCTCGGGAGCCTCAATCTCCTTCAGGGTACCGTCACGGAGGACGACAGCCTTGAGAGCAAGAGTCTTCTTGAGTTCCTCGACGATGGAACCAGCTTGGTATTCCTGGATGAAACCGACAGCGGCGTTGAGCAGAAGGAGACCGCAAATGACACCGAAATCAACCCAATCCTCAAGACCGGCGGCGAGAACGGCGGCACCCTATTGAGACAATACATGTTAGCTTATCAGGTCAACAAACGAGGGCCAATTTCCCGCACAAAGCAGTGCGTGTGGGTAAGTTTGCGGCGATGGGAGACCTGATGGAGACCGGGGTTTCGAAACAGTGGGGCACGCAAGTTGCTGCGACTGGATCGGTGACTCCACATGGGATCATCCCAACACGATGACACCGCAGCGCGGGTGCGATGCGGTGCCGACCGTCATCAATTGAGCGCGGATTGCTGAGGATAAGCCGGCAATGTGGAGGGTGGATCCACCCACACACGCACCCACTCCACCCCGAGCTTGTGTGGAACTCGAGTGGAGCTGGCAATCTGCGCCAAAAACGCGCAAAGAAAAATTGTGCAATGAGCATCGGCTCAGCAAGGAACCAAGACATGGCGCTGCCTGCCACCAAGCCAAGGCCGAGTGAAGCAACGGCTGGCCATTGAGAGCAGAGACAAAGCGGCGTGCAATTGGTACCTTGGCCGGTGCCCATGTGGGTGCGGGTGCAATTGAGACGGGATTGAAAGCAGCGTGCATTGCTGTCGCAGTGCGACCAGCACACAATTGCTCTGTGCGGGAATTGGACAGGGGTGGAGTGCTTGTGCATGATATAAACTTACCTCCATGACGAACTGGATAGGACCGATGAAGAAACCGAAGAACTTGAGGAGCAGGTTCTCCTTCTCCTCCTTCATCTGGTTGAGACCGTACTTGCGGCGGCGCGCAATAACCTCAGAGTCGGTAAGACCAACGCGGCTGTCGGTCTGGAGCATGTCCTCAGGGACAACTCGGCCACCACCGGGCTGAACCTCCTCGTCCTCATCAAACTGATGTCCATCCTCGGACTCAAGGTCCTCGATCAGGGCATCGATGTCGGCATCCTCGTCGTCGTCGTCGGCGGGGGCGCCCTTAGGAGCAGCCTGAGGAGGAGGCGCCTGTCCTCGCTTCTCGTCGAAGCCGCCAGTCTCGATGTTGGTCGTCAGCGCCGGAGCGCCGGCAGCCTTCTCATCCGCCATGGCTGGGAGGATTGAGAGGGAGTAGAGCGCAAAAGCGTTTCTAGGTATGAAGAGACGAACTCTTTAGGATGACCGCGGCCGTATGCAGCAGTGTAGAGAATACAGTGGTGGAGAGTGCTGCAAAGAGAAGAAGAGGAACAAGGCTAGGCTTGAGGTGGAGTGGAGAGGTGTACTGTCGAGCACCGCACGAAGTTAGGGTCGCTTATATGTGAAGCATTCGTGGGTGAAGAGAAAGGAAAGAAAAAAGAGGTTTCGAAGACGGGCGAGTGCGTCTATTTCAATGGCGCGCACCTCGATGCCTACCTTACCGGCGACCTTGCCGGGCCTGCCCCGTGCGAACCTACGTGATGGCCGGGCGGGTCCTCTATTCACTCACACGCTCACACGCAGGCTTGCTCGCTCACTCACCCAGGGAAATCCAGAGCCCACACCTCCAAGTGGGACCTCCGTGGGACCCGTTTGTCCCCTTGTCTCCATGGACCCCAGGTCCCAGGTCCCAATTGTCCCAAGGTACGGCCGGGAAGGGTGTCGGTACGAATGTGTACGAGTGCCGCTACCGTACGAATTGGGTTGGTGCCCCACGGCCCTGCCGGTTGCTAGCAAGTCGCTCACTCACTCTGTCGTCACTCTCTCATTCCCGCACGTCTCTCTCGCTCGCTCTCCTTCGCCTTCTCGCCTTCTCTCGCACCAACCAACACCCAGCACAGTCCTGCCCGTTAGTATGTAGTAATCTTGCTTGGATGCCGACGCCGTCCCACTCCACGTCCAGCACCGTGCAGAGAACAAAACACCGCATGGAGAGGGTCTGGTCGAGGAATGCGCCCACCCCCCTCATGTGTGCAAATCTCTCACTCCCCACCGTTGCTCGCACTCACTAACACAGCCAAGCAACGATCACAGACAAGATTGGCAGACCTGTGTACATCAAGCATTGCATGTAGTGCGCCCTCGATGTACAGCAGCAGAAATACCTCTGGCGATCCATGGGACAGCGAAAAACTCAACCTGAGCCAAACCAAGACAAGCTTGAACTGGAGTGCCGTGGCTCAACCCACCCAAAGGCGGAAGTCCAGAGAGATACTGTACTTCGTGCAGTTGCGCGAGGCTGTTCAGTAGCTCACTGGGCCAATCAACGAGGCGCCCACGACGCCGCAGCGGCGGCGGCACTACCGTAAGTAGCCGCAACGACAACAACGAGGATGAAGAAGAGTACCGTCAAACAAGCATTATCACTAAACAATCAACAAATAACAACAGGAATTGGCAGATATGGAACTAACACCAGTATCAGCTACTACCTACCAACCTACCCGCGCCCGGTAGCGTCGGCTGGACCACGGTCCACGCACGGGTGCAGTGGGCAATCGGCATGGATGTAGGCGTGGGCCAGCAAGCGGGCTTTTAGGTGCTGGGCGTAAGCGTAGCAAACAGTCGGTCACTGCATCTGCGTTGGCCTCGCTGGCTTGAATGCCACTGGCTGCAACTGTTGCGACTGGGACGGGGTCAGTGACCCATTCATTCATCGTCTTGCTCCCCCATGCCCCCAACACCCACACCATGTCCGCCAGATTCCCACCATGTCCACATTTTTTATCCACAGTTTTCCTCGGCCAGGTCCTTCCATGCAGGTGCAGGCGCACAGTGCACAGTGCGTGGCGTCTCTGAGCGTGGGGAATGGAAACAAGACGGTAATCTCGCACCAGCCAGGCCTGGATAAACATTGGCCACAGCAAGCTGGCAACTAACTGTGAACGACAACAACAAAAAAAAAAAAATAACAACAGTGGCGCACCCAACAACAAACCCATGGCCCACCAAACCCGGCCGATGATGTCGTTTTGACGGGCGGCGTTCCGACTACCGTTCACTGGCGCTGTACGTACACTCACCATAACGTTCCTCCCCCTCCCATACGACTCGACTTGTCTATGAGTACAGTAGTACATACAGTACATGCCTTGTCGGGTGGATGGTGGCTGATGGCTGACGAGGACGTCCTCAGATCGATGTCTCGACGATGATTTTCTCAAAAGTACTCAATTTTCCCTCGCGGCCACTACCACTGCCAAGGATGGATGATCAGAAACAAGGGAAAACATTCGCCCCCTCGCAAACCCTGCCCTCGTCTCTCAATCGGTCGTACCTCGCTGGCTGTCCGGCCTTGGCGATGATTTGGTCGTCACCTCAAACCCGCTACCAGAGTTGCTGATACACGGCGGTCCTGATTGCTCCAAAGAAAAAAATGCGCCCGGTCAGACGCCAGCCGTTTGCCCATTGCTTGTACCACACTGTGCATCTCCCGAATTCCGCCCTTGCAAATCGACGAGCTCGGTCCTAGCAAGCTTCAATGCCTTGCTCTTCGAATTGCCCACCTAGCTATCTGTCTGCCTGTCTGACTGCCTCCTGCCCACCCACCAACCGCTAGAAACCCAGCACAATGCCTACCCTCCACTGTTCCCGTGCCCTGGAGCCCTGGTACTTTGCTGTACGTCAGTGCTGCTGGTACAGTACCAGGACCCTCGTCCCCAGGTTGAGGGATTTTCGGCCATCGCGCGCCCCCCCTCCAAGCCGAGAGGCTCCCACACCCAAAGACCCATGTGCTTCTATCTCTGGCAGGATGGTCGTGACCGGCGAGAGATGACGACACTGGCTGTCCAGGCCTGGCGGTCAGCAGAATTGCGACTGGCCGGCTGGCTGGCTCCTCGCTGGTACGTTCTAGCACTCAAGAGGCTTTTGTACAGTGCTCTTAGGGGGGGGGCAAGGCAGGTACCTACAATACAAGGGCTGAAAACGAAAACGGAGGACTCGTAAACTGGTAACGGCTGTCCTCGGCGAGATGCGCACTTGGCTCGCCGCAACGTACTCCAATCACTTGGCATTGGCATGGACGCGGTCTCGATGCTTATTACCCACGCACCTATCGTCAGAGTACCCTCATTACACTGGTACGAGAGTGTATGACAGTGTCAGTGGCGAGGCGTGTCGAGGCGACGTGTTGAGACAAGGACATTGAGTACGAGCTATTTTCGATGCTGAAGTGGGTTTCGTTGATGAGAAGCCAGCTAGGATCGGCGCCGACATGAATCAATTTCCCCCACGGGCCCAGACACGTCCTGACTGATAGCGATAGCTTCACATTTATGAGAGCTGATGACGACACGTTTTGGGAAGCGGCCCTGGCCCGATGTGTGACAGTCGGCCGATCAGACATGCCAATTGACTTCGCGATGACTACGAAAATTCTGAGGTCAATTGAATGTAAGTTATCTATGTCGTAGACACTGCCATACTTTTGTGTGCGGTGTCTCAATGCCGCGGGCATCTTCATTTCTGCTGCGATAGCAGCATGCTTTTTTGCTGAATCAACCTGTTTATTTTTATTTTTTTATCCCTCGTTGACGACAACCTTGGTCTCCATCGTCGGTATGAGCTGTTATGACGAAGGGGGTCGTCAAGGGGGGCGTGCCCCAGAAGGCCCTAGAGGATCAGAGGGTCGCCCCGGTACCTGTCGTGCTCCCTTCCCTGAAGCCCTGACCCAACGCAGATTCTGCGTGCTGAGTGGCCGAATCGGTGCCGTCACCAGGCCTGTCCAATCGCCTTATCGGCAGCTGCTGAACCATGCCAGCCTTGGCAAGTCGGGTGCACCGTTTTGCGCACTGTCCCGCCGCGCCCTCCGGCGAGGTTGCAGTATGGTCCTGAATTTGCCTCGTCGTCCCTTAGTCTTTGCCCAGCTTGGCCTGGCCTCGAGCCTTGGCCCGGCGTTTGGCTCGTTTTGGGCCCTCCAAGGCACCCGGGGGCTTTGGGGCTATTGAAGGTGACACTGTCCGAGGGAACTCCAGCTCTCCATCCAAATCCTCATGCATGAGTCGTGACGCTAGCGCCCTCGATCCAAGCTGCGGGTGATTGCGGACAGCCTTGAGACAGCAACAGCCGCCCCGGTTTCGAGGGTACAAACACCAGCACCAGCTCAAGCACCATGACCAGCTCCCAGCTCCCGGCTACCGGCCTTGCCACTCAAAGTCGCTTAGACGTCACTCCGCCGTCGTCGCCGGGGCTGCAGCAGGATTACTCAAGACGTACCGCCCGGTGCTCAATCGCATCTGGCCCGGCGCCAAACGCCAGCCGTGTCACCATCCCCAGGTTGCTGAGAGGTACCACAGTACAGCAAGCGCCTAGCAGTGCAGCTCCCCCAGCGTGCAGCTCCAGTGCGCCGCATGTGGGTGAAGTGGACACCACGTCCAAGTCCACACATGTAATTAGTCGACAGACTGGACGGGGAGTCCACCTGGAATTATTCTGGAAGACCGTCGGACAAAGTCGCCTCGCCTCTCATCGCATCCTTCGCTCCCCTAAAAAAAAATTCTCCGCTTGTTAGCAGCTAAAGGCGCTGATCACGATGGCAACTCTCGGCTTCCAGCTGCATTACGGCCAAGGCGCCTCTGATCCCTGGTCGCATACGTTGACGAGCAAGAGGTCCAGGACAACCTTGCCGTGCCCCAGAGTCATCAAGAGTCAAGAACCAATATTGACATGGTCCTTATTGACACTACGTCATCGGAATGGTCGCCACGATCCTCCCCAACCTCCCCCCCCCCAAAAAAAAAACGGACAGGGCCCCAGCGTCCAAAGCTGAGACATTGGGAGTCATGGGCCAATAAGGACGCCTGGTAGTCCGATCGCTTCGCCGACAGGTCCTCGCCGTCTCGCGCACTTCTGTGTCACATCGGGCTGGCCGTGGGGGTGAGAGCCTACCTCGGTCGAGGTGAAGATTGATTCATGGGCCGGCGAAGGCGAGAGTGGCCAAAGCCGGCAACGAGCCAACGGCGCAGATATTTCGGTGAATCAAACGGCAAGAGGAGCGGGTGCCGGTGGCTTTTTTTTTTCATCCCTCCTACTAGGGCTACCCAGCTCTGGTTTAGGCTCTCAGCGAGCGAGCTTGACGAGGCAATAGGCCCTGAGTCGGTGACTTGCGCCTCGACTCGGTGCTCTAGCGAACGGCAACAAAAATTACCGGCAACCGGTGGACGGAACGCCAGCACACCGTTTGTCACTCTCTGCTCCTCTTCTAAAAATTTTGCCGCGCCTGTCGTTCACTGGCTGTTGTCAACCCGCAATTCCTCGAACCCATACCCATGTCCCCAATCCAATCCCGCACTTTTCTGGGCCATGTGTTGCATTGCTGCACTGTACAGATTATGCTTGTACATACTGCAACTCACTCACTCACTCACTCAAAAGTCATCATCAGGTTGTTTGTATCTGGCACAGCACTGCTAGCATGCGATGCACGATGAGAGCTTTACGTCGACGGTACCTCCCGTATACGTAGTTCGTACGCCCACGCTTACTTCCGTGCACCTCTCATCAAATTTTTTTTCCCTCCAATTCTGTGCTCAATTGCCAAATCCGAGATCCGCCATGGCCAAAGGTTCGCAAATTTGGCAAAGATGCTCAGTTCCCACCTTTGAAGCCATATCGAACATAGTAAGGGACCAAATTAGATGAGGGAGAAAAAGACTCGCAATTTATCCAGCCCACTTGATTGACCGACAATATCGGGTCAGATGAGCTTGTGGGCTATTTACAACATGCACCAAATCGTCCGCATCGTGGAGCCTGTCGCCCCAGCTCTCTGCACGGCGTTGATACCGCAATCCACAATGACACAATACTTGCCGACGACCGAGTTTGGATTGGACAATCCTGCCGGTGCGTTTATCTCATCTCTGGAGCGCATACGTACAATACCTATGTAGTGCCGAAGGTACCTCAGGCTACTGGCCATGCGATGGAGACTGCACAGTGCTGTCAAATGCCCACATGACAGAGGTGCGGCAAAGTGGGCGAGGCATTTCTTCAGCTCCTGGCCTGCGTTGAGGTTTTCCCCATCGACAACCCGGCGGCGGATCCGGGGTCGCCCGGGAGGCGCTGGTGCTAAGGGCCGGGGGGGCGTCCTGGGGCCGGCTGTGGAAATGCAATTGACTATGGGGATTGGCTGGCCGTGGTGTCTGGGTGCGGGAATTGGTGGCACTCTGCACTCTAGGACTCTCGACTCTGATGCATGCATCGACCATCGTCGACAAGGCATGGCTAACAAGCATCGTCCAGCGTCAAGCTTGCATCCAACGACGACATGGATGACTTGGCTCTTGCCGTTGCCCGAGCGTCGTTGCGGGGGTGTCGCAGTGGCAGTTGCATTTGCAGTTCCACATCCGCTTCCACCTCCCACTTACACCTGCACCACTCGCCTTCGCACTTGCACTTGCAGATGCCGTTGTATGTACTTGCCGCCCATATTGTGGGTGTCGTCTGTGACTCCCTTGCCTGCCCTTTGCCTCTCGCTCCCTCTCCTTCTCTCCCTGCCCCTACCCCCACTGCTTTGACGCCGCGCCTGCCTTTCCCTGACAACCTCCAGATTCCTTCTACATTCAGTAAACAGCTCGACGAGCTCCCCCCCTGCTCTGAGGGTCCTCAATGGGGCTCTCTATTAGGTCCTAGGCTGCAGTAGATATCCCAATCCCCTACTTTAATTTCATCATCTCCAACTCGACTCGCCCGACTAGGGCCGGTGTGGCGACAATTCGTGCTTGTCGGCAGCTACCAAACTGCACATTTGTCCACGTATGGAATTTTCTGATTGCGGGGATTATCAAAATATCTTGGCTTGCTTGGCCCTGGACGATCCCTGATGCCTCTGTCCGCCACCTGCCTGTGTGAGGCACTCTGCAATCGGGGGGGGGTTTGCTCGCTAACTACGCCATGAAAGCTTCGCAAAGCTGCTTACCCTTGTCTCCCTTGTCCTCACCTCGTCGATCACGAGTGCTATGTGTCACTGTGACCAAAGTAATCTGAGTCAACCATTAAACATTGAGGCTATGGTAGACGACGACGACCGCGGACCGTGATCACAGGGTCAGCGAAACACTGCGAGGACATGTGCCAAGGCCGTTGATAATCCAGCTAAACACCGATCCTCATCATAATGCCTGAGCTGTTAATGACCATCAATGACAGATATTCGCTCTCCCCGGTGTGTCCAAAGTAGCAACAAACTGACACATTCGGTGTTCAAGGTCAAGGTCAAGCAAGGTCTAGGTCGTCTAGGTCGTCTAGGTCTAGGGTCTAGGTCGGCGGAGCGGTCGTCCTTCCGCACGGCTTGCCAGCAACCATCTCGAGAAAAGCGCAAATCGAAATGCAGGGATTTGCAACCCAACAACGCAGTGACCCGCTAGAACCGATCCAAGCGATTTGGCTTGCTTGCACGCGACACTCCTCCTCCCTACTCTTGGCCTTCAGGGAGTGTCCTCTCCTGTCCGGGCGGAGCCACGGAGATGGCATCTTGAGGGATCTTGATGCTCCCGTTGCTGTCCGCTTTGGGACCTGTGGAGGTCCCTTGAATGTTACTTCGTTGGACATTGTCCGGCGCCACTAACGATATTGACCAAAGCTGCCGGCAGCCTCACCACACTCGTCAGCATCCTTCGCTTGAATCAGCGCTCTGGCCATGACATGGGACATCCGTCGTCTCGCCGCTCGGCCAAAATGGGCTCCAGTTTGTCAATGCCCACTTCTTTTTCACCTTTTTTTTTTCTAGCTCACGAACTTGCCGCCGCTGGCCGGTCCCTGTCTGGCGCTCGCAGCGACTCGAGGTTCCCGCCATCGTCCAGGCCCAGGTCCAAAGAGGACCCGCGCCCCATCGTGTCGCTTCTCGGACATTACCTCGTTCCCCCAAGGCCCCAGACCGGCCCCAGACCGGGTCCCAAGCGCGTCTTTTGTTTTCTTTACGTGTGCGTTGGATTGTGATGACAACCCACCCGTTATCACTTGTCAATCAAACTGGTCGTGCTGTGTTTGGTCGCTTTGGTGTCATCCATCTCCATCTGCAAGCCGGTAATGAGGCTCTCCCACCATGTTGCTCAATCCCCAATCCCATCCTATCTATCCGTGCCGTCATTCCCGAAATCCCCCCAGTCTCTTCACTAAGCCTTGCTTCCCTATACCACCCAATCCGTTGCCTGGATGATGTCACAGCTGAAGTGGATTGCTTTCGGTGCTCCAAGCGTTGAATTGAACAAAGTTGGCTGCTGTCGCATCGGCACTGGCACATGCTGCCCGTACCTGAAACAAGTGCGTCGGCTTCGGCAAGTTGAATTCCGTGTCCGTTAATTGATGTCCATGCCACGATATTATTGCGATGGAGTCGTTTAGCATCTTTCATGAATCTAACTATTTGGCCCTTACCGATAAATCCCCGTCGTGCAATGCACATGCCTCTGCAGTCTATCTCTCATTTTATTTTGTGTCTCTCCCTTGTTTTTGTCTCTCCTCCGTTGTCCCCCCTTTCCCGAGGACAAGTCAGGAGAAGTCTGAACAGAGCTAGGCACTTTTTTTCTCCGATGCGGGTTTTCCGTCTCCCACTTGCATGACTGTTGTTGTATTGATCTCCTTCCTCCCCTCGACCTCCATGTGCTGAGGTGTTAATTGTCCGCCGACGGCTTCTACCCTGACTCGAGTGATTGAACGCCACGTCCCCCAGTGTGGAAAGCGAGAGAACCAAAAATTGGCGAAACCTGGACTTGGAAGGTACTCGATGTACTGTACGAAACAGGTACGCGGATTATGGACGAAACGGCCCTTTAGCGGTCAATAAGTTGCGGCTTTGGAAGGCTCTAGACAAGCCCAGGCTCCCCGATCCCAGAATTCCCGGGATTCGCTTTCGCAAAACGTTGGATCCTGGGCCGAGAAGCGGAAAACTGGGGCTCTTGGGCATGGGACTGTTGTGAGAGGACCCTGCATCCGTCCAGACAGGTAATTCACTCATACAACAAAAAGACGCTGCGGCTCAGTATCGGCCCTGGATTGGCCGCTGGGCAAGTCTCCCGCTACGTTCTACGTGCGTTCCGCTCCGTTGCTGGCTCACAAAGGTCTCACTCAAACTCCCAGCCGCTGTGGCGGTCAGCTCTGCTCAAGAGAGTACCAAGTGTACCAAGTACATGCTCAATTGGCCGGCTATCTCGGTATGCCCACGCAGATATGACTCTCCCCCAGCGGTCAAGGGGGAAAGCATGACGGTGATCATAATCGTAATGATGAATCGGGGCCAGCAATCCCCGCGGTAGCCGTGGCTCATCAATTAGACTTGAACGGGAGAAAAAGACGTCGAATTGCTCTGGCCTTTACCAAGGTAAAGACGAGATTGAATGCACCCCAGGCCTTCCGCTATATTCAGCAAAAGCCCGATGGCAACCTCCATTGCCTCTTCTTGTCCTACCCCAGGTCTTGGCCGCAGTCGCAGTGTCCATCCGTCCCTCCTCCCCCTGTCCCCAGACCAGCCCGAGTCCAAATGGAGAATCATGGAGCATAACGAGGGTTGATGGCTAGGTCGAGCAAGACACTGGCACTGACTGGTTCAGTCGTCGGCTTCCCGTCATTGATGGTTGATGGTGCTCAGGTGCTCTCAAGCGCCCAAGCCCACCGCCGCCACGCGTCAGAGATGCCCAGGCTCGCGTTTACACTCCCTCACCCCCATGCCATGCTCATGTACGAAGAGGAGATAGTGACGGAGAGAAACTGACTTGACTGACTGACGTACAATGTACGTGGGCAGGCATCCATGTACACAAAAGACGCACCAATCTCATCTTCCATCGCTCCGAATATTTGCCAAGAAGCTCCAAGCGAGGGAGGGGGCAACAACGCCCGGTTGATGAAACAAATATTTCTCTTCTCTTTGACCTCGGCCATGAGCAAAAAGAGCTCATTGACGCAACACCACCACCCTCATGCTTCTTTTTTTGTCACCATCTCTAAATTCCCTCTCCCCCCCCTGGCCGCCCCTGGTCTACATAGTACCCCTTCCCACCGCCCCCAGGCCGCCGGCCTGTACGGTACCATGCCATAGCAGTGCTATGATAGGCACAGTACGTGACGCACATCCGAATAAGTACATGCAGCGAGCGACATGAAGCAACTGCGGGCCTCGTGCCACGAGGCAGAAAACGCCAGGTTGCATCAAAGGTCGTGTGTGTGCGTGTGGTCTGCCGGCCGATGACCGGGCGGGCCGTCCGAGTCGTCCCCTTGTGTGGGGATTTTTACTTTTTTCTTTTTTTGCCGCACCCTGTAAGCCGTTGCTTGCGGGAAATCTGACTCCATTGGGAGAGAGGCTGATACGGCCTCGCATCCAACTTGACGGCGGCGAGTGAGTGTGATAAGAGCGCCTCTGGTTGGCGTCTTTTTTGCCTTCTTGACATCTGCAACACTCAATTGGAGTGAGACGGGTAGTCGGAAGCATGCTGTGTGTGGGTTGAAAAAGAGGTTCCTCCGAGGAGGACGCAATGCGCGCCCCAGGTTGTTTTTTTGGGCGGGTTTTTTTTCCTCTCCTCTATCTTTTACCTCGTCATCGTGCTTTGCATATGGCGCTGCTTCTCCACGAAGTACCTCACCTTGCTTTGCTCCAGACTCGCCTCCTTCTCTCCACGTTTCAACCCATCACCCAACGCCGTGGTTGATGTCCCTGCTGCGGGCCTTGGCATACGGTATCTATCATATCTCTCGCGTGGCTCGCGGGCTTCAACCTTGGCTCCGTGTCTCGTCGCGGCGTCGTAATCTGTGACACACATAGGTCCCTTCGCCGAAGCTCAAGCTTGTGCTTGTGTCGCATCGGACCGTGCGATGCAACCGTCCCCAGATCCAAACCGTCTCGCTTTGTTGCTCTTGTTTTCACTTGTCCCAAAACCAAAACCAAACCAAACTAAACCCAGCCTCTCCTAAAACCCAACCACCCCCCCCCCCCCCTACCCTACCCTTCGTCTACATGCCGTGCAACCCGGGCTTTGGTCCCGGTTGTTTCAAGGCTTCCCGCTACGTAGTTTGATCGTCTGTGACCCCGTCTGTGCATATCAGAAGAGCAGTACTCCGTAGAATGGACGATATATCCGGTACGGTATCATGATAAAAAGATTGATTATTGGTTTTTGGGGGCGAGGGTATCAATTGCCCGTTTACACGGCCGGGCTGACAATAGCTCTGAGACGAGTGGCTGTCTTCGAGACCCTTTACCCTGGCATGTCACCACGAGCGGGATTTCCCAAGTTAGATCTGATCTCTGGCCTCTCTTTAATTGACGTCAAAATTGCCTCTCATGCCATCTTGGCAGCGCGCTGACGAAGGTGGGCAACCCTTTTTGGGGGGGGAGGGGAGGGGAGGGCGCTATTGCCTCACCATCGCGGGGCGCTCCGATGGCCAGACTCGACAAAGTAGGGGTCCCTCTGTATGTGAAGTTTTCTTTTTTTTTTTCATTTTTTTTTTTTTTAGGGGACGTCAAATTTTGGTCTTTTTCCTCTTTCACCACGTTGCACGTGTCTTGGCGATGTGGTCCGGGAGGTCCGTGGGTGTTTTGTCTATCGCAGGGTTCCCGTCGGCACACGCGCAGGCTTCCCTTGCCCAACGCCGAGGTTACAGATGCGAGGAGAGAGTCAATCAATTCCATCTCCGGATACTGTGCGGCCCTTGTGTGCAATGCGCCCCGTGCTCCTGCTGGTTGCCATGGGGAGCGCAGAAGGACGAAGCGCGCGTGCCAGCTTGGAGTGCAACACTGCAAATTATGTCAGTGAAGAAGAATAAAAGAGGAGAGCAAGAAATTAACCGCATCACGCATTCCTGCAGGATTCGTTCGGGTCGCGCTCTCGTGCGTCGCATCCACCCTATACCCACCGGCGCAAGACACAGCACCACTGGGGGGCCCGTGATAAATGAGACTGACGACGGCGCATATAAGGCGTGCATATGACATAGCAAATATGGGTGGGCAGGGCCCGTTCTCTTGCATTTGCGTTTCGTCTGCCCTGTTGTTGCGTTGTCACTGCGCGCGCACCCAACAGTCTTCCTGTTTCCGAGTTTGGCCCAGGAGCTGAGAGCTGAGAGCTGAGAGCTGAGAGCTGAGAGAGCCCAGACCCGGACCTCATCATACCACTTTCCTGCCTGCCTTTGGCCCGAGGGGAGAGCGCGTGCCAGCGAGACCAGGTCGTCGTCGGTTGAAGGAGCGCTTTGGGGACATTTCGGAGAAACTGCAAGATTGCTGCGTCGTGCTGGGGAAAGGAGAGAGAGGCGGGGGTGGACAGTACGTAGTCAATTGCCTCACTTCAATTGAGCTAGAATGATAGCTCCAAGCTTAGGTGAGATCCTAAAAGCTAATCCCTCGTAAAAGCCTGAACCAACTCTGACGTGGTCTGAACGCATGCACGTCTCTCTCATGCAAGCTTTTTACGCGCTTAATTTCCCCGGCATTGGTGTCATGACATGAGCAGCTGGCCCAGAACCAACTCCGCTATCCCTCGTCGCTATAAGTCAATTAGGCCACGTCTACATGAAATATGACTATGTAAGTGAAAGAGATGGCAGTAAGCCTTGTTGTCCAGGAATTGTGAGGAATTGTGCTGTCTCGTTGTTCCTTGAACTCATGAGCGGGATGGAAACATCAGTTATGAACTCCACTAGATCCAACCCGTACTCAGCAGCGACAGGCCTGGGTAAACCAAGAGGAACTTGGGGATCCTCCAAGTGAATCCTATAGCCTCCTTCTCCAAGCTCATCGCGCCCCCGTGGGAAGATTTGAATCCTTAATCTGTCTCCACCTCCTTAACATCAGTGCCTCAACTCTGCAAGAAGGTTCATCAGTAGCATGTGAACTAGAGCAATTGCATGAAACCATGGATCAAAGCTATGGGACATTTTGCATATCGTACTCCTGGCTTTCTATCGGGGATTCCGGGTCAGGAGGAATGCCAATTAATTGAAGTTGCCGTAGATTCATAGTCCCGTTGACGTGGTCTAGTATTTTCTGCTCTCAAGACTTCAATGTTGTTGTAGACTACATCGCCATTGACATAGTTCAGGTCAAATACCAAGTCAATCGACCGACACTAAGTTGGGAATCGTAATTGGCTAATTAAAATAACCAATAACGCACCAAATTGTCACAAGGGATCCCGAGTCTGTTCGATGATAGTTCTCAACCCACTCTGCGCGAATGACTGTAGGGTAGCACACACGTTCCAGGAAAAGATCGGATGTTCTAGAAAAGAATCATGTCTCTTGTCATGCCAGGTCATATTTTACAGCAACCTAACCCTTAGTTCTACCTACGAGCCCACTTTGATATAGGACACATTGAAACATACCCTGAGCTGTGGGTGAAGATCTTGAAATGATTGCTAATCACATCCACTCTGCAAACATGTCACAACAAGCCACGATGCAACAATCATGGGAACTGAAGAGCCACTCGTCTTGTTGCCATGAGGCACGGTCACGTAGACTCCCTTCTGCTACATGATGCAGAACAAGTCACCACCTTTCACGATGGGTTATGCGGAGCCGTTTGCAGAGACTGTCCTTGCTTTTCTGAGTCGTTCCTCGGTTATGCTTGAACAGATAGCCTACTTCCCGGGTTGTCCCTTGCACCTTGCACAAGAGACTGCAGGACAAGCTCCAAGCACAGAGTGAGAGATGTAGGTACCTCTTCCATGAAATGTCTACATTATCACTAGGCAGCTAAACAACAGGACACGAGAATTAACTATGCCTGTTCAAACGATGCTGGGGCCTCTGTCTTTAGCAACGTCTCCAGCACATATCAAGAAGGTAAATATGTCAGAATTGATAAGGAATACACCGTGCTGCTACTACTACTACTACTACTACTACTACTACTACTACTACTACTACTACTACTACTACTACTACTACTACTACTACTACTACTACTACTACTTATATTGCTTCATAGAAAGAAAAAAAAGGACAAGAACCAACCATGTCCTCCCACAGTTGTTCCTCATTACCCACCCCCTTGTTTCTTCAATATCGTCCCGATGCAAAATGAATGACATCCTGCGGCATACAATCCGAGTCTTTATGCCGGAAGGTTTGCAATGGCCATGATAGTGTAGCAAGATGTACGAGTGCCACGTCGACTCAAAGAGCAATTCACAGCCAAATACAGAGGTTAGACAATGTGACCACTACTTACATCAACAGGTTACCCACAGTGATTTCGTTACACAGTTACGAGCACAATGGATCAAGGGATTGCGCCGAGTACACAAACTTGCAATTTCCATTGAACATACAATAATCATTTCATCTGCAGGTAGCCAATACTACTTGGACCTTGGTCCAGTCTGTCTCTAATAATTGCAGCCACCCATCCTCCGGCATGTTTACATATCAAATCCCTCGAAGCAGTTTATGACTATGAGACCCCTTCGGCCAAAACTCGCAAGATCCGGGACTATTCAGTCCCCCAAACTTTTCTGTAGGCGTGAGAACTCCAGAATCGTGCCGCCAACGCCCTTCAACTAAAAGCACAAGGAAAGCAAAGAAACAGAAAAAGCCGCCCTGTCCATTCCGCTCTGTCCGGGTATCATCAGCTGGTCTCTTCACATCTCTTTCAGCACACTCTTATTTGCCACCGGCGCCGGGGTCGGGGAATGCAAAGCCCGCCGGGAAGTTGGGCATGCCGTTGGGTAGAGTGCCGATGCCAAATGGGAACACAGACATCATGCCTGACTGCATCTGGGCAACGGGTTTGCCCTCGTCCCTATGTTCATCGGGCCGGCGATTGTTGTTACCGCCACGGTTGTTGCCGTTATTATCCTCACGGCTTCGTCGCCAGCGGGAGAGGTCCTCCTCGCCCCGGTTGCGGGTCGACTTGGGACCGTTGGTACCACCCTTGTCGGTCTGCATGCGACGGCTGATAGCCTTGGACGAAACGCCTGCACCAATCTCGATATCGGGCTCTTCAACGCATAGACCCGTGTCGATAGGACGGCCACCACTACCACCATAGGGAGCAGTCAACATCCACTTTCGATCAGCCTCAGTAAGCTTGTGGATGGGGATTACACTGATGCCAGTCGAATAATCACTGCAGTCTCTGGGGCCAAAGCCGACACCCCAACGAGTCTTGACAACTGTTAGCTTCTATACTTACATCATTGGAGAAAGAAAAAAAAAAAAAAGAGGTCTTACACGAAGCGACACTTCTAGGTTTCTGTTGTCTTCAGTGCCGTCCTTTGCAGTGACGGCATCCTTGCGGCTAAGCATCTTCACAAACGCATGTCGCTTGTCCTTGTTGACAATGCAGGTCTGCACGGTGCCAAATCGACTGAAGATGTTACGCAGCTCATTCTCGGAGCATCTGGATTGGGGTTAGCATCATTGGGCTTGGCAAAATTGGGGTCACCAGTTGGAGAAGCAGGTTGCACTCACGTTACCCCTCCCACGAAGAGCGTTCGGCTTAAGACTTTGATGTGGCCCGCAGGTAGGGTGGGATCAAATTCAATCCACTTGTCAACCTGGGGAAATTCGAGAGATGGGCTGGGGCTCCGGCCACGACGTCCGGGCGGGCTACGTTGGCGATAGTCACCTCCGCGCCGATCATCATGACGACCACGATTCGGCGAGTTACGGCCATAGTCCACGCGGTCACGTCCATTGCGAGGGGAGCCACGGCCACCCCAACCACGGTCGGGAGATCTAGATCGTGATCGGCCATGATATACTGGAGGAGATCTTACACGGTCCTGGTAGTCCCGGTCACGTGATTCATCTGGCTTCATCAGAGGTCCTCCCCATGAAGGCTGACCAGCGGTAGCGGCATACGAGCTCTGAGGCACCGGGACGGGAGGTTGGGGGTTGGTGCCGCCCCCGCAGCGCCGCCGGTCATGCCTTGGATCAAAGCCGGGATTTTGTCAAATGGCACGCCTTGATCGGCAAGCGCCTTGATGAGCAAGATTTGCTGCTGGACGTTCGGTTCTAGCCCTGAACCGGTTGCCCCGGCGCCCGGAGGAGCGGCGGGGAATGGATTGGGCGGATTACTCGGGTTGTTCGGAAGAGCTCCTGGAATAGTATTCTGGCCCGGCATCTGAGGTAGAGAGAAGGGCAGAGACGGCACATTTACAGGCTGCGAGGTCGGGGGTACGATACGGGCAGCGGGGCCTGGGGAAGAGCCGATGACACTGGCTGCGGCAATCCCATAGCAGGCAAACTATACGATGCAGTTGGGGCCGGGAGGGTTGAGGTGGTCGGGGGTGCAGAAGTGTTTTGTCTCGCAATGTTGGCAAGGGCCTCCAAAATGGAGGAACCATTGGGGGCTGGGGGTGCGGCCGGAGCCGCGGGCTTGCCTTGGAACGAGGCCAGCACGTTTGGTGGAGGGCTACCTGGAGGTGTCGTCGACGCAGCTGTGACGATATACTTGTTAGATGTCTCGCCATTTATCGATGTTGGGGATACGGCCCCAACATGAGTGAGGGGGTCTAAGGAAGACATACTTGGTGGTGGTGGAGCGTTGATCTTCTCCTTGAAGGACTCAATCATGGGCACGGGGAAAGTCTGGCCCTTCTCCCAGATGTCAAGCAATTTCTTAATCTTTTCCTGCACGGCGGATTATGTGTGAGTTACGATCCAAACGACACGAGAACAATGACGAAGCGTAGTATCATGATCATGAATCTTGGCAGGCGGCAGTGCCGCCCGGCCTATGCGATGCATAAAGGCACACGGTCCATGGGGGGGACAGCTACACAAGGGAAATGTTGCGAGTACAAGTATGCGTACCTTTTGTTCTTCTGGGGCGGTTTGCAAGATGTCATTCATCAAAACAGGCATGAGTTCCGTCACTCTGTGAACACCAGCGGCGTAGGTTCCATCCTGGGCAGAGCTGTTTATTGGCTGTCCCTGGGCCTTTGCCTGCTCGAGCCATTTGCGAGTTACAGAGTCTACGACGTAGAGTACTCCCAACTTGTGTGTTCCTGGTGCCTTCTTGAAATGTGTGTAGATCTTCTGGATGAGGACGGATTCGGACTATTGGCTCGATGGGTCAGTATCTGTGGGACGAAGCGAAAAAAGATGAACCTGGCATCTGCGACACGGCATACCTCGATGTTAGAGACACAGAGCGATGTGAGACTGGTGATGCGGGACCCGGACACTCCTGGGGGCTTCAAGTTAAGCATGGCCTGGAGGCCAGCCTCTAGGTCCGCTACTGCAGACGCCATGATGCCTGATAATAAGGGTCCACGGGACTACACGGGATGCCGCAAAATAAAATTCAAGCAGTCCTAAGAGGCAAGTTTGCCCGTGAACGGGTGCGCTCGGGAGAAAAAAAAGGACAGAAACTTGGTGGTGAAGGCCTGGGGCACGCGAGATGAGAACAGGAAAAAAATAGAAATTTCCTGGGTGCAGATTTTTTTGGCCGCGTCTGCTAGGTACGAAGGCCGTGGGCCCTTTACGCAGTCGCGACTGGCGAAGGTGTGTATACGAGAAGAGGCTTTAGGCTGCGGAATCGCGAATACAAAGAAGGCAGGCCTCAAGAGTACGGTACGGTATGGTACGACTTGTGCCAGAGAAAGGCTCTTCCTTCTACTGTGGTGTCAGGACTCTCAGGGGAGAGACGTCACTAGAAGCTGGTAGCAGCAGCGGGCAAAGCGCGGGACGTGATCGTCTAACGCGGCTATCGTGAATACTGAGCAGTGTCAAGAATAAGCACGAGATGGGTGAAGGAGAGGAACGGCCCGTGTCGTCTAGATGGGCGCGATGGCGATGAGCGTATGGTCGTCGTTTTGGTGACGATGGGATGATGCAAACGGAGGAAAAGAAGAAGGCGAAGGGCGCCTGGTGGAGCCAGTTTTGGGTCACAAGGAAATGCGAAACGCGACGAGAGGGCGCCTGAAAGGGTTTACCCTCGGTTTAGCCGGTCGAGTCATCGAGGACATTGTCATGTGGTTTATCACGGGGTTTGGCTTTTTGAGAAGCGGACAATTGAGTGCGGTGGTGGCTGATGATTGGTCACGGACTGACACTTGTCCTGTGCCCTTTATCCTCGGATCTGACCTAAATACTGACCAGCCGCAGCAGGTTTTTCCGCCCTCTGCAGTTCGATGCGCCCCGTCATCGGTCATCGGTCAAGGAACAAAACATACAGCCAGGATGACCAGGACCACATGGCGCACCGTGGAAATGCACAGTTGGCGACGTGGCGGCATTAATTATATCCTCGCCAAGGGTTCGGGTCCCGAGGCCTACAGGGCAATGATGCAAGCGAATGAATTTTTCCCTAATTACTGGCGGCGACAAAATCCCCTGCAGCTACCCTGGAGGCCGCATCGTGAAGCGTCATGGGAACAAGGAGAAGGCGATAGCCGACGATGTTTGGCACCAGCTCGTGGCAGAGCCGAGCTGGTCGGGTGATCGGAGACCCTGGGACAGGACTGGCAAGCCGGATTGGGGGGATAGGCTCAGCGGGTACTCGAGTATTCCGTAGCAGCGTAGTGCGATTCGGAGAGGAGGGGTGAGGGGATGCTTTCTCCTCATAGCTGCTCCTCACAAGACGACTTGGACCTAGCAGACACCGATACACACCTTCACAGCGATCAATTGGCGCCGGGTGGAGGGGGCTTCGGCAGTCCGAGCATGCGCCGCAGGCCAGGGCTCGGAGGCCGGTGGCGGCAATGGGGCGCGGGAGATCCGGGCGTCACAGGGCACCCACCCTGAAGGAGGCCTGGGTCATCCTGGAGCAAGCTTGGATGAGCCTGGGTTACCCTAGGCCAGGCCGGGAGGGAATCACAGCTGGAGCTAGAGCAAGAACAGGCAGGCCAGATCCGAGCTACGGAGGTTGATGGAGGGCGTGGAGGGCCATGGGAGGGGCACTAATCCCACGTTAGCAGGAACCCATCTGACGTCAAGGATACCTAGAGGGCCAGCATGCGGCCGAGGAGCCCCGATCAAACGTGGGCACCCTCCACTCTTTGGTAACATTTGGCACCGAAAGAAGCGCTGTGCAGTGGGTTCCAGAGCAATCAAAACGTGTCAATGGCAAGCCCTTTTTGGGGGCTTATGTCGGGGCAGGTGCTCCGATGTCAGGGGGGCTGGCGCGTTGTTATTGCGATTGAGCGGCGTCAAATCTGGGACACGACGTTCTACGAGGACGGCAACGACGACAACGACGACAACGACAATGACACCCGTACCCGTCTCGCCAGGCCTGAGACGTGTACGGATTTGTACTGCTGCGCATGTACCCCGGGCAACTGCTGTAACTCACACAGCATTGGAGCTTATTAGCTCCATTTCTGCGCTCTGCAATTGGGTTAGTGGCTTAGCCATGTAACACCTGAAGAGCCTAGCAACGGGATGGTGGAGGGAGGGAGGGGGGAGCTGGATTGGGGGATGGGGGAGGGGAGCCGGGAGATATGGATGTCACTCCCAGGTTCCATTCACATTTCCGTGGGTGATGACGGAAACAACATCTACTTTCCGAGCAGGCCGCCTCCCGCAGGTCCAGCTGGTGATGGCTTTGCGGTACTGCTGACCCCAATCTACGCTGTCCGTCCATCCATTCACCCATCTCTCCGTCCATCCATCTCGGGGCTCACATGCTCACGCGCATGTTGGGCCGGTTGATGGGTACATGGACGTGGGCACGAAGAGTACCTACCTACCTGACCTATCTACGAATACCCTACCTACAAACAACAGTCCGCCTTTATGCCATCCACAGGCTACTGGCGCACACCGGTAGGTAGATGGACTGTCTGGAACGAAAAGCGCTCGATCCAATTGAAAGCTCAATGGCGGCCCCGGCGGCACGAACTCCTCATCCACTGGCTGCAAGTTGTCCCTCGACAATTCCGGATTTCCTTTTTTCCCTCTCTGCATCCCCAGCCGCAGGGCAGTCAACCCCAGGCCAACGACCCCAGATGCAACGTTCAAGGTGCTGCCCAGGCAGGCTTGGCTGTTGGGGGTTTGAAAACAGCGCCGCCGACGGACAGTCAGAGGACGACATACATGAGAGCGGCGCGAATTGGAGGAGGCGTCGGGGGGTTGGAAAGGGAGGGGGGGGGGTAGTCACTAACATGGGGAGCGATGCATCATGGGAATTTTGTTAATTTTTTTTTGGGGCTCACAGGTTGGTTTGGGGGTGATACTCGGTACATATGTAGGTACCTACCTACCTTGGCGGGCTGGGCTCAATCCCTCACAGGTACTGGCTAACTACTGGGTGACTTGGGCCCCCCAGAAATCCAGAAAAAAATCCTGCTCCCCAGCGTATGTAGGCGCCCCCAGACGGCCTCTCCAGGCCACTCATGGCCCCTGTAAAACCCTGAACCGTGTCCAGGTTGGAAAAAAAAAAAAAAACTCCCCTGTCCAATGCGCCCCCGTGCAGCAGCGGATGTACCTTCTGGAGCTGGAGGCACGTATCCGTCGCCATTGACAATAGTTGCCAATTGCTCGTCGCCATAGCCTCCCCATGAGCTGCTCCACCGCAGCCCAGTCCCACTCCCACACACCCCCCGTCGCCGCCGTCCCCGTCCCCGAGGTCTAAGGTAAAGGGTAAAGGTCGAAGGCGCAAAGAGGTCCACGGTCCAGGCGAGACGGCCGGCCTATTTTTCTCCTACCTGCGCCTTTTTTACTTGAACTCTTCCTCTTTTCTATCCCTCTCATCTCTCTCCGGCTTCTCTGCCACTCTGTTCATTCTTCCTCCTGCACCGTCCCGTCCTTGCTCCCTCATCCCTCAGTCTCTGTTCACAATGGCCTCCGTCGCCCGTCTCAGCAACGCTGCCCTGCGGGCTACCCTCCGCTCCTCTCCCGTCAACGGCTCCGCCTTCAACGCCGTTCGATGCTACTCGGCCAAGACCCAGGTATGTCCTCGTCTCGACCGCTATGATGGCTGTCGCGGGAGCTTCGGCGCACCTCCAATGCCTCGCTTATCCCAAGCAATTACTGACTCCTCCATTGCAGACCCTCAAGGAGCGATTCGCCGAGCTGCTGCCCGAGAAGATTGAGCAGATCAAGGCCCTCCGCAAGTCAGTCTCTCCCTCCCTCCCCCAACATCTGCCGCCTATGGCCTCCCCGCGACCCCTCGGAAGTCGTTTCGCGGGCATGGGCCATTGGCAGTCGAGGAGCCCATTGCGCCTTTGACATGCATACTGACATCCAATGGCAGGGAGCATGGCTCCAAGGTCGTCGACAAGGTCACTCTTGACCAGGTCTACGGTGGTGCCCGTGGCATCAAGTGCCTTGTCTGGGAGGGTTCCGTCCTCGACTCCGAGGAGGGTATCCGATTCCGTGGCAAGACCATCCCCGAGTGCCAGGAGCTTCTCCCCAAGGCCCCCGGTGGCAAGGAGCCCCTTCCTGAAGGTAAGTCGTGAAAGCACCCCCAAAATGTGAAGCCGGATTTACGACCCCGCGCGTGGACCGTGGGTTGGCGTGCGCGCGCGCACGCTCGCACGTTTTTTTGCGTGGTCGCATGGCACGGCATGACATGGTCCTGGAATCGTATCGCATGTGCTAACCCCCGCAATCCCAGGTCTCTTCTGGCTTCTCCTGACCGGCGAGGTTCCTACCGAGCAGCAGGTCCGTGACCTCTCTGCCGAGTGGGCTGCCCGATCCGATCTCCCCAAGTTCGTCGAGGAGCTCATCGACCACTGCCCGAACGACCTCCACCCCATGGCCCAGTTCTCCCTGGCCGTCACTGCTCTCGAGCACACCTCCAGCTTCGCCAAGGCCTACGCCAAGGGCATCAACAAGAAGGAGTACTGGGGCTACACCTTTGAGGACTCCATGGACCTCATTGCCAAGCTCCCCAACGTTGCTTCCCGCATCTACCAGAACGTCTTCAAGGGCGGCAAGGTCGCTCCCATCCAGAAGGACAAGGACTACTCCTTCAACTTCGCCAACCAGCTCGGCTTCGGCGACAACGCTGACTTCATTGAGCTCATGCGTCTGTACCTGACCATCCACACCGACCACGAGGGTGGCAACGTCAGCGCCCACACCACCCACCTTGTCGGCAGCGCCCTCAGCTCCCCCTACCTCTCCCTTGCCGCCGGCCTTAACGGTCTGGCCGGTCCCCTCCACGGTCTTGCCAACCAGGAGGTGCTCAACTGGCTCACTGAGATGAAGAAGGATGTTGGCGATGACCTCAGCGACAAGGCTATCACCGACTACCTCTGGAAGACCCTCAACGCCGGCCGCGTCGTTCCCGGCTACGGCCACGCCGTCCTCCGCAAGACCGACCCCCGTTACACCGCCCAGCGTGTCTTTGCTCAGGGTATGTGAACACTGCGCCCCCCCCTCCCCCCCATCCCTTGCATTTATTTTATGGAAATTTGCGATTTGTACTGACAACCACACAGCTAAGATGCCCAACGACCCCATGTTCCAGCTTGTCAGCCAGGTCTACAAGATCGCCCCCGGTGTCCTGACTGAGCACGGCAAGACCAAGAACCCCTACCCTAACGTCGACGCCCACTCTGGTGTTCTCCTCCAGTACTACGGCCTGACCGAGGCCAACTACTACACCGTCCTGTTCGGTGTTTCCCGCGCCATCGGCGTCCTTCCCCAGCTGATCATCGACCGCGCTCTCGGTGCCCCCATTGAGCGCCCCAAGTCCTTCTCCACTGACAAGTGGGTTGAGATCACCAAGAAGCTGTAAATTGGACACATGACTACGGAAGAGGAGCAAAGGGGCGAAAAAAAAAAGAGAGAGACATGAATTAGGAGACGGCACAAGGAACGAGGACGACGAGTTGTTCAATACGAGGAGGAAAGCCTCGAGAGTGGGCATTGAAAACGTGCCGACTCTGATGGCGCTTGTACAATACAACGGGACAGTTTTCGTTTGGTAATGAGCTACAACAGGTCGTTCGCTCAGCGGGCCTGAATGATTTCTTTTACAGATTAAACTGACCAGGCCTCCCCCCGCGCAAATGTGATGCAACTTGTGACTGATGTGTGTGATCTCCATGCCCCTGTGTGTTGTGTGCGTGACCTCGCATAGTTGGCGACGTCGGACCAAGAAGCAAGCCAAAAAAAAAAAGTGTTGGCACTGACGTCGATATCGGAGGCCCAGCATTGAGATGCCAGGTTGCGTCAGCGCCGATCCGATGCCAGGGGCGTTGACCCCAAAGAAAAGCGACCCTGGTGGCGGAGCATATGTGTCAGCGCCACCAAGCTGGGCAGCTCTATTCGTATACAGCAGGTAAATGTACTGAGATGTAACCTACAGGGGCACCTCGAACCCGCTGCAGAAGGGGCGCCAGGGGGGGCGAAGAAGCTCAACAAGTGTGTTGGGGGGAACGGACCACCAGAGGAAAGACTGGGAGAGCCAGCGAGCGGGAGAGAGCGAGACACTTACGGAGCGCTTTGAGGGACGACAAGGCTGTTGAGAATGGAGAGACGAGAGGGCCCCCCTAATTTGCCCTCAAAGGCGCCACAGGGGCGGTATGGAAGATGTAGCTGGTTGGGACGACGGCACGGCAAGCCAGAAACAAGCCCGGACAAAGCAGCAGCATGTACAGTACTGTTTGCGTGTGTTGGCGGCCAATAATTGTTTACGCAGGTATGCATTCGTATTGGGATTGGGGGTACAGTAGGGCAAGTGATGGATGGTATGTAATGTGAGCTGTGATAAAAAAAAAACAAAGAATCAGAATTAATTGGCGACGGCGGTTGTGGCGGCTTATCATGCTGGCAGGCAGGGAGAGAGAAGTTGCCTGCCCCCGGAGTTACCTGAAGCTGCCAGGTTTATCAATTTGTTTTGTGTGTGTGTGTGTGTGTGTGTGTGTGCGAACATGTGTGCATCTGTGTACCTACTTTGTAACTACTTGTGCGATTGTGTGTGCGATTTGTGTGTGTGTGTGTGTGTGTGTGTGTGTCTCTGTGTGTGTGCCGTGTTTGGCTGTCTCTGCATCTGGACTTTGATGTCCGGCGCTTTGCTGTTGCAGACCAAGACATGGCAGGGAAGTATGGCACCGGTACGGGAATACTTTGGGTACGGTATTGTACGGTACTACTGCCGGCCGCTTCAGTCCAAGAAGGGAGATTGTCGGGATCCCTTTTGTTGTGTGGTTGGCTGGAGCCTCTTGGCTTGACTTCTGTTGACTAGGCCGGTCTTCTTCTTCGGGCGTTTTGGCTTTTTTTTTTTTTTCTTTTCTTTTCTTGGGCCGTCTTGAGTGGACTAGTTCTCCCTAGCAAGCAAGGAATCAAGGTCAGGCAAGCTGGAGCTGAGCTGGGAAGCCCGCTTACCTTGCTCTCACCTCCCAGTTTTGCTTGTCTGACTGCTGGCTCCACCCTCCCATCAACTCTCTCTCTCCTTTCACTTACTGCAGCTGTGGCTTTCACTGGCTTACGCTGGCTGGCTTCTCGGTCAGAAAGAGCTTGCTTACCGACCTTGGTGGCCTGGTACCTCTTCTACTATCCCGTACGTTCAACTGGCTACAATATGTACTCGCCACTCGCTCCAACTCAACCCGAGCTCAGTCCTTTTTGGGGCTCTAGCACTCGGCCGTCGGGCCTGTTCCTGTCGCTCCCCTTCCCCTCCCCGTGATTCTCCGCTCCGCCCTCCGCCTTTGCACCCCAGATTTCACATGGGAATCTTGGTTCCCGCTGAGGGGGGGGGGGGGGCTACAACCGGGCCTTGGCTCTTGGTGCCGGACCTGACTGGATCTGAGCTTGGGCTCTTCACCTTGACTCCTCCTCTTCCCCCCCTAAGCTCGGCTTGCCATGGCACAGCATCCGAGGCGCGGCTCACAGAGGCCATCAGATGCACATGTATGTATACAGACGGCTAGGGTGACTTGGCTAGCAGCTTCGTTCGCTGCTGGAGCGTCTTTGGTGAGCATCAAATAAACAAACCGTCATCCTCGTATCTGGCCCTTAGCTTTCCCTAAGCTTCTCCTTTCTTCTGCGCTGACTGCTCATCTCAGCTATATTACCTCCTCATTCTGTAGGTTTGATTCTGTCTGCTGTATGGTTCTGGTCCTTATCTCGCATCCGAAGGGAGAAAATCCCACCCTGCCAACTTGTTCGCACATCCACCGTCAGATCTCCCTCCTCCAAAAGCCACAAGCTTCCCCCCCAGCCAGTGCCAGTGTGTCGCCAATCTCCTTCCCCTAGACAGCGCCCCCCCTGAAGTAGAGCCCAAATTACAAAACCTTTGCCAAAGACTGGCCAAGGCCCTGGCAAGCAAAGCAAAGACACGAAAAATTGGACAATCAAGAGACCACCGCTCTGCAAGGCAAGAAAAAAACACGTGCTGATTTCGGACCCTTCCAGCGACACAAAAACCGCCGGGCTACTCCTCGCCAACGGATTCCTCCCGACAAAAAAAAAAGACCTCGGCTTTCCCTCCGCCAAAAAAGTCTAACTGCTTCTGCATCTCAATCGCCCATAGCAGCTGCGCAGCCCATACAGTCCACTTCCCATCGGAATCTGACTCAGCAAAAAAACCGCCGACTTGCTCCCCCACGCTTTCTGCTTAAAATCGCTCCTGCACCTTGCCTCCAGCTAACCCACTCCGTGCCTCGCATCGCTCACACCCTGCTTTTAAACTCCTACATCCTCCTCCCGCGAAGAAGCACCCTCCTCCCTTGGTCAGGGCCCCCTAAATCTACGACACCCCCAAAGTTATGGCTGCCACCGCTGTTCCCGTCCCCGCCGGGGAGAAGACGCTCGAGAAGAAGCCCGTGAAGTTCTCCAACTTGCTTCTGGGCGCCGGTCTCAACATGTTCGAGGTGACGACGCTCGGCCAGCCCCTTGAGGTCGTCAAGACCACCATGGCCGCCAACCGCGGAGACGGCTTCGCCACGGCTTTGGGACGCGTTTGGTCCCGAGGTGGTGTTCTGGGCTGTAAGTCTACCCAACTCTGGCCCGCAATTCACAATTGCTCGTGTCGCTAACCCGTGTCTTTCCCCCCCTTCGCAGTCTACCAGGGTCTTATCCCCTGGGCCTGGATCGAAGCTTCCACCAAGGGCGCCGTCCTGCTCTTCGTCGCCTCCGAGGCCGAGTTCTACGCCCGCAGCGCCGGTGCCAACGAATTCGGTGGTGGTATCATCGGTGGTATCACTGGTGGTGTTGCTCAGGCCTACGCCACCATGGGTTTCTGCACCTGCATGAAGACGGTCGAGATCACAAAGCACAAGATGGCTGCTGCTGGCGTCAAGCCTCAGTCCACTTTCCAGACCTTCATGGACATCTACCGCAAGGATGGTATCCGCGGCATCAACAAGGGTGTCAACGCCGTCGCTATCCGCCAGATGACCAACTGGGGTAGCCGTTTCGGTCTGAGCCGTCTCGCCGAGGGCTGGATCCGCTCTGCCACCGGGAAGAAGGACTCCGACAAGCTCTCTCCCCTTGAGAAGGTCATTGCCAGTGGTCTGGGTGGTGGTCTCAGCGCGTGGAACCAGCCCATTGAGGTTATCCGTGTTGAGATGCAGAGCAAGAAGGAGGATCCCAACCGTCCCAAGAAGATGACGGTTGGCAACACTTTCAGGTACATTTACGAGACAAACGGTGTCCGCGGTCTCTACCGTGGCGTTGCCCCCGTATTGGTTTAGGCATTTGGCAGACGGTTTGCATGGTTGCCTTTGGTGATATGTGAGTTGCCCCCTTTCACCCGCCCCACCCCGAGGCTGTGAAACGCAAACCCCCTTTTAAAAAAACAACTGCTAACCCGTAATTCTCCTACAGGGCTAAGGCTTATGTTGAGAAGTTGACTGGTGATGCGGTTACCGCTAAGCATTAGACGGCGTTAAGGGAAGCGGCGAATGGAAAAGAATAATGGCTCGGTTCAAAGGGACATACCCCCGATTGCGTGTTTATGTTTCTTGAATTACTAGGATTTTTTTTAATCTTCTGACAGAGCATCTTGATCTAGTCAGGAGAGACGCTCGCCGCGTTGTGTATGTTTTTTTTTATTATACTTGGCACGCTATCTGCTGTAGACATGGTCCCGAGGCCTGAGAGGGAAACGGGCTTATTATACGAAATAGACGGAATCTATTTTTGTGTCTGGTCAATGTTGCGAGTTCTATTATGCTCTGCGTGTGAAATCATTGGCCTATTCGCGGCTGATGCCCGGCTGTTTCTGTCTTTTCGTCGCCGTGGTGGTCTTTCAGGCGATAGTAGCTTCCAGCTCTATCTGGAGCTTGGCTAAGTTCAAAGCTCCCCCTTAGCTCCATCGGGTCCATCCGACTCGCCACTCGGCTCAAGCCGTCATCACCCACCACCGTACGGCGACGGACAACCATGTCATCGTCCTCTTTTCCTCGCGCTATAGCGCCCTCTGCTCGACTCCATCTCCGTCAAAGACGGTGTCTCCTAGCCCCCGGTCAGCGTCCCGAGTGTACCTCGGAAGTCGACCCGGAGCATCGGAAGGGTCCGGGCCAGGGGGGGAGAGGAACCGCGGATCGGAGGTTGAAATGCGAGACAGCTGTCTCGCTCTCCATATATACAAATACATACATACAGCACAACAACGTGTTTTGTGCCCCAGTAAGGTTCTGCGCTTCATTCGATGACGATGGCCCGCAGGAGGACTGGATAGATGCGGAAGTTGGGGGTTTGGTTTCCCCCTCTCTCCTCCTCTACCCCCCTTTGAGGGGAGATGATGGTCCATGGCATGAGTGGTGGTGCTATTTTCCAGCCATCATGTGTGATGTCTGATGTGTGTGATGTGTGCTCTGCGCATTCTCCGGTGGTCATTTGCCATGGCCGTTTGGGCAACCTAGTTGAGTTGGGGTTCTCCTCAAACAATCTATTTGCAGGTATGGCTCAAGGTTGGGGGCTTTGACAAGGGGAAACACAACACCAGAGCCAAGGGGGAAGGGGCCACATGTAGGCATGGACTGATTTATTAGTATTTCCCCGCGTCATCTCGCGATTTCCCCCAGACATCTAGGGGTGCAGCGTGGCGGCGGGGTTCTTCGCACATCATGTACTGCCTGGTACTTGAGTCGATGTATCTATCTAAGGTAGGTATGTAGGCATGGTCGTCAGTCGAGCAACCCCACTGGCAGCTCTTCATATTCAAACCCCCAATCTTCTTCAATATTCAACAAGGCACCTTCATCGACCAGCTGCGCCATCTCCCACGCAGGAATCTCCCGCACGTCAAGGTCCTCCTGCTGGTTTGTGTCGTGGACAGCCTGGAGCCGCGCGTCTGGGGCCCCCGGATTCTTAACCCTGCGAATACATCGACGCCGGCTGCCACGGCTGGCAATCTCACTGGCCTGCTGATGACGCTCAAAGTCGGCAAGGAGTGGGAGGCTTGGGTCGTCGTTGAGGTGGGCGTCCCGCCGAAAGAGGCCCGTTGCAAGGTAGTGTGGTCCCTGTACGGCCCCGATGACGGGGTTGCCGGTAAGGGTAAGCTGATGGGAGTCGAGGTAGGCTCGGCGGGAGTAATAGGCGATGTCGGAATCCGAGTCGCCTCCGCCATCCCCTGTCATGTCATCCGAGTCGGCGTCCGGTGGATCAGGCTCCCGGTGCGGAATCAAGGGCCGAGGCCGACGAACCCGACGGGTTGTTCCGGGCAGCGTGATAAAATGCGATTCCAACTCATCCCTCTCGTCCATGGACAGGATGAATAGGCGACCAGTGGCGTCGCCAACTGCTAGCTTCGACCGATCAGGAGAGAAGGCGCCAAACGAGATGGGCCCCGGAGCTTCAACGAGGTTGCGAACCAGGGGCTTCTGCTTGTTGCGAACGTTCCAGATTTTGACGATGCCATCGCTAGACCCTGTGTAGAACCGATCCGGCGACGAGCCCCAAGCTGTAAATTTAACGCCTGTATCCTCCCTCTCGCGGTCCTCGTAGAACTCTTCTAGAGGGTATCCGTGCTTTAAAATATGTATAGGCTTATCTCCTTGTGCCGTATCCCAGACGTAGACCTTGCCGTCGGTGCATGCTGCCGTAATGTATGCGTGGCGGATCGAGTTGGGCTTGAATGTTAATTCATTGATGTCTGATGCAAAGCAATCGAGTGTTTGACATTGGCTATACGCTCCGTCCTGGTGCTGTCTATCTTGCTGGAATATGTGAATTTGAGTTCGCACCCCGTGGTGGATTGTGTTGCTGCATGGGGTTGTTGCGACGATGAATCGTGGCAGCGTTGGGTGCCAGGCGACCTCAAAGACGTTTGCTGTTGCTGCCGTCATGACAGGCACACGTCGACCTAGTTCTGTATCCCACAATGTAATTTCCCCAGAGTTCCTCTTGTCCTCCGGAATATCTTGGTCATCACCGCTGGTGCTTCGAGGGAGTATCCGACCAGAAGTAAGTGGCTAGTCAACTCTAAGAGACCCCATTGCACAGTTGCTGGAAAATAGCCCCATTTTTCTGTGTCATCTGCGTCAGTACGCGAGCATGAGAAGCTGTGATAAGAACTCTCTGCGATATTGGCCTGATCAACAGTATAAACTCGAACAGCTTGGCTGGTGGCATCGGCCGCTGTCGCGACGCGACCGGTTCTATCCTTGGCGGCGGCGACGAAATTCACGTTGCCCGTATGCTGCCAAGTTGCCAAACACTGCATATGCTGGCCATCATGATCAACCTTCCAAACCTTGACAGTTTTATCAAAACTTGATGTAAAGGCAAGATCGAGGACTTCATCATAGTCCGAGGAGACCACCGATGAATAGAGCCAAGGGTCCTGGCTGCGACGCATGGCCTCTGTCGAGTTCTCCCCCTTTTCCACCCGTGGTCTGAGTATCCGATGGTCGGGAAAGGCTCGAAGGGCTCCCTCCTTGGTCGAGCACAATATTAGGTTTCCAGGCTTGTTGTATTGTTGGTTGTGAGTATCCGAATGGGCTGTTGTCCCACAGACGAGACCCGAGTCTGATACCCACGACCCAGCTGTAATGTCTCCAGCACAGTTTGTAAATTCTGCAATGATTCGCAATCCGTCCTCGCGAGTCTTTGTAAGCTCGTTCTGAAAGTTGACAAGCCGTCTCGTACGTCCAAACCCGATATTTCCCTCCATCTCCCGAGCGAGAAGCAATGAGGGAACTCGGCTCGTTCTTATGGCCTGATCCTTTTGATCATTGACATCTCGGCTGATTGATAGAATGCGCAGGTCATCTAGTGGAGCAGCTTTCCCCAATAGCAAATCTGTTGAAAAGTTGCGCATATCCTGCAATGTTCGACCCTTGAGTCGTTTTACTATCATCAAGGGGACATCAAATACGCAGAATCGCCGAGCAAGGGCTTCCAATGTGGCGGGGACATCATGGTCTTCGTTTTCAGAGAGGCAGCGCGCGATTTGGGCGACTTCATCTGAGGTAACGTCTACGTGGTAGACGGTTGGTTGTGACGTTATCGCTTCACGTGGCGCACGAATCAGATGCCGCGACCCTTTAGCTATGGCATCGCGTTCTGCAGCTGTCAAGTATGGGCGGCTTTTTAGGTAAAAGAACTCCTTTGTTGACTGCAGTTCTTTCCGTTGGGTCCTTAGCCTGTACGGTATGCGTCCGGTATTCGGTAGCTCGGGGGGCTCTTTGATTTGGGGAGGGGGCCCTTTGTTCGTGGTACCGACGGTCTGCTTAGGCTTAGGATTAGGTCTTACGGCTTTTGATTCCTCCTGCCATCGACTCCAGGTGTGTTCGAAAGGCGATTCAGTAGCCGGTGACTCGGTCGAAGGCGTTGCGGATTCATCTGAGATGTGATATTGCTTCACTAGTTAGCCCCTAACCTATGTATCATCTCTATTGTGGTATTTACCTCAAGCGCTGCCAGTCTCGTGACCTCATTGCGTGCTCGCGCCGCGATCACAGCCTCGTCCTGGGGGGTCAAAAACCCGTTTGTTTCGTCGAGTCGCGTTCGGAACCTTGCGTTTCTAGCGAGAGTCGTGACTGTCTGTACCCTTAATGTTAGCCCTTGCAGCCTCCAATCGATTTGAGTCCCCGCGGATACCTGAATTGCAATGTCGTCCACGCGGTAAACACCTTCGGGAAGTGACTTTATCACTTCACTGACGTGTGGGAGTACCTGTTCCTGTAGGCACTCCTTGAGACTGCGCCGACACGCGATGGCATCCTCGACGCGCCTCCGCTTCAGCGGAGGCTCTTCCTGTGGGACTGGAAGCAGTTGGAGAGGCGCAGGCGGATAAACAAGCGTGGAGGTCGGGTCGACGTATGGCCTAGTCGAAGTCGCTGTAAGGCCAAGGCTCATGGGGAAGGTTGCGCTGAGGGAGGAAGATGCGAAGACCATCCCCAGAGGAGAGCCTCGTGAATAGGAGAGGTCGGTATTGGACAGGACGGAGGTTATACTTAGCACATGGCCCCATTGCACTATGTTGAAGTGGGCTATATGTTTTTAGAAGGCCTTAGAAGGTTGCTATTGAGAGGGGTGGGCACGGAAAAAAGTTTTTAAGCCCGAACATAGCCTTTTTAAATTTGTTATAAGCCTTGGAAGATTAAGTATAAGCTGATTTGACTATTTATCAAAACTGAGGTTTACAATTAAAGAAAAATATAAATAAGTTTTTTTTATAAAAAAAACCCATATAGTAATTGCCTAATATGGTTAGCGTGGCTTTAAACAATATGTTTTTAGTATGTGGTTATAGTTGTTTATGTTATATTTTACTTAGGTACCACCATTAATGTATTGAAATAATCAGACTTTACAGTATTGGCATGCTGCATTTGCTATTGAAGAAAACCGAAACAGTTAGAACTATTATCACATGTCATCATTTAAAATAGCCAGGTGGCTTGGTTATCTTGAATACAATCGCAACACTCCACGCATAGACTCCAACGCCTAATAGAGAAATATGTCAAAGCTTTCTCTAAACCCTCTAGTTTTACAACTTGCTCTTGTTTGATTCCTCAGTAGCAAGCTCTTCATACATGCGATCAATATGCCCTCGGAATGCCTTGGCTGCTTGGGGACGCTTGAGCTTAAGCCTGTCTCTTCAGTTAGCTATGCCTTCATCATATGCGTAATAAGGATATAAACGTACGTTGGGGTTATAAGTCCGTTGTCAATAGTAAACGGATCGATATCAAGGTGAACATTGCGCACTTTCTCAAAGCTATTAAACTTGTGCTTGCGAGCAATGGTATCGAGAGTCTTGATAAACTTTTGTTTGACCTGAGGGTGGTTTGCTGCAGCCTTGACAGCGGCAACGTCACTAGCTGTGAGATCCTCCTGAAGGATCTTACCAGCGAAGGGAGCAAAGTGCTCCACGTCGATGCCAAAAATGCCAACAAGAGAAGCTTGAGTGCCATCGCCATGGACGTATGCCATGTTAACAAGGTTGGTACTTCCCAAGTACACGTTCTCGATACGCTCAGGAGAAATGTACTCGCCTTGTGCGAGTTTAAGAACGTTCTTCTTGCGGTCAATGATCTTGAAGCGACCCATCTTGTCAATCTCGCCAATGTCTCCGCTGTGGAACCACCCGTCTGCCTCGAGTGACTTGTTAGTCTCCTCCTCATTCTTGTAATATTCACGGAAGATAGCGGGACCACGAAGAAGAATCTCGCCACGTGGGTTAGGCTTGTCGTCAACCGAGTAGTCAAACTCGGGGACCGACTCGAGACACAGCTCCATGCAGGCCATAGGCCCACCAATGTTGCCCAAGCTGAAATCGCCTCGGGCCTGAATGGCACCCACCGCATAGGTCTCGGTCATGCCAAATCCTTGGGCAAAATGATTGCCAAAGGCGGCTCGGAGGAAATCCTGAACATCCGGATCGAGCTGAGCACTCCCGCTAACCATGCTGTGCGCCTTCTGCAGGCCAACGGCGGCCTTGACCTTGGGGGTCCAGATCCTATCGTACAAAAAATGGGTGTTGGAGGCCTTGCCGGGAGCGGCTCGCATATTGGCTTTCTTGGTGTTGATGATGTGTCTCGACAGAGAACCCTTGGCACCGTCCGCTTTGATAGTGGCTGTCTGAATGGCCGAACTGAAACGGTTGAATAGACGAGGCACGGAAATGAAGCCGGTAGGCTGAAGGATCTTCATGTCATCCACCAAGCCTAGCATATCTCCTCTGAAGTATCCAACGGCGGAACCCTCAGTTAGGGCAATCTGATCGATGAGTCTTCCGTAGATGTGGGCCGCGGGCAGGTACGATATGTGAACATCATTATGGGCGATATTACCGTTAATTCGACCGGCGGAAATAGCAGAGACCGCACTGCGATGAGTGATGACGACACCCTTGGGCGGTCCTGTGGTGCCTGAGGTGTAATTGATGGTCGTGATGTCGTCGGGCCCTGGAGGTCGCACCGGCCGTCCTGACCTGGCACCAATTTCCTCAACTTGGGACATGGAGTAAATCTGGATACCATGCTGAGAGGCAATTTGGTTCAAGACGGTGGCCTTGGTGTGAGAGGCCAATTCGCCATGGTCAAGAGGGTCGAGGGAGATGATCAACTTGAGTCCGGGCAGGCGAGGAGACATCTTCAGGAGGGTTGGGATATGGGGCAGCGAACAGGCGACGCAGGCGACTTCGGCATGGTTTATGATGTATTCGGTGGCGTCAGGCCCAAGGGTTTCGTACAGGGAGACGGAGAAGAGAGATTGCGCAGCGAGAGCGAGATCTAGATGTCGGGGCTCAATGTGAGATTTGGTCAAGATTGGCGGGGTATGGCTTACGTACCAGTGATCTGCCATTCAGCGCGATTCTGCGACCACAGACCAATGCCATACTTGTCGGGAGCGTAATCGATGAGCTTGTGAATCTCGACAATGCCAGCGCCCAGGTTCTTCCTCCGAACATCGACCTCGGCGTAGGTCAACCAGTCGAACTTGTCCTCCCAGGTCTGGGTTGTGGGGTTCCAATGGCGGGTTCCAAGGGCTCTGGAGGTGGGCCACTTGCGCGTGCTCTCGTCGAATAGGTCGTGGGTTGTCTGGAGCTCAGGGTCGAAGGTGGCCAGCAATGGCTCGTCGCGGACGGCCCAGTGGCGATAGACGGCGGTGCGGTTTGGACGTTCGGATCCGGGGATGGGGAGGCCGTAAGGGCTGCCGGGTGGAGGAAGAGTGGATAGCCTCTTGAGGTAGGCAGCGGCGTCTTTGTCGGGGGCCATGGTTGGAGCTGCCCTGGTGAGCGGCGACAGAGCGGGGATTGTGCAGCGCGTTTAATCAGGGCGTGGGGAAGGTTGCTTGGGGTCCCGATTCGCTGGGACTGGCACAACCAACACGAACTAAACAGTGATGGGCGGCGAGGAGCCGTGGTGCACTGGAGCTGGCGAGAGGGGGGAGCCTCGAGCTTCGTCACGAAGAGGGACAAGAGATGATGGTGGAGGAGGAGGAAAAGGAACTGGGACACCTAGGGGGGGGAGGGAGCAACGACTACAGGCAGGACAGAAGAGAGCGAGACGAGGCGCGAAAGGGTAGGTTTTTGACTTGGCTGCTGGCTTGCATAGCGGCGCACGGCGTTGCATGGGGGACAGGTAGAGCTTCGACGTAGTGAGGACCGAGGCGACCCCGTGCCTCGGCAGCCCCAGATTTGTTGGCGTCAGTAGCGTCACTGCCGTACGTCTGGGGCCGCCACATGGGGGAATTTGGGCGGATGGCGATGTGCGGATTGGCTAGACTCAGTCCGGACGGAACGGGGAGGACGGGGGCGATGGGGGCGACGGGGATGGGGCCCCTTTTCGGTGAGGGTGAGCCGAGGCCGTGATGCCATGAAGCACTGCTGGGGGTGGTGGAGAGGGCGCGGAGATGGAAATGAGGGATTCGGACGTTGATCTGAAAGGCTGCTTTACTATACTGGGGGGGATGAGCCGAGGAGACCCACGAGCCAGCGTTGGCGGGCGGTGTTGCATGTTTTTGGGGTCGCACGGGGCGTGCGGCAGGTCGCTGAGGGCGCTTCCAAGCTCAAGGCGTTGCAGCTGAAAGAACCATGAGCGCTGCGAGCCTAATAGAGGCAATACAGTCCGCTTGGAGAAGCCAAAGGGCGGTCTTGTGAGTCGAGAGGGCTGCAAGCCAAGAAGTCCATGGAGATGCGATGCGGGGTCAATCCCCTGCTGGGTTGGCGGCCCCAGGTCTTTTGATCTCGGTTCGATTCAGAAGCGGTGGAGTGCTTTGTGGGTTGTTTTTGTTTTCCCCGAATGCGATGGGATGCCATGAATCCAGCGCGACGCAGTTCCGCGCAAATGCTGTGCGATGCTGTTTTCGATGCTTGCGTAGCCTCCAAGAGTCTCAAGTCCAAATGCTGACATGTGGGCTGCCTCGAATTATGCTGGCGATTCTCATGTACTGTAAGCCGGCAGGCTTCATGCCAAGATCCAGACAGAACCAAGTTTTCCTCCCATCTAAGTGGTGGTGATCCTTCATGTACAAGTGACTGCCATGACAGCCTAGCCCTCTGACCTACGCTACGGGCGCTAGTCCCTGCTGCACCCCCAGAGTGGAGTTTGGGATTCCCCCAGACAGCCGCTGCCTCCAATCCCATTCGGCGGGAATGGAATTTAGAATCTGACCAACCCACTGTGCCGTCCATCACTCACGCGCGCGCTGTCGTTTGCTCTTAACTCCACGCCTAGTCCGGATTCCCGATTCTCGGATGCCCTTCGGTTGCATGTGAAGATGCTCAAGCCTTCACTCGCCGGACCAGTTCTTGGTTGCCCTCATCGTCATATGGTCCTCCCCCGCTTTCTTTTCGTTTTTTTTCTCCGTGGCCGTTGCTGTCGGGCCTCAAGTGGCAACCGAGCACCCGGTCAGGGCGAGGGTGGCATGACGTCTGATTCTTGATTTCCCCCAGAATCTCCAAACATGCGACCACACCCACCCTGCCAGACCTACCAGCTAACCTATTTTTTTTCTGGTCTGGACGAGTTACCCAAGTCTTGCATGTGCGCATCCGTCGTCTCGTCCTCCATGCTGCAATCTTATCAGCCTGATCGATAACTCACCCCAGTCAATGGCCTTGTCATGACCTCCAAGATTCAGCAAAAAACAACAACAACAACCGATCATCCTCCCTTCAACTCCTACTCTGCTTTTTTTATTTTTTATTTTTTATTTATTTAAAAAGTATTCTTTGTCATTTGCTTTCCTTTTCCTGTTGTCTTCTTTGCTTATTCGCTTCTCCTACCGAATACGATCTCATGCTCCTCAAATCGATAATCCCTCGACCTGCTTCAATCGCTGAGGTGACTGAAACCCCTTCTGCCTCACTGACTTATTAGATTTTGTATGTGGGTGCATCCAACTGCTCACAGCACAGCGGAATTAACAATGTACCGTTTACAAAGTACCCAACCGAAACGCGCTCGCGTGCAAGCCCTTTATGCAGGTTGATGGTCCATCAATCTGTCAGATGCATGAAGTCAATATTGTCGCAATTTAACCGACGACCTTTGTTTTTATTTCTGTGCAACATTGAATTTCTTATTCCTCTTGGGTCGCGCTCCCTTTTTCTAACCCTGCTTGTGGGTCACTATATTCGATGCGATGTAATGCTATGCAAAATTGTCCTCCTTGATCAGGGTCCGACGAATGGAATGTTACTTTAATTGAGTGCTGCGCTAGACTGACGGAACAAGCACACTATAGGCCCGGTTTGTCGAAATCACTCCTATCGTGGCATCCAATACCGTCGTAGCATCCCTCATCGAAGTCGATGACTCAAGGACTCAAGACAACTTGCGAGTGCGAGTGCCAGCCGGCCACGCTTCCAGCGTTTGGTTGCTGGGGCGAGTCGGCCGCCCCTACAACTTTCTCAAATATCGGGGCTGCGGTTGGCTGGTTTGTTTGTTCCACGCGCAGGTGACCAACATGGCCCACGGATGTGTTTCTCATTCTCGGTGCTCGACGTAGTCACGTTTGGGTTTATTCTGGTACATAGTAGATCGCGGCACAAACATTGGCTTGCATGGGCCCAGCGAGCCAACCTCAGCGCACCGCGAAGCGGATCCTTCGTCGAGCCAAGGCCAACCAGACACATGACAGGCAAACAAGCCGCCGCACCCAAGAAGGGAAGAAAAATAAAAAGAAAAAGAAAAAGAAAAAGAAAACAGGTCGTGGACTCGGATATTTGCTGGTAGACGAGCATGATGGGATCGGTCATCCTTAGCGACGGCATGTGCAACATTATTGGCTTAGTCGCACTCACTTTTCCGTTTAGCTATATCGCTGGTTCCATGATCTGAACGAAGTGAATACCAGCGCCAGTCAGTCAGTCCTTGGGTCAAGAGCGAGCTCCAGGACAATCCATCCTGTGCAAGTCCTCCGCCAATCTCCCGTGGCAGCACTTGACACACTGCGCGCCGTGACATGGTCTGGGATCCTCAAATGGATCATCGACCTCTTGGGGGGCCCATGGCCCGGCTCCACGGCAGAGGAAGGCCCGTTTGAGGGTCCCAGCTCCAGTGGTTGGCAGCCAACTCACCCAACGCTGCAGAACCAACGGATCACGGAGCTCGTGGGTGACGGGGATGTCCACGTTAGGGCCAGGATGCGAAGCATGTGCTCGTAAAACAAAACACCCGCTCCACCGCTATCCGTTTGCTCCTCGCGCCTCACGGCCGTGGCCCACGTTCACGGGCCTTTACAAACCTTGGTTTTATTTCCCTCCCCTTTACTCGCTCTATCTGCAGTAATCTATCTCAAGTTGTTAAAGCTAAAAACAAAAAACGGAGCGGGTGACGGTGACAGTGATAGTGGCAGAGCTACTTTGCTGGTGAAGAAACCCATCCCTCGTGCGCTCGGTCGTCGACGCAAGTTCGGCATTGATGCGGCTCGTCGGTGCGGCTGCAGCCATGACATGGCAATTGGCCGGGCTATTTCACGCCCGCCGCCCTGGCGCCCGTTTACGGCGCACATCCTCATATGCCACCGAACTCGCCATTCCGCCTCGTTTGCTCGCGCTCCGTTTTGAATGGCACTTTGTCCGTTGGGATGGGTGGCCGGCCCCTCGCCCCGTCCACCTATCCACCCCCATCTCATTAGAGTGGAATAAAAATAGGGAGACCCGGACATGCGAAAAATAAAAGGCCCGCGCAAATGGCCGTCCCAGCGGCCATGATTTGCCCCCCTCCAAAAAGCCCCAAACGGCCCGCGCATTGACGACGAGGTCCCGCCCCTGAGCAAGGCCCGTTTCACATTGAGGTGCCCGTCTCAGGCGGGCATCAACAGTCAAGACACGATACGCCGGCGCTCGTCAGAATAATGCTTCCTCAGGGCGATAGTATCGTCATGTCGCGCCCCTGCCCTTGCGCAAATGCCCATGATCGACGTTCCTCTGTGCCTAAAAACGGCATCATTTTAGAGTCTTCCTGGGCCTTGCCAGGGCTGCTCCGGCCACTCCTTGCTGGGACCCATCCTCACCTCACGCTCACCTGTTCTGCAGCCCGCCTCTCCCTTGGGATACGGCCCAAAAAACGCCTGCCCCGAGGACCCAAGACCACCACCCCCACATCGCCCGGGAGTTGTCTCTGCCTGCCGGCCCTAGGATTTTTTGTTATATAGATTCCCACGTTTCCGTTTCTTCCGAGATCCTTCCTTTCTTCCTGGGCTGAGCGCCAAATCCAGAGACTTTGTGTGTTTGTTTGTCTGTGTGCTTCGCTCGCTCACTCCTGTTGTTTTGGCCTTTTAACTTGTCCATCGCTTTGCCTGTCACACACACACACACACACACACCCGCGCGCCTGGTGGTATTCTGGTTTCTCTCCTCGACGTCAATATTCCTACACACTTTACCGACCGGCCCGTTGCCTCGTATCACCTTATACATTTGCCCATCATGCCGTTGACTCGTGGCGCCGTTTCTATTCTTCGAGGGCTGCAGGTCGCACTGGCCGTGACGAGCATTGGTCTTAGCGCATATGGTGAGTTAATCTCGAGTTTTGGGCCGTCTGAAAAATCTCGCCATGACCCACAAGTCTGTTCGCGTATATGAAAGATATGGGGTGATTTGATGATGATGGTGAAGATGGTTGCCCAAGGGGTTGGTTGTGTTGGTCGTTGAGCCTCACTTTACTGACATGTGAGGTTGTGTAGTTGTGCACTGGTTCATGATGGCCAGCCGAACTGCTACGCCGGCAGCGTTCAGCTTCCTCATCTTCACTTCCGTGTTCTCCATTCTTTCTGTCGTTTACCTCGAGGTGGTGCCTCGCTTTGCGCCGCGACTCTCCCAATCTTACATCTCTATCGCCATCGAGATGATCAACACTGCCTTTTACTTTGGCGGCTTTATTGCCCTCGCCGTCTTCATCGGCTCGCTGAAATTCTGCCGTGGAGCCGTCTGCAGCTCCGGCCGGGCCGACGCCGTCATTGCCGCCGCTCAGTTCACGGCCTGGATCGCCACCACCATCCTCATGGCCAGAGATATGTTCATCAGGGGCGCCAAGGCCCCCAAGGATATCAGCGAGATGCGACAGGCATGACTGACGAGCAACGAAAGAGGAGAGTCTCCGAATGACGCGTCAAGACTGGCAGTATACTTTACACTACTAGCCGGGAAACGGGTTTCAGGAGGCTATTGACCACGGGTTGGTTGGTTGGCTGGTTAGATGGTTGAGCGGATTTGTCCAGGCTAGGACAGGATGATACAGGACGGTTGACGGCAATTCAGGAGAACGGAAGGGATCCGAGGAAGGCGTTATGGGGGTTTGACGGCGGAAACACGGCCTCATCTAGACGATGGAGGAGTTTCCCCTACAGCATCGACCTGAGGCTTCTGGTATTTGGGGCACATCATCATTTTGGGATCTGGGCGTTTCTCTTTCGGAATCGGGAAGGAATGAATGAACGGGATTTTAGACCGTAAAGTTAGGTAGCTCGGCCAGACGACACAAGACGGGTTGGCATAATAGAGCTTTCGAGGTCGACTGGCCTTGAGCAATGGTCTTGTCGCAATCACCGCACCTTTCGATGTTCAAGTTTTTATCGGGCATGAATCGGAAGAGTTCATCGACAGTCGACATGTCGTACGAGAGCATGTGCCCAGGCTTTTCCTTAGCTTCGCACGACGGTAACCGTGCCTCGCTCCAAAGCTCCAAGCCCAATCCAGCCGCAACCCGCCTCGGTCTGGCGTCAATGGGACCCGACTCAGAGGCTTGTCTCCTATAGGTTACACCACGGCTGGCCAAGCTCAACGTCCCTCAGACGGGATGCCCAGCGGAAAGCCAATTGCACCATTACGCCAGGTCATTGGGTAATACCCGTGAACGAACGACGTTGGGACGATCTGGGCTGGCGATCACTCCCACGCTGTGTGCGTCCCTCCACCCCTCACCTGTCCCCTGGCCCGGGCTCAGATAGAGCTGAAGATTGTGGTTCGTTCACGCTTGTCAGTTCCTACAGTACGTCGAGTAACTATTGTAGCCCCCATCTCTTCGTTCCATCCCGGAATCCATCCTGGAATCCATCCTGGTCGCCGAACAAAGTTGGCGTCCGCCCCTCCACCCCTGGAGCTGTCTATTTTGCCCCGAGGCCGTCCCTCCCCCTCTCTCGTGCCCCTCCGACGAAACGCGGAATAAGATGCTGCTCGGTACAAGAACTTTCCTTGCGGGTTTCGTTTCCTCTGCGCCGCCCGCAGTGGTGACCAAAAGGATCGACAAGGAACGATAATAGAAACGAAAACGAGGCTTAGCTTCTGAGGTCAGGGGACCAACAGGAGAAAAAAAAGGAAAAAAAAAGAAAAGAGAAGACGGCCGGGACCGGGGTCGGGAAACCAGGAACCACCACACAACGACATGAAATCCAAAGACTCTCAGAGCACACCATCCGGACGTCGGCACCCCCATTGAACCCCCGGTAGCCGACGAGGGATTTTGGAGTGGCCAGGAAGCACAGCTAACACCGGCAACCGGAGGAGGCACGATGGCACGGGCTGGGTCAGGGCCAAAATACATTGCAGAACGGCGGTCATCCAGGTCACATCAAGCCATTTCTCTCGAGGCCTCAACGCGGGTCAGCGAATGAGGCGAGCTCAGGGCGTGGGAAACGGGACGTGGCCGTCGATGGCGTGCTCGCAGAGTCTACCCCACAGGCTTGCCCAATGTGGCTTGGGATGGGCATCTCTCGTGGGGCGCTGCGCGACGACAGCGGAGGGAGACACGGGCGACGGGTTGCTTGGTGGTGTGCGTGCTTCTGCCACGAGATGGGAGGAGAGAGGAGAGGAGAGGGGAGCACCAAGAGACGAGGAACCAGAAAAAAGTATAAAGGGTGAATGACATGATCTGCAGACTGCAGAAGTGGTTTCAGTTTCCCCTTCCTCTCCTGCTTCCTCATCTTGCCCCTCCTCTCCTCCTCTCTGTTTTTCTGTTGATTTATAGAATCATAGACGTCTGACTGACAGTCCGTGTTCGTGTTGTACACCTCTCCACCATGGCCGACCAGAGCAAGAACTTTGAGACGCTGCAGCTCCACGCGGGGTACGTTTTGGCCCTGGAAAGACTTTTGGCGGGGCACTTTTGCCCTCTCAGACCCCTCCTTCTCTCTTCATGAATCCTTTGCACATTCCCATCAACGCATTTAGACACAAGTCAGTCGACTAACATATTCTTTTCTGCTGCAGTGCCGAGCCTGATCCCACTACCAACTCTCGAGCCGTTCCCATTTATGCCACCACAGTATGTCTCTTCCCTCCCCGCGTTTGCAAGAAACCCCCCCCCCCGGCAACTGGTTAAGCTTTCGGATCGTCGGTCTCAAAACGCACCAAGGGTTTTTTTTAGCTAACCACGACTCAACAACATTAGTCCTACGTCTTCAATGATTCTGCACACGGCGCTAGGCTGTTTGGCCTCAAGGAGTTCGGCAACATTTACAGCCGTATTATGAACGTGGGTTTACCCGAGTGTCAGCTTACAACTAAGCCTCCGCCATCAAACTAACACACCCACCCCCCTTCAGCCCACCGTCGATGTCTTTGAGAAGCGCATAGCCGCCCTTGAGGGTGGTGTTGCTGCCCTCGCCGCCTCCTCCGGCCAGGCTGCCCAGTTTATCGCCATCAGCGCCCTCGCCCACGCTGGCGACAACATCGTCTCCACCTCCAACCTTTACGGAGGCACTTATAACCAGTTCAAGGTCTTCCTGCCCCGCTTGGGAATTGACACAAAGTTTGTTGATGGCGACAAGCCTGAGGACATTGGCGCTGCCATTGACGAGAAGACCAAGGCTGTCTACGTCGAGAGCATCGGAAACCCCAAGTACAACATCCCCGACCTCGAGGCCATTGCCAAGGTCGCTCACGAGAAGGGTGTTCCCCTAGTCGTAAGTGCATTGATACTCCACTCAGAACCCCCACCACATCTAATCGCTTGACACGTTAGGTTGACAACACATTCGGTGCTGGTGGTTACTTCATCCGACCCATCGAGCATGGCGCTGACATCGTGGTCCACTCTGCCACCAAGTGGATCGGTGGCCACGGCACCACCATTGGAGGTGTTGTCGTTGACTCCGGCAAATTCGACTGGGGCAAGCATGCCGCTCGCTTCCCCCAGTTCAACGAGCCTTCTCCTGGCTACCACGGCTTGAAGTTCTTCGAGACCTTTGGCCCATCACCTTCATCATCCGCGCCCGCGTCGAGATCCTCCGTGACCTCGGTGCCGCCCTCAACCCCTTTGCTGCCCAGCAGCTCCTCCTCGGTCTTGAGACGCTCAGTCTGCGTGCCGAGCGCCATGCCCAGAACGCTCTTGCCCTGGCAAAGTGGCTCGAGAACAACCCCTATGTCAGCTGGGTCTCGTACCCTGGCCTCGAGAGCCACCCTTACCACGAGACTGCCAAGAAGTACCTCAAGAGAGGCCATGGTGGTGTCTTGAGCTTCGGCATTAAGGGTGGCGGTGCTGCCGGCAGCCAGGTTGTCGATGGCTTCAAGCTCGTCTCCAACCTCGCCAACGTTGGCGATGCCAAGACCTTGGCTATCCAGTAAGTCACAAACACAGCTTGATGATCAACAGATCAGTAAACACTAAATGCAAGATAGCCCTTGGACCACCACTCACGAGCAGCTTTCCGACGAGGAGAAGATCAGCTCCGGTGTGACTGAGGTAAGCTGATCAAACACATGGGTTACAGCAAGGGACGCCACTGATAAGCTTTTCTGCAGGATCTCATCCGCATTTCTGTCGGAATCGAGCACATTGACGACATCATTGCCGACTTTGAGCAGTCATTCAAGGCCGCTGCCGGCTCCTCCGAGGAGCAGAAGGTCTTGGCCGCTTAGATGACATGATAAGGATTGGATACGGGGCGTCAGTAGGACGGAGAGGAGCGACCGGCTTTGGCATGACGAATGAATACCCTCCCACTGGGAAAACCTTTGTAGTGGAATTGAAAGCGAGTTTGTTTTCTTTTTGGCAATATTTTGGTTGATGACCCGTAACTGCTCGTGACGTGAGAGTTGAGAAGTCATGACTGACCTTTGCTGTAACCGAAACTTGTATTGGTTTAACTCTCTTCACCAAGCGTGTAAGTAAGGTTGTAACCGGTGTGGGTGGTCCAATTGAACCCCCGCCATCAATTTCTTCTTTGGGGAATGTGGCGTTCGATGAGGCTGATGCGGCTGTTGCATCCCGCAGCTTCAGCCACGACCATGAACGACGCCGTGATTGGCCCGCTCCACATCCTGCCAGTTACCCACCCGCCGTGTGTCGCAACCTCACCACATCGCCTCAAGCTGGCCGTCACCCAACGTCACCTAGTCCTCTCGGCTCTCCGTCTCCGCTCCTCGCCCGTCACCACCGCCAACCGCGACCACAATGCGACCCGCCGCCCGCGCCGACGCCCTCTTGGGCTTCCTGGCCCTCCTCCTCGTCCCGGCCGCCGTCTCCGCCGCCTCCTTGACGCTCTACCTCCCCTCCAAGCCGAACCCCTTCGGCCTGCCCCCCAACACCCACGCCACGCTGAGCGCTCTGGGCTCGCACTTCTCGGCGCCGCTCTCGTCCGCCAACACCTTCGTGTTCCATAACGTCACCCCCGGGTCATACCTCGCCGACGTCCACTGCACGACGGACGCGTTCTTCCCGCTCCGCGTTGACATTAGCGCCGACGAGAAGGCCCCCGTGCAAGCTTGGGAGACGTACCGTGGCAATGACTGGGGAAACAAGGGCGAGGTTGTGCCCGTGAGGGAGGGAAGCGGTGGCAAGGGGCTTGAGGTTCGGGCCATTGGCAGCAAGAACTACTTCGTGGAGCGGCCCAAGTGTGAGTGTTGAACTGAAGAATGTTACATTGATGCAGTTTTTCTAACCACGGGTCTTGATTTTCATGAGGACATCTGCTAACAAGGTAGTAGTCTCGGTATTCTCTATCCTCAAGAACCCCATGATTCTCATGGGTCTCGTTAGCATGGGCCTCTTCTTCGGCATGCCCTACCTCATGGATAACAGTACGGACCTCTACCCCCTCTCAATATCCTCTACGGGAAAACCAAGAAACTGACAATCTTACCCAGTGGATCCCGAGCTCCGCGCCGAATTCGAAGAGCACCAGAAGAAGAGCCCCGTGAATGCCGTCATGAGCGGTGGCCAGGCCGAAAACCCCCTTGGCGGCTTCGACATGGCCGCCTACCTGGCTGGTGCGACCAAGAAGGATGCCGGCAGCGGAGGCGCCGCAAAGGGCCAGGGATCGAGGAGGTAAATTGCGTCTTGTTTAGGTGCAAAACGAAAATTAATGTGACGGACGCTCTCTGGGTTGCGCGGGTTGCGAAATGTACATGCATGCATAGGGCTGCGAACTTGATTATACGTTAGCAATGGAATAGAGATGACACGGAGCTTGACAAGCTGCATCACATCACGCAAGTCGTTGTTATCTGAAACATGTTGAAGAAGATGGAACCCCGCCCTCGAAAGGTGCAAGGAATGGACCATTTAATTGATTCTACGTTCTGGCGCGGGAGGTTCTCGTCTTCCTAGCCCAATGCCTCTTCCACCGCGCTGTGATTCCTGTCCAATAATTGAATTATTCGAAAAAATGTTACTTGTTGGCCGTGAAAACATGATAAAAAGACTTATGACCCCAAACCCAACTCTCTCTCCTGAAGTATGTACGGTAGAGAATAGTATTGCTTCCGTTCTTGTGCTCATCGTAGCCCTTGGTCGAGAGCTTAGAAATCGCCACCGTCAAAGTCGGCACCATCTTCTAGAATGGGGCATTAGCAAACTGTCGCTCTGGAGTGTAGTAGAGGTGGAGGTATCAACTTACGGAACCCTTCCTGGTACTCCTCTTGGTCGTGGTCGTTTATGGCATCTGCAATTAGAGCACCACCAATCAAACCGGCACCGACACCAAGGGCGGCACCTCCGGCCATGCCCATTCCGCCACCGCCGGTCTTGCGACCGCCGTGCTGCTGGTTTCCGTAATAGCCCTGGGGCTGGCCGTATCCGCCGTAGCCACCACCATATCCGCCCTGGGGGCCGTACTGAGGCTGGCCGTATTGCGGCTGCTGGCCGTAGTATCCCTGCTGGGGGTAGCCCTGGGGTTGCTGCTGGTAGTACTGTTGTTGCTGAGCAGGATAGCCGTGGCCGCCGTACTGACCACCGCCGTAGTGGCCGGAGCCGCCTCCGACTGCGGCCTTGCCCTTGCCGAGGAGCTTGCCAAGCAGGCCACCACTCTTGCCCCTCTCCCGGGGAGGAAGCTCAGTGGGATAGGCGCCCTGGCCGGGGCTGGGCGAGCCGTAGTTATTAGGGGCGGGAGGGCCACCAGAATTGCCTCTGGCGCGGGAGTCCTCTTCGGCCTGGAGTTTGGCAGCGAGCTTGGCGTCCTCGTCCTCGTGGGAAGGACCGCCGGCGGCTCGGTTGGCGGGGTCGTCGTAGGGGTTCTTCTTGGTGTCGGTGGGCGCGGGGCTATCGCCGGGGGTGTATCCGGGAGGGGGGCCACTGGGAGCGCTCTCACCGGCGGGATAAACGGGTGCGGTGGGCTTGTCCCATTGCGACTGCTTGGTGTGAATGTTTACGTAGAACCTAATGAGGGGCACACGGCGAGATTAGCGATGCGATCCCAGGCGATGGAGTTGTAGATAACAAGAAGAAAGCCGGCTACTAACCATTCTTTGTACTGATCATTCCATCGCGCCACCCAACCCTCGGGAACGGCGGGGGCCTTGGGAGGCGGGGGACCAGCTGGGGGAGCGAAATCGTCCATGGATGAGGGAAATGCGACGGAGGGAGAGAGAGAGAGAGAGAGAGAGAGAGAGAGAGGGTTGCTAGGATGATCGAGTGCCGGTTGATGAAGACCGACGACAGGTGAGCTAGAGTCGTCGGGAAGTCCAAAGTTAGGAAACGGGCGAAGGATGCAAGAGAAGAGAAGTGTGCGATTGGGACGAGAGGATTAAAGTGTATTGAAATACTACGAGAGGGAAGGATGCCGCTGGTACCGCGACTCCGAGGTACGGTATTTAATGGGTTTGGCGAAGCGTCGTGGAATTGGGGCAGAGCTCCCTAACGGGGATTAGCACCTGAGCGTTCGCTCGCCACGGGCTCTCATTGCCTTGCACATGCCCCCGTCGATACACATCCGCATCCGCATCCACATGTACCTACATCCATGCCTGTGGGCGAGCATCTCGACGTCCTATGGCACGGTGCACACCAACAGCGCCTGCGTACGCAACCATCCGCCGGGAACGGCGCCCCGGGACGGACTACGCAGAGAGAGAGAGTGAGAGAGAGAGGCACCTCCAATGGCGATGACGAAGAGGAGGGGAGGGATTGGCACATGGCCGGGCTTGGCTTTGCTTGGCCCGGCCCTGGCCCTCCTCCAAAGGACACGCCAGTGCCATCAGCACGCCGTCGAGGCGCCGATCAGCGATGGTGTCAGTGGCACGCTTGGGTAGCACAGCCCCATCACGCAGCCCACTCGCCCCTCTTTGTCCGCATGCCAAGCTCATCCAGATGCTTCTCTGGACTCGGTGACCCAACCTTACCCAGCTGGCAGCTAGTTTGGCTCCAGCAGCAACAGCTTGGATGAATAGAGGCATGTTTGCTTGTTCGTGTTGAATCCCGGGCGCCTGGCGTCATGAGTCGAGCTGGTGGACCATGGGCGAGTTGCAAGGCCTCTGATGACTCCTCAGCGCAACGCCAAGCATGTCGTTGCATGCACCAGCTGCAAATACTCCCGCAGCACTTTGCAGGAACATGAGGATTACTGGCCGCCCTGTAGGGGTCCCTTCCCGCTGGCGAGGTCGTACATGGTATGTACTGTCGGCAGGGAGGGACTCTATCAACCCCGCGATCCGGAAGAACTCGCGCCATCCGCTGCTTCAGTGTCCGTCTGATACGATACCTGCCGCATATCGCATAGCATATACCGTAGACGAGCCCCAATACGGACTGCTGCTGTCGCGATGTTGTTCGAAAGAGGTGGGTCCAGCAAACGGGCTGCCTCTTCCTCTGTCTCAGGAATCTTTGTCGACCTTCATTTAATCAGCCTTCGGAATCCGGGAGATCCGCGTCGAAGCCACTGGCCGGTACCTACATTAGAGCGGCACTGGACCTTCATGCGCCACACGAGCCGCGAGTACGCTGGGTGGCAATGCTGGCGATTCCACATTTTCGCTCTCGCTCCCGCTCCCCAGCTTTGCTTCTTCATCTGCCTTGTCCTTATACCTGTGTGCGTGCGTGTTCGTTCCTCCACCGTGGCGGCGCACTCCTATGAGCCTCAATGTTCAGCACAACAGGGCCCTGTTTAGGGAGGGAGTTGCGAGAATGTATGTGTGGTGGGCGACTAGTTATAAGCGTTCATCCATGGTTCCCTTCCTTGAAGTCGGAGAGGCCAAGCCCCATTGGCCCCGTGCATCGCTGTCGCTTGGCAAATGTGCTTATATCATCTTGGCATTGATAGTTTTTTCGCATGAGTCCCAACTTCGTATTGATGGTATAGTGGCCCAACCACTATACTTGCTCTCGATTACATACATATCCTCCTTTCATAACCTGCTTATAACCTATGGCAAAACCCCCCAGATAATAATTTGCCCAATTCTTTTTTTGTTTTAAAAACCTGAACGGCAAGCAAGGGTATCTCCCACTGCAATTCATTCAAACCACGCATGCGAAGCAGCCAGGGCTCATGCAAAGGCAATTGCATTACTCGTCATTCAAGGCTTCGGCATCGCTCTCAGGGGGAGGGTGACGGTGAGTCCAAGGCTCGAACACGCCCGATGACTTTGACAGCCCTCCGATCGTTTCCCAGATCAATAGGAAAGCAAAGAGGCACATGATGACGATCATGAGCTCCAGCGCGTTGAGGTGCTCGTGCGTGACGGGCAAGACGACGAGGATGATGGAAACCACCAATCGCATCGCGATTCTGGGGACTTGGCTCAGTATCAAACCATCCTCTCCATCAACGCGGTACAACATGCCGTAAACCCACAAGCAAAACATGCCCACACCGAGACCTCCACCCAGAAGCCAGCGCTGTCCCTCCTCGAGCTCGTGGACTCCCGCGCTGACGGCAGCAATGTGACCGCCGATCAAGAACGACGCAGACAAGGGCAGGTGCAGCAAGAAGAAGCCGAAAGCGGTCCAAGCAGATCGTCGGATAGGGTGCGTGGCCTGGATGCTACCATCGCCGCTGGCATAGATCCAGTTGAGGCTGAAGGCGACAATCAGGGTGCAGACAGCCTTGAGGTACCCAGACGTCAGGCCAATGCCAGTCTTGTGGCCCACGATGATGCTGTACACGAACTCGCCCAGGATGATAATGAAGAAGGCGGCCATTCGGTCGACCTCGTGCGCGATATCGACGGCGGTGCTGTAAGTGAGTTTGAGCTTGTTCTTGATCCAAGGGCTAAGCGTAAGGGCCCAGGTGATTTCCTGATAAAAGATGGCAATGGTGACAACGGCAATCTTGGCCCGGAGGCTGACGCTCTCAAAGAACAGAGGGATGACAATCAACAGACCGATGAACATGAAGCCAGCCATGATACGAGCCTGGACGCGGTGCTGGTACGCAGCAATGGACGTGACGAGAAAAGTGCACATGGTGGTGAACCTGGCGATGACGTATGCGCCAACTGTAGTCCGGAGGGCGTGGATATCTTCGTCGGCCTCATTGGCGTTGTTGGCGTACAGGACCAGCAGGGCCATGACCCAGAGAATGACGAGGCGCTGCAGCAAATCATCGGTGTAATACGAGTTCATGATCTCGCGCAGGTCGGCCCAGATGTGCCATGCCGGCGCGAAAATGAGGAGGTACTTGACGAGGTGTTTGCCGTCGGGATGCTCGGCGAGCTCGTCACTGAAGTTGGCGACGATAGCAACGTCTTTGGTGAGTCGGTTAGTATCATCAAATCCCAAGCGATTAGTCCCGGGTTGGAAGAGCAATTGATCATGGGCGCCGGGGGCAAACTGGGCTGCGCAAACTTACAGAGAAGATCCAGGAACAGCTCGAAGCGACCGGCCTGGCGTTCCTCCTCGTTCTCCTTGACGAGGCGGCCCTTGTAGAACCATTGTAGCGCACGGGGCCTCTTGACGACGTAGCACGCCGCCTTGGTGTGCTCTTGAAGCTCGTTGCAGTTCATCTTGACGATACGACGCGATGCGCTTGGCCCAGCGACAACGGGAGTGTGGGAGGTGCGAGAAGAGCGCAAGGTCTCCAAGCCGGCGAGGAGTGAAGGGAGGCGTCGCCATTTTGAGCTTCGACAGCAAACCGCCGAGCTAGTAACAAATTTGATGCTGTGGATGGTTGGTGTCTTTGCATTTCCACTTGCTTTAGCTCGGGTGTCCAGCTTCAGCTACCCCGGCACTGGTGGCTGGCTGACTGGACCATTACCAACCCTTGGACATCCATTATGTCTATACGAGTAAGCGAGAAGGGAAAATCCCATATCTACCATTCTGGCCAATCCGTTGCAGATCTAGGCGATTTGAGACGCACTCGTCCAGCCCTGTAGCCCACTTGAGATTAGGTTAGTCTCCTGGAGAGATCCACGGGGGGGCCACCCATCACCAGCCTCAACGGCCGGATGACGTAGGGAACCCTTGACCGACTCCTCCATCGGCGATTTCCCATCGCTCTACGACGTGGATATGCATGAGCAAGCGTCGATGAAGAAATCATGCTTAACATGTAAGTTTTTTTTTTTTTTTTTTTTTTTTTTTCCTTCCTTCCGCCTGCTGTTCATTGTCCCTTCCCCTTCTCTGTATCCTTGCTCTTCGAATCCTAGACCATCCATCATCTCCCGGGTGCCCACCGAGGCGGCCGCCGTGTCTCCGCCGAGTGACAGGACAAATGGGGTCGTTGGTGGCGGGCCCCTCTCCCTCTCGCTATTATCTGACTAGCCCGGCATTTACGCTTTTGGCCGTCAGTCGTCCTCCGTCGAGTCAGCATTATCAAGGCTCGTTTTCCTACTACCGAGCCCACTGGTTTGATGCTGGATGGTCGCCCATGATGATGCTTTTTAGCCTTTTGCGAAAGCTACTACGTAGTGTTGTTGTCCGGGAGCCGGGTGCCGCTCAACGTGTGTATACATGTATGAGAGTGTATTGCGTATAGGTGGCCCAAAAGCGGATCAAGAGCCGAAAGCCCGATCAGTAATGGACTGAGTCAGTGCGGAGGTAGACCCGTTTCCTGTGCGACGCTAGTTCGGTCTCTCTCATTTATTATAAGTCAGTAGAATGTGCATGTTTCCCAACCAGCATATATTGTTTTGAGATATCCATAGTGGAATTGAAACCCCTCAATTCAAGAAAATCACCCTATCGTGTCAAGATAGTAAAAACACCCACATGAACTGAACCCCCTCTCATAGCCACACTCGTGCCCCAAATATTCCCTGTTGAGCCTCAAGTTGCCAGGTTGTGGCTGTGCGCTTCTGGCCCTGTACGACGAGATGGGGAATTGAGAAAATGGGCAAGATATTATAATTATCGCAAGGGCAGCCCTTTGGCTCTGGGACGCACCCATGCGTGGGGTAATCCTGACGTGACGTTCGGAGGCTGGGGTGACATACATGCGCGTACCTACATAATATCCCGCGATTCTACTACCTTGATATTATCCGCGAAGCCTCGAAGAACCTAGAGACAAACATCATTGGCTACAGAGCGGAATAGAACTACGCGATCAACAACGGCTCAAAGAGCACCGACCTCAAAAGCTACACCGACTCGGAATGCGTGCTTTTTTTTTTTTTTTTTTTTTTTTGGCATCCTACAAATATGGGGAAACATGCTATTCGTTTTCACGCATCTATCTTTGTCCCGGCTGGGAAGTTGCTGTTAGCCCGACCACTCCGATTGCTCGAATCCCATAGGCTTCGGTGTCTCAATGCGGACGGATGAGGAGTCGCAGATCGCTCAGAACAAGTCATCTGGCCCCAAGATTGCACGTGCGTAAGCATAGTGCCGAAACCCTACAACGGGCCCGCGCATCAATCGACGAAACATCGACAATTCAGTTCGACATACCTAGTTGAAGGATCGACGTCCCTGATCGTTCCGTCCCGTGCCGTCGCATCCGACCATTCATATGGAGTTTCCTGAAGTTGGTCGACTATAAAGCCATAAACTCCCGGGTCGCAACAATGGCTAGAAGAAAAGACAAGGCTTCAAGCAAACCCACCAGCCCAGCTCTCTACCAAAATGAAGGTCGCTACTCTTTTGTACTTTGCAGTCCTTGCGGCTTGCAAGCCTACCGTTTACTTGATCCGCCATGGTGAGAAGCCTGATGACGGCAACGGACTAAGCATTCAGGGTGAGGAGCGCGCCCAGTGCCTCCGAAGCGTCTTTGGTGCCAGTTCCAGCTACAATCTGGGACACATCATGGCACAAACTTATAAGACGAGTAAGCCGCTTCTGAGTTGAGGATTTCTGACACCGATTTTAACAAAAAGTTCCCAAATTTCTAGGCGGAAAGAGACAGCGTCCATACCTCACTGTGTTGCCCGTTGCTACCGATCTTGGCCTCACCGTTGACGTTTCTTGCGACCGAGATGATAGCGACTGCGTTGCTGATGTTGTAAACAACTACTCTGGGACTGGCAACATTCTGATTTGGTATGTGCTTTGGTCTGCGAAATGGACACCTGGAGGCTAACCGTACTTCCTAGCTGGGAGCATTCGCAGCTGAACAACATCGCCAAAGCTCTGGGAGCCAGTGACGTGGACAACTACCCCGATGACCGTTATGACATTATCTGGACGGATCCTTACCCCTACTCTGGGATTGCTTCTGAGACTTCTGAGAGCTGCCCGGGTCTGGATTCTTGAGGGCTAACCAGGGAGATGCTAGGGTGGATAAACACCATTATATAATGTTGTTTATGAGAATTTGATCATCCTGATATTTTTTTTTTGGTATTCTCCTGAAGAGGGAGATAAAACATTGTGCTCAGCTTTACTATCCTGAGTAAGCTGTACATATGAATTGTACCCCCAAAAGTGCCCATCCTTGCAAGTGTTCTCCGGGCTTACACAGTCACCCTCATTTCGAAATCATGAGGTCAAATAGTTTATTAGGCAGGTATCACTCAAATTAGGAGCGAAATCTCTCCAAAGGAGACGTAATTGAATACTAGGCAGCCACACCTCTCCGACATATGAGCTTCGTCAACTTACACGCCGGATGAGCCATGTCGCACCATCAGCCCACCAAGGTCTTATGAATGAAAGCAACAGATGCTCAACCAAGCGAAGTAGCTTAGAAACTACCAGCCAGTAATGGTTTGACGGTCATACAAACAAGAAAACTATCTGCTCCCCTGGGGCCTTCGCTTTTTGCCCATTTTGGTCTGGAAGACTCGCCGAGCAGAAGTTGGGTTCGAACACGATCCGATACCCTATTTCTAACTCTGGAGAGTCTTTTTTTATCGCTTTGAAGGTATTTTTGCTATGTGGCATCAATGAAATCCGTACTAAAGTCTCAAGTGCAATTGCGTAGTGGTTCTCCAGAATGTCTCTTGTAGGACATGCCATGTGATGTGTTGGACAATAAACAAAGTCGGACGGCTCAGTGATATTTCCTGGACTCTAATTTACCAGAATGATCAGATAAAAAACTAGTATAGATCTATCATTGGTCTCGTTCATCGCTATAATAGTCAACTTGGTGTAAGACAGCTTAATTGTCCACGACTGGCATCAAGCCCGTCATCATTTGTCCTTCTGCATAATTGAAGCACGTCTACTGGTATTTTGAACAGCTAAGTCCAGTCGCTTCTGTGTAGTTTTTGATGCTGACTTGCAGTGGGATATCCTTGATGTCACCAGAATACATCAACTTGGTGATTGGCTGGTCCGCCTTCGCGTCGTAGAAAGGGTCAGACGCGGGCAAACATCACCGCCATTGCCACAATGAGTGAGCTGTGCTGTTTTGTTTTCGAAGCTATATCTCTCAATAAAACTGTGTCCAGCTTCTCGAGCGAATGAAAGGGGAAAAATAGGACGGTCCGTGAGAATCACAATATCCCAATCGGGAGAAACATGAGAGCGCTTAATGTTGTCAGTTAGGACGCTGATACGCAGTAGAAACCAGAGTGTGTCAATCCATGGCCTCACCTCTGACTGTCTGCCTTATCGAAGTACCCATGCATGGCACCATCTCCGCAGAACATCCAAAAAGGGGTGGGCCGCCCGGGTTTCATACACAATGGCGGAACAAGCAGTTTGTCCAAGGTAGTTTTCAAGACGGAGACGTAAGTTTCACTCTCTGCCCGCAAACTCTCGCGGATTGTTTTTAGATCTTTGTCGGCTCTTTTATCAGGCCATTTGAATCGGATAATTTAGGGTAATTTCTTTGTGGCAGCAGAAGCACCTGTGGTCGCAGTCGGGACGATTATCGCATGCGATATAGCATCTTCACCCGTGTTGGAAACTACCCACTGGGTTGAGTGACTAGTCACGCCCCCACCTCTCCAATGGAGAGGTGGCAACAAAACCCGTAACTGCATCGCATGCTATAACTATTTTAATAGAGCAAGCAATAAATTATTTAAAAATAAAGAAAATTATATATAAAATATTTACTTATAGTATAAATAATATTATAGAATAGATTTTATTATATATATTATTTTAATATTTTTAATTAATTTATTAATTATTATAATACTTATATCTTTTTTAATATAGCTATATTAATAAAGTATATATAAATATATTTTATAATATAAAATATATAATATTTTTATATATTTACTTTTATTTTAATACTTTTTATTTAATTTATATTTAATATTTTTAAACTTTTATATATAATTTTATTATAAATAAAATTATAATATTTAATTAAAATAAAATTTTATTAAAATATATTTTATTAATAATATAATATATAAAATAAAAAGAATTATTTAAATATTTTATTTATATTTTAAATTAAATATTAAATATTATTTAAAAATAAAATATTTTATATAAAATAATTTAAAGATAATTTATTAAATATTAAAATCTTAATATAATATTTAAAAGTTTAAATTTAATATATATATTTATATATTTATTTTTATATATTATATAATTAGCTTTTAATATTTATAATTTTATTTTTTAATTTAAATCTTTATTTTTAAAAATCTTTTATATTTTATTTTAAATTTATATATATTATATAAAGCATTATTTAATTTAATTTTATTTCATTTTTATCTAATTTATATGTACAGATATTTAAATGGTTATGCATGCGATGCGGTTACGGGTTTTGTTGCCACCTCTCCATTGGAGAGGTGGGGGCGTGACTAGTCACTCAACCCAGCGGGTATGATGATTTCTTCTAGTTTGTGTAAGCATAAAGCAAAGTCCTTCGACAACGCACAGTTTCCGGCCTACCAATGTGTAACGAGGGTAGCCCCCACGCCCGGCAATTCTAATAAGTTCAATGCAAAGTGACGTAGCGGTGTCAATAGTGGTAATTAATGTCAGCTACCACCAGCTGCTTGCTTCATTTCTATAAACCTCTGAGTAATGTTCATAAATCACTGTTTTTTTCTTTGTTTGTTTCAATATTTACTCCTATCAGAGAGAAATTGAATCGCGGCAAGGGATGCTGAGAATCACAATCGCCAACAGGCACATGTGGACAATCTGGCGAGGCCCAGGATGTCAGTGGGAGCGGACCGAAATATCCAAGCAAATTTTTAAGAGTAACAGTCCAATTCACTCAAGACAAAGGAAACAATAATTGAGCCAAAAGTTCGCACAATTCCTTTCTTCTTAATCTGAAAGTCACAAGCATCCTCATCAGCCGGGTTTTAAGGTGAAAATCCCCCCAAGTTGGTGTGCCTCGCTTCACCACGCCTGGAGCCACCATCAACTTCACCTTTCCGTTGCCTTGTGAACTCCGGTCTTCGTATTTGAACTCCATGGTTTCAGGATTAAGTCGATCCAGACCGGATTCCTGGCAGGCGAAATTCCACTCTACGCGTGCAACCTGGCGGCCAATTTCCTGGTCCAGCTTGAGCGCGGGTTCTATAATACTGTGGAGCTCGTCCAAAATATGCTTGGGGTCAGGTGTTGAGAATTGGCAGATGGTATTTGCCATTTTCCTTTTTTTTTACTACACGACGTTTCACTTGTTTCGAATCTTCCTCAACTTCTAGTTAGCGCCTTGTACCTCGCTAGAATGCAAATGGGCATCAATATGGGCCAAACACATATTCTTCTTGTTTCCGCTCATATAACGTGCAGTAGACTCAGATCCTACATTAGTTCTTCAAGTCCCTTGCGTCGATCAAATTTGAAGTGGTGATTACGAGCCGTCCCTATACCATACGGTGTGTCAGCATAGCCGAGTCGACTCCACTCTCATAGCTTTATTCTCATTGCTCACTGCCCAGCTTGAATCCTGCCCGACATGCATGTATAATCTAGGACTTGTTGAATCCTGTCGCGGAACACTCGGCTCCACCTATTGTTTAAGCTATTTTTGAAAGCTTGAGACTGTGGAGCACGGTATATTCAGCTGCAAGGGTTCCCTAGGTAAATTCCCTTCAGCTCCCGTCCCCGTCTATCTTGATCGATTTGCGGGGTAGATGTGGAAAAATTCGCAATCGTTGTCCTTCCTAATGTCACCGGAACTGATTGCACTTGGCATGGTCACAAGTATATGGGTGACGTGATGTAAAACAGTCCGTCTCATATTCAGCTTGGAGGGCGGCCAGTCCTTGGTTTCGAACGCGACGAGCAGAAATGCCGACGTTGCAGAAAGCTGCAAACGCCGGAGCATTGATACCCCGTGGCTTTATTCGGAAGCGAATGATCGGCGCGGAACGGCCCCGCGCTGACGATGGAGTCTTCTCATTGATCATAGCGAACGCCATGGCTTTTCGACCTGGCGCACGGGGACTAAGTCTTGAGGAACACGGCTGGCCTCGCACGGCAATCGGCACCGCTAGCGATTGCTCCAATGACAAGTGCCTTGCGAGAATGCCTCGCGAAAGGGAAATACGAGATCTGCCATGCAATGACTTTCTCGGGGATCTGAAAATAGATTCAGCTCAGATGTGTAAAAACTAGCTTACAAAATCGTATATGGCGGTGAAGTGTGTATAAATTGGCAGTCCCGGCTCGAACCATTCCCAAATATTTAGCGCAGTCGTCGATAATATCCTGACTAGCATCCATAAACCCCATTTTCTTCTGTGTCTTATTTTCTCACTTCTTGACAAAAAATGCGCTTCTCCCTTGCTACCGCTGCGGCCGCACTTCTTGGGGCCGCTCAGGCACACATCAACGGCATCTCTGTTCCTTCCACCATCAAGCCCGGTGACACTTTTGATGTCATAATCCTAAGCTCCAACTGGATTCAGAGCTCTTACGACGTTGCCATTGCGTTCGGGTACGCAACTGGCACAGGTTACCCCGGCCAGTTGGGTTCCGTAGCAAATTCGTTCTACCTAGGACCTGGTAAGCGCAACGACGCCAGGAACTTGTTCGGAAGCACGGCACTAACAACATCATTAAGCCGAATCCAACCAAATTCGCAATTATAACAAAACGATCACAATCCCTAGCTCAGTGGCCAAGGGCCCCGGTGTTATATCGGCGCTCCAATTCACACTTGTTGGCGTCGCGAACGGACCAGTGACGAATAACTACAATGTGTCGGTGAAGTTTGGGGATAAGACGAGCAAGACATACAAATCCAGTTGGCCTTGAAGATTGGTCAAAAGTTGATAAAGAGGCGTCGAATTTGGTTCAGCAAAGCAAATATTTATAAGAGAGTGGTGTCTAGAAGATAGAATGAAAACCGACGCCCAAGTACAATAGCAAATAGCAACTAGTGAACTTGAACTTGCCCTAGCTCGTCCTGTGAGTTGATCGTGCCAAAGTTCAAACGAAAAGAAAGGGACTACATGAGCTAAATTCCCATCAGCACTATGATGTCAGCGGTGTAGTCACCCCGAGCAGATAGAACTAGATTTGATTGTGCTACGACGTTGGCTAAAACTGCACTTAATTTGCAAAGCTCTACCCTAAAAGGTACTCTCAAAACTGCAAGATCTTTGTCTTTGGCGGAAGAGATCGGGAGATATAGGCGGCAATCGTTTTGGGGTATCACGACTAACTGGTTCGGGTCTTGGCACTACCCAAAGAAGCAATTGAACGGAAGCGGGGCCGAACGGCGGCCGGCTGTCTGGCGGGACGTCCCCGCAACCTTCGGTGGCTTCATGGCTGCATCCTTACTCTCAAACATTTGTCGTATGCATCAGGCAATTGAAATTACTCGTCGCTTATTCATGGCAATAATGAGGCGGAAAAAATAATACTTTGTTTCAAATACTAGTGATACAAGCTAATGAATCCCAGCTAAACCCGAGAATGTCCATGATGAATCCATTTCGTCCATTTCGCCCTCACGGCGACCACCTAGGGCCCCGTCTTCTCCTTGACTAACCTTGAGTCGCGGGATCGCCGCACTCAATCAGAACGCTTCCCTTGCTCCCGTTGTCTTGGCATCGATGAATGTTTTGGCCGGTGGCGTGCCCATGGTTACATCAGCATGTGGTTGAGCCCGCCCGGACAGGTGCCACCGGCTTGGCAATCTCTGCATCTGGACACGAGCGATGAGGCTGGGGGGTGGGGGCTGTGATTCGTCATAGCTTCTGCTGAATTCCAAAGGCCAGAGAAATGGTGAGTGAGGGTTCTCGCTGTCATCGTGAGATTTCCCCCAACTGGTGAAAAGACCGAGTAGAGTAAGTAAGTGGTGGGTAAACACAAGGAGATTCCTCCAATGGCCTCAGGGCTGATGCAAGAGGCCCAGATAATGCGATGGAATGGCGAGTCATCCAGCACTGCTGACCATGTCATGCAGGCGTCAGCTCGGCGTTTGTTTGTTGTTTGTTTACATATCCTTGTCCTCTTGTGTCACCCTCAAGTTGTGGTGCAAACCAGGACAGCTGGCTCCCTCAGCCTTCGCGAGCGCGCGAGTCCCTCCCTCTTCTGCTTAGCAGCGCGGCCTGAGCTTGACAGCTGCTCGATGGTCTCTTGATCCGTCAGAGCGTCGGTCATTCTTTTGATGGCCTCTCTAATTTCGTCGCTCATGGTGACGATGGGGAGTTGACGGTGCCGGTGCGAATGCGATGTTGGTGACGTCTGAATTGATTGATTGGGGTTGCTGCAGCAAAAGCGCAGGGCAGCGGAGCGATGACGAATTAATTTGCTCGGCTGGGGTAGATAGATTGACAGGCCGGGGGGGGGGGGGGGGGGGGCAAAGGGGGTTCCCAAGCGAGGTGTCTGGTTGGGCTTCTGATGGGCAATGGCAAGGGAAAAGTGCGACTTGAGATCTGGTGATGGAGACTCCTTATATCCTTTGATGGAAAATTGAATCATCAGAAACTCGTAACGCCTCGCGGCGAGCCCTGCAGCCTTCGGGCAAACTAGGGCGAACTATTCGCAGGGCCATACCGAAGGAGGTGCCTAACTCGGATGAGCCTCGATCAGGTGTCCTGACAAGACAAGGCGCGTTGAAACACATAATTTGCTGCCTGCCGAGAATGGAGGCGCAAGTTGGATAATCTAACTCGGTTCGTTCCAATCACGGCGCTCGCTGGTGGCCGATGCATTCTGACGCTCGCATTCCGTCCCAAGTGTTACGGGCCAGAGGCGTGGCTGTGTCACACAAGTCTTTTGACTGTTGCTTCGAATACGGAGTAAATTCATGTGCTGTAGGACAGGCGCGAATACACTATAAGCAAAGCCTTCATTCAGCTAAGCTCGGACCTGGCTTCGGCTGCCTCCCACCATCGCACTCACCGGCGGTGTGTGACTCTTGGGGTGCTGCACGTCATCCGTCATAGTCATAGGTGGAGGAATTTGGTCAATCCAAGCTCCGCGCACGACGCAAAAAGGTCTTGGGGCCAAGCAAAGAAGGGATGGATTTCGAGTCGGTTCAGAGGAGACTGAGGGATTGCCGCGTTTCACGTTTCGATTAAAGTTTGAAACTCCACACACAAGTACATAGGTCCTGAGGTCCTAATTATTAATTATGGCCCGGTCCTATTTGCCGAAGCCGTCGTCGGGAACATCCTGGTTGCTCCATCGCTTGACCCAACGCCGGGTCTCTCGGGCGCCGTCACCACCCCGAAAACGCTCCTTCAATCCCCTCAATTAAACGTTTCAGTGCCCTCGAGACTGCTCGGCCTGCTTTTTTAAGCTTTTCTAGCTTGCCCAGTTCGGTTTCAGGCCCGCAGCTTTAATACGGAGAAATTATGCTTCACCAATCAGTCGTAGAGATGCCATTGACAGGCGCGGCTTCCACGGGATCGTCACTCTTGGTTGCCGTTACATTAATTAATTTAGTGACTTTCTAGAATAAAGCAACCGACATGCGTGGATGAGAAAGAAGTTTAGGTTGCCCTACTTATACAGGATCTCTTCCTCGAGTGAAATCGTACCTCTCTCTATCTCTCTCTCTCTCTCTTTCTGTCAGGCTCATCCTCAGTCCATCTCCATTCATTCTTTTCAATTCTTCCGTCGTTCATATTCATTTCCATTGCAGATACCCATCATCACTCACCATGCATCATCTAACTATCTTGTCCTTCCTTGCGACCGTAGCCACTGCGCTTCCTTCCTCTCGTTCCTCCGCGAAGCAATCGGCAAACAAGTCTTGCCCCGTCATTTTCGACGGCCGGGTTCCTTCGAATGCATCCCTTACCGACTTTGATTCCGCAAGCGGAGGTGGCTGGAACCCCTTCAACCCCGGTTATGTGAAGGGTAACAACCTCACTTGGTCCGAAATCTTGCTGCTCCCCAAGACCGCCTCACAGTCACGATTCGACGCCGCCTCTCGCTCTATTCCTCTCGAAGTCACCATCAGCGACGAGAGCATTTTCCAGAAGCAGTATGGATTCAGACGTGCAGGCCTTCAGTTCCAAAAGGATAGCAACGAGGGAAGCCCTGCCTCCCAAGGTGTTGCAACTCTTCACTTCAGCCTGCTGCAAGATGGGAGCCGGCCTCTCAACTTGAGCCACGAATACTTGGTAATCAATCTTCCAGAAGTGCGAACTGATAGTGTGCATGCTAACTAGGCCCAGAACGTCTGGCACGAAGCCTCCGACTACTCGGCCAACCAGTTCAACTTTGAGGCCGGCACCATTATTGGCCAGGAGAGCCTGCGCAAGAACACCTACAAACTCCTTAGCCGAAACAATACTGAGCTGTGGTCAACTCCCATGCGCAAAAATGTTTGGCAGAACTTTGCCATCACCTTGAACTTTGAGAACAAGTATATCCACCCCCTTGTAAACCCGCGGTCGAGTACACAACTAACGGCCGCAGCACCCTCCAAGCGTGGTACTCTGAGAACAACCGCCCCCTTCGAGCGGCCACCAAGCCCATTGCCAACGATAACTCCGGCCAGGGCCAGTACCAGATCGGAATGCTGAAGAAGCCCACCGGTACCAGCGATGTGGTCAACGCCGGCTACCAGGCGAGTAACCTGAACGAGGGGCTGATCTATGGCGGCATCTTCATTGAGGACAGCCGCGACGGCTGCGTCACTGTTTGAGCATCTAGGGGGTACTCTGGTGGCTTACGCGGGGCTTTGACTCCCATCTATCAGAACCTGCTGAGCAGGCAGATCAAGCCCGACACCTGGCGCTCAGCCACCCTACACCTCACGATTGCAATCTTTGATTTACCCGGCTGTAAACTAGCGGAATACGTAGCAACCATCTTTACGAACCGCTTCTCTTTTTTTGTCAAAATAGACTGAAAATCTGATCTTGAAATGAATTTCAATATGCCACGAGCATTGATCTATCACCACCTCATCCATGACCGTAGCCTAAGCCCACACGAACGTCATCGGCCGCCATCGCTCACCCCATATGGCGCAACCAACGACTGTCGGTGGCAGTGCATGTAATTTGCCCTAGGGGCCTATACGTAGATTCGTCATCGTATTCGCAGATTTCTTTCAACATCTTTTGTTTTGATCTGAATTTCTCTTGGCCTGCAGCGCTTGGGTCGCTACATGGTGACAGCAGCTCCGTCCACGTTATAAGTAAGTGGACTAAAACACCACCGGTTCAGTTAGTTGCTCTGGAAAAGGGTGGGCGAGATCACACGCGCCCAAGATGCCTTCCATCGATATCCACATCTCTACGTCATCTCCTGTCCTCGACATGAGAAAAATGGACCCCTTCTACATCAATGTTGATTTGATCCTAAACCACACAGGCCCGATAACTTTTCATGTCGAAGGCTCCAACCTCCTCAATGGAAAAATCATGCATCAGGGCGGCCTAACATTCACAGACACTTCGACTGGCCAGAAAGTTCCCCGGAATTTTATATGCCTGCTGAAATGCGACACGTCCGTCTTCAACAGGGAAAACCAGGACTCGTTTATCACGCTCTATCCCGGGAAGCAGCACACCAAACAAGTCAAGCTGGCACCCTTCCTTACCAAGGACTTCTCAAAGGCTCCAAAGGAACAGCCGTGCGGCGACTCTTTCGAGAAGACTTTGCAGGCCATTTCCGACATGCAGGACGCCCTCCCGACAATATGGAGGTGGAACTTTGGCGGGGGCTTCGAGGACGGCAAGGCGTACGAGATCGGCATCGACGATGAGGAATTAAAAACTGGGTGGATGCAAGGGACCAAAGCTGGGCTGCTTTGGATGTCATTTTTATGGCAGCCTAAAGAGTCCAAGAAGAAGGTTCCAATTAGTGTCGTTCAAACCACCAAATTCTTGGTTCGGAAACCACATGGAGATTAGGGTCTACTTTGATTGAAAAAATAACCAGAGCCACCAAATAGTAGATATTAATTATATCACTGCGTCTAAAGTGCCAACCGTAGGCAAAAGCGTTCGACATGTTCAGGCTGCGAGGTGAGTCTATAGGGTAAGCACACAAGATCTGCAGTCTCGAATATACTTGAAATATTGTGTGCCAACAACAATGCTTGACAATTCACACATCTCTTTGTGCACAGTGAAGAAATATAACCGGGGGCTTCATTACATCTTTCACAAGGTAAGTTGGGAATTGAATCACCCCGAAGCACAGTTGCGCAATTTAGTCAGAAGCAAGTAAGAAGAAGGATGTTGAAGATGATACATTAAGGGTTGAGAGTGAAGTATCTGCGAAATTGTCGAGATTCGATGGTATAACCAAAAAGATGCTATGCAAGTGCCCATGCTCGCCCGTCCATCTTTTTACCCCTTTTTACCAATCCGTCTTTCCGTCGTTCCATCATATGACCTGGTCCCTTTTCCAGATCCAACCGGGACCCTCCCGTTTTTCTGTAATCCGCCGTAGTACTCCATGCGCTATCATTTCATGGACTCGTCATCGCATGCCCCAAGATAAAAACCATATATATATGAGAAAAAGTGCCAACATGAGAAGAGAGGTATGTCGTGAGGGGGAGGAGGGGGAGGAGGAGGATATCATGACACTGTTGGAAGAAAGGGGTCAAGAAGCGACATGGTCAATGTCGATTGCATGAGGGTTCCCTTTAGAGAGAAGAGCGCCCACAAATGAGCGGTTATGTGTGAGTGATGCCCAATAGAGAAACGGATTCTGCTTATCGAAACGTTGCTCGGAAAGGACCTTCGACTTTTACGTCCCTGATCCCCTCAGGCATTAGTCGTAACCACTCGTTCCAGCTCTCAACGTTCACGTTGTCGTCGTTGAGCCGGATTGAAAGATGCAGCTGAGGACTATTCTCATACGAAAGGCTATTTCGCATTGGGCTGCTTTGATAAAGGGGCGACAAAGAGATGGATGGGAGCCTCGGGTTGCCCGACATCATCATATGTAAGGGTGAGGGATAACTCATAATCACCTCCTTCTCCGGGTTCTTCTCCTGAACGATCCTGGGGTAGTACGCGAATAGGTTTGAGTGTAGCTCAGCGGCCGAGAGTGGGCTGGTTTGGCGAATTGCCCTTGTCCGCAGCTGTTCCGCAAGTGTCCGGGTGAAGGCGCATCTGTCTATCGAATAAAAGTGCTCCTCCGACACCGAAGCTGCGACTAGCTCAAGGACGCCCTGTTGCCGGACCATCCTTGACGTAGGGTAATAGGCGGCATCCATGATGATGAGGGTATCAGCGCAAGCCTCCTCGAGGATTTGCTGAATCCCACCCCATCGGATTGTAGAGGCCCTTTCGGGATCCCTCGAACTGCAAGTCTAGTTAGTTGGACGCTTTCTTGACAAAAGGGGCAAAATTTGACGTACCTCGCCAAGACCATCTCTCGATTTCCATCGAGATAGGTATGTCCAGCATAGAAGACAATCTTCAACACCTCACGGGAGTCATGGTCTTCGGCAAAGTCGTTGATCTGCCGCGACAACCACCTCCAAGAACTTCTTCCGTTCTCCGCCGAGGAGGGAATGGCCTGAACCTGGAACGCAAAGTGGTAATACTTCTCAAATACATCGGCCAGCTCCCGAACCGCGGACTGAACATTGACGACTTCGTCATCATCCTGCCAGAACAGCAAGAGAGCTTGGACAGCAGTATATCGGTCGCGGCTCGGAGTGGAGAGCATGCGCCCGACGTTTGTCTGTAGGTCATTCTTGAGACTCTCAATACCAGGGAGGGACAAGGACTTCTCGAGGCGAGGCCCAGTGGGTAGCGGAGTGCGGATACGGGCCTCGCTCAGCGGGGGCCGGCCAGGCTGGTGAGACGCTGGCGTGTTGGAGTCGATGTCCATTTCTTGAGGGTCGTGGGTGAACATGGGCTGGACATTTCCCATGGCGGGGGCGGGGCTTAGAGGTCGACCAGCGGCAGCGAGGGAGGGCGCAATGTCCTGGATAGTAGGGCTATGGGAGCGGTGGAATTTGCTGACTACATCCTCCCAAGTCATGTTGTGGTGACTCGGGTGGCACTGTTGAGGGGAAGAACGAAAGGTTAGCATGTTCTTCAGGCATTGAATGACATGGATGTTCCATGGCATGCGACAGTCATCGCCACCAAAGTATCAATATGGAGGAAAGGGAACAGCGAAAGAGGGAGGGGAGGGGCAATGAAAACTTACAGCAACCCTTCGCCTCCGACAGTCAGTGCAGGCGCCGAGCTTCCTGATGAGGGCAGCGCGCTCTCTAGACTGCTGGGAAAGGGGCCCGGTCCGTCTCCTGCTCGTGCGGCGGTTGTTAGAGACGTCGGAGCCATCCTTTACAGAGAAAATAGACTGGTGCAGGTTAGGAGAGGTTTCGGCACTGTACGATGTGTTGTTGGTCTCCGTGGAGGCCAGTGTGGCGGTAGTGGCCTGGGTCGAGATGGAGGAGCTTGTGTCCTTTCTCAAGGGCGGCGTGAGCGGCTGTAGGTGGTGGTGGGAGTGGTGTTGATGCTGTTGATGCTGCTCGAAAGAGTAATGCGCCGGGGAGCTAGGCGAGGGTTGTCGCAGCGGGGGGAGCTCATCGGAGCCAGTCGCAAGAGAGGGAATGGATACGTTCGCGGAGGCGGAAGCGGCGAGTGCAGCTGGGAGAGAGGCAGAAGGAGCGGACGGAGAGGAAATTGGCGGTAGAAGAGGCGTCGGCGCCGTCTCGGAGGTCGAGGGAGGTTGTGAGGGCGACGGCGACGGCGGGGGCTGCACTTGTTGCTGGGAGGGTTGGTGTTGGTTCATGGTCGCTGGGACCGACGCAGGTGAGAGCGCGGCCGTGGGAGCTGGAGGGGCCTCGGCCAGGCTATGGCTGACGGAATTCATGGCTGGAGCAGTAGAAAACGAGCAATTCGCAGTTCGCGCAATACGTCAAAGTCCCATTATCCTAGGAGGGAGCTGCGGCGAAATGGAGATTTGTTGCAGGCCGGCGATCGGGAGGTAGGTGGATTGTAGACGCTGGAGGATGCGCGGGTCGGCGAATTGGTATTGTGCGAGGCCGCAGGTTAGGTTGGTCTTGGGTCAGCGACGGGTATTGGTGGTGACGGCGAGCGTGCACGAGTGCGCAGGCAGGGCCAGAGGGTAAGGTATAGAGATAGAGAAATGTATAGGGATAGGGATAGTGATAGGTATGCGGGTGCGAAGAAGCAGGTGTAGTGCAGTAGTAATAATAAGGTAGACAGGTAGGAAGAGGTGTCGGGTCGGGTGTACGACCTATGTAAGAGAGGTGTGAGGTGTGAGGGTCGAATAGGTGCGTGGGAAAGATGCGGGAGTGGGAGTGGGAGTAGAAAGTGGGTGGGCGTGGGCGTTTGACCCCACCAACAATCTAGGAAGTCGCGTCCCAGGACGAGTCGAGGGCGACTGAAAAGAGGCGGGGGGCCTGCGCTACTGAGGTAGGGAAGGTAAGGCAGAGTGGCAGGGCAGGTACCTTCGGTAGGTACCCGTGACGTAGCTTTGGCGCACTTTAGCGGGTTACAGGGAGCCGACGTGATGGCGAGGTGTGCGGGAGAGAAGAGCGAAGGGTCCCCCGGTGAAGGTGAAGAGATATAGAGAGAACCGGCCGGGTGACGGACGAATGAGACGGTGCAGAATCAGGCTGAGGCGTACGGATGGACACCGCAGAGATCGAATTGTTTGATTGATTGACTGGCTGGATGGCTCAATGATTGAATGGTGGCTAGGCGGATTGATTGATTGATTGATTGGGGAGACCACCTGGGGGGGGAGAGGCCGGCACACGGCGAGAGGAATGGGAAATGGATGAACGTGTGGACGGGTGGATGGATGGATGACGGATGGAGGGGTCGCCCTCCCGTCGGACTTGTCTCGCTATTCTAGTGTTTGCGGCGGCGGAGGAGGCGCTCGCTATGCTGTGCAGTACCGTAGTCTGCTTTGCTTTGCTTTGCTGGGGGCTGCACTATGCGATGCTTGGTCCTTTCTCTGTAGGTAACCTGTCGAAGTGCGCTGTCTATTTGCCTCCTTGGGCGGCAGACAGCAGCGGACGATGGCCAAGCTGGCAGTGCACGAATCGGGGGTGGCTGCGGCGGCGATGTCCACAAAAGCAGAAACAATCAGAAACAGCAGCAGCAGTAGTATCAGCCAGCGGCAGCACTCAATTTCGTGACCCGGTTCTTTGCTTGGTCGCCGAAGAAAATGCGGGTTTGGTTTGGCGCAGGCGTCGTGGGTAATTGGACGGACCCTGCCGGTGCAGCTGTGTTGCGGGCCGGAGCACGGAGACGGGGAAAAGGTGGAAAAGCGTCGTATATACGAGAGGAGGACGGAGGCGCGCGCCGGTCTGTACTTGACGGGGTGTGTTGCTGTTGATTCAAGAAATCTGCGACAACCCGTGGGCTCTTGGGAGTTGTCGTCGCCGACACTGTATCAACAGGGCACATGCACCTACACTACCCGATAGTTACGGTGCAGGAAATAAACCCAATAAAAATATAAAAGATAAACAGGAGCAGGTGGGAAGAAGGAAGGTGAAGAGAGGCGCAGAGCGGCGCGGAGACCTGCTGTACAGCAAGGTCAGAGAGGTGAGGACGAGACGTGGCAGGGGTGTGACAGTGGGTACAGTCGCGCGGGCGGGTGATGGCAATGGCAATGGTAATGACACGGAGCGGACGAGCACCGAGTGCGAAGCCAGAGAATGCAAAGATGGAGAGATGGGGTTCCAGTGGAGTCGCGTGGCGTGTGGAAGCCGAAGGCGAAGAAGGTGCAGAAGAAGCAGCAGCAGAAGCAGAAGCAGAAGCAGAAGCAGATGCAGATGCAGAAGCACAGGCGCACAAATTGGTTAGCTACTAGCTAAGTCCGTAGCTAGCAAAGGTAGGTGTCGTTGTCGTCGTCGTCGACGTCGTCGTTGGTGGATGGCAAGCCGATGGAAGTGAATGTGCGGGAGGGGGGGAGTGGGTGAGCCCAAGGGAGTGGATCGAGTAGACCGAGAAGGTCGAGTATCCACCACCCCGGGGTTACAGAGGGCGAACCGGGCCGGGACTTGGGGGCGACAACTGGGGGGGACTTGGGCCCTTGTGTTGAGGACGATGCTCAGGTGGGCGAAGAAAAAAAAAGGGTCTGTTTGATCTTGGTGCGGTGGAAATCAGCCCAAGGTGCGGCCAAGGTCAGTCGAGGTCAACGGCCGGCCCACGATCCGGGTTCGGTCGGGATCGTGGTGGGAAATAGATTTGCCCACACCTGACCATGTACGTACCCACGGGGTCAGGTGTGTGTTTGATGGAGCGAGTGGGTAATGGATGGTAATGGGAATGGAGGTAGCCGCGGTACCGGGATATTTTCACGGCAACGGACTACCGTGGGATTTGATTACCCATCATCAGATCCAAGCCAAGTCAAGCGAGGCCGGGGGCATGAGGCGGCCCGAAAGAGGGCGAAGAGGGCGAGATGGCAACGAGGCAGGGGGCATTGACACCGAGATGAACAAGAAGAAGAAAGGAGAAGGGGTCGGGCACGAATACAATACAATGAAGAGGAGTAATAAAAAAAAAGAACGATACGACGAAGAAGCAAGGAGCAATGCCAACATGGAGGAATAAGCAGTCCAATTAGCGAAGCTGTAAATGCGTGTGTATGTGCGTGTCTGCACGCATAGGTAGGTAGGTACCTACCTACCTACATTACATACTTGCCAACCACACACGGGCCAAGGTGCGCGGCGAGGATCAAAATGGATCAATGGACGAGCGGACAAAGAGAGTGGGCATCCTTCCAAGGTGAGACGATTTAGGCTTAGACCGGATAACTATCCCGGCCGAGCTCATGCTGAGGGGGCTCGCGCTCCGCATGGCATGGCATGGCATTGCACCTCAACCCTCAAACACCAAGGACGGGCGCTTCCACTTCCACTTCCACTTTGACGTCCGCATCCGCATCCGCATCCACATCCACCCCCAAAACAGGCCAAGGTTACCTCGCAGCTCTCCAATCCCTACCCGTCGTCAACCGGCGCACCGGGCGGTGCTGCGGCGGCGGGCGGCGGCTCTGGCGGCAATCTAGCTAACGTAGCTCGGGACTGGTTGATCCATTGGTCCCTTTTACCTTTACTTTCTTTTTCTTTGTTTTCTTATTGCTTGATGTACCATGTGCCTTCCCCCCAATCCCACTCTGTTTTGCTTTGCGGCACAATATGCCTTGCCTTGCCTTGCCTTGCCTTGCCTTGCCTTGCGGCCCTTGCCTGACCTTGCCTTGCTTGACCTTGCTTTGCCTTGGGGTTTTCTTTTCTTTTTCTCCCCCCTTCGTTTTCTAGTCTCCGATGTCGATGTCCCACTTTTTGGCACAGACCCCGACCCGCGACTTTACCATCGGGATAGTTGACTGGAGCGGGGGCAGAACCAACCAAACCAGCTCGTCGTCAGCCGGGTCGTGGAGATAGGTTACTGTTACCCAGATAGATGATATTCCCCCTTCCCCTCGCCGCCCCTCCCCTCTCCCCCTCCAGAGAGAGCGGTTTCAACATGAAGCAGTGGCTTCGAGCAGAAGGAGGCAGGCAACAGCCCTTCTCAGCCGAGAGACAGGGGTTCGTGAGCCCAGTACGTACACGAAGCCGCCTCGAATCGGACGGTTGTTTCGTCGGGAGGCGTGGGAACGAACGGTATTCAAATGCCCCGTTCCGCCCCGGAATGCCCGTTTGGCGAGTACTTTCCCCAGTCGTAGTCACGACACCCATGTTCCGCCCCCTCCACACCCAGCACTTCACTTTCGGTCAAGGTCGGTCGAGTCGACCCAGACAGGCATGCTGCTATGCAGCCAATTGCGCGATATGTGTTGAACAGGTCCGGAGTACGGCGCAGCTGGTATCTGTACCGGGCATCCCGTTCCAGAGTGCGGCGGAGCGGCGCCTCGATGGCGTCCCTGCGACTTGTACGATGGTACATGGGCAAGCGAGCGCGCGCGCACACGCAAACGAGAATGCACATAATTACATAGTACTGGCTACCACCTAGCTACCTAGGTATGTACATACACGCAGAGGTACATGGCATGGATTGGCATTACGTCCAGCACTGTCTGTTTTGCCTGTCTCGTCTGTCCGCTTGTCAACTGGGTTGTTTTTTCCAAATGGAGACAGCTGTGCTAGCTTGGCTTCTTACCTGCGGATATGGGATATGTAAGGTGTGCGTATGTGCGCGTGGCCAGCTCAACGGTACGCTGGAAACCTGGTCCTTGCCGGGCGCATGGCCAGACAGGCAAGAGACCAAGGCAATTGACTTTTCCCCCTGGGGTTGTGCGCTGAGGCGAGCGAGGTCGCGGCCGTGAGACCCCTGGAGCAATCTGTAGAAGCTATCCATGGAAGCTTTTCTGCGGACGGTATCCCGGCCGGGACGTGGCCAGAGCTTGGAGCTCGGATGTCCCAGCTCTATCACGTTGTTTTGCCATCATCATCATCATCATCATCACTACCTAGAGCTCCTTTCAAAAGGTGTTGTATATCCGGTTCGGCATTCCATAAACGCGAACCAAGCACCCCCATGTTCTGTCGTCCTCTGATCTGCTTGATGACTGGATGTTGTAACATGGTTCGAACCCTATCTCGTCCTATCCCCTCCCATCCCATCCCATCTTCTCCCACCTCAACTTCCTCCCCCAAAGGTACCCGACCGAACGACGTGATTCTCGTGATGCTGTTGCTCTTCCTCCTTTTTCTCCTCCCACGCTCATCCCCCCCCTCCACTCTCGTCTCCTGTTCCGCCCTCACCCCTTCACCGGCCTACCGCTGCGGCCAGCCTCACCGCCGCCTGCACCTCCGATAGGCCAGGCAAAGTCAACGGCATTCCTTGATTGCGCTGCCCTGATCGATGCCGCTGTCGCCGTCTTGGCCGAACCTCGGTGGCTGGCAAGGCCATGCACTATCCACCCCTCGCTATTTTTACCTTGCGACTCACCTCAGGGCCGATTCGATTCGCTCGGGGTACAGGCACCCGTGGCAGAGACCACAGTCCAGACCGCCCGACACTGTGCAGACAAACATCCATACCTACCTTACCTATCCGTACCTACCTACCTACCTACCTACCTACCTACATACATACCTACGTACATGACGACCTACACATCATACAGCGCCCGCCCGTGCACGTACACACACACATACACACACACACACACACACACACTCATTCACTCACTCACACGCACAAATGCACACATACATACAATTCCTGCTTTTCCCTCAAGCCCTACTTTGTTTGCATTGCCCGGTCCCCTGCTTTGCTTTTGCTTTGTCTCTGCTCCCCCTCCTTCCTCCTCCTCCCGGCTGTTACGTACGTCTCGTGGAAGCATGTGAAGAGGGGACGAGGTGACACCACCCCGAGGCTTTTGTCTCGTTGTCAATGTATCATATCGCCTGGTGGTCGACAGCCACCCCCCCACGACACTGGACATCGTTCACCGATCCTTGACCTGAGCGCCGAAACCGCAATGTCATTTCAAAGTCCGCACGTACAGCAAATAGGTATAGTATGTACATTGGTCTTGGAGAAGCGATGCAGCTGCCATAATAGGAAATAAATGGACAAGGCGATCTACAGCAACAGCAGCAGCAACAACAACAACAACCACCACCACCACCACCACCACCACCACGGCATCGCCTCAACAACATCTGGTGCTTGCTGTCGCTGATGCTGCATCATGCCCACTCAGCCATACCCCATAGGAGGCTCCGCTTTCCCAAACCGTCGTCAAGATTTATCCGCGGCTAAGCCATTGGCTCCAAAACAATCTACGCCAGCTACTCCAGCTTCGTTCTAGCTTCAGGACAAGGTACTCCATCGACTCGCCCCCCTTGTTGCACACCCCCGGTCCCCATGTCATGTCCTCCACGCCCGCCCCAGTCCCCACGGCATCTCTCTCCCACCCATCCATAGGCGCGCCTCCGGGGAGCGGAAGGGCAATGGGTGAATGGAAGTTGGTCAAGGTGGAGGCTGGCTCGGGGAGAGAGACGGAGCGACACAGAGAGAGTGGGAGAGAGAGACGGACATGGCAGCAGTGCAACCCCCAGCCTAGTCGAGTCCAGCCCAGCACCACCCCCTCAAAAAAAGAAAGCAACAAAAATCCACTCACAAAAAAAAATTTTGGTCCGTCCCGAACAACAATGGATGGAACGTGGAGCACGCCGTCCGTTCGGCTCGGTGAGAAGGGCGAGTCGCGCACCGGGCCATAGCCAAGGTCGAGAGCTACTCGCACCGGCCGGGGCTCGCCACTCCTCGGGACCGGAGGAACAGCCCACGCCATGCCATGCGATGCCATCGAATCTAAAGTACGGGTTTCATGGTTGCACTACGACACTGTATGGAGGCCTTTTTTTTTTTTTCTGTATTTCTTCTTCTTCTTCTTTGGACCCTTCTCCTCTCTTTCTCCTCCTTCTCCTCCTTCTGCCGTAGTCCTACTCCAGCAGGTACAATGTAGGTTCGGTAAGATCCCGAAGTTGTCTACTCCTAATGGGGATGAGAGACGGGGATGAGGGGCGTTGGCGTCTCGCGCTTGCAACGCAAAAAGCAAAAGCAACCGTTGACGCCGGTGCTGCTGCTGCTGCTGCTGATGACGGCTGTTAGTGACGGCTGCCATGGGCACCGGCATGCCAGCGCACGAATGGCTCGCCTTCCATCACCCGTCATCCCGTTCCTCATCTCATTGAGGCTTATGATTTTTTTTTTCCCTTTGATACTATGTATGTCGTTCCCCATTTGTGTTCAAAGGCCTTTTTGGGGGGCGGCATGATGATATCTGGACACCAACAGCAGACGCCCACCCACACAACAAAACACACACACCCCTTCCTTCTCTGCCCCATCCATCCATGTCTCCCTCCCTTCCCCTTTCGCACTTACACTTCTTCCCGACGATGTCCTTGTTATGCATGACAGACTTGCGCGCCGCCACTGGAAGCGACGGGACCCGTTCTCTGGAGGGCTTCGGCTGCAGTCTGGGAGGGTAGGCACTGTAGTACTGTACTATGTAGCAGCAGCTCGGGGGCTGTACGTCACTGTTCAAACCCCGTGCAACCCCCAATCCCACCAAATAATGCTGAGCTAAACCCCTAGCTCTCGGCAGGTGGTTCGCTCTCGGAAGAGAGACAAGCACGTGTTTGTAGTCTGTTGGGTGGTCCAATGTCGAGACCTGAGTCTCGAGACTTTTTTTTTTTTTTTTTTGGTGGCCCTGGGGCTCCGCGTTGTATCTAAACGAGAGGCGCCGCCGAAACTGCAAAGCATGAAGCACGGGGAACGGACATGTATGTCCATGAGCATCGGCTCATCCGCTTGCTCACCTGCCCTCTCACCCCAGATGGGACCAATCCTAATCCCCATCAATCCACTGTTTTTTTTTTTTTTTTTCCTTGTCTTATTTGCGTACCCGGTCCCTGGCTCCATCTTTTCTTTGCCTCCCAGATGCTGCTTAGGCTGTGTGACCCGGCTTTGTCCAAGTCGGTTTCACCGAGGTTAAGACACGGATACACGGTCGAGCGAGCAAGTGCCTTCAACGGCGCTGGCCGACGCCCTCGAGTTACCGTCTGAGAGGATGAGGCGAGGGGAAGGGAGGAGAGGGGGGGAAGGTAAGTTGCATACCTACGACATGTACACACAGCATCATCGTCTCTCCAGTGACTTATGGCATGGGGCATGGTTTAATGGTCTTGGCCCTGGACCTGGCTGTGTGTGTGTGATGCTATCTGCTCTACCTTACCTTACCTTACCTTACCTTACCTTACCCTACCCTACCCTACAACACCGGCCACCAAGCACCAATCCAATGCCACCGCCAAACCGCAATGCCAACACCATCAGCACCAGCACCAGCACCATGGTGTTCCGGGGAACGGGACGGGACTGGACTGGACTGGACAGGACGGGGGTGGAAACCGACATGACAGGATGGATGAGATCCCCCTTACTCTTTGTCCTACACATCACAGGATCCCCTCCACGTCCCCTTCCCCTCCCCCTTCCCCTTCCCCTTCCGCCTCCGCTTTGCGCCATCATAGCAACCATCATCTCCCCGTGGTGCCCTCCATTGCATCAGCCGCCACCACATGGGAAGATGGGCATGGCATGGCACGATGCCGTCCCTTTTCCCCCTCCTCTTCCCCTCCCGCAGCGCCAGAAACAAGCCCATGCATGATGCCATTGTGTCTCCCCTCTCCCCTCTCGTCGCAAATCCCTCGTCCACCCGTCACTCTGCATAGGTCATCTTCACAGGCACCCCAGTCCTTCACCGAGATCCCTCGCTGGGTCTCAAATCAATCGATTCGATGGATTCATCAGCGCGTGCCAGCCAGCCCGCCCAGACCACCTAGGATAGACCAGGGCCACCACTACGTACTACGTACCACCGCCGCCGCCACCGCCGCCGCAGCAGTGCTGTTGCTCCTGCGCCAGTGCCAGCGCCATCGAGAGGCCCCCCAGGGACACAGGACAGGGGATACAGGGGCTACAGGGAAGGGAGGAGGAGGGGGGGGGGGGGGGGGGGCTGCGGCGGGGATGGGGCTCTCCCACAGCATCACAGCAGGGACTCAACTCACACAACACACAACACTCACAGGGACGACAGGGGCACACACCACCCGTCGTTGCCCACCGCCGCACCCCCCAGACTCCATTATCATCAGATGCCGCCTCAGCCTCGCCCATTCCCCACCCCCACTCCACGCGCAGCGCACGCGCACACTTGCTCTCCGGCTCACACTCACACTCACACTCACAGACACACACATCTGGCTCGGCTCGTCTCGTATCTTGTAGCTCGTACAGTAGCCCGTAGCTCACAGCTGCTGGCCCATCCCCCTAGCAGAAGGGCCGACGGCTTGGGGCGGCTGGGCACGGTGAGCGGAAGACCAACACCGATGTCGCCCTCGGTGCTGTTGTCCGTCGTCGTCGTTGTCCTCCGGCCGGCCTGCTTTTCGCTCCGGGACCTCATCCTGCTACTCCCAACAATAACAATACACAGTAAGGACATGAGAATCGTCTCACCACCACCACTGCCACCACTACCACCACTGTTGCCACTACTTACTGTACTCCCGCCACCGCCAACAGGCCCCCTCCCCCATTCCCCTCCCCCTCCTCCCACCTCTCCAGAGAGTCCGTCCCCCAGAGCCAGCGCCGGTTTCCGCCCCAGAGCCCAGAGGGATGCTCTCCCGGCTTCCGGCTCACTCACTCACCACTGCTCCCTCCCTCACCTTTGGCACAGGCCCTCATACATACATACCAGGAACCCAAACCCCAGGGTTCTGTGCTCCGCATACATATACGAAATACTACGTATTGTTTGAACGACAGATCTATCCTTGTCCGCTCCAGTTTTCTGCGCCGCCGCTCTGCCCTGCCATTCGTAGCCGCCCCCCTTCCTGTCGCCCGTCCATTCATCTCATCTCAGTTACGATGCCCAGAGTGCCCTAATTCCAGTGCATTTGGGTACCTAGCTATCCCCGAGGAACCGGTCGATCGGGACATTCCACGCCGAGCCCGGCCGCGCGCTCAAACCCCTCCCAGCCCTCAGTGCTCACCTCGCAAACCCCATGTTCCATGCCGGACTCGCCCGCACATACACCAACAAGCCCAGTCCTGGCCCAGTCCTGGCCCGAGTCCCAATGGATCGAGCTCAAGCTACGTACTAATCCCTAATGAATCACAAGTACATACATACAACACAGACAGCATCGCTGCAGCTCAGCTCTGTACATCCGCTCAACACGGCGCAGCATAGTAGAGAAACCGTAGAAACCGCATATCCCGAGCCCAACAAAGCACTACCACCCCCATCAATCGCCCTCAATAGATCCTGCTGCATTGCATTGTACTGCCCTGCGCTGCGCGGCACTGCACTGCAAGATGAAATTAGCCAAAATGCTCGCCGATCCACGGTCGCTTTCCGTGTGTCTTGCTGAGCTGGTCAGACGCCTCATCGCTTCAGCTGCGCTGCTGTGCCAGCAAACAAAACCACGCCTGCTGCTGTGCTGGTCCACATCTCAAACATCCCCATCCCCATCCACGTCCACGTCCACGTCCACGTCCACATCCACATCCACATCCACGTCCAATGTCCATGTTCACAGCGTAATGCACTTTGGTCTGATGATGGCTGTAACATCAAAAACACACTCTGCCATTTGTCATGTCCTGTAAATTACCAAGTCTATCCGTTCGCCGTGGTCCACGTGGCACTGAGATCCAACCTACCCTCCTTCCGAGACCCCTTTTCTCTCACCGAACAATCGAGACCTGAACCCGTGCCCGACGGAGCTCAATGCCTTGCACAACAATCATGTAAGAATAGGGCGTGGAGGACATATGCTGTACTAATACACATATTTCAAAAAAAAAAAACAAAAAAAAAAAAGAGGAAGAAGACGAGGAAGAGGAGACTCGCCTCAACCTTCTACTCGCACCCCCAAAAATAAAACAAAAACAAAGACAAACCAACAACTATCCCATGATCAAGACAAATCACCATTCTTGGTTTTCTGTCCAGCCATTCTCGTGATATTCTCCGTTTTTGTCTTCCCAGAAACCAAGCTCGTCGCGGTTGTCGTCAATGATCCTCCCCCACTCTAGGAGAAGCCTGAACATGTACACCTCCATGTCTTTGTATCCCATTGCGGTTTCCGCCCACTGGCTCCCTTGCTGTCCAATGAACATGGCGTCTTTCGACTGCGCCGGGAGGTCGGTATCTCGCCCGTTGATCAGCCCTCGGTTCTCCGTCCCTGTGAAGTAGGTAAACGTCGTATGGAGAGCCTGATACCGCAAGTCGATAGGAACAAAGTGTAGCCAGGGCCTCAGTCGTTCAGTGTACCATGTCCGGAACATGGTCCCTAGGAAAGGCACGCTCTTAGACCGCAACATTCGTAGAAACTCTGTTGGGGGACCGTTATCCTCATCCACTACCACAACGTAGCGGTACTCTAGCGGCTCCTGTTGCACATCCTCTCGTGACCCGTAGAACTTCTTCGCAAGCTCGCAGTTGCGTCCTATGCAACCCGTATAGTTGCTGATGCCCACACTATAGGGGATCACACGGTTCGCCTCGAAGAGGGATGCCTGTTCGAATCGATACTTGCTCTTCTTCGTGCCCTGAATGAGCAACATGATCACTTCATCGTCGGGATTGGGGCTGTTCAGCATGTTAAGTAGTCGGAATTTATGGCTGCCCCTCAGCGCTTGGTCGCTGATTACCCCGTCCCGTGCAGTTCCCCTCCAAACTAGCGAGTCGTATCGTCGTCGGAAATCCCAATCCAGATCAGGGCGATCAGCTTTCTGAGTAGGAATCGGTATTAGAATATCTTGGAAAGGCTCCGTTTTTGAAGGCCCGAAAAGCGGTAGCATTTCTCGGATGGGTTCTGTGTGCGGTGCTGACAGGTACATGCCATGGAGGTATTTGATATCTGGCTGAGAACAGAACTCCATGGACCGAGTCCAGTTTACCATGAGTGGCCCTCGGGAATGCCGGCGAATGCAGCTCGAGCAGAATTCCCCAATATTCCAGTGAGGATTGGTTCGGGTTTGTGACCCTGGGGGACATCCTTCAACAAGCATCTGGCGATAGTTTGACGGAGATATCACCGACTGCTTTTGCAACTCAGGCATGCTTGGACTGTCCCTAGCCTCGAATATTTCTTCTGTGCCATTCAACTCCCCTGTGGAGCGTGATATCAAGTTGACAATGGGTGTTAGATCAACGTGGCTTTGTCCGTTTGCATCCTCCCACGATGGCAGGATCCGGGGTGCGGGGCCAAGGTTGATGGGGAGAATCATGTCCGGCAGATACTTGGCAAACTTGTCAACCATGGCCACGAGAAGATTCAACTCCTCCACGTCTCCCGCCCCTGCTGCAGGGGACCCTGTTGCTCGTTGATCCTTGATTCTGATGGTGTGAATACCTGGCATTTCGGCAAGGCGAGTGATTCTTTTCCGCAGGGTCTTGGGCGACATGGACGAAAATGGGCGCAGGTCACTCTCGATCTGATCGAATTGGTCGATAACAACAGTATCTTTGGCGAGATCATACCAACCGGGGAAGTGAGGAGGAGGGTTCTTGCCGTCATGGCGTTCCTTGTAAATTCTAAGTGCAACTGGAAGACTTCCACTGACGGATACATGACGGAGCCATTGATCCTGCTTGATGTTTGCGTTGTAGATGAAATCACCGATGGGATGGCGTTTCGGGAATGTTTGCGGCGACTCTAAAAGGACGAACACCGTGGATCCGACGGCGAGCCCCCAGAGGATTGCAGTAAGCAGCAGACGGCGGATGAATAAGATAGAACGCAGCTCGTGACAAAATGTGAATAGGACGAAGCCTGAGCCAATAAAGTAGAGAGGCACCACGGTTGCCGAGCGCGAGGGATGGAGATAATCTCCATAGTTGTAGATGTTGAGACACACCCTCACCGTGCCCACCAGCCAGGTGATGATACTGGATGGCGTGAGTGGCGACGTCTCGCAGACCCAAAAAGTTGCAGATATCATCAAAGTTGCAAAAGCGATGCTGTCCACAATGATGTCGAAACCGTATAGGAAGCCGAACCCGGCGTGTAGAACTCTTGAGCCAGTGAACATTCTGTGGCCTAGCCAAATCAGACACATGCTTAGAGACGAAAGGATGAGTATGGCACCGAGGGTTCTGAGGCGTTGCTTTGCTGTTCTGGCCCATGCCAAGGTCCGCCATAGCAAAACAACGACGAGAGCATCAAAAAGGAGACCCAAACATTGCAAAAAGAGAGTAGTCCGTCGACCCTCGAGGGGAGCAAAGCATACGTAAGTTGACGGTAATCCCTGACTAACAACATAATAGGTTCCAGTTGAGAACATGAAAGCGCTTATCAAGGCAAAGGTCAGAACTACACGAGGGCCGGTGAACCAGTCGTAAATGTCATCGAAACAGCTCCGCCATGGATCATCCGGATCTTCGGCAGGCGGAAAGCCCCATTTGCGACGAGTTGCAAAGATCTCGTAGAAAAAGAGGACGATGCATAGAAAGGACTAATAAAAGACGTTAGTACGTGATGGTCATTTCTTGATTGGGTTTGATAGCACCTCAATACCCGGAGTTGAGCACTGCTGCTGGTAGTTTACACGATGGAAAATCTCCAGCCGGAGAACAATGCAAAGAACTAGGACCGGGAGAGAAAGCCTGCGTGGCCTTTTGGGCAAATAAGGGTTCGGAGCGTTGGTGTCCTTGCCGGCACCGTCTAGCAGAGGTGCATTGTAATAGATATGGCGTTGAGGTTTCTTAAACCTTCCGTCAGCACCGGGCAGCCACTTGGTGAAGCAGCTAACGCCGTAGCAGATGCCTCCAGAGAGGAGAAAAACCAGAAAGCATGATAGTCTGGGACTCTCTACAGGCAGGATCAAGTTAGCCACTTGTAAAGGGAGGAAAGGTGGGTAGGTAGGTAGGCAGAGTCTGCAGAAGGTCGAGCTATACCTGTTAGAGAGTGTCGGCCCAAGGACTGAGAGATGTAAAAGAATGAAATAGCAGCACTGGGGGATCGATAAGTTAGTTTTGAGGTGATATTGGTGGAGTAAAAGTGATGTGAAGAAGGGTTCTTACAGAAGCGAGGACAATTGGACTACCAGGCCAGAAGCCATGATGACAGATTAGACGAGATATGAGAGGAGAGGGTTGAGCGATGATGAGGTGGACAGTGGCGCGCGTTGGATGCACCGTCGGGATGCCGGAAGCTTCAAGGCGACTCAGCAAAACTCGACATGCCGTCGCGAATCACGCCCCCAAAAGCTAACAAAAACAGCAGCGAACGTAAAGAAACTCTCTTGAGTAAACAAAGGCCCGACAGGAAACGTCAAAACAGCCCACCAAGTTCCTGATCAGAGTCGATCTTTGGATCTCGCCCCGGCCTGCTCTGGGAGGTCAGGGGCTAGCTGTCGTGGCAGAAAGCCCTGGCGGGGTTACGTAAGCCCTTAATTTGAGTAGACGTAGGTACCAAGGTAGGCACGTTGGTGCGTGCTCCTGTCTGTTGGTGCAATTGTTGCACAGTACTTGGCGTCCCTCAAGAGGGTCCTGGGCAGGTGCGGCGGACACGGAGCCTGGTTATTGCCATGTACCTATGATGTCAGGCCTGGGCGCCGCCCCGTACCTTCGCGGCCTCCAGTGGCTTCAGGGAGTCCGCTGTGCTAATTCTAGCATGCTGATCCCCTGGGAGCTGCAGGCTGACAGGTCACTACGTACCTAGCTTACCCACTAAAACCGCTTGCCCACCCACTCGCCTTCCGCCGCTCAGGGATCGATCGACCCCGTCCTTAGATCAAACTATCGTGTCCAAACACATCGCATCACGACCAAGCAACTTTTTTTTTTTTATTCCCTACCGGCCCGTGATGTAATTCACCATCTGTCCTAGCATAAAACACCACTGCAGGCTCTCTCTTTCTTTTCCCCCTCCCTCGTCATGGCCGGCTTCAACGACGTCCCCCTTATTAAGGGGCTTGCCGTGCCCTCCGTCTGCATCCTCATCAGCTTCTTGGGCTATTTTTCCCAGCTCGTCTTCAACTACTCGACCCTCGACCCCGGCCCACCCGAGCGCAAGCAGACCATAATCTTCAACTCGCTCCTCGTCCTCCTCTGGCTGACCTACTACCGCGCCATCACCGTCGACCCGGGCCGCTATGTCTTCACCGATCGCGTCATTGACGCCGACGGCCGCCGCTGGTGTAACAAGTGCAATGCCCCGAAGCCCCTCCGCGCGCACCACTGCCGGCACTGCGGCCGATGTATCCCCAGGATGGACCACCACTGCCCGTGGACGCGCAACTGCGTCTCGATGACGACCTTTCCGCACTTCATGCGGTTCCTTATATACACGAATCTGTCCCTCTGGTACCTCGGTTACCTGTGCTACCTGCGATTTGCTCTGCTCTGGGAGCACCGTCGCATGCCGGCTTACCTGGGACCCAGCCTTGCCGGCCTAATTTCTCTGTCCATCGTATCGCTCGTTGGATTCTTTACCTCCCTGGCCCTCCTTATCATGCTGGCCACCACCGTAAAGAGTTGGATGGTTAACCAAACCATGATTGAAATGTGGGAAGAGGATCGTCACGAAGCCCTTGCCGACCGACCCGCCAAGGAGTGGTGGGATGTCGTCGGCCCCAACGGCGAGAAGTTCAACTTTGAGAAGCTCGAATTCCCATACGACCTCGGCTTCTTCCAGAACATGGCCCAAGCTATGGGCACCGTCAACGTTTTGCTTTGGTTATGGCCCTTTGCTGGCAACCCCACAATCTCCAAGGACGGCCGCGGAATCGGCTGGGAGTGGGAAGAGAATGGCTTCAACCGCGTGGAAGGCCTCTGGCCCCCTCTGGACCCAGAGAAGATCCGTCGGGCCAACAGAGGATGGCCAGCAGCGAGGAGAGACTATGCCGAGGAGCTGCGCCAGGTCGAACTTAGCCCAGAAGACCGCAAAGCCGAGTTCCAAAAACGACAGGCCGAGGATGAGCGGCGAAAGAGGATCATGCTTGCGGAGCTGGAAGAGTTTGATGACGATTATGACATGTACAATGACGAGGAAGAAGAAGATTCGTTTGAACGAGGATTTGACGGCAAGGCGGGCTGGACCAACTCGGACGGGGACAGACTACGGGACTATGGCGTTGAGGACGAGTCAAACGATGACGACGACGTTCCTCTCGCCGAGCTTATACGGCGGCGCAAGGTATTGAAAAAGGACGGGGATGATGATTAGAACAAAGACAAATAGACTTTCTAATTTGGAATAATTCAACCTTCTAAACAAGACTAGGAGGATGGTTTCAAAGGATATAATTCAAGTGCCTGCTTCTCCCCAAGCATCCAGACGTCCCGCCCATACGCTTGCCAAGCACCAAGAAAACACAGTTTGTGGCTCTTCCCACCGGGGCATTGCCAAATTCGGTTGCCCTGCCCAGATCTTGTTGTATACAATGGAAAGTCTCTTCTCTTTGCGTGTGTCTGCGTGTTTGAAAAAAAATCCGACAAATTCATCATAATCCGACTCCCCCCAAGATCGTGAAGCGTAACTTCGTGTCAACTACCAGTCATCGTCGTCTTCCTTCTCCTTCTGCATCGCGTTTTTCCTAGCGAGCAGCGCGTCTGCCAAGCTGCCCGCCAAGCTAGGGGTTGGGGTGTTGCTGCGGCTGCCGTCGGAGCCGTTTGCGCCGTTCAGGCTCATGCCAGAGTCGCGCTGTTGCAGGTCAGCCGGCTTGCGGTATCCGGCAGGGCGCTTGGCCGGCGGTTGTGGCGGCGTCGGCTTGGCCTTGGCGACAGGCGGAGCCGGAGGTGCGCGGGGGCCGGAGGAGGAGCTTGCTCCTCGACGTATGCCGCTGGCACCCAAGCCTGCCCGCCTTGCTTCTTTGCTAGCCACCAGCCTGTGAAAGTGTTAACTCGAGTCCTGTAGATGAGTAATGGCGAGATCTAGGGAGATACTGACCGTTGTTTTCCTTCTGGACAATCTCGACAAGTTCTCCAGCAAAAATGGAAAGCTCGTTCTCCTTCTGGCCGGCAAAGTCGTACAGCACCTTGGCCATAACCTTGGGCTTTGCGGGAGGGCGGGAGGAGGCGGAGGAGGCACCCGCGTAGCAGCGGAGCCCGTGCTGCCCTGGTTTCGGTTATGGCTTGGAAGAGGCTTGTGTTGAACTGGAGCTATCGCGTTGGCGAGCGACGCTCGAGGGTTGGGCACCGGCGTTGGAACAGGAGTGGAAGCAGCAGCGGCGACTGCTGCGGGAGGTTGAGGAACTGGTCTGGTACCGGCACCAGGTCTGGCTTGAGGAGTTCGGTTGCCAGTGAGTCGTGATGGTCGACCTCCAGGGCCACCAGGCTTGATAAGCTTGCCTCGGGTAATCGGTCTAGGAGGGACGGGCTTGCCCTTAGGCGTAGGCTTTGAAACAGAGTTAGGAGGCAGGCCGACTTGTGTGTGGACGGCACCACTCTTGTAGTAGTCCGCCGTCTGTTGTGAGTCCTTCAAGACCTTCACCACCTGCATCTTGTTGGGTTTCTTGGCGTATTCGATCGTTTCGCCGATCTTGAGGTTGAAACCGCCAGGCATCACGCGCTGCATTTGGGTGAACATTTCAGTCTTCAACACACAGTTCAAGAGCGGATCGGCCTCCTGGGGAGAGCCGATGCCTAGGGAGAACCAATCATCTCGAGCCGTAGACGCTCCAATGAACTTGATCGCGCCCAAGGGGACCGACTTTTCAACGCTGATTTGAGGGTGACCGTTGACCAGCATTTGGGCGATGACGTAGAACTTGCTGTTAGTGACAATGAGGACTCGTGGGCTAGGTTTACTTGATCGGCCAAACTTGGTTTCGAGAATCTCGCCTCGACAGGAGAAGACAGCCTTCTCGTTGGAACCGATGCTGGCTGCGTGGCGAATCTGGGCACCGGGGCCGTTGCTGGCATTGATGCCCAGGTAGTCTCCGAGGAACCTACGGGAGCCCAGCAAACTCATACTGCGTCTCTCCTTTCGGCCCTGGAGGACCCGGTGACCTTGGTCTCGAAGCTGCAGGTACTCGGCACCGGTCCGCTTCTTTCTCCAGAATCGCTGGATTCGGGTGGCTGATTCGGCTCGGTAAGCGAGATACGCCCTCCACATTCTCTGAATTCGAGTGGCCATATTGTGCCAATATCTATCTCTCATGTGCTCAAGGGCAAAGAGGGTCTCGGGAGCCTTGATGAACGCTTTCGTGACACCCATCTGCCATTCTTCCTTCGGAATACTAGTGTCCTTGAGGATCTGTCGAACAGCCTCCTGGGTGGATCCTTGCCAAGTATACTCACCGGCGTAGGATGTAGCAGGAGACAGCAGGAAGAATCGGTCGACAAATTTGTCAAAGGCTTGACGGTAGGCAAAACCAGCACGCCGGATGCGCACGTTTTCTTGTAGACCTAGGTACTTGATTTGATGCAGGACATTGGGGCTGTTGTATTCGGTTGGGGACTTGTTCTCGTTGGGCTTGATGGTACGGATATATGACGGTTGGCATTTCATGAGGGTATCAACTAGGGCGTTGGCCGAGGCTCGGATTCGGTCACCAGCTGAGGGGGGCTGTTTGCGGTTGTCTTGATCAACCTGATGAGGGAACAGAGTGTGGACGAATTGGTTGCCGCTGTGTTGGAAGAGGTTGAGAAGGCCCTTCAATAGCTGGTCCTTGTTCTTGTCCGTGATTCCGTCAACGGTGTAGCTGACATCGCCAGCGTAGTGCTTGATGATGAAGTTGCCCTGTCGAGGGATAAGATGAGCATGTGACATGCCGTTCACGCTCTGCATGAAGGTACGGTCACAGGCGGCTGGGTCGGCGTGGGCGGTCTTGGTAGCATCCTTCATGGCAGAAAAGACACCAGGCGGGCGAACCTGCTCAATCAACTCGCACACAACCTTGTTGTCGAAATACTTGATTGGGGTCCATTGAATCTGCTCCCTGGCGTACTCATCCTGCTCGGCCTTCAATGTGAGCTGAATAAAGATCTGCTGAAGCTTTTCGTTGACATAGTTGATGCATAGCTGCTCGAAGCTGTTCTTCTCAAAAATCTCAAAGCCGTAAATATCCAAAATACCAATGGTGTTGGTGGTGGCTTGTCTCGACTTGAGAGACTTGTTAATGCGCTCTACGATCCAGTCGAAGAGATTGTTGTAAATGGCCTTTGCCAACGCATCCCGGGTGGCAGATGCCTGAGCTGGGTTGGCAGGGGACTCGATGACCTCGCCGTTTCGAGGTGTCAAGATTCGAATAGTGATGGAGTGAATAAGTTGATCGGGTGTAACTTCCATGAGGTATGCGACGAATTCTACCACTGATCGGTCAGTGACTTCGGCGTAGCCGTCCTTATCTTCTTGGAACTGGATGTTTCCGATCCATAGGATGGCAGCAATCATTCTAAAGATCTCATCCTGCTCGGGCTGGCTCAAGCCGATAACCTTCATGGCGTCGAGAGTGTCCTTAAACTCGGCGACATCGTCGATACCATCGACGTCGAAGCATTTTGATCGGCTAGTATAGACGTAAGTCTCGGGCTTTTGGATGCCAAAGGTTTCGCGGTATTTCGGGGAAGCAGCCTTTGTGAACTGGTAAAAGATGTGGAAGTTTCGCTCGTTTTGGATCTGGCCCACGACTCGTGATTTCTCGAGGAGGTAGTTGGTGATGTCAGCACCGACGGGCTCACCGGACTGGTTGAAGTAAATTTGCAGGTATTTGCCGAATCGCGACGAGTTGTTATTTCGCAATGTCTTTGCGTTACCGAAGGATTCAAGCAGGGGGTTAGTTGCCAGCACCATGTCCTTGATCTGCTTGCTCTCGCCGGATTCGCTGCCCGACACGTTGGCAATGTATTGCATGATGCGCTTGGCGGCCTCAGTCTTGCCAGCGCCAGACTCTCCTGAAATAATAACACACTGGTTGTCATTGTATGCCTTCATGTTGTAGTATGCGGACTCGGCGATGGCGAACACGTGGGGGGGCATCTCGAGACGGTTCTTGCCCTTGTAACCGTCGAGGACCTGGTCGGTGTAGATGCCAAGGTCTCGGAAGGGGTTGACGGAAACCAAGACATGGCCAATGTATGTGTAAATTTCGGCGCCTTCGAAGCGCTTCTTGAGGTTGTCGTTGATGGCCTCGTTAGAGACCTTGCTCAGGAGGGTAAGATCCGAGACACCAATCTCCTTTTTCTTGGTGGTCTCGAAGGTCGCCTTCTTGGGTCTGTCACGGGTGTTGGCGCCGCCGGAGGCAGAGGCGGCCTGGGCGCCCTTGTTTTTGGGACGTCGTGCTATACCCTGCGAAGTTGGAAGAAAAATGTCAGTCAGCGGGATGGAAACGGCGCGGAGGGGCGAGCCAGTTCGTCTTACCATGGTGGGCGAGATTGGGGCGGAGGAGAGGGAGGAAGAAGGGGGAGGGAAGAGGAGAGGGTGGATCGTTTGTCGACGGTGAAATTAGACGGGCATCAGGAGTCGACCCGTGAGTATAACGCGGAGGGCGCTTCGGGGGAGGAGAAGTAGAAGCAGGAGATGCGATGTTTTACGTAGCCCAAAGATGTCGGGACAGCTTGGTTGTGGCTGGAGTCGAGATTGGTGTTTAGTATAATGTGGTGCCTGACGGAAGGTGACGAAACGCCGACGATTTTCCGTCATGCACAGCCCCCTGCCTACGTATCCAGTGGCGGGGACGGACAAGTGCCTTTTGACGCGTTGTAATACGGGTTGCGCCTATGCCACGACGGTACATAATAAGAAATTTTTTGGGTACCGGCCTGATGCAGTCAGTGCCTCTACTTTGTTGACGTTTGCCCCGGATCGGGTCTCCCGGGATTGAGAATCGGACTCGCGTTTTTTTAATCCTTTGTGCCGTTGTTCTCACGGCATCACCGACCGTCTCAAGGCCCAACTCCCCCCTTCTTGGTGTGTCGTCATTGTGCGTGCGGCTTGACTGGCTCCTCCAAGGAAGCAACTAATAATAACCGACTCCACTCGATCCTCGCTGCCTCCAAGGGCTTCCGGATACCGAAAACTTGGATTTCACGATAGTATTCCCAATGTAGCACTCGCCGCCATGCCATGCAAGGAAAGTCAGATGTTGTCTCGTCTGGGCAGTTTTCGCTTCAGTTAAACGTGCGGAGGCCAGTTGCCCCTGGGCCCGAGTCACGCAGTTTGACGTGTGCTCTATTTTTTCTCTCAAGTCTGTATTCTAGACTCTGATTAGGCTCGTGGCTCAGCACATTTTAGTCTCTCTCATTAACTGTCTTGGCACCCGCTTGGCCTTTGCAAAAGGTTGGTTGGCTTGTTATCATGCCGCTGCTTGCTATGCGAACCAGGCACTTGCTAGTACATTTCAGTCCTGAATCTCAACCTTGCTATTTGCCATCCCCATCTACAATCTATCCCCACGATGCACGCCTGAAAAAAGCGAATGAGTAGCCTTATAGCAGGCGGCATTAGCCACACTTGTATAACCTAGGATTCTCACGAACTGTTACCAGTCACCGGGAAGATAGGCGAGACAGATCTGTGAAATAATGACGGAGAAGGGTTTGTTCCAGAAGAGGGGTTGATTGCCATTGGGCGCCGGCCGTCCAGGCGTGCGCGACCCCTCACTCCAACTTGCAAAGACTGGGAACTCGTGTGTGGCCAGACACTGATGAAAGGGCCCTTTGTGAACGATTGAGAGCCACCTTTGTCGAAACCCAGCCATGGTTTTTAGCTCCAGAATCCGGCTCCATCCCCCGAAGTGGCCCACTTTCAACCTCCTCTGTAACATGTACAGCACTGAGGATCCCAATGATGAAAGAGCCTTGGCCTGCATTCCCGTCTCCGCCAAACAAGCTTCCATCCCATTGCCCAAAGAGGACTTGCAGCCCATTGAATAGTTAAGTCTTCCCACAATTCTTTTCGCTACCTTGTCCTTCACACCAGTCACCATTTGACCCCGATCCCCGCATGCCTCAGGCCATCGCACACTGGCCGGGTTGTCCAGTTCCGGCGTCCAGTGGTGTTATCCCTGCTCCTGTGACGCCGCCGCCGGGGAGTGAGCCGTCATTTCGCACCAAAAGACGGCACACCAGGCCCTGTGACGCAGGGCACTTCCCGTCCCGTTGCGGGGTAGCAGCATGCGGTGGCGTGCCACTTCGACTCGCGGGACAATTTGATCATTGGATGTTTCATCCGCTCAGGTGACGAGACAACACAACATAACATAACATTCAGGCTGGTCGCCTGCTGCCGCATCAACGGCCCATTACCAAGCCTTGGCCTTAGCCTGAGACTGATATATATATAACACCACAGCTCCCCGCACCAATTGTTTACCTCCCCCTCTTACCCATAAGCTCTCGACTAGCAAAACACACCACGCTGCTCTCCACCTCACTTACACACCTCGTCATCATCATCTACTACCTTGTCCAACCGTTTGCCTTCATCTGACATCATGACCGACAACATCGAACAAGATCCCCGCATGGTCGACGAGACCCCAATCTCCCCCATCCGCCCCAACCACCAGCGAAAGAATTCGCTCGAGCACCATCTCATGCATCGCCCAGAGCGTTCCCAGCTCGTCGAGAGTGCGCACCCTGCTTCCATGCACCAAGTCTGACACCTTCGCTAACCATTTGGCCCCCAAACAGAGAACATTCTCCCTGACTCCACAGCCGCCCCAGGTCTCCTGGCGCACCAGAAGGAGGTGAGTCAAGCCCGGGTCGCACGCCCGCGCTGCTGTGGTCCATGTCTCAGGCCACCCCGCTGACAGGGTATCGCCACTCAATTGTAGCTTCAGAAACACATGCTCGAGGACAAGCTCAACGATAAAATCTCCCACCGCCCGGCGCCTGAGGAGCTCATCAAGGAGGGCGTTCTCCACGACGACCCCCGCGCCTCTGAGTAAATGCAATGCGACGATTTAACCCAAGCAATATTTGGCATCAGGGTAGCATCTGCGCGATGATGTAATGCGTCCGAGGGCGGGCGCTGGGAGGATTTCTTCGACTTGGAGCTGGACTTTCAGGCAACAAATGGGAATTGAGATTTCGGAATAACGGAGAGGGCGCTTCTTGGAATTGGCAACGATGTCTTACATGAGCTTATTTGATTTTAGTTAGAAGAATAACAAAGGAGAGCATCGTCTCACACCACGGTGGTGCGCTAGCTCTGACCCTTGGCTCTGCTGCTCATGCGCAATCCTCGTCTGCGCCAACGCAAGACATATCGTGGCATGCATGAAAGACACTTCTGCACTATTGAGCAGGTCCTCTTTACGGATGAATTGTGTTACTAATAGATCTTGCTTACGACGAGACGGCATAATTAAAAAAAAATGAACCAGCAAAGGAAGTGGGCCGTTTTCAATTGAGCGGCCATTGTGTTTGCGGGACTGCAGGGACATGGGTACCGGAACTGAAACCGAATGTCCCATGTCTTTGTGATGGCATTTCGCACTTTTCAAACCCCGGGATTCTGGGACTTGAAGTTTATATTAACTGGAGGTGAGCATGGAAATGAAGGCATCATGGTACGTCATTAGGTGCCTGGTCGCCTTGATGTTGTAGTGAGAGTGGTCGACCCAGTAATATCATCGATAAGCTTGCCCCCCCCCCTTACAACATAAAACAGGATGCATTGAACTGTAGATTAGGCTAAAAATACAACTCTCAAACTTCAACTGGGAACTCGCCAACATCTGATCAGCAAATTCGATATCTCAGCAAGTTTAGAAGGCCCAAATCTCCGTCTTTGGTCCACCAATCCAATACTCCGGTTGGCCAGACTATGCATGATATAGCCGTTAAGGAGCCGCAAGATCACGAAGAGTATGAAAATGCCCAATTGGAGACTGAATGATCAAGTCCGATTTGGCGGGATGATTGCAGCCCCCGGTCTCCTAGGAGTCTTTAATTACTCTAATTCTTGTGGACAGGGTCGGACCCAATGGGATCCTTGATCCATCCGCTGGGGATTTGGGTGATAAAATCATACCAGTAGTCGCCGAACAGTTGGTATCCCTTGTTAGTTGGGTGAATGCAGTCTCGGAGGTTGCTTGTCTTGAAGGATGTGAAATCCACCGCGAGGACTTTGTGGCCTGCATCACGACGCTTTTTGACAACGCCAGGAATCAACTTTTGGTATTTGACCGTGTTCTCCTCCTGGGTCTCGTGGCATGAGTGGATGATTTTTGCGACGAGGATCGTCGCATCAGGGCATTCCTTGACCATCTTGTCAATCAGCTTGCCAAGACGATCGGCCGCTCCTTGGGCATCGGTTCCCTGTAGCGAGAGCTTCTTGCTTGGGTTCATATCATTTGTGCCAGCGTGAACTAGAATGACGTTTGGTCGTTGCTTTAAAGAAGGCTCGATGTGATCGGCGATATATTTGATTGTTTTCCCCCTCCAAGCAGCCTGCAACCCTTCATGTTAGCAAACACCTTTCAACTTATCCCAGTGGTACTCACGAAATAACCATCCTTCATAGTACCATCATAATGTTCTGTACCAGCCCATACTACTTTGTTTTCTAATGCACGGTTAGAGAAAATGACAACCTGAAGGCGGGGAAATGATTTCCGTACTGCTAAGATCATCGCGAAGCTGTTTTCGGTACCCGTTCCCATCGCCGCCATCCTTGTCACTCAGAAACCCGACGGTAATCGAGTCGCCGACGGGGAGGATTCGAAGTTTTTTACCATGTGCGATTTCCTTGCCGGCCTTCGCTTTGCTGTAGTTTAGCACATGGGTGGGTGCGCAAAAGCCTTGATGTGTTGGATTGGCAATACCCTCCCCAATAAATGGCGTGACAGCCAAACAAAGCCACAAGAGTTTCCACATGTTTGAATGAAAGAAAGAATAGTAGTATAAAGAGTGTATAAAGTGGGATATAGAGATGCAATGATAACGCTGCCCAAAGAGCATCACAACGTCTGTATTATATGTTTTCAAACACCCTCGGCGGTGAGAAGTTCTCCGCCCAATTTCCGAGCTCTTGATCCTTAGAAATCCCAAAATGAGGCTTTTCAGTCACGGTTAATTGAAAAATGTGAGAAGTGGCTCTGAGATTACTGTGCCCAAGGCTTGGAGACTGGCATTTTCGTGGCGGTGCTGGTATCTGGTCTAAATCTAAGGGATAACACAGCCCCAATTCAACGCCGTGTTCCAACAGAGTACCAGACAACCAACACCATGTTTGCAATCTCTTTTGTTCTAATCCTCCCAAATCGTATAATTTGGATTAAAATGTGTTGGCTCCATCTTCGTAATTTAAAATGTGGTGTTGGTTGCCATATTCCACGTATGAGTTAAACACATCCTAGCTTGATAAATACATACGCGGATCGTGACCTAGAATTGCTACTGTAAGTGAAAACAAAACAAAACAAACCATAGTGTGCCAAATATGTTAAAAATGAACTTGGAAATGTTGGTATCAATTTCATCATTTGGTTTTGTGCCTTACTCACGATGTATAGTCAATTATCCGTATTCTTCGAATTTGGTCTAGCAAGTGGCACGCACATAAACAAGCGTCTTGACTGGTCTGCAATTGTGCCCGATTTGAAGACAGTAGAATAATCCAAAGCGGCTGAGATCCACGTAGAAGGAATGCTTAGCCTGACTCACTCATGTGTCTGTGGAACTTCCTGTTGCCGAGAGGTATTTTTAGGTCAGCGAAGCATGATTGTCATGCAACCAACGCAGCTGGTTGATAGAACCAACCGCATGGTGGTATAACACGGCCGAACTGGAATGAGCCGCATTCAACAAAAAGGAAGCGATGTTGATAGGAAGTCTTGACAAACGTTAATTTAGCTACACTTTCCCCTCCGGGCACGCATTTTTCCTAACCCGCTTCATTCCCTAAGAATATGTCTTTTCAAAAGGAGACAACAGAATGGAACGCTTTCCACAAAACAATCAACTCCTAGATGTACAAAGGTATAATCTACAATGGCCTAGGATCCTATCGCCCGACCAGCCTTCTGAGAGGCGCAGATACGATCGACTGACCGCAATGTGGTAAACTGTTGAAGCCTTTCGCATGTCCCGATCTCGGTTTGCGATTAGAGTGAAATGAAAAAGAAAGACGTGGAATCAAAATCTGAGGCCGTATTCGTCGTTATTAAACTCTCCCTGGTGTTCTCGAAAATCCACGCCGGCTCGTTCGCAGATCCCCCGGAGCTCCTTTTCCATTCCCCGTCTCCAGTAAGGTATTTCAAAACCTAAGCACCGAAGCTTTGGTGCGGTTGTTTGGATATTTTCTAACAACATTTGGATTGCGCTCAAAGGATCATGGCTGTCCCATGAGGCGACTCTGCGAGCGAGCATTGCGCCCCAACTCCTCCTGATGTTTCGCCGGCGGCGTTGGTCGTTACCGCCCCATTCCAGGACAGGGTTGAAATACAAGTTATAGCCTAGGTCGTTGGTGAAGTCCAGGGCTTCAAGCCCTTTAGGAATGACTTCTTCTAGCAGATTGTATGACTTGGGTTGGGCTCCTAATAGAAGTAGCCACGGAGCATCAAGCCGTTGTAACTTTGCGAAACCGACAAGTGGTGTCAACGACCCCTTTATTTGAACAAGTGGCTCGGAACGTAGAGTGGATGGCGCAGCCGAGATACACAACTCTGTCAAAGTATTTCGGACATGAGCGAGGGCGGAAGAGAGTTGATCCAGGTCAATGATGGTTGAATTGGTCTCATCCTCGTCTGGCAACTTGTACGAGTAGAACCATCTCCACTGAAATACTTTCAGATTTTTCGTAATTGAAAGTAGTTTGCCAAGGTGAGACTCGCGAATGAATTGCAGACTTAGAAACGTCAGGTTTGAGGCGTCAGGGGTCTGCAGGGGCCAGGTGAATGGTGTTGGATTGTCGAGGGTAGCGCGGACGTGCTGGATGCTAGGTAGATAGAAGAAGGGGAGAACATCAGCCGTGTTCTTCCCCATGTAAGTCCTGGTCCGTCTGCTGTACATGAATTGAACGAGGCGGAGGCGCGAAAATGAAGCAAAGCCAGAATCAGCGGGCTCGAAGATGGCAGTTCTGAACATCAGGCCAAGAATGCCTGTCCCATTCGCAAAGTTGGGCCCAAGGCGCAAGCTTGTCAAGTTTGTGAGCTGGCATAATAACACGGCGGCATAGGCACCCCATTCATTCGCCAGGAGGTGCTCGATCCACAGGTCGCCATACGGCACTTGGGTTCCCTTGATGAATTCAACGATTTCGGCTATGCCTCCCTCCGCAATTGGGAGCTCGACGGAAGGCTCATGCTGAAGGATAGGCCGAGCAGTGCTCCGGATGGTGACGCTTCGGAAGTGGAGGGTCAATTCGGGCCGGCAGAGGATGTTCCGCAGCAGCTGGAGAATAGGGGGACCCTCGACTCTGGAGACATTCAAATCAATTTCCGCGTAGATGCGTGGCTCGGCGAGGGCGCGAAAGCGTTTACTGACGAGGCACAATTGAAGCAGGTCAGTGATGGAAATTGTTTCGAGAATGGGGCGCACAAGCTCCTCTGGAAAGTCAAGAAGGGAGGGCATTGTTGGCTTTCCATCCTATCCCCAGGGCAGGCGCGATTCTTGTAAGCATGGCCGTATCTCGTACCAGTCTTATCGTGGTTGACGAGATGGACATGTGCACATAAGTTACAGTAGTAAGCCGGGCAGAAATTATGCACCGAAGGCCTCGACAAATGATATCCGTTCTCTTATCCACGTGCTAGCGGCTGTGCCTGGCGCTGCCAGCAGGAGGATCGCGTGCTTGGTGGTCAGGGTTTCTCATTAGACCTGGAAAGGAAGGCCTAGTGTTGGCTAGAAGTTAGAACTTTGGACGTCATAGTTTTTGGTAGCCAGCGTTCACTCTACTTGAAACTTGGCCCCCCTGCCCCAAGGTAGTTTGCGCTAAGCCTGCCGCTGGGGGCGGGTCAATTCATCGTCTCAATGCCTACATAGTGCCATGGTTGTTCCATACGGAGCCGGCACCCTTGCTAACAATGCCCCGGAGCGGGCGCGAATCACGCATGCTGCTGCGGATAGAATACGCCCAGATCTCAGGTGCTCTGGCTGGTGCTCATCGTGACGGCTTGCTGTCCACAAATTGGGAAGTGCACAGTAGCCGGTTGAGCATCAGGATTCGGAGATTTACTAATTCGGCCACTTTTGAGGCGGAGCCGTCTAGCGATATGCAGTGCTGATTTAAGATTATTTGAAACCCACTTTTGAACTGGGTTGCCATATCCACCGTGGTTTTTACCATGGCCAACTATAAACATAACCAGTCGTCTTCTCGAAAACCACCTCCGAAGGATTGCGCGTTCTATTTTCCCCCACGAAAGACTTTTGAAAATGGGCTATTCGGAGGTTCTTTGTCAGATTTGTGGCGTCAGCTTCAACATTGGCCGCATCCGAAGAACCAACGAGCCCAGGTCGTCGGGCTGGGACGAGAGCGGTTTCGCAGGCGGCGGTTTCCTGATATCCAAACACTTCACCCAGACGGACTGTCCCCCAGGCTGTAAGGTAGCTCTTCGAGGGCTGAGTCACCCAAGGGAGGATCTTGCAGACGGCTACGCAGATCCCACGGAGGCTGGCGGCGTCGTTAGTGGCGCCTTCGCCCGCGAAGGATCCCCCGAGGTCTTCTACCCCGAAATACCAGATCCCCTGCCAGAGGATGAAATCGATCGACGGTTTTCCGGAATTGGAAGCACCAATGCACTGGAGCATGTTGCGGGACCCGAATGCCGCTTTGAAGGCTGGACCGGAGGCGGATACAACGGCCACAACATTTCGGTCGAAGAGATGAGAGGTTGCAACACGCTCCAGTGCCTTGTCCTCAAGGATGAGGACTGGGAATCAGATGACGATGACGAGGAGTTCGAAAGGACGGGCAGATTTTTTCTCAGTGGCCTCGGTGACGACATGCCAAGCCGGGATATGGACTCACCAACCGTCTTTCCCGATCGCCACGGTGTCGACGTGCCCAACGCAGAGAATTGTATCTGGGACGAAGACACGAATTACGCCATTCCTTTCCATCCAACCTGCTTCGAGGTCTTCAAACGAGCATCGCTACGTCGATATGGCAGGGTCGACTACGAGGCGTTGGAACGGTGGTGGCATGTCATGGGCATCGAAACCGACTTTTCCGAGTTCCCTCGTGACCAGAAGGTGGTGGACGGCAGTGAACAATGGTGGCAGCACATCGCTGGCGACGAATGGTTGGTCGCAAACAGCTGCTACGTTCCTGGATTGGAGGAGCTCCTTGCTGCAGTCCAGCAGCCTGGCGACGCCGTCGGATCTGCACCCGCAGTTTTTGACAGGCTAGCCAGCCAATCCTCTACGATAGACAGCGACCCTTTTGGCCGTTTGCCCCAGGAGATACAGACCATGATTCTCATGCAGCTATGCTCAAGCGACATTGCGAAGCTGCGGCTCGCGTCCCGCTCCTTTTACCATATTCCCTGGAGCGTTTTCCGCTCCCTCATGCTGCGCGAAAGACCCTGGCTGTGGGAGGCCTGGTCATCCCTCGAATACTCATTCTGGACGTCGACAACGGCCAAGGTACTGGAAGAAACGGGCCAGCGGCAGAAGGGGGATGCTGTACCCGTCACTCTTCTGGACCCGGTCAAGACCAACTGGTTTCGGCTATATAAAGAAATCACTGCCCGCATCGGTCGGGGGGAGCTGAAGGGCCTGCGTAATAGGCGGAGGATCTGGAAGGATTGCGAAGCAATCTTTGATAGGGCTGAGCAATACCGACAAGAGGGAAGGATCTAGAAACGTCTGACATCGTGTGCTCGTTTCCAGCGCAGAGCATAGATAATACGATGCGTCGTCAAGCTTCTCTTGAGCTTCTTAATTGGTTAGTGCAAGCGAGCGCTGAAAATAATATCTGGATCCCTGTCCGGTTTTCCCCTTACGACCCAGAGGAAGCTTGATAGGGGATGACTGGAGGGAGGGAACCAACAATAGGTATTATTACCAGACGCCATGTAGCGCCAATCAGGCATCATTTGGGCGATGCCAGACGAGAGCTGTCACTCAGACCTGGTCACAAAAAAAAGAAAAGAAGGAAGAGGAAAAAATTTTCAAGCCAAGATTCTCAATTTGATGTCTTGCTTCATGTCAATTGGATGGCACCAAGTATCTTGGAAATTCCATTCAATCTCGCAAATGACAAGATTAGCGAACGGGGATTTCTCGTTCGGTGCAGACCGCGGGGTCGTCTTTGCTCTCAGTGTCTCTGTGCAAAAAGGAAATTACAAGTACAGATGTAGAGCTTGCCACAGAGGGGGAAACAATTTGTGAAAGGGAAGAGAAAAAAAGGAAAATTGACCCAATCCAAGCCCAGGATCCAAACTTCCGAAGGAGGAAAAAGGAAAAAGAAAAAGGAGAAAAAGAAAGAAAACTGAGTCATCGTTGAAGAAACAATCGAGGTCCAGTCCCATCGCCCGTCGTTTAGTGATACATGCAAGTGCGCCTCTGTCGGGCTTGCCAATCCTAGTCCCATGTCAAAACGCCATCCCGCCAGTGCCGTTACCCAGTTTCATTGCGAAGGTTGTTGTAAATTTGTTGATTTTTTTTTTGTGTGTTTCAAAGGGCATTTGGAACTATCGGCGCGAGTATGATCCCCCGTAGGAAGCGTGAGGGGCGTTGGCATCGTAGCCGACCTTGTTGTGGGCTACAAGGACGTTGGGGCCAGAGAAAGTGACGAACGAGGAGTGGCCGGCTAGTAGCAGCAATGTTAGTGGGGCGAATGGCGCTGAAGGATGCAAAGGGCAAAACTTACCAGCATCATACTCGCGATACTCTCCAGGGGAGAGGGACCGAGGAGTCGAGCTCCCAGACGAAGAGTTGTCATAGGAGCCGCTCGAAGCGCTGTAAACGCTGTTGACGGAGTCCTCTTTGGCTTGGTGGATTTGAACGGGGTTGTTGCGGCGAGTCATTGTGGTTGTTTGTGCTTGGTGGGGTTTGAGGAGAGTTGTGTTTGTAGTTGAAGAAATGGTTGAGCTAGGAGCAGTATCGCAACTCCGAGAGTGATGTTGAAAGGCAAGGATGTTGGAAGGTCGATCTGAGATTGAGAGATCGAGAGATTGAATTGGTAAATGGGCTGTGTGACTGTGGGTGGGAAGAGGGACAAGTCCTTGAGATGGGAAAGGAGGATATTTATGTGTGCGGATTGCCACTCAACCTTCAGCCATGATGGGGGAGCTTCTGACAAGCACAGCACGGCAGTGGTACGTACTGACTGGTATTATCTGGCATGCCCTCATGCCTGGAACTGGAACCGGGGTTACCAGGCAAGCAAGGCAACCTCTAAGCTTGCTAGCTTCTACGGGCCGTGAGTGAGGGACGGAGACATTGACAGGAGCAGACCAAATGGGTGGCATGGGCCAGTAGTGGGGCCGGGCACCGCGACACACGAAGACGGAGTCGGCGGAGCATATGGCGGAGTGGATGGGTAACTTCTAAATCATTGGGCACCAAAAAGGAACCAAAGGGGCGTGTGAAGAAATGTTCAGAAAACCCCAGTGTTAAAACAAGGAATGGCTTTGTGGTTCGCCAGCAATTCGAGGCGGTTCCCAGCGGACAGAGTTGGTTGAATGGGAAGGGCGTGTGCGTGTGCGTGTGGCAACTTTGTCAAAGTGTACGAGGCGAAGCCAACAAGGCGAACAAGAGGGCTTACACGTACCTCCATTACAGTCACTCGCCATATTGGGACATAACAAAGCTCCCTCCCCCAGGTACATGCACCCATGGACAGGTAGGGCGACAGCTGCTTCGCCCCTCCCCCCTTGGCTTGGCGGACCCTGGATGAGCAACATGCTAAGGTGTGTGAGCGCGGGCGAGTGTGTGTGGGCATGGGGAGCCATGGGCGTGGGTGCCGTCGCGGGCGCGGCGCATATAGACCAGTAATCCACCATCCAGAAGCGCTCATGGCTGCCGCTGGGAAGAAAACAAAACGGCGAGAGAGCATCCTGCCCGCGAGCAAAGGCCCGGTGGTTGCCTGCTAATCCAGGAGTGAGCCTGCAAGATTGTCTCGGCCAGCCTGAGGCCAATTCCTAATCCGTCTTCACGGTCGTCGGTGGCTGCGCGTGAAGAAGAGACTGCGACGTTAAGACCCTGGAGCCATAAGCTAGCGGTACCTACCTCAGGCAGGTCGGTATGATTCAACTAACTGCAGTCATTTGCGCATGCGCAGGCACCAAGGTCAAGGCACCAGCGGCCTCTCAGCCAAGCCACCTGCATCACCCACCACCTGTGGACCACCTGTACCATGCTGCTGGATCTGAATGAGCCCTTTCGCTGGGTGAACGTGTGAATGACTGAATAACCATTCCTAATCACCAAATCCCGGTTGTCTCACCTCTCCTGCCTAGGCAATAATAATATTGGCTTTCCTTTTTTTCCTTTCTCTTTTTGGTTGATCTCACACACGCCCCCATCCCCATCGCCTCGAATCTCGACCGGCATCCCTTGACTCATCGTCCATCGGTGCCCAAGGCAAAAGCTGGTGAGCAAGAGCCCGAAACCTTACGCCTGGATAGCACGCCTGCTCCCGGATATGACAGGAGGGTAAAAAAGGGGGGGTGCTTGTCCTTTCGTTCTTTTTGATCCAGGGTTGAAATTTTTCCCGTCTTGAAACGAAGATCCAGAGCGTCTCGTCCCATCTGGACTTTCACTAAGCCAGTGGGGTGCATCTGCAACCACTGCTGCGGACAGTGCATATCTGGCGGCGATCCGTCCTGTTGCTTCTACTGGATGGGGCCCCTGGGTCCAGATACGCACATCGTCATGCAGGAACTCTTAGTTCCAATTCAGGGTTCCCTCGATGACTAGTCGGGCTGCCCATTGACCATTTTGATAGCAATTCCCCCTTCGCGGCCGAACGCCATCTCCCAGATTGAGCTTCCGTTGGCCCATCCGCCCACCCTCGTGCACATTTAACCCCCTTTTGTGCGCTCTGCAACCCATGGTGGGCAAATGCTTGTATTACCGCCCAGGATAATAGATGGCGACAAGTGCAGGTGGTTGGTGGTTAATGCTGGAAACCGACAATCTCCTCTGCCTCAGATTGTGGCCCAGTGACATTGTTTCAACGCCTGGCTGCACTGACCATCTCGGACTCACCGGAGCAAGGTGCAATTCTGATATCGGATCGGCATATATTTAGAAGTTGAACAACGCAACACACCGAAACAGCGGCAGCGCTGTCGATTCCGCCTTTGTCACGGGTTCCACGAAAAAGCAAAAGGGGGGAAGATTTCGCCCTGTGGTTAATCTCGCCCTGCGATCGACGACCTACCTAGCATGGGCGGGCGACGGAGGTGCGTTGGCAGCTATTGGGTTTGTTGACTTGAAAGCCAACGTGACTCGAGATCCAGGGCGCGAGTGGCATCGCGCTCGAGTTGCCCGGTGACTGTCTTGGATGATGCAGCCCGATCAGGGGAGGACTTTCGTCATTCGTTCGCCTTACTTCGAAGTTTCCATCACTGGCATTGCATGTGTGGGTGTGGTCCAGGTCCAGTGCGTATCCACCCAGGAAGACGCCGGGCCGCGATAAGATAAGGGGCGGCAGCCAACGCAGGCTTTGGTGGACAAGCTGGCGCCCCGCGCCCATTGGCCAATAACCTCGGGCCATCCCCTGAAGCTTTGCCCATGACGCCAGCGGCAGAGCGGTAGGCGGTCACCTGCTGCAGCGCCTACAGCGCCTGCGAGCTTGCTGAGATGGACACGTCGTCTGCTGCGCCTGTGCCTGTCCCTGTGCCTATGTCTGCGATCTAGTCATCCACCGCCCAGCAATCTTGCACCACACAGCTGCTTCGCCCCCCGCCAGCAACACAACAAGTAAACACTCGACGTCACTTCACACGCCTCGATCGGCCTGTTTCCATCCCTTTCCGTCCCGGAACCCAATCGTACTCGATCTACCCGCCCGAACCGTCGCAATGAAGGCCGCCCTGTTCCTCTCCGTCCTGGTCGGAGCTGTCGCTGGCGCCGAGCTCAAGATCGACGTGACCGTCCCCGTCAAGTGCGAGCGCAAGACTCAGAAGGGAGACAAGGTCCAGATGCACTACCGTGGCACTCTAGACAGCGGCAAGCAGTTTGACGCCAGTATGTCTCTAATCTTGTCCACCCGCCAGTGAATTGGCATCACCAAAACGAATCAATCCGCTGACCGCTTTCTCAAGGCTACGACCGTGGCAGTCCCCTCTCCTTCAAGGTCGGCGCCGGCCAGGTCATCAAGGGGTATGTTGCAGCCTCACGGCGATATGACAATGTGTTCGAGCCTGGCGATGCTAACTTTCGATGCAAGATGGGACCAGGGTCTTTTGGACATGTGCATTGGTGAGAAGAGGTTGGTGACCGCTTTCGTTGTATCAAACATCATGTCACATGCTCACTGACGTATTATTAGGACTTTGACTATCCCTCCTGAGCTCGGCTATGGCCAGCGAGGCATTGGCCCCATCCCCGGAGGCGCTACCCTGAGTACGATCGTCATCGCTCCCCCTAACTCGAGACACGCACTAACAATGCTTTTGTAGTTTTCGAGACAGAACTTGTCGGAATCGACGGTGTCCCCAAGCCCGACAAGATCGAGTACATCGAGAAGGAGGCCGAGCCCGAGTCTAAGTCTGCTGAGGAGACTGCGGAGAGCTCCACTGAGGACATCGCCGAGAAGGTTAGCAGTGCCGTGTCCGAGGCCACCGAGGCTGTCAAGACTATCGTTGCTGACACTGATGACGTCCCCGTTCACCAGGAGCTGTAATGGATATACACATGACCATCACGTTCTCATAGAAGCCCTATGACGTAAAAATGATGATATTTACGGCCCTTGAATATACATGTATTTGGTGACGATTCACAATGGACATGTCTCTCGAGCGAACCCACACCCAACAGCTATTTCATTTACCCTCGAAGTTCCAATTCATACGTGAGTGTTCGCGAATGTTCAATACTAAGTTGACATGATTCTAGTCGACGAATTGCTTCATATTCAGCGTGGCAAGTAAGATCAGAGCGTATTCAGACGACTCCACCACTTGGGCATTGGGTCAGGACTACACAATTTGACACTGTTGTTGATTGGAGAGCCTGTCACATCTTGCTCTGTTCGCAATGCCGAGAACTAAGCAGTGTTTACTTAGGAGACATTAGATCAGGTGTTAACAAGCCTTGATTAGTTCCAGATATATACTTCGTATAAAGTTATACTTCGCCATGTGATGCCTTTATTCGAGCCAGATTGGTTTTCTGTATTGAAAGTTTCGAGGCCCTCCATATCGGGTTTAGAGGGAGTGAAACCGTCTTTGATGCAATTCAGGCAGTGACACCTTCAGTTCCACATCGTTCGTGTCACCAAAATGCACACGCGATCTGCCATGGAACCCCAGTATGACTCGGTGCCCGTCTGCGACCGGACTGGCCCATGGTTTCGAACATGAGGAAGAGATAGCATTGTTTGACAGACTGAAGTGGCGAGTGGGGTACTTTTGTATGCAGCTAGACAAGTCATGTATGGTCACCCGGGGCTACACAATAAACTAAGAGGACGCGTTACCCTCATTAAAGAATGGCGTTTGCAAGCGGTCGAACGCTGGAGCCGATTACAAGCACAAACGAGATGCTCTGACAGCTGCATCCTCTCGTAAGAAAGAAGATGGATGAGTGGACTGGGTTCGTCGCCACAACGGCATCTCAAACCAAGGCTTAAGGTAAGTGAGAACACAACGAGCATTATGGAGCAGTCAATGTGAAGAAATTCTGAAGGACCATACGTATGGAGGCGACGGCATTATGAAGTCAAAGGATATGAAGTCAAAGGAGTACGGACTAGTTAAGGCCATAATCCTCCTTGTGAGGGAGCCAAAGAATATACGTAGTAGGGATGGTGGGCACGGGGAACTGCATGGTGACCCCCGGAGCCACCCAACGCCATTACGGCCCCCCTCCTTGCAAGATCCCTGGGGAGTCATTTTTGTTAGCAGAGCAGAAATAGGATATAGCTCACGTGCAGCGAGGTTGAAATAAAGTTTTTTTTCCTCTGAGGTGAGCATGAGTATACGGCGACGATAGAAAGTCTTTCTGGGGCAGCGTGCCAGCAGAGGTGCAAGCAGGCGAGCAGTTGAATTCAACCGTCGGCATTTTTCGAGGTACCAGATGAAGCTGTTGACGGATCCCAGCCCACAATTCGTTGAACCTGGGCGTTGATGTTGTGGGTGGTGCTCCACTGATACCCGCCAGCGTGGGAGACGGCTACCCACTAATTACAGCAGGAGGTGCTATCCGTAAGTGGTTCCCGAGCTAACTGGCTCAGCACACCAGCGGCTTGGGACAGTCGAGAGAGTTTACTGACTTGGAGGCGCTGGGGCATGATGCGTGTTTTTGTCAGCGTTTGCAAGCATACATACCTACCTACCTACCTACCTACCTGGTAGGTAGCAGTTTGCGCTTGTATTTGTTACGTGTATGTCTTTTGCATTTGGATGTGTGTGCTGTTGTATCTATCTCGACTGACAGTGGCCCATCCGTGACGGGAATTGCTATCTGCGGCAGGCCTGCCGGGGGTCAGAGCTGTGGAGCGGCGGTGCATGTGAAAAATTACGTGGGAAAAGACATGTTTCGTTGACATGACACATGCCCCCGTCAAATCTGCCCCTTGGCCGACTTGGCCGTAGTACACTCTGAGACTTACGATACATGGCTCTCACGCTGGCCCTGTACTATATTTACATATGTATCTCCCTGCCATACAATACAATCAATAGAAGGTCGCACAGCCTCCAAGTTCCTGGGATCGGCGGCCTTCGCGAACGGGCGGCGTGATGCCCGACAAACCGACGTGATTTCGGTCAGCGCTGGGCAGGCCCCTGGGAAATGGCGCCCACAGTGGACCACGGATGACAATCCAACGGGCTGCTGCAAGTTGCGTGTCGCTTATACGACGGGCAGTGGTCGCCGTCATGCCTTTGCGCTTTAGCTTTACACGTCGCCGTGCCTTTGGCGGGCTTCGGGGGGGGGCTTCTCCTGGAAATCTGTCTGGCTGCTCCGAGGCCGCCCAGCTTTTAGTTGGCCCAAGTCGCAGCTTCTCTCCTGTGACATCCCTGTGTGGCTGCCGCCCATTGTTTGGCCCCACGCGGATACCTCCCTGCTTCCCTTCCCTTGTCCCCTGTCACTAACTTCCCGGCCGCTTCTTGTTCTTTTGATCTATCTTGCCTTGATCGTCCCCTTTCCCAATTCCCAATTCCCAATTCCCAATTCCTCCCATATTCCATCCTCATTTTCATGTCTTCTCTCCATCCCTAGACTATTCGCACCGTCACTTTTCCCGCCCTTACATCTGCAATCGCAAGCGCATCCTCTTCGTCCGGCTGTCGTCTCGCCCATCGCTGCAATCGCGTGAATTCGCCATGTCCTCACTCTTCAAATAACACGCGCCAGGATCCGCATTCGTTACTTCCCGTGAAGCTACAGGCATCCCAAATCAGTTGCCTCGGCATTTCCATCTAGAATCTCAATTGTTTATTTGTTTTTACTTTTTCGCGATGCTCAGCTCGATCAAAACTCGGTGGGACGACCTCCTCGAGAGTCACACCCGTCTTGCCGTCGTCGTGTCCACTCTTCGCCCCTGGGTCCCACCCATCAACTACATCACCATCCACTACGCCTACTTCATCGTCACCACTCTCCTCTTGTCAGTCATTCTTTGGGGTTCCAATAGCCCCCACAACAAAATTGAATTCGTCGATTGCCTGTTTCTCATCAGCTCCGGCATTACCACAACCGGGTTGAACTCGGTGGACCTGAGCAGGTTGACCACTTGGCAGCAGGTTCTACTCTGGCTTTCATTTATTCTCGGTAGCGTCATCTGGGTCTCTTTTTGGACCGTACTGGCTCGTAAACATGCCTTTGAGAAGCGGTTTGAAGCCATCGTTGCAACAGAGCGTGAGCGTCGGAAGCGTCGAGCCGCTCTCAAGCAAGGACCAGCCTTTCGCCAATTCTTCTCCTTCGACAAATTCAAAACATCGCCCGCTTCAATTGCCGTCCTTCCAGGCCTAGGCACTCGCCAGCGCTCTTCAGAGAAGACCGAAGAAGCAACAGCCAACCAACCCAATGAAACGTTGTCTGTTGGCGTCAATGTTCGCCGCACAGTTTCAGCACCCGATGACTCTCCCTCTGACACGGAGCAGAATCCCAGTAGAACGACAACGATTGCTTCGGAAGCAGATATTCCTCCACGTAGTCGAATCAGATTTGCTGAATCGTTTGGTCGCCGGGATCGAAGAGGTCTCACCTCCATTTACCAGCAAGGAAACCATGAAACGGATGGAGACGTTCGACGCCCGTCCACTGCGGAGTCCGCGAGGTCAGATGAATCGGAGGACTTTCTCCTCCACTGGAAGAAAATCTTGGGCAAACATAACGTTACCAAAAGAGGCCAGTTTTATGATTTAAGCTCGGATGAACGGGAGGTGCTCGGCGGCTGTGAATACCGTGCCCTCAAGGTTCTTGCTGTTACTGTTCCCCTTTATGGCTTCCTGTGGCAGTTTCTGAGCGCAATTGCTTTGGGCGCATGGATCGCTGTCAACAAAGCCGACGCCGCGAGGGAATATGGTGCGAATCCTTGGTGGGCTGGCATATTTTTGTCTGGCTCTGCTTTCAACAACACCGGCATGTCTCTCATTGACCCAGGCATGGGTATCTTCCAAGGCAACTATTTTGTTTTGATTGTTGTTGGCGCCTTGGTCGTTGCAGGGAATACGGGGTATCCTCTTCTTTTGCGCTTTATTCTCTGGTCGCTCCTCAAGATCCTTAATCTGACGACTTCATCTGATATGGGACCTTGGCGAGAGACAGTCGAGTTTATCCTCAAGTACCCTCGACGAGTGTACACTACTCTCTTCCCATCTCAAGCAACATGGTGGCTTCTTTTTATCTTGGTTCTAATCAACACCATCGACTGGGTGGCGTTTGAGGTTTTGAACATTGGAAATCCTACGATTGAGGCTATGCAAATGGGCGATCGCATTCTTGCTGGATGGTTTCAAGCAATTGGTTCGTTTTACCTACATATCCCCAATGCCTGGGGCGTCGTGACTAATATTCTCTTTAGCCGTCCGCGCTGCTGGGTTTGCCATCACTTCCATCTCGGCCCTCTATCCCGCCGTCCAGGTCTTATACATGGTTATGATGTACATCTCCGTTTATCCCGTCTCCATCACAATGCGACACTCCAACGTTTATGAAGAAAGATCACTGGGCATCTATGAAGAGGACCATGAAGCAGCACAAGACGAAGAAACCGGAAATGCAATCCTCTCGTCGGGCACCGATGACCCAGCCAAAAGACAGCTACGACGAAGAGCCACCGCAGCCATTGGTAAGACCGTCAAGAGGTCCATGACGTTCCACGGAGTCGGTGCCAACAGCCCTCAAGGGGCTGATGAAAATTCGAATGTTTCCTTTATTTCGCAACAGATCCGAAGTCAGCTGGCACACGATCTTTGGTGGCTTGTCATACCGCTGCTCATCATCATCATTATCGAAACAGATCATTTCCTTGACCGTCCTGTTGATTACAGCATCTTCAATATCCTTTTCGAGGTCGTTTCCGGCTATGCAAACGTTGGTCTCTCGATTGGCTTCCCCAATGCCAACTACAGCCTTTCTGGAGCCATGCATGCGGGGAGCAAGGTGATGCTATGTATCATCATGTTGAGAGGGCGTCACCGTGGCCTTCCTGTCGCCCTTGACAAGGCTGTAAGGCTTCCAGGGGAGAAATTGCAGAAGGAAGAGGAGGAGGATTGGAAAATCAGAAGAACGAAAACAATGGACCGCATTGCCAGCCGCGACGCTTGAAAATTTGTGTCGCCCTTGGTATCTTTCTTTTTCTTTCCACAATTTGAAATTGAACAAAACCGAGCATGGCGTTCAAGGTCGTTTAGTTTATTTGATAGATCTAGGTTCAAGGACAAGGGAAAATTTGCCAATATAGACAGATAAAATTTACTACATCCATCCATCGTACAGAATAGATATACTCATCCACGTCATCAATCATGATATCAATCCTAGGTATCCAGGCTATCTTTACCGCAAATCATCCAAAGAACAACTGCTTTTGCTTCGGGTCAGTGGCCCTTGGTCGGCCTCTTTTCTTCTCTACCACTCGAGGCTTCTTGGCCTCAGGTGGCGTATCTCGGGGGATCGATGGACCATCAGCCTGGACAGCATCGCGGATAGTTGGACGCGATAGACACAGGTCGATATGTTCGTTAAATAACCTCTCGTTTGCTGGCTGCGGGCGACTGCAGATGGGGCAGTCCCATACTTCTTCCTCCGCCAGTGAGTTGTCCTTATTAGGATTTGGAGTGATTTCTTTGCCGTGTCTCCTCGGGGAGTCAATGGGATTGATCTCAGCAATGCTAAGCTGGTCTTCAGAGAGGCCGCCTTCATCGTGGACTTGAAACTCTTCCTCTGGCCACTGCTCCCACTCTTCTTCATCATCGCTAGCCTTTCTTTTCAGGCCACCATCCGATTGATCTCCGGTCTCGTTTGTGCGGGACCGGAACCCAAAAAATGCCATGGTATCTGGTTTCTTTGTGCTGACGAGATGAGTGACCCGCAGGCCCATTAGACGCAGTTTTAGACCAGACATGTCTTGCTCCAGCTTTGTGAGAATTGGTAGCGCATAATTGTAAAGGTCATCAGCAAGCCATATCGCTCGAGGCACAACGGCTTGGCGAGTGAAAACTTCGAAAGTGTGCAATTTAACCTTGAGGCAAAGAGTTCGACCTTTGCACTCTGCGCGCTTCATGTCCTTCTCTAGTTCTTCAGCGGTTGAGCGAAGTTTCTCCCGCAACTCCTTGGGACCAGACATTTCGCGGAAGGTACTTTCTGTCCCGACACTCTTGCGCTCATACTCCTCTGCGGGCTGAATCTTGGTGCGACCGAGGCCAAGGTAGCAACGGAATAGAAATCCAGACGTCTTGTCTCCAAAAAGAGGGTTGAGAAGTTGTCTCTGGGCATAAATATCTCCGCAGGTTTTGATACCAATCTCCAGGAGCTCCCGCTCAAGAACACGGCCAATTCCAGTGACTTTGCGGGTTGGGAGATCTCTCATGAAGGTCATGATTGCTACGCGGTCGCGAGGTAACAAGTATTGCCCATTGGGTTTGTTCATGTTGGAGCAGATTTTTGCTAGCTTAGCGTTTGCTGCGATTCCGGCAGACACTGTAATATTGGTCTTCTCGTGGACCTCCCTCCTCATCTGCTCCACTGTTTCAGTAGGGTCCATGTCGTGCTCTTTGCAATATTCTGTGATGTTGAGGTAGGCCTCATCAATACTGGCACTCTCAAACCTAGGGTCGTAGTTGACGAGGACTTCCCTCACTTCCTGGGCTTTTGCGTTGTACTTGTCGAAGTTCAGTTTAATGAGAATTAGACTCGGGCACAGTTTTTTGGCTACAAAGGAAGCCATCCCCGAGCGGCATCCATACTGACGAGCAACATAGTTGCATGTGGTCAAGACTCCACCGCCAACAGCGAATGGCACATCCTTGAGCTCTGGACGATCTAGAAGCTCCACTGATGCGTAAAATGCATCGCAGTCGACGTGGACAATGTGTTGCGTTAGGTCTCTGGAGACTTCAAACTCGGATATTAAGCGATCGGCGTTGCGCAACTCTCGCGTGAGGTCTTGTTTTTCGAGATGTGATTTCCTAGCCTTTATCCGCTCAATTTTCTCCGTCAAGACCTTGTCACGGACTTCTTCGCGGTTGAAGAATTTGGATCCTTTTGAGGCATTGTAGATGATTTCGGAAACCTGGGTTATTGGCATTCAGTGGTCATCCAGAGGACCGTCGTGCGTCAACCTTACCTTGCTCTGGTCGACCTTTTCCTGTCCAGCCTTGGTGAGAGAAGGACCGAGCAGATGATACTTGAGGGTCTTGAGAGTGTCGTCTTCGCCCTTCTCCGGGATGCCATCGGAGGGTGGAAGCTCCTCGGGCTGCTCTGGGGACGTCATGACAAAGAAGAAGCCAAGCCAAAGGATTCGTAGCGAGAGAAAACTCTCATACGACACAGAACCATCATGAACCTCGGATCTGGGAACCGATTCAAGGCAAGTCGCGTCTTGAGGTGCGACAGAGGAAGCTGAGACGTGATCCTTGCCCCTTCCAGAGCCGGACGCGTTCCAGACAGGACACGAGGTCACGTGGCAAGGCTGATTAGCTCAGCTGTCACACTGCTGCTTCACGGCCCCATTCGCTCCATGTGACAGTGATTCATGTGGGGGCATCGTGGGACAGGTTCAACAACACCAAGGGTCTCTCGGCCATAATTGGCCAACGCTCGAGCTGCCCCTCTCCAAGAAGAGACAAGAGTAGTCGATTAAGCGCCGACATCAACCACTACGACAGGCCAGCAGGGCTACACCTGCAATGTTGGCCGTTGGGAGGACGCAGATCAGGTATGCTGCCGCTTAGCTGTCAGGTGGCGGCGCACACACACGGGTAGAATGATCTGTAGAGCGAGTAGAGTACAAAGTCCAAGCTCTCGCAGGTTGCTGAGCTTGTGTCGCATTTCCCCCGCCTCTCATCTCGGTCGTCCTCAATCCTGCTCTTGCTCTTGCGCTGCTTCCACGACGGCGACGACGAGCATCTCCGAGCCCCCGCCTGGTCTTTATTGAAACTTGCGCATTACTACTCCTAGCTGGAGCAACAGCTGCTTGACTACCCATCATGGCGGCGCAGCCAGGAGAGGAGAGTGTTGCTACACTGTAAGCGTCTGCAGTTTGAGCCTGAGAAATGCCTCGGACCATTGCTCACCCCGCCCGCAGGTTTGGAGATATCCACTACTTCTACGGGCCGCCTGAGGTGAAGCCCCAGCACCACCGATTCGACAAGGGCTCCTATGTCTACCTGTTCGAGAATGCGACTGAGAGGCGGTGTCGCATTGAAGTTGCCAACAATCCTGGCAGCGAGGATCAAGATGCCTTTGAAGGATGTAAGGCATCACGGTAGTACCCGGAGGGGAGAGCACACACTAACTCTCTTTCACGGATAGTCCTTGACCAAACCCATATCCGGTACTCTTACAAGCAACATTGCATGGTTTCCTTGACCGTTGCGGCCAACGTTGTCGACCCGAATCAATGGCACCTGCCGACCTACGATCCAAGAAATGAAGCCAAATACCACTACAAGCTTCACTCGTTAGACATTTATTTCTGGACGCAACAGGATGCGCTCAAGTTTGTCAATGGTGTGAGGATGGTTGTTCAACCCTCACAAGTGGAAATCCTTGATGAGCCTGGCCCGCCTCCCCAACCAGCGCCCATGAGTGCAGTGGTGCAGAAGCTGGAGCATGTAGCCATCTCGGATCCCCAGTACGGGATGAACCCTCCTTCCCAGGGCAGCTCCCAGAGCTTTGCTCCGCCTCCGACAGCCCCAGCCCCCGAGGCACCGAAGCAAGATGCGGCACCGGCTCCCCCGGCCTTCGTGCCCATGACCTACAACCCGGCCGCGCCAGCCGCGCCGGAGACGATCAAGCATCGAGAAAAGACTCCTCCGCCAGATGAGGACCCGTTAAACCCGCTGGCGGTGGCTGTAGCATACGACTACCAGAAACAGCCATTCACGCCAGGAATGCCGCCGCCATCTCAGTTCCCGCCCGGTGGACTGGTAAGCCCTGGGCTGCCTCCACCACAGTTTGGCGCGATGCAATCGCATCCCGGACTCCAGCGCGCAGCGACAATGCCTGTGCAGGGTGGTCTCAGCAGTCCTTATGGCGCAGCATTCCCTGGTCCACCAGTATCACAACCACCACCTCATCAGACAGTGGCCCAACCTCCTGGACAGCCGACACCGCCCACTTCCACCCAGGGAATCCCGCCTCCCCCGCCACCTGCCAGCGGATTCTCCCAATACTCATATGCGCAATCCTCGCAAGTCAAGCCTGGAGCCGCGGACTATAGCATCCATCAGCAACTGTATCGGCCGACGCAGGCAGAGACAGCCAACCACGACGTGCCCTCCTACCCGCCAAAGACAGAGTCGCGGGGCAAGCTTGAAGAAAATGCGGGACGGTTGGAACGCGGAGTCACTGGCATGCTGAAGAAATTCGAGAAGAAGTTTGGATAACCGCTGGTCACCAAAATCCAACCCGGGACGGACGGGAGTGGCTTGCGGATGACCACGGAGCCGGGAGGAGCCGGAGTTTTGGAGCTCGTTTTCTCTATGGCAGGTGTCAAGGTGCTTTATTTCCAGCCCAAGTCGGTAATTGCTCAATCAAAGTGTACTGTGTGCTGTAATGCAAGCTGAGGCGATTGGTCTTGAGATGGTGCAGTGAGGGCCGAATCGGCCCCTGTGAAGAAAACTGGATGTGCTGGCTCGTGGCAGATGCCGTTACGATGGGTGTGCGGCGAGGGTTTGTTGACATAGCGACTGCATAACACCCATAGTTTCCGCACTTAATTCGTGCCTTGACTAATTTCCCCAGGCAAAGGGAAAGGAAGCTAGCCACTCCATTACCGACGGCGTTCCTTGATGCATCGTTGTATGCTGGAGCACCTGTGTTGATGAGCAGTGGTTCTCCCAGGATGATGCCTGAGACCATGTCTCGGCCACATGACGCCGCAATGGACAGGAAGTTGTAGAAAACACGAGACAACCTACCCACTGTTAAGCCACACCACCTTGAACTAAGAGAGCAGTGGTCGAAAACGCTTCACAGAATCTTCGGATTGGACGTATCCGGTCAAAATCAGACAACTATAAGCCTCAAGTCTTCCCTCACGCCTCACTTTGTCACTCGTCGCACGGGAAAAGAGTCGGCGGCATCGACTCCCACCACTCTGTGCTACCGAAAATAGCACCGCCGAATACTACGTAGTCTCGAGGCCATTGCGCCACGCTGCAGCCACCATGCGCGCGTGGCTGAGAGCGTAACATTGTGAAGGCGCTGCTTTAAGATCGGTTGCTGGCAAATGAGGAAACTCCTCCAGTTGATCTGATATTTACTTGGAACTGTGCAGAGTACCCGTATGAAACAATGTCTTCTAGTGGCAAGGCTGTGATATGTGGAGCAATGCAGAAATGGGCCATTATTCCATTCCTCGACGGGAAAGAGTGCCATCAACTCCAGAATAAGATTCAACGCTTGATCCCCTATGGAGTCACGTAGGCAACAGTTCACAGCAGGTATTCTCTGCCACGGAAAGAACCATCACAACTTGTGTGGTTTCACGGGAAGTCTCGATGGTTGAACGGTTCGGGTGAAATGGTTAATTTCTGTGTGCCCAAACTCTGAGCAGCATGGGCTCGAGCCAGTGCCGAAGCCGCCTGGAAGCGAGGCTTATTCTACTTGAACCTGGGATCTCAATCCTGGGCGCAAACCCGACAGCCACCGCAGTGTTCCCGTGCCCAGCAACCATTGCCCCCCCTGGAGTCGCCCATAGACTGTCCGTATGAACGGCGGTGCGCGAAAGTGCAGGCGCAGTTCCGTGAACAGCTATTGTGGCAAACCGGGGTGGAGTTTGGGGAACGATTAGGCCTGGAGGCGTCGTGCAGTGGCACTTCAATACGAGGGCATGACAATGAGTGGCTGGCATGTACTACCACCACCAGGAGCAATTTTTCCTCAATCGGTCGAAGATGGCCAAGGCCAAGGTTTAAGATGGATAGAGCGAGAAAGCCCTACAGGATCAAGGTGCTTGAAGATGGTGACGGGCCGCATGGGGGCAGAGGAGCACTGTTCATGTTCGAGTATGGAGTATGAGCGCCATCCTGGCCAGCTGGGCACCGAGCTTAGGGCGGCCACAGTGCTAAGCCACAGGTCATGGGCAAGGAAAGTGCCTTTGACCTAAAGCAAGACCGACAGAGTAGGTATCTATGACATTTCGCATCTTTAGCATTGACTTGAGGCTTCTCCGGTGGAGGTGGAGGCGGAACCAACACAACAAACCCCCGGACAATAGCGGGGACGTGGAGCTAGCGGCTTCTCGTACGTAGTGGTGAATTAGGGGCCCTGCTGTGTCCTCGAGGGCCCGTAGATCTGGGTTGATTGCGTAACTGCCAGTGCCCCAGGTTGTCCATCCATTCCCTCCACCCCACTCACTCCTGCAAAGCCTTTATTCGGGCTGGGGACAAGAGAGTAATCGAGTCAATCCGGCCCGTCATCACAGGCTTGGCTACCAGGCGATGCCGGGGACTGAGAGAGCGGGTGACGGCCGTAGGTAGCAGAAGGCGTCAGTCCATCTGAGGGTCCAGTGGCCATGTGCGAGTACCTGGAGGATGGATTGGGAGGGCATGGACATGGATGGGGATGTGCACACCAGCCACAGACACATGCACCCTCGCAGCCAGCGCACCACGGACGGAGTTGGACACGCACAGACTAAGACACACCAAGACGAGGCACAAGGCACACGGCATCAATCAACCAATTCATCCGCTCTATACGGAAGGCTGGTGCGATTGTCTCATCTCATCTCATCCCCTCACCCCATGCCCATCTCACTCAAATCCTACCGCCCCTCTCTCACACCGTTCGGCAACTATACCAAAGTTCGTTCGTCATACAGCGCACCTGATTGCGGTGCATCTGGGCAGGACGGCAAGTGAATCAAGTCCCCAGTAAGCACTCACGACGGGCTCGAATAGATACACGGAGAAGGAAGCGTGTTGTTCTCTGCCCGCCAACTACTGTGTAGCCACCCAAGGTCTCGACCGGCTCGACAAGGGCAGGGACACGACGACAACCGCCTGATGTCACCCAGCGTCGATCTCTCAGCTGCGGAGCTTCATCGGTAGCGCCGGACTGCCACCACCTCGGACCCTCTGACGGCGGCCAGCCCGGCCCACTGTGTGTGGACGCTTGAGGCAGCACCCTCCCAAGGCCCCAAGCCCACCCGGCTTGACTGGCAACGGTTGTGACGACACTCGCTTACCCCTCAGTCGCAACTTCTTCCCTTGCCTCGACTTTTTCGCATTCACCGTCTTATCCTTTGTCGTCGCCATTCATTCATCCGGTGTCTGCTTACTCTTCGCAAACGGCCGAAGCCTCGTCTCTTTCGCCCTTCCAATCCAGTCGGTGCATCAGTTGCGATTATCAGCTCGAAGCTCCCGACGCCCAGACCTGCTCCAACTCCTGGCTCCAGCTCGCGGAAACCCAGCAACGACGTGGGAAGAAAGCGGGCCTCGACCAAGACAGGCCAAGCCTGCTCAGCCAACCAACCTTGCGACCGACACGGCGGCTGTGCCTGGAAAAAGGTCCCTCGTCCGACATAACGAGGACGAGGACGCGAGGAGAAGGCACACACAATCTTGCATGCCCCGTGCTTAACTTTGACTTCCTCTTGTTCTCTCATTCCCTGGCCAGCCGAAGTCACCGTCGCTTGAATCTTCGATCCCCTTTTTCGACGCCATCAGTCCCCGAGATCATCGTCCTCAATCGAATCGACTCTTGCTCCTCAGCCTCTGCCCCTCGCCGGCGCCCGCCCGCTCTGCATGTCGCAGCCGGATCCAAAATGCACCTGAACCTTGCGGAACCCCGTGGCTGGGAAGCCCGCGACGCTCAAAATCAAGGGCCATCATCAACGAATAAAGACAATTCAAGCAGTAGTCTTTCAACGTCAACCATAGTTTTTGTTGTAAGCCGGCCTATACTTTTCGCACTTCTCCAATCTAGATGCCTCAACTTAGTGTGGAGACTAACCCATTGCCACGCTCAAAGGTCATTGCTGGAGTGGTCACTCTCCTCCTCATCGCCGTAGTCTGGGTTTGCTTTGCCCGGAAACCTCGAAAATCAGAAATCCCTGGACAGCCTGCGGACCAGAAGAAGAACGGCTTCTTCGGACGAATCGCCGGTCGGTTTCGTGGTGGCCGGTACGAGCCAGCATCTGCCGAAGATACAGACCAGTCACATCAACTTGCCCCAACCCGAACCCGGCGCAACAACGATGTCGAACAGGCCACAACTCGTGCGAACACGACCACGGCGGCGGTTGATCGCAACACGTCCGTCCGATCCGTCATGACTCTGCCAGCATACCGCCAAATGGCAGGAAATAATGAGCAGGTATTAGGTCGAGAAGGAGAACGAGATGGCATCGACGTAATCGTTGACCTCCCCACCCAAGAAGAGGAGGAAGAATTGCGCGACCAGGAAATGGAAACACTCTACCAAATTCGAACTACGAGACGGCAACTGCTGGCAGAGAGAGACGAGAGACGAGAACAACGCCGAGAAGCACGAAGAAGGGGCGACAGGGTTGCCCTCGATGACATCCGGGCCCGGACCCGAGTCGCCAACCAGGACACTACCATCAGCGATCTTCGCCAGGAAGTTGACCGAATCAAGGAATCCCGTAACCGGTCAGTGTCGAGTGTGTCATACGCCGATGTGGGTCTCGCTCGTCATGACGGAACAAGAATTCGCGCCAACAGCACGGAGAGCGAACGTGTAGGATTACTTTCCGATGCCGCCAGCATCAGTCTTGGCCACCATCGAGGTCGCAGTGCAAGCTCGGCTGCGAGCGCAGATAGTGACATGGTGACTCTGACGCCGACTGGTTCCAGGGGAGGCTCGCAGTCGGGAACAGCTTGGACGACAAACGGAGAGGAAACGCCGAGGCCAAGCAACGACCTAACAGAGACGGACCTGGGCGATACGGCGATGCCACCTCCAGAGTACGAGGATGTGTCATTGGATGAGGAAGGCCGGTCGACAACACCGATGTACGAGCCGCCACCAGACTACCCGGGACCGTACCGCTCTGCATCTCAAAGGACGCAGCGCAGCAGTCTTATTACGGTACCGCAAGACGAAGAACAAAATGAAACCACACAGCAGACCAATGGTCTGCATCCGGATGGTGATACCACCCCCGGCCGTCATCAAATCGCGGGGTGGGCGGCATCCCACAGCTTCCCAGCTTGAGGATCTCCCAACTGCCCGAGATCGTTATCGAACCATCAAGCGCTCATCCTCGAGACGAGGAACGGCGCCAAGCCTAACCATGAAGCAAACGAAGTGTATCCTTTCCGTTGGATTTGTCTTTAATTTATTTCAACCTCAACTGCATATCATCTGCAATTGACTTATGAAGCACGGAGTTTGGTCTTGGGTTCTAATGAAGGATACGTTTGGAGGAGCATGGGCCTAATGCGACACGAGGCGGTACACATAGCGGCAGCCTGAATTGCATATCGGTACATTTGGATTTGCACATTGGAGATATATATATATATATATATATTCCAGCGTATGGCTTTGGAAAAGGACGAGGTGTAATAGATGGGCACACATAGTTTAGTGGGGGTGGCAGATGCCACAGCGACCTGAAGGGATCGACATGCTGTGAGCGTTGCACATTAGATACCAACGCAAGTATCTGAGATATGTCTCATTCCTTTGTCGTGTGATGACTTTCCAAGATCCCAGGTAGAGGAGAAAACTGCTCTGCTTAAAATTCCAAATTGCTGGCGGTGAAGTGTACATGGATACTCAGCTTTTGCGAGTTCCATGTGCATGTGGCGTAGTCGACGAGTCCACATCTACACAGGCGAGCCCAAAGTGACAGACAGCACAGGCAGGTCGCAGGCACGCATCGCCGGCGCCTGCAGCTAACAATACTCTTGGCTCCATCGGCAAGTGTTAATTGTGGGCAAAAGAGGACGTTTCATATGAGCGGATCTCGCATGCGGTTGGTAATTGAAATCCTGTTGGTTGAAGGCTGAGCAGCAAGTGCTTGCTTGCGTGAGGGGGCGGCGAGACACGTGGTGGAGGGGGAAAGAGAGGAGCTAAAGGCCTGAGGGATCCACTAGAGTTGGGCAGTTAGGTCAGATCAAGTCAAGGGCGGTCCAAGTAGGATCCTCGGTGAGCGTTTGACGATGCAGGGAATGTTTGGCAGGCGTATATTTGCCACTGTAGGGCTGTAGATTGGAAGGCAGGAGGAGGCTTTAAATCCCATCCAAGAGCCAAGGAGGGGAGGGAGGTGTCAATATGCAGAGAGGAGAATGAAGAGGACAACGGTGAGGACAACGGTTAGCGGGAGGAGAGTACCTAGTTAAAGAAACGAGCAACGAGAGGGTGGCTTTTTTTCACTCGCTTGGGGAATGTAAGAGTCGGTTCTAAAGCAATATGATTGATACAACATGGTCAGAACTGGGTTTGTGGGGTAGATGTATATCTATTTCCCGGAATGGAAGTATGTTACAACGATGCTGTTGACACAAGACAAAGGAAAAAGAAAAAGATCAAGGTAAAGGGGAGGGGGGGAAAGTAGAGGTAGGCACGACACCATCCCGGCGCGGGAAGCCAAAAGAGGATGTTGGGGCGGGTGAAAGCAGGCAAAGAATGCGACGATGAAGGTTGTTGATGGTAGCAATAGAATTAAGCCTCCAGGCCACGTATATGCAATGTTGCATGTGCAGGGTTGTACTCGTGTGGATTGGGGCATATTTTCATTGTGTCATGGCATGTCGTCGTTGTCGTTGTCGTTGTCGTTGTCGTTGTCGTTGTTATTTTTGCTGTCTGTCAGAGGAAACTAGCCAGGGACGCAGATGTTGAAGATTAAATTTTCAAATGGGGAACGCAATCACAATGTCGGTCTGGATGCCCCCCCCCCAGCAAAGACAAAACGAACAGTCTGACTTGTCTTGTCTTGTCTTGTCTTGCCCATCTGGCTTATGAAAGCGTTAGCTAAGCTCTGACGCCGAGCCGCGCGCGAGCCAGATTGCCAAGAAGGGACAAAGTTGAACTGCGGGGGTTTGTCAGGATCGTGTAATGTGCATTGGGCAGCGCTCAGCACAGCTATGCACACCCCGGACCCGCATGGGGGGTCACAGGTGCCCCGCTCGATTCGTAGGTGGGTGATTATTCACGGCGACATCTGCTAAGCTTGACCAAGCAGGCTGCGTTCATCAGCTTTGACTCAGCAGCAAGGAGGCCAGGAAAAGAGAGAAAGGAGAGAAAGAAAAAAAAAAAAAAGGCCGGGGCAATTTTAGGAGGCAGGAAGAAGACTACAGTGCGCTACCGAGGGCGTGAACTGGTTACCTAGTCCATTGAGAGGGGGTGCATCCATCGGACCTCCAACAGCTCTTGTTCCTTCTTCTGCCCAAACGAGATCCGGGAGGGGCTTGACACCACGGTTGCCATGGCGGACATTGACAGATGTGGCCAAGCCATGTTTGCTAGCTTGCCATTTCTTTCATATGCAGTTTTCCTCAGCTACCATACTGTAGTACGGTACACTGTAGCTGACCACATACACGGTACATGGCAAAACGCAATGGCACGCTGTACCTTTGCGACCCAGAGGTCAGCCAGCGTCATAGACGGCGCGGGACGCAGCGTCAAGAAGCCCCATTGGGCCTCGGTCAACTCGGCGCGCCCATCTAAGCTTTTGTCCCCCCTCCCGTCTCACGGTATTACTTCTCGAATGATACGAAAACCGTGCTTACATAGCAATCCCGTCTGGAATCCTGGCCTCAATAACCGCTATGGCCAGGAGGTCAGGGTCTGTCTGGCCTTGCCACCGCCGGCGTGTTTGAGAGAGCCAGAGAGAGCGAGTGGGTAGTAGTAGTTAGTGTGCGTCGGTTTTGTAAGTCCTCCTGGTGCTGGGCTAAACCGCATCTACCCCATAGCTTATCGTCCTGTGTATGTAGCTCACCGGTGGCCAATGGCTTCGGCCCTGGCTCGGTTGGAGGGGCCTGGATTAGCCAGGCACTTTGGCGAGCCATTGTTGCTGTTGACGAAACAGAGCAGGCAAAAGAGGTTGGTGCAAAGGGAGGATACTAATCACACAGGGGAGGGTGTGTGTGAGACGGGGCCAATGATCTCATGGCCTCGCTCTCATGGGCCGCCGCCGGTGGAGTTGCTCCAGCTGCGGCTCCCACCGCGATACTACTGCAAACACATGGATCCATCAATCAACCATCGGGCTATGATGGGGGGGGGGCGTGGCATGGCATGGCATGGCATGAGCCTTGTGCTGGGTGTGTGTGTGTGTGTGTGTGTGTGTGGTATGAGGACCAAAGCTTGTTGCCAACATCTGCACCAAAAGGCCAGAGGTATAAGACTGTTGAGACCTCCCCTCCCCTCTCGAGTTTCTTTCCCGCATCCTCACTCTCTTATTCAGACCTCATCCACTCTGCTCCACACCCCGTACAAAAACCCAATTCACAATGGCTCCCAAGATCGCTATCGTCTACGTATGTGGTTGACCCCTCCTCCACCAGGCTCCCGGCCCCTCGCCGAGCTCGCATACCACCCGACCCTGCCAGCCCGTCAAGCTAACACATCTTGCCTCCTCGCAGTACTCCATGTACGGCCACATCAAGGCCCTGGCCGAGGCCGAGAAGAAGGGCATTGAGGCCGCCGGTGGCTCTGCCGACCTCTTCCAGATCCCCGAGACTCTCCCCGAGGAGGTCCTCGCCAAGATGCACGCTCCCCCCAAGCCCACCGACGTCCCCGTCCTCAGCGACCCCGCTACCCTCGAGGCCTACGACGGGTTCCTCATTGGCATCCCCACCCGATACGGAAACTTCCCTGGCCAGTGGAAGGTATGAATCTCTCTCTGTCTCTCTCGTCTGCCGGTAAACACAGACAGCGTCTCTAACCGCAATGTCGCAAACAGGCTTTCTGGGACCAGACCGGTAAGCAGTGGTCCTCCGGTGGTTTCTACGGCAAGATGGCCGGCGTCTTCCTCTCCACTGCCTCCCTCGGCGGTGGCCAGGAGTCCACTGCCCTGGCCTCCATGTCCACCTTCGCCCACCACGGCATCATCTACGTCCCATTCGGCTACGCCAAGGCCTTCAGCCAGCTGACCGACCTCAGCGAGGTCCACGGTGGTGGCCCCTGGGGTGCCGGTACCTTTGCCGGCCCCGACGGCTCCCGCCAGCCCTCTGCCAAGGAGCTCGAGATCGCCAACATCCAGGGCCAGGAGTTCTACAAGACCGTCGCCAAGTTCTCCGGTTGACTGCATGGCAGCGAGGCCAAGCCCAGCAACGGTCAGTCCAAGCCTGCTGAGGTGAAGAAGGATGCCGCCGTCAGGACGCAGAACGGATTCGAAGGCCCCAAGGAGCAAAAGGAAGTCAAGGAGGGTCCATGCGGTCTGCCCGCGAAGTGCACTGTTCAATAAACAAGCGAAATGATACCTAAAAAAAAAAACAATATATTCGGTCAATTGAATGAACTCGAGAAAGTTCCCAATACCTTGGAGGTGTGTCTGTTGGACGTCAAATCCGTAGTCACATGCTAGTCTAATCCTTTTCCCCATGTGAGATGTTGATGACCTTCACATGATTCTCGATTTTATCAACAATTCGCTCCCCTTATACTCCAAATTTGACAAAGATCATGATGCAAAATAAAACAAAAGCAGTAGGGTATCGGCCTATGAATACCAAACGCAACTCGATCCGATCTTGTGCCAATGCAGATTTGTCCCCTCAACCGTGATTTCACTTTGCTGTGGCGGAATGTCTAAAAAGAAAAAAAAAGAAAAGAAAAAAGTGAGAATGAAAATAGGCATGCCCTACTACTTCATTTTTGGCATAGATTTGTGTTGGACCCTTGCGGGTTGTCCTGAAGCTCCCCATCGTACACCCGCTTCTGTTCATCCTCAACGGGTGGCGCAACTTGAATCTCACCACGGTAGATTTCAATAACTGATACGAGAGGCATGATGAGCAAGAGAATTGACAGCAGCTGTCCGAAGCCCCACGTTGTCTCGCCCTTGTCGCTGAGCTTGATGGATGGGGTTCCGAAGGCCTGCGAAAGCAGGATTATGCGAATGGCGGCGCCGATGGCAATGGCCGTCATCAACACGAGTCCAACGATTTGAATAGGCTTGTAGAACTTCTGGCTGCGGTTGTGCAAGTACCACGTTGCAAGCCCGAAGACTACAGCATTGCCGGCGATGACGGCAATGGTTCCGACGAAAGACAGCCCGGCCGTTGATGGCGCTCCGTCACCGTCGACGTCCCACACGCAAGCGATGGGTAGTGTTTTGTCGTCAAGACCTTTCGAGACGGCCTCCAACACGAACACGCCGGAGACACACGACAACGCCAGGTTGACAAACATGAGGAACTGACGCATCCACCGGAGAACCCAGTCGCGGCGGTAGTCGTGCACCAGAGCCAGCAGGGTGGTGTTGTGGGTGGCCATGGACAAGAGCGAGAGCATCCAAATGAGGAAGAAGTGGTACGGGACAAGGGTGTTCATCTTTGCGAGTCCGACACCTGGTGGATGATGGTATGTTAGCTAGGATCTCTCCCGCATGGCTAGCTTGATAGGTTCGACCGACTCTGAATACCGATTCCCTGGAGGATCTGGGAATCGCTGTAGCTGTTGAGAAGTTTCCGACGGATGATGGACTGGTTGCCGCGGATCTCGCCAAAGATGACGCTGCTGGAGAGGATGATGGCCAAGCAGGCCGTGATCATGAAGGAAAGTAGGATCTGCGGCCACAGCATTAGCATGCATGACGGGCAGGTCGCGGGGCAGCTCGCATGGAGCACGAAGCACGAGGGCATGTACTTACACCAGCACCAGCAACGCCGGCGTCGCTGGGAGTAGAAGCTTCCGCATTCCGCGTGCAGTTGACCGGGTCGATGAAGGCCATGGTGGGTAATGGTCGATGATGAGAAGAAGGACGACGAAGCAGATGACGGGATGAGGTGAGAGCAGAAAAATGCAAGAGGGAGAACCAAGGACATCTATTGCATTCCCGCGGGTGAGACGAAAGACCCCAGCGTGGTCAGGGCCTCGCGCAAGAATGAATTATGACGTTTGTGCTAAGCGCGGACCCCTGCAACCTGAAACACTTCTTTGTCGGGATCTGCGTAGCGGCTGCCAAGTCACTGGATGACAGCGCAACTTGGCACTGGGGCAGCAAGAGGCTGTGTCGATGTTTGAGGTCTGGAAATTGTGCCAGCGCATGAATCCAGTCGCAAGTTGGGACGCAAGCGAAAGGCCGGGACCTCTTTGGCATTTATGCTGTGGGAGCTCAACCGGAATTGGCTTTGTCGCCATGCTCAAGGTTTCGGGTAGATCACAATCAATCACCTACAAACAAGACACACACTCAAGGGGGCGGCTCATTGTTACCTCCTAAAACCCACCCACAGACTCACACGGACGAGCCCACAGACTCATACCCATGAACTTGGCCGGCACCATCCGCTCGAAGTTGTCAATCCGCGACCGGCTGGTTCTTCTTAGCATACAGGGAAATGTTGTCCCCAAAGCAGCCTTATCATGGATGAGGAGGAGGGCCTGGTACATCATATTCCCACAATGCCGTTCTAATCATAATACCAGAGGCGCCAAATCCGGGGTATTGGTAAAGTCAATCAATCCGGATCAGCTTCTATGCCGACTTAGAAACCGCCGGAAGTCACGTGGCAGCGCATGTCCACTTCTTAGCAGCTTCCCGTCGCCCCTCTGAAAATGGGAAGACAGTGCCCTGATAAGATAAGAAACTCGGGTTTTTACCTCTCCATCCCATATTCCCATGAGTTGTGTTGTGCGCAATAACAATGATTGATATCTCTATTAAAAAATCATACAATTTTATTAGCTTTTAATAGCCTAAAAGATAAAGGTATAATAGCAAAAGCTTTTATATTTTAAAAATAGCAATATAATTTAAAAGTATAATATAATCCTATAAATTATATCAATATTTATATTTAATTTTCATTATTTAATTATATTGAAAAAATAAAACTATTTCATCACCTTAATAATATTTATTCATTTATTAATACTCTATAGACAATAATAGTGCCTTCACACCACAGGAACAAGGGGAAAAACTTTTCTAGTAGAAAGAAAACCCCCATTCTACATTTTAATGGGCCCAGTAGAGGCCTGCTGTGAGGGCGCAGAGTTGCGAAACTGAGGTGTTCCCCAAAAACTTGGTTGGTGGGTTTGTGGGTTAGTAAGTGCGGTGGGGCCGTGCCAGCCCCAGGTGAATTTCTTGTCTCCCGCGTGGATATCGGTGCGGTTTCGGGTTGGTCTAAAGCGAGGTTCTGGTGTGGTGTTATCTGGAGCTGCGCGATGCTTTGTAGAATACTATATAGAGCATTTTCTACAGAGACTGCTAATAGGGGCAGTGTTGGGCTTATTTTGTCCGGTACCTACTTTAATTCACTTTTTCTAAGTAATGGGTAATGTTGATTGGCATATGCCCTTGTTATGGGGATATCAATCATTGTTATTGTTGTTGACACAACTCGTTCCCATATCTGTGGGTGGCTCCAACGATGACTCAACTAAACGACAACAAAAACGCCCCGCTTCCGCCCAGCTCCAAACTCTTGACAAACAACAACATCGACTGATTTGCGACGCCAGCGGCCTCCCACAAGATGGCAACCATCTACATCGACGATAGCATTGGCAAGGACGAGCCAACCCAGACCGGCACTGAGGAATCGCCCTACAAAACTCTTCAATTCGCCTACGTCCAGCGACCCGCTGAAGCCCAATATCTTATCCGTCAACTCCCCACCGCCGATGGCGAAGAGCCCGCCGAGAAGTGGAAGGCCGCTGCAAAGTCGGCCTTGAAGAAGGCCGTCAACTACTACGAGGGCCAGAAGAAGAAGGCTGCCAAGGAGCAGGAGCTTGCCCTTCGACGGAAGAAGGAGGAGGAGGAACGAGCAAAGGTCTTGGAAGAGGCCAAGTCTATCGTCCTTGAGGAGGATACCAGCCTTCCTGCCCCTATCAAAATCCGATTGGGCGATGTCGGCGACCACATCAAGCTTCGCAGCTCTCAAGATCCTGAGAGCAAAGGCACCCGGGTTCGCGTGTTTGGTCGCGTGCATCGTGAACGCAAGCAGAAAGATGTTTTCTTTATCACTCTGAGAGATGGCTACGGCTACATGCAGGTTGTCTTGTCTGGCAAGCTAGCCAAGACATACGATGCCATTACCCTCACTCGTGAAACATCCATGGAGATTATCGGCGAGATGCGCGAGGTTCCTGCCGGTGCCCGAGCCCCCCTTGACCGTGAGCTCCACGCCGACTATTACAAGATTCCCAACCACTGGAAGGCGGCTGGCGGCGATGATGCCATCACCAACAGAGTTCAGGCCGAGGCAGAGCATGCCACTCTTCTGGACCTCCGTCACCTCACTCTTCGCGGCGATGTCGCTTCCTCAGTCATGCTTGTCCGCGACGCTGTCGAGTTCGCTTTCAACCAGGCCTACAGAGAGTTGAAGATCCGCAAAGTCAGCCCTCCTGCCTTTGTCCAGACGCAGGTCGAGGGTGGTGCTACGCTGTTCAAGCTCGATTACTACAAGGAGGACGCTTTCCTCACCCAATCGTCTCAGCTTTACCTGGAAACTTGCTTGCCATCCATGGGTGATGTGTACTGCATTGAGAAGTCTTTCCGTGCCGAGAAGTCTCTTACTCGACGTCATTTGTCCGAGTTCACCCACATCGAGGCCGAGCTTGACTTCATCAGCTTCGATGACCTCCTGAACCACATTGAGGAGCTCATGTGTCGCGTTCTGGAGCTTGTCATGGCTGACCCTTTCATTGCTGACAAGGTCATGAGCATGAACCCCGATTTCAAGATGCCTGAGCGTCCTTTCATGCGCATGAAGTACTCTGATGCTATTGAGTGGCTCATCAAGCACGAAATTCCCAACGAAGAGGGCAAGCCTCATGCCTTCGGCGACGACATTGCTGAGGCTGCCGAGCGTCGAATGACTGATATCATTAACAAGCCTATCTTCCTCACCCACTTCCCCGCCCATATCAAGGCCTTCTACATGCTGAAGGACCCAGAAGACTCTCGTGTGACGGAGAGTGTGGATTGCTTGATGCCTGGTGTTGGCGAGATTGTCGGTGGTTCGATGAGATTGGATGATTACGACGAGCTTATGGCCGCCTTCGAGCGTGAGGGCATCGATCCTGCTCCCTACTTCTGGTATACTGACCAGAGAAAGTAAGTATTGTTTGAACCGTGGCATTGAAGAATCATGTTACGGCTAACACATCGTCTAGGTATGGTAGCTCCCCCCACGGTGGCTACGGTCTTGGATTTGAACGATTCCTCGCCTGGCTATGCAAGCAGCACACTGTTCGTGACTGCTGCTTGTTCCCTCGTTACTTTGGCCGATGCAAGCCTTAGACGAGCCATGACGAAAATGAGAGATGATTTTTTGGGGAAGGCGGGGGCAATACAGACAGAAGACAATGTCAAGCCGCTTTTGTCACTGCTAAACTAGAACAAAGAAAAAAAAAAGCAGGTTTCTCGACTATGGAGGCCCATTCGTGCAGGCAGAGGGTAGATACAATAGAAATGCATCTGCATGCGTGTCAGCATGTGTCACAGCTAGCTCTGTAAGTCTTTATCACAAGTATCCAGCAGTCAGCATTATCACACAGCATTGCAGTGCAGAAAGGGCTCAGATAGTCAGCCGGCCTGCCGTCCACAGTTGAGACCTTCTCAGGCATGAAATGACAGGTAGTACGAATATACTTCATATTAGCATGCGCCCGCTTATAGAGCCTCTCTTTACGTTCCCGCGCCAGGTAGACTAGGTGGTTGGGGCCTCGTATGCCTATTCTCAAATAAGCAAATCTCTGGAGAAGCAACATGTGGTTTCGGCTATGCGTTCCAGTGGGCAAACCCATTTTCCGGGCTTGAAAATTCTTTGGTGCATGCCACAAGATGAAAGGATCCGGAAGCAGAAAAAAACACACGCACACAGTGGCCAAATATAGAGGTTGCAGAATGGAATCTCGGGAGATGAAGATCGTGGGTCTTGATTGTTTCGGGGTCCAACTGGTTTCCCTAATTGCTAGAGCCCGAAAGTGGATCGTACTTCAAAGACAGGTCTTCTAAAAGCGGAGGCGGAGCCAGGATTCAACTCCAAACCGCGACGCGGTCATCTCCGCAAGCCATGATGAACATGAGAGAGGCTGGGAGGCTACGGGATGAATGCCCGCCAGTGGAACGCTGGCGGAGCCAACCCCCCCGTACAGGAAAGAAGAAATGCACTGATAACCACACGTATTCGTATGTTGTTATTGATCCTCTCATGCATGGCCCAAAAGCATGGCCCAAAAGCAATAACTACTGGCGCAGCAGCAGATGCCGTTATTTTGCAAAAAGCAAAGTCAAGAGCCCGCAGGCTCAAGATGTTTGCTCCTGATCTTAGACTGCACCAAGTTCGTTGCCTCCAGGCGTCATATCTACACGGACCACTAGTGGACGCCTTCGGGTCATCTGGGAGCCTTGTGCATCCTGTTTCATTTCTTTGCTTTTCTTTTCTTGTCCTTTTCTTTCCCACCCCTCCCTCTTATTTTCTTATGAGAGGGGCACATTGGGTGGCTTGCTGTGGCATGCGGAGTCGTCTTCGATGATTCAACCATGTCGCTACCGGTACTTGCAGGTTCATCTGCATGGCTTGAGAAACAGTAATCAATCCTTGCAGGAGAAACAAGCCCAAGGTATTGTGTGGATGGCCGACACAGCCAGGGTTGGGCTTTGAGATGACGGACTTGGTTAGACGGAATCACCATGCCGACGACGGAGGGAGATTGTGACCAACGGGCCGTGAGCGCAAAGCAGAGCCTAAAAGGGAATCTAGTGATGGAGGAGATTGTCAGAAGGATCAAAACAAATGCAGGGAACTCGGCGGTAGGGAGAGGCAGCCTCCTAAACAAGTCGGCATGGCTCTGCCTCGGCAGTCGAGCATCGTGTCGCATGAGGGATGGATGAGGGGGCGGAGGGAGGGACGGGGAAGCCGTGATTGCGATCTGCCAAAGACGACAGGGTCGGTTACACAAGCAAGCTTAGTCCAAGGCTGAGCTGAGTTAAATCGAAGCAAAAATAAAATAAATAAGATACGATGGATGGATGGATGGTGGGACGGACGGGTGGGCGGGTGGATGGATGGTTGGGCATGTGGTCTATTGTTGGAGCTCAACTGCCGACGCAGAACAGAGGTGAAGAAACGGGCTCCAACAAGAAGCCAGACGAGGAAGCACTCGTACCTAGATCCTTGCTAGGTGCTTGGTTAGCCCCGGCAGAGGGTGAATGGTGAGAATGCTGATCGTCGGTGCCAGGGACCAAACAAGGTGGGGGCCATGCGACGCCATTGGGTCGTGTATGTTCTGGAATGGGGAACTTTGGAGGCAAAACGTACCTGGCGATGCAAGGTAACTATGAATTGCTACGATGATTAATTGAGTAATTAACTGATTCCCTCATTCGGTTTCGTACCTGGACGGATCAGTGATGCGGATACGAATAGGGATGGTAATGGTGTTGACAATGGTAATGGAGATAGTTATTCGGGATACCCAACCGGTCCGGCGCCCCGGGGGGTGGGGGAGAGACGAGAGGCGGGAGAGTTGAGGCGGGAGACAAGAGACGGGAGACGGGAAGGGGGTGTAAGAGGATGGTGGCATGAGGCCGCAGCGAAGGCAAAGGAAAGCAAAGCGAAAAAAGTAAACCCCAAAAAAGGAAAGGAAGAGAGAGAGTGGAAAGAGAAGGTGAGTCAACCGGTTCATGGGCTGACTGAGTTCCATCCAACGACAACCAGCAGCAAACCAACGAACAACACAACACCAGGATGAGGAATGAGGACAGACACAGATGGATGGATGGGTGGATGGGTGGACAGATGTACAGAAAATCCATCATCCATCTGGCCATGCTGTTGGTTCCTTGGTGTGTCGAACCCATCAGCGCCATGGCAGGGCATGGGCTCGGCTTGGTTCACCTGAAGCCAGGACCCGACGGAATGGTTCATCACAGTGATTCGGACCTGCAACCACATCACCCTTCCATTCACATGACAGGACGGTGTTGGTCGGGGAAGCTATCCGGGGGCGATAGGGTGAAGGTCGGTGCTGGTTGGGGGCGTGGAGGGCAGGGAATGAAAAGGAAAAACACCTGCATGGGAAGATGCAAGCATGCAAGCATGCAAGCACCACCACCACTACCGCCACCACCAACCAGTATCAATGCCACCAATGCCACCACCCAGCGCTCCATACCACATGTTATTGTTGCTGCGAGTGGGTAGTGTCCGCTCCGTTGGGTACTGCAGAGGTACAGTACGGGAGGGAGTGAGGATCTGAGGGGGGGGACGGGGAGGCGGGGGTTGGGGCGCTGGGACATCCTACCCCAAAGCCCGGCCCGGTTCAACGTCGATTGATGGTTGATGCTTGATGGCCGATGATTGATGGCTGGCGATTGACGAAAGCAGGACGATGATGGCTCAAGCGGTGATGGAGATGCTGTTGTTTGCTTCCCCGTCTCCTCTCCTCCGTTTGTCCACGAGAGCAAGGTCTCCTCCCCCGGCTAGGCCAGGCCAGGCCAGGCCCGCGGTCGCTTTCTCCGTCCCCGGCCGCCGCCGCCGCCGTCACGTCTCCGCCCTGGTCAGGGATTCGTAGACCAAGGGCCCCAGGGATGTAATTTCAGGGATTCCATCCATGAACGGTTGTCTTCCGATGGCCCAGGGAGAGCCAACGCTGATAGGTGTGTCAATACGTGCTTTCTTTTCCTTTTCTTTTTTTTTTTTTTTTTTTTCTTTCCTATACTCTCTTTTCCCTTGTGCTCCCGGCACGATTCTCGCCTGTGGTCTGTGAGACTTCCGTCACAGAGCAGGGGGGTGGGGATAAGGGGATGATGGATGATGGGTGATGCCCGCGAAGTGAGGCGGAAGGAGAGAGCCCAGAGCACCAGAGCACCAGAGCACCAGAGCACCAGAGCACCAGAGCACCGGACCAGACGGCTTCCTCTTTTGCTCCTCGGCCATACCAATTGCACACTGCCACCACTACCTCTACCTCCACCTCTACCTCCACCTCTACCTCAACCTCAACCACAACCACAACCACAACCACAACCACAACCACAACCACAACCACACAACAACAACAACCACCAGCAGACTCAGACTCAGACTCAGACTCAAGCTCAGACCAAGACTCAGGCTCAAGGGCCGAGAGAGTCAAAAAAGAAATTCCACTTCTGCACAATCCGGTCGTGATTCCATGCCCAGTCTTTTGGCCTGCGGCGTGCAAACCGGCGTGCTGTGGAGCCCAATCGGCGCCGCAGCTTGACACATCCGCACATACATGGCACGATCCCAGTCTTGCAGCGTCCCCTCCGCATCAACCTGCTGCCCCCGATCTCGCCTCACATCCGACGACGGGGCCCCATGGCAAACGGCATGCGGCCATGGCCGAAAAGACCCAAGACCCACGGCCCACGGCCCACACGCGTCAAGCGAGAAGAACATTGACAGAAGAGACCTGCCTGTCTCAGCCCCCGAAACACAGCCAACAACCATCATGAAAGCCAGGTCCTTTTTTTTTTTTTCCTGAGTGCGCTGCGTGCACTCACGCATACTCACGCACACACGCACGCACGCACGGCTTCACTCTCTCACACACGCCCACACCCCAATTCGCCGGCCCGTTGTATTGTGTCGTGTCGTGTCGTGTCGCCTCCTCCACCACCACCACCACCTCTTCCTCCTCCTCCTCCTCCTCCTCCCCATGTCTCCTATGGTTAGTGGCCCATGCTCCAACAAGTATCCATTGTCTAATGTCCAATGCCCAATGGATGTCCCCATTTCCGTACTAAAGAGGCTCCGCGCATGGCGTTGATGTGCGGCACTGCACGCTGCTGCACCTCCTCGGTGATTGCCTGCGATCCTTATTAGGTGGTTATGCTTGTCCATGTCCTTCCACCATCTCCTGTTGTTCCTCATACACCTCCTTCCCCCTTGAACCTTATAGAGCCCACATCACTCTCGCATGAGATTATCGAGATCGCCCCTCCCCCTTTTGATCACGTCCCATCGTCCTTCGTCCTTCGTCTCCTACTCTTCTTGACCATCTACTCTACGTTTTGTCCGCCAGTCATCACTATCTCGCTCATCATGATTGTTCTTCCTCGCCTGCCGGCTAGCTCAGACGTCAGGCTTCCTCCAATATATACTGCATCTTTCAACACACCAGTTCGACTTGTCCCTATGGAAAGCGCTTTGACAAGTCCCCGCGCAGGCTCAGTGTCAAGCTCGAGCTCAAATCAAAGCCCACCCGCTACCTCGTCTCTAATAGAGCGGCTACCCAACGAGCTTCAACGGCTCGTCTTTTCAAATCTCGACTACCAGTCTCTCATCTTTCTTTCAACTATGAACCGACATTTTCATCGATCGATCAACCCTCAAGAAATGGCTGATCCTGTAGACAGGTTTCAATTCGTCATGAAGGCAGCCAAGGACTTCCCGCAACACCGGCCCAGCGAAAAGGGTCAAGACCATCAGCCAGGAAATTTTGAATGCTACGTCTGCTTCCGCGTCCGAAAACCAGAGCACTTTGACACCCTTCAATCCCAATCGGCTTATGTTGACTCCAATGACCGAGTCATCCTTGACCGAGAGCCAGGCCCTGGGGATCGACTGATTCCACTCCGACGATTCTGTATCGAATGCGGGGTCAAGTTTGGGCTTCATGCGCCTTTTGACTGCTTGACAACCAAGACGGGTCAAGACCTCTGGGTTTGTCGTTGCAGAAAGGTCTGGCAGAAGCCCTCATGCTTAAAATGCCCAAACTGTGGAGGAGGCTGCCCACTTCGACCAAAACGGAAATGGTGATTTCGATGGCAGAATTCAAAAGAGAAAAAAAAATGGTGCCATTAAAAATTTCCGCCAGAGTTGACGCGGCCTATTCCCGTCCTTTCTTTTTTTTTTTTCCTTTTTTTTTTTTTTTTTGCAGGCAGCTTGATCCAGCATCATGGCCCAACGTCAGGCATGTTGGTTGAGAATGTGGACAGTGAAGCTCCTCTTCGGGAAGAACCCTGTCATGTCCGAGATCCACACAGAAAGTCCAATGAACCCGTCAAAACGGCACGCTACGAGCGCGGCATTAACGTTTCCAGATCCGGTGCCAGATTACGCTGTTATACTAGAGCCTATAGCCCGGGAGCCATAACTATAGTCGGACGCGGGGCGACCGGAAGCCGTTTCGAACTACCCCAGCTTTCAGGGATCCTGGGGTGATGGAAAGTGCACACAACAAAAAGGCGTTTTGAGCAATTGAAATTCGGTTTCTGTTTGTTTGTTTGGTTAGCCCCGGGGAGTTTCTTTTTTTTTTCTTATACTGGATTGCACAAGCACCGCTCTGGCGAGGAAATGTCTTATTCCTTTTTTTTTTTTTTTTTTTTTTTTTTTTGCTTCTCTCCCTCTCTCTACTTCTCATGTTATACCTAATTATTAGAGATGGAAGACTCGCAGTCCTGGATCTTGGTCAGCTAGGGTAATGAATCATGATAGCATACAGACACCAAACCAAAGAAAAAAATAAAGATATATGTCAGCACATGCAAACCACAAACACACACCCTCCATCTATCCTGACAGAGAATCTCGAACAGGCAAGCAGCTGAAAAGAATACTGCCACTTTTCACGCCCGCCATCCGGTCCCGGAAAGCAACGGATATTGTTATCACCTGACCTCACGCGGTTCCTGGGTCACCATCGTGCTACATGGTGCGGGCAGGCAGCTTTTTATTTGGCCATCATGATCCTGTTTTACTCCATGCGTCCTGTGAAGTTTCTTTTCCTTCTCTTTTGCTTGGCCACATGCCACAAGCGCCTCCCGGCAATCCGGGCTGGTGGGTCCGTCGTCGCGTGCCAGAGAAAAAGGCCGATGTCCAGCCCCAACCTATGCCGCTGTCGATGCGCAATGCCGAGCGGCTTTGGTGACGGCAGCGGGCGGGGGTGTAAGCGGCTTGCTTCGATTGATTACTTACATGCCAGTCTCCCTTTGTTACACCGCAAGGTCGCCAGTGGCCAAGAGAGGAGTATCAAAAAAAAAAAAATTATTTGCTGCCTTGGCCCATTTTGCCTTCCCTTATTTTGGCAATTAACAAAAGCTACGTCTCGCAAAGCGCCCTCATCGTCTGTCCTTTTGCTCCCCCTTGTTGTGTTCGCCTCCCTTTCTCACATTGGACTTTTGGACTTCGCCATCCCCGCTGCTGCGGCCCCGTCTGCGGTGAAGGAAGGGCGGCACTTGGTGGCCCCTACGCTTCTCTTCTCTTCTCTTCTTTCCTTTCTTAGGCCTCCCCTTTGCTTTGTGTGTGATTCATCTCGTCTGCCATGAGACTGGGCCTGTGAAGCCTACACGCTGCGGCTTCTGACCCGTGCACTTCCTTCACATGCATAACCCATCCACATCTGCCATCCTTTAAATCCCTCCCCTGGCCTTCCGAGAAAGGCCATCTTCATCCTTGCTACATCTGGCTCAGCTTGGCTCTTTTCTTCTTCTTTTTTTCCTTTCTTTAATTTTTTTTATTTCAAAGAAGCGGGAATACGGAATCAAAAGGAAAAGGGAAAAAAGCCAGGTGCCAGTTCATGATACGAGGATTACCTGCCGTCATATCAACAATATGGATGTTTTGCCGAAATCTCACATCAATCCGGGGCTGAATTCCCAGCTACAAGATCACCATTGTTTAACATCGGAAACTTCGTCACACTTTGACAGCAGCAATGAAAAACAAGGCCCAGAGGTGCGTTCAATTCGACTTCACCATCACAACGAGACCCATCCGTCCACTCCTCGCGACACTATTCCCACCCAGTCTTCCCGGGGGCGTCTAACTCAAGATTAAAAGGCCAAAAAGTCTGGGTACATCCCTGCTGTTCCAATTCCCATTCCTGAAAGACCACTTCTCTGCAAAGATGTTCTGTTCAGGGATCACCACTGGTTAGCACCTGAAAGTATCAGCACCGAGTCCCCTTGTGCGTCCGACTCCGAACCCGATTTTCCCTCGGATTCAGAGCCCTGGAGTGATGATGACTATGATGGTGGTGATGAGTACGCAGTATCGGCTATATTTCCCCGCCACCCCTTGTTAACGAGCTGCTCAGATTTGTGCTATGCCTTACAAGCAAAGGCGCTCGTCCGCTTGATACAACCAACCGTCTATGTCCCCCAATTACTCGACGCCTATCTTTCAAACCGCTCGAGGCTGCAAAGGAAGAAATAAGCGATCATTTAGAACAAGTAAAGGAGGCTTCTACAATCACAGAGAATGAAGTCAACTCGCCTCCCTTGACTGCAAGCGTAAAAGATTCCCCAGCCATCATCTTCAAGAATGAGTACTTCGTGGTATCCGAATCCAAGATTTCGGGATGGGGCGCGTTTGCGGCTAGAGATCTCAAACACGGAGACAAGATCCTAATAGAGCAGCCGTTATTCAGGGCTGACGCCTCGTCACTATTCAAAGAATTCGACAAGCTGGGCCCCCAAGTACAGGCAATTGCTCTAGAGTTGCACGCCAATGAAATGTGCAAGCCGGGCACCCCGGAGATATACGCCATATGGATGGCCAATTGGTAAGTTTTGCAACCTTGGTTCTCATTTAACGTCTTTGGGTTCCCATTGAGCCCAACTTAATTAGTAGCAGATGAGAATAGCTTGCCAGAGACTATGAAATCCCTCAAGTCCTTGCTGCATCTCATCCCGACAATGCAATGCCAAAGCCTCTCGGCCCCCTTTTTCCTTCTCCCTCGTAAACTTGTCTCTTTTTCCTGTTGGAGTTATTAACGTAGATCTAGCTTTTCAATCGGGGTTGGAGACATGGCTGGGCTTTTCCCCGTCGCGTCGCGCTTCAATCATTCGTGCCATCCAAAGGACAACGTCAAATATACGTTTGACGTTGCAAACGATGTTCTTGAGATGGTTGTCAAATCAGAAAAAATCACAGCTGGCGAAGAATTAACCATCTCATATGGAATCGAACGAACTCCACTGGACCTATTTCTCAAATACGGGTTCCAGTGTCGCTGTGGAGCCTGCCCAGGACTGGTGGACAAGGACACATTGGTGAGATGGTAAATCTATCATCTCCCTGCTATACAACCGAGGGACCACAGTCTCGATCGATACGCTTCTCTATACTTATTTTATCGGTGCATACTAGATTGCTGCACCACTCCTCACTCTGGAATGACACGGCGGGTAACAATGGCAGTTCTTGAAGTTAGCTGTTTGCGGTAGGCTAGCATGGAAATTAACGGAGTCTTTGCGGTTATCGCGTTTCCATCTTGGAGTTGAAGGTTGGGGTTTCGTATTTTGTTTGTGGAAACTATAGCCGTCTATGGCTCGAGATGGCAGCAGCAAACTGGTAAGAATCGCAGCATTGGGCTTTGTCGAACTTGGTACTAGCAATGTCACAGCTGCTCAGCCATATTCAGCAATGATCGAGTCATCATTGAATCCACAGCGGTTTTAGGGTCTGTTTCAAGCATGGTATCGCGCTTTTGAATGGGATTTCCAAAGGTCTTGTCATTAAACTATCTCATGAGCGTGGCGTAACTGGTTCTTAAAAGAAGATTCGGATGCAATCTCTAGTTTGCACAAAAGTCAAAGAGTAAAAGATTGAGAGAAGAAAAAGAAGAAAAGACACAAAACCTTGGAGACCAAAAGAGCATGTGATATCTTATCACAATGCCAAGATCTCGCCTGCATCGCCCTCCTTGAGAGCTCCCAACAACATACGCGCAATGTCTCTGTCTGCTTTATCGTCTGTGTTTCCCATTTCATCCCACACCGTCTCAATCCACTCTGCAGAGATATCTGGCATTGGCCCATCAAGATACATGCCCTCGAATTCGCTCGTCCCGCTTGGTGACTCGTCCTGCAATTGGAACACTGCGTTGGGATCGACTCCTAAACCGCCAAGCCCTGCTGATGGTGTCATAGAGGTATTTGCCAGTCCATCAGTGGCCATTTGTGAGCGAATTTGGCCGCGAAGAGCCTCTACACCCGCTTCGTCCATAATTGACATGTGAGAGTCTGTCTGGGAGAGTGGCGAGTGATTTGAATCGGAGTCGGAATGGACAGACTGGAGAATACCCCACCCCCTGTCCGCAGCTGCCCCCGAGCAAATCCCAAAGCTGTTTCCAGCGTTGGAGCTACGATTGGCCTCTATTAAGGCTTTCAAAGGACTGAAACCGCCCACGAATAAACCACGTAGGCTCACTGGGAAGTCTCCATCTTCGGGCAATCGCCCCTTACTGAGACTCACATCCAGCGCCAAGGCTAAGCGTAGATATGAGCTGGGCTGAAGAGCAAGAATATCAGTCCAGTCCGTGATATTTGAGTTCTGGCTGCCCTGTTGATTGGTGTTGTCCAGCTGAGCTAGATTGACAACGTGCCGCACAATCTCACTAACCCAGTCCACACCGTCATATTGAGGCTGGTATGTTCTCATAGCCTCAATTAGAATGTTTAGTCTGTGTTGCTTCAGGGCAGATGCTGCATTTGAATCAAGGCTAGGGTCTTTTGCCGGTGCAGAGAGCTTCACGTCCAAGATGTTAAGGACTAGGGGAAGTGCGGTACATGCCACGGCGGAGATAGGGAGCCACCTTGCAAGCTTCAAGTGAACGAGTTCCTTGAGGCACTCGGTGACTCCTGAAGCAGCGTCCTGAAGCTCGTGCCGATTTTCGTAGATGGTCGATATGCCCCTAGTCGATGTCACTGTGTTGGCACTGTCTCCGTTTGGAATTGCCTCAAGGATGGCCAAGTGAAGGATCTCATGATGAGCCAGCACAACACGTGAAGAGTGGTAGTACATGTACATGAGATTGGTGTATAAAATGACAGAGTCATGCTGAAACTCTTTCTTGGTGTCAATACCTCCGCGAGAAAGAGGGCTGCCTCCAAACAGCGGGAACCGCGAGGTTGCAGACTTGTACCATCGTCTGAGTGAAGTTTTACATTCCTGAATTCGACCTGCATCCTCCGGGTTTGACTGTCTTCCCCACCCAGGAGCATCGTCGAGGGGGAAAACTAGCATGAGGATGTCGGTCAAGACAACGTAAAGCTCCACCACTTGAGCCAAGATCTCTGCAAGGGTTTTCTTGGTTCCTGGATTGTAAACTCGCGATCGATCGAACTCATTCTCCAAATCTGCAAACCCGAGAATAGGATTGGAGTCGAAATCGAAATGCGATTTAGTTATCTGGATTGGGCGTCTCATCAAGAGACCAAGAGTGCGGTCACGGATGACACAACACCACCAGACCTTTTTGAGAATATTTTGTTTTCTGTGTTGCATCGGATGCGTAGCGGCGGAGAAGACCGGCATAGCAGCATAGTGATGGGCTTCGGCTGTTTTCGCATGCTGAATGGCCAGGCTGAGCCATGAAGTATTGGGGTTCCGTGTTGATGAAGGTGCCCAGAAAGACAGTAGGAGAGCGGCCTGTGCAATGGAGAGGGGAGAAGACTCGGATTCGAAATCATAGAGCAGCTTGGCGCGCCGGTATAGAGCTGCTCTTGCAGCTCGAATATTGGGATACCCGAGAGCTTTAATGGCGGTTCGCGACACAAAGTTGCAGGACGCAAACAGGATGGCTTGGAAAACCAGCAACGACATGCGCTCCGTGGGCATCCCCGAACTGGCACTATGGCAATACAGGTCCCAAAAGTCTCCTTCGTTCAGGAGAGGCAACAACGGGTGAACGTGGAGGAAATATTGTTGCAGAAACTCGTCGAGCAAGGCTCGAGTGGGCACCCGAAGACAGCCTTGAAGCTCAAGGTAATTTACGTCTTGGGGGGGTATGTTAGGAAGATTTCCCATTACCAGGAACGGGTAGTATGAGTAAACCACATCAGAAGTAAGCCCCATTTGGGAATCGCCAGACCACGCATTGTTCGCATTGGTGGAGTATAAACTCATCGAGGTGGTCTGGACAGTATTGCATGAAGCTCCTAGGCAAGTTGGTGAGTGCCTGTGTCAATTTCATGGCAGAACACGCTGGCTTACCTGGTATCTGTTGCGTTGATTGGTGGATGGTACGGTGCTGGGGGTTGGTGGGCTCGGTCATTATGTTGTCTCTTCGTTCAGTGTCGTGCAAATCGCGGTCATTCACTGAGTCGGCGGTATCCTGGGCCATGTTGTTCTCGTGGATGCTCTGGGTCGGAGCCTCTGCGAGACCGTTCAATCTAGATCTTACCACAGCCTCGGAAGAGTTGGATCCACAGGTATGTGGCTCCGCTGGGGAGTATGGGGGGTGAGATGACTGGACATTATCGCCAGTTTCCCTCTGAGACCTTCGGCTGTGGGTAAAAGGTGTGAGCCTGTGGTGACCTCAAGGAACAACAGTGTCAGAATCAGACATACAACCGAGATGCCCTGCCAGTAACGACACAGGCTTCGCTGTCGAGATAGCAGTTCATGCAAGGCCGTCCTCTCTGGGACACATCGCAGCGGACCTTTCGCGCGCGACAGGAGAGGCAGGCCTTGGGTGCTCGCTTGCGAATCTTGGTCGGGGCTCTTGGTTTCGCGTCCATTGCGATTGTCGAGGTCGAGGTCATCGTGGTAGCCATGTTTAAAATCAATCTTTGAAGAGGCTATGTACTAGGGCTTCAGCTTCGGGTTTTTCTCATGCCAGTATGAGAGGAAGATGGAGAGGAGGAAAAAAAAAAAAAAAAAAAAAAAAGAAGGTCACAAAGGGAGGAAAATTACAGGATGATGGTTGAGCAAAAGTTGGAGAAAGGCGGGCAGGCAGGGGGCCTTTGGCGAGCAGGGGACGACACGATCCCGTTGCTCTCTAGCGGATGGCATATCTCAACTCCTCTCTCCCTCCCTACAGCCTCCCCTCCATCTCAGGGCGCGTGTCTCGAGCAATGGGGCTTGACAAGACGATGCGAGAATGCGGAGTGTGGAGTTGCGTGGAGTTTGTGGTGGAGTGTGGGGTATGGGGTAACGACTACGCCTCCCGAAGCTCTGACTCTCTGTCTCTCTCTCTCTCCTTCTCGCCCTCACGGTCGGTACTTCACTAATTAGCACACAGGCTCACACATACAGTAGGTAGCTCCCAGACCGACCCCTGCCGCAATCGTCGAGAGTCAGAAAGAGGCTTCCACCTGCAGCACCATGAGTCGCGCGCCATGCGGGGGCTCCTACTATGCAGTCCTCCCCCTGATCGGGTATCCTTTACCGCGGCCAAGCCAATGGCCGTGCGGTCGTGATGGCAATCCGTCTCCAAAACGCGGGGTCCATCATGGATTCCTCGGCTCCTGAATCATTAGCTCGTCCCCATTCTGACGCATATTTGTGCCTTCGGGTCTCATGAGCCCTTCCCGTCCGAAGCTACCGACAGACGCCAGATGACTTAGATGGGATGCAGACGCAGATGACCAACAGTTGCGAGCGCCACCCAAGCCCGCTTCCAATCAGCAGACGCTTCCCTCTTCGTCCTAACCGCCCCAAAAGGCCTCGACAGCCGCCTCTCCGGTTTCTGTGCAAGCTACCCATATGTACTCCGTATCAATGGTCTATCCGCATAGCAACTTCTCGCAACCCATCGCCACAAACCCCTCATATTTGAAGCAACGGAGACCACCGAAGATTTCACTGTCCGACCTATTACCGAACCCAGCTTGTCCTTTTGTCTGCCATTTTCGTCGGCTGTTCACATTATTGGTGCATTCCCACGATCAATTACTTCAAACACTAGCCACATTCTCGTACCACATTGCCAAAATCATAGCTAGAGAAGATCGGCAGCTAATCTCCCTCGTCTCTTCTTCCTTTTCATTTCGGGAGCAGAACATAAGGCCCAAATCATCGTTCGTTCAACAGGGAAACATGGCGTACTTTAGGAGCCCGTGGATGGTCTAGGGTAGGCCATCAATGAGCGGCCATTCCATGGGGATACGCAGCATCTCAAGTTTCCTCATTGGGCAAATGAGAGCTCATTGAGAAAGAAGCCGGGGCATTGCGCATTTCATTTTGATGAATCTCCCAATCCTCACATTCTCTTCTGGTTTGCCCTTCGGAAATGCAACGAGTACCCTCCCTGCCAACGGCTTACTGTAGCCAGGCCTGCCAGCTGTGCATTTCCTTGGCCGGACCTTGGCGTCTTACTTGCTGTATTTCTCGGATTAATTTTGAGTCCGTTCTCCTATGGGGTATGGCAGATGCCTAGGTAGTTACCCCATGTTCACCAGTAAAGTCGGTTGATGGAAGTCATCCTGATCAGCTTCCCGGGCTTTCCGAGTTGACTTTGAAAAGCGCCCACGGAGAATGGCCGACCTAATGAGTGATGGTGCGAAACGCGACGAGTTATATTTCTCTTCTCACAACTCCTTTGCGTCAACCACAGTTGTCTTGCTCCATGGCCTATTCTCGTGCCATCTAGAATGGGAGCATGTCGTTCCATATTTGCCCGACTACCATCTAATCATCCCCGACTTTCCTCAACATTCCCAGTCGAAAGATATTCGCCCGTTTTCGCTGGCTCTGGCTGCAGATAAAGTTGCATCGCTTATAGAGCAACATGCTCACGACGGCCAAGCTCATGTCGTCGGACTCTCGCTCGGAGGCTTCGTAACTATGGAGCTTATTCGACGCTACCCAAGAGTTGTCAAGTCTGCTTTTGTCACAGGCTCCACTCCATTCAGTGCCTGGCAGGTGTGGGCTGCTGGGCGTCCAAACATGCTTCATTGGGGCATCTGGCTCGCCATGACTAGTGGAATATACCGAGCCGCCGAGTGGCAGATGGGACTGAAGCCCCATGATCAACTTAAGAAAGAGATTGCAGCAAATAATACCTGGGATCTGGTGCATGATGCCTATGGTGAGGTTAGCAGATGGCAACAGGACGCTGTGAAGGAAGTTGGTCGTCAGGACAAGCGGATACTGGTTGTTGCTGGTGGACATGGAGATAGTTTGGACAGCACCAAGAATTTGGGAGAGTCCCTCAGCCAACAGGGCGAGAGGGATGGCAGAGAGACACGAGCTGTTGTTGTCAGAGATGCTATCCATGGATGGAATCTTCAGTTCCCAGATCTTTTTGCTGACGGAATAAGGGCCTGGATCCAAAAAGAACCGTTGCCGGAGAGGTTCGAACTAATGTAATGAACGCCGTCAAGCCCTTCGAACACATTGGCATGGTTGGCTTGAGGAGACCATCAAGGTCCTTCCTTACTTCACCTTGTTCCCCTCCCCCCTTTCTACATTGAGATGTTAGCTTTCATATGCCATTCTGGCAAGCAATTCACTGCCAATAAGCGAAAATGAGAGCGACTCTTGACTGGATCGTTGGCCTTTGGTCTTTTGATACCCGGGCAGATTCTTCGTAGTTGCTTTGAATCCTAAACTAATTGACCCATGGTTTACAATTCAAAATTGGATTCTGTTGTTGTGGCAGTGTATCCAAGCATGGCTGTTTGCCGGTGACTCAGCCCGAAGTACGCATCCGACGCTAAGCACTACATGTATATAGAGTAATTGAAAGATGTTCATCATCTAGATTCTCATTCCATATCCTAAAACCAGATATTCAAGTGAAAGTAATTCGAAATCCCAATGGAATTCGACTATTTTGATACCCGAAGCTCTCCATTTTGCTCCTCTTTCAGGGTTGCATCATCATAACGCCTTCGTCCTGACGTTCATGGACTGGTATGAGCTTGTCAGTATCAATATTCCCAAAAGAGTGCTTCACTTCTCTTTAAATGAGGATGAAACTACGGGTGATAAGACCCGTATCTTCGAATTCTCTAACCTCGCTCTCGAGCTATGTCTTTTGTCAGGTAGCCAAGGCGTGGGCTCATGTAAAATCTACGATCTTCATAGCATATTCCCACGACGGAAGCTCGATCCCCTACGATATGCAGTTCGACAGAAACTTCAAAATGCTTTTAACGACACCTCATTATTACGATCGTTTGATCTTGAGGTCACTATCCTGCAAGCTCTAGAGACCATGGCCGAATTTGAGCAGAACTTTGAGAAAGAGATCAACGCTCTCAAGAGCGTGAATGAAGCCGGAATAAATATGAAGGATAGTACCGAGTTCGACAAAGGCTGGTCTGTGGGAGAGATTTCAAACTGGAATGACGTCGCAAACAACCCTTTCGGGCTCGACGTGTCGACCATCAAGGACACGGCATTTGAGATACTGGGCAGGACCCCAAACGAGCTAGTTGAGGGTATTCCAGCCGCATGGCGGGTCATTCACATGGAACCCGTTCTGCGCCCTGATCTCGTGCAAGGATTCTTGAAATACAGACACTCTCTACGAAATACACTCGAATCTACGATGGGTCAGCTCAGCGACAGGTTGCCGCCTCATTCACAGCTCGAAGGTCGCGTTCGATCTGCAATTTCTCGCAGGGATATCATAAATGACATGGCAACTCCTAGAGTTACTTTCCATGGTACTCAGGTGAAATCGGTTGCTTCAATTGTTCGCCACGGTTTCCGAATACCCGGCGAGAGAGTTGAAAACCATGTTGTTGCTTCTCCTAGATCAGGCATCTCATTTTTACGGGGCATCTATTCCTCTCAAGCTCCCTTCTACGCTTTATCTTACGCCCAAGGCCAAAAACAGAAGACCCCGGTAGGTTCTTTATCTAGCATGCGTCTCTTTATATGCGCAACTATCATGGGACGCACATACCGCAACCAAGATGGCAAGAAGTTGGCCCATGGACCGCAGGTAGAAGGATACGACTCCCATTTCGACTACGGATTCGAGTACATTGTCCACGACACCCATGCCATTCTTCCCTGCTACGTTATTCACTTGGATCTGGGGTCAAGCGAGGCGAAGAAAGCATTGGAGGAGGCCCAAAGAAGCCCGACAACGTACATCCAGAACTCGGGCCCTGCCGAAGGGAATTACCGAGACGGCGGAGAAACCGGCACGGCACCGGGAGACATCAAGCGAAGCAAGGAAGCCCTAAAGGCAGCAGCGATGAAGTGGTTCCCGTACGGTTTTGGAACTGCAACTGGTACGAACTTTGTCATAGAAGAAATTGGACGCGTGTCAGAAGACGAAGAAGAGTACGGCGAATGGCAAGCGGACAAACATGCCTATGTCCGAGATGAAGAGGGTGATGAGGATGAAAATGAGTACTATGATGATTGGGATGATGAGGGGAATCTTGTCAGGGTGAAGAGGGGCCTGTTCATGGACCAATACCAGGGCGCACGGCGCTGAAGCCATCACGAGCAAGGGTCTGTTAAGGACACATATCAAGCAAATGCAAAGTCCAGAAAAACGCGTCCCGTTAGTTATTTTTTTTTTAAAATCTCGTGACCTTCTATGCCCCCAAAAACGCCGTGCCATGCTCTCGTGTCCAGTATTTCTCATTAGGTAGCCTTGCTCAGTCCCAGTATCTGATTTCACCATCCATGCCTGCTGTCACCACCTTGCTAGTTTCCTGCGGGTGCCACTTGACACAGGTGACGGCCTGGTTACCAGCCTTCAGCTTATGGTACATCTTGCATGTCTTCCAGTCCCAGAAACACACGTAGCCACCTGAGTCACCTGAGACCAGAAACTGGCCATCTGGACTGCAGTCGAGATCAATTCCAAGGCCGGCGTTGTTGTGTCCACGATAGCTCTTCTTTCTGTTCTGGCGGAACTTATCGTTGGCTCCATAGACCAGGATCTGGTTATCAGAGCTTTGATATGCGACATATTTACCGCTCGGGTGTGGAGCAGCACGTGTCATGGGGTACATATCTGGTTCGGCAATGTACTTGATAGGGACAGGAATGTTATAATCCCAGGCTCGGAGCGACTTGTCGTCAGACGTCGTCATGAAGCGGCGGTTGTTGTCGACAAATGTGATTGTGTTGATGGCGGCTAAATGATGGTCATATTCTTGGACCACCTCGTTGGGGGTACGGATATCGAATTGAACAATCTTTTTATCTGACATGCCGGCCAAAAATTCGTTTGAGTGTTCGGCATCTGGGTTGAACTTAATCACATGGGGGGTCTTGCCGGTGGTGAATTTGCTGACGCATACGCCCTTTTCTGTGTCCCAAAGCTTGATCATTCGATCGTATGAGGAAGATAGGAATTGGGTGCCGGAGTTGTTGAAGCAAATGTCGGAGAGAGCCTTGGAGTGACCCGAGAATGTCCGCAGCAGCTCGCGTTCATGGAATACGTCGAATATCTTGACAGTGGTGTCCGCGCTGGCCGACAAAAGGAGATGTCCCGAGCCAGGAAAGAAGCGCAGCGCGGTAACTGCCTTGGTGTGGCTCTTCCAGGCATGAATCTGCTTCTTGGGGATGTAGTTGGTGATGCTTCCAATGTCCTTCTTGAGATCAATATCCAGATCTTGAGGAACGTGCATGTATGATCTGCCCTGGTAATCGTACTCGGCGGATCCGTGGAAAGTCGTTGTTTCGTCGCCCATGTCTTCAACCTCTTTTCGCCTTGCCAAGGCTCTTGCAGGTGCTTGGACTACAGTTCCACTCTCAACGACTTCATCTTCCTCCTCTTCGATGATCTCATATTCTTCATCGCTAGCGAGTTCCTCGTCCTCTCCTACAACCTCGTACTCGGGTCTCTTATACTTGGCCCATGGTCCAACGTAGGCACCCGGGCCCTCAGCAACACTTGCGTCGCCTTTCTTCTCCCTGCCAGCACGAATTCGTGCAGCCTCTGCCTTGATTTGGGCATTGGTTTGGAACTCTCTCTCAGGACCTCCCTTCCTCTCAACCGCCCGGTGCTTGGTCCTGAATGTATGTTCGCTCACAAATGTTTCTTCCGCATGGCCAGTTAGAATGTTCTTGCGCTTTAGTGCATTCGAGTCGTCTTTGAAGGGGTTCGAAGGGCCAAGTTGAGGACGCGACAGATCTTCCGCCGAGTAAGGTATGACGGCATGGGCCGGTTCTGCTTGCTCTCGAATAATGAGCGCATCTTGAGGCGCCATATTTGGCGGGTATTCGCCAAAGTCCGCCATATTGGAAATGTTGGGAAGGGCCAATGTTCAAGTTTTTCAAACGCGACTTTCACAAACGGATGGCTAAGCTATCGCGACTCGGCACCTTGGCAGGCCTGGAAAAGCGGGTGGTCACGTGATTGGATATTTGCGCTTGGGTGCACCCAGAATTCCCCATGATACAAACAGCGGAGAGGCCATACACACAAGATGTAATTAGATCGTAATATTGAGTATTATCGGATGTAATTCCTTAGTTTGATTATTGCTCAATTATCATGCTAGGATGTTGATCGAACACATGTTGAGGAGGCGACATAGCGCGCAACTCCCGCACACCAGCTCGTTACACGACCTAGCCGCTACGAAATAATCAACCAGAGCGCCAGCCGGCATGATAGCACGTTATATACGCCAAGCCCGCCTCTTTAAAAACCGTCATCAATCTATACCATCTTCCACTCGTTATATACTGCATCAGCAGACTCATCCCCTCGTCCCGAGACTTGCCAGTCAACACTGTCCGAGCATGAGTTGAACTCCAAAAAGCCTCCTAACTGGTGCTGTCTGTAGCCGATGGCGCTAGAAGCAAGCCAGGAACCGTGCCGTGATTAACGATGTTGTCGACGGGGCGCTTAGGAGGACTCGTCACGGATGAGGGCGACGATCATGCTGTAGAGGTAAAAGAAGAACATGATGAGGTGGAAGCCCAACTTGAAGAAAGATTCCTGTTGCATTATTAGAAAACGGGAACGGAAACGAAATGGTGCTTGGCTTGACCCGCATACCTTCTTGTGGACGTTGAGCTTGCGGAAGATCTCGGTAGCGTCGAGTAGGTGAGTGTTGTCGACAATCCTAGGATCTAGTTAGACACAAAAAAAAAAATCGGCAGCGCACAGCAGGTCTGAGGACGCACTTCTTGACGTTCCAGCCAAGGAGAGGCAAGTTGAGAATCAGAGGAACCCAGTATCCGTTGATCAGGAAGAGGAAGGTCAGGAAACCGTGAACAGCGGCCTCGGGGATGATATAGGTGTTGAGTCGGTTGCAGAGGTCAATGGGGTTAATGTAATCGCTGTAGAAAAAAACGGTAAGCCTTTGGGTTTATGGGTCGAGCGGCAGCAGATGCGCATTGCTGTAGCGCAGATTTTTGGCACAGAAGCGGGAAGGAAGGGTTGCGACATACCACTCGAGATCACTGTACATGATAGTGAAGAAAACCTGGAGAAACAGGTTGACGGCGTTAATCAACACCGACAGGAGAAATAGCCAAGCCTCTCCGGACATCATTTTGGCGAGTTTTGTGGGTGTAGAAGGTGGAAGATGAGGTCGAAGCCGAGGCGATTATCTCAAGTGAAGGACAGCTGTTCGGGGAGCTCAGTCACAAGCTCCTATTTGCGCGCGCCGACAAGGGTTGCTCGTCCGACCGTGGGAAAAAGCGGGAAGACTGCGAGGAGGAATGGGGGAGAAGAAAAAAAAAAGTCGTAGCCTTGACAGAAGAGTCGAGGTCAAGTGCTTCAAGTCCTGAGGCGGGCAGCAGAGGTGGGGGAGGAGGATGAGGAGGAGGAGGAGTGGGAAGAAGTTTGGTGGCAGGCAGAGAGGATGGTGTGGTGGTGGTAGTAGCGGTAGAATGGCACTGGCTGTGACTGTGGGAGCGGGAGGTAGTAGTAGTGGTTCAGTGTTGGCGCTGGGTGCGGGTGCGGGTGCGGGTGGAGAGGCAATCCCTCGTAGAAGACGGAGGAAGCCTGGCGCGTGCTCCCAGTGGAGAGTGCCCGGCCCAGCTGCGGCCGTGGTCTTGGATGAGTTAGCGGCCATGATGGAGGAGGCTCGGTGGCTCTACAAGCCGCCGCTGGGTCCATGCTCCAGCCCACTCATTGAGCCTAATGCGCCTATTCGTACAGAGCCTACAGAGAGCCTACTGCACACATAGCCTACCGTGCCAACTGTGCCCTACAGATGCCGATTCGGTGGCGGGAGGGTGGCGCGTGGCGCGTCCCTCCCCTGGAACGGTAAGTGTGGCTGGGAGCAGGCCCGGCCCTGTCGAATGTGGTGAATGTCCGCATACGTGTATGTACCTATGCGCCGTGCCCAGCGGTGCCGGCATGACCATGGAATTTAATTGTTCCTGTCTGCTTGCGTCTTGGACAAGGGGCCCCCCAGCTCATAAGTTCTGCCATTTGCGTCACACCACATGACAGACTTCTGCATCCGGAGCCCCACGCTGACAACTCGGCCGGAACCTTGAGCGTGCCCTCAGCTGCTGGCCGCCCCCCCTCTCCCGTACCAGCATTGATGCAACGGGAACACTTAGTAGCGGACTCAAACTATCGGATGCATCCTTCTTTTTCCTCTTGGTCTTGTCCAAATTGGGCCATATCATCATTTTCATTCGTCGCTTCGGAACTCTTCTCATCTTGCTGTCGCTGTATCCACTAACCCAACCGCCAAGTTTCAACAACCTATCAAACTCCACACAATGCGTTCCATGATACCATAAATCTATGATTCACGCCCCTCAACAACCATAACTCCTCCTCTCCAGTCTGTCTTGCAAAGTTCAATTGTGATGGGTGAGATGATATGCTTAAGCCGACTTGGTTGCATCTGCGTTGGCTTCAATTCTAGGGAGGGGACCACCTGGGGAGTCCTCCAGTCTGGCCGTCAAGACTTCAACTCCGTCTTCGGTAACCAGCAGGGTGTGCTCTATCCATCGAGTTAGTCGGTTGAGATGTCTCCGTTCGTGGCTTCAGGTTCTCATACCAAATTGGGCAGTGAATTTGCCATCGATAGTTGTGCTAGTCCAGTTGTCTGGCCAGGTAATGTCTCGGTACTTGCCCAGAGCAATCATTGGCTCAATAGTGAAGGTCATTCCGGGCTTGCACTCGCCAACTGCCTTATTTTTGGCATAATGGGGGACATTCGGGGGGGAGTGGAAGAGCTTGCCGACGCCGTGACCACAATACGTGCGGATGACACTACAGTTATACTTCTTTGCGACCTTCTCGATAATGTTGCCGAACTCTCGAACTAGAACTCCCGGCTTGACGGCCTTGATGGATTCCTCCAAGCATTCTCGGGCGGTTTCGACCACACGAACTACGTCGGGGTCAGCCTTGGCCTTGTCGCCGATGTAATATGTCTCGTTGAGATCCGCATGGTATCCTTCATGATATAGAGAGACGTCGATGTTCAGGATATCGCCATCAAGAAGGACGCGTTGATCAGGGATGCCGTGGCAGATGACTTCATTCACGGATGTGCAGCATGACTTGGGGAAATGGTTATAGTTCAGAGGCGACGGGTAAGACTTTGCCTCATGTTAGTCAACAAGCCTCAAGCATGGATACTCTCGGGTGTGGGCGGGAAATGTCACAGACGTACGCTGCGCTCGATGCAGGCCTTGTGGACGAGCTCATCGATGTAGTCAGTGGTGACTCCTGGCTTCGCCGCAGCTGCGGCGATATCGAGAACCTCTCGGGCGAGTCGACAGACCTTTCGCATTGCATCCTGTCCTGCTTTGTCGAGGATGTCGATTTTGTTGCGCTGGGTTAGGGATCGGCTATACTTAGGGTTGCCATCCTGCCACCAGACTGGATGGGGGATGGACTTGGGGAGGGTTCGATGCGGCGAGAGAGGATAGACAGGTCGGAGTGTACCGGAGAAAGGAAAGTTGGGAAACGGGTTGTAGTAGCCGGTAGCTAGACCTGGTGAGATTGCTTTCGGGGGAGAAAGTGGTGGAGGATATTACTTTGCGATTTGTGCATCGTTTTATGAATGCTCTACGAACCTCATTAGCGACGAGGCTCTATCATAGGCTTTGGATGGCAGCTGTAGCCACGTACCCAGTTCTTCTTGAAGCAGTCCTGCGAACAGAAAAAGCTATCCTTGACACCAAGTTTCAGGCAGGTCGGGCACTGAAGAGAGCCTGCGTCATTCTCACAGTCCGCGCCCAAACACTTTTTCTTCGCAGGCGGTTCGGAGGTCATGCTGTCGACGTTAGAGGGGTAATTTGGAACGAAGAAGTTCGCTAAGGGTGTGAAAGGTAGGCCGTGGTGTTTGACAGAATGCCGAAGTTTCAGCCAAGGTAAGAACAAAAAGAAATATAGCCCTGCTAATAGCGCGACAACTTGATCAAACTGTTGTTGCAGAGCTTTGAAGCTGTGATGTGCAACTTTTAGATGCAAAAGAAGGTCTCTCCACATTGGTGGTGGTGGGGCTTGCCACAGACGCTAAATCCGTCTTGCCGAGAGATTGGTATGCATCCAGTGAATCGAAGCTTTGCCCCTAGAGTACTTTACCGTTCTAACGGGGTAGCTACCTTTGTTACCCATTTTTATCTTATCGGAATCCCTGGCGCCGACCTCCGAGTCCGTCAAGTCAGTGTGACTGTCATTCTAGAGGCGTCTTTCCGTTCGCCCTTGGCAACTTTCAAAAACCAAAGATGGGGAAGCCTCAGAAGATTATTGTTGTCGGCGCTGGCCCTGTAGGATCGCTAGCGGCTCTGTATGCTGCTCAGCGAGGCCATGAAGTTGAGGTCTATGAGCTACGGCCTGGTGAGTCCTGATTCCTCTTGAGCTTTTACTATTCTTTTGTACTATTCGTCTTGGGTCAATAGGCGCAGAGCAGTTGCGCCAGGGTCAAAATAACCTCAATGTCCCAAGCCCATATTCCCCTCATGGTTTCACCCAGCCTTGAACATCATATGGACCCAATCGTTTCAACTTCGCAAGTCTAGGCGTCTAATTAGTCCCAGACCTCAGAGACCCCGGTACCATCCCGCTCAACTTCACCAGGTCTATCAACCTAGCGATTTCAGAGCGCGGAATCAATGCTATGCGTCATGCTGGCCTCTCTGGCCTCTTGGATCATGTAATGTCTACTACTATCCCAATGAGGGGACGCATGATCCATGGAAGGAGGCCCAATGGTGCTTTGTTTGAACAGTCTCAGGACTACGACGCCAAAGGAAGAGTAAGGATAATTACCTCAATCTATTAAAACTACCACTGAGTATTGATGCGCTCAACTTAGGCTATTCATGCCATCGACAGGGCAGGCCTAAATAAACGAGTTCTTGACATCCTAGACGGCATGCCCAATGTTAAGTTATTCTTCAACCACAAGCTTACTGGAGCAGACTATCGAGCATGCCGAGCGTGGTTCGAAGTCCAAGACGGCGGCTCAGACAAAACGCCCCGTCCCAAGGAAATCAGCATCACTTTTGATCTCATGATTGGCGCCGATGGCGCTCATTCTGCCGTTCGTTATCACCTCATGAAGTTCACCCGAATGAACTACCAGCAGGAATACATTGACACTCTTTGGTGCGAGTTTCAACTTGGGCCTGTTCTCACGGAGACCGCAGGCGACCCTCTAGCCAAGTTTAGAATTTCCCCAAACCATTTGCATATTTGGCCTGGCAAAGACTTTATGTTTATTGCGATCCCTAGTGATGTATGCTACTCAGGTCCGGCCTGTTGACTATCCCTGCTAACGCTTGGACTTAGGACGGTTCTTTCACTTGTACACTTTTCATGCCAAGCAAAGAATTTGCTGATCTTGAAAGCAACCCATCCAATTTGCCCTCGTTCTTTAACAAGCATTTTCCAGGTGTCACAGATCTAATTCCAGCCGAAGACCTCATTCAGTCTTTCGAATCAAATCCTCATCTTCCACTCATCAGCTTGAAATGCAAGCCGTATCACTACGGCTCATCATGTGTCATTGTTGGAGATGCGGCGCATGCTATGGTTCCGTTCTACGGACAAGGAATGAATGCAGGAATGGAGGACGTCAGGATTTTATTTTCGATTCTCGACAAGCACGCCCGAATGGATGAGACGAACAACCCAGCCAGTGAGTCGACATCGACAACCTCCACCTTCCAAAGATCCCTAGCCCTGGCCGAATACTCCGCCATTAGGCCAGCCGACGCCCACGCGATTAATGATCTCGCGTTACAGAACTACGTAGAGATGAGATCATCAGTTCTATCTACTCGGTATCGACTTCGAAAGTACCTTGAGGAGCTTATGAGCATTCACCTCCCCGGCGTCGGCTGGCAAACCAAATACTCTCGGGTCAGCTTTAGCAACGAAGGATACCTGGATGTCATTCGGAAAAGTGATGCGCAAGGCAAGGCCCTAGTGAGAGGCTTCTTTACCCTAGTAGCCAGCCCTTTTGTGGCCTCTGCAGTTATTTTTGGCTACAAACATCGGCGAACAATTGGGAATTTCATGCAAGCTGTGCGAACTTTGATGGCAGAGGGTCGCCACTGAACGACCGGACCGGGATCCACCAAGTTCTCTGTACCATAGTGTCTGAAGATCTCAAAGAAATTCGAGATATATATTTTAATATCTAAGCTTGTGTGTAATCCTAGTAAGATGAATCATCTTAACACTCTAGATTCGATGTTCTTGGCGATTGAGAGAAGGTTAGTCACGTTAGGCGGTGCACGGGACAGCATCGAACGTCCACAATCAGTTGCGTTATCCTTTGTTCTTGGGAGAGCATTAAGCGCCATTTTCATCCTGCTATATTTCATGATGTTTCTTTAATCTTGTTGTTGAGCACTCGCGGGGACAATCTTTTTAGAGTAGAAATATCCATATTTTGCACTTGGGGGTCCCAGTACTCAATATCAATAGTGTAGTAAGGTGGTGGCTGACCATCAATTGAGGTATATTGCAAGAAAATGAGACCTTCTCCTGTTTTATCACATAGATTGCCCGATTTTGATCAATAAACGATACTCAACTAAAGTAAAAAAAAAAAAAACCGAAAACGAACTGTTCTCCGAATTTCAACATGATAATGGCTGTGAAGGACCACTCGCTTATGTTGGGAGGTTTCTTTTTCTATGCATTAATGAGAAGTATTCATTTGAACGAATTTTGGTTTGATTGCTTAGTCATGCTCTTCGACGGTTCCGAAATTTTGGCGATGGTTTCTCTGGACTACCCAACACTGACCCATCGCGGCACACTGAGCAATCCAAAAACTGAGCAATCCAAAAACTTTGGCAACGCTGGCTCGCGAACGCAGTTGCGAAATTGTCACTGACCAATTGGCCCATTATCAACCTCGAGGCTTTGGAGGCGGTTCGCAAGCTACGCCAAGGTGAGTCCCGATATTACCCTCGTGATCCCCTCTCCCCCGGCCATCGTTTGCTAACTTGCATCTTGCTCAGTCTGATTGAACAGGGTGCGCACATCGGTTGACAAAAAAAAGGGGGCCACCTGACGCCGTCCATCTTCATAATTTCCTACACCTCTGCTCGAAACCGCCTTCTCGACGCTCATCGCTGCCCATCATGCCCTCGATTTTGAACATCGCGAACATGTGTTCGCACCTACAAAACGCTTCGAAAGCACGCCTAGGTATTACCTCGGTCAAGAATTGCAAGTATAACTTGCATCTAGCCCTCGCCCTGCACCGATCCGGCTTTTTCTCATCTGTCTACCGTGCGGGACCTCACCCGCCAACCCCCGACCAGATGGTCTCACAAGAGAGCGAGAAACTCACCAGCGCAAATGTCGCCACCATGCGACTATGGCTCGGCCTTAAATACTGGGATGGCAAGCCAGTTCTTTCAAAGGCCACAGCAATCAGCACTCCGAAGCGTATATTAACCGCCGACATCACTGAGCTGGCACGATTGACAAGGGGCTTCCCTACGAAGCTCAAGGGCGGTGTCGTGCCTGGCTTGAACTTGGGTGAATGCATGTATGTTTCCACCTCGCGGGGCGTGTTGGAGGCCAGAGAAGCTTTGGCTCGGAAAACTGGCGGCGTCTTGATGTGCCGGGTGTCATAGATCAAGACACTGTTCTGCTCCGCGTGGGCATAGCGGGGGGAAGAATGCAACAGCGTGACACGATAGTAATAGGGCCTGTACAACTAGAAGAACTGCCCTTCCAGAGGCAGTTATGTAAAAATGAAATCACATCATGGCTATCTTTTAGTCACACTATTTGTTGGTTTCACGGCTTCGCTGTAGGCATTACCAGTGTAAATGCAGTTCAATTCACCATTCGCCATCGCTTAACAGGTATCTTGTACAATGACTAAAAATCTCGCCGACTCAATGGTCTTGTTGTTTGGTCTCAATCTGCCACAATCTATTGCGTAGCCGAGTCCTCGTTTGAAATGGTCTCTGCGTTTTGCTTTTTCTCAATCTCAACGTGTATCTCTGCATCCTTCTCTTTTCCCTGTCCAATCTCCAAGTTTGGCGACGTTTCCGTCTCGCTGACCTGGGCCTTCGTTAAACTGTCCTCGGTAACGTTTTGGTCATCCTCGGTGGCAGTAGGCTGGGCCTCTTCGGCAGGAACTGGTGCCTCTTCGGTTTCAATATTGCGCTCTGTGTCTGCAACCTCGACGTCCTTCTCAGGGTCACTGCCAGCAATCTCCTCAACAGCTGCCTCGGGCTCGATCATGTTTTCAACATTCTCGTCATCCACCTTGGCCTCGTCGGGAACTAGATCGTCCTTCTCTGTCTCGATTGTGACCTCGGTAGACTCTTCAAGCTGGGCCATGTCCTCGCTTTGATGTGCAAGCTCAGACACTTCGGTGATTTTCTCGGCTTCGAGGATTTCCCCCACAACACCACCCATCACAAATTCTGTTGCAGCTTCCTTGTGGTCTGGAACAGAAGAGACATCTGCTTCCTTGACGGATTCGATGGACCCTTCAACGGACTCCACCTTGACGGAGGTGGAATACAATTCAGGAGTGGAAATGGCCACGTTGATAGGAGAAGGGCTATGCTCCTTGGGAGGGACAGTTTGCAATGGTGCGGGGGACTCAACCTGCCGCCTCAAATGCTTCTTCGCACTTCCTGGGGCCCTGGTATTGATCTCTCGACGCGACTCGACGCCAGGGAGAGATGGGCGTTTAGTGGTTTTCCTGGGAGGCGTAACCGGAGCCTTCTCTGTGGTCTTAGAAGACGAAGACTGCGTTGGCCTCATCATACGGGCAAGAAACCCTTCGTCAACTGGGGGATCCTTTTTTCCAGGGGCTTCTGAGGAAGTTTTCTTCGGAGGTGGTCCTAAACTGGGTCTTGAACGGTTGATGGTCGAACCTTGGCGCTTCACAGTCTTCCCACTTGTGCTTGTGCCCGTTGTCGAGACGCTTGCCCGGCTTGGGGAGCGAACGGGAACATTCAAGTTTCCAACAGTACCTGATTGGCGGCTGTGCGTCTGTCGCGAGGTAGTCCCTTTGGAGACTGATGAGGCAGTAGGGGCCATGAGAGAGGCTGGAAGCTGGATAGGTTTTGTTGGAGACTTTGGCTTTGGTTTGACGAAACCTGTGTCACTTGATGTGGGTTTGAGGGGCTGTGGCCTCTTGGTGGTAGTGCTACCCGTCGACCGAGCAGTAGGAGCACCTGCCCGAGATGAAGTTGTTGGTTCATTCTTGACGCCAGGCTTGGAGCTCGTCTTGTCCAACGCCTTAGTCGGTGCCTTTCCTGATGTCTTGACTGGTGACTTGACCGGCGACTTGACCGGCGACTTGGTTGGTGATTTTGCTGGTGGTCTCGTGGATGTAGGCTTAGTAGAGATTGCGGCTGGGCGAGTCGTGGCCTTTTTAATAGGAGCTGTCTTGGCTGGAGTAGATGAGGGCGTTTCCTTGGGTTTTTCGGTCTTCGCCTTACCATTCACGGATGTGGATGGTGTTGACAGCTTCGTTTCCTTGGCTGATGATTTGGGGACCGTCTCAAGCTGCGAGATGGTCTCAGGTTGGCACTCATCGGCCTTTGAGTTCGGGATAGTGCTGGGTTTGTCAGGCACGGGGGCAGCTTCAATGGGTTTCTGTTCGGTCTCGGGGGGTCGACGGGGAGATTCTGGGATTGTCTCGTGGAGAAGGAGCTTGGGAGGCTTGAGCACTTCGTCTAAAGCAACAGAGGGCTTGTCCGGAACGGTCGAGGTGGATTCGGCGTCAGTCTCCATGCTCAATCTTCGCCGTGAGACGCTGGACTCGTGACTATGGTCTCTTCTCAGGCCTATTCTGCCGTCTTTTTCAACAGCTACAAAATTGGTGCGGACTTTGGACAAAGGTCGTGGGGAATCGGAGCCGCTAAAGCCTAGGGAAGAGATTGAAAATCAGCATTTGAAAGGTCGTCGTGGATTAAAAATAAACAAAAGATGGCGGGCCTCCCTTGCATTGCAAGAGAACCTAATAGCAAGGAAAGGGGAAAGCGCCAATGGCTCAGGCATCGCTGGAGGCAAGAACGTCACTGAATGCCTTAGGGAGGTCTCAATCATACCTGGAACAGGAGTTGACGCGCCAGATGATCTCCCTCTGTCAGGAGGGCTGGTGTCGCCTTTGCTCTCGAACATGGCGCGCAGGTTCTTGACCTGACTCATGGCGGCGGCTGGGGATCCAGAAACTGCTGGGCGAAAGGAGAGGTTTAGGGTTGCGAAAATCAGACCCGAGGGAAGACCTGGGGGACTGGCGGCCGTACGGTCCGTGTCGGTCACGGCGGGCCGCAAAAGCAAGAGAATAAAAGCAAGATCAAGTTGGGTGTGGTGAGAAGTGAAAGTGGTGGGATTGGGGATTGGGTTATAGCGTCTGGTTATGAGGTTCAGGCGGCGGAGAGCCACAGGAGGCACATGCCGTCGTGGAGTTGTTGGATAAGGCCAGACGGTCCGTCAGAAGCGGGTACCTCTCTCAACCTTGTGCAAGGATCCAGGTATCTCGAGTCCACGGGGTACTTAGCTTCGTCAAGTACTTATTCGATGCAGTGGAGGCCCGGCACTACACCAGTAGTACGTGCCTCGGACGCAGTCTCAACTCCGTAATTCAGGTGAGATGGAGAAGGGCCACGGAAAGGAGCCTGCTGCACTGTAGTGCTGTTCCAGAAAAATAAGGGGGGGACCCAGGGGAAGCTTTAGGGGGGTGAGGGAGCTTTGGCGGGTACCCCAGGCCAGGTACCTAGTGGACCCGTGCAACATGATGCGGAGTGAACGAGACAAGCAAGCAGGACATGCACGCAACGAAAATGGCTGTGGAAGTCAGCCATGCCACGTATCTGAGTCCGAGAGGCACTGAGCGATATGATGTGAGGCGAAATGCTAGCTGCGGGAATGTACATGCTGTGGCTCAAATGAAGCCATGAGAAAATCCACATAGGATTTCTACACGAACAAAATTGGGCACGGTGAAAAGGCCATACGCACCATACCTACCTACAAGGTACCTCAGGTAGGTAGGTACCTAGGTGGGCGTGGAGGTGCCGACGGTAGAGCCGATGGTTTTGTGCAGAACATTGAGGTTAGGTTCGTGAGTAGGTAGGTAGGTATTCAATGTCAACACGGATACGGAGAACGAATACATACGTGCGGAGCTGAGAACTCGGAAACAAGAGATGATGGCCACGGGCAGCGGTCCAGCTAAAACTCAGGTAAATGAGATGCTCCCATGGCCCAGGGCCCATTGTGCCCAAAGTAGACAAGGCATTGTTATTGACCTGTGTGTTTGGTCACCACCGGACAAGGTTACCAGGCGGGACGGTACCAGGTCGTAAGTACCTCGTCGTGCAAGCCCGAGTGTCCAGCAATGGTGATGGTAGATGGGGCCAGAAAGGGGCCCTGGGATGCAATGATTCAAGCATGCAAGCCTTGGTCCATTGGCTCGGGTTGTCTGGACGAGTTGATTCAAAATGAGGCCCCGGATGGATCATGGATTTCGCCAGTCCAAGCCTAGCGAATTAATTATCGTGAGGAAATCCTGTTTTCCCGCCTGCCATGGCGGCGGCGCTGGTGTCGGCCACTCGGCCAACAGCGCCGGGCGACCAGGCAACGCGGATAGACTGGCCAAGTGTCAAAAGTCAAAAAAAAAAAAATTCTCACACTGACTGGTGAGGCAAAGCGAATGAATGAGAGACGGGATGCTGGCGGACGGGAGCGCCTCGGTTTGCCTCAGGCCATGTGGACCAAACGTCAAAGTCCAGCCCGAAGCACTCGGCACGTTTGAGAAGCAGCAGAAAAGCCCCAGAAGGATCATGCATGATGCATGTCCAAAAATAATAAGGGCCTTTCAGGGCCCAAACAAACAAATCAGCGGTCGCGTCTCGTCTACCCCCTTCTGCCTTAGTCCCCGGGGCACCAAGCCTGGGTGGCCAACTGGCCCGGGATGCCGTGAATACCTGCCTGACATCAAAATAACTTGGCTGGTCATCTCCTCCCTTGATGGATGGTGCTGCGAAACCAAGGTTGTACACCAGCCTCATCTACTGTGGCTTTCTGTCAGGGGGGCGGTTCCCCACTGTCATCAGAATCCCCTTAACCAATCCCCCTCTCATGCTGTTTACATCCTCCCGTTCCCATCTCGTCATGTGAAGATCTGGAACAAACAGGTGGGGAGAGTCCGAGATCATGCTTTGTACGTGTGTGTGTGTTTCCGAGTCAATACTGGCATGTCTGTATCTAAGTTGGTCCCTATACCTACCCATCCGTGCTCTTGGCGGAGCAAAGGCAAACAGGAATTTGTCACAATATCGCAGGATAAAACCAAGGAAAGAATCATCAAGGATGATTCAAATACGGAGTACCAACGATTCACTGGCTTCTCCATGAATTGGGCCCTCAATTATTCAGGTTAGGCTTCTAGATCTAGAGTGGATAATATCGATGGTGGGAGTTCCCTTGCTGGGATGGATGGCGGGTTGCTTACCCCTGAGCAAGGTTTGATCAATCTTTTGCGACCAATCAAGTTCATGGTGCATCAATCGCAACTTCGGCACTAGCATGGACGGCCGCCCTCAAGGCCTTCATATCATCCCTTGTTTTTCCAAGCTATCAAAGTGTAGTGTTGAATCTCTGTTATAAGTGAGCACATAGACAAATACTAGCCATTCAATCACTTAATCGAGAGTTTGTTTGTGTTTGTTTTCCAGCCAAATATCTCTCAAGGTCTCACTCCTGCTCCATACCGCTATTCTAAGAACAAGCCCAGCTTGCCTCAGCTCACACGGCATCCATTTTGCTTTACCTAAGGCCTCGTCATGCTTTCATGGGTTGCTTTTAGCGAGAATCTCGAGAACCCTTCATATGAGGCGTTGGGTCAGCACCATAGATCGGCAAGAAAGACACTGCTAGTCCTGTGCGGTGCTTTGATGCTCACTATTATACATACGTTTAATAGGGCGGGAATTGCCGAGTCAAAACAGGCGCCCAGAGACACACATTGCCATCGCCCTAGTCACGATTTCAGTGCCGTAGCACTATAAGAAGCCAGGTCCCAATCCCAGTCCTCATTATGAGTCTATTTCCGTGGCTAAATCGAGATTCGGGTTACTCTCTCAGGCATTTCCAATGTCAGTATCCATCAAGAACGCCCACCGAATTCCCAGAAGGTGTCCACGGGTCACATATTCCCATAATAAAGAGTCCTTCCATACATGTGCGTTGATCAGACATATTTGATTCATCTCGTGACGAAAAATCGTACCCTAAGGGCAATCAACCTTCCGAGCTCAATAAGACCCTAGAAAATGAACCCCCCCCCGGGATATCAATACATATCCATGGCCCGGGTCCGATCGATGCCAAGCAGATTATGGGGGAGACATGAGACATCTGCTGGAAGGCATAGCTCAGCCAGGAAGTTCGTAAATAATATAGATTGCATGTGCAGCCGGAAAGCAGATCATCTGGAAGGCCCCTCCTACGCACCATGTATGAGGAAGCATTCGATATTTGAACAGTCACGGAAGTTCACAAAAGTCGGGTGATAAGGTAGGTCTTGGGTGAGATTCCGGAAAAGGCCAAGGTGTGGATGACTATTGCCCACTGACGAAATTAAATGGCCCGACTGCACCACCATGATGTCTCAAAACGGGCTTTCTTCAAGGCCCTAACCAACGAAAGCTCACTAGGTGGCCGCTGAGGGAGTCCACGAACAAGGCCCATGGGTCGCTTGGGAGGAGAAAGTGGTCTGAGCTGGTTGACTGGATCTAGCCTCCATTGCCGAGGGGTAATACCAATCAATCTACTCTAGATAGGGGCACTGAAGTACGAATTGGAATTTCCAAGGTCAAAACGGCAAGTCCTTCACTCCCAATCCATCATATGCCAACGCTGCGTAAATATAGGCAAAGAAATGCGCAGAAGGATGTCTCTAGACAGAGAATAATAGGCATGGGTATTGTGCCCAGTTGAGCTTAGCTAAGTCTTTTTTTTTTCGGCTCCCCAGAAAATATCCACCTCCAACCATACAACTTTCCCCAAGCCAAGCTCCGATCCTCGGCCAAACAAAACTTCTCCAACCTCTAAACATCAATTGCACTCACCATGTCCATCCGAACCCTCAGAATCGGTGCGCAATCACTTTACCCTGTCCCCCCTCGTGCTTTCGATCCTCTAACCATGATCCCCTTCCCACAGGCCTGATCCCCGGTGACGGCATTGGCAAGGAGGTCATCCCCGCCGGTCGTCGAATCCTCGAGGCCCTTCCGGCCTCCCTCGGCCTCAAGTTCGACTTTGTCGACCTCAAGGCCGGCTTCGAGACCTTCGAGCAAACGGGCGCTGCCCTCCCTGACAAGACCGTTGAGGTCCTCAAAAACGAGTGTGATGGCGCCCTTTTCGGTGCCGTCAGCTCCCCTACCCAGGCCGTCAAAGGGTACTCATCGCCCATTGTCGCCCTCCGCAAGAAGCTCGACCTCTACGCCAACGTCCGCCCTGTCAAGACTGTCATGACCGCCCCCAAGCCCATCGATATGGTAATCGTCCGCGAGAACACCGAGGACCTCTACGTTAAGCAGGAAACCACCCGCGAGGGTCCTGACGGCAAGGTCGCCGAGGCCATCAAGCGTATCTCCGAGAAGGCTTCGTTCCGCATTGCCTCCATGGCTGGCGATATTGCTCTCCGCCGCCAGAAGATCCGTGATTCTGGTGCCTCCAGCATCCACAAGTCTCCTCTTGTCACCATCACCCACAAGTCAAACGTTCTTTCTCAGACAGATGGTCTGTTCCGCGCTACTTCCAAGAGTGCTCTCTCAGACCCCAAGTACAGCTCCGTCAATGTTGAGGAGCAGATTGTCGATTCCATGGTCTACAAGCTCTTCCGTCAGCCCGAAGACTACGACGTCATTGTTGCTCCCAACCTGTACGGTGATATCCTCTCTGATGGAGCTGCCGCTCTCGTTGGCAGCCTTGGTCTCGTTCCTAGTGCCAACGTCGGTGAAGGATTCGCCATCGGCGAGCCTTGCCACGGCAGCGCTCCTGACATCCAGGGCAAGGGCATTGCCAACCCTATTGCTACCCTCCGAAGTACTGCTCTGATGCTCGAGTTCCTGAACGAGGAGGCTGCTGCCGCGAAGATCTACGCTGCTGTCGATGCTAACCTTGAGGAGGGTCACCTGCTAAGCCCTGACCTTGGCGGCTCCGCCACTACCGAGCAGGTTGTTGAGGACATTCTCCGCCGACTGTAATTTGCCCAAACCATGTCTGAAATGTTTATACAGCCTGTAACAACGGCCGTAGCAAGATGAAAATGGCATGGCAAAAGTCAAGAAGAAAAACTCGAGGAAAAATGGGGAACTAGTTCTAGAGGAGATTGTATATTTCATACACGCTAGATGATTATATCCATTTGCCTTTTCTTTTTCCTCGCGGCGTCATTATCTGGCCGCTTAGCTCTTCTCCATTCTCTCCCCCGTCTAGTGTGTAGTAGGCATGCTGGTGTCATCCAGTGACGAGAATGGTAATATGATACAACATCGTACATCCCTCCAACCATATATTTTACAATACGATGCAGCATAAATAGCTCATCGTTTAGCCATCCTATCACGTATACTAGGTCATCCCTCCATATTTCATATTGATCGCTTATTTGGTTCGCTTGGCTTCGAGCTCCGCCTGGTACTTAGCAACCAGCTCCTTCCTGTACTTTGGTTAATCACATCATTACACAGAATGATCGTAGGTGAGGGAAACTTACTGAAGATGAGGGGGAGCAGGGGCGTAGTGGCTAAATTCCATGCTGAACTCGCCCTTGCCTTGAGTAGCGGCACGAAGTTGAGAACTGAAGCCAAACATGGCGTTCAGACTGCAATCGCAAATAAGGGTAAAGTCTTCACTACCGACATCTGTGTCATTGATAGTGGCATTTCGCTTATTCATAAGCATCAGAATGTTGCCCTGGAACTCATTGGGGGCCGTGATAGTAGTCTTCATGAGAGGTTCCAAAACCTGGCCGCCGGCTTCAGGGAAAGCTTTGCGGAAAGCCATTTGGGTAGCCAGACTGAAGGCGTAATCGGAAGAATCAGTGACGTGAGTGGCACCATCGTTCACAATCATCTTCGCACCAATGACCTTGTGTCCAAGAAGAGGTCCCTTATCAGTGACGAGCTCAAAACCCTTGGCACATGCCGTGAGGAACTTGTCGGGGATGTGACCGCCGACAACCTGGCTCTCGTAGTGGTTCTCTTCGGGCTTGTCGTTGGGCTCAATCCAGCCAGCAACACGGGCGAAATCACCAGGCCCGCCACTCTGTCGCTTGAAGAGGAAGTCGTAGTCAGCGCGACGGGAGATGGTCTCTCGGTAGGCAACACGGGGCTGGCCAGTGACACACTCAGTTTTGTACTCTCGCTTCAGGCGCTCGACGTACACCTCGAGATGCAATTCACCCATACCGGAAATGATCGTCTCTTCGCTCTCGGCGTCAACATGAACACGGAAAGTGGGGTCCTCACGTTGGAATCGATTCATCGCCTTACTGAAGTTATCCGCATCGCCGCTTCGTTTAGGTTTGATGGAGAGAGACATGACAGCATCCGGAACGAACATGGAGGACATAGTGTAAGGAAGACCGCCATCGGTGAAGGTGTCACCAGAAGCACAGTCAACACCAAAGACGGCACAAATCTCACCGGCGCCAACTTCAGCCACGTCCTCCATCTCGTTAGAGTGCATTCGCACAATACGAGGGATTCGAACCTTCTTGTCGGTACGGGAGTTGAACAGGTAAGATCCTTTAGTCAGTTTACCCTGGTAGACTCGGATGTAGGTAAGCTGTCCATAATTGTTCTCTTCAAGCTTGAAGGCAAGTCCAACAAAAGGGAGAGAGTTGTATGGGACCAGCTTGACGGTTTTCTCGTCTCGTAGCTTATCCAGGGCCGTGTTCTCAATCTCAGAGGGGTTGGGGAGGAAATCGCAAACAGCATCGAGCATAGGTTGAACACCCTTGTCAGCAAGGGCGGAACCCATCATGACAGCAGTAAACTTCCGAGCAATGGTCGCGCGACGAATAGCATCCTTGATCTGCTGAGAGGTCGGTTCCTGCTCTTCAAGGAACAGTTCGGCAATCTCGTCATCGACGTCGGCTAGCTTTTCAACAAGAGCCTGTCGCTTCTCGTTGACAAGCTCCTGCATAGGACCGGGAATCTGATCGGTGACACGGACCTTGATACCACGAGGACCCTCAAAGTACATGGCCTTCATATTAATCAAGTCGACGACGCCCTGGAATTCATCCTCGGCACCAATCGGAACTTGGATAGCGGCAGCGGGGAACTTGAGCTTGGTGTTGATCTGCTCAACAGCCTTCCAGGGATTGGCGCCCATTCGGTCCATCTTGTTGACAAAGGAGAGTCTGGGAACATTGTATCGCTTCATCTGTCGGTCAACGGTGATGGTCTGAGATTGGACACCGCTAACAGCACACAGAATCATCACAGCACCATCGAGTACACGGAGAGCTCGCTCTACTTCAATAGTGAAGTCAATGTGACCAGGGGTGTCGATGAGGTTGAAGTGGTAGGTTTCCTCTTTGCCGTCTTCCGTTTTTTTCCAGTCACAGAAAGTCGCTGCAGACTGGATCGTAATGCCCTTTTCACGTTCGAGCTCCATGGAATCCATCTTGGCTCCGACCGCATCCTTTCCTCGAACCTCATGGATTGCATTGATTCGACCGGTGTAGAAGAGGACTCGCTCACTAACAGTTGTTTTGCCACTGTCAATGTGTGCCTGGAGGTCTCGGTCAACGGATGATGTAGATGAGAAAATTGGTTTGGACATACAGCAATACCAATGTTGCGGACTCGCGACAGACGCTTGGCTTCGGCAGGATCCATGTTGGCGGCGACAAACTCGGGGGTCAAGCTAGCAGCATCCTCTTGGGCCTTCTTTAGGCTATTGAGGGACAAGTTAGCGGCGAAGCATGTCAATTCGATGTGAGGGGATACCTTACGCTTCCTGGGCAGCATTGGCTGACCGCAAGGAGCTCTGGCTGAAAGCTCGACGGGGCACGGCAATGGAGACATTGAAATTAAAACCAACGCTGCTCGTCGGTTGTTTGCTGGCCAGCAGACGGCAATTGAGCCATCTGGCGACCCCGGATGCCCTCATTTTGTGGTGCTGGACTCCAAGAGAGGACGATGGAGATGAGGGTTGCTAATTCTCAGTGGCCGATTGGGAAACTTTTTTCCTTCGGAATTACCAGGAGTCGCGCCAGCACGTGCGTCCGTGTCTGTCCACTGGAGCTCTCTCCGCTCACGTCAAAAACCTCCTGGTTGGTACCCCCATAGGGCCATCCCTGTCACAGAAAAATCTGCCGTCACTCTGCCATTGGTCGTTACGGGTGGAAACGCGGTGGTACGAGCATCACAGTGTAGGTAGGTACGTACGTACGTACGTTGCAAGGAAATTCGATTGATTCCGGTCAAAGATATAAGGAGAGAAGTGCTATCCCTCTTTTCGCCACATTCCATTTTCTTCTTTAGATAGGCTGCATCTATCTCATCTCATCGTTATTGGTATTTTCAAAGTTGACCCATCTCAGTAACCTTTACCCAACGCCCAGCTCCATGCAATGCTTTATGACCCAAATGTCAATCAAACCAATACCTGCCAAACGCCAATTGCTCCCGCTTCGTGACTTACGTAATCCGGTAATGATACAAGCAAGCTTCCAGACAGATCAAAACAAATTGCTCGAGAAGGCACCGCCTCCCACAAGCATAAATGCCATAGTGGCAACTACAAGCATGAAGCTTGAGCCAGTCACGGCCAAAATGGATGCGACACTGCTGGTTTCTCGTTGGAATCCGTCAGCCGCTGTCAAGTTGGTTGAGGTGGCGGTAGAAGTTGGTGTTGATTGGGTTTGGTTCTGATTAGGCGCCGCCGTGGCGGAGGGAATCGCTGCACCCTTACTCGTGAATGCCACAATGTTGCTATCGGTGGCGTTGAAATTAGTCTGAGCCAAAGCGACCTCGTTGTTAACCAGATCGTACACAACATAGGCAGAGCGAAGGAAAGTAGCCCCCAAAAGGTACGAGTCAGAAGAAGAGTAGTTCTGAATTCCAAACTCACACATCGACTGGCCTTTGTACGTTCCAGATGAAAATTGAGGCTGGGTTCCTTGAGAGAGGTCAAGAACCAACTCGTCCATACCCACGATAATTTGAGGGCCGCTGTTACCACCAAACCCAAAGGTAAAGTTACCCTTGTGCTGTCCATATGAGCAGGGTAGCACGGCCAGTTGCCAATTTGGGTCCCAAACTGCTCCGACTTCATCCCAGATTTGTGTTGCCAGATCGTTGGGGAGGTAAGTCAAGGTAGTACCAGAATCGAGGACCGCCTTGAGAGGAAACTGGCTCGATGTGAGCTTATCGCTACCACTTGAACTAGTAGCGGTAAGAGATGTCAGAATGACATTGAAATGATCGTAGGTTCCGTTGTCTGGCTGGACTTCGAGTCGTGTCAAGGTTCCCGTGTATTTCTTTGTGTCAATGCCACCAAATAACAGCGTTCCTGTACTAGCGCCGAGGTCATTGAGCCACAAACTATACGCAACTGTATTGATGTGGCCGCCTTGGTACAGGGCGACGGGCAAATTAGGATAGGTGGAGTCCATGGTGTCGACTGAGGCTTCATTGACGACGTATCCGATCCCCAAAAGGCCGTAAGAGATGGTTGTCTTCAAGGCCAGCCCATAGTCAGATTTTGGATGGTTGTGGCACCCATGGTGATATCATCGGTGAAGTAATCGCCTTTGGCATAGCTGTTGTCGACATATGTAATGGAGAACTGGTTGGATCCAACATCTTCAAATGAGCTGGATTTGTCCGGATTGACTACACTTCAAGTCAGCAACGGGGGGGAAAAGGTTAATCAACCGATTTGGGTTTCGAGAGATGCATACAGCTTCCTTGTTGACAGCCTGAATCTTCACAGACGGTAGCCTCGCTCCATGGGACCCAGAGGTCACTACTGCCGGTGTCAAGCTGCAAGGTGATATTTTGAGCTGGTGTGCCGATTTGAACTGTTGCAAAGTAGCCTCCCTTGGACTTCTTGTTCGCGATGGTCTCTTGAAGAGTTGACTCAGAACGTCGTGTTAGGAAAGGACTGATGTAACGGCTTTCGATGCCCCATTGAACAACTTGTGCGTGCGCCACAGGCCATGTCGAGACCAATGAGGCAGCCAAGAGCCACGCCTTCATGGCACCAAATAAGCAACAAAGGTTGCCGAGTCTCAGCTCAGATGAAGAGAGCAAGTATAGTTGTGCTCGCAAATGAGTGAAGACGCCGTCGAGTGAAGAAATCGCCTTTTCTCTCCTCCATAAAACACAAATTGGTTGTTTCACCTGCCAACCAATGTGCTAGCAAAAGGATGTCGGTGGTTTGGTGGATGGATCGAAAACCTGGGCGCTCTGCTTGCGAGAACTAGTCACTAGCAGCAACAGGATACAGTGTGGACAGCAATAGTAAGATGTCTCAGGATGGGACAGAAAAGGAAAAGGGAATCGGGGTAAGAAAACCCAGTGGAAGGATCTCGGTGGTGGAGCATGGGAGACGTAGTCGGGGACCCAAAGGTACAAGGGGAGAGGGTGAAAAGAGGACGTGCTAGGGTTCCAGTCGGCAGGGGAAGGAATTAAGGGAAAAAACGGTTCGATAACAGAAGCAGAGACGCAATGAGCAACGAGATGGGATAGAATGGCGGATGGGGAGGGACCCGATGGAAGGATGGAAGGAGGGCCACGCAAGCCAGCAATCAATCATGGGGCTTGGGTGACGACAGGACGCATCTAGCAAACTCGGGAGAGGCTGCGTACGTACGCCTGCGCCAACCGCCTGTCCACCATCCATACTCTAGTACCATACATAGTCTAGCCCCAGGCGCCATCCGTCCAGCATTGTTGTTGGCGCCCAGGTGCCCGCGTGGACCCTGGGATAGCGGAACAGTGTGGAGGGGTTACGTCGCCGTCGTCATCGCCCAAAATGCCACTTGCCGACGCTAGGGTCTACGTACCTAGGTAGGTTCGGGAAGTGGGAAGTCCCAGAGGTCGGACGTTTATTAGGGTCTAATTACCTTACCGACGAAAGATCAATATCAGAACTCAACCTATGTCGGGGACCATGTCCGCGCCACCGGGGCCTCTCCAATGGGCAAGTCTCGAATCCCAGGGTGCGTCGGAAGCGTTCGCTCAGTCGCCCAAACTGCTCTGCCATCTCCGACACATGTACGTTGACGCTGCGCTAAAACAGCAGCACCTATGTATTGTAGTGGAGGGTTTATGTGAGATGTTTTGCTGCGTGCACCGCACCTGCACGTCCGTCCTCCCTGCCCACATGTACTTGCCCACCCCCCTTACTTACCTCAGGTGGTAGATAGGTATCTACCTACCTAGGTGGTACAACGCTCCAAGTATGGATGCTCTGCTGTCTCATGTGCCTTGCGGCAACGCCGCACGCGACTCAGTTGGTACAGGCCTTGCTGTAACATATCCCCGAAAACAAAAGTGCACAGTCACCTGTGAGCCTTGATTGCGGAGACCTAGCTCTGCTCTGCCTGTCCAACTCACAATTCGGACGGCTGAAGTGCGGTAATTGTCAATTCACTGAATACACCTCAGAATCACCCAGGGGAGCGATCTCAAGAATCATCGCCAGCCCTACCCTGTCTGACCTATCAATTTAACTACCAATGTGCATATTGTCAGAATACGATACTGTACTCCCTACATACCCATACCTGTGCCTCGCCAAAATGGGCCCAAATTTGCAGCGTAAGGGATTTCTTTTCAGTCAGTCAACTTTGGTGAGCACGCCAAGAAATGATCCTCACCGGGCGTCAGATTGGGTGGCCCCAGAGAGCTCCAGGCCTGTCACCATCCGCCAGTCACAGGCTGAGGCAACGTTAATTGCGCCACGTTCCTGGGACTCGACCCAATAATTTGCTTTCGCCTCCACCAGTGCTGACGACGCCTCGGCCGAGACGTTGTGTGCTCGTGCCGCTGATCCGCAACCAGTTGCAGCATTGCCCCCGTTCCGCCACTCCATGGCGACGCTCCAAATTTCTTTGACGCGCTGCCATGTTTCATGTGCGACAGTGTACAACCTCAACCTCGCCCTGCTCCGTCTGTATACTTTGTCTGCATGACATGCCGTTGGTCGGTTCCACCACGAACTCCGCGTACAGCATGTCAGCATATAGTATCGGTTTGGTTGTGGAAAATGTTTCTGCTCGATGTCTTCTAGGTACGCCTCTCAGCCCTGTTGCCAAGCCCCTCCTCCAGTCTCGAATATACAGCCTATCCGCGCATAGCCAGCCAAGGTATTCCCCCTCCCCCCAAGCCGTGCGATCTCGGACAGAAAATCGGGTTGGTGTTATCTATGGGGTACTTGAAAAGTCAACGTCATCGACCAGTATCCCGATACTTTTAGACTGAACGAATGCCGTCGTAATGACCGCTGGCTCCACCAACGACCCCTCCGAGCCACGAGCGTCCACAAACTCTTCAAGCAACTACACATTCTCCCTGTCGATGCCTTGTTCCGCGTAACCAGGATCTTTTGAACCACTGGGGACAGGGCACACATAACTAGCTATGTATTCATTCATCCATCCGGGACACACTAATGGTGGTACAGTCTCGGTCCGATAAAATGGCCAACGAAGCGGCCTCATCCCCGGGTGCCACCCAGACGACACGTATGCAGGCCAGGTCAAATCCCTTAGACGTTAATCCTGTGATAGCATCTTCCCATATCCGCGGTTGTTTGCCGGCACCGACAAGTCACATTTACCCGCTGCTCCGAGCACAGCAGAAATCACGTGGAAGAATTGTGGTTGATTTGGCTTCAACCACCCGCACAATGCCATTTGCCAATTGTAATTGATGTACCATGAGATTGAGATTATTATAATAATCGCGCATCGTATCTCCTTCGAGACACTTCAAACCAAGCTTTCTTGCCCAAATCTTGCCTTCCCTGTGTTCCCCTTGATCGATGTTTCCAGGTTATCTGTGTCTTGTACGAATGTATCGTCTACTAGCATGCAATTCCCAACTCGAGGTCGCGAAAATGAAGTACTTGGCCTAGATATCAAAAAGGAGAAGGAAATGGAAAAATGAAGAAAGAGGGAGAGAGGCTCTCGGGCCATCGGTAGTTAAACTTAACACTAGCGTTGAAGAGCCACAGGAGCAGCAGGGTTTTAGTTGGTCTGAATCAGGTCACCAACAAACACGGATGCAGCGTGAGTCTCGGCCATGTTGATCGTGCCCGGTGTTGTCACGCCCTAATCCATCCACTGCTAGACCTTGGGCGATGCAGCATGCACCATGTTTTGATATGCCATTTTGCTTTCGTACAGGGCACATATAGTATTTTGACATGTTTGATGGTTTCCAAACCTTATCGGTGTCCATAGGCCGGGGCTAAAAAGAATACTCAACCATTGCATTCACATCTTCAACGAGATTATTTAAACAGGTGCGGGATAGGCAAGGGAAGCATCAGTTTGAGTAAGCACGATGTGTGGGCCTGGTCGACGAAGGACGCAGTTTCAAATAGAGGCGGCGGGGGATTATGAATGCATGAGTCAACCCAGACCCAGGAACTGATGACCATGTCATGTCGCAAAGGAGCAGATGAAGGACCAGCTCCAAATGCGGAGCGACGTCGAGTTGATATTATTGTTTACTAGGTTGATCCCATTCCTGATATTTTGACTCAAGTTTTGTAAACCTCAGATACCAGGCGTTCCGATATCTATCGCACCATGAAACCCCACCATGCTGGTGGTCACAGTTGGTGAAGATCCCAGGGTTCAATTCGAATCGCAAGGTCTGCCACGACAGCCAATATGCCATCACCGTGGGCCACATCGTGGAGAAGTAATTCGATCCGGATTCGACCCGGCGAGTGCCATGGGAATCAACCAGCACAATATCTCAGGATCACTTAAAAGCCCCTCGGTACTAGTTTGTGACGAAGAATTAATCTCTCGATTTCTGTTTAGACAGGGTATCGTTTGGTCATAAGTAGTTACCAATGTGTTTGGTTGACTGCTATCTTTGTACTTTTATTAAGATTAGACTACGAGGCTCTCCATTCACTGTGTCGTTTGGGATGGTTGCTGGCTTGGTTTAGTTGTTGTTTTGCTATTCTGGTCTAGTGTTAGCAAGCCCTCTCCTCATCTGGGCTTTTGATCCATGTGTGTGATTGTCTACACTTGCATTGCTGTTCCATACTAAGATTCGATCATGACTATGACTATGGAAAAGCGCCTGCGAAGGAGCAATGCTCCTGCCAGACCAAAGATGCAACTTTCTTATGAGACGATGTAAAAGCCTAGGATCCCTGCGAACACCATATTTGAAACTATTTATGTCAGTACTCGGTTGAGCCTTGAAGGTCATGTGTTGAATTCCATCCTGAGTTTAGGGTAACGGGCTGTTTTGGGGTTTTTTTTTTTGCTTTTCTCAAGTGGATTCACATCTGTGTGGCCAACTGGCTGTCTATTCGTACCGAACTTAGATGGCAAACTATCCGTACATATACTGGTGCACACTCACAGAGCGGGGGCGCAAGATCCAAGGCCGAATAGATACCAAACGCAGCACATCAGCCTGTGCAAGGCTACTACGAAATGCGGGCCAGCGATTAGCAGATCACTTCGATGCGGGCTCGTGAACTCCGAGTCGGATGTCGGGCGTGATTGCTTAGGGGTGTGAAGGTGGGTAGGATGGTAGGCCCCCAAGCCATGAGGCCCACTCTCTGGCGGCTATGCCAACCAGCGACGAGTTTTGGTTGCCTACAGAGTACACAAACCGGTTTCAGCCAGTGGTTGTGGAACATGTACTCCGTACCTGCCTAAGCTGCCCAGTCCGCCTGGTCTCAGAGGTACTAGCCCAGCCAACTAGGTACCTCTCGCCTCACTTGAGTTCTGCGGGGCGCCACTCCACAGGCCGAGGAGCTTATCCTAGTCACCTGCCGTCACTCGTCATTCAACGACATCATCACCAACCATCCTACCATCAGCATCGTTCCATCGATATCGTCGCCCCGTAGCGCATTCGCCCCCGCATCTGCATCTACGCTGCCACAGCCATGGCACCTCTCGGCTTGAGGAGCCTCCTTGTTTGGGTCGTGGCTACGCTACCTGCCCTGGCGATGGGAAGGAACGCGAGCTACTCCCAGTCCGACATGCTGCGGGCACAGGCAGCTCTCCTCGATAACCGCCCTGATGGGTGTCCTCCTTGGTGAGCCAGACCGCTCCAACAGCACTCTCTAAGACTAACGATGCATGACTCTGACTCTTCTCAGCTTCAACTGTCTCCTTCCCGCCCACACATGCGCCCAGTATGCCGACTGTAACGAGTTCAATGGCAAATGCGACTGTCCCGAGGGATTTGGTGGAGATGATTGTCTTCAGCCGCGTACGGACACACACCCTTTACTCGACATCCCCAAAAGCTATAACTGACCGGTTTCTCAGTATGCGGCTCGCTTGCCCGAGGCAAGGACCGCCAGATGCGTTCTGGCCCGTCTTGCGACTGTGACGAAGGTTGGACCGGTATCAACTGCAATGTCTGTGCCGACAACAAGGCCTGCAATGCATTGATGGAAACAGGTGAAGGCGGTGTCTGCTACCAGAATGGTGAGGTGGTCAAGCACAACTACCAAATCTGTGATGTAACCAATGAGAAAATCACGTCGTTGCTCGGAAAGCAGCGCCCCGAGGTCACCTTTACTTGCAAGCAAGAAGAGGCTGTCTGCGATTTTCAATGTCAGTGGAACCCTGATCATTTTTGAAACACGTTCATTGCTAATATTGATTTTAGTCTGGGTTGACGCTGTCGAGTCGTTTTACTGCCATTTGTCTGACTGCGAATCTGGCGCCGAATTTCAAGATGACAAGAACACCACGGCTTACAAGTGCAACCATATCAGCTGCAGCTGTGTCCCTGATCGTATGCTTTGTGGTAAAGATGGGTCTATTGACTTGTCTGATTTCCTCGACCAATCCATCCGAGGTCCTGGCCGGTTCGAGTGCACACAGAAGAACGGTGGCGCTCACGACTGCGCCTTCAAGGAGCCAGAAATGGACGCACTAATCCTGGCCCTGATCGGCGACTCGAGCATCTTCCTCGACTGTCATGCAGGAGAGTGTCTATACGAGACGGAGGTACCAGGGTACCAGCGACCTGTTAAGCAGATCAACACTCCCCTCATTGCTGGTGTTATCGCCAGCTGCTCACTGTTCCTCGTTGCCGTCATCGTTTTGACGTGGTATCTGTCTCGACGCAAGCTGAATCATGGTCCAATTTACTTGGATGATTCTGATGATGAGAGCACCAAGCTCATGGCTGACCATAAACCAGCCGCCCTGCATTTTGAGAATGTCGCTTATTCCCTGAATGGAAAGCAAATCCTTACCAGCATCCAAGGCATCTGCAAACCTGGAGAAGTCACAGCAATAATGGGCGCATCTGGTGCGGGTAAAACAACATTCCTGGACATTCTAGCCCGCAAGAACAAACGTGGACAGGTACATGGTGACTTTTTTGTCAATGGCGAGAAGGTTGCGGATTCTGACTTCAAGAATGTTGTTGGATTTGTGGATCAGGAGGACACCATGCTTCCCACATTGACCGTTCACGAGACAATCTTGAACAGCGCCTTGTTACGACTTCCCCGCGACATGGGCCGTGCTGCAAAGGAGCAACGTGTCTTTGAAGTTGAGAAAGAGTTGGGCATCCATCATATCCGAGATTCCTTGATTGGTTCTGAAGAAGGCAAGGGTCGTGGCATCTCTGGAGGCGAGAAGAGACGTGTGGGAATTGCCTGCGAACTGGTGACGAGCCCATCCATCCTCTTCCTGGACGAACCGACCAGCGGACTGGATGCGTACAATGCCTATAACGTCATTGAATGCCTTGTAACCCTCGCCAAGAACTATCAGCGAACTGTCATCTTCACCATCCACCAACCGCGATCGAACATTGTTGCACTCTTTGACAGGTTGGTTCTCCTGGCTAAAGGACGAACTGTCTACTCTGGGCCATTCAACCAGTGCCAAACCTATTTTGACCAAATCGGTTATGAATGCCCGCCTGGATTCAACATTGCTGATTATCTCGTGGATCTCACCATGCACGCTGGAAGCACACAATCTGTTGATGACGGAACTCTTGTGCCTGATTCTGGTAGTGTTGGACCTAGCAGCACGAGGGCGATCAAGTCCATTGCGAGCATTTCTGGCGCGAGTACGGGTGGAGATAGTGGTATTGAGCCAGGGTTGGCAAATCGTCCGCGAACTTTGCGACGGGATTCAGTCAAAATTCGCCAAGATCGTGAGCTATTTACGCGGAGAAAGAACACCGTGGACCCCTCCGTTTTGTCAGACGCTGGAGGAGAGGATTCAAGCTCTTACCAACTCCAGCAGAACCCGGCAGACTCGTCCACTACACCACTCCTTGATGACCCACATGATCTCCCTCCTGCCGCCCCGACTGGAACTGACCTCGATATCATGACTCAATCATTTGCCCATTCGGATATCGCTACATTCACTCGAGAAGAGATTGCACAAGCCATTGCGGTTGCAGAGAATGCAAACGGACTGAACTCCAATGGAAATGCCCGAGGACCAAGCGGAATCGTGAGTGCGGTTGGAAAAGGATATGCTCGGGTCGGTTACCTGCGCCAGTTTATCATCCTGTCCCAAAGGACTTGGAAGAACCTTTACCGAAACCCGATGTTGATGCTTACGCACTATGCGATCGCGATCATTCTGGCCGTGTTTTCGGGTTACCTCTTCTATGGACTCACAGATGATATTCCTGGCTTCCAGAACCGCCTCGGTTTGTTCTTCTTCCTTCTGGCCTTGTTTGGCTTTAGTACACTTACCAGCCTCAATGTCTTTGCGACTGAGCGGCTTTTGTTTGTTCGCGAAAGAGCAAATGGGTACTACTCCCCGGCCACCTACTTCGCAGCCAAGGTCCTATTTGACATTATTCCGCTCCGAATCATCCCGCCAATCCTCATGGGCTCCATCATCTACCCGATGACTGGACTCGTGGCTGATTCATCGCACTTTTTCAACTTTATTGTGGTTCTTGTGTTGTTCAACATGGCTGCAGCTGCCGTGTGTCTTTTCATTGGGATTGTTTGCAAGGACGGTGGCGTCGCAAACTTGATTGGAAGCCTGGTAATGCTCTTCAGTCTTCTGTTTGCTGGGTTCCTGCTCAATCATGATGCCACTCCTAAGGGCGCTCTCTGGCTCCAAACGCTGTCAATCTTTCATTATGGATTCGAATCGCTTATTGTGAACGAAGTCCTCCAGCTCACCCTTGTCGACAGCAAGTATGGACTCGACATCACAGTACCCGGCGCGGCTATTTTAAGCTCCTTTGGCTTCAATAACGATGCTATGTGGCCGGATATCCGAAACCTCGGCATCTTCTCTGTTGTATTCATCATCTTGTCTTATGCCGCGATGCACATTTTGCTTGTTGAAAAACGATAGGCCATGGCATGTTGGCGTCCGACATGCCTCATAGATAACTAGACTAGCGCGGAATTTGCGCCTACAGACATCGTGAATACCGTTATCATTAGAACACCTTGCTGTGTGCTTGGCGACTTTGAGTTTTGGAAACCATTGCTGGCGTTTGGAATTACTGTTGCAGCTGCATCATATCGCAATGCTTTTTGGATTAATTGAAGTAAGCGCTTTCATTTAGGGCATCATTGGAATATACTACATAGCGGTCACTAGCCGTCCGTCCTGATTTCGTCGTTCAACATCACCGTGGATCTTGGATCTTTTACGTGGGATAAACATGTGCTATCATAGATGAGATGCACGTCTTTGGCCTGTAACCGTCCCAGGGATACTGTAATACATTGAAACGTACATGTTGAGAAACACTGTTATACAAGCTTGGGCGCCCTTAATCCTACTCCATCTTGCCTCCGGTAAACTCTTCAGCGATTCTCTTTTGACGCTTCACCGATCGGTCATATTCAGACTCGTAATAATCCATGACCTTGGTAGACGTGCCTGTAGTTGTCTCAAGCATGCTGGTGATGGATGGCGGCTTGCCCCAGATATCCCATGTGTTCTCGGCACTACCATAGCGACCCACGGCTTGACCCTGCTTCTTGAAGTAATCGTCGGAGAAGATGTTGTCAATCTCAGCCTTGAGTTCGCTCTCGCTGATGATGAAATTGGACGCGTTAATATAAAGCTCCATGAGAGAGTCCCGACGAGCGGCAAGCTTGGCCTCCTGCTGGGCCTTGACCTTCGCCACAGCTGTTTCGCGGGCCTCAAAGCGATCAGGGTCCGGATACACTTGGGTGTCTAACATCGAGTTTGAGATGGTACTGCGAGTCAGACGGTCGTCTTCTCTCTCAGGAGCCGCCGCAGCGGCATTGTGTTCTTGGAACTTCTTGCTCACGCGAGCATTGCGAATGCCGTCACGTTGATTTCGGCGCTTCCAAAGAGCGTCTAGGCCCATTTGAAGATTTTTTCTTCGCTTAGACGCCATCATTTGCTTCCATCTTTGTGTTTCATTTTGAGGCTCTTGAGGATGGGCTGGTGCTGGAGCCGTTCTTTGAATGTACTCAGGTCGGACTTTGCGGTCGCCCTCCTCGCGCGGGAAGATCTCACGGGGAACCGGAAGATGGCCTCTGACGCGTGGGAGCTTTTTCTCTTCGGATTGAGGGGGCGTGGGGAGGCGAATATAAGATGGTGACTCTGGGGGCACATGCGATTTGAGGGCAGGCATGGTCGAGAATGTGCGGGACACAGCCCAGGCCTGGCGGGCAGCGGCCCTGGGGCAAAGGGACCCAAAAGAGAGGGCCATGGCCGAAATATTTGACGCCAGTTAGAGCGTGGTGAAGGATCCTGGAATGGATTCTCAATGGGCCGTTGAGACCCGGAGCCGTGCTGTTCTGATGCTCTCAGGCTTTGGAAGCATGAGCAAAGAAAATCGAGCGAGACCAAATTTACCGGATTATCTTGGGCCGGTCTGGCCGATAAGACCCCTGTTAGCAAACGCTAGCGGGCCCCGCCACCAACCACCGCAAGCCTTTGGTGGGGCGGTTCCTCTTCTCAAGAAAAAAAAAAAAGTTCAAGGATAAATTTCTAGGGACCGCCAACTTTTCTCAGCACCCACCCTCGTTTTCAGTTAACCCATACAACTTTTTCCACCATGGGTACTGGGAAGAAGGAGGCTACCCGGCGCGAGCGCCAGGGTAAGACTGGCGATGGCCTCGGAAATGTGCGAGTCAAGGGTGAGAACTTCTATCGGTAAGTTGATACCTCAGCGCCTGTCCTGTCGCTGCTTCTGGCATGGCTTCTTACTTACCACCCTGTTGTAGTGATGCGAAGAGGGTTAAGGCCTTGAACATGTACAAGGAAGGCAGAGCCCAGAGAAATGCTGACGGCCAAATCACCAAGGCTGCTTCCTACCAGTCCAGGGATATCCCCAATGCTCGCATCGAACCGAACCGCAAGTGGTTTACCAATACCCGCGTGGTCTCTCAAGACACTCTGAAGGCGTTCCGTGTAGCCATGGAGGAAAAGGCTCGAGACCCATACCAGGTCCTCCTCAAGTCCAACAAACTACCAATGAGCCTCATTCGGGACGGCGGCCCTGACACTCAAAATGGCATCAAGCAGCACCGCGCCAAGATGACTGTTGAGACCTCACCATTTGCAGACATCTTCGGGCCCAAGTCTCAGCGGAAGCGAGTTAAGCTTGGCGTTAGTAGTCTCACTGACCTTGCTGATGATACCGAGAAGAGCATGGACGCATACCACGAACGCTTGGAGCAACAAAAGCTGCTGAGTGGTGCTTCTGGTGATGTCCCCGGCGCCGAGGATGACAAACCCCTCACCATGTCGATTGAACCTGTTTTTGACAAGGGTCAGAGCAAGCGAATTTGGAACGAACTCTACAAGGTCATTGACTCTTCTGATGTCGTCATTCATGTTCTTGATGCCCGAGATCCTGTTGGAACAAGATGCCGGAGTGTAGAGAAGTACCTTAAGGAGGAAGCACCCCACAAGCACTTGATCTTCGTCCTAAACAAGTGCGATTTGGTGCCCACGAGCGTTGCTGTAAGTTTTTGCCTCTTTCTTTTGCCGATCTTTTTCCTTTTTCTTCTTGGTTCTCCAAACCCCAATGCATTTTGTCAGGATCCCATCCTTTTCTCTCAGTGGAGGTGGTCTGTTACATCATTGGGAGATTAATGCCATTCTCGACTGTTTTCAACGTTTTGTTGCAAACTGATATGTGCCGTTTTGGTTACTGTCATGAGATAGGCTACGCGCCAGATTGAGTTGAAGCCTGCCTATGCAACCCTTTTCAAAGACAGCATTGATTGTAGGCTTCTTAGTGATGGCACAAACATATTTTCCGAGTCTCCATTTGGATTCTTTTGCTATTTAAATGGACCTTTGTACTAATTGGTGATTGCAATTAGGCTGCCTGGGTTCGACATCTTTCCAAAGAATACCCCACTTTGGCTTTCCATGCCAGCATCAACAACTCTTTTGGCAAGGGTTCTCTTATTCAACTTCTTCGCCAGTTCTCGTCTTTGCACTCCGACCGAAAGCAGATTTCTGTTGGTTTAATTGGTGGCCCCAACACTGGAAAGTCGTCAATCATCAACACCCTCCTCAAGAAGAAGGTTTGCAACGTGGCCCCCATTCCTGGAGAGACCAAGGTGTGGCAATACGTCAGCTTGATGAAGCGCATTTACCTCATTGATTGCCCCGGTGTTGTTCCACCCTCTAGCACCGACACTCCCACCGACTTGGTGCTTCGAGGTGTCGTCAGAGTGGAGAAAGTTGAACACCCCGAGCAATATATTCAAGCGCTGTTGGGAAGAGTGAAGCATCATCATATGGAAAAAACATACGAAATGAAAGGGTGGTCCAACGCTACTGAATTCTTGGAACTCCTCGCCCGAAAAGCTGGCCGTCTCCTCAGAGGAGGCGAGCCTGACTTGGACGGTGTGGCTAAGATGGTTTTGAATGATTTCATGAGGGGAAAGATTCCATGGTTTACCCCTGCACCAGCCGCCGAAGGTGCAGTGGAAGGCAAGATTGGGGGTCGCGAAGGCAGACTGGGTGAGATGCCGAGGAAGCGAAAGCAAGAGGATGAGCCGGACGAGCCAGATGTGTCAGCTGAGGCTCAGCTTCAGCAAGAGGCCAATGCAGCCACTAAAAGGGGTGATGAAGAGGCCTCGGAAGAGGATGACGATGAGAGTTTTGAGGGATTCGGCAGTGACACTGAAGAAGCAAGATCCGGGAGACTTTCCTTTGGCGCCACCTTGGACGAGGAAACCGACGCAGAGAGTGATGACCAAGACGTAATCTCGATCGGGGGTTCTGACGCTGAACAAGACGAGCAATCTGACAAGGCCGAACGAACACAACTGTCTCAGAAGCGACGAAGGACATGATTCAACACGACCTGATCGAACCACAGCCATGATTTGCGACTGATAATGCACGCTCCAGCCGTCACAAATTAAAGCATGTTGGCGCAGTGCTATAGAGCCGATATGGCTAGCTACCTGCCAGACGAAGACTTTGCCTCCTTCTGCCATAACCCACCTCGCTGGGTGGTCGGTGCAGTGTCATTATGCCAGGATGATCATCTACGAGATGTTCCGTCCCTTGGACTCTATTTGACATTCGGCCGAGGAAGAATTGAGTGTCGCCGTCGCCGCCTGGCGATGATCGGAAATGCGGTGTTATCATTCTTCCAACGTGGATTGTGGAGCCTGCTCCCGGACTTCCTCGTTTTTATGCCCTAAACGTTGGTAACCATTGCACAGTTACTGGTAGTCCCTTGGGGTAACACCAGCGCAGAGGTCCATGAGACCAACTCGAGTCACCCAGCCGTTGCAGCAGGTTGATGATAGGCGCAGAGTAAGCAACGATGAGGCAGGCAAGTTTGTTTCTAGACACTCTTGAATGATGAGTCGGCTGCTCAAATTCAATGGGGAAGCTAACCGAGAAAATCTCAATTAGTTGGTTACATGTTCCGCCATCCAGCCTCGTCTATTGTCTTAGGATGTGGTGAGCATCACTGCCGCTGGAAGTGCTCTCCAGTGTCCCTTGTGTTCCCCCTACACAGAATGGCACGTTCTGACCATATATGATCATATCAAATATAAACTCTCCCGTATTCTTCCATTTGTTTTGTGACGTCGCCTTCCACTGTTTCTGTGTTAATGATATAATCCTTCTATGTGGCAACTTAGTTTGTCGCCCCATGAAGTAACCCACGGCCTGTCCACGTGCTTAGTTTCCGCCGTCATCTGATGGCAACATAGTATTGCTTCATCTCTTGCAGAGGTACTTCAAACAAAACATGAATGCTTTGTGGTTGAATGAGAACTTGCCTACAAGTTTGTCACCTACTTATCTTGTCCACTAATCACGAATCTCAGCATCTAAAACTTAAAGAGGATGACGATAGGGCTTTCGGAGAAGAAACTGGCAGATCAGGCAAATGTGGTTTCATGATTTACTGACATAGAACTTGGGCAACTGCCCTTTTTATTGACATGAAGGAAAGGATCGGTGCTCTGCGGCTAGCTGAGAGTCACGCAATGCACGCCACCATCTTCCCCGTGGTTGTTGTGCTCCTTGGCTCAGAAGTGAGCTCAAGGTGAGTTGGTTTACTTTCTAGCACAAACACTCTGCCTACAACGCTTTCCCAGAATGACCGAAACCACGACTTCTTCACCATTCGCATACATTCCACACGACTCTCAATCTCTACACCGCAATTGTTGCTATTGACTAGAATTTGGACTCTCCGCAAGTGCTCCCATGGCGTGGACCACTGCAAATACGATACCCGGGCCATCCCAAGGGAACCATGCAGTCACTCTGCAACAGCCCCACACTGGAAGCTGCACGACACACTCAAGTACTGTATTCAGCAACTGGGCTTGTACCGTAACTCCTCTCCCAATCGTGAGCTCGCATCGTTCAGCCTCCAGACCATTCACCTTCTAATGCTGCTACCTAGAATGAAAAGTCCATCGAGTGTCGGGGTCAGATCTCAAAGCTTAAGAACAGCTCGCAGTAGAGTACAAGTCCACCCGTATCCTATGCCTCAATCTGTAGGGATTCTGACCGAGGACACCAGGTGGCGTGCTGGCTCTGCCAACTCCAAAATCATGCTTTCAGCCCCCTGAACCAACCTCCAGCTCTAGCCTCGGTGGAGCTGTTTCCCTACCACCAAGTCTGGGCCTTCAACCCGCTGGTCACAGAGAAGCTCGAGATATTTCCACCGGGCATCCTCAACCGCGGAATTCCAGGCCTACAGGGCTTGTTCAACAATTGAAAAAGCTAGTTGACAGCCACAAGGCTCCATTCATTGGAGTAGCTACGCAGAGAGATGACCAACGAACCCAGAAGAGGTCAGAAAATGCGATATTGAAGCCAGGTTACAACCTTCTTCCACAATGTCGACCTTCAAAGATTGCCAAAGTCGTTCGGCCCAGGAACCGGCTTAAAGAAAATTGCCTCAATGGGCTGAAGAAGCGAGATATTTATGCGGTTGCTGCCAACAAGACGAAGCAAGAGCACCGAGATGAACAGCTCTTCCCAGTGAGCTGGTCTGATGAAGCCGCCCCACCAAAGCCGCCGACGCCTGCCGAACTCCTCAAGGAAAATGTAGGACTACAGTGGCAAATCCGCATGGCACGGCATCTTGCTTATCACGGCGATGCCGGTCCTTTTGAAATTGGAGAGTATCTTTGCGATGTCAACCGCCTAAATGGCGATATCATCAAACTCGGCACCCGCCTCTCCCATGAAAATGCTCTACTATCTAGCGGAGACAGCGGGATTACTGGTGAGATTCTTGATCGAAAAAAACGCGACCAGATTTTGAGTGGGAAGCCTGTGATTGACAGTAATGGAATCTTCCATCATCTTGAGGATAACGATGGGTTCCTGCCTTATCCCTTTCGACACAATTCCTCGATTCAGGACCCTGATTCAAGCCTCCGCTCAGGGTCAAAATCACCTCTCAGGAAAGGACAGGACCCGATGTGGTTTTAGTTGGGGAACATGGCTTTGAACTTGGGGTATTCGTTCTGGTTGCGCTGTAAACGTTGAGTAATGATGGAAGATAGAATAGCCGGCCGTCGTATTCTAAATCCCGACAATTACAAGGCGTCAATCGTCTTGCGCTTGTGCCAACTAGGGTGGGATCCCGAGGTCATAGCGACCGACACAGAGTCAACGGAACAATACTTTCGCACCGAGCACTGGGCCAGAGTTATGATTCGTTCTGTAGATACCGGAAATTCCGAGTAGAGCCAGCTCTACGCATACACCGTAGTCTCTACTCGCATGTTCGGATGATATTGAGGACGCAACGAATGCGGACGGGAAGCGAACCCTGACCGTGCAGTCTAACCACTAATGAGATGCCATCAATGTGGGTGATTCTCGTTTGACTGATGTGGATGAAGTCATGATCAACGTCGTGAATATCCAAGCCACACCCCGCCCCGGCCGGGAAGGCGGTCCGATGGCACGAATTGCGGGAAAGAAGGACAGGAGGGGAACCCCAATCGAACATCTTCCCGGCGCAGTAGTTTTTGGACTGAATAGGATTAGAAATGCATAATGCAGTGATTATGCCGGGGCATTGTCGCAATAGGATGCCGGGACTTGATGTTCCGTGCTCCTGTGAGCTGATGGTGCGGTTTCTGTGTAACTTTGGGTCCTAGGCAGGGGCGCTGGCATTTGCGACAAGCACCCCAATCTTCTTCTTTTGGCGAACGGCGATCCCGTTTCTTCAAAAGGAAAAAAAAAAAAACATGCCAAGGAACGATCTGATGGTCTGCTACGACTATGATCTGAATGAGAAGGCGCAGCTACGTCTCGAATAAAAGCCTTCACGATGATGGCGTTGATTGATGGAGTTTTGTCTAGACCAAGCCGAAGTTTGGACATCGGATCGCCATGTTCCGCAGACGGGTCGCCATCTACATTCAGAACCCGTGAGCTGCGTATAAAAATATCCCATGAGAAGCTATTCTGGCACTAAGCTCACCATCGGACTTGTCTGTTTCAACTGTCATCGCGATGAAGGCAATCACAGCTACTATTGCTTTGTTCTTCAGCTCGGCATTGGCCCAATCTTCGTTGTACGGCCAATGTGGAGGAAAAATATGGACCGGACCTACGACTTGTGTGTCTGGCGCAGTCTGCCACTACTACAACGAGTATTACTCCCAATGCATCCCAGGTACGTAGTGTATTCGTTGGTCATGCATAATCCTGAATTGAGAATTGCCATTGACGCAATCTTCAGGCACTGACACCACTACATCTACATCGAGCTCGACACGTTCATCCACAACCTCCCAAACAACGACGGCGACTGCGACCACGACTAAACCGCCATCAGGAACTGGATTCCCTTCAACGAGCGGCACCCAATTCACCATTGATGGGGTTACGAAGTACTTTGCCGGAACCAATTGTTACTGGTGTAGCTTTCTTCCCCTCCAGAGTGATGCAGAGTTGGTCATGGGTCATCTGGAAACCGCCGGGCTGAAGATACTACGAGTCTGGGGTTTCAACGACGTCAACACTAAGCCCAGCGACAGCACTGTCTGGTTCCAGTACCTTTCATCATCTGGATCTGAGATCAACACTGGCGCCAACGGGCTCCAACGTCTGGACTGGATCGTAGAGGCAGCCGAGAACCACGGCATCAAACTCATCATTAACTTTGTCAACAATTGGGACGACTATGGAGGAATCAAAGCATACACTACTGCTTTCGGGGGAGACCATGCTGGCTGGTACACTAATACGGAAGCGCAGTCTCAGTATCGCAAGTACATTGCGGCCGTCATCAGCCGATACAGCGACTCAAGCGCCGTCTTGGCCTGGGAACTAGCCAACGAGCCACGCTGCCAAGGTTGCAACACCACCGTGATCTACGACTGGGCCACAGATGTCTCCAAATACATCAAGTCTCTGGATTCAGCTCACTTGGTCACGTTGGGTGACGAGGGCTTTGGCCTTCCCGGGGACGGCAGTTATCCTTACACATACTACGAAGGTGTAGACTGGGAGAAGATGTTGACTATTGAGACACTGGATTTTGCCACTTTCCACCTCTATCCTACATCCTGTAAGTGAGATTCGCGTATCAAAGTTGGACCCAGTTCTGATCGAGGTTGATTTAGGGGGCGTTTCTACCGATTGGGGTAATGACTGGGTCGAAGCCCACGCCGCACTTTGCGCCAAAGCTGGTGTTCCATGTTTTTTCGAGGAGTGTAAGTTTTCAGCAGGGTTCAAGAAGAATTTGGTATGCATGTTCTAACATCTAGGGGCCAGATGGAATGACATATGATCAATGTACGATTGAGAGTGAGTGGCAAGCGACGTCTCTCGCAGCAGATGGGATAGCTGGCGACGCCTTTTGGCAGTTTGGAGACACTATTAGCAGTGGACAGAGCCACAACGATGGGAACACCATCTACTATGGGAGCGATGTCTGGACTTGTCTGGTGACGAACCATGTAGCAGCTATCCCTTGAAACAGAGGGTTAGGAACGAAGGCGAAGCCGGGGGGACCTACGCGATTATGTGTGGTGATAAAGCAACCTACACACACACCGTTATGGGTGGTGTGAAGTAGTTTCGGATTAGCCAAGATGTTGCGAGCAAGCACGATAGCCTCCGTAGGACGTCACTCGCAATTGAAAAGTGGTAGATATTGCCAATTTGTGGGCTGTTAAAGACATACACTTGCGATAGGGGTCTAGGGTGGTTGACTGACATGACAACGGACTGCACCATAGCTAGATAACAAGGTCACGAATTAGGATGAATTAGGATGAGTTGCGCCGGAACAATTGCGCCCCGGCTAGAAAAAGGTCCCCCCATGCATGGTGCGGGTACAGCGCGATCTCGGGATTTTTGACATGACCTCATAACCTCACGAAAACTCGTCGGATTTTGCCCTTTGAAGCCTGCGATTCCTTCTGCTGCCTCCGATTAGTGCACAACACAATGGGATCCTCAACATCCAAGGTCGCGCGAAGTGCGACGCGGAAGTATCCAACTCGCTCACCAGGTGCTGCTTTACCTGGAGCACCAGAACGACCCAAGCCGATGGCAGCGCCAAAAGTTGCGCCTCTGGGCGATGGCTCCAAGGACGATGGTAAGCTTGCCGAATCTACGACTGCATCCGGCGTGACATGACGTCGTTGACTCTCAGCCCTAGCTATCCGCGCCGACGCAATGGACCCGGACTTCGTGACGGGCGACTTCTCTCGCCGCCTGCAGCAAATGGGCGTCGCAGACCCCAATCCAACCTACTCTCCATCCTCCGTCGCCGCGCCAAACCTCGGGCCCCCTACCCCATTGGGACCTGCGTTCCCCCCTAGCAGAAGCAACCCAACCCTCACAGCGCTCGAGGCCAGGGAACGGTTGCAACGACAGGCTGAGCTGGACTTTGAGGCCATGGGAAGCGCAAGTTCCAAGGGAAGGCGGTTCCTAGACATGCGAACCCTGGTGGACGCGATGAAGCTGCGCGACCATGGGCTTCCGGCCAAGGAAATCGAAGCTCGACTCAGAATACGCCCTGGTTTATTTGAAAGGCTTGGACCCCAGGCGGTGCTTTCACATGTCACCAATTCAAATTGAAAGAAAGAAAGAAAGAAAGAAAGAAAGGAAAAAAAAAAAGATCAAAGAACAGTCATATCGTTTCCCTACCTACAAGTAAACGAAAGGAGTGTCAAAGAAATCGTTGCGATTGCATCTAAATCATGTTCTCCTCGCTCTCAAAACAATACAAGACATAGCAAGAATGATAGCTGAGTCAAAACGGCGAACGCCCCTGCATGCATCATATTAATCCCGAGGGCTAAGATGTTTGCGATCCCCTCTTCCCCCTCTCCCATACTCTCATCCCTTCTTATTTAGTTTGCACATAAGGACCCAAAGGGTTTTTCATCTCTTCCACCCCCTCTTGTCACTTCTTTTCCCTTACCAGGCCGCGTGTCCTCCGTCAATTCGGAGATCGCTGCCAGTCATGAAGCTGCTGGCGTCGCTTAGAAGAAAGACGGCAGCGCCACGGTATTCATCGGGGGTGCTAAGGCGACCAAGCATGTTTTCTTTAGCCCACCGGGTCCTCCGGTCAGGGTAGTCGTCAAAAAGGTTCTGCAGCATCTGTGTCAAGATGTAACCGGGAGAAAGTGTGTTGACACGGATGCCATACTGGCCCCACTCAGAAGCCAAGCTACGACCCAGTTGAACAACAGCAGCTTTGGAAGGGTTGTAGACACTGGTGGTTGTGTCAGTGATTATGCGACTTGGGGTGGCGAGCGGAGGGAAGAGGGGCTGGATATTTCACAAATGATGACTTACGGGGCGATCATGCCCTTATTGGCAATCGTACCGCTCATGCTGGCGATCATGAGGATACTTCCAGGCTGCTTAAGACGAACCATTTGGCGAGCGACTGCCTGGGCAGTCATGAAGCAGCCCGTGAAATTGATGCTCATCATTCGGTCGGTATCCTCGGCAGAGTACTCGAGGGCAGGGGTCTCTTGGTTGATGCCGGCAGCGGCAATAAGGCCATCTAATCGGTTGTGCTCGTTGGCAATGCCCTCAATGATTTGGTTGAGCTTCTCATTGTTCCTCACATCCACCTGGTGGTAGGTCAAGGAGCTACCTAGCTCCTCGCGAGCTCGCTGGGCGACTTTGGAGAATTGGGAGGAGGGATCAGTTTCAGGAGAGGGTAGGCGATCGAGCGCATGGACTAAATGATGATAGTTAGCAGATCTTGTAAGCTTGGTTCTGGATTAGGGAGCTAACCTTTCGCCCCCGCCTCAAGGCAGGCCTCAATCTGAACCAGACCCAGACCGCGAGCGCCGCCTGAGACGACAATTACCTTGTCCTTCAAGCTGAACTCGGGTAGCAGATGGCCAGGGCCAGAATTTTGGGAGGCGTTGGTTTGACGGACCGAGAGGGGAGTTTGTTGAGTCTCGGCTTTGGTGGGAAGAGCCTGTTGCTCGAGGGTTCTGAGGGTGGGAGCAGCGTCAGACATATTGCAATTGTTGTCAATGAAAGGGAAGGCGCTGAAGGGGATTTGAGGTTATAATTGAGCTCTGAGATGGTGGTTCTGCTGCGGGACTCTGCTCTGTCAAGGGGAGGGAGAGGGTTCCTTATATACAAGACTCGAGGATTGAAGAATGGTGGCCATTGGCCAAGCCGAGCATATTCTAGCCCTAGGGGGGCATCATGGCTGGAATCGAGAACATCAGCGACTGAGTTTTTTCCAGGAGAGAGGGGGCCGAAGGGGGGCACCTTGGCTCGACGATGCGCACTGGGACACTGGGACACGATGACACACTCACTCTACACTCACAATTGCGCTCTCGCGCTCACTTCCGAGTCTCACACCCACCCTTGCCCAAGGTAGGTAGTTTGCACTCAGGCACTGGCGCTGGCACTGGCACTGGCACAAACGCAACCAAGTGTCACGAGGATGGCGAGGTCTGAGCTTGAGGCGGACGCTACGGCGGACGGCGAAGGGGCCGCAGAGGGCAAATGTGGTAGTGGTGGTTGCAGCGAAGACAGCACTAGCACGATATCGACGATGCCGACGAGGCTCGGATTTCCTGCAACAGTTAACTCAGGGCCGCCCGCCTGGGGGTGGGATCGACGTCAGCCACCCCAGACACCCCCGCGCGCTCTGGCACGTCCGTCTGGCTGAGCTTGAATGAACCTTGCTGGAGCTGTCCCGGGGAGGCGTCGCGTCGTCCCCCGCAAGGCGACTGGCTCTGCTGCGCTGACTTTTCTTACTCCCTTTTCCTCCCCGCCCTTCCTTTTCTCTCTTGATTCTCTTCTCTTCCTTGCGTAGAGTGCAGTAAGTCGGTCCCATGACTTCTTCGGACGGGGCCTCTTTTTGTTGTTTCGGTGACCTTTTGCCCGCCCGGCGCTGGCAGTGGAGACTGGCTGCCTCAGCGCACGCCTGGCACAGGCAGACAAACAAGTCCGAGTCTCCATCGCGATGCATTGCGCATAGATTCGCTCCAATGACGGCCCACCCTTGCATTCTCCCAATCCTTCTTTCCCACCACCCCAGGTCTGTTTTGGGAATGACCGGCATGTGGAGTTTTGGGGTTGTGGTTATGGTTGTGGTTGTGGTTGTGGTTGTGGTTGCGGTTGTGGTCGGGGTCGTGGTGGCGTTGAAGCCAAGGTTTGCCCAAGTAACATGGCCTGCCAGTTGCTGGTTTTGGCTTGCCCGTCACATTGTCATGGCGCAACGCAACGCAACGCAACGCAGCTTGTCGCCTCTACTACGCTTCTGTCCGTACGTAGAGATGGAACTTTGGTTCCGCCGTGATCATGCCTCCCTCGAGACGGTATGCTGGGAAACAGGTAGCTGCAATTCAGCCATGGGGGTTTATAGATACATGTACAGTATGACTTTGTTTGATGCGAGACTAGGCCTTGGAGGCCAACCCCTTCGCGATTCGATGGCTGTTTTTATCGTCTCCAGATATAATGTCGGGACTGGCCGAGCTGGAACTGCATAGCAATTTCGCCAAGCATGTGAGTTGGGGGCGTATCTTGGACTATTGGGGGAGGAAGGGCGAGGAGATAATAGTTGCATACGACATTCATCATGAGATATATCGAAAAAGAGGAATCCGAAAGCCGTATCATGCCATCATCTGCTGGGGTTGCTCGCGCATCTACGGGCGTTGCGGCGAGCTGCAGCCGAGCATGGTTGCGAATCGGTGGAGGATGACATTGCAACTCATTTGTGCAATTTCGTCAGATTCATTTTCGAGCTCCCATCAGGCTGTGAATACAATGGTTGAACCACGCACACCCTTGTACAATTGGCAATTTTGATTGAGAGCCAACTCGTGGGGATACTTCCCCCCTTTTCTTAACAAGTGAGTACTCTCTTATTTTACTGTCAATGGAGTTTGTTTGCTTTGGGTAGTATCCAGCCCGTTGCACTTGGGTTTGGCTGCAATGCAGCAGGGTGGTCAACCGGCATCGTCGGGACAGAGCTCCCAGAGTAATCAATGTGAAGGCTGCTTATGGCCTACGTCTTGTCTTGCCTTGTCTTGCCCCTTGGCTTGTCTGACTCCGTAGCGTTCGGGGCCGACGGAGGAACGAAAGCTTCACCAGCTCAGAAAACCCTGGTCAGTGCATGCATGTCCGCACATGCCAGGACACATGCCTGACTTTTCGGTGGGCCGCATCTGCATGTACCGAGCCGAGCAAAGATGGGTAACGTGCCTTGTTTAGTCCATTTTGGGAAATCCCGGAGACGTTGGAGTTCGATGAATTATTCAGCCTGGTCTCGATCCCCAAGTTTTTCCGCATTCCAAGCAAACAGAAAGCCTTCCCACACTCCCGTCCCAGCAAAGAAAAGGAAAAAGGAAAAAAAAAGAAAAAGAAAAAATGGCCTGGAAGCATCTTTTCGCCTGCGTAGCTCAGTCAGCCCCTTCTACCAGTGGTGCCGGTCAACCGAATCTGCTTTTCGCTCCTCGTCGTATCGGGCATTTGCTGCACTGGTTGCCTGGGTCGCCCGGGATATCTGTTTTGGTTGGCGTTTATTTTGAGGACCTTGCATGTTCAGGTGAGCAGAAGAAATTGCCAGTCAAACTCCACTCTTGTTGCTAGTTTCAAGTCTCGTGATTCAAGTCTACTCCATAGTGCAGGAATGCCCCGGAATGGTTGCTGCTGAGCCGATAAGCACTCTTGGCCACTTTTCCCATCCCTCTGTCGTTTTAGTATCCATCCCCATCGCATCGTTGCGACCCGACGAGGACCAGTTATAGCACTTGCCATTTGCTTCTTTGTATCTAATAGGTCATATCAATTGAGTCGAAGCGTCTCCTCCAGATAACCAACCATGTGCCCAATTTGAAGCCTGTCGGCCTGCACAAGAGCCGGAGTGTGACCAAGATCCACAACGACAACCGCGTTTATGCCCCTCCATCCTTTTCTTGTATGGCCTTCAATATCTTTAGATTGCCGACAGGTAGAGTCGGGAAGTGGGTTTTGTTGAGTGAATATACTGCCTTGGAGGGGACAATGCTTTGTAACTCGCTCTACCAATACTATCCACGTGGACATCACGTTAGGCCAAAAGGCGTATGCCGCCGTACTCTAATAAACCCGTGCCGGTCTCGGTCTCATTGATTAGACGAGAGTTTACCCATCAAGGGTCCGGAGCAAAGAGGCAAACCAACCATGCTCCTGCTGTCCCTTCCTCTATGAGGCTGCCGTCAATTTCCAAGGGGTAAAACAATATAGATATCAAGCGCCACAAACTCCTGTGATGCAAGAAAACGCATTGAGCAACAATATGAACACCCAGGTCCCAAAGATTTCGGTTCTCCTTCCTTACCCTTAAAAAAGTTTCTTCATCTGCATCTTCCAAACAAGAAATGGGTGGTGGTCCACAATGGATTACACGGTCTGAATCCACTGAGATACGGTTACCACCGTAGTGTAGATCATGGCAATGAACCCAACCGCCATGAGCGTAAGATCTAGTGCTTTGACCCATCCTTTCTCCGCTGCCCCCTTGTAGTGTAGATATGCCGGATATACATAAACCAAAGGAACGCAAGCAAAACTTCCAATTAGGGCAACAAACTTGTCCAGATCACTTGCCCCAAACATGCTCACCCCAACACAAATACCCACAATCATGGTTCTAAGTGCATTCTTCTTCCACTTGATAGCCGCGCTTTTCTTCCCAGTTGCCTGCTCCCCGAAAAGCGACGTCTCAATGATACGGACGGCCGGGAAGAGCTGGACCGGGTCGCCGGCGAGAACAGCCAACGAGTAAAGAAATTGCACTGCGTTGACAAGAGGAGAATCCTGAGGAAAGTTGGAAATGACCTGAATCTTTGTGTCCTCGCCAAAAGTTGCGTAACATAGCGCCCCGACCGAAGTGAATATGACGGTGATGAGAAACATGACAAAATACAAAAGATTGCTGAATTGCTCTGGTTTCTTCATACTTGATTGAATTGGTAAAATGAGCCCGATGCCCTCAAACGTGAATATGGCCGAGCCGATTGTAAGTGCGCAGTCTGATGGATTGAAGAGCCTCACACTGGGCTCAAGTCCGTTCTTGGCTAGGGTTGTTATGTCAAAATACCATATGTATACCAGTCCTATCAGAATAAACGCGTCTGCTAGGAGAGCTACTGGCCCTAGCTTCGAAATATTGCGAATGAGAGCCAAAGGCACAAGTAGAATAAGCTGGAGGGCAATTAGGGTTGGGACACCCACGGCCAAGCTCCTGTCGCCTTTGGTTACCGCATCGAGGAAAGCCCATAAATTTTCAGCTGTGAAGATCAGACCGGCACAAACGAATCCAAGCTGGGAGATAGCAATCGACGCCAGAATCAAACTGCGGAAGCGCGGGCCAACGATAGCGGCTCCGAGGTCGCCGTATCCGCCTCCATATCTCTCACGGCAATCTAGGAGCAAGCGGAAGCAGCCGCAATTGACCAGAGAGAGGACCAGGAGTGTCATGCATGAGAACAGAATACCTCCATTACGGAAGGCTTTTGGCAAAAACATGATCCCGGTTCCGATGAAGGCCTTGATAAGGGTAAAGAAAGTCTTGGTCGTCGAGGCATCTCCGTCCTTTCGTGGTCGCCGAATAGTCCTACCATGACCAAGAAGTGGCCTTAGCTCAGGTGGTTGCTCGGTGTCGACATCATCGCCATCGTCGATGGCTGACTCATCCTCACTGTCATTATCCTCAAGATCTTCACCCGCAAAGCTACCATAGAGGTCAAGGAAGTCGACAAAGTTCCTTGCCACAATGGTGTAGCCGCTCATTCGTCTCTGCCGAGCTCGTCGGTGCATGTAGTGCCGCCGAAACCCGCCAGGCTCTCGTTGTTCAGGATATGACAAGCCACCAGCGTTTCTCAAAGGTGGAAGTGTCTGATGAGAGAATGTTGCAGATCGACGTATGGAATTTGCCCGTGCCTTAATTTTGAAAATGTCCCGGTGCATATCACCTCCTTGAAGCCTAAGGGATGATTCGATCGAGCCGGCATTGGAGCTTTGGTCGAGGCAAAGGCCAGACGCGGATGGGGCCAATGTTTGACCAGGGCCGAGAAGACTGGCTTCGGGGTCGGCGGAGTATCCGTCAGGGAGATGACGCTCTAGGATTTCAGTTTGTCGCCGGCCATGATCGCTGCCTAAGCTTCCTGGGATGTCGATGATGTCGTCCATAGCGCTGGGGGTGTTTGACAGATGAACGGAAGGTATTACGATACAGCGATGGAAGCTACTTTTGGCAGAGAATCAACCACAAGCTACAGCCTGGAGATCCCGAGTTCCACCGCAGTGTGAAAGGGGGTTTTGCGGCCATGTATGAGCAGAAAGAGGCCTATAGACAGAAGAATCATGGAGGATTGATGAGGAGAGTATCATGCTAGTCGTCAAGCAAGCACTTGATCGGCCCGTGAACTCTCCGAAACAGTGGGGCGTCTAAGCATCAAAATACCAGCCCCAAAGCGATGAGCCACTGGGAATGACGAAAACCTCCTCATTAGTCACCGGACATACCCATGCCTTGAACCAATCCTGGCAGAAATTTCTGTAATCTTTATTGTATATCAATTAATGTCTGAAAATAATCGAGCCTTAAAATCATCTCCGTGAATTTTTTTCAATACTACCCCTCATTGATGAACTCCAGATGCACGGACGATCTGTAAGGCGAACAAATCGCGTCAGCATTTGAGGACTTGATGTACGGACCCTAGTGTTCCTTCAAGCGCTTAAATGCCATATGAATCTTTACCTTGAGATCTCCCTCTATCCTATGGGGCTTAGGGCTGGTGCTATTTTAGCTAACGCGTAACCTAATTACGACTGAGCGCCTGAGTATGCCTGAGTAGAGCTGGTGGAGTAGTAGATGTTCATTCTCGTTATATTCCAAGGAACCAATGAGAGGGATGCCTACTCTTACTTTTCCCTTCGCAATCCTCCGAATTTCTCCCCGTCTTCTAACCTTGCGACCAGTTCTTGTCCAATAAGGTATAGGCTGGCTCCTTTTCCAAGTCCGTCAAGCATTAATCATGCTGGTCAATACCCCTCCTGTGCTTGCACTGAGAAAAGAATGGGGCCGCATGCGCTATTACATACAAAATCTACTGCATGAGAGGCTGTTGTTTCAGTAGTAATGGCCATGTTGCACGAGGATGAATTGTTTTGATCTTGGGGTTAAAATTCCAGGGCAATATACTGGTCTGTTTGCATTGAAAGAGAAACGTGTCTGCTGGGAATTGTTGATGTCTCAAGTCATGGTAAAAATATTGCCAGGCCTTGGATGAGTGAGATGAGTGTCCAAAAAGTAAAATTTGATGATGGAAATACAGTACTATTTCAATGATGAATTTTGTGGTTGTTGTTTGATTGGCTATTGGAATACGGATTTTACCCATATTTATTATTAATTCTTCTACGTTTTGTTCACTCTGATGTTATAACGCGCAGCTCATCCTTGACATGAAAGCATGGCCAGGGCCAATCGGCACAGTGTGCCATGCACCACCAGGATGTGTGATGACACCATCCAGACATTTCCGTGGACAATTAGACACAACCGCTTTCAGCGCCGACGATCATATCACTCTTTCGAACTCTTTCGATGTGAGCATCTGGTCGAATCAATTGGCATCATGAATCTGGGCCGAGTCGGTTTGTATAACGCTGAGGTTTGCGTGAATGCCTGGAATATTGGACAGGCATTTCTGTTCTGTTTTCGCGCGTTCGTCTCTTGGTTGGCGGCAAGCCCCTTTTCGTTAATCTTCAATTAGATGAAGCAGCATGTTCAGACCAATATGCCAAGCTCATGGGTAGACCTCCTTTCGTGGATAATGCGGGGGGGCAAGTTTGGGCTTGACTCAGAAATGAAAATAACGTAGCCGGCTTCGGCTGCGAAGGTCCCCATGACTCAGCAGCAGCAACCGGGGAAGTGGAGGTGCTGCGGGGCGTACCGGTACATGAGACGGCACAGGACCGAGTTTGCACGGGCGCGACGTGAGACCCGCGAATCCTGAACGGCACAGGTCGGGTGTTGGAGAGAGCCACAACGGCTCAGGTCCGACAGTTGTCTAGAATAACAGGGCTACCCATTGGTCCGGCACTGGTGCAGTGTAACCAGGCTTGTGAGTTGGATTCCTGGACGGTGAAGCGAGCAAATTAGCGAGATAGGAGCGACGGCAAATGGTCACTTGAGGGCGCAGCCGTGTCGCGGCTCATGGTTCGTGGCTCATGAAGTTACTCACAATGGCCTGCAGGGGGGCTCCGTTGCTAGGAGCCATGGTGACTCAAAATAGCAAAATAGGGATCCGAAGACGGGCAGCAATGGCAATGGCGTTGAGCTGGTGCCCTGGAGTTCTGGACGCGGGAATGACGCAGGGCGGGGCAATCGGCCAGGCGCTACGCTGCTTCTGGGCTTGTTCATCATGGAGACGTGCTTTCAGTGGCGCCGTGCGCGTGGGAGATCTCCATGTGTGTGAACCCCGCCTTGCTTGGAAAAATTCTCATTGGCCCGAGCGTGCCACCCTGAATGCTATGGCCGACGAGGAACACAAAAAAGTCAACGGGCTCGGTTTTCTAGAAAAGCTTGCTCTCCCCGTCCCGTTGGCCTAGGTCAATTCCTTCATTTTTCACAAGGCCCTCACTTGAAACAACGACCGCCCAGAATGAGTGCCACCACTGCTCCCAACGGTAGCGACGCCGCCGCCGCCGCTGCCGCCAACGACGTCCATGTAAGTCACCACCACCACGCCTCTTCTGTGCCCTGCGTGCCCAGTGCACTGAGGACCGGCCCGCTGACTCGACTGTGTTACCCCTCCATCCAGACCGCTCGCCATCCTGTCGCCGACCCCTCCAAGGTGTCGAACCCGTACAAACCCGTCGGCGATTTCATTTCCAATGTCTCAAACTTCAAAATTATCGAATCGACGCTCCGAGAAGGCGAGCAGTTTGCCAATGCCTTTTTCGACACTGGTACGCATTCATTCCCGCTGCGAAACCGCTGCTGCTGGGAGGGCATGAGACTAATGCTCACCTTATAGAGACCAAGATCAAGATGTCCGTCACCTTTTTACAATCCCCTTATCGATCGCCCAAACAACCACTAACAGCACAACAGTGCCAAGGCTCTCGATGAGTTCGGTGTGGACTACATCGAACTTACAAGCCCTGTGGCCAGTGAGCAATCTAAGAAGGACTGTGAGGCTATCTGCAAGCTAGGCCTCAAGGCTAAGATCCTCACTCGTAAGAACCCCCTCGGCAGTATGGACGTAGTTCTCGGAACATAGAAAGCTAACTACCTCTTAGATGTTCGCTGCACAATGGATGTACGTGTTTTCGAAGACAATTGCTGCGATTGAAAAAAAAGAAAAAAACTAACTGAGGGCAAAATAAAGGATGCCAGGGTAGCAATCGAAGTAAGTCTGATTTCCTTGCACCGCCCAATTGATTGCTGATCTTCTTCTTTTTTTTCAGACCGGCGTCGATGGCCTTGATTTGGTGATTGGCACATCCCACTTCCTCCGAGAGTTCTCGCACGGCAAGGACATGGCCTACATCACTCGACAGGCCCTTGAGGTTATCGCTTTTGTTAAGTCGAAGGGTGTCGAGGTCCGATTTTCTTCCGAAGATTCCTTCCGAGTATGAACCCCGCATTTACCGAATCTTGCCATTGAGCACCCCAGCTAATTCCCCACAGAGCGATCTCGTGGACCTGCTTTCCTTGTACAAGGCCGTCGACAAGGCCGGTGTCAACCGTGTTGGTATCGCCGACACCGTTGGTTGCGCTACTCCCCGTCAGGTTTATGACCTTGTCCGAACCCTCCGAGGTGTCGTCAGCTGCGACATCGAGACCCACTTCCACAACGACACCGGATGCGCCATCGCGAACGCATACTGCGCCCTCGAAGCCGGTGCCACTCACATCGACACCTCAGTCATTGGAATCGGGGAAAGGAACGGAATCACTACACTGGGCGGTTTAATGGCTCGTATGATCGTTGCCGACCGCGATTATGTGATGGGCAAGTACAAACTTCACAAGGTGTGTTTGAATATTCGCCCCAGATACAATGCATGGCCGAAATACTGACTCTGGTCTTACTACAGTTGAAGGAGATTGAGGATATGGTTGCAGAGGCCGTTGAAATTAACATCCCATTTGTGAGTTCTTCCCCGTTATCGACCTGGGCGGATTCCGGTTTATTCCCTCTTGGAGTACTAACAATGTGACTAGAACAATCCTATTACCGGGTAGGTTCGGCACCAAATATCCTATTTTCCACAAGAGATATTTGTTTTGGGGGCTTGGGCCAACTCGTTGCGATCGTCGAGTCATGATACTGGCTTCGTCGTCAAAGTGGTGGCTCGTGCCGTGGTTCCATGGTTTTGGACCTGGAGAAGGAGAACCACATCGCTCTTTTGCCCGTTCGTCTCTGAGCGGCAATTGGTGACTGGTGCTTTTTCACATTTTCTAGACAAGCCCAGGCCCATATCTCCCCTTATGTAAAGAAGGAATTGTACTCAAATGCTAACTTTTCACAGCTTCTGTGCCTTCACACACAAAGCAGGCATTCATGCCAAGGTATGCATTGCAATTATTTACTGTCCGTTGTGGTTTTGGCCGGTTCCTTTCGGGTTGCCTGTTGGGTCGTTCTGTTGGCGGTGGTGGTTGACCATTTTCTCATGATATTCGATAAATCCACTCCTGAACACTACTAATCTACCACAGGCTATCCTTCAGAACCCTTCTACATACGAAATCATTGACCCCGCCGACTTTGGCATGACTCGTTATGTCCATTTCGCCTCAAGATTGACTGGATGGAACGCTATCAAGACTCGTGTCAGCCAACTCGGCCTTGAAATGTCCGATGAACAGGTCAAGTTTGTGTAAGTGACCAGCTATCCAGAGGCCCGAAAAGAAAATCCATCACTAATAAATCCCAGCACTGCTAAGATCAAGGCTCTTGCCGATGTCCGACCGATTGCTATTGACGACGCCGACTCAATTATCCGAGCTTTCCATCTTGCTCTTGGTGAGCACCCCGAGAAGGATATGGTAGCAGCCGCCGCTGCTATCCCCACTGTTTAAACAGGGAAACTCTGTGGAATGGAGTAATATTTTGGCATATTTCAGCGCATTCCTAGGAAAACACCAGCGAGGGCACCAGTGATCTGCCCTTTTCACCTTTTACTAACAGTTTTCTCTGGTGTCATCGGTCTATTTAGCGGCAGCTTTTGCCCCACACAATGGGGAAGGACCTGGAATTCATAAAAGGGAAAAAAAAAGCATTTGGGTTGATTTGGATGGCGTCATTTGGTCAAAAAGTAAGGTAGCTAGCTGACTTCATCTGCTAAGCATTAACAAGAAGAGAATAACTAAGCATGTCCCAATGATGACTGTAATAGAAGAAACATTTCTATACTTTGTATTATCTCGTTGCCAATTTCTCAACTCTAGCCTGACCCTGGTGTTCACGTTTAGGTACTTCACAATTAAACTTATTGTTTATCAACACCATTCGTTTTTCTGTCTCATTGCTCAATTAAAGACACCAAAGAGTTTATCCTACCTCTGTCATGATGTCATGATGTTCGCCCGATTGGTCCCCGATTGGTCCATCAATTGGGTTAAGGTCCACACTTACATAGATCTGCTGCACCACAACAAGGTATTCTTGATTATATTCACCTAATTCATGGCAGTATCGGCAACGGTAACGGCAATACCCCTCCTAGTCAATATGATCATAACAGCTATTAATGAATGTTTAAGCGAGTGAATGATGAAGTTTGGCCTTGAGGATAGATTGCTCTCTGCGTCTCCCAGCTCATCCACTTGAACTCCTTCACTCGAGAATAGGTAGATGAGATATGCTCATTCTCATTTATGTAATTAATGACAGTTTTGACAGGGGGCTTGCCAGAGACTTGTTCAATCATCGCGAATTCCTAGAACTGGCGAGAAATAGGAGAGAACTCTTATCTAGGATCACAAGATCCGAGCTAGGCCGCTTACCCTCTCGGATCTCTTTTATGCGTTGTTCAATTGTGATTTGGCCTCGACATGGCTCGTCAACCAAGAATTGAGATCTTATTCCGAGGCTAGCGCAAATGACACCCTGCTGTTTCAAGAACGTTCTCCAGTTTTATGAGTTTCTGTTTCGGCAATTCTTAGATTGGCCAACTTTGAACGAGGGAAACTAGAAGTGTAGTGCATACCTCAGCAAACGGTATTCTACGCAATGCTATAAGAGCTGTGGTCCGATGAGAACAACTCACTTTCGCTTCCGCGAGGCCAGCTAGCATTAAATGTGTGATCCACATCTACTTAGTGCGCCACAGCCGCCGAAGTCTACCTCCAGGAACTCATGGTCGTCCTCCAAAAGTGCAAATTCCTCTTCCTCGAGATATAGGCAGCCCTCTAGAAGATCAGAATCCTCTTCCTCGAGGTCATCCTTCATGCACTCACAAGCCTCGACACGGTGTGGAAACTTGCCATTCGATTATAGCAACAAACAATGGAGGCTTTCGAAATGATACCGGTTATGCTCGCTTGTAGACCAATATGTCTCCAAGTTGGACTTGCCCATCACTCTTCCTATTACAGTGTGACAGCAATTGATAACAGGACAGATGTAGAACTCCTCTATCGGGTGATCCGGACTCTCAGCTTGTTCCAACGCCTCATTGACACTCTTGAATTGCCAAGCATAATCTAGACGCAGGCAAATTGACGCGGATGTGCGTATGGTTTCGTGCTTTGCTCGGAGTCACCACGCGAGAAGGGTAGTTTGCAATGCTGACACGGAAAAGTGATGTCATGAGTGGTGCCCCATGTGTACGAATGCTTCTGGTCTATACTTGAAGGTCTTCGTACAATTGAACTCCTTAGCCACGGGGCATGGATATCGTTTCCCTTATGTAGACTCGCAATGTGCCATTTTGGAATGGTTGGTTCCCTAAAATCTTTGTCGCAGCTATGCTCTTTCTTGTATAGACACGAATATCTTCTTGTTCATGCTGGGTCTCGACATGCTGGCTTTGTTGAGCCAACATGTTGAAGATCTTGGGACAATCGGGCCAGGTACGAGGGTACTTGCGGTTGCAATGAATAGTATGAACATGGTACCGTAAGCCATCAGCTCCAGTAGCCTCTAACTTGCAGTCTTGAGAGAGTGGTATCGTCATTCCCTACTTTCTACGTGCAGATTTTAGGTGTTCGCTCGCGGCCTTTGCGGTAGTGAAAGTTGCAGTGCAGCTAGCCTTCTAAAAGTCTAGCGCATGATAGCAGAGGAAGAGACCGACTTCTGTTATGCGGAGAGGAGTCACGTTGTGGGTTTGGATACTGCGAGATGATGCCTTCTCTTGTGTCAAATGCATCAGACATGTATGATTGGCGGCATACGGGCACTCGTATTCCTGTGTGGTAGGAACCAAATATTAGGATTCTCGGTATTCTAGTTCATGGGGTGTTGAAAGTAACTATGCTCAGGGGTTCGAGAAATGCGAAGGATAAAACGGGAAGAAGAGGTAGAAACGCAGAAATCGAGGCTGTGATAAAAGTGTTACCGAGTGATTTGAAGTGAATTGGCAGTGGCGTGCTGCACTACACGCGGTTGTTTCCAACTGCTACGCTTGGCTTAGCTGCAGGATTAGGAGCCCAGAAAGCCGCGAATTCTTGAGTATTCTTCGAACTTTCATGTTGATGTCTGTACGTGCATTCGGATGAATGATACACTGTAAGATCTGGGTCAAAATATTAGTCTCCTACCTCCCATTTACAGTGACACCATCCGATCCCAACAAAGAACATGACAAATATCGGTCGCCTTGCAGTTGGCTTTGTATATTGGAGAAAGTGACCGTGAAAAAACATTTGCGAGATGTGAGTAGGCTCAACGGTTCCAGAAATTGGGGTCTTGCTTGAAGGAAAGGATTGAGTTGATTATACCCAGATCCCGCATCCGGAAAAGCGACGATATCCTACTACTAGATTCTTCGTTTATACTAAAATATGCAAATGTTTTCCCAGGACAACAAGGGCACCTTTGAAGCAAGCAGATGCCTTGAGGTTGGATTCACGGTGTTTATTCCCATCTCTCTCGCCCGTTGATAGAAGTGTCTGTCACGTAGAAATTATGTACTTCATGAAAACAAACCGTAATGCTTTTATGGCAGCAATTTGATCAAATACCCTCATTCTTACAAGGATTTAATGTATACTAAATAGCCCATAGTGTGGTGAATAGGTATTAACCCATCGCGCACACAGGATTCTGCCATGATTCGACCCTGCCCTTGCATGATCAAAAACTCCGCAACTGGCTACGTTCGATCCACTAACGGTTCACTCTTAAATAAAATTTATGTTCTTTAATGAAAATTGGCAACTGGTGACTTAACAAAACCTCCCTTGAAGTACATATTTCGACATCGCGCCTCTATCTGGTATCGAAATACGGGACTACTCGTGAGCTGAACTACTTGTACTCCAAATGGATCAATGCAGAGAATGAGATCGCTATGCTATGAAAAGCTAAAAAAGTCTAGTGCATGGTTCCTAGGTGTACTACTAGGTCCATCCTCTATGTTTGACACCTTATCTGCTTGATGCACGAAGCCACTCAAACTGACGGGGCTCATTGCGACAATGTTTGTGTCCCCATCAATCCAATCCACGTTATTTCGGTCCGGTTCTACAGAGTTACCTGTATGTTTTTCTGCATTATTCTCGCTATTGGCGGTCGTGTCCTTATCTCCGTTGCTCTCGTCCTTGGCCAAGGCACCGAAACTAGGTGTACTTGACATAACTCCGTTGGAAATAGCTGCACCTTGACCCAATACCGAGCTTACACTGAGACCTGCAGGTCCTGAACTCCAATCGGCTGAAGCGGGGTCAAGGGACCCTTGTTCTGCGATATGTTGATCGTGCATGTTGTCCAGACCCCATGACTCAGACGACGGGAGGAGATCGATGTTTTCCACGCTCCTCACAGCGGCCCCATGGGCATCTTCTGGCTGATCGATGTCGATGGCATTTCCACCTAGAAAGTCCATACTGAGTTGGTTAGATGTATCGCCAACTCCCATTGAAAACAAAATCGAGTCAAGTGGAGATTGGGCATGATTTAGGCTATTGCTCAGCGAATTCTGGTTCCTGCAGGAGTTAGGCGGCGTAGCTTGCGCGTGTGTTGCAAAAAAAGGCGGCCTTGGACGGGTGAACTCAGATGCTCTTCGGTTTGATGTTGGTCTCCGCTTCTTAAACGGTTGGGCAAAGTCCAAATCAGCAGCCTCGCGCCTCAGGGGTATCATGGATGCAGAAGCATCACTATTCAAAGACTGACCACTGCGGCCACTCCCGCTAAACGGGATCGCATGGTAACTGGTACTACCACTGCGAGAGCGAGCGGGATCTCCCATGCTGTTACGAATTTGCTCTAGCACTGCTTTGAGCAGCTCATCCATTCTGCTTGCTGGCTGATAGGTGTGGCTCATATCACCAATAGCATCAGATAGAATTTCCAAATACCCTACATAGGTTCTCCTATCAGATTCGTTCCGCTGATATGCAAGGGCAGCAATCAAGGCAATGGCGGCAGTTCCGGCATGCTGAATGCCGGTGACAAAGATTTTGCGCCCATCATATCTCTGTCGGTGCTGCCAGAAGATACGAGCGACACGAATCGCCTGCTGAGTGCAGATGCTTCGAGATAAGGAAGTCCTGCTGTCGTGAACTATGGTATGGGGATCCCCCATCCCCAAGGAATGATTCCCACTGACCATCGGGTGCAGAGTGGTGATATCTGGAATCGCCATATGGTCACCATCTGGACTTGGGTGTGATCCAGTGCTGGAACCATCTCCTGTAATAGAGCCATATTTTGCCCACGGTCTGTGTAAAAGTATCATTGTAACATGATACTGCTGGTGTAACAGAAAAAAGCTGTAAGGGGCAACCTTGATGTTGCTAGGCTTCCATGATAGGTGGTCAGGGAGTCGCCGGTACCAATTTTGAAGTTGCCTGTCTAAATTGATAACGTGTAGGTAGGCATTGTCCTCGGCTTCGCTAACGGCAAACAAGTTGTATTGCTCAGCGGGATTAGAAACGCTGCTATCCCGTGTTTCCACAATTCGACCGGCTAGCTCCATCAACTCAATGAGCTGCTCGTAAATCTCCGTGACCAGGTCGCGTTTAATAGGCTCGTGACCTCCCGGAATTAATTGCGAGAACCGGTTTGATAAGAGATCGACGTCTTGGCTTTTAATCGCCAACGGCCGCCCGAGAAAAAGTCCCCAGTATTTATCATAAATGATACAGGCCCTCATGACCATGTTTCGAATTCGGCTTTCTTGCTCTGGCATATCATTATTTCTGCAGTCCAAGTGAAGGCCAACGTCGAAAGCTAAACGGTTGGCCATGCCTTTGAGATGCGAGTTAGCGCATCACCAGGATTAGCGAGTTCGTAGACGTCTACTCACCTGAGTACATCCATCCAGTGTTATCCCGCCCGACCCCACACTCTAGATCTCCCAGGAGCAGCAAGGCTTGTACGCTTGGAATGCCTCCAGGCCTCTCAAGCTCAATGTCGAGCATATATTTTGCTTCACGGTGAAGCGTGCTCTCTCTCGGAGCAAGAGTTATCTTACGCATATCATCTCGATCCATATCTGCCACACGGTAGCCCATTGCCAGAATAGCAATGTGGAGGAAGGATGAGTAGAATTTGGGAGAATTGCCTTGCGACTCTCGGTCGGTTTCAAACGCGCTGCGGTCAATGACCTGCAATACAGAATTATAAAATGTAAAGAACTGGTTGATGAGATAGTCATGTGTTTCAATACTAAAGGACCGAATAATTCTCTCAGCACGTCGGACTTGCTCTGGGGGCTCTCTGGAATCGAACTGATCGGATGACTCGGCATAGACGTGACTATTGGCGGTAGGGCCAAAGAATCTTAATCTCCCAGAGAGTTGGTCGAAGGAAAGGTTGCCCTTTGTAGACAAGAGGCGATGAATGATATCCTCCTGTTTTGGGTCCAACATTCTAAATGGGGAATCTTCCTTAGCCAGTGGCTGGAGTACTTGACTGTTGGACAAGTTGGTTGCCTCACCATGCTCACTCCCCGGTACCACAAAGTCATCATGGCGTGAATCTGGAGGAGAAGGCACATCGAAAGAAGGAGAAATCCTGTCTGGAAGCTTTTGAGATTTTAAGAGACTTGAAGTCGATTCGCCATCTTCCTGCGTCTTGAGCTGGCCGTCGTGCCTCGTCTTGGGAGGGTGGGCGGCTGGCGGTGGCACAACCCCCTTTTCGAGCAGCATGCCTTCTAGCATTGAAATCCGGTCAGAGAGAGAAGACATATAGGCTTTAGATATAGGCCTGCGAACTGTCAGCGGCACCGTTCTTTACTAAGAGAGTCTCGCGGGGGGGGGGGATTCAGACATACCGTCTCCGCTCATCGTCATTTTTGATTATACACTCTGCACCTGTTCGTTGGCAGGCTGTGCAGGACGTTTGATTCTTAGGCACGACACATCGGATTCGTCGGTCACGGCAAGAAGCGCATGCGACCGAGGCTCGATGGCGGACTTGTTGCTTTGTGGGCTGACGGCCATTTTGTGCTCTCGGAGACACATTCTCCTGGGCACTGATGTCGCTTGTGTCCACCATTTGGGCTTCCTTGGTGTCAAGCGACGAAACCATGGTGAAGATGCCTTTGGTAGTGAAGGAGTAGCGAGGTCGCCGTGTCGGATCGGGAATTGTCATACACTCACTGTCGTCAAGCCTGGCGGCGCAAGACACGAGAAGACAGCATACCTGCAATCGATGGCGACAAGTCTGGGTTTCAGATGGTCGAGCGGAGAAGTAAGCTGGGGCCTTGGGGCTTCCCCACGGGGAGGAGACCGCGTGCGGATTGCGGATTGTCCGGGGAAGCCCCAAGGACTGTAGCCAAGTGGCCTATGGACTGCCATTCTATGCAAGACCACTCCATTCGACTCCACCAACACCGTGGGGCTGTGATGCGAGACCAGGCTAAACAGAACCATATCGGTAGCCCGAGGACAGCTATCAACCGACGACGGGGTTTGCCTTGCCCAACTCGTCACAAGGATGAGCCGTGGCGTTGGGCCGGCTGCGTGGTCGTTGAGTGGGTGCCATGAGAACCAGGGTCCAGCCTCCCAATGCAGCTAGACCACTGCATCTTGAAGTCGGCCGGCAGTCATCTTGGCCGTCCGTTCAAGTCTTGGCATCCCAATGACGACGCTCTGTGCCTTATCCGACCATTGCCCCGGCAAAAGATGCGGGGCCATTGAACCCCGCATTATTGTGCATTGTTGTTCTTGTTGTGTTGTGGTGGTGCCCAGGTACATAACTCTACATCTCCGTGCATGCCCTCATGTTTCTCTCCCGGTGTAACGATGCAGTGCGGGCTTGGCTTGTCACTTGCGCTGGAGCTCGAGCTCCTCCACAGCTAAGATTGGCTCTTGATAGAGACTTGGCTAATGAACGAGATTTAGCCACGGGTAACTTTGCATGTGCCTCATTCACATCGTGGGAGAAGCCGAGAAAGTCAAGCTTAATACTTACTGACGAAGCCATGTCGTATCCATGCCCGGACATAACCGGTAGATGGCAGTGGCCGGATCCAACGCATTCTGTATGCAGGTAGTAGTGAATCGCGCGCGCTGCAACCCTCAGCATCCAGAAGTTGAATTCGTCGAGGTTTCATATCGACGCTCCTCCCGTAACACACAAGATCTTGTCAGTAGGATGCACTAGCATTTGCTAGGCCGCTCAATACCGTCCATCCGATCCGGCCAATATCGTCTGTTTGGCACATGTGGCTCGCCGTTAAACCTAGGTGCTAGCTCAATACCCAGTGGAAAACGCACTGGCTTTGATCGGAACAGAGGTTGTTACAGGAATAGGTACCTAGGCCCTCGCAAGATCCGAGACCCGCGGGTGGACACCTCCAGGTCGACAGTCTTGCATCAAACTCGCCGACCCGTGAATTCGGTTACCATCCCCGGAAAGTTGCCTGCTACAGAGCCATTCGTTTAACATAACATTGAGACACAATTTCAGAGATAACGATTGCAAGCCTCTCATTGGGCGATGAGCGATGAATGTACACAGTACACACTTGTACCGCAAGTATTGGTAGTCTCCCCAGTCGACCTGGATGGGCGGGCATGTTTTCCACCATTTCCGGACCCAGCCGCAATACGGGGCGGCAGCTTTTCGTGGACGCACTGGCACATCAAGTGCTCAGGTGTTGATTACTCTGCCAAGGTCATTTCAACTTGAACTTCCTGTCGCCTCCTTCCGTCTGATCGCCCCTTTATTATCTGGTGGCAAGTGAAGCAAGCTTTCAGGCGTCCTAGGCTAGCTTCACCAATGGGCGTTATATCCGGCTACCCCGCATCGCAGACTGAATCAGTCTTCCCAAGTTGACTGACTCATGAAGTAGGCTAGGAATGTGCCACTGGCCCAGGATGTAGTAGCCTACTTCAAGGCCAACAGGGGGTCTTCCCAGGTCACCCCACATTCAATACTCAGCTAACCCGGCGCTATCAGCTTTCCCTAACGCGTGGCCGCACATGCATTGGGCTTGGCGAGGCACATGGAATGGTCACAGGCCAAAAGACTTGCGCTCTATGGACGGAATTTGTAGCGAACATGGAAAGCCCCGCCGTCCCTCTGTAAACGGAATGGCAGTTGGGAACAAGATTCAAACACCTAGGCCCTTTCCACCCCGCATGGACAATCAACCAATTCCTTCACCTCGTGGTCTCAATCCACGTTCCAGCCGTGGTCGCCATTTCGAACATACGTGCTCAGCCCCTGGACGTCTTGCGTTGTGCTAGCTCTTACCTGGCCGTTGCCCAGGAATGCAAAGCGATTTTGATAGCGGTATCTGATGTCGTAGTCCTCGAAACGGGGTTCTTTGATTGTCTTCAGGAAATGGATCGTCTAAGAATTGATTAGTGCTGCATCAAACGAGCGTAGTCGGCAAAGTCAAAACCTACACAGCCCGGCCATAGATAGATTCGATTTTTCTGCTTCCCATCTTTGAACCAACTGCGACACTCTTCTTGGAAAACGGTTTGCTTGTGAAATTCGTCAAAATGAGCGTAAATCTCGTTTAGAGCGTCTTGTTTCACGCTAATAGACCGAATATTCTCGTGTTGAATCTTCTTCATCATCTTGATGCTGTACTCAATTGTCGTTTCAATAGAAGGCAGCAGCGTCCCCGACGACCAAGTTGCCCCAGGACCCTACGACTCCATGGTTATTACGTGTCAACTAGATTTGTTCAAGCACTTACCACAATTGTATAGTAGTTCGGGAATCTAGGAGCTGATACGCCAAGGTATAAATTGACCTTGTCACCCCAATCCTCATCAAGAGATTTTCCACTGCCATTAATAAGTTTAAAAGCAGGACGGAACGCGACCTTGAACCCCGTCGCACACACTAGGATATCAAATTTGTGCGTTTTCCCGTCCTCCGTAACTATACCTTCAGGGACGATTTTCTTGATACCGCCAAAAACCGGTTCAACGTTTGGCTTAGCAAGTGCTTCCAGGTAACCATCGCCTGGCGAGATGCGCCTGCAGCCCGGTGACCACTTGGGAATAATGAATTCCTTGAGTTTCTCATTACCGGGACCAATTCGGCGCTCCATCTCTTCGGTAATTGTCTTTCGAAACATCTCTGAGGTCTCTGAACCTTGGAAGAACATAGCGAACAATGAGTTAATCTCCGCCTCAATGCCCTTTCGAAACTTGAGATGATACTCAGGATCATCGCGGAATCGTTGTTTCTCTTCTTCCGAAAATTTATACTGGCGCTTTCCTGGCTGGTCACTGGTTTCGTCCTTCAGAGATTCGAGAGTACCATTGCCGAAGGGGGGCGAGATCCATGTAGGTGAGCGCATGAACACCTTCATGTCTTTGACAACAGGCTGAAGAGCTGGAACAATCTGAACGCTTGTTGAGCCAGTACCAATCACACCAATTGACTTGTTTTCGTATTCAACAGAGTGATCCCATGCTGCTGAATGCATCTTTGGCCCAGCAAAGTCATGAATCCCTTCAATTTCAGGCCACTGCCAATTGTTCAGAATACCAGTGCCGTTAATGAGAACGTGGCACCAATCCTGCCAAGTTCCTTTGGTACCTTGATCCTCGAGGGTCACACTCCAGATACCCTTCTCCTCATCCCACCGAGCTTCAATTACTTTGGTGTTCAACTTCATATATTTCTTCGTTCCGTTTTTCTCGGCGAACTCCTCGAAATACTTCTGGATTTCGTCACCGTAGGCAAAATAATGACTCCAATCAGGTTTTGGATCCCAACTAAACGTATAGAGATGGGACGGAATCTACGCTGGTTAGATTGACAAGAATCTTAGAATGGTCGTCGTAGGTGGAAAACATACATCACAAGCCACTCCCGGATAAGTATTCTCGTACCATGTCCCACCGAAATGGGGGTTCTTTTCGAATAGAGTCAGCTCCCAGCTGTCTGGAACCATTTGCCGTTCCATCTTGTACGCGAGACATAGACCTGAGGCGCCAGCTCCAATACATGCCACACGCAACTTCGTAGGCTTGGAATGGTATTGATCAAGGACTCCATAAGACGTCCCTGTTGTGATCATCGGAGGGTAGTAGAAGTTGTTCGCAAAGTCTTTTGTCTCCATGTGCACAGTCTGGCCGTTACTCGCGACCTTAGTGCTTGAGACACCAAGAGACAGTTCTTCAGCAGCGTGAGGTGCCATCGTAATACTTCAGCTATTAAAACCGAGGCTGTATTGTAGTAGGAGGCACAAGGGCAAGAGAGAGGGGATGGGATATTGAAACAAGTGCTCTTCCTGGATCCGATTGAACTGGCCGGCTAGTTCATATAGTAAATATAAATGCACCAACTACCAAGGCTAAGAGAAGTGAAAGCGGAGTCTGAACGGCTAGATATTGAAATGGCATGATTAATGTCATGTCTCGGGATAGGCACCATGTTCAGGAGCACGAGAGCATGTTGGTATCCGAGACGCCTCCTCGGGTCGTGCTTGGGCGATCCTCAAGCCTTGGGATACATATTTCCTGCCCATCCCGGATTGGGATCTGTGGGGCACCACATAGTTTGCACGGCCTAATAAGTCGATAGGATTACATGGGGCTGTTTTGGGCGTGGCACAGCAATGTTGCTGGGTAAGATTTTCCAGGTCTTGGCTAGTCAATCCAGGCTCTCGTTGCAGACCAAATATTTGCAACATTCGATCCCGACGACAGTAGGAAGCCGCTCATAATGTCCACTTACTCTCGGGGAACTCCGAGGTTTTTTCAACCCAAAGCATTAGGGTCTTTAATTTTAGAGATATTCCTCAAGAAATTAGCTACTTGCGAAAAAGAAAATATGTTCTGGCTCATTGCATACTGTACTACGTTGTATTTATTCACAACTCAATGGAATTGACGTGGGAATGCGTCTGTCTCTTCTTCCAGGTACCATGAGGCGACGATAATTTCTAGCCCTCGCCTCTCTTTAGAATCTTCCGTGGAAGACCGAGTCCGGGTCCGTTTGTAGCCCGTACTGGAATTTGATCATAAAAATCCGTCCCAAGGCGTTTAAAATTCACAGAAATGGGAAAAACGAAAACTATAGACTGTACTCCCGTGGAACTGAGCCTCTTATTTCTAGCAAAGAAGATTTTATGAACAACATGCGTAATTTAGGTTCAACCGGGCCTAATTAATCCTCTCCGGTGTACTTTTCAGTCAACTCCTAGACCCTGGTGAATTAGTATCTTAGTTCACTTCATAGAAACACCATAGCAACTCTCAACCTGCCGACTCCAGGTCTGGATAGAGTCATTCAAAAGTTCTACTAATCTTGGCCTCAGAAATGCCTTTGTTGCTTACTCTCACGCTCTCTTTTCGCCCATGGTGGGTTTGTCTAAAGCTGAATCTGCAGGCAATGGGTTCCTTGTCGGTATCGGCTTTCGTTTTCCTTGTGACGTCCCGCGAGGGGTGTTATGTGGGGCAATGTCAAACCCGGCCCCAACGCGCTATTGATTGGCTCTATGATATTGACGATCCTCCATAACGATTCATTCGACCCCAAGAAATGGGATAGGTATTGTTACATCTGCTCAGCCCTTTAGTTAAATCAACGCCGGCGTGCTTAAGCCGGATTCCTTCTCGTGCTCAGTTGGCTAGCAAGAATGGGTTCCTGAATCCCGGCCATCTGTAAAGGGAGGGAAGGGAAGTCTCTATCAGAAAGCTACAGAGTATCATGTCGATGGTCGTAGACTTTTCGTTTCTACTGCGAGGTCAAACACCTACGCCTCCACCCCTGATGTCTCCGGTTCAATGATTTCCGTAGGGCCCACAGTTGGTTTGTGGAGAATGCGGGGTTTGGACTCGACATCATGGTACTAATGAGTCTACCATGTCCCCTTTGATTCCATTACCTTTTTACTCTCCTTTGCTGCCATTTTCTCCTCTATAGCAGTCTCCAGCATCGAAGTCTCTATCTTTACTATCTGTTTGACCACCATGGCTGCTAATCATGCCTTGGTTTTCGGTATGTTGCCAGATTGCTCTCATGAAGTGCAGCTCAATACTAATATGCCTTAGGGGCCAGCGGCATAACTGGATGGGCCATTACGAATCTCATTCTTAATGGATATCCGACTCCAGAAGCATTTAAATCAGTTACTGCACTCACCAATCGACCTTTGAGTGCTGATATTGCACAATGGCCCGTATCCCCAAAGCTTCAAGTTCTCAGTGGCATCGATATTTTGACGCCTAAGGGACAAGTAGGGTTAGAGGAGGAACTCAAAATGAAAGTAAAAAATATGAGCGAGGTAACTCATGTATATTTCTTTGGTATGCACCATGTTTCGATTTATCAGAGAAGAAGCTTTTGACATGTTTTTCAGCATACATTATGGATCTGGACCCGGCCAAAGAGATATCCATCAACGTTGACCTACTGTCGAGGGCGATCCGGGCCGTGGAAAAGCTAGCGCCGAATCTCAAATTTGTTGTTCTACCAACTGGCACTAAAGCTTACGGCGTACATCTCATCGACGAATTCCCCTTCAAAAACGACCTGCCATTGAAGGAATCGTTACCTAGAATCCCTGAGCCTCACGCATCTGAGATGTTTTATTACAATCAATGCGATGAGTTGGCTGCTTTGTCTAAGGGCAAGGTCTGGTCATGGTGCGATGTTATCCCTGACGTAATTGTTGGTTTCGTCCCGAATAACAATATCTACTGCTTGGCTCAGTTTTTGGGCCTTTATCTTTCTTTATATGCCGAAATAAATGGCAAGGGAAGCGAGGTACAGTTCCCCGGGACGGAGGAATCTTGGGAAATCCTCAGCAATGACAGCAGCCAAGACGTAGTGGCCAAGACAGCCATTTACGCCTCGTTGCACCCAGACATATCCAGTGGCCAGAGGTACAATGCTGCCGATAGTTCCAAGGCGTCGTCCTGGAGCATCAAGTGGCCCATAATTTGCGAGTACTTTGGGCTCAAAGGTGTTGGACCACCGGCTGGAGGGTCCGGTCCCCAGCCTACACAATACCTAGCCGAACACGTTGGCCAGTGGAGGCAGGTGGAGAGGAAGTACGGCCTTGTGGCAGGCCGGGTTGGAAACGAGAGGAGTTTTGGTGGGTTCCCATATTTTATCATGACCATGTTCAACTTTGACAGACATCTGGACATGTCTAAAACACACAAAATGTGGGGAGAGGCAGCGGAGGAGGTTGACACAAAAGCCGCATGGTGGACAGCATTCGAACGCTTTCGAAAGGCCAAGATTATTCCCTAGACCTAACGTTGAATCAATTGTGCATATATCCGTCTTCTCGAGGAGGAACCTAGCTGTGATCTCTGACACCCTCACTCGGTATGATCAACCTAGTTGCTGCCCAGTAACGACTCCATGTCGAGTTTTCCAAATCCAATCGCCTACCTGAACCTTAGCCTCAAAGCATGTAAAGCAGGAGAAATAACTCGAGTTCAAGGGGGGACAATTTTAAGGTGGCGTGGTGCTTGACTGGATGTGTAAGCTACCGGTAGCTTGCGCCTACGGTCGCACATTAGGCACGCGGTGACAAAGTGCAAAAACCCAAAAATCCAAAATCCTAAAATCCCAAAATCCCAAAATTCTACCCCACCTTCACGTACAGTATCCATTGCATACAGTTATAAATTAGCCTATATTATTACTATATAATAAAGTTATTTAGATCTAATAATTAAAAAGGCTAGTTTTTGCTTTATAAAATGTATTATATAATATATCTTACTATTAACCTAAAATACTTATAATAATAGTGCAGCAGTGGTCAATCGGTGCGTTATATATGGATATATAACACTTAGCAATTGCAGTGACTGCAATTACTGCTAGATCTTTTGCTATAGCGGTAACTAATCTATTATTCAAGCCGGTATATTACCTATCTTTATTATATAAAGACTAATATTTAGTAGTCCTTTGTGAAGAGATAGGGTGGCATGCCCATTCGACCAATTGACCAAAAGATCAAGCAATTCAGGCACAATGTGCCGAAATTGTGCCACACAACTGTATATAAGGCGCCTGGTCGCCGCACATTCAGCGCTAGCGCTATCCTTACATCCTTTTATAGAAAGAAGACAATTTATTTTAGTAAGAATCTATAGATAAGTTTAACCTTTATTGAATAAAGAATAGATATTATCTTATATAGATAAGAGGTCTTTTGCTGGCTGTAGCATTGTAATCTTGTGGAATGTGGTAACTTAAGGGATTTCTAAAGGTAGGGTAGAATTTTGGGATTTTGGGATTTTGGATTTTCGGGTTTTTGCACTTTGTCACCGCGTGCCTAATGTGCGACCGTATGCGCCAGCCTGCTGGACAGAGGGAGGACGCGATGGCTGCTTCGTTGCCCCGCAAAGTGGATATTTCCCCGCATAAATAACCGTGCCTTGGGGTCTCAATTATCTAACCATCCATTTACCCCGGTTAAATCCCCATGATTCCGGCACTTTGGATACCTCGGTGAGAGGAGTAGAGACCCGGGGCAGTTTCGCTCCCCCTCTTGACAAAGGACAATAGTGCCTGGCAGCGAATCCCTCAATCTTATCCCACTGCTATTATTGTAAATTTCAGCCAACGCAATCCATTCATCTTTCGACTGCCAAGCGATCCATTCCAGTCAAATCAGGAACTACCAGACTTGAGGGCTCTTCAATCATGTTGGCCAGCACTCAAATTGACACTTCCGTTCTCGACGGTCCTGCTTTTAACCACCTCCCGCAATGGGCCAAGGCCAAGCTTAGGCCGATCGCAATTGAGAAGATCCAGGCTGTGTATGACTGGGTCGAGAATGAATGCATTCCGCGAGAACCCGTCATGGCCGCCCAAGTTGAGGCAAAGCGGTGGGCGACGCCACCTCTCATGCATGAACTCCGTGCTAGGGCCAAGGAACTGGGTCTGTTTAATCTTTTCTTACCCAACCATTTCAAAGAAAGCCCGGGACTTACAAATCTTGAGTATTCCTGCTGCGCTGAGATCATGGGGCGCTGTTACTGGGCTGCACAAGTAAGTTGGTGTTCGTCATAAATCCCCCAGATTCATTGAGCTCATCATTCCAAGACCATGAATTGCCATGCCCCCGAGACTGGAAACATTGAATTGCTTGCCAAGTATTGCAACAGCGAACAAAAGGAAAAGTGGCTGAAGCCATTAATGGAAGGAACCGCTTCCTCAGCATATAGCATGACCGAACCTGATGTTGCGGCGTCAGATGCTACCAACATCGGCATTCGCATTACCCGCGATGGAGATGAATACGTCATCAATGGTAGAAAACTCTATGCAAACTGCCTTTGGAACAAGGACCTCACTTTCTATATCCTGATGGGCTTAACAGACCCCCAAGACCCCAATAAATGGAACCGACACACCATGATTATTGTTCCTTGTGACACACCTGGTATTACTCAGGTCCGCAATTTGTCTATTATGGGATACGACTGGGCACCAGAAGGTCATGGGGAGTACATCTATGAAAATTGCCGAGTTCCTGTCGAAAACGTGATCGTCTCGCCAGGGAAGGCTTTCATGATTGCTCAAGGCCGACTTGGTGGGGGACGAATCCACCATTGTATGAGGTATGTTCAATTCTGAGTCTAATTCAACTAAGAGTCATATCTCACCTCTGGATAGGTTGATCGGACAGGCGGAGAGAGCGTATGAACTCGCTCTTATCAGATGTAACGATCCCAAGAAGAAACCCAGAAATCGTTTGATCGGAGACTACGATTCAAATATTGAACGGATTGCCCAAATGCGGCTCGACATTGACTCCATGAGACTTATCGTGTGCAGCGCTGCTGATACAATGGACAAGCTTGGTAACAAGGAAGGCAAACGATGCATTGCAATGTGCAAGGTTCTGGTCCCTCACAAGATCACCGAGTTGATTGATGAGGTGATGCAAATTTGGGCCGGCCAGGGCCTCACTCAACATACACCACTTCCTCAGCTGTGGACCTACGCTAGATTCGTACGAGTTGCAGATGGACCAGGTAAGTAAAGGTTGTTGTCCTAGGCAGCATGCACTTTCTAACAGCTCATAGATGCCGCCCATAAACATCAAGTTGGACGTGAAGAAATGAAGAAAGGAAAGGAGATATCAGAGAGACATCAGGAGTATAATCGGAAGGCTAGGAAATACATGGAACTGAGCGGTGAAAAGATGATAATGATGCCCGAAGACACGCTTTGATTTGTGGTGATGATGACCTTCACCATTGGATAGGTAATCTATGTTGAAAAATCCAATAAACCACATTACTTCTAATGGCAGAAGCGACATCACAGTTCGGCCTCGATCTCGATAATCTGATTATTGATAAAAATCCATCGTTGCATCAGGGCTTACTGTTTATGCCAACTTAGACACAAGTTACTTAGACATAGGTTACTTAGACATAGCACCCTGGTAGTTCTCACATTATACATCTCTTTTTCGCCATTACAAAATAGCTTTTGCATTCACATATTAGGCAGAAAGAAATGATAAACTGGGAGGAATTTGTTGAGCAAATCTCAGTTTGGATGATATATCTCAACGACCTATTCCGTGAAGTTCAAACATCTTCCAAGAACCTCACGGTCGATCACGAGTTATCCGTATCACCGAAGAACCAAATTTAATTGAGCAATTCCTCTCTTCGGCAATTCGTTGCGAGCCATGAACAAAATTCTTCCTAGTTGCATTACCCTTCTCATGGCTTGATGTCCAGAAGTCTCACGGGAGCATCATACTGGTTTTGGGGGGGACAAAATGTCTTCACACTATAGATCTAAATAAGGGAGTTTTCTGTTTCAATATCTGATTTGCTTGCTCCAGTCCAGGCAACTGTCAAACAATGTTTCACTCCGAACTTTTTGTTGTTTATGATTGGGTAGTAGTTCAAAGGTAACTTTGTCCACTTTTGAAATTCATTTTGCATTGACTTACGCATGTTTGACCTGAGGTACTTTCTAGGGACTTACAGGTGCCAATATTATAATTCGCTTGACGAGTATGTTCGTTACGGCATTGGTTATCCATGTGGAAATAAGTGGATTTCTAAAATCGATGAGACATCCACAGCTACCCAATTTCGAAATTTTCATCAAACATGTGATCGTTTCAATGTTGTTCTATATGAGGTCTATGAAATTTCAGTCATCAATGTCAATATTGGTATTTCAAAGAAGACAAAATTGAACCAGTAGGCCTATGTCTCCTATGAGACATATACAAAGAGCATATACTAACTAAAGAAAAGCTAGGATTCCCTCACGATAGTGCGATATTCTATCACACTTCAATACGCACCATGCTAACAGACTATACCAAATATAGGTACAAGAAAACGCTTTAAGATCACAACGCAATTCTAGAGTTACTTGGCTCCATTTTCATTCGTGGAGATCCAGTTGTTAGTGCAAACCAATTTCAGGTTTCACTGAATAAATCAAACTTCAATTTTCGTCAAGAATCTCATGTCCATCCCAACTATAACGGTTATATTATAATAAATTCTTTAACCGGGGCTACGTGATGTAGTTCTTTAATCACTTGATCAAACGCTAACTTTAGCTTGAAGAAGACTGCCGGCTCTACCCGGTGGGTCATATAGAAGCGCGCTACGCTAGGCTTATAGACAACCCCCACCTCTCCTCTAGAGAGGTGGTAATAAAACCTATAACTGCATTACTAGCATAATTAACTTTTCTAATATAGCTTATCTATAACTTTATTAAATAAAGTCTAAATATAAAGATAAAAATATTATTAAAATTACTTACTTTAAAATAATTAGTTCTATTAATATAAATTATTTTAATAATATAATTATTAAATTCTAGCTATATAAAGCTTAAGCTTATAGATACTATTATAACTTTAAAATAGTAATTTATATACCTTTTATAAAAATAATAGCATTAAGTTCTTTTTTATTAAAATATTAATTTAATGCTTATTTAAAGCTAAATCTATTATAATTTATATTAAGTATTTAGCTATAAGCTTAATTATTAATATCTTTATTTATTATAGCATTTTAAATATATAAAAGAGATTAATATAAAGCTTTAATTTAAATAATTTAAATAATTTTAATTAAAGTATTATTAAAGCCTATATTTAAAGGTAAAAAAGATAGCTTAATTAATAAATATAATATTATTAATATAAAGTTCTTTAAGCTATAATTTTAGCTATTACTTTAATTTTTAATTTAGGTAATAGTAGTAATATTTACTTAAGTTATATTAGCTTAATTAAATAATCTTTATAATACTTTTTATTTAATAACTTTAGGGATATAATTAAAGTAGGTTAATAAAGCTATATTTAATAAAAGCTACTTTTTTGCTTTATTAGCCTAAAGTTAAAGCTCCTTTAAGGCTTTAATAGCTTTAATCTCTTTTAGAATTATTATATTTTCCTAAAGTTTTTATATAGCCTTTAGTATAGCCTAGCTATAAAGGATAAAGCCTAAAAGGGCTATTTTTTTCCTTTTAGCCTTATTCTTTTATAATTAATTAAAGAGCTTTTTTTAAAACTAAATATTCTTTTTATTTTTTTCTTTTAGTTTTTATAAGCTTAATTCCTAACCTTTTTATATAATTTCTCTATTATAAAAGCTCTATTATTAACCTAAATATAGCGCTATATATATATATATTAGAACTATAAAGCAATTTACTTTTAATATTACTAAATTATCTCTTTTTGCACTAATTAAATAATAATTATAAGATTAATATAGGCTATAGTATTTAATATAATTTACTTAATTAAACTACTTAAAAGGTCTAGCTTCTATATACTTTAAATAGCAGTAAGGTCTCTTTTAGTCTTCTTTAAGGTAATAGCTTCTTTTTTAAGCTATATAGAAAATAAAAGCTTTTTTTAATTCTTAATTAATTAATAAAGGGGCTATAAAATAACCTTAAGAGTAAGGGGCATTAGCCTTGCCTTTTTAAAGCCTATATATATATAATAGGCCTTAAATGCAGCTTAATATATTACCTTCTATTAATTAAAAAAGTTTAATTAAATAATATATATACCTTTAGCTTAAATAAAGTTCTTAAAGGATAATTGCTATACCTTTTTAAGGTATTAATAAACACTAATATTAAAGGGCTAAAGGATATAATTAATATAAGCAAAAAGGCAAAAAGAAATAATATTAAAGGTATAATAATACTATATAAAATTAAGGTTTTTATAAGCTAAAAACTTATTTATTAAAAGCATTTAATATATTAGATTTTTTTTCTTTTTTAGCTAAATAGCAAAAGCTTAAGTTTAAGTAGCCCTTATAATATTAATTTTATACTTAAACTACTCCTTAATTAAATAGCTATTAAAGGTATTACTAAAGGCAAAAAAGTATTTATTAAAGTGCTTTAACTACTATTAAGCCTAATAGCTATTTATATATTTAATTGCTATATTAATAAAGATAATATTTTTATTAATATTAGCTATAATATATTCCTTAAAAAGGACCTTTATTAAAAGAATAAAAAAGAAAGAAATTAATATTTTAATAATATTAATAGTATTAATAAAGATAAAAAACTCCTTATTGCTTAACTAAAAGGTTATAGGCTAAATGTTTTTTTTTATTTAAATTAAATATATCTTTAGGCTACTATTAATTTAGTCTATTTATAAAGGCATTTTATTAAAGTTCTATAAATTAATTAAATTAAATAAAAGCTTTTTAATAATAGCCTTAAATTCTTTAAATTAAGCCTTTATATTAAAAAGGTTATATTTAATAAAAGCTTTTATAATCTCTTTAATCTTTAAAGTTTTAAATTAAAGCTTTAAATATTATTATTTAAATTAATAAGCCTAAGCCTTAAAAATAGCTATTTTTAAATCTTATATTTAATATTTTCTTAAAAAGCTAATATAATTATATATATAGGCTTTTATTATAGTAAATGCATTCTTTTTTATATTATATATATATATAATAATTGCCTACTCTTTTTTTATAATTATAGCTTAAAGTAATCCTTTTTTATTAATACTAAAAGAAAGCTACTTTTTTACTTTTAATAATAATATATATTTTTTAATAAAAAACTTTTTAATATAGTATAAATAAGCTAATTTATTTATAGTTAATATATAAGGCAATAAAGGATTTACCTAAATTATCTATATAATATTTTAATTTAATAGGTATATATAGGCAGTATTTGCTATAGCAGTATAGGACTTATAAGAAATTTAAGCTATATTAAAATTAAAAGTAAAAATGCAAGAATAATAAATTTAATTGATTTTAGGCTTTAAATAAAGAAGTTATTAATAAGTTATATTAGAAAAGTTGGTTATGCTAGTGATGCGGTTATAGGTTTTGTTACCACCTCTCCAGCAGGAGAGGTGGGGTTGAAAGCTAGCTTATATAACCCAGCGGGTAAATCCAGTCATCGATCTTATCGTCAGCTTATCTAATCCTTGCCATAAGTACCTTATGAGGGCATAGCTGAACTTGTTTTTGTTTTATTAGTGCCAATTTTGATAGGGCCAACATGAAACTTGGCAAGCGACTTGAAATCATGCTTTTAGATTGCCCGAGACATATCAAATCTCCCAAACCAATCTTCACTTTTCCGTCTTGATCCATCCATGCATCTACAGAGTCTAGTGACTGTTTCCTTGTCCAACTCTATAGAATTCTTCTTAATTATGGCACGATGGCAATTAACCAGACCTTAAAGAGTGCCAGTCGGGTACATGCAATACACAAGAATGTGAGTGCCAGGTATAAATTCGAATTTCCTTTGAATATTATCTGATACAACCTTAATTAGTGGTGAAACCACCATCAATGACCATGGTAGCACCTTGCATAAAGCTGCTCATGGGTGAGGCCATGAGCACTATGCTATCAGCAACCTCCTCCATTGTGGCTAACCTTTTCAAAGGAGTTCGTTCAAGGTCCGCTGCTAGAGGAGAGTTGGGATCTTGGGCCATTGTCTCTAGAAGCAAAGGAGTTTCCACATATCCTGGGCAGATTGCGTTTATGCGAATCCCGCCTCCACCGTAGGAGTTTGCGTCAGCCTTGGTTAACCCAATGACTCCTATGGCAGTAGGTCAATCCACGAGCTGGTATTTCAGTATCATTATTCACTACTTACCATGCTTGGAGGTTGCATATGCAGTATGGCTCAGCCTACTGCACGGTGCAACAAGACCGTACATGCTTGCCACATTGATGATTCTTCCTCGGCCTTGTCTTGGGCCAAGGTCACTACGCAAGGATTAGCTCGACGCCACTAATAGGTCAGGGTCCCACCATACTCCTGATTGACCATAATACCCAGCTCCTCCTTTTGGCACCGGTAGACACCTTGCAGGTTCACATCAACAATCCTCATCCATTCTTCATCTTCAATTTCGTGAGTTTGTCGGCCACTGCCCCCGATTCCGGCATTATTCACCGCAATGTCGAGACGGCCAAATTCTGCGGCAGTCTGTGCAATGCCCCTCTTGACCTGAGCCGCGTCACGGACATCCATGTGCAGAGACAATATCTCAATATCGGAAAATCTCTCCTTCAGAGCGGCATTTGATTTTTCGAGGGCTTCTAAGTTGACATCAGCAAGAGCCAATTTGGTGATGCCATGCTTTGCAAATGCAATGGCGGTGGACTGTCCAATGCCTGCAGGGAAGTCAGTCGTGGAGAGGGATGCAGATCGCCAGGCAGCGGGGAAAGGGGGGGGGGGCTAATAAACGCGGGGTAATGGCCGGACGCCGAACAAACTCACCCGAGGCTGCGCCTGTAATGAAGGCTGTGCCTTGAAGAAGCTGTAACATTTTGTGGCAATCAAGTCAAACAAGTTGAGGAATGGTGTGAACCCAGAATGAGCGACGTGGCTTCTTAAACCAACACACACACCCCCGGAAGCTGTCAGCCCATTCACGCACATCAGGATAACGTTAGGAGAGCCAAGGGGCAACAGGTGGCTCCACTACCCACCGGGGATAGGTCTACACGGTCGGCCTACCCAGGCACAATGTCAGGTATCCACTCAGCACGTCGAACTTTGAGCCTCATCGTGTTGAATGTGGTTATTTGTAGGTCCTCAAGCGCGAGGAAAGCCATTTGGTGGACTTTTGGTGGGGTGCTGATCAATCACAAAGGGCAAGGCTACACCCCATGTTCACTCAACATATGAATCGTAGCCCAGAGTACGGAGTAAATGAGAAGAGATTCCGGAGATTGCATCTCGGCTAAGTAATTTCCGGAATCATTGGCGGCCATAGTAACCACCGGCTGCTTTGATAGCGCCCTGCAGCTAAGCAGAAATGAAGCATCCAGAGACCATCATACGGGAGAAGGAAAAGAAAATCACTAAAGGCGTCTGTGGGGGAAGGGGGGGTCATGGATACGTCAGGCACTGGAGTACAGCAGACAAATCCTGTCCAAAAGTTGAAGTAATCAGGGTCAAGGGTACTGACTGGGTCGCTGAGTTGTCTTCAGCCGTGATTACAACAAATCGGCAATGTCGTCCAAACGCTCTACATTTTTAAGACCGAGGAACGGTTGTCAAAGGGCGTTTGCAACTGGAAGCGTCCATAAAATCTTATAACATATGACAAGAGAGCTTGTCCTTCATAGCCCAGCAACCTGCAAAAGCCAGATTACTTATAAAACTCAAGGAGTGACTAGCATTCTAATGGCGCTCTCAACCACGCTGCATGGATTAATCGAAGTATACTCCAAGTCCTCACTTCAATTCCATTGGAGATAGAAAGATTTATTCCACGTCTAAGCGCACTACGTCCCCAAATACATGAAGCCCGGCAGGACCTATTGGCGAATCCAAGGGCCTAGGCTGGGCCGCCCGTGGGACCAGACTTTGACTCTGGACTAAGCTTTGCAATGCCGTTTCGGATACCCTTGTCTACTGACTTAGCCATCTTCTCGAGTGGCAGACGCTCCTCAACACGTTGGACCATCCGTGAAACTGGAGGCTCAAGGCGTTGAACCCCACGCTCGACTGGGGGAGTAAAGTAGTTAATATTTCGTTCCCAGCGGGGAGCCCACTTGTTTGTTTGATTGGCGATTTTCTCTTCAGCCCCAGGCATCACGAGGTAAAGAGGAGCCAGGACACCAACGCCGGCGGCGCCAAAAGTTATAGCCTCGGAGCGCTTGGCTTTAGGGAGACGTGGGATGCGGACAGGCATGGTAGGTTCGTTATAGGGACGAGGATTGTTTGGTAGCCTTTTCACGTCGGTCAGTCTATGGCCAAGGCAGTAGACGATTGCTCGTCCACAAACATGAATGGGGGTCGGAGCAAGCGGTAGAAGGCAGACGTGAAGAGGGGGTTAGTGGACTGACTGCTTCTGAAAGACTGTGGTGGAAAAGGCAAGTTGGGCGATGTATCAAATGGGCGGGCGGTTTGAGATGATGGGTTTGATTCCTAATGGAAGAGGGACAGTTTTTGATGATTGAAGAAACAGAGTCACAAAAAGAGCGAAATGCAAACATGCACCGGACGAATTGTTTATATACCTTTCGGTCATGTACAGGCCAGCCTCTGACAATAGCGAGCGGGGTAAGGGCGCGTGAGCAAGTGGTTGCGTCCGAGAAGGGTGAATTGAGTGCGGATGGACGACTTTGGGTTGCTCAATACACACTGTACTGGGTTTCAAGGTACAAACGGGCATGGGAGGCTTTCCCATCCATCCAATCTGGAACTCTGCCGCACCGCCATCAAGATCATGATTCGCCATCTTGCGCCCTCGATTGGATCCACGACTGAAATAGGCACGAATGTGACGCTACAGTCGGTCGGTACCACACAGGGCCGGAACACTGCAAGGGCAGGGCAATTGGACACCCAGGAGGTAGTCGGGAGAGGAGAGGAGAGGGGAGGGGAGGGGAGGAGAGGAGACAAAAGAAAGCAGCAGTCGGGTGGTCTCTACCGAAAACTGACTGCAACAGAGGATGCGTTGCAACTCTGCATTTTGCAAATCATTCGAGCTCTGAGTGGCCGGTATATCCCGCCGGCAGATCCAATGTGGCGTGGTGTCAACACGAAGCAAAACGGGGAAGGCAGAGCCTTCCACCAGGGGCCCTGTGTTTTCCCACAGTTCTTGAGTAGTTGGCGCCCGAGCGGGCATGAATATCCATTCTGTCGTATCCTTGTCGCTCAATCGAAGCCTGTGCCATCGTTCAACAAGCCCAAATCAAGTGCTGGTCATGAATGCCGTCTTGTCCCTGTCGTTGCGGTCCCGGTTTGGGGAGATCCACTGGGCCCACATAGTTACCCCAGACGGCACTTGCACTAAAAACGGGCGGCTGGCCCCCGCCGACTCCCAGCCCCAGACCCACTAACGAGCAGAGGAGATTCAGGGCACTCGCCCACCAGAAACGCCTGCAGTTCATCGCTTACCAGTGGTGTGATGCCCTAGATGTCATCTCTCGCACGAGGGGCATCACTTGCGATTGTCCTAGACGCAGCGTAGAGTCCGAAACCCATAGGCCGATTACCCCCGGTTGACGAGCGCACCTGAATCGCTATACTCTGCATCTGCAGCCTTTTTTTCTTTTGTCCTCGTCGCCTAGCCAGCAAGATGAGCAGCGACATGACACACACATGCACATGTAGATGTCTGTCGCGTGACCTGTTTTATCTAGCAGCTCCTAGATGGTCAAACCTATCATAATCCTCTTCAGCGACCAAGGCCACCTACGATACGAGGCAAACCTTTCCAGATGTTTCTTCAACCGAACAGCACCCAGCTAGTAGGTGCTCGCTAAGCACATGGCTTACGGTGAACCCGGTCAACATTGTAATTTCTTAGTCGGCGGTAGGAAGCTTCTCCTTGCTCCCCGCAATTAAATGCGGTCCATGTTGTTCAATTCCGCTTGGAACTCTATTGGAGGAGCCATCCGGCCATAATGTGCAAGTTTACGTACCTTAAATTATCTACAAGGAATTGGGATTCTCTTCACTCAAGCCACTTTTTGTCTCCCCTTTCTTTTTTCAATGGCACCAGGAATCGAACATCAACGAAAGCAGAAGGTTATGAACCCTAAGAACCATACCCAGCTACTACTAACTAACAAAGGCAATCGTTGAAGAGAAGCTGCGTGCCCTTAGGCTATATCACAAATAGCTGTTTTCGGAGGTCATGCGTAAGAGACTGGATATATATTTTAATATAAACAAAAATCCCGAGTACAGCCATAATTAAACCCCGCCTCGTCACGCGGCAAGCTTAATATTTCACCTCAGAAGTTCAAGTTATCACTGAGTGATCAAAACGCACAAGCCAAGCAATGTTGCCTGATCTAACATGCTTCTAGATATTGCAAATTCGAATAACCACAATAATCAAAGCGAGTGGCTCTTTTAGTGTCAAAGATTTATCAAAAGTAATTTGTCTCGGTGGAACACCAAGTCCTGTTTATCATACAAAATGCATCATAAATTGGTCAACGCCTATATATAGCTAGAAATCCACTTTACATAGTCACAGCCTAAATGTCTGCTTCTCACGAGCCTCAGGGCCACTGGACCAGCTTACACTTTCTCTTGGTCCATTTATAGTCCCGCTTTTAGTCAAGAGTTTGCGACGTCCAGCAGTAGTCAAAGGTGGGTCGTCATCAAATTCTCGGATGTAGTAGGCCAGATCCGCAGTAGAATCGAGCTCTGCCCTTGAGTATCCATTACCCAGGAACGAAAATCGGTTTCCATGATATCTTATTTCCAGATCATCAAAGCGAACATCGCGCAAAGCCTCGATATAATGAAGGGTCGAGCCTGGCCAAAGGGCCAAAATCGGCCCATCGGGACGACTCTTGTACCACGATCTGCATTGATCCGACCAGACTGTCTCGGTCATAAACCAGTCCTTGTATTGGATAAAGTCCTTCACCGCCTCTTTTCTAGGGGAAAATTGTGCAATGTTGGTCGTTTGAAAACGGTCAATAACCTTGCACATCCAATCGGCCTGTGCTTCGATTGCTGAAAGTACTGGGCCATTTCCGATTGGACAGTTTGGTCCAAGGAAGAGAAGATAGTTTGGGAATGAGTCTACACCAACACCAAGGTAAGACTCAGGATCAGCGGCCCATTTATCCTGGAGGTTTTCACCCTGGTGGTTAATGACCTCGAAGCGAGGACGGAAGCTAGTATCAAAACCGGTGGCACATATGAGCACATCAACCGTATACTCTCTGCCATTGTTAGATACACAACCGTGGTCGGTGACCGATGTGATCTCCCCATATACCACTTCGACGTTAGGCTTAGTTAAGGATTCCAGATAGTTAACGCCGGGAGTGAGTCTGCGGCAACCAACACTCCACTGAGGAATCAGCTTTTCTTCGAGATAAGGATCACCTAGCTTCTCTTTCATTTGCTGAAGCATATAGGCTCGAGTATCCTCATTGACCTTGTTGTTCTTGAGGAAAATTCCAAACTGCGCGTTTAAACCGGTTTCGATACTCTTGCGGTAAGCTGTCAGAGTACCAGATTCGTTGGCAAAGCTTTCCCTCTCCTCTGGTGTGAACAGGTGCTGTTCCAGCCCCTGCACTGGTGAAACCCAGGTAGGTTCGCGGATAAAAGTAGTCACCTTACTGCACTTTTCACGAATGGCAGGTAGGACCTGAATTCCGGAAGAGCTTCGGGATGTTACTTAGTCGAATGTTATTCTGGTCATTCAAAGAAGACATACCCATTTCCAATTAGGCCAACATGCTTATTCTCCAAGCTGACGGATTCGTCCCAATCAGCAGTATGGAGCAAAGTTCCTTTGTAATTCTCTAGGCCAGGGATTGCAGGCCACTTCCAATTGTTGAGAATTCCGCCAGCGTTGACAAAAATATCGCAGTGATCACTTATAACAGTGCCTGCAGCGACATCCTTGACCTTGACATCGTAGCCTCCTTTAACGTGGTTCCAGTAGGCGCCAATGACTTGATGTTGAGTCTTGATGAAACGTTTCAGGTCATATTTGTTTGCGAAATTGTCAAAATACTGAAAGATTTCCTTTGCCGGCGGATATACAGCAGACCAGTCGAGTTTTGGCTCAAAACTCCAGGTGTAGTTATGCGAGGGTACATCGCAAGCACAACCAGGGTACTTGTTCTCATACCAAGTTCCCGCAACTTCGGGATTTTTCTCATAGATTTGAAGAGAAATGTTTGAAAAATGCTTGTTAAGTTTATATGCCATTAACAAGCCGGATGCTCCGGCTCCCACGCAAACTATGCGCACATGTCTTTCTCCGTGGATTGGGTTGACAAGTCGTTTACTAGCGTCAAATTCACCAGGGTTGGCCGCACCAGTAAGGGATAAGTCAAACATTGTAGCCGGTCTTGGGGCTAACAAGGGGGGTCAAGAAGTCTAGACTTCCAACGATGAGGGCTCAAATAACAAAGCAAAAGTGGCAGTTCAACTCAACACAAGTGTACTTGTTGGAAGCTTGGGGGAAAAGGAAAGGTAAAAAAAGGCGGGAGGGTCGCCTCTTAATAATTTAGAATCAGCCATAATCACCAAGAGCTGCCGGGTATGTAATTTCCACGTGGTAAACAGTAGCCATTCTTTGAACCGGTCAACCCACGGCTATCCCGTGCAGCTAGCACTGGTGCCGAATCCAGGTGGAAATCAATATACCTGGAACAGCGCCAGGAATGAGTCAGTCATCAGAAATGTTTGAGGGGCACCTGACTCAGGAGAGCGTTGACAGGACGTAATTCAGGAAACTGCCATGACTGACTAGTCTACTTTTGTCGTATTGACGCTCGTGACAAGGATAAGGGGCTGAGTTCGAGCCGGGGATGATGGTTGTGGAGTCTCGGGATGTGGAGATTGTGGGGTCGACAACAGGAGAATGTTAACCGTGGGCGAAAAGTTCAGAGCCTCCTCCTACTTGACCCTGACTAGGCTTGAGCACTACGGTGGCAAAATATGTATCTAATGACTTCCCTTATGAGAGTAGTCTTCAACTTGAAAGTCTTAAAAAAGAGAACAATTTCAAAACATTCGTCACTAGACCAGAGCCCCCAGAGTTGGCCGTCGCCTTAAATTGTCATATTACCGCGTCAAATCCTTGTCCAGTTTATGGTTCAGGAAGTGCTTTCCATCTACAACTTTGATTTAACAGCTTCCATTTCTCGTTCCAGCTCAGCAGCATCTCTCTTAGCCCAATCTCTCATAACCTTTCGTTGTATCTTGCCACTAGCCAATTTCGGCACACTTTCAATAAATACTACGCCACCAACGAGTCGCTTGTGTTTTGCAACCCTTTGAGAAATCCATTCCTGGATATCATTTCCTGTAATTTTGCCAATTGAAGAATCCTGTAGAACAACGTAGGCTCGTGGCCACTCGTCTCCCTTACTGCTCAATAGATTAATTAAGACTCGGCGGTGATGCGGAGGCGAGGAAGTTCTCCCTTACAGCGTAATCCCCACAACTGCTGCATCAGCAATGTGTTCGTTCTCTAAAAGTGTCGCTTCAAGCTCCGCGGGAGCTACTTGAAGTGCATTGACTTTGATAAGTTCCTAAGTGATATTAGCATTGCGATCAAGTACTTATGGGGAACAAACCTTTTTGCGATCCACAATCCAGAAGAACCCATCTTCACTTTGAACTGCAATGTCACCCGTCTTCAAATACCCCTCGCTGTCGAAGCTTTCGTTCGTTGCCTCTTCATTTTTCCAATATTTCATGCAGATATTAGGTCCCTTGATATACATCTCCCCGGGTTGCCCGATAGCAACTTCATTCCCATCTTCATCAACAAGTTTGCATTCACAATTAGGGTCTAACTTCCCCACTGATCCTGTATCGTCTTTGATGCCTCCAGGAACATGCAATGCGCCACATGTCACTTCGGTCATTCCCCACCCCTGATTTATCTGCATTTGAAATCGTCTCTGGCATTCATTCTGAAGTTCTCTTGAGAGAGGAGCGGCGCCACAAAGAACATCCTTGACGCTTGAGATGTCATATCTGGCTGTCTCTGGCCGTTTTGAGAGCATAACCAAAATAGGAGGTGCCACTTGAAGACTGGTGATGCGATACTTTCCAATAACGAAGAGGAAATCTTCGTACCGAAACTCAGACATGATGTATATCGGGACGTCGAGTTTGATGGCCATTAGGATAGTATACATTTGCCCATACGCATGATATAAAGGCAAGAACCCGACCCATCTTTCCTTTGGTCGAGCCTCAAACGGATAAGGCTTATGGGCGTAACGCATGAAGACAGTCTGTTCAACATTGGCGATGAGGTTGTAATGTGAAACGCAAACTCCTTTGGGGAGCCCAGTTGTCCCGGAGCTGTAATTGATAGTTGCAACGGTACTAGCCGATTCTCCTTTGTTGAGCTCTGGCCACATCCAAGTCTCGCCCTGCTGAGAAGTTCCAATCATGGATCTCCAGTCACGAATGCCATACATAGGGGGCGATTCGAGATCGGAGAATTGAAAGATGCGATCGGCCGAAAGGCCGACTTGGCCAGCAGCCTCTAACATCGGTTTCAAGACCTTTGGGTGGACCAAAACTGCCTGTGCTGTCGTGTTCTTCAGTTGGTGGACGAGTTCTATACTGAATTATTTTCAAACCCTTCAGTAACAGCCCTCAAGAAAATATAGATACCTGGAATAGTATAAGTCGGGTTTGCGCCGCTGAAAACAAAGCCAGCCCCGACAATTCCCAAGAAGGCGACCGGAACAAATATAGAATTCGGTGAACACATCATCACAACCTCGCCTCTTTTTATGCCCAATTGTTCAAGCCCGAAACCAAGGCGTCTTACCCATTGGAGGAGCTGTTTTGGCGAAAGACTTTTGTCTGGATTCTTGCTATCGAGCCACAATGGTTCATCTGATGCTGGGTCTCCTCCGAACAGATAGCTCAGGATGTTTTTCTGGGGAATGTCAAGGACGGGGTACGGAGATGAGATAGGCATGATATCAACGGGAAAGAGAAAATATCCTAAAGGCTATTGCGCAGGTGTGGGAAGCCCCGAGAAATTGGATAGACAAGTTTAGCCGTCAAGATTCAATCAGGGAAAGAATTCAGTTACAATGACTTCTTCAAAAGACTAGAAAGTTTGTGCTATCATAGATTAGTCCCTCAACGCCTAGCTAGGTCTGGCTACCACGGCCCGAGGGTCCGAGGATCTTCTCGGCATGGTACACCTGCGCCCCAAATCAGAGGATTGATTATGCGGCGCCAGTAAGATCAATTCTGTATTCAGTAATTAAGGTGGTGCGTTTGATCTCCAAATGCATATGGCAAATTCTAGGCGAGGTTAGACACAGGATACTGCCCCGCAGGTTCTAGGTTCGTCCCGCGGCTGAATCTAGCATTAACCGCTAGCCACGGCTAGATGATCATTCGCCCTCGCTCTACCACAAACCACTTTCATTGACAATGCAACGTTTGATAAAATATCTCATTAGTTCTTTTACCATGAAGTGGTCACTTCTTTTATGAAACTTCTCACTGAACCGCCTATCATCCTACAGCAAAATGTCGCAACTCGAGAACTTTGAAAGCATCTTCTCTCTAAAGGGGAAAACTGCCCTCGTTACCGGTGGTTCACGTGGCCTTGGCCTTCATATTGCTACAGCATTTCTTCTTTCTGGTTGCTCACTGGTCATTATTACCGCAAGGAAACGAGGCGGAGAGCAAGGTATTGATCAAGCGGTAAACAAGCTTAACAATGTGCCGGGTATCCAAGGGAAAGCTGTCGGTATCGCAGCAAATGTAGCGAGGTCGGAGGATATTGTTTGTCTTGCAGATCAAGTCAAACGTCTGACCGGCAGCAAGGGACTCAATATTTTAGTTTGTAACGCAGGAGCTGCTTGGGGCAGTCGGTTCGAAGATGCAACACCATTCAGTTCGATCAAAATCCTCGACCTGAACGTACGGGGAATATTTGAGCTTGTGCAGCAGTGAGGCTGAACTATGCATAATATTGACATCATCTTCTTGAAGCTGACTGGTATTTCAGGACTCTGCCGCTTCTGGAAACATCCGCATCCGCGCAAGATCCGGCCAGGGTGTTAATAGTGAGTTCAACCGCGGGTACCAACGTTCCCCACATTGGCAAGCACGGAACTATTATGTATTCAACCTCTAAAGCTGCCGCGAATGCGAGTCGACACCAAAATCCATGATTGGAACGCTCATTGACAATCAATAGCACCTCGGGCGCAACTTGGCTGTTGAATTAGGCCCTCGTCACATCACTTCCAATATCATTGCGCCGGGTTTTTTTCCCTCCAAGCTGGCCCAAGGTCTCATTCAAAACTTGGGTGGAATTGAGGGTTTGAGTAAAGATAACCCAATGGGGCGACTGGGAGAAGCAAATGATGTTTCTGGAGTGGCCGTATTTCTCTGTTCTCGAGCTGGTGCATACGTGTAAGTGAGATCCAGCTGACTCGTTAGGAAATTCACTAACTGGCTTTGGAGGAATGGTGTGGACATTGCGGTCGATGGCGCTGCTCGACTATCTGCTGGGCGGATGTCCAAACTTTAGTTGGATGGAGTAATATTACGCAAGGGAGGGGCCAAAACACGAGTTATCAATGGGGTAAGCAGGGGCAAGCAGAAAAATATATATAGCTGTGGTCTCCAAATAAAGTGTATATCATCAATATCAAATCACATCATTTCCAGATGGTGTCAAATTAATCCATAATACCGCTTTCTTAGAAATCTGATGCAGCTGTACGTGGAATATTAAGTTGTTGCAGATCATTTGGTACATTGATCAGATTTGATTCAAGAAAGGACCTTTGTAACGTATCCCTGAACATATATGAGATGGGTTTTTTATTTGCATGAGCGGCAGAGCACGACTCGGGTCATTCAACTATAGACACAATCTAAAATACGACTCCAGTTCGTGTGCGGTTTCTCCCTTCCTGCATCTCCCGAACCATTTCAGGAAGCGCTTCAAGTCCGCCCCGGATATCCACTACCGGCATGATTCCATGTTTCTGGGTAAACTCGATCGCCTTTCCCATTCTTTGTGGGATGCTCGTATTGTCCGACTTGATCTTGAATCGACCCATCACTATGTCCATGTAACTAACACTGAGCGTCTCTGGAGGGATACCTATGACCATCAAAGTCCCACCTAGTTTAATTATAGAGGGAGTGGCCTGATATGCTCGGTGTGAGTTAGTATAAACTGCAACGGCATTACATCCTCCCCCAGTGAGCTTCTGAATCTCTTCGACGTAATCGGGGTTGTCTTTGGAATTGAAGACAGCATCTGCGCCTTGTCTTCGAGTTTCTTCAAGGTTTACGTCTTGAATATCCACACCAATAACACGTAAACCCATGGCTTTGGCATATTGTGTTGCAATTTGCCCAAGTCCGCCACAACCAACTACACCAAACCAATCTCCTGGAGAAAGCTCACAGCTATCAATAGAGTGAAAAGCAGTAATACCGGCGCAGAAAATGGCACACCCGGTATCCAGATTCCATAGCTTTTCATCCAGCTTAGCTGCATTATGATAGTCAACAACCGCATACTCCGAGAAGAAACCATCAGTTGTGAATCCTTGCAATTTCTGTTTCCCAGTCTCGCAAAAAAGGTTATGAATCATGCACCCGCTGCAACTAAAGCAACTTCCTAAAATGTATAGGAATCCTACCGTATCACCCACTTGGAACCCCTTTCCCTCAGCCGAGGGATGTATAGAAACAATATGGCCAAGCCCCTCGTGTCCAAGCGTCACCGTCTCAGTGTTGTCTTTGATGGCCATCATATCACTATGACAAAGCGATGCTGATCTCATTTTGATCAGAAACTCATTGGGCCCCGGTTCGGGAACGGGAACTTGGTTGATCACAATTTTCTGTTGTTTCTATTTGCAGCTTGTTAGTTACCACCGATAACATTTTGGAGAGATAACACACAACATCCCATTGGCCTGCCTTCATGGTAGTTGGCAAATTCGAAGGAAGCGTCATCTTCAATGGTTGATATGTGGATAGTTGTAGATTCGAAAAGAGCTACCTTGATTAAATGCTACAGTATCTGATATGGCGAACTTGAGTCTTATCACCAAGTCTCTGTCAGGACAAAAATGAATACAACCATCAGGAAGTATTTGCCGCGGCACGGGTGTCCACTTCCTTCTCAGAATGTTGCGGGGTAGTGGTGGGGCTTCCCCGCAAAGCTCAAGTTTTTACGTCGCTTGAGGGATTCCGAGTCAAGCTATGAGCTTTTGATACTACGGCACGACTCAGGCGGAAATGAATATCCTAGAATCCGCTTTGGACCCCAGAGTTAGACTCATGGGTGCGTTGCCAAGGTAGACAGTCACATTGGTTCCCGCCATAGAGTGGAGCTGGTCTTGAATGGTATAAAGTCGAGTCATCAGCATGGAAAATCTACCTGTTTCTCCCTTCATCCACGAACATCCAGAAATTTCAAATTCACTCATAATATCCTCATCATGACGTCTCTGGGCCCGTCTTTGAAAGACCTCTCAGTAACGGAGCTACTAAGAATCCCGCATAATCGGCAAAATCTACCCAAACAACTGTTCATCAACAACGAGGTATGAAACTAGACCCCGTTTGAATATAGACTATTTTGCTAATGTCAAATGATATAGTATGTGGACTCGAATTCCGAGAAGAAACTCGAGGTACACAATCCAAAGGACGATAGCGTGGTAGCAGACGACGTAGCACTTGCTGGGGAAGAAGATGTTGACAGGGCCGTCGCGGCGGCTGCTGAAGCCTTCAAAACTTGGCGCAGTACTTCTGCTAAGACCCGGCGGGACTGTATGCTTAAACTAGCTGATTTGATTGAGGCTAATGGGCATGCTCTGGCCGAACTCACAAGAATTACCCTGGGTGCTCCTTTTGGAGCATTTGGGTCTTTTGAGATCAATCTAGCCTGCGAGGGCTTCCGTTACTTTGCCGGTTATTGTGATAAGTTTTCAGGGGAAACATTTCCTGCTGACGACGGCTTTCTTAAAATTGTAAGAAATGAGCCACTGGGTGTAACATGTGGAATCGTACCGTGGAACGGCCCACTAGGGAATATTGGTGAGTTACATGAACTGTTCAACTATCTTTAGAAGGCAGATTAACGACTCTCAGGCATGAAGGCTGGTCCAGCCCTCGCAACAGGGAATACCTTTATTCTCAAGCCTTCGGAGAAGACCCCATTCGCAGCCTTGTCGCTAGGGACTCTAATCAAGGAGGCAGGTTTCCCGCCAGGGGTCTTCCAGGTGTTGTCGGGAGACGGGAGTACGGGAGAGCTTCTTGCTAGCCACATGAAGGTCAACAAAGTCAGCTTCACTGGATCCACAACGACTGGTCGCAAAATACAAGAGATGTCAGCCCGGACCAATCTCAAAAGGGTAACTCTGGAATTGGGGGGGAAAAGTCCAGCTGTGGTTTTTAACGATTGCGACTTCGAGAATGCTGTGGCATGGTGCGCGAATGCTATCACGGCCAACTCAGGCCAAGTTTGCTTTGCTGCAAGCAGGGTTTATGTGCAAGAGGATATTTACGATAGGTTTGTTGCAGCGTACAAAGCTGCGATGGAAGCGAAGGCCGGTGGAGCTGGGAACCCGGATCATGCAGCGACGACATTTGGTCCTCTTGTAGACAGGGCTCAATACGAAAGGGTCAAAGGGTTTATTGAAAGAGGCAGAAGTCAAGGGAACTTGATCACAGGCGGCGAGCGCATTGGTGACGAGGTCAAGATTTTACATTTCCGTCCAGTGTGTGTGTTCCGGATCACTAACAATTTACTAGGGATTTTTTGTTCAACCGACAATATTCGAAGGGGTGGCTGAAGACGCCGAAATTTGCCGAAATGAGATTTTTGGCCCCGTTGCCGTTTTAAATAAGTTCAAAACTGAGGAAGAGATTATCGCGAAAGCCAATGATAGCGAATTTGGACTTATGGCTGGAGTATTTACCCAAGATATAAATAAGGCTCTTCGAGTGGCCTCAGACTTTGAGGCAGGGATGGTTGGTGTGAATTGTATATCTTTATGCTTTCTAACTACACCCTTTGGCGGGTTCAAAAGCTCTGGAATTGGAAGAGAGAATGGGGTTGAAGCAATGCGGGCATATACTGAACGGAAAACAATTATGGTAAATATGGCAAAGCTTTAAAGGTAGTAATATAGAGAGTTTTACTAAGATTGTTTTAAGAGTGTTTTAATTTATACTATATAGAAGGAGATATATAAATCGCTTGCAGTAAGCTGCATTTTTACTGTATATAAAAAAAGCTCTTTAAAGAATGTAATTAATAAAAGTAAAATATTAATAGAATATATATATATAAGCTTTATAATACTATTATAACAATAGTGCAGTAGCGTTTAACCAATATACTATATAGAAATATATAACTGTTAAATTGAAGGCATATTAGAATATTAGGCCTTTAGCGAGTTATATAAGAAATAAAGGGCTATTAGGACTAACTTAAAGAAGGCTTGCTAAGCCTTCAGCCGGCTAGCCTATATTAAAAAGAAAAGAAAAGTTAAATCTCCTTAACCTTAAAGGGCAAAAGCTAAAGTAAATAAATATATAATATATATATATATATTTAAGGTTATTAAATAGTTATATATATATATATTTTTGCCCTTAGACTTACAACTGCTTGCAGCTATTCTAAACTACCCTTAAAACATCTAAAACTACAATTAATTAATTCCTTATATTAGATTACCCCTAAATATAATAGTATATTAAGAGCATAATACTAATATTATAGGCCTTCTAATAGTAATTAATTTAAGGAAATATAATATAGAAAATAGCTAATATAACTCCCTTTTTACTATTAGTTAATTTAATAGTATACTTAAAGTAAATAAAGTAATAAAAGCTAGTAAAAGCCTTATAATTAATAAAGATAAAGAAGTTTATAAAGCTATTATTAAAATTATTTTATTTTACTTTTTTAAAGCTATTTAAAAGGTATTTTAAATTTATATTAATATATAAAAAGTATACTTTTATTTTTTCTTTAAGGCTAATATAATATTTAAAAAGAGATTTATTAATAGAATTATTGCTATTATAATATTTATTATTATTATAGTAATAATAGCTATTTTAGCTAATTTAAGCTTTTTTTCTTTTTAATTAATAAAATAGTTTTATATATTAATCCTTTTATATAGCTTTAGCCTTATAAATATTAAAACTAATAAATATATAATATATAGCTATATTAAATATAAAGTTATAATTTATATTAAAGATATTTTTAAAAATATTAAAAACTATACTTTAATAAAGATTATATAAATAGTAAATTAAACTTATAATAACTTTTATATATTATTTATTAATACTCTATAGATCTATAAAGTAAATAGTGCTTTTATACTATATAAATAAAGAAAAAAACTATATTAATAGAATAAAAACCTTTATTTAATATAATATTAGACTTAATGCAGGTCCCCTATAGAGAAGCATTAAATTAAAAGTTAATTTAATACTATTATTAAGATATTCTATTTACTTAATTATAGGGTTAGTAAATAAGGTAAAAGTAAGGCTTATAATAGGCCTAAATTGCCTATACTATAGGCCTATTATAAGGAGTAAGGCACTATTTTAGCGCTATTAGCTAGCAGCTAGCTAGCTGCTAGCTATTTAAGTGCTATTATTGTTATTTTTTAATTTTTATAAGTATATTTAATTCCTTTTCTTTTCTTTTTTCTTTATATACCTTTATAAAAGCTTTCTATTGCCTTTAAGTATATGCTTTACTAATATATTATTTATATAGAATACTTAATTTATATAAATATTAATTATTATTTTTATTGCTATTTTATGCTAATTATATATAGCTAAAAATAATAATTATAATAATAATAATAATAATAATAATAATAATAATAATAATAATAATAATAATAATAATAATAATAATAATAATAATAATAATAATAATAATAATAATAATAATAATAATAATAATAATAATAATAATAATAATAATAATAATAATAATATAGTATATACTTAATATAGCTATAAGCAGTATTTCTATTAATATTAATAAATACTAAAATGCTAAGCTAGCTGCTTTAAGGTAGGGGGTATTGCATTAACCCTAAGGGTAGTATAAAATTTGCTTTATTTTATATATATTATATAAATAGCAAAAAATAAAGAAAATAGTTTATACTAAAATTAGGCTAATATAGAATTCTTTTTTATTTTAAATATAAAAAACTAATTGCTAATAAATATTAAAGCTAGCAGCTATATAGCTTATATTTATATATATAAGCTATATAAGCTATTGCTATATTTAATAGAGGCTAATACCTATATATTAATAGTTACTTTATAAAAAGAAATAGCTATAATAAGTATAGTTTAGTTTAGTTTTACTATAAATTTATTATTAATATAAGGAGTTATTAAGGCTATATTTAGCTATTATATTTCTATTAAAAAGGTTAAACTATATAAAGTAGTTTTACTATAGCAGTTTTAAATTAAATAGTATAGATTAAAGTCTTTAACTATAATTATTTAAGGGGCTAAAGTAAGGCTAACTAAAGCATATATTACTCTTAAGTTTCTTTTGCCTTCTAAAGGATTATATACTATAATTATTTTTATATAATAGTACTTAAAATTAATATTAGCTTAATCTTTTTTAACTTAATAGATTTAAGTTTTTAATCTATATTATTTTTATATATAAAGAGCTATATAGCTTAAGTAATAAATTATAATATAGTTTAATCTTTTAGGGTTTACTAAAGCATTAATTCTTTAATTTTTAGCTAATTCTAAAAGTATAATTATATTATATTTATTATAAATATATAGTATTTAATAGATTAATTTAAGGCAATAGTATATATTTTAAAATAGAATTTATATTAATTAAATATAAATAGAAAGGTTAATTTAATAGATAGTAGTAATAAAGTATAGGCACTAAAAGAAAGAAAAGCATTAAATAAAGTATAGTATTATTTATTTATAGAGCCTAAAGGTTAGTTAACTCTTTTAATAAAAAAAGAAGCTATAAAAAGAGAGTTTTTAAAGAAGCTATTTTATTATATATAAAGAATATTTTATTATCTTAAAGTATATTTTTTATATTTTATTAATTATTTATAATATTCTTTTTTTATATAAATTTAATACTTTTTTACTATAAAATAAATATAGCTTTAAATTAAATAGTCTTTATAATATAAAGTATAGTAATAAAGAATTTTTTCTTTTTTAATAAAGCAATTATTATATATTAAGCTACTATATTAGCTATAGATTAAAGTAAATTAATAGTTTCTTATAATATAGCTATACTTATAGTATTAAAAGCATTAAGTAAATTTTAGTCCTTTATTAAAGGGTTTATAATTATAAAGTTTAATATTAAAAAATAGCCTATTATTATATAGGCTATTAGCTTTTTTAATTAATAAAATATAAAGAATTAAATTTATTTTTATTATAATGCTATTTTAGGCTTAAATAAGCTTTACTTTATTAACTCTTAAAGTATTAGTATTATTAATAGTTTTAATAAGTTTATTTATATTATTAAAAATAAATTTAATTTAAATTTTTTTTATTAAAATAGTAAAAATTAAAAAAGCTAAAAAAGTATTATTTTTAAATATAATAGCTATTTATTTTTTTTATAAAAGGCTTTAGTTTATTTTAAAATAAAAAAAATAAAAATTATATTTTTATTAAAAAGGCAATATACTATAACTATATAAAAGTTACTATAAGCTTAATTTATTATTTATATAGTTTCTATTAAAATATAGTTTTTAATATTTTTAAAGGCATTTTTAATATAAATAGTAACTTTATACTTAATATAGCTATATATTATATATTTATTAGTTTTAATATTTATAGATATAAGGCTATATAAAAGAATTAATATATAAAACTATTATATTAATTAAAAAAAAAACCCTAAATTAATTAAAATAGCTATTATTACTATAATAATAGCAATTATTATAGTAATAATAATTTTATTAATAAGTCTCTTTTTAAGAATTATATTAGTCTTAAAGGAAAAGCAAAAGTATATTTTATATATATTAATATAGATTTAAAATATCTTTTAAATTGCTTTAAGGAAATAAAATAAAACAATTTTAATAATAGCTTTATAGACTTCTTTATCTTTATTAATTATAAGGATTTTATTATCTTTTATTGCTTTATTTATTTTAAGTATATTATTATATTAGCTAATAGTAAAAAAGGGATTATATTAGCTATTTTTAATGCTATATCTTTTTAAATTAATAACTATTAAAAGGGCTATAGTATTAGCGCTATATTTTTAATGCACTATTGTATTTAGGGGTAGCCTGGCATAAAGAATTGATTGATTATAGATTTAAATGTTTTAAAGGTAGTTTAGGATAGCTGCAAGCAGTTGCAAGTCTAAGGGCAGAGTTAGTTGTTATATAAAGTAATAACTATTAAATATATTAATATTAATATAATTTTAAGTCTTTATATAAATATAATATAATAAAGTAAATAGCTTAAAATTCTTAATAATATAGATTTATTTTTTAAGTATTATTATTATTATAAACTTCTTTTATAGTATATATACTTTATTATAGTTCTATTTATATAGATTTTTATTTTAGTTTTATAAAAACTTATTGCTATTTAATAAAAATATTTTATTTATAATTAGCCTAAATTAATAAAAGTTATTATAAAATAAAATAATAAAAATGTTTTTAAAGCTTTTATTAAAGCATTTAATTAAATAATAAAGCTTATTATTAATCTTTAATAATATATTAGCCTTAAGTATATTAATTTTATTAATAATAAGCATTTATTTATTCCTTTATAATGCCTATATAGATTTACTTACCATTTACTATTAGTTAATTAACTCTTTGCCTATTATATTATAGTTTTATTATAATAATAATAAAGACCTATTAATAATAAGGCTATAAGCTAAATAAATAATAATACTATTAATATTTATTATTACTATATTTAATATAGTAATTATTTATAGTTAATATAGTATACTTTATTTAATAAAAAGCTTTATTATTGCCTTAATTATTTAAAACTTATTTATATTACCTTTATTATTAATAAACTAATATAATTACTAAAAGTATTTATTCCTTTTAATATTAAAACTACTAATAATATTGCTATTACTTTCTATATGCTAAATATATTAATAGATTAATAAAAAGGTAATAGCTTATTGCTTATTAAATATAAACTATAAAGTAATATCTATCCTAAAGGTTATAACTATAAATATAAATGGCTATTTAACTATAATTATAAAACTATATAATAATAATAATATTACTTTCTTTATTGCTTTTATTATTATTTTAATGCCTTTTTTTTCTTTTTCTTTTTCTTTTTTTTTCTTTATTATTTACCTTTTATATACCTTAAATTTAATGCTCTATTGCTTTTAATAGCCTTAATTGCTAAGCCTTAATAGCTATAATTTTACTTAAATTAAGCACTTAAGTTTAGCTACTATTAGTATTGCTATTTTCTATAAATATTAAATCTTTTTCTCTTTCTTTCCCTTATTGCCTTTTGCCTTCCTTTAAATTTTTACTTTTCTTTTCCCTTTTTATTATGCCTTAAAGCCTTATAAAATTATAAAGCATTAAAGCTAGCTCCTTTAATCCTACTATAATTTAATTGCTATTAATTACTATTTAAATAATATTAATAAAATATATAATTTAGCTAAAGTTATTATTTTAAAATCTATTAGTATTATTATTATTATTACTATTATTTTTATTATAATAGTTTTTATTTCCTTTATATAATTTAGTATTATTTATAGCTATTTTAATATTCTTTAATATAAATGCTTATTACTATATATTCTTTTAAGTATTTTAAGCTAATTGCTTTAATAATTAAATATTATTTATAAAAAAGAAGATTTATTTTAATATATTTTATTTCTATTTATTTTAAATAGTAATTATATTTATATTATTTAATAATAATTTAAATATAAAGTAATACTATAATATAAAGAGGCTAAAGTACTAAACTATTACTTTAGAAAGTTCCTTAAATATTAATATTAATTAATTAAGCTTTAAAAATAAAGGTATTATATAATAACCTTTCCTTTATAGTATATTAAGTATAATAGAATATATTTTAGCTTACCTTTAGTAATACAGGAGGAGATGTATAAATCGCTTGCAGCAAGCTGCCGGCTTTTTATACGTTTCTATAGCTCTTTAAAGAACTTGCTTTAAAGGGATTTAAAATGGATTTAAAAGAGGGATTAAATTTAAAAGAAAAAATAAATTTAAAAGAAAGAATAGATTTAATAAAAGAAATAGATTTAAAAGAAAGAATAGATTTAATAGATTTAATAAATTTAATAAATATAATAGATTTAATTTTAAATTTTTAATTTAAAAATCTTTAATACTTTATATTTTATTATAGTATTAATATTTAAATTAATATATATAAAAATAGCTTAATAAATATATATATATATATATAATAAATTAAGTATTTATTATATATTTAAATAAATCTTAAAGGAATATTTATATATATATATATATATATTAAAATAATAAAAGTATTTTAAAAATACTATTATATATAACTTAAAAAGTAATTATTTAAATTTTAAGATTTAATAAATTATATAAAGATTTATAAAAACTTTATATTATTTAAAATATTAATTTTATTATAAATTATTATTCTTTTTTAATTAAATAAAAATGTAATTAAATATTAATTTAAAAAATCTATATTAAGTTTATTATAATATTAAAGAGTTTTTATATAAATATTATTATATTTTTATTTATATAGTATAAGAATATTATTTGTTTTTTAAGTATATAAAATATTAATAAATATATATATTATACTATTTATTATTATATAATAATTATAGCTTTTATAATTTAAATAAAGTAATAATAAACTTTAAAATATATATATAGAATAAATATAATATTTATATATATTAAAAAGTTATTATTTATAATTATATATATATATTTAAATATATTAAAGTATTTCAATATATATTTTATAATATATATATATATATACTATAAATAAAATAAATATAGATTTTAATTAATAAATATATTAATTAAATAGTATTATTTATATAATACTATATTAAATATATAAATATATAATAGACTTTTAAGTTTTTAATTAAATATATAGTATTTAAGTATATTTTATTATAAAATAGAAATATATATATAATAGATATATATATAAAATAAAAATATATATAAAATAGATATATATATAAAATTAAAATATATATAAATATATATATATATACAATAAAGATATATATAAAATATATATATATACAATAAAGATATATATAAAATATATATATATATTAAAATAAATAAATAAATTTTAAAAGATTATATATATATTACTTTTTATATTTTTAATAGTATATATAAAATCCTTTATATATAGCTATTTATATAATATAATACCTAATATAAGCCTTATATTATATATTATAATATATAGAATTAAATAGACTATATATTAAATACTATAATAGAAAATTCAATATTATATAAATAGTATTATAAAATACAATATATATTAAAAAAGTTTAATAAAATGAATAAATTATATAAAGTATTTAAATTAAATAATAAATATATTAAATAAATAATAATATACTAAAGGATTTTAATTTCTCCCCCCCCCCCTTTAAAAATAGTTTTATTAATATATATATATATATATATTTAATATCTTTACTTTAAATAATAAAATAGTAAAATAGTAAAATAGTAAAATAGTAAAAAAATAAATATAATAGCTAATATAATAGCTAATATAATAGCATTAAATATAGCAAATAAAATAGCTAATAAAATAATAAGTAAAATAGCTAATAAAATAGCTAAAAATACAATAAATAAAATAGTAAATAAAATAGCTAATAAAATAGCTAATATAATAGCTAAAAATACAATAAATAAAATAGCATTAAATATAGCTAATAAAGTAGCTAATAAAATAGCTAATAAAATAGCTAATATAATAGATAGTAAAATAGCTAATATAGTAGCTAAAAATACAATAAATAAAATAGCATTAAATATAGCTAATAAAGTAGCTAATAAAATAGCAAGTAAAATAGCTAATAAAATAGCTAATAAAATAGCTAATAAAACAGCTAATAAAGAAGCTAATAAAATAGCTAATATATAGCTAAAAATACAATAAATAAAACAGTAAATAAAATAGCTAATAAAATAGCTAATAATATAGCTAGTAAAATAGCTAATAAAAAAGCTAAAAATACAATAAATAAAATAGCATTAAATATAGCTAATAAAAGAGCTAATAAAATAGCTAATAAAATAATTAATAAAAAGATTAAATATAAAAAAAACCTTAAAATAGCTTAAAAATAATAATAAAGAAAATTACTAAAAAAAAGCAAAAAGGACCCACTTTTTAGGTTACATAAAGTCATGTTTAGGTTACACAAAGTCACATGAAAATCATATAATATTCACGCTTTTTATCACATAATATTCACATAACTTACATACAATTTTTCATCCCTAGCCCACAACCCCAGCCCACAACCACCCAACCGACCGACCGACCGACCGACCGACCAACCGCAGCCTCACAATAACGCATGCACACACACACACACGCGCACAAAGGGGGAGGGGGAGGGGGGGGGGGGTGAGTAGGGTAGTTGGAGCCGGCGCTAAATAGGTCTCTTTTAGAACAAGTTCTTTAAAGAGCATAAGAACTATATCTATTTATTTAAAAAAAGGCATTTAGGCTTTAAAGAAATGCTAGAGTCTTTAGCGCTATAGTATAACTTTTTGCATTAAATATAAATAAAGGTAATATAATTATATAGGGTAATGGCCTTACTAAACGCAAGCGTTAGACTCCGCGCTAGGGCAGCCTTAAGGAATAAGGGTTAGGCGCAGGATAGAATAAAGGCAGAATATATAATAAAAGAAAGGAAGTATTATTAAGCATTAATAAATAAAGGAAAGAGATTAAATTAATTAATTAAATAACTAAAATAAATAACTAAAAAAATAAAGAAGTATAATAATAATTAGTATTTAATATAATTTAAATAATATATTTTAATTTAATAGTAAATTTATTTATTTTATAATGCCTTAGGTTTTTATTTAGTAATAAAAAGTTTTATTTTTATAGCTTAATATTATTATACTATTAAGTATATATTAGGTTTACTTTATTTATATTTAGATTAGGCATTATAAAGAAGCTTTTAGTTAATATCTCTATTATAGTAAAGTTTAATTGCCTTAGCCTTTTAAAAGGGGTCTATTTTAATGCTATTAATAGTAGCCTTTTTATAAATAAGGCTAGCAATAAAAATGCTAAAGGCATTAATAGTAGTTATAATACTGCTATTAGGTTTATTAGTATTATTAATAGGGCTATATTTATTATATTAATAAGGTTAATTAGTATTGTAGCTATAATTAAGATTAGTTTATTTAGTCCTTTAGCCTTTTGCTTAAAAGGCAATAAAAACTTTACTATTATCTTAAAGTAAATAGTAAGGACTTTCTTTAGTATCTTTTTTATTATTATAGGGCTATTAATAGCCCTTATAGTAAATATAGTAGACCTATTTAATAAGAATTAATTGCTTAATATAATAATAAAGATATAATCTTTTTTATTTATTAGTAGGTTTACTATAAGGTTATAGTTAAGTAATTTAATAATTTTATTAATGCAGTAATATATAGTGCTTAATCTAAAGTATATATCTTTTATATTTATTATTAATTTATAGAGGTATTAATATAGGTTAATAATAATTAAAAGGAGTATAAAGACTTAAAAGGGGTATTAATTAAGCCTTAATTCTTTTTTTAGCGATTTTAGCTAAATGTATAAGGCTAGTTAAATAAAGCTATAGCATTTTAGTTAAATATTAGAAAATTTATTGCTAAGCTTTTCTTTTAGTAAAAGGTTTTAGCTTAAGCTAATAATAGATTTAATAAAGCTTATATTAAAGTTTATTATAAAGAAGTTAAATTAAAAGGCAATTATTTTAGCTAAAATACTATATTTTATATTATTATTAGGGACTTAAGGGAAGTATAGAGGGGGAGGGGGGGGCATATAATTAAATTAAAAGCTTTTAAATTTAAATTAATGCAATTTTATAGTTATATATTTATTTAATTTTATTCTTAGCTTTATTAATATTTATAATTTTTTATTTTAGTTTATATAGGTATATTTTATTATTTATATTTTACTATTGCTTTATTTAGTTTTCTTTCTTTATAGTTTAGCTATAAAGGTTTAGGATTAAGCTAAAAAAGGTTATTATTAGACTTCTTTTTTAATTATTAATAGCTTAAAGGCATTTATAGAATATAGTTATAAGCTATAGTAAAGGGGTAATTTTAATAATGCTAATAGTCTTAGCGCTTAATTCTTTAAGCTAATAGTTTTATTTTTTAAAGTAAAGAATAGGCATTTACTATATTTAAGCAATAAACTATATAGATATATTAAAGCTAAGGCCTTTAGTGTAATTAAGTGGGCCTTACTATTATAGGAAATAAAAGGCTTTTAAAAAGGTTATAGTATAGTTAATAAAGTTAAAGTTAATAGTACTTAAAGGAATATATCCTTTACATTCTTTAGGGCTATTTAAAGTTATTAAGTGCATTAAGGCTTTATGCATTAAAGGTAGTATAATATATTTATAGTAGCCTTATATTAAATTATATAATTATATAATAGTATATCTTAAGGTAAATATCTTTTTTAAGGTAAAGGGTTAAAGTAATAAATAGTTTTTAGTAGTTAGTGATTTAATATTAAGTAAAGTATTTTATTTATATTTATAATATTTTATTCTATTAGTCTTTACTTATAATATATATAATATTAAGTGTTTATATTTATAGTATATTTATAGAGCTTAAATTTAATTTAAAGTTAGGCTAAAGGCTATATTAATGGCTTTTATTTATTTATTTAAGAATGCTTTATAATGCCTTATAGTATAATAGTATAAGGCTTTTAAAGGTTCTTTTATTATAATTAGGTTATATCTTTTTATATATATAGTTAATATAAAAAGCTATAAAAGTAAAGGTATATATTAATATTAAATAGGTTATATATAAAAGCAATTATATATATTAGTATTTATTGTATCTATTTATATTGCTATATATAAAGTGTATTTATTAAAGATGCTTTAAGCAGCTAATAGATAAGTAACTATCTTTATAGTATTAAGGTGCCTATATATAGGGGCATTAGTTTTTAATGGTTATATTTTAGTTATAAGATTATTATTATTTTATTATATTTTATAATATCTTAAGGTTTTAATAAATTGCCTAAGGATTTAAAGTTACTATTTATTATTAAAGAGTTATAGTAGTAGCGCTATAATAGATTAATTGGAGATTTTGGCCTATAGACTAGCTTTATTAATGCTAGTAATAGCCAATAGATTATTAAAGCTCTATAAAAGGCAGTTTTATAGAAGGCTATTAATTAGCTAATTATAGATTTTAGGCTTTAAATATTATTTATAGCTATAAGTAGCTAATAGCTAAGTATAAAGCAGAAAGAAGCTATTAATGGCTAAATAGGTATAGATAAGATTGCTAGTAAAAATGCAATTTAGCCTTTATAAGGCTTAGATTAAGCCAATTGGTTTAAGCTATTTAATAGTAAGGATTATAATAATGCATTTAGGCTAAATGTATATATTTAGCATTTAATTAATAGTTATATATATAAATTGTATTAATTTTAGTTAGGCTAAGGCAATTATCTTCTATACTATTTTTAGTTTAATCTATAAAAGTAATATTATTAAGTAAGGGTTTGCAATTATTAATATCTTTAACCTTTTTTATAGTAAGTCTTAAAATCACTTAAATATTTAAATTATATATTTTATTTAGTATTATTAATACTGCTAAAGCTATTAATATTATTAATATTAAGTTTTAGTTTAGCTATATAATAAATGCCTTAATCTATATAATAATAGATTTTAGATTAATTTAAATATTTAAATTATATAATTCTACTAAATATACTAAAGATACTAAAGGTACTAAAGATGCTAGTAAAGGTACTAAAGGTACTAAAGCTAATATTGCATTAAGCTATATTACTTCTATTAAGGCTAAATATACCTTTACCTTATAAAGGTTTTATTACAATAAAGTAAATATAGAGTAAAGTAATAGCTTATTATTCTATAAATATAGTATTAAGTGCAATATAGCTAAAGTATAAGCAATATTTATAGATTTAAGGCAAAAAAGGGAGTATAAAGAATAAGTATAACTATACTTTTAGTTAATAAAAGTCTACTATTATAAAATAGTATAAAAAGTTATATAAGGCAGTTAGCTATTTAAAAGAATAGTTTATTAAGAAGAAAAGGCTTTTTAATAGCTAAAAGTAATATAATATTATATTACTTAAGCAATAGATTGTAAATATAATCTCTTTTTATAGCGCTTTTTATAATATAGATACTCTTTTTATTAAGATATATCTTTTATGCTATTAAAAATGCAATAAGTAAAAGCTATAGTTAATTAAATAGAAGGATTAGCTTAGCTTTCCTTTTAATAGAGCACTTAAAAGTATATAATTATATAGAGACTGCTTTATTTTTAATTATAATATAAAGCTCTATATAGAGTGCGCTATTAAGATTAATAGAAAGAGGCTAAGCCATTATAGTTATCTTTATAAGTAGCTTTAATATAAGTATTTCTTTCTTAAGGTTTTTAATAGCCTAATATTAATAAAGAAAAAGCTTATTGCTATTAGCTTTTTATTTAGCTTTATTATATAAGTTAATATTTTTAATAGGCTAAAGTAAAGCGCCTATATCTATTATATATAGGGCTATATTTATATCTTTTTAAGTAGTATATAAAATATAATTACTAAAGTTTTACTTTATCCTTTAATAAAAATACTTAAGGATATTTATATCTTTTAGTATAGATTAAAGAAGCTAATGCCTTAAAATTTATTTAAAATAATATTAATATAGCAATAGATAGTAGAAAGGGCTTTATAATAGCTAATTCTTAATAACCTACTTTATTTTAAGATTTAAATAAATTAGGCTAAATTAAATAGTTAGGAAAATATACTTTATAGTATTTTAAGGCTTTTATATAAGTATATAAAGCAATAAAAGCTATTAGTATAAAAGAAAGTATAAATAGTATATATTATTCCTTTAATTAAGTATAGCTTATTAAACAATTTTAATCTTTATATTAATAATCTTATATTTATATTATAGGCTAAAGAGTAATATATTTTTTTAAGGCTAAATAATAGTAATAATAGTAATAGCAATAGCAATAAAATAATAAAGAAAAGTGGCTTTAATAAGCTAAGCTAAAATAATTTTAAGGCAATAGGGCTTAATACTTATATTAATAAAATATTATCTTTTAGTATATTTTTATTAAATACTGCACTTAAGGTTATAGATACTAAAAAGTTACAATTTACTATTAATATTATTATAGAGTGTATTAATCTAGCGGCACTAAAGTTAATAGAGCCTAAAGTAAGTAATATAAGTATATAGGTCTATAAGGGCTTTAGTAGCCCTTATATCTATTTTAATTATAGTTAGAGATATATTAATTTAAATGATTTATTGTACTTTCTTAAGGTATTTTTAACTCTCTTTCCTTAAGGCATTAAAGGTCCCTACTGCATTAAGGAGGCAGCTGTATATTAGGCAGCTAGTAATATAGAAGAAGAGATTAGGGATTAGGGCTAAGGCAATAATAATAAGATTAATAATGCTTAAGGCAATATAGCTACTGCTATTACTACTATTAGGTATAAGTAAGTATAAGCAAATAGTAGCTTTAGCTTTATTGATTCCTAAAATATAATGCTAAGGGTATAGGCTAAGGCAGTAATTAGGCATTATAGTAGCTAATTTAAAAGCTATTATACTTTTGCCTTTTTTATTTTTAATATTTTAATGCAATCTTATAATTATAGTATAAATATAGTAAGCATAAAGCAATTTAATTTTCCTAAAGTTAAGGCAATTATATAGTCTTTAATATTTAAGCGCTTTATTTAAGCTAATATAAAGCTAAAAAGAAATAGTAAGATTAATAATAAAGAGATTAATAAGCTTTTATATAGTTTATTTATTTATAGATATTAGCAGTCTATATTTAAAGAGGTATAGCTATATATATAAAAGGAGCTATAATTTAGTATTATTTATAAAAGTATATTAATAATTTAATTAATATTAAACCCTTTTAATATTATTAATACTATTAAATTGCATTTAGCTATATATAATAAGTATTATCTTAAAGAGGTAAAAAGGGTTTTATTGAATTTAGGCAGTAATAATTATAATAGAATTAAGCTTATAATCTTTAATTTAATAAGCTTAATGCTTTTCTTTTATTAAAAAATCTTTTTATTTTTTAAGCACTATATAAAGATTAGTTAAGATTTAGTCTTTAGCTATATTAAATAATACTATAGCATTATAGAGATAAATAAGCATAATGCTTTATATATTCATTCTTTATTATAATTATAAAGTAATTTTAGCTTAACCTTTTTAATTACTAAAAATCTTAAGATAGAAAATAATACTACTGCAATATTTTATTATAGAGTTATATAGTATATAAATAGTATTTTTGCTAAAGTATATAGCAGTTTTAGCTTAAAAGATCGATTTAATTTAAAGTTTTAATTAATAAGTTAAGTTAATACTAATATTTAATATATATAAAATCTTAATAAAGATAGAGTATTTAATAACTTTAATTAAATATTTATAGCTAATAATATTAATTATTTAATAGTATTGCTTATTTAGCTCTTTACTATATTTAAAAAGGAGGCTAACTTTATAGTATATAAAATATAGCACTATAGATATATATATTTATATCTAAAGTATTTACTTTATATATTATTAATAAAATAGTATAAAAGAAGAAAGAAGTATTGCTTTAAGGCACTATAGGACTTTATGCCTAAAACCTTTTTTAATATTAATAGCATTTTATAGCTAATGCAGTAGTATTTATTTATTAATTAATAAAATAAGGTATTAGCAGTTAGCCTATAATATAACTATAATATTTTATTTATTAGTATATAGACTTATATATTAGCCTTTATATACTATTTAATAAACTATATAAGTAAGGTAGAGGATTTACTGTAAAAGCAGGCTATAGCTATAGTATAGCTCTTCTTGCAGTTATAATTGCACTTTATTGCTGCTTTTATTTTAGCTTTAACTTTAGCTTCTTTTTTTTTTATTATTGCTATTACTATTTCTATTAATGCTTAGGTTTTAGGCAATAAGACTATAGCTAAAGTAAATAAAAGCTATTAGTTTTTGCTTAAGGTTATAAATTGTATTTTTATAAAGCGGCCCTTTTTATATATTAAAATTATTGCTAGTCTTTTATAGTATCTTAAGAAGTATATTAATATAAATAAGTAATTGTTTATTAATATAATGGCTCTATATTAAAGGTTATTTTAGTAATAGGCTTGCTTATATATAGCTAGTAGTATACTAACTATAAAGGTAAATGCTTAATTTAGATTTAAGCCTATTTTAATGGCTACTATAAGTAAGAAGCTATTAGGTCTTAATGTATATTTGCATTAGGGCTTTATGCTTTAGGACCTATATCTTTATAATTACCTTATTATTATTTATATTTAAAGGGGCTTTTTATTTAGGCAAGAGTACTATATGCTATTTAAGGCTGACTGGACCTATAGTATTAGCTAGATTTAAGTATTGCACCTTTTTATAAAGCTTACTATATTTTATTTAAATAGCTATATAAATATAAACTTTAATTATAAAAATAAAAAGAAAAGTTACTTTTAAAGGTAAGTAAGTATTAGTGCTAAATAAGGCCTTATTATATATATAGGTATAAAAAGGAAAAAGTTTAGAGAAGTAGTTTAAGGAGCTAGTTTAGGTAATTAATAGATAAGCCTAAGGCTTTAGTTTAGTACTTTAGGCTTTTTATTTTATAGAAGGACTTTTTAGGTAATAGCAATAAGGAGAATATTATAGCAATTTAATATAGGCATTAGGCAGCCTTAAGTAAGTGCCTTTACTTTATTATAGGCAATATTTAAGTGCTAAAAAAATTAGTAAAGAATGTATAAAAGGATATAAAGCAATAAGCAATATATAGGGGCAATAAATTTAATAAAGCTAATGCTAATACTAATGCTAATAAAGATAAGGCTAAAGCTAAGCCTAGCTATTAGTTTTCTATAATAAAACTAATTAATTAATATTAGTTTAATTAGCTAAATAGTATTATATAGCTTAAAGATACTTTAAGGGCTGTAGTAAGCTTTAATTAGCTTATAGCTAAATTGCTTAATATTTTAGTGGCCCTTTAATAGCTAAATAAGTTTTAATTTAAAATAGTTAAAGCTTCTACTAATAGCATAAAGGTTAATAATGCCTTTTTTATAAAGGCAACTATTATTAGAAATAGCAGTTTAAATATAGCTAATATAGAGCTACTTAATGCTACTAAACTATAAGCAATTAAGTCTGCCTAATGCAATGCCTTTAAGGAGATTAAGCAATAGATTTAAGGGATTAGCTTAAATATAGATACTATTATAGGGATTGCCTTAAAATTAAGTGTAGCTATTGCTAATATCTTAATTAAATTTAGCAAGAAGCTATTAGCAGTTAATTAAGTAAATATAAAAAAAGCCATTTAGGGGCTTAGTGCTAATATTGCATTTAGGCCTTTTGCAACCTTTATATAGGCTGGCTATAACCTTATAGTAAGCTATATGCTTAATAAGCAGCAGTATATAGCTCTATTTCTTATATATTAGCATTTTAATTGCTTTAAGCAGCCTAAGGGTAAGCTTAAGAGTAAAGATAATATATAGCTATATATATTTTTAGGCAGTAAGGGCAGTATAGATAAGTTATAGGTAATTAATGCGCTTTTTGCACTATTTAAAAGAAAAGATATTAGCTATAAGCTTTTATTAATAGTAATATTTAGTACTATTATTGCCTAAATTAATAGTATTATTATTTATTTAGCCTATAGTATTAATAAGGCAATAGCTAATATAAATAAAGCTAGTTTTAATAGATTTAATATAAGCTTATGCATTATAAACAGTAAAAAGCTAATGCATTAATGCAATAAATAGGCCTTTATTATTAATAAGGTTAATATACTTAAGTTTTTAATTTTTATTTAGCTTAATTGCTACTTTAAGTAGCTATATAGTAATAAAGCTAATTTTAGTAGTATATTAATTATTTTCCTTTTTAGCAATTTTTATTAATTTTATTTAATTTAAAATAGATCTATTATTCTTTTAGCCTTTTTAATTAAGTAATATATAAGCTAAAGCAAATAATGCTATATCTAAAATAAAGCTTACTTACTATAATTAAAGTTTATAATTATTATTATACTTAATAAATAGGTTTATTTAATAAAGAATGCTAAGCTATAAGCCCTACTATTATATATTTATTATAATATTTAAAATTAAATAAATATTAACCTTTTAAATTAATAGTGCTACTATAAGGGCTAGCCAATCTTATAAAAAATAGGCATTATAATAATTATGCCCTTAAACTAAAACTATTAATGCCTTAACTTTAAGGGATGCCTTATATTTAGTAGGAACTACTAATGCTTTATATAGGTCTTTCTATTAAAGTATTTATAAAGGGATAGTAGCCTTAAGGAAGAGAAGGCCTTATTTATAATAGGGGTTAGCAATAATAGTAGCATTCTTATATTTACTATCTTTATCTTTATGCTTAATATATTAATAGTTATAATATAAAATACCTATTAAGGCCTTAAGGTAATTAATAGAGCTGGCTATAAGGCTATTAGCACTATACTAAATAAGGTATACTTTAGCTATTGCATCTTTAAGAGCTTTATTATATACTTTAGGCCTTCTATAGGGCTGCTATTTATTAATAAGACTATAGATAGCTTTAAGTTTAAGTATATACCTTAAGGTATAGTTTTATTAATGCCTATTTCTATAACTATACTATATATTAGTAAAGAAGCTAGAAAATAGCTATAGTAGCAATATAATATTACTTACTATAAGTTGCTATATGCATTAGCATTTGCCTATATAGACTATAAAGTATAAGGTTGCAGTTTAAATTGCATTAGCCTTAACTTATAAGGCATATAGATAGTAATAATAGATAGGCATAATGTCTTAAGTGTATGCAATTTATATAGCCTCTATATATAGCTATTATAGTGCTATATACTTAATAGCATTAGGCTTATCTTAAAGGTTTAAAATAAAGATATAATTAATAATATTATTTTGCTAAAGATAGTTATAATAAAGATAAGACTAAAAGGGCTTTATAATATTACTATAAAGAAAGTATAGAAGCTTTTTTCTATTATTTAATTATTTTATATATATATATATATAATTTTATAATATATATATATAATATATAATATAATATAATGCTATTAATAAAAATGCTATTAATAAGGTCTAAAAAGATATATACTATATTAATTGTTTTTTTTTATACCTTTTATATCTTTTTTATAGACCTATAGATCTATAAAACCTAATATTATATAATGCTGCTATATAAAGTTATATAAAGGTTATATAATACAAACTAAAGCAAATTTCCTAATTGGGTAGTAGAAGAAAGAAGGCCGGCCTAACCCTCTTGCCTTTATTGCTGCCACTACTGTATGCCAATTAATAACTAAGCAAGCAAGCTTACACCGCCCACTAAGGCAAAGGCATAAAGGCACACACATACATACATACACACACCGCAGCATTACTGGAAAACCTCTTATTCCTTAAGGCATAAATAAATATTTTAAAAGATCTCTTTATAGTATAGATATATATTTAAAGCTATAATTTTTTTTCTTTATTTTTTAATATAAATATTAAAGCTAAATTAATTATTACTATTTTTAAGCTAGCTAATCTTTTAAAAATACAGCTACCTTTTTAATATAAGCTAATATAGCTTATTAATATTAAGATATATTTAATAATAATTATATAAAAGCTCTATTAAATATTTTAAAAAATAAATAACTATTTTAACCTTTAATAGTGCTTAATCTATAAAAATGCAATTAATTATCTTTATAAAGAACTAATAAGTTTTATTTCCCTTTTCTATTAATATTAATACTAATATTAATATTAGCATTAATATTAATATAAGTATTACTATTACTATTTTATTATTTAATAGATTTATTGCCCTTTTAATTATTAATATTATTTACTTAAGTATTAATATAAGTATAAATAGTATTGCTATTATTATTAATACTATCTATTAAAATATAAAAAGGTATAAATATAAATATAAATACAGTATTAATTGCCTATATTTTAATTCTTTCTTTTAGTATAAAAAGATACTTTATAGCTGCAATTATTTGCTTTTAGATTAAATTCTTTATCTTTATTATATAGTTAATTAAATAATAGATTAAAAATAAACTATAAGATTATATTGCAATAAATATTAAGTTATAGTTATATTGCAATTCTATAGCTATTAATTTATTTTAATAATTTATAAATATATAAAATTGCTTAATAAAAAAAAACTCTTTTTTTATTAAACTCTTTTCTTTTTATTAATTATTTAAAGAATTTAACTTAATATATATTTTATTATTATTACTATTAATTTAAGTTTTTATTCTAAAGTATATATTTAATATATATAGCCTTATATTTATAAATCTAAAATAATTCTATATAAAAGTTTGCTTTTTTATTAAATATTACTAATAGCTTTACTATATTATAATTTATTTATTAATACTCTATAGACCTATAAAGTAAATAGTGCTTTTATACTATATAAATAAAGGAAAAAACTATATTAATAGAAAAAAAACCTTTATTTAATATAATATTAAACTTAATATAGATTCTCTATAGAAAAGCATTAAATTAAAAGTTAATTTAATGCTATTATTAAAATATTCTATTTACTTAATTATAAAGTTAATAAGTAAAGTAAAAGTAAGGCCTATAATAGGCCTAAATTATTTATACTATAGGCTTATTGCAAAAAGTAAGGTATTAATTTAATGCTAGCTAATAGTTAGTTAATTACTAGCTATTTAAGTATTATTATTATTATTTTTTAATCTATATAAATATATTTATTTCTTTTTCTTTTTTTCTTTTTTTATATATCTTTATAAAAGCTTTTTTATTGCCTTTAAATATATACTTTATTAATGCATTATTTATATAAAATACTTAATTTATACCTTTTAGAACAAAAGGTCTCTATACCCCTAACCCACACTCTTCTCGCTCTCTCTCTATTTAATCCTTATAACCCACTATTTACTGCTTTTAGATTATTATATAAATATTATATAATATATTTCTCCCTCTCTTATAGCCTTATTTTAACCTATTTATTATGGCCTATATGCCTTTTCTATTAATAATCTTTATATACCTTACTTTATATAGATAATCTTTAGAGCTTGCATTTTCTAAAATGCCTTTACTTTTTTAGGGAAGGCAATATATGCCTACTTTATATAGCTATAATATTACTTTATTATTACTTTAATATTCTATATAGGAACCCCTATAAGAAAAGCCTATTTAGCTTAACTTTAGCTATTATTCTATTATTAAGCTTTTATAACCTTTACTTAACTATATATATTATAGCTAGTATTATATTTTCTATTATATTAATTTACTATACCTTTAAGACTAATATAATACTATTTAGTAAAATACTTTATAATAGCTATATATATAGGCTATAGGGATTGCACTTTAATAGCTTCTCTATCTATATAGATAACTTTACTCCTTAAAGCTCTAAAGCTATTTGCTTTAGTATATATCCTTAGGATTTATAGTCTATATATATAAATATAGCTATATATAGAAGACCTTAATAGATTGTCTTTCTTTTTTACTATTTTTGCTTTATTATAAGGCTAATTATAATAATTATTAGTAATAATAGAATTATTTTTAGTAATATATCTATAAACTAATAGTTCTATATTATATCTCCCTTTAAAATAATACTAGCTAATAGACTAAAATAAAGAATAATATCTATTAAGATTTAATGCTTTAGAAACTTTAAATCTATAATAACCTTTTATACTATATACTATACTCTATTAATTAGCTTAAGGCCTTAATATATATTATTATTTACTATAATAGGCATACTTAATATAAAGGTAAAGATATTAAGCACTAAAATAAAGCTTTAATTGCTATATTTAAGCATTATAGTAGCTTTAGCCTTAAAGGGATCTTTATTCTTTTATTTATGCAATAATAGAAAGATATATATTATTGCCCTACCTTTATACTGCTTATAATACAATAAGATTGCCTTTATATTTAAATTCTAGTAATTTTAGTTCAATAGAGTAATTACTATAATCCCTTTGCTTTAGGGGATTAATTGCTTAAGCGTATAGTATTGCCAATTTAGCATCTTTAGGTCTAATTTATCTTACTTTCCTTTTTAAATTCTTTTAAAAAGCCTCTATAGATTAGGGTCCTTAGCTGCTTAAACTTACTTATTTAGTATAATAATAGACTTAAACTTATATTAAATTGTATAGCCTCTATTATATTGCTATACCTTTTTAATTTATCTCTTTATATTAATCTTTAATCTTACCTTTATTGCATTAAGTAGTATTATTATTTCTATTATTAAGTAAAACTAATAGAAGTCCCTATAAAATAGCACTATAGAAATGCTATTAAATAGCTCTTTACTATTATAGTATTAGTAAAGCCTATTATTAGTAATATATAGTATTTACTTATTAAGTATACTTATTTTATCTATAATTAATAATAGCTTTTTCTTTTACTATATTTATACTATACCTTTAACCTAAAGGAGATATACTTTATTAATATCTTTTATTTTCTTAATGCCTATATTATATATTAAATAAATTATTATACTATTAATTTAGGCTACTATTATACTAAATATAGCTATTACTAATATACAATTTAATATACTCTTTTTATAGAAAAGGCAAGCTAATGCTTTAATAATTCTAGACTTTTCTATATTGCCTTCTTTATTAATATATTATAGTAGCAATTCCTTTAGTGCTTTTTTATTATTATTATACTTTATTGCATTAAGATATTAATATATTAATATAAATATAATATATTAGTAATAGTTTAGTATAAACTATTATAAAATAGCTTATTTAATATCTTTAAATATTATTAATAGTGCTATTTTTATTATAACTAAAGGCCTTATAATGCTAAGGTCTATAAATACTAATAGCATTATATTATCTCTATTTTTATTTAGTTTAATTAATGCCTTACTAAAGCTATTAAATACTTCTACTATTGCTTATAATAGTATCTTTATTATATTGCTAGTTACTATAGCCCTTTAGATCCCTTAAATTCTACTTTTAATTTCCTTAAATATACAGTTTTATTAGCTTTTAATTGCCTTTAGCTATAATATTTATAGGGTTAATATCCTTACTTAATTAATAGGCTTAAGCCCCTTAATAATAATAAGGTTTAACTTTTACTTAAACCTTTATATATTTTCTTAAAATTATATAAGCTACTATAGCATCCCTAATAGTTGCTATAACCTTATTGTAATTTTATTGGCTTTAGCAGTAAAGTATATTATATTAATTAATTGCTTTAAATTGCTATATTAATTACTATAATACTTTTTACCTTTTTTATTAATATTCTTATTATTAGTATTTACTGTATTATTGCCTTTATCTTTAGTATTTATTTCCCTTAATACAGCCTAAAGCTTTATATCTTGCTTAGTATTCTTTACTAACCTTTTTAATAATTAAATATTTATTACTATTTGCTAAAGCCTATTAGGCATTCTATTTTACTATTGCATTTATATATTATAAATATTATTGCTATAAGACTTTAAGAACTATTCCTATAGGATAAAGAGGCTAAGATATTAAATAGCTACTTTTTATAGATTATTTACTTATTAATATATATTTTATAGTGGCTGCTTTTTTTAAAGTACTTACTTATAATAATGCTATATATTTTCTTTATAGCTAAAATCTATATTAATAAACCTATTAAAGCTAATAGTAGCTAGCTTATTTAGCTTTTATATTATTTATACTTATTGCTTTAATCCTTTTTAACTATTATTAAATAGTATAAAATATCTATAATAGCTATTTATAGGCTTGCTTTATAATATAACTATTTTTATATAGTTATATAGGTATATATTCTATAATATATCTCTATAATGCATATATGCCTTTAAGCATAAAAGCTTTTAGCTACTTGCTCCTAAAGTAATAATATTTATTTTTATTTAATTCTCCCTTTCTATATCCTTTTAGCACTCTTTTAAATAGTCTTACTATTACATAAAGAATTAATATAGGCTTATTATATTTAAAAATATTTATTAATATATACTACTATATTTATTAAGGAAGCCTAATATATTAAATACTACTTCTATTTAAAAAAGTAGCTTTTCTATAAAGATTTAATTTATAACCTTTAGGAAGTATTACTTTATATTACTTTATTAGCGCTACTACCTAACTGCCTAAAATAGCATTAAAGTTTATAATAGCCTAGCTATTTATAATAGCCCTATTATTTAGGCACTACTAGCTGCAATATTGCTATTAGTCTATATAAGCTAAAGTATCTTTATAGCTATTATAGCTTGCTTTTAGATTAGATTCTTTATTTTTATTATATAGTTTATTAAATAGTATATAAGCACTATAATCTTTATTTATATATTAATAAATAATATATTATAGTTATACTAAAGGCTAGCTGCTATAGCTAAATTCTATCTATTTATTATAGTATAGTTATATTATAAGCATAAAATGCCTTAAGCTATATATATTATTTTCTCTATTAGATTCTATAGTATATTAAAGCAATAGAGATAGCGCTTTACTATTAGTTAGTTAAGGGAATACTTTAGGTATATTGGGCTATATATATAAATCTATATGCTATTAGTATAGAAATTGGCCTCCTTTTTAAACTGCTCTACTAATAGGAGCCTTATTATTATTAAGTTTAATATACTAATATATATTAATCGCTTTAATGCCTTTAACTTAAAGAAGGCTATATTTAGTTATTATTGCTTTATTAATTAGAATTTATATCTATCTCTATCTATTATTATAGGCTACTTTATATACCTCTATAAATATACTATTAATATAGTAAATAAGCCTCTTTTAGTCTTTCTTTTATATATTTACCTTTTCTTTTTGTTTTTTATCTTTTTATATCTCTTTTAGCCCTATATATAAGCCTTTATTATTTACTATAATAGGTCTTAAGTCTGCATTTTTATATACCTAAAGAAGCCTATATAAATATAAAGCACTATATTTATTTATCTTTATAATGCTATAATAGTAATTAATATATCTAAATATAAATAGGTTCCCTATATTAATATAATACTAAAAGAATAGGTGCATTTTATAGTAAAAAAAGGTTATTAAGCTAATAGAATTAAATATTATAAGCCTTAACCTTTTTATAGATTAATTTAAATCTTATAAAAACCACTCTATACTATTTAGATTATATAATTAATATATAGTAAGCTATAACTTAATTAAGTTTATAATATTATTTAGGTTTAATATAAATTAAATTGCTAATATATTATAGTAAATAAATAGTAATTTAATTCTTTTATATATTGCTAAATTTATCTCCTTTAATTTAGTTTAACTATATCTAAAGGCTATTAAATACTTAAGTAACTTCTTTACTTTTTTATTCTTTATATACCTTACTATTTTTAGTTTAACTTTAGCTGCCTTAAGCCTTATAGGCATAAGATTCTATATAATCTACTTAATTTACTTATAGTTATTTTTAGCTATATTAATTATACTTATTTTTCTATTCTTTAATTAAACCTTTATATTAAATACTAAAAATAAAAAGATATAGTAGCTTAAGAACTATTTACTATACTACTAAAGTATTGCTTGCACTTAAGGCTATAAGCCTATATTTTAAAGCTCTATTAGCTCTTTTTAAATTATATTATAAAATGCTATACTAAAACTTAAACTTTTTAGCTTTATAATAGTCTCTTTACTATATTATAGGCTGCCTTTTCTATATAGAAATAGTATTAAAAACAATTTTATAAAGAACTATATATTATTAAAGTTAATAAATATATTACTCTTTAGTATATAGATATATAGATATTACAATCTTTTTTGCTTAATATCTTTATTGCCTTTACTATTTATTAATATATTTATAGTAAATTATAGTATTTTTATATTAAATAATTACTATTTAATATTTACTATAAACATTTCTAAAAATATAATTTTATTAATTAATATTTTTAAGCTTAATATTTATATTTTATTATCTTTATTATTACTAAAGGTATAGTTCTTTTTAGCTTATTGCAATTAAGGTTGCTTTATTATTTATATAATTTAATCTTAATCCCTTAAATCTTCTGCTATAGTATTTATATCTTAAGGCTCTTTATTTTTAATGCCTTAATTAATTAAAGGCATAAGCTATACTATTTTAATTCTCTTTTTAGCAGTAAGTTCCTAATAGTCTATATACTAATAGAGTAACTTTAATATATTGCCTTTTGCTTTACTTTAGCTATATAGCTTAGCTTTATTAATATAGATATTTTAATAGTAGGGGTTATTTTACTTTAGCTATATTAATGCCCTTTTAACCTTATATCTTTATACTAATAGTAGCTTTATTAGATCTTAAGGTACTAGCTTTTTATGCCTATACTAAAATATATAAATACTATTTAAAACCTTTAATAGTAAGTATAGTAAGACCTTTACTATAAGATTCTATATATTATTTAGAAATATAATAATATACCCTTTAATATAGTATATATAATTACTTTTTTACTTGCCTTTTTTAGTAATATATATCTTTATAATAAAACTAAATAAAAAGTATATAGCAATTAGCTTTTTCTTAAAAATAGTTAATTCCTTTAGTTTATTTAGATATATATATTTATAATTTAAGCTTTTATATATAAAGGCCTTATTGCTAATTATTAGGGAAAATAGCATATAAATATAATTGCTATAGCACTATATATTTTAGTTAATTAAGTAGTATACTATATAATTAAAGGGATACTATTAGAAAGCTTTCTTATAGACTGCAATTCAATCTTTTTAACTTATAGGCTATAAATTATATCTATTTATTTTACTATAATAGACCTTATATATTTATATTAATAAAGTGTCTTTATTATAGAAGGCCTTATAAAAGGTAACTATAGTAAATACCTTTATTTTATTTAATATAAGTATATACTAAAAATAGCTTTTATTAATAGCTTTTAACTTATTAAAGTCTTCCTTAAGGCTATTTATTAATGCTTTAATAATTACTTACTATTAGTTAATACTATTAATTTACTTTATATATATTTACTTTACCTTTAGCTTTATATTATTACTTTAGCTTAGCCTTTTAATAGACTATTTATTAATGCCTTACTTACTATCTTTATTGCTATTCCTATAGTTTTTACTACTACTTATAGTAAAGGCTTAGCAATAAGTTTTATTATTATTAATACTTATTTTATTAGTAACTATAATAATATTCCTTACTATTTCTATACTTAATTCTTTTACTTTAGGGCCTACTAAAGGGTCTTTATTATTTAAAGCCTTAATAGGGCATTCTTAAGCTTTATAGTAAACAATACTACTATTACTGCTCTATAGTATAGGCAAAACTATATAATATTATAAAGCTTTTAGTTAATTAGCAATATATATGCCTATTTTACTTAATAAGCTTTTTTTATTTGCATTAACTTTACTATTAATTTAAAAAATAGGTATTTATTTAAGCTATTATTATTTGCTCTTTATTAATACTTTTAGTGGCTTTATATCTATAGCTTATTTAAGTGGCTATAAACTAAAAAGTATAAATTAAATCTTAACTTTAATCCTTTTATTAATAGGCTAAAGATACTATAAACTTAAAGGCAGTATTTATATACTTAAGGGTAGTATTTATAATGCATTTTATAATAACTATAAGCTATTAGCTATTATCTTTATAATATTGCTATAATTTAAAGCTTATCTTTTTCTACCTTTAAAATCTATACCTTTATTATTATTATAATATAAGCTCTAAAATATTATTAATATTATATTTTTAGTTATAGCTAATTATATACTTATTGCTAATAGTATATAAAAAATATACTTAAGATTTAAATAGCCTATTTCCTTACTTTTTTATCTTTTAAAAGGCCTAATTGCTTTTTTACTTATTATAGCCTACTACTCTATTAGGCTAATTCTATATTTAGCTAAAATGCTACTAAAGTAAGAGAATATAAAGTAAGCTGCAATTAGTATTTTACTATATATACTATTGCTATTAAAGCTATATTAATGCCTAAATGCATTTTCTTTAGAGTTAATTTTATTATTTTTAATACTATTTAAAAATATTAGTATTAATGCAATAGCTTTATTATAAATAATATCTTTTTTATTAATATAGCTTTAACTTACTAAAGTATTAAAATTATCTATTAATTGGCTTTATTTACTATTACTTTAGGCTATTATAATAAAGGCAATTAATTATTTACTATTATATATTTTTAGCCTTAATAGCTTTTATTTTTAGCTTTTTATAACTATTTGCTATAATTAATAATTTATATAATACTATTACTATACTTCTATTTTATTCCTTTAGTAGCTTTTTCTTACTATAATGCTTTGCACTTTAATAAGGATATTCTCTATATACTTTTAGGGCAACTTAACCCTTTTAATAGCTTGCTAATATAACCTCTTTAGTACCCTAAATAATACCTTATAAATAGCTATTAACTGCAAGCTGCAATAACTTTAATACCTTAGCTTTTTAAAGTTTAGCTTAAATATTTAATATCTTTACTACCCTTATTGCTATAGTATTTATTATAACTATATATAAAAAACACCTATAAAATATATATATTTTCCTAAAAAACTTTTTTAATTTATTTTAGTATATAGTTTTAAGATATCTTTAAATAGCTTAATCCTATTAATACTGCATTTATATAAATATATTAAATATAACTTTATATATTAGCAACTTTACTATAATTATAATAGAATAAACATTCTATTTTATAATTTTATTTTTTATTTATATTGCTTTCTTTATATTTAGCCTTTCCTAAACCTATAATAGCATTAAAAGCTTAAGCTATAAAGCGCTCTTTATAGATATTGCTATTAAAGTTTAATCTTTATTTATTATAAGCTTTTTAACCTTAATATCTTTTAGCTTTAGTAATTGCATTTAGTTTACTTATACAATTATAATATAGTTTAGATTTTCTATAAAAGTAGGTTATTTCCTTTAGGGAAAGTCTATAATATTGTAACTTACTCTTTTTCTTTATTTTTTTTTACCTTTATAAAATGTTTTTTACTAAAGGAAAAGGTTCTATTATTTTAAATGCTAAAATGCCTTTAATATTTACTTAAAGCTTAAGTAGTAATATAATTATATATTTCTTTATAAAGCCCTATATATTAATTTAATTTACTTTTCCTTTTTAGTATTATATAAAGGGTCTTAATGCTAAAACTATTAAAAAAGTATACTTTATGCTCTTTATTTAGCTGCTTACCCTATAGTATATTGCACTTAAAGCAAGTAATAATTAAAATAGATCTACTAAAGCAATTCTTTTTAGCATTAATCTTTCTATTTATAATTAAATAAGCTTCTTTACTTTAAACTTTATTGCATTAACTATAGTATAGATAGATACTAATATCTAATAAGTAGTTAAATAAATAGTTTTAGATATATAGCTATATACATTTATATACCTTAATTTAAAAAATTAAATAAATAAATAGCCTTAAAGAAAAAGTAAGTAAAATTATTAATTATATTATTCTTACTATTATTATTTATAATTATTTATATTAACTATAGGTTATTACCTTTTGACTTTCTTTATAATAGATATTAACTATTATTAGCATTAAAATATATTTCTTTTTTATATTTAATCTATTTTCTATTATACCTCTTTTTATAAGCCTAATAGGCTCTATTCTTTATATAGGCTAAATTGGCCTAAAAAAGAATATTAAGCTATTCCTTAATAATAACTAATTGCAATACTATACCTTTATCTAACTATTATTTTATATTACTTTTAGATTGCTAAATAAAATGCCTTATTAAGGCTATTATCTCTTTATAGTCTTTATTATCTTCTCTATCTATAAATAGCCTTAGTCTATTCTATATAGTAAGATAATTAATAAGCCTAAATCTATTTTTACTTTAAAAGCATTATTTTCTTGCTTTAAGTATATTATTAGCCTTTTAGATTATAATATTATAATAAATCTACTAATACTAAAGCAAGATTATATCTTTATTATTATACTAAACTTTTAGTCTTTTTTAAAGAGGGGTCTGCCTAATACTATATTTACTAGCCCTATTACTTTAGGTTTTAGTATAGCTAGCTTAAATTTATTTTATAGAAAGATTATATTTAAATTCCTATTGCTATTAAAGAAATTATTTAAGTAAATAGTATTAAGTAAAAAAGAGTTATTTCTTAATGCTTTTATTATACTATTTAAATAACCTTACTCTATATTATTAAATAATATATATACTTCTTAATTTAAGCTACCTTTATTTAATATAAAATCTACCTTTAGTCTTACTTTAGCTTTATTAAATAATATAAATAAGCTATAGAGGCCTAATAATTTTAGTAATAGATCCTTTAATGCTACTATCCCTATAATAAATATAATTAATTAAAACTTTTGCAATTATAAGTGCAAATAACTACTATATAATCTTTACTTTATTTATATAAAGCAATTCTTTATTTATCTATATACTATATTTATTATAGTATTTTAATATTAATGTAATATTAATTAAAATTAAATTACCTTTTTATAGCCATTTAAAAGATATATTCTCTATATTCCCTTTTGCTTCTATCTATAGATAGAATATAGTATGTAATCTTAAAGCCCTATATAATAAATCCAATTGCCCTTTAGCCTTATGGCTAATCTTTATGCCTTTAACCCTATTGTTTTAAAAGGCTTAAATGATAAAATAGTGCATTAGGCTGCCTTTTTTAATTTTCTTGTATAAATATTAATTGCTATTTCTATTACTATTTTATATTAATTATATATAGCTAAAAATAATAACTATAATAATAATAATAATAATTATAACTATAAATTATAATATTAATAAATAACTTTACCTTTAAACTTATAACTGCTTATAGCTATTTTAAACTACCTTTAAAATATCTAAAACTACAATTAATTAATTCCTTATATTAGGCTACTCTTAAATATAATAGTGCATTAAGAGTATAATACTAATACTATAGCCCTTTTAATAGTTATTAATTTAAGAAAATATAGCATTAAAAATAGCTAATATAATCCCCTTTTTACTATTAATTAATATAATAGTATACCTAAAATAGATAAAGTAATAAAAGCTAATAAAAGCTTTATAATTAATAAAGATAAAGAAGTCTATAAAGCTATTATTAAGATTATTCTATTTTATTTTCTTAAAGTAATTTAAAAGGTATTTTAAATCTATATTAATATATATAAAATGCACTTTTACTCTCTCTTTAAGATTAATATAACCTCTAAAGAAAGATTTATTAATAAAATTACTATTACTATAATAATTACTATTATTATAGCAATAATAGCTATTTTAGTTAATTTAAGCTTCTTTTCTTTTTAGCTAATATAATAGTTTTATATATTAATTCTTTTATATAGCTTTATATTTATAAATACTAAAATTAATAAATATATAATATATAGCTATATTAAATATAAAGTTACTATTTATATTAAAAATACCCTTAAGGATATTAAAAACTGCATTTTAATAAAAACTATATAAATAGTAAATTAAGCCTATAGTAACTTTTATATAATTATAGTATATTATCTCTTTAATAGAGATATAATTCTTACTTTTTTTATTTTAAAATAGACTAAAGCCTTTTATAAAAAAGAATAAATAGCTATTATATTTAAAAATAATGCTTTTTTAATTCTTTTAATCTTTATTATTTTAATAAAAAGAATTTAAATTAAATTTATTTTTAATAATATAAATAAACTTATTAAAACTATTAATAATACTAATACCTTAAGAGTTAATAAAGTAAAGTCTATTTAAGCTTAAAATAGTACTATAATAAAAATAAACTTAATTCTTTATATTTTATTAATTAAAAAGGCTAATAGCCTATATAATAATAGACTACTTTTTAATGCTAAACTTTATAATTATAAACTTTTTAATAAAGAACTAAAATCTATTTAATACTTTTAATACTATAAGTATAGCTATATTATAAAAAACTATTAATTTACTTTAATCTATAGCTAATATAGTAGTTTAATATATAATAATTGCATTATTAAAAAGGGAAAAATCCTTTATTGCTATACTTTATATTATAAAGATTATTTAGCCTAAAGCTATATTTATTTTATAGTAAAAAAGCATTAAATCTATATAAAAGAAAAATACTATAAATAATTAATAAAATATAAAAAATGCATTTTAATATAATAAAATATTCTCTATATATAATAAAATAGCTTTTTTAAAAACTCTTTTTTTATAGCTTTTCTTTTTATTAAAAAATTAATTAACCTTTAGGCTTTATAAATAAATAATACTATATTTTATTTAATACTTTCCTTTTCTTTAATATTTATACTTTATTATTACTATTTATTAAATTAACTCTTTTATTTATATTTAATTAATATAAATTCTATTTTAAAATATATATTATTACTTTAAATTAATCTATTAAGCGCTATATCTTTATAATAAATATAATACAATTATACTTTTAAAATTAACTAAAAACTAAAGGATTAATACTTTAGTAAACCTTAAAAGATTAAACTATACTATAATTTATTACTTAAGCTATATAGCTCTTTATATATATAAATAATATAAACTAAAAACTTAAATCTATTAGGCTAAAGAAAATTAAATTAATATTAATTTTAAGTATTACTATATAAAAATAATTATAGTATATAACCCTTTAAAAGGTAAAGAAAACTTAAAAGTAATATATACTTTAGCTAGCTTTATTTTAGCCCTTTAAATAATTATAGTTAAAGACTTTAATTTATATTATTTAATTTAAGACTATTATAATAAAACTACTTTATATAGCTTAATCTTTTTAATAGAGATATAAAAGCTAAATATAGCTTTAATAACCCTTTATAAAATAGTAATTTAAAAAATAAGCAATATTAAAAATAGCACTTTTAATTTAATTTAAGCCTTAAAGAATAGCTATATTATTTATTTAAGCCTTAATTATAATTTAAATAGCTTTAATTATATCTTATAGTAAATATATATTAAGCCCTTTATAGATATATTGCCTTTCTTTCTATTAAACCTTTAGCTTATAGCATTTAATTAATATATAATAAACCTTAAAAAGGCTAAACTTAAAGTATAAATTACTTTTTATTAGACTTTTAATAAAATAATCTTTATATAATAATTAAAATAAATAGTTAAATAGCTAACTTAAAGATTATATTAAATTGCTTAATATATTACTTTAATATAAAAGTAATTTAAGCCTAATTGCAATAATGAATAGAATTAATCTATTATAAAGGCTATTTATTAACTTAAATAAGCATAAAGATATATATAATATAATAGTATAGTAGTTAATTAACTAAAACTATAAAAAGTAAGCAATAAATAAAAAGCTTATATAGCTAAAGTTAAATAAATAGCTTAATATAATACTTTATTTAAAGCTAAAATAAAAAAAGATATAAATAGCTAAAAGAAACTTTAAAATTTAAAAAAATAAATATAACTTTAAAGTAATATTGCTTTAGCTTTATTATAGCTTCTTTTTTTTAATTGCTTTAAGTAAGATTTTTTAGCTATAAGCTATATTAAAAAGGCAATTATATTAATAAAATGCTTCTTTTTTAAACTTTAGGTAAATAATTAAAATATTAAGCCTATTATAATAAACCTTATAATATAATTTATAGGTATAAATTAAATGCTATAAAATATTAAGGACTTAATATAAAACTATATTAAACTTTATAAATTAATACACTTACTTTTTAAAATCTAATTATAAAAAGCTTTTAGTAGCAATAGATTCCCTACTAGCTTTCTTAAAGTATATAGTAAGCCCTTTCTAAAAGCCCTTATTACTATTATTAATATAAGTATTGCATTTAAGCACTTTTTGCACTATTTTATAAAGAGATAGAGTGGCATGCCCACTTAACTAATAGACCTAAAAGATCAAGCAATTTAGGCATAACATGCTGGAATTATGCCACACAACTGTATATAAGGCATCTAGTTGTCGCACATTTGTGCGCGCCAGCGCTATCCTTATAATTATCCCCCCTTAATAGCAGTGCGTCTTAAGCTATAATGCTATATTATAGGGCCAAGCTACCCCTTCTATAACCTTTCTAATGCACACTTAAGGAAGCTAGGGTTTAGGATAAATGCCTATAGGCTAGCTTTATAGTATATATTAACTTAAGTAGGCCAGTCCTTTATGCCTAAGGATATACAATAGATATTAACCCTTAAGGCTTAATTGCAGCAAGCAACTGCATACTTGCCTTATAAGCCTAATATAAGTATATAGTTAGGCACTCTATTTGTTTTGCCTTATAGGTAGGATTTGAACTTATAACTTTATATAGCTAAAAGACCTATATTATACCTAAATAATTGTAAAGAGGTAAGGTGGTATGCCTACTTAATTAATAGACCTAAAAGATTAAGCAATTTAGGCATAATATACTAGAATTGTACTATATAACTATATATAAGGCGCCTGGTTATTATATATTTATGCGCGCTAGTGCTATTTTTATATATTTCTACTATATAACTGCTATTATTATTTTTAAATTAAATAAAATAATAGCCTAAAAATGTATAGTATTTAAATAAAGATCTATCTCCCTTTTTAGTATTATTAATAAAGTAAAAGAATTAATAATAACTTAATAAATAGTAATAGTAGTTAAGAACTTAAATATACTTTTTAATAATTAAATAAAAAATAGGCCTTAAAGGTTTATTAAGCTTGCCCTTATAGTTATAGTAAAAGCAATATATATAATATAGGCCTATAGTAAAATAGTATAGCTTCTTTAATTAAACTTTATTATAGCCTTTAATTTAATTAACTATAAAAGGTTTATTACTACTCTTTATAATTAAAGCTATTTATAATAATTATTAATTTAGCTTTTTAACTATTTATTTAAATATTTAATATATCTTTAGTTTAATAGTAAGTCCTTTAAACTTTATAGTATTAAAGCTAAAGTTCTATAAAGATTATTATTTTTCTTTATTTTCTTTATTTTATTTATATTAAGGCTTTATATAGTATTTAATAAAGTCCTTAAAATTATAGTAATTAAATTTATTAATAATATAAATATATTTATAGTTAAAAAAGATATAATAAAGGCTTAAGCCTAACTTAAAGCTATATAAATAGTATATATATTTTAGGCCTTTATTAATAGTATAACCTTTAAGCCTATTAAGGCTTAATTTTTTTATTTTTTTTATTAATATTAAAGGCATTAAATTTAATTAACTTTTATCTATAATATAATTTAACTATAAAAATTATACTATTTCTTTAAATTATAGCTATATAAAAAGCTATTTTAGGGCCTATATATCTTTAAGCTTAAAGGAAAACTTAAGCACTAAAGGCAGGCCCTTATTGCCTTTATAGTAAGTATATAGAAAGTAAACCTTAAAGCTGCCTATATAATATATATATATATAATTAAATATATAATTGCCTATAGTATTAATATATACTATTCTTTAATAAAAAAGGGCAATAATTTAAAAGGAATTATTAAAGCTTTATTAATTAAATAGATTTAAGCCCTTTATATTATTAAAAAAAGCTATAAAGCTACTTTAATTAAACTATTAAAAAGTAAGCTTAAAATCTTTTTATTAAATATATATTTTAATAAATAATTTATTTAATTTTAAGGTTAATTTTAAATTTAAAGTATTAAAAGATATATTTTTTTTTATAATTATATTAATAATATATTAAATTTATTATTATTATTATAATAGCTTTTAATATAAATTAATATTAAAATATAAAAAGTAATTTATTAATTAACTTTTTAATAAAAAATATATAAAAAACTAAAAATTAATTAAAAATTAAATATTAATTAATTAAAAATATTAATAAAAATATATTAAATATAAGTTTTATAAATAATATATTAATAATAAAATAAAAATAGCTAAAATCTTTTTACTTTTTTTAAAAAAAAACTATTTATTTATATAAAGAATTTAAAAAATATAAAAGCTTTTTATTTATTTAAATATAAATAAAATATATTAAACTTTAAGGTTTTCTTTTTTAAAGAAAGATCCTTAAGGTAAGTATACTTTAGTGCTAATATAAAAATGCTATTAAAATAGTTAGCTATATTATATTATATTATTTATTTTACTTAAGCTAAAAGGAAACTTTATTTAATTTACTTTATAATTTCTTTAAGCTTAAATAATATTTATTTAAAGCTTAAACTATATATTGCTTTATTAAATAGCTAGCCTATTTATATATTATATTATATTATAAGTTAGCTATTAAGCTATATTTAGTTTAGAAGATGCCTACTTTTATATTGCCTTTACCTTTTAATAACTTTTTTATTTAAGCGCTTTAATCCCTCTATTAAAAGAGAAGTTAATGCATTTAAAAAAACCCCCTTTAAAAAAAAGAAAAAACCAGTCTATTATATAAATACTAGCAGCTAGCTAGCCGCTAGCCAATAGTGCTAAAATAGCGCCTTACTTCTTATAATAGGCCTATAATATAGGCAATTTAAGCCTATTATAGGCCTTACTTTTACTTTACTTATTAACTCTATAATTAAATAAATAGAATATTTTAATAATAGTATTAAACTAACTTTTAATTTAATACTTCCTTATAGAAGACCTATATTAAGTTTAATATTATATTAAATAAAGGTTTTTATTCTATTAATATAGTTTTTTCCTTTATTTATATAGTATAAAAGCACTATTTACTTTATAGGTCTATAAAGTATTAATAAATAATTATAATAAGAATAATAATAATAATAATAATAATAATAATAATAATAATATATATTTAATATATCTATAAATAATATTTTATATTAATATTAATAAATATTAAAATATTAAGCTAGCTGCATTAAGGCAAAAAGTATTATATTAACCCTAAAGGTAGTATAAAATCTACTTTATTTTATATATATTATATAAATAGTAAAAAATAAAAAGAATAGTTTATATTAAAATTAAATTAATATATAATTCTTTTATTTTTATTTTTTATAGCTATAAAAAATTAATTATTAATAAATACTAAAGCTAATAGCTATATAGCTTACACTTATATATATAAGCTATATAAGCTATTACTATATTTAATAGAGGCTAATGCCTATATATTAATAGTGGCTTTATAGAAGGGAATAGCTATAATAAGTATAGTTTAGTTTAGTTTTACTATAGGTATATTATTAATATAGATTATAAAAGAAAGAGCTTTAGCAATTAAAGGCTAAGGCTCTTTAAGCTAAAAGAAAGGCAATTTAAGTGCACTTTTAAGCTATATTTATAGTTTTAACTATAAATCTTAATGCTAATTAGCTTTATAAATTAATTAATAGAATTAATTATATAGCTATAGCTTTTAAGAGCTTAATAGCTATATTGCCTTTTTTAATTAAAGGGGCTAAAGCTATTTAAGAATAAATAGTATTAAAAAGTAATAATAGTAATAAATAAAGTTAATTTTAGTATAAATTTATATTAATTAATATTAATAGTAAAGATTAAAGTTTAATATAATTCCTTAAGTAATAGCTTAAGCTTAAATAAAGCTAAAAAAAAGATTAAAGTAAAAAAAGCTTAAAAATAAAAAGGAAAATAATAAAAAGAATAATAAAAAAAATAAAAAAAATCTTATATCTTTTATAAAGAATATAGACTTAAAGTAAATAAAGTTATTAAAATAAATAAATATAGATTAAATATAATAATAAATAAAAATAAAATTTAAAACTAAAATAGGCCTAAAATAAAGATTTAGCTATTAAAAGAGTAGGCTTTAGTATATTATTTATATAATAGGCTAGTCTTTTCCTTTTTTTAAAAAGGTTTTTTTTAAATATATTAACTTCCCTTTTAATAAAGAGAGTTAAAGCACTTAAATAAAAAAGTTATTAAAAGATAAAAGCAATATAAAAATAAATATATTTTAAACTAAAAATAGCTTAATAGCTAGCTTATAATATAATATAATATATAAATAAGCTAGCTATTTAATAAAGCAATATATAATTTAAGCTTTAAATAAATATTATTTAAGCTTAAAAAGATTATAAAGTAAATTAAATAAAGTTTCCTTTTAGCTTAAATAAAATAAATAATATAATATAATATAGCTAACTATTTTAATAGTATTTTTATATTAATACTAAAGTATATTTACTTTAAGAATCTTTCTTTAAAAAAAAAATCTTTAAAGTTTAATGCATTTTATTTATATTTAAATAAATAAAAAGCTTTTATATTTTTTAAATCCTTTATATAAATAAATAGTTTTCTTTTTTATATAAAATAAAAAGATTTTAATTGCCTTTATTTTATTATTTATATATTATTTATAAAACTTATATTTAGCTTATTTTTATTAATGCCTTTAATTAATTAATATTTAATTTTTAATTAACTTTTAATTCTTTTTATATTTTCTATTAAAAAGTTAATTAATAAATTACTTTTTATATTTTTATATTAATTTATATTAAAGGCTATTATAATAGTAATAATAGATTTAATATATTATTAATATAATTATAAAAATTTTTTTTTTATACTTTAAGCTTAAAGCTAGCCTTAAAATTAAATAAATTATTTATTAAAATATATATTAAATAAAGAGATTTTAAGCTTACTTTTTAATAGTTTAATTAAAGTAGCCTTATAGCCTTTTTTAATAATATAGAGGGCTTAAGTCTATTTAATAGATAGGGCTTTAGCAATCCCTTTTAGATTGCTGCCCCTTTTTGCTAGGGAATAGTATATATTAGCGCTATAGGCAATTATAGATTTAATTATATATATATATATATGCAGGCGGCCTTAAGGTTTACTCCTTATATGCTTACTGTAAGGGCAGTAAGAGCCTGCCTTTAGCGCTTAAGTTTTCCCTTAAGCTTAAAGATATATAGGCCTTAAAGCATTTACTATATTATTAATTAAAGTTAATATATTAAATATAGCTATTTTTTATTTTATAGTAATTTAAAATAATAGCTTATTAAGGTTCTATACTTTTATAGTATATAAAATGCTTTATATTAATAAATTTAAAAAGTATAAAAAAAAATTATAATAGCCTCTTTCTTTTTTTTCTTTATTAATACTTATTTATTTATTTATTTATTTATTATTTTATTTATTTTACTTAATACTTTTATTATTTATATATAAATACTATATATAATTATATAGAAATAAAACCTTATTTATTTACTTTATAAAAAATGCTATTTATATATTAAATAATATCTTTTTAATATACTTTATTGCTTTTTAAAAGATTCTTTTTATTTATATTAAAGAGCAAGCTAAAGTTTATACTTTTATATAGCTAAATTAAACTATATATATAAAGTAAGCTATATTAATTGATTTTAATAGCAATAAAATAGTAATTTATTTAACTAAAAACTAACTTTTTACTAACCTTAATATAATACTTTAAAAATAGAAATAATTTATAATAAAAGTAAATAGCTAAACTTATTAAATTTAATATTAATAAGTATTTCCTCTTTTTATTATTATTAAAATTAGCTAAAAATAGCTTAATAAAATTTATAATATTATTTAAGTTAATAGTAAATTAAATTATTAAAAGATTATACTTAATAATTAATAATTTAATCTTTTATTATATACTTAATTAAAACTTATAAAATATAAATTACTAAAAACTATATATTAAAATAAATTAAATTAGCTTCTTTATATACTTATTCTCTATTATTCTATACTTCTTAAGGTTTACTTTAGCTACTTTTATTCTTTTAACTATTATATTTTATAATAGCTATTTAACCTTTTAAAAAGAGCCCTTTTTTGTATTTATTATACTTACTTTTTAATTTTATAATTGCATTATTATATTAAAAATTAAAAAAGAAAATATTTCATAGTATATAGTATAATTGCTATATTAATAAAGAACTATCTTCATTTATATCTTTAATATTAAATCTTAAAATATAAAAGTAGCTTTTATATTGCTATTTTAATTATTATTATTATTATTATTGCTATTATTATTGCTATTATTATTATTTTTATTCTAAAAGCTATTATTTCTATTATACTTAAATTAAAATCTAATTTAAAAGCTATTAATAACTAAAAGGAATATAAATTGTAATAAATACTATACACTTTATATATTTTATAATTATTATTCTTTTCTATCTATCTATTTATTATTTATATTATTTATACTTTTTTAGCTTTTTTTTTTACTCTTTTCTTTACTTTTACCTTTTATAATACCTTTTTTATTTAAGTAATAGCTTGCTAAATCTATAAGGAAATATAATTAAAAAAGCTTTTAGAAAAAACTATAGGTCCTAAAAATTAATAAATTTGGCCCTATAGATAATATAAATATATAGTTTTAATTCTAATATTTATTAAATATTTATTAAATCTATAAATAAAACTTAATAATTTATTGAAGGTATACTAGCTATATTTATATTAATTGCATTTATTTTAATTTCTTTATTAAGTTTTTATTTATCTATCTTTCCTTTTTTTTAGGTTAATGCCTAAAGCATTATAAAAGAATTGCAATTTTTTAGTATTAATTGCTTTTAATACTAAATTAAAATTAAATATTCTTAATAAAATAATCTTTTTTATTAATTTCCCTTTATTATTTTCTTAACTATTATTACCGATTATTTATTTATTTATTAATACTCTATAGACCTATAAAGTAAATAGTGCTTTTATACTATATAAATAAAGGAAAACTATACTAATAGAATAAAAACCTTTATTTAATATAATATTAAACTTAATATAGGTTTTTTATAGAAAAGCATTAAATTAAAAGTTAATTTAGTGCTATTATTAAAATATTTTATTTATTTAATTATAGGGTTAATAAGTAAAGTAAAAGTAAGGCCTATAATAGGCCTAAATTATTTATACTATAAGCCTATTGCAAAAAGTAAGGCATTAACCTAATGCTAGCTAGTAGCCAGCTAGCTGCTAGTTATTTAAGTATTGCTATTATTATTTTTTAATCTTTATAGGCATGCTTATTTCCTTTTCTTTTCTTTTTTCTTTCTTTATATACCTTTATAAAAGCTTTTTTATTACCTTTAAGTATATACTCTATTAATATATTGCTTATATAGAATACTTAATTTATATAAATAGAAGAAAATGCATAAATTGCTTGCAGTAAGCTGCCTTCTTATTATGCATTATAAAGGCTCTTTAAAGAACTTAATTAAAATAAGTAAAATAATAATATATATAAAAGCTTTACTATTCTATACTATTATAGAGAAAAGAAATACAGTAAATAGGTAAATAATTTAATAAAAACCTCTTTTTTTCCCTTTTTTACCTTAAGTAGTATTTATTGTTTTTAGTAGTGAAATTAAGGTATTTTAAATAGGTGTTTTTAGATCTCTATATTAAATGCCTTAAATATCTTTATTATTAGATTTTCCTTTATCTTTATATTATTTCTTATTATAATTAAATATTTTAATTATATTTTCTTAATCTATAGTAAATTAGGTTTTATTTATTATAAATTAGCTTTTACTAGCATTAAACTAATTTTAATTAATAGTTAATTAAGTTTTAATAAAGATAGATTTATTTATATTAAAAGTAAATTAATTTCTATTAATAGTAAATTAACTTTAGCTTATAGTAAATTAGCTTTTAGTAGAAATAAATTAGCTTTTAGTAAAAATAGATTAAATTTCTATAAAAATAAATTAAATATTATTAATAGTAAATAGATTATTAATTAAAGTAAATTAAGTATTATTAATAATAGGCTAAAATTGCAATTATTTAATAAAGGCTTAAATATAAAGTATATTTAAATATTCTTTTTTACTAAAAGGGTTATTATAGTTAATATTATTTAATATATTAATAAAGTTAAATACATTAATACTATTTAATGCATTTTATATTATCTATATTATTTATATTATCTATTATTATTTTTATATAGTAGGTATTTCTTTAAGCTTTAGGCTAGTCCTATTAATAAAAACTAGATATTATAGGGGCATTGCAATAATACAATTTATATAGGTATAATAGATTATCTTTTGCTTAATTAAATTTATTAGTATTAAGGTTTAAAGGATATATCTTTATTTTATTAAAGATATAAATAGTTTTAGTATTAGTATTAATAATAGCAATATTGCTATATTATATTTAGGGGTTATTAATATATTAATAGTATAAGAAATAGTAAAGTACTTTATATAGTTTATAGTAGCTTCTATAAAGATAAAAGGTTTTCTTTTTATTAATAATATATACTATTATTATAAAGGTAAATAGGCTATTATAATTAATAACTATATTTAGCTATTTAAAACTATAATTAAAATAAGGTCTTTTAAAAGTAAAGGCAGTTTCTTTATTAAAGAGTGATCTAAAAGCCCTATAATTAAGCTAATATAGTAAAAGCCTATATTTAATTTAAATAGTAAAGTTAGGCTTCAAAGCATTTAAGAATAATATATAGAATAAGCGCTAATATTTATAGAAATAAAAATAAAGACTTAAAAGGTATAGGCGCCTTTATATAGTAATTTTAATGCTTTAGTAGGCATTATATAGTTAAAGAGGTTAATAAAACTATAGTATTAAAGTTCTTTATTTAAAAAGCCTTAAAAAGAGAACTTTTTAAAAAATATAATTACTAAACTAATAATAATATTAATAAAGCTAATAATAGAGTTTCTAAAAGAAAATAGCTTATTTAGTTTTAATAAATATAGTTTAATGCTATTTATATAATATATTAATTTTTTATAGTTTTAAGTTTTAAATTAAAAAATATTATTTATTAATAGTATTTATAATCTTAAATTAATAATATTAATATAATAAAATTTAGGATTTTATATTTATCTTTTAATTAAAAGTTTAATTCTTTTAATAAAGTATTTAATTATTTAACTTTCTATATAAATATAAAAGAATATAAAATACTATTTATTAAATACTAAAAATATTTCTATTTATTTAAGTAAAGAGTTTTATTTAATATTAAAAGATTAATATTAAATATAAGTATTAATAGTTTATTTTCTTTATTCTAAAGAAATTATATATATTTTTATATAAATTATATTAATTAAAGAATATATATTTAGCTAATAATATTATAGTTTATATTATTTATATATTATTAATTTTAAGGAAATTAATTAATTCTTTAATATATATTAAATATAATACTAAAAATAGATTATTTTATATTCTTCTTGCAATATTTAAGGCTTATAGATTTTAGTAATTAGAATTTTATTTATATTTAAATATTTAAAAGATTCTTAAGAAAATAAAAAAGAAAAAGCTATTTTTAAGGATAATTAAAAGGTTAATTAAAATAGAGATTAAGGTAAAAGTTAAAGTAAGGGTTAAGGTAAAGGCTAAAAAAACAATTTAGGCAATAGTTAAGGTAATAGTTAAGAAATTAATTAAAGGGATTATTTAAAAGATAGTTACAATAATATTATATATATATATAGGTATAAGTATATAAAAGTATATATATAAATGCAAGTATATATAAATATTAAGTTTTAAATAGTATATATAAATAAATATATTAATAGATTTATTTAATAAAGAATAGATTAAGATTAAGCTATAATTTATAAATAAAATAGTAAATATAAAAGGAAATAAATAAATAAAGAATTAAATAGGCATTATAAGCTAAAGGGAATAAACCTATCTATCTTTTTATTTATAAGATTTTATTATATAGAGTTATAATAGTTATTAATCTATATTTTTAATTAGCATTAAAATAGTAACTATCTCTATTTTTATTATATATTTAAATATAAAGTAAAGGTCTTAAATAAAATAGCAATAATATAATTATAATAGGGTATTATTGCTTAAATATAAATTAAATTTAAATTAATAAAAGGTTCTTAATATATTTATATTAATAAAAGCATAATATTAATAATAAAGGTATATTTCTATAAATATAATTAAAGGTTAATAGAAAAATAGAAAGCTTAGCTAAAGTAATTATTATATTTTAAAGTATATTTAGTATTAATTATTAGTTCTTAAAATTATAAAATATATATTAGTAATTATTAAAAAAACAAATATATAAAATATTATATAAAATTGCCTATAGATTTAATTATAATAAAGAATATAAAGTATATATAGACTATTATAATTAGTATTTTTTTATTTTAATAAAAATATTTAAGTAAATCTATATATATATATATAAATATAAGTAAATATATATAGATATATATAGTAATGCTAATATACTTATATACTTATAGTATATAAAATATAATAATAGGTATTAGCAATAGGTTTAATATAATCTTAAAGTATAATAAAAAGAAAGAGATATATATATATAAAGAGAGAGAGAGATATATAATACCTATTTACTAAAGTTATTATAAATCTTAATTCTTTTATTAATATAAAGGGCAATAGATTTAGTAAATTAATTTAAAGTATATAAAATCTCTTTAGGTCTATTTAAAACTATTATATATAGTAAATATAAAAGAGATTTAATAGCAATTATTTATTTAAGATTAATAATTTATTTAATTATTTTAACTATATACTTTAAAAATATAAAAATAAAGTATTAAGTAGTTTTAATTAATAAATATTTTAGCTTAAGCTTAATTTATAAAGCACTATATTTAATTAATTAAATTAATAAATTTTAAATATTTCTATTACTTTATTATTTAGCTATATAATATAGTGCATTAAAAAAGTATTAGCTTAAGTAAGATTAACTCTATTTATTAGCTTAAATGCCCTATTAATAAATAGAGATTAAGCTTATATAGCTATTATATTAATAACTAATAATAAAATAATAATAATAGTATATATTAAAATATTCTTTTATTAATAGAATTAAGTATTATAGTATTAAGTCTAAAATAGAAAATAAAGATATAGCAATAAAGCACTCTAAAGGCAGTTTTATAGCCTTAAAAGGGTTATTATTAAAGTTATATTTTAATGCTATTAATAGTGCTTTAAATAGTATAAGCATTAAAGAATTAATGCTATTTAAAGCTATTATTACTAATACTTTTAGGCTAAAAAAGCAAAAATCTCTTAAAGTATTAATTCTATATTTAAGCTAAAGCTAAAAGTAAAGTTAATAAAAAAGATCTTAAAGGGATTAATATAATAGAATTTGCAATTAAATTTAATTTATTTAAGTTAAATTTAATTAATTTTAATTTATTTAATCTTAATTAAATTATATTTAAATAGATAAAAGCTATTATTTAATAAATTAATATTAAGTTCTTTTTTTTTATAAAATAAATATAAATAAATTAAATTATAATATATTTAATATAATTAATTAATTTAATTAAAAGTTTATAAAAAATAAATAAGTATTTAATAAGCTTAATTAATATATATCTATTCCTTAAAGTAAAAAGGTATTAATAGTATAGAACTTTTACTATATACTTTATAATAAAACTATAATACTAATATAAATATATAAAATATTATTATAAGTTTTTTAAGTTTAAACTAAAAAAGATTTAATAGGCTATTTAAATAAAATAGAAAATAAATAGTATATTATAGTTTAGCTATATACTATTTTTTTATTTTATATACTTTCCTTTAGGCTAATTAATTATAGCTTATAAGGATTGCTTTATTTAATTTAAAAGGTATAAATTAACTATAATTAATTAAGTTTATTAATAGTTAAATTATAATTATATATATCTAAAGGAACTTTAAGACCTATTATTAATAAAGGAAAAGTTAATTGCATTAAATATTTACTTTAAGTAGATTATATAGTATAATATAGCTATTAATAGTAATAATAGTAATAGCTAATAGAAAGAAAGAAAAATATAATATAAAAAGTATATTAAAAGTTTTATTTCTATCTTTTTAAATAATATTTAAAATATAGCAATAAAGGTACTTTTATATCTATTTATTAAGGCACTTAATTAAGTTTATATTTTATAGTATAGGCCTTATTAACTAAAGCTATAGAATCTTTTAAAGTTGCTATTAATATAAAGATAAAAAGTAAAAAAAGCTTTAGTATAATTAAAAAGAAATAACTAATACTATAAAGATATTAAGATTAATATTAAAAAGATAAATAGCTAAAGGGCACTAAAGTATAGCATTTTTAATATTATTTATTAATTAATAAAATATAAAGAGCTATTTAAAACTAAATAAGCATAAAGAGTATATATAATGCCTATAAATAATTAAGGCTTAAATGCTAAAGTAAGGCCTATTAATATTTAAAATATCTTTTTTAAATTATATAAAGTAAATAGAGTTAGTTTTAGTAAAAATAAAAATAGTAATAATAATAGTAATAATAGTAATAGTAGTAATAGTAATAATAGTAGTAGTAGGCTAAATATATATAAAAGGGGAGGAATAGTAATAATCTTAATAATAGTAATTATAGTAATATATAAATATTAATAAGTAATAATAATTAAGAAAATAATAAAAGGAAGTTAATAGAAAAGATTATTTTATTAAAGATATTTAATTTTAATTTAGCGCTAAAAGCAATTAATATTAAGAAATTATAGTTCTTTTATAATACTTTAGGTATTAACCTAAAAGAAGAAAAGGCAAATAAATAGGGACTTAATAAAGAAATTAAAATAGATATAACTAATATAAATACAATTAATATACCTTTAGTAAATTATTAAGTTCTATTTATAGATTTAATAAATATTTAATAAATACTAAAATTAAAACTATATATTTATATTATTTATAGGGCCTAATTTATTAATTTTTAGAATCTATAGTTTTTTCTAAAAGCTTTTTTAATTATATTTCTTTATGGATTTAATAGGCTATTGCTTAAATAGAAAAGATATTATAAAAGGCAAAAGTAAAAGAAAAAGCAAAAAAAAAGCTAAAAAAGTATAAATAGTATAGATAATAAATAAATAGGCAAAAGGGAATAGTAATAATAAGGTATATAAAGTATATAGCATTTATTGCAATTTATATTCCTTTTAGTTATTAATAGCTTTTAGATTAAATCTTAATTTAAATATAGTAATAATAATAGCTTTTAAAATAAAAATAATAATAATAGTAATAATAATAGTAATAATAATAGTAATAATTAAAATAGTAATATAAAAGCTACTCTTATATTTTAAGATTTAGCATTAAAGATATAAATAAAGATAGTTCTCTATTAATATAGCAATTATATTATATACTATTAAATATTTTCTTTTTTAGTTTTAATATAATTGTGCAATTATAGAATTAAAGAATAAATATAATAAATATAGAAAAGGGCTCCTTTTAAAAGGTTAAGTAGCTATTATAAAAAATAATAGCTAAAAGGATAGAAATAGCTAAAGTTAACCTTAAGAAGTATAGAATAATAGAGAATAAGTATATAAAGGAGCTAATCCAGTCTATTTTAACCTATAGTTTTTAGTAATCTATATTTTATAAGTTTTAATTAAGTATATAATAAAAGATTAAATTATTAATTATTAAATATAGTCTTTTAGCAATTTAATTTATTATTAATTTAAATAATATTATAAACCTTATCAAGCTATAGCTTATAGAATATTAATAGTATAATAAGGATATTATTAAGCTATTTTTAGCTAGGTTTAATAATAATAAAAAGAAAAAGTATTTATTAATATTAAATCTAATAAATTTAGCTATTTACTTTTATTATAAATTATCTTTATTTTTAAAGCATTATATTAAGGTTAGCAAAAAGTTAGTTTTTAATTAAGTAAATTACTATTTTACTACTATTGAAACTAATTAATATAGCTTACTTTATATATATAGTTTAATTTAGCTATATAAAAGTATAAACTTTAGCTTACTCTTTAATATAAAGAGAAATAATCTTTTAAAAAGCAATAAAGTATATTAAAAGGATATTATTTAATATTTAAATAGCATTTTTTATAAAGTAAGTAAATAAAGTTTTATTTCTATATAATTATATATAGTATATATATATAAATAATAAAAAGTATTAAATAAAATAAATAAGAAAATAAATAAATAAATAAATAAATAAGTAAATAAATAAGTATTAATATAAAGAAGGGGCTATTATAATTTCCTTTTATATATATTAAGTTTACTAATATAGAGTATTCTATATACTATAAAAGTATAGAACCTTAATAAGCTATTATTTTAAGTTACTATAAGATAAAGGATAGCTATATTTAATATATTAGCTTTAATTAATAATATAGTAAAGCTATTAGTAATATTTAATAAAAAAATAAACTTTTATATAGAATTATCTTAGATTTATAAGCATAAGGCTATATATATTAAGTATATACTTTAGGATAGAAACCTAAATTAATAGTAATAATAGTAAGATATATATTAGTTTAAATTCCTTAAATAACTAATAGAAAGAATAAAGTTTAATAAAAAGAGAGTTCTTTTTATTAAGCAATTCTATATATTTATAAATTACTAAAATAAATTAATAGCTATAAAATTGCAATATAACTATAATTTAATATTTATTATAATGCAATCTTATAGCTTATCTTTAATCTATTACTTAATTAACTATATAATAAAGGTAAAGAATTTAATCTAAAAGCAAATAGTTATAGCTATAAAGTACCTTTTTATATTAAAAAAAGGGATTAAAATGCAAATAGCTAAAGCTATATTTATATTTATATTTATGCCTATACTTTTTTATATTTTAGTAAATAGTATTAATAATAATAGCAATAATATTTATATTTATATTAATACTTATATAAATAATATTAGCAATTAAAAGGGCAATAAATCTATAAAATAGTAAAATAGCAATAATAATACTTATATTAATGCTAATATTAATATTAATATTAGCATTAATATTAATAGTATAAAAGGAAATAAAACTTATTAATTTCTTATAAAAGTAATTAATTGCATTTTTATAAATTAAGCGCTATTAAAAGTTAAGGTAATTGCTTATCTTTTAAAACATTTAATAAAGCTTTTATATAATTATTATTAAATATATTTTAATATTAATAAGCTATATTAGCTTATATTAAAAAAGTAGCTATATTTTTAAGAGATTAGCTAACTTAAAAATAATAATAATTAATTTAGCTTTAATATTTATATTAAAAAGTAAAAAAAAAAGGTTATAGCTTTAAATATATATTTATACTATAAAGAGGTCTTTTAAGATATTTATTTATATAATTATATTACTTTTATTTATATTTAGCGCAAAAAGTTATGCTATAGCACTAAAGACTTTAGTATTTTTTTTAAGCCTAAATGCCCTTTTTTAAATAAATAGATATAGTTTTTATATTAATATAAAATATATTTAATTATATCTATTAAAGGCTATTTTAGTCTAAACTTTATTAATAAAAAGAAATAAAATAAAAGGTAATATTACTAAAGGTAAGCTAAAATATATTTTACTATATTTAATATACTATAAAGAAAGAGTTATTATATAATGCCTTTATTTTTAAAGCTTAATTAATTAATTAATATTAATATTTAAGGAATTTCTTAAAGTAGTAATTTAGTACTTTAGCCTCTTTATACTATAATATTACTTTATATTTAAGTTATTATTAAATAATATAAATATAATTACTATTTAAAATAAATAAAAATAAAATATATTAAAATAGATTTTCATTTTTATAAATAATATTTAATTATTAAAGCAATTAGCCTAAAATACTTAAAAGAATATATAGTAATAAGCATTTATATTAAAAAATATTAAAATAGCTATAAATAGTAGTAAATTGTATAAAGAAAATAAAGACTATTATAATAAGGATAATAGTAATAGTAATAATAATATTAATAGATTTTAAAATAATAACCTTAATTAAATTATATATTTTATTAATATTATTTAAGTAATAGCTAGTAATAATTAAATTATAGTAAGATTAAAGGAGCTAGCTTTAATGCTTTGCAATTTTATTAGGCTTTAAGGTATAATAAAAAGAGAAAAGAAAAGTAAAAATCTAAAGGAGGGCATTAAGCAGTAAGGAAAAGAAAAGGGAAAAGATTTAATATTTATAAAAAATAGCAATACTAATAGTAGCTAGACCTAAATGCTTAATTTAAGCAAAATTATAGCTATTAAGGCTTAGCAATTAAGGCTATTAAAAGCAATAAAGTATTAGATTTAAGGCATATAAAAGGTAAATAAAAAAGAAAAAGAAAAAAAAAAGGCATTAAAATAGCAATAAAAGCAATAAAGAAAGCAATATTATTATTATTATATAGTTCTATAGTTATAATTAAGTAAGTATTTATATTTATAGTTATAACTTTTAAAATAAATATTACTTTATAGTTTATACTTAATAAGCAATAAGCTATTGCCTTTCTATTAATCTATTAATATATTTAGCTTATAGAAAGTAATAATAATACTATTAATAATTTTAGTATTAAAAAAAATAAATATTTTTAATAATTATATTAATTCCTTAATAGTAAGGGCAATATAAATAAGTCTTAAGTAATTAAAGTAATAATAAAGCTCTTTATTAAATAAAATATACTATATTAGTTATTAGTAATTACTATATTAAATATAATAGCAATAAGTATTAATAGTATTACTATTTATTTAGCTTATAGCCTTATTATTAATAGGTCTTTATTATTATTATAGTAAAATTGCAATATAATAAATAAAGGATTAATTAACTAATAGTAAGTAATAAGTAAATCTATATAGGCATTATAAAGGGATAAATAGGTATTTATTATTAATAAAATTAATATACTTAAGGCTAATATATTACTAAAGATTAATAATAAGCTTTATTATTTAATTAAGTGCCTTAATAAAAGCTTTAAAGGTATTTTTATTATTTTATTTTATAGCAATTTTTATTAATTTAAATTAATTATAAATAAAATATTTCTATTAAATAGTAATAAATTTCTATAAAACTAAAATAAAAATCTATATAAATAGAACTATAATAAAGTATATATACTATAAAAGAAGTTTATAATAGTAATAATATTTAAGGAGTAAATTTATATTACTAAAAACCTTAAGCTATTTACCTTATTGCATTATATTTATATAAGGACTTAATATTATATTAATATTAATATACTTAATAGCTATTGCTTTTAATTAAAGTATAAAATTCTATAAAAAATAAATATCTTTATAATTATATTATTAAACTAAAACTATTAAAACCTTAATATAAAGGCAGCCTTAGCCTTTTAAAGGTATATATAAAAGCTATTATATATCTTTTTATTTAAGTATATTTAAGTAAAGAATAGCTATAATTATTCTATATAAATAAAAGCAATTATAATTTTAAATTTAAATAATAATAATAAAATCTTTATATTAGCTATATTTATATATATTTTTAATATATTAATAGTAATAATAAAAAATAAGCACTAAAGCCTTAAAGTAATTAATAGTATAAGCTATATAGCTATTTATATTATAATTAATTTAAAGCATTATAGCTAATAAATATTATATAATATTATTATTTACTTTAGCCCTTTAATAGCTATTATACTATTAATAGACTTAATAAAGGGCTATAACCTTATAGGCTTACTTAAGGGTATATTAATATTAATACTATTAAATAAAAGAATTAATTTAATAGTAAAAAAGTAGCTATAATAAAAGCATAAAGTATTGCAAAAGGGTTTACTTTATATTACTGCCTTTATTTATATTAACTATAAGATATAAGGTTAAATATTAATTAAGGCTAGTCTTAAGCTTTATAGTAGCTATATAGTTTTAGGCAAAAATAATAATAAAAAGAAAGGAATTAGCACTATAATATAATTAAAGTGCAATCCCTATAGCTTATATATATAGCTATTATAATATTAATTGCTAGATAATATTATACTGCTAATAAAAGTAAGGGAAAGGGATATAGTTAGTAATGCAATTCTATAGAATATAGTAAAGGCTAAAGCTAAACTTAATTAGCTAAATAAAAAGATAGTAAATTAGGAGGATATATTAAAGTAGTAAATAGGCTAATTAAGCTATAAAATAATTATTATTATTATTATTATTATTAATAATAATAGTAATAATATAAATAATATAAAGAATATAAAAATAATTATTATAAAATAGCTTTTATATTTATTTAAAATTTATAATAGAAAGATTATAGTTTTTTATATTATTTAAATTATATACTTTATAAAACTTAAGGGTTTTTCTTTCTTTTTCTTTTTTAGTTATTAAAGCTAAATATATATATAAAATATAAAATAAAGAGCTAAAACTATAGAAAGCTATAAGCATAAAGTATTAAAAAAGGCAATTAAATAAAATAACTTAAATTACTTTATATAAATTAAATAATTAATTTTTATAATAATTAAAAAAGTAAAATAAAAATAATATAATAAGCTATTATATATATTTATTTATTAAAACTTTTAGCCTAATATTAAAAGTAGCTTAATATTTATTATTTATTAAAATAAAGATTGCCTATTTTAAAAGGCAAAAGATTTACTATTTATATTATATAGTATTATATATATATAAACTCTTTAAAAGGCCTATTATATAATTTAATTTTAAATACTTCCTTAAAAGTTAAGACTTTATAATAATTAGCTAAATAAATAAAAGGAAAGTTAAATTATATAAAGTTATATAAAAATTATATAATATTTATTCTTTTTATTATATAATATTTATATAATTTATATATAATTTTTTATTTTTAGTCTATAACCCTAGCCTATAACTACTTAATTAATTAATTAATTAATTAACTGCAGCCTTATAATAATGCATGCATATATATATATATATATAAAGGGGGAGGGGGAGGGGGGGGGGGGTAAGTAAAGTAGTTAAAGCTAGCGCTAAATAGGTCTCTTTTAAAATAAGTTCTTTAAAAAGCATAAGTCTCTTTTAGAATAAGTTCTTTAAAGAGTATAGATCTCTTTTAGAATAAGTTCTTTAAAGAGCATAGATCTTTTTTAGAATAAGTTCTTTAAAGAGCATAGGTCTCTTTTAGAACAAGTTCTTTAAAGAGCATACTAATTGCTATTTTTATTATTATTTTATATTAATTATATATAGCTAAAAATAATAATTATAATAATAATAATAATAACTATAATTATAATTATAATTATAACTATAACTATAATAATAATAATAATAATAATAATAATAATAGCAATATATATCTATTATATTTATAAATAGCATTTTATATTAATATTAATAAATATTAAGATATTAAGCTAGCTGCATTAAGGCAAAGGGTGCTATATTAACCTTAAGGGCAGTATAGAATTTACTTTATTTTATATATATTATATAGATAATAAAAGATAAAAAGAATAGTCTATATTAAGATTAAATTAATATATAATCTTTCTCTTTTTTATTCTTTATAATTATAAAAAACTAAATATTAATAGATATTAAGGCTAATAGCTATAAAGCTTATATCTATATATATAAGCTATATAAGCTATTACTATATTTAATAAAGGCTAATACTTATATATTAATAGTAGCTTTATAAAAGGAAATAGCTATAATAAATATAGCTTAATTTAGTTCTATTATAGATATATTACTAATATAAATTATAAAAAGAAAAGCTTTAGCAATTAAAGGCTAAGGCTATTTAAGCTAAAAGAAAGGCAATTTAAATGCATTTTTAAGCTATATTTATAGTTCTAACTATAAATTTTAATATTAATTAGCTCTATAAGCTAATTAATAAAGTTAATTATATAGCTATAGCTCTTAAAAGCTTAATAGCTATATTGCCTTTTTTAATTAAAAGGGCTAAAGCTATTTAAAAATAAATAGCATTAAAGAATAATAGTAATAATAAATAGAGTTAATTTTAATATAGATTTATATTAATTAATATTAATAATAAAGATTAAAGTTTAATATAACTCTTTAAGTAATAGCTTAAGCTTAAATAAAGCTAAAGAGAGATTAAAGTAAAGAGGGCTTAAGAATAAAAAGAAAAATAGCAAAAAGAATAATAAAAAAAATAAAATAAATCTTATATCTTTTAAAAAGAATATAGACTTAAAGTAAATAAAGTTATTAAAATAAATAAATATAAATTAAATATAATAATAAATAAAGGTAAAATTTAAAATTAAAATAAAGCTAAAGTAAAGATCTAGCTATTAAAGGGGCAGGCTTTAGTATATTATTTATATAATAGGCTAGTTTTTTTTCTCTTTTAAAGAGGGTTTTTTTAGGTATATTAATTTCCCTTTTAATAAAGAGAATTAAAGCACTTAAATAAAAAAGTTATTAAAAGATAAAAGCAATATAAAAATAAATATATTTTAAACTAAATATAGCTTAATAGCTAGCTTATAGTATAGTATAATATATAAATAAACTAACTATTTAATAAAGTAATATATAATTTAGGCTTTAAATAAATATTATTTAAGCTTAAAGAGATTATAAAATAAATTAAATAAAGTTTTCTTTTAGATTAAATAAAATAAATAATATAATATAATATAGCTAATTATTTTAATAGTATTTTTATATTAATATTAAAATATATTTATTTTAAGGATCTTTTTTTTAAAAAAAAATCTTTAAAATTTAATATATTTTATTTATATTTAAATAAATAAAAAGCTTTTATATTTTTAAAGTCTTTTATATAAATAAATAGTTTTCTTTTTTATATAAAATAAAAAGATTTTAATTACTTTTATTTTATTATTTATATATTATTTATAAAACTTATATTAATATTTATAATAACCTTTACTTTTAGACTTATAACTGCTTATAGCCATTTTAAACTACCTTTAAAATGTCTAAAAATACAATCAATTAATCCCTTATGCTAAATTACCTTTAGATATAATAGCGCATTAAGAGCGCAATACTAATGCTATAGCCCTTTTAATAGTTATTAATTTAGGAAGATGCAGCATTAAAAACAGCCAATACAACCCCCTTTCTACTGCCAGCCAATATAGCAGTATGCCTAAAGTAAATAAAGCAATAGAAGCTAGTAGAAGCCTTACAATTAATAAAGATAAAGAAGCCTATAAAGCTATTATTAAGATTATTTTATTTTATCTCCTTAAAGCGGTTTAAAAGGTATTTTAAATCTATACTAATATATATAAAGTATGCTTTTGCCCTTTTTTAAGATTAATATAACCTTTAAAAAGAGATTTATTAATAAAATTACTATTACTATAATAATTGCTATTATTATAGCAATAATAGCTATTTTAATTAATTTAACTTTCTTTTCTTTTTAGCTAATATAGCAATTTTATATATTAATTCTTTTATATAGCCTTATATTTATAAATATTAAAACTAATAAATATATAATATATAGCTATATTAAGTATAAGGTTATTATTTATACTAAAGATACCCCTAAAGATATTAAAAACTATATTTTAATAAAAACTATATAAGTAATAAACTAAGCTTATAGTAATTTTTATATAATTATAATATATTGCCTTTTTAATAGAAATATAATTCTTATCTTTTTTACTTTAAAATAGATTAAAGCCTTTTATAAAAAAGAATAAATAGCTATTATATTTAGAAATAATACTTTTTTTATTTTTTTTATTTTTATTATTTTAGTAAAAAGAATTTAAATTAAATCTATTTTTAATAATATAAATAAATTTATTAAAACTATTAATAATATTAATACCTTAAGGATTAATAAAGTAAAGCTTACTTAAGCCTATAATAGTATTATAATAAAAATAAACTTAATTCTTTATATTTTATTTATTAAAAAAGTTAATAGCCTATATAATAATAGATTACTTTTTAATATTAAACTTTATAATTATAAACTTTTTAATAAAGAATTAAAATCTATTTAATGCTTTTAATACTATAAATATAGCTATATTATAAGAAACTACTAATCTACCTTAATCTATAGTTAATATAGTAACTTAATATATAATAATTACTTTATTAAAAAAGGAGAAATCCTTTATTACTATACCCTTTACTATAGGGATTATTTAGCCTAAAGTTATATCTATTTTATAGTAAAAAAGCATTAAATTTATATAAAAGAAGGATATTATAAATAATTAATAAAATATAAAGAATATACTTTAATATAGTAAAATATCCACTATATATAATAGAATAGCTTCTTTAAGAACCCTTTCTTTATAGCTTTTCTTTTTACTAAAAGAGTTAGCTAACCCTTAAGCTTTATAAATAAATAGTACTATACTTTATTTAATACTTTCCTTTTCTTTAGTATCTATACTTTATTACTATTATCTATTAAATTAATCTTTTTATTTATATTTAATTAATATAAATTCTATTTTAAAATATATACTATTGCCTTAAATTAATCTATTAAGCACTATATATCTATAATAGATATAATGCAATTATACTTTTAAAATTAGCTAAAAATTAAAGGATTAATATTTTAATAAACCTTAAAAAATTAAACTATACTATAATCTATTACTTAAGCTATATAGCTCTTTATATATATAAATAATATAAATTAAAGACTTAAATCTATTAAATAAAAGAAAATTAAATTAAAATTAATTTTAAATACTACTATATAAAAATAATTATAGTATATAACCCTTTAAAAAGTAAGGAAGACTTAAGGGCAATATATACTTTAATTAACCTTACTTTAGCCCCTAAAATAATTATAATTAAAGACTTTAATTTATATTATTTAATATAGAACTACTATAATAAAACTACTTTATATAGCTTAATCTTTTTAATAAAAATGCAATAATTAAATATAGCCTTAATAACTTTTTATAGAACTATAACTTAAGAAATAGATAATACTAAAAATAATACCTTTAATTTAGCTTAAGCCTTAAAGAATAGTTATATTATTTATTTAAGCTTTAATTATAATTTAAATAGCTTTAATTATATTTTATAGTAAATATATATTAAGTTCTCTATAAATATATTGCCCTTTCTTTTATTAAACCTTTAGCCTATAGCATTTAACTAATATATAATAAACCCTAAAAAAGCTAAACTTAAAGTATAAATTACTCTCTATTAAACTTTAAGCAAAATAACCTTTATATAATAGCTAAAAAAGGCAATTAAATAGCTAATTTAAGGACTGCACTAAATTGCTTAATATACTACCTTAATATAAAGGCAATTTAGGCCTAATTGCAATAATTAATAGGATTAGCCTATTATAAAGGCTATTTATTAATTTAAATAAATATAAAAATATATATAATGCAATAATATAATAGCTAATTAGCTAAAACTATAAAAGGTAGGCAATAAGTAAAAGGCTTATATAGCTAAAGCTAAATATATAGCTTAATATAATACTTTATTTAAAGCTAAAATAGAAAAAGGTATTAATAGCTAAAAGAAACTTTAAAACTTAAAAAAATAAATATAACTTTAAAGCAATATTGCTTTAGCCCCTTTATAGCTTCTTCCCTTTAATTGCTTTAAGTAAGATTTTTTAGCTATAAGCTATATTAAAAAGGCAATTATATTAATAAAATACTTTTTCTTTAAGCTTTAAATAGATAATTAAAATATTAAATCTATTATAATAAACCTTATAATATAACTATTAAATATAAATTAAATGCTATAAAATGCTAAAGACTTAATATAAAACTATATTAAATTTTATAAATTAGCTTACTTACTTTTTAAAATTTAATTATAAAAAGCCTTTAGTAATAATAAATTCCTTACTAGCTTTTTTAAAGTATATAGTAAGCTCTTTTTAAAAGCCTTTATTATTATTATTAATATTTGCATTATATTTAAGTATTTTTTATATTACTTTTATTATATAATTATTACTATTATTTTTAAATTAAATAAAATAATAGCTTAAAAATATATAATATTTAAATAAAGATCTATTTCTTTTCTTAATATAATAAATAAAGTAATAGAATTAATAATAGCCTAATAAATAGTAATAATAGCTAAAAACCTAAATATACTTTTGAATAATTAAATAAAGAATAGATCTTAAAGGTCTATTAAGCTTACCCTTATAATTATAGTAAAAGCAATATATATAATATAGGCTTATAGTAAAATAGCATTACTTTTTTAATTAAACTTTACTATAGCCTTTAATTTAATTAATTATAAAAGGCTTATTATTACTTTTTATAATTAAGGCTATTTATAATAATTATTAATTTAGCTTTTAAGCTATTTATTTAAATAATTAATATACCTTTAATTTAATAATAAATCCTTTAAACCCTATAGTATTAAAGCTAAAGTTCTATAAAGATTGCTATTTTTCTTTATTCTTTTTATTCTATTTATATTAAGGCTTTATATAGTACTTAAAGAAGTCTTTAGCATTATAATAATTAAATTTATTAATAATATAAATATATTTATATTTAAGAAAGATATAATAAAGACTTAAGCTTAACTTAAAGCTATATAAATAATATATATATTTTAAGCCTTTATTAATAGTATAATCTTTAAATCTATTAAGGCCTAGCTTTTTTATTTCTTTTATTAATATTAAAAATATTAAGTTTAATTAACTTTTATTTATAATATAATTTAGCTATAAGAATTATATTATTTCCTTAAATTATAGCTATATAAAAAGCTACTTTAAGGCTTATATATCTTTAAGCTTAAAGGAAAACTTAAGTACTAAAGGTAGGCCCTTACTGCCTTTATAGTAAGTATATAAAAAGTAAACCTTAAGGCTGCCTATATAATATATATATATATAATTAAATCTATAATTACTTATAGTATTAATATATACTATTCCTTAATAAAAAAGGGTAATAATTTAAAAGAAATTGCTAAAGCTTTATTTATTAAATAAACTTAAGCCCTTTATATTATTAAGGAAGGCTATAAAGCTACTTTAATTAAATTATTAAAAAGTAAGCTTAAAATCTTTTTATTTAATATATATTTTAATAAATAATTTATTTAATTTTAAGGCTAGCTTTAAGCTTAAGGCATTAAAAAAATTTTTTTTTTATAATTATATTAATAATATATTAAATTTATTGCTATTATTATAATAGCTTTTAGTATAAATTAATATAAAAATATAAAAAATAGCTTATTAATTAACTTTTTAATAAAAAATATAAAAAAGATTAAAAGTTAATTAAAAATTAAATATTAATTAATTAAAGGCACTATTAAAAATAAGCTAAATATAAGTTTTATAAATAGTATATAAATAATAAAATAAAGGCAATTAAAATCTTTTTATTTTATATAAAGAAAAAAACTATTTATCTATATAAAGGACTTAAAAAGTATAAAAGCTTTTTATTTATTTAAATATAAATAAAATATATTAAACTTTAGGGATTCCTTTTTTAAAGAAAGGTCCTTAAAGTAAATATACCTTAATACTAATATAAAAATACTATTAAAATAATTAGCTATATTATACTATATTGCTTGCTTTATTTAAGCTAAAAGGAAACTTTATTTAATTTACTTTATAATCTTTTTAAGCTTAAATAATATTTATTTAAAGCTTAAATTATATATTACTTTATTAAATAGCTAGCCTATTTATATATTATATTATACTATAAGCTAGCTATTAAACTATATTTAGTTTAAAATATATTTATTTTTATATTATTTTTACCTTTTAATAAATCTTTTATTTAAGTGCTTTAACCTCTTTATTAAAAGAGAAGTTAATATATTTAAAAAAACCCCTTTTAAAAAAGAGAAAAAACTAGCCTATTATATAAATAATATACTAAAGCCTATCCCTTTAATATTTAAATCTCTATTTTAGCTTTATTTTAGTTTTAAATTTTATTTTTATTTACTATTATATTTAATCTATATTTATTTACTTTAGTAACTTTATTTACTTTAAGTTTATATTCTTTTTAAAAGATATAAAATCTATTTTATTCTTTTTATTATTTTTTTTACTATTTTTCTCTTTATTCTTAAGCCCTTTTTACTTTAATTTCCCTTTAGCTTTATTTAAGCTTAAGCTATTGCTTAAAGAGCTATATTAAACTTTAATCTCTATTATTAATATTAGCTAATATAAACCTATATTAAAACTAACTTTATTTATTGCTATTACTACTCTTTAATGCTATCTATTTTTAAATAGCTTTAGCCCCTTTAACTAAAGAAAGCAATATAGCTATTAAGCTTTTAAAAGCTATAGCTATATAATTAATTCTATTAATTAGCTTATAGAGCTAATTAATACTAAAACCTATAATTAGAACTATAGGTATAGCTTAAAAGTGCACTTAAGTTACCCTTCTTTTAATTTAAGTGGCTTTAGCCCTTAATTGCTAAAGCTCCTCTTTCTATAATCTATATTAGCAATATACCTATAGCAAAACTAAATTAAGCTATACTTACTATAACTATCCCTTTCTATAAAGCTATTACTAATATATAGGCATTAGCCTCTATTAAGTATAATAGTAATTTATATAGCTTATATATATAAGCGCAAGCTATATAGCTACTAGCCTTAATATTTATTAATAGTTAGTCTTTTTTAGCTATAAAAAATAAAAAAGAAAAGAATTATATATTAGCTTAATTTTAGTATAGACTATTCTTTTTATCTTTTGCTATCTATATAATGTATATAGAATAGAGTAGATTTTACACTGCCCTTAAGGTTAATATAGCACCCCCTACCTTAATGCAGCTAGCTTAGCGTCTTAATATCTACTAATATTAGTATAAAATACTATTTATAAATACATTAGGTATATACTATTATTATTATTATTATAGTTATAGTTATAGTTATAGTTATAGTTATTATTATTATTATTATAGTTATTATTTTTAGCTATATATAATTAGTATAAAATAGCAATAAGAATAGCAATTAGCGCTTATATAAGTTAAGTATTTTATGTAAGTAATACATTAATAGAGTGTATACTTAAAGGCAATAAAGAAGCTTTTATAGAAGTATATAAAAAAAGAAAAAAAAAAAAGAAAATAGATATATCTATAAAGATTAAAAAATAATAATAGTAATACTTAAATAATTAATAGCCAGCTAGCTATTAGCTAGTATTAAGTTAATGCTTTATTTTCTATAATAGGCCTATAGTATAGATAATTTAGGCCTATTATAGGCCTTACTTTTACTTTACTTACTAACCCTATAATTAAGTAAATAGAATATTTTAATAATAATATTAAATTAACTCTTAATTTAATGCTTTTCTATAAAGGATTTATATTAAGTTTAATATTATATTAAATAAAGGTTTTTATTTTATTAATATAGTTTTTTTCTTTATTTATATAGTATAAAAGCACTATTTATTTTCTAGATCTATAAAATATTAATAAATAAATAAATATAAAACTTATATTTAATTTATTTTATTAATACTTTTAATTAATTAATATTTAATTTTTAATTAATTTTTAATTTTTTTATATTTTTTATTAAAAAGCTAATTAATAAATTACTTTTTATATTTTTATATTTATTTATACTAAAAGCTATTATAATAATAATAATATATTTAATATATTATTAATATAATTATAAAAAAATTTTTTTTTAATGCCTTAAGTTTAAATTTAATCTTAAAATTAAATAAATTATTTATTAAAATATATATTAAATAAAAAGATTTTAAGCTTACTTTTTAATAGTTTAATTAAAATAGCCTTATAGCCTTTTTTAATAATATAAAGCACTTAAATTTATTTAATAAATAAAGCTTTAATAATTCTTTTTAAATTATTGCCCTTTTTTATTAAAGAATAGTATATATTAATGCTATAAGCAATTATAGATTTAATTATATATATATATATTATATAGGCAGCCTTAAGGTTTACTCTTTATATACTTGCTATAAAAGCAATAAAGGCCTGCCTTTAGCGCTTAAGTTTTCCCTTAAGCTTAAAAATATATAGGCCCTAAAGTAGCTTTTTGTATAGCTATAACTTAAGGAAATAGTATAATTTCTATAGCTAGATTGTATTATAGATAAGGGTTAGTTAGACTTAATGCCTTTAGTGTTAGTAAAAGAAATAGAGGAGTTAGGCCTTAGTGGATTTAAAGGTTATATTATTAATAAAGGCCTAAAATATATATACTGTTTATATAGCTTTAAGTCTATTATTATCTATTAATATTAATGCATTATTATAATTACTATTATTAAGATTATTACTATTTTCTTTCTTTTTATATATATTTAGCCTATTATTATTATTATTATTATTACTGTTTTTATTTTTATTAAAATTAATTTTATTTACTTTATATAACTTAAAAAGATATTTTAAATATTAATAGGCCTTATTTTAGTATTTAAGCCTTAATTATTTATAGGCATTATATATACTCTTTATATTTATTTAATATTAAATAGCTCTTTATACTTTATTAATTAATAAATAATATTAAGGATGCTATACTTTAGTGCCCTTTAGCTATTTATTTCCTTAATATTAATCTTAATATCTTTATAGTATTAATTATTTCTTTTTAATTATATTAAAGCTCTTTTTACTTTTTATTTCTATAATAATAGTAACCTTAAAAAATTCTATAGCTTTAATTAATAAGGCCTATACTATAAAATATAAACTTAATTAAATGCTTTAATAAGTAAATGCAAAAGTACTTTTATTGCTATATTTTAAATATTATTTAAAAAGATAAAAATAAAATCTTTAATATACTTTTTATACTATATTTTTCTCTTTTTCTATTAGCTATTACTATTATTATTATTAATAGCTATATTATACTATATAATTTACTTAAAGTAAATATTTTATATAATTACTTTCTTTTTTATTAATGATAGATCTTAAAGTTTCTTTAAATATATATAGTTTTAATTTAACTATTAGTAAATTTAGCTAGCTATAATTAATTTATACTTTTTAAATTAAATAAAGTAATCTTTATAAATTACAATTAGCTAGCCTAAAGAAAAGTATATAAAATAAGAAAATAATATATAGCTAAACTATAATATACTATTTACTTTTTGCTATATTTAAATAGTCTATTAAATCTTTTTTAATTTAACTTTTAAAAACTTATAATAATATATTTTATATATTTATATTAGTATTATAGTGCTATTATAAAGTATATAATAGAAGTTCTATACTATTAATACTTTCTTACTTTAAGGAATAGATATATATTAATTAAGTTTATTAAATGCTTATTTATTTTCTATAAACTTTTAATTAAATTAATTAAGTATATTAAATATATTATAATTTAATTTATATATATTTATTTTAATAAAAAAAACTTAATATTAATTTATTAAATAATAGCTTTTATTTACTTAAATATAATTTTATTAAAATTAAATAAACTAAAATTAATTAAATTTAGCTTAAATAGATTAAATCTAATTATAAACTTTATAATATTAACTTTATTAAAATCTCTTTTATTAACTTTACTTTTAGCTTTAGCTTAAATATAAAACTAATACTTTAAGAGATTTTTATTTTTTAGCCTAAAAGCACTAGTAATAATAGCTTTAAATAGCATTAGTTCTTTAATGCTTATATTATTTAAAGTACTATTAATAGCATTAAAATATAACTTTAATAATAACTCTTTTTAAGGCTATAAAACTGCTTTTAAATTGCTTTATTGCTATACCTTTATTCTTTATATTAGATTTAATACTATAATATTTAATTAATAAAAAAATATTTTAATATATATTATTATTATTATTTTTATTATTAGTTATTAATATAATAGCTATATAAATAGAATCTTTATTTATTAATATAGCATTTAAGCTAATAAATAGAATTAATCTTATTTAAGCTAATGCTTTTTTAATATATTATATTATATAATTAAATAATAAATTAATAAAAATATTTAAGATTTATGAATTTAATTAATTAAATATAATGCTTTATAAATTAAGCCTAAGCTAAAATATCTATTAATTAAAATTGCTTAATACTTTATCTTTATATTTTTAAATTATATAATTAAAATAATTAAATAAATTATTACTTTTAAATAAATAATTGCTATTAAATCCCTTTTATATTTACTATATATAATAGTTTTAAATAGACTTAAAGAGATTTTATATACTTTAAGCTAATTTATTAGATTTATTGCCTTTTATATTAATAAAAGAATTAAAATCTATAATAATTTTAGTAGATAGATATTATATATCTTTCTTTATATATATATATCTCTTTTTTATTATACCTTAAGACTATATTAGTACTACTATATATATTTATATATACTTAATTATATCTATATATATATATATATAATGGTATCTATATATATATAGATTTACTTAAATATTTTTATTAAAAAAAATACTAATTATAATAGTCTATATATACTCTATATACTTTACTATAATTAAATCTATAGGCAACTTTATATAATATTTTATATATTTGCTTTTTTAATAACTGCTAATATATATTTTATAATCTTAAAAACTAATAATTAATATTAAATATACTTTAAAATATAATAATTACTTTAGTTAAGCCTTTTATTTTTCTATTAATCTTTAATTATATTTATAAAAATATATCTTTTTTATTAATATTATACTTTTATTAATATAAATATATTAAAAATCTTTTATTAATTTAAATTTAATTTATATTTAAGCAATAAACCTTTATTATAATTGCATTATTGCTATTTTATTTAAGACCTTTACTTTATAGTTAAATATATAATAAAGGCAAAAATAGTTATTATTTTAATATTAATTAAAAATATAGATTAATAATTATTATAACTTTATATAATAAAATCTTATAAATAAAGAGATAAATAGGTTTATTCCTTTTAGCTTATAATGCCTATTTAATCCTTTATTTATTTATTTCCTTTTATATTTATTATTCTATCTATAAATTTTAGCTTAATTTTACTTTATTTTTTATTAAATAAATCTATTAATGCATTTATTTATATATACTATTTAAAACCTTAATATTTATATATATTTATATTTATATATATACTTCTATATACTTATATTTATATATATATAATATTATTATAATTATCTTTTAAATAATCCCTTTAATTAACTTTTTAATTATTACTTTAATTATTGCTTAAATTATTTCCTTAATTTTTACTTTAACCTTTATTTTAATTTTTACTTTAATCTTTATTTTAATTAACCTTTTAATTATTTTTTAAAAACCTCTTTTTCTTTTTATTTTCTTAAGAATCTTTTAATTATTTAAATATAAATAAAATTATAATTATTAAAATCTATAAGCCTTAAATATTATAAGAAAAATATAAAAATAATCTATTTTTAGTATTATATTCTATATATATTAAAGAATTAATTAAACTTCCTTAAAACTAGCAATATATAAATAATATAAACTATAATACTATTAGCTAAATATATATTTTTAATTAATATAATTTATATAAAAATATATATAATTTCTTTAAGATAAAGAAAATAAACTATTAGTATTTATATTTAATATTAACTTTTTAATATTTAATAGAATATTTTATTTAAATAAATAAAAATATTCTTAATATTTAATAAATAATATTTTATATTTTTTATATTTATATAGAAAGTTAAATAATTAAATACTTTATTAAAAGAATTAAACTTTTAATAAAAAGATAAATATAAAATCTTAAATTTTACTATATTAATATTATTAATTTAAAATTATAAATACTATTAATATATAATATCTTTTTAATTTAAAACTATAAAAAACTAATATATTATATAAATAGTATTAAACTATATTTATTAGGATTAAATAAGCTATTTTCTTTTAGAAACTTTATTATTAGCTTTATTAATATTATTATTAGTTTAATAATTGCACTTTTTAAAAAGTCCTTTCTTTAAGACTTATTAAATAAAGAACTTTAATATTGCAGTTTTATTAATCTCTTTAACTATATAATACCTATTAAAATATTAAAACTACTATATAAAGGCATTTATACCTTTTAAGTCTTTATCCTTATTCTTATAGATATTTGCATTTATTTTATATACTATCTTTAAATGCTTTAAAGCCTAATTTTACTATTTAAATTAAATATAAGCTTTTATTATATTAGCTTAATTATAAAGCTTTTAAACCACTCTTTAATAAAAAAACTGCTCTTACTTTTAAAAGACTTTATTTTAATTATAGTCTTAAATAGTTAAGTATAGTTATTAACTATAATAATCTATTTAACTTTATAATAATAGTATATATTATTAATAAAAAGGAGATCTTCTATCTCTATAAAAGCTATTATAGATTATATAAAGTACTTTATTACTCTTTATATTATTTATATATTAATAACCCTTAAATATAATATAGTAATATTATTAGTATTAATATTAATATTAAAACTATTTATATTTTTAATAAAATAAAAATATACTTTTTAAACCTTAATATTAATAAATTTAATTAAGTAAAAAATACTTTATTATACTTTTATAAATTGTATTACCTTAATGCTTTTATAATATTTAGTTTTTATTAATAGAATTAGCTTAAAGCTTAAAGAAATATTTACTATATAGAAATAATAATAAATAATATAAATAATATAAATAATATAAATAATATAAATAATATAAATAATATAAATAATATAAATAATATAAATAATATAAATAATATAAATAATATAAATAATATAAATAATATAAATAATATAAATAATATAAATAATATAAATAATATAAAATGCATTAAATAGTATTAATATATTTAACTTTATAAATATATTAAATAATATTAATTATAATAACTCTTTTAATAAAAAAGAATATTTAAATATATTTTATATTTAAGCCTTTATTAAATAATTATAATTTTAGCTTATTATTAATAATATTTAATTTACTTTAATTAATAATCTATTTATTATTAATAAAATTTAATCTATTTTTATAAAAGTTTAATTTATTTTTATTAAAAGCTAATCTATTTCTATTAAAAGCTAATTTATTATAAGTAAAAGTTAATTTACTTTTAATATAAATAAACCTATTTTTATTAAGACTTAATTCCCCTATAGTAAAATAGTTACTGCCTAAAAGCCCTTAAAGCAAAGAGAGTAGGTTTAAATCCCACTAAAGCATCTCTTTTTACCTGCTTAAGATTAGTCTACCTAAGCAAAGCAAAGGGAACTTAAAAGCAGCCTAGCCTATAGCTAGTAGCAAAAAACTTAGCTGCTTTTAAAGTATTATTTTAGCAAGCCTAACCTATAATAGTAAGGCTATAGGTTTAGGTAGGGCCTATAAGAGCCTAGCCTTATAGCTCTTAAATAAACTTAAGCTGCAATTAAAGTATAAGATCCTTAGCAATCTCCTAAGCTATAAATCCTAAATATAATAATATACTATTTTTATAGGGCTAATTAATAGTATAGTTATTATAAGTAAAAGCAAAAAAAAGAAAGTAATTAATATATATTGAACTATAAAAGGTATAATTAATATTTAATTAATTAATTTTAATCTATAGAGATAAATAAAGAGCTAATAAATAAAGAATATAAGGGTTTTTATTTAATATTTTATATATAGTTTTTTCTTTATTAAAAATAGTATAGAAGCACTACTTATTATAAGATCTATAGAGTATTATTAAATAAATAAATAAATAAATAAGATTTAATTAATTATTAATTAAAATTAATTTAACATTAATAAAAGTTAATTTATAATAAATAAAATTTAATTTACTATAAATTAAGGAAATATAATTAAAATATTTAATTATAAAAAAATAATATAAAGATAAAAGAGAATTTAATAATAAAGATATTTAAGGCATTTAATATAAAGATCTAAAAATACCTATTTAAAATACTTTAGTTTTATTACTAAAGATAGTAAATATTACTTAAGGTAAAAAAGAGAAAAAAAGAGATTATTAAATTGTTTATTTATTTGTTATATTTCTTTTCTTTATAATAGTATAGAATAGTAAAGCTTTTATATATATTATTATTTTACTTATTTTAATTAAGTTCTTTAAAGAGCCTTTATAATGTATAATAAGAAGGCAGCTTGCTGTAAGCAATTTATGCATTTCTTTCTATTTTATAAAAAGCTTTAGCTTATTTTAAAGTAAAAAAGGTAAAGATTATATTTCTATTAGTTTTAGTATTTATAAGGCTTAAGCTATATAATAGAACTAATATATAAGACTATTATATTAACTAAAAAAAAAGCTTAAGTTTATTAAAGTAGCTATTACTATTAAAATAATAATAGATATTATAGCAATAGTAATTTTATTAATAAATCTCTTTTTAAAGATTATATTAGCCAAAAGGGCAAAAGTATACTTTATATATATGAATATTAATTTAAAATATCTTTTAAATAAAGTTAAAAAAGTAAAGTAAAATAATTTTAATAATAGCTTTATAGGCCTTTTTATTTTTATTAATTATAAGGCTTTTATTAGCTTTTATTGCTTTATTTATTTTAAATATACTATTAAATTAATTAATAATAAAAAAGGGATTATATTAGCTATTTTTTATACTATATCTTTTTAAATTAATTACTATTAAAAGGGCTATAATATTAGCATTATGCTTTTAGTATATTATTATACTTAAAGGTAATTTAATATAAAGACTTAATTACTTATAGTTTTAAATGTTTTAAGGGTAATTTAAGATAGCTATAAGCAATTATAAATCTAAGGGCAAAAAAATATTGTAAAATTAATAATAGCTTAATAAATAGTAATAATAGCTAAAAACTTAAATAGACTTTTTAATAGCTAAATAAAAAAAAATCTAAAAGGTTTATAAAGCTAGCTATTATAGTTATAATAAAAGCAATATATATAATATAGGCTTATAATAAAATAATATCTTTTTTTAATTAAACATTATTATAGCTTTTAATTTAATTAACTATAAAAAGCTTATAGCTACTTTTTATAATTTAAGCTATTTATATTAATTATAAATTTAGCTTTTTAACTATTTATTTAAATATATAATATACTTTAATTTAATAATAAATTATTTAATCTTTATAGTATTAAAGCTAATATTTTATAAAGCTTATTATTCTTTTTTATTCTGTATATTCTTTTTATATTAAAGCTTTATATAATATTTAAAAAGATCTTTAAAATTATAATAATTAAATTTATTAATAATATAAATATATATATATTTAAAAAAAATTTAATTAAACTTAAACTTAATTTAAAACTATATAGGCAATATATATATTTTAGGCCTTTATTAATAGAATAATCTTTAAATTTATTAAAGCTTAGCTTTTTTTTTTAATATTAAAAATATTAAATTTAAATAATCTTTATTTATAATATAATTTAGCTATAAGAATTTTATTAATTCTTTAGGCTATAGCTATATAAAAAACTACTTTAATGCCCATATATTTTAAAACTTAAAGGAAAATTTAAGTGCTAAAAGCAAGCCTTTATTGCTTTTATAGTAAATATATAAAAAGTAAACCTTAAAGCTATCTATATAATATATATATATATATATATATAATTAAATTTATAATTATTTATAGTATTAATATATATTAATTTTTAATAAAAAGAGCTAATAATTTAAAAGGAATTACTAAAGCCTTATGTATTAAATAAATTTAAGCCCTTTATATTATTAAAAAAAGCTATAAAGCTATTTTAATTAAATTATTAAAAAATGAGCTTAAAGTCCTTTTATTTAATATATATTTTAATAAATAATATATTTAATTTTAAGGCTAATTATAAGCTTAAAGCATTTAAAAACATATTTTATATATAATTATATTAATAATATATTAAATTTATTATTATTATTATAATAGCCTTTAGTATAAATTAATATAAAAATATAAAAAAATAGTTTATTAATTAAATCTTTAATAAAAGATATAAAAAAAACTAAAAGTTAAATAAAAATTAAATATTAATTAATTAAAAATATTAATAAAATTAAATTAAATATATATTTTATATATAAAAATTACATTAACTTTACCTTTAAACTTATAACTGCTTATAGCTATCTTAAACTACCTTTAAAACATTTTAGACTACAATCAATCGATTCCTTATACTAAATTACCCCTAGATATAATAGTGCATTAGGAGTGCAATATTAATGCTATAGCCCTTTTAATAGTTATTAATTTAAGAAAATATAGGATTAAAAATAGCTAATATAACCCCTTTTTTACTACTAGCTAATATAGCAATATACCTAAAATAGATAAAGCAATAAAAGCTAATAAAAGCTTTATAATTAATAAAAATAAAAAAGCCTATAAAGCTATTATTAAGATTATTTTATTTTACCTTTTTAAAGCAGTTTAAAAGGTATTTTAAATCTATATTAATATATATAAAGTATATTTTTTTTTTAAAACTAATATAACCTTTAAAAAGAGATTTATTAATAAAATTATTACTATTATAATAATTACTATTATTATAGTAATAATAGCTATTTTAGTTAATTTAAGCTTCTTTTCTTTTTAATTAATACAATAGTTTTATATATTAATTCTTTTATATAGCTTTATATCTATAAATATTAGAATTAATAAATATATAATATATAGCTATATTAAGTATAAGATTACTATTTATATTAAAGATATTCTTAAAGATATTAAAAACTATACTTTAATAAAAATTATATAAATTATAAATTAAGCCTATAGTAACTTTTATATAATTGCAATATATTACTTTTTTAATAAAAATATAACTTTTACTTTTTTTACTATAAAATAGGCTAAAGCCTTTTATAAAAAAGAATAAATAGCTATTATATTTAAAAATAATATTTTTTTTATTTTTTTAATCTTTATTATTTTAATAAAAAGAATTTAAATTAAATCTATTTTTAATAATATAAATAAACTTATTAAAACTATTAATAGTATTAATACCTTAAGAGTTAATAAAGTAAAGTTTATTTAAGCCTAAAATAATATTATAATAAAAATAAATTTAATTCTTTATATTTTATTTATTAAAGAATTTAATAGCTTATATAATAATAGATTACTTTTTAATATTAAACTTTATAATTATAAATCTTTTAATAAAGAACTAAAACTTACTTAATGCTTTTAATACTATAAATATAGCTATATTATAAAAAACTATTAATTTATTTTAATTTATAGCTAATATAATAACTTAATATATAATAATTGCTTTATTAAAAAGAGAGAAATCCCTTATAGCTATATTTTATATTATAAAGATTATTTAGCTTAAAGCTATATTTATTTTATAATAAAAAAGTATTAAATCTATATAAAAAAAGAATACTATAAATAATTAATAAAATATAAAAAATGCACTTTAATATAGTAAAATATCCTTTATATATAATAAAATAGCTTCTTTAAGAACTCTTTCTTTATAGCTTCTCTCTCTATTAAAAGAGTTAGCTAACCCTTAAGCTCTATAAATAAATAATACTATACTTTATTTAATGCTTTTTCTTTTTTTAGTATTTATATTTTATTATTACTATTTATTACATTAACCTTTTTATATATATTTAATTAATATAAATTCTATTTTAAAATATATATTATTACCTTAAGTTAATCTATTAAGCATTATATATTTATAATAGATATAATATAATTGTACTTTTAAAATTAGCTAAAAACTAAAGAATTAATACTTTAATAAATTCTAAAAGATTAAACTATATTATAATCTATTACTTAAGCTATATAGCTCTTTATATATATAAATAATATAAACTAAAAACCTAAATTTATTAAGCTAAAAAAGACTAAATTAATATTAATTTTAAATATTACTATATAAAAATAATTATAGTATATAATTCTCTAAAAGGTAAAGAAGACTTAAGGGCAATATGCACTTTAATTAGCTTTATTTTAGCCCTTTAAATAATTATAATTAAAGACTTTAATCTATATTACTTAATATAGAACTGCTATAATAAAACGATTTTATATAGTTTAATCTTTTTAATAGAGATATAATAGCTAAATATAGCCTTAATAACTTTTTATAGAATAGGAATTTAAAAAGTAAATAATATTAAAAATAGCCCTTTTAATTTAGCTTAAGCCTTAAAAAATAGCTATATAATTTATTTAGGCCTTAATTATAATTTAAATAGCTTTAATTATATTTTATAGTAAATATCTATTAAGTTCTTTATAAATATATTGCCTTTTCTTTTATTAAACCTTTAGTCTATAGTATTTAATTAATATATAATAAACCTTAAAAAGGCTAAATTTAAAGTATAAAGTACTTTTTATTAGACTTTAGGTAAAATAATCTATATATAATAGCTAAAAGAGGCAATTAAATAGCTAATTTAAAGATTGCATTAAATTACTTAATATATTACTTTAATATAAAGGCAATTTAGGCCTAGCTATAATAATTAATAGAATTAGCTTACTATAAAGGCTACTTGCTAATTTAAATAAATATAAAAATATATATAATATAATAGTATAGTAGTTAATTAGCTAAAATTATAAAAAATAAATAATAAGCAAAAGATTTATATAGCTAAGGCTAAATATATAGCTTAATGCAATATATTATTTAAAGCTAAAATAAAAAGAAATATTAATAGCTAAAAAACCTTTAAAATTTAAAAAAATAAATATAACTTTAAAGTAATATTGCTTTAGCTTTATTATAGCTTCTTTCTTTTAATTGCTTTAAGTAAGATTCTTTAGCTATAAGCTATATTAAAAAGGCAATTATATTAATAAAATATTTCTTTTTTAAGCCTTAAGTAAATAACTATAATATTAAATCTATTATAATAAACCTTATAATATAACTATTAAATATAAATTAAATGCTATAAAATGCTAAAGACTTAATATAAAATTGCATTAAACTTTATAAATTAATATATTTACGTTTTAAAATTTAATTATAAAAAGCTTTTAATAGTAATAGTTTTTCTATTAGCTTCCTTAAGGTATATAATAAGCCCTTTTTAAAAGCCTTTATTACTATTATTAATATAAATATTGCATTTAAGTATTTTTTATATTGCTTTTACTATATAATTGCTATTATTATTTTTAAATTAAATAAAATAATAGCTTAAAAATATATAATATTTAAATAAAAATCTATTTTCTTTTTTAATATAATTAATAAAGTAATAAAGTTAATAATAGCTTAATAAATAATAATAATAGCAAAAAACTTAAATATACTTTTTAATAATTAAATAAAAAATAAACCTTAAAGGTTTATTAAGCTTACTTTTATAATTATAGTAAAAGCAATATATATAGTATAAGCCTATAATAAAATAGCATTACTTTTTTAATTAAACTTTACTATAGCCTTTAATTTAATTAATTATTAAAGGCTTATTATTACTTTTTATAATTAAGGCTATTTATAATAATTATTAATTTAGCTTTTTAATTATTTATTTAAATATTTAATATACTTTTAGTTTAATAATAAGTTCTTTAAACTTTATAATATTAAAGCTAAAGTTCTATAAAAATTATTACTTTTTTTTATTTTTTTTATTTTATTTATATTAAGGCTTTATATAGCATTTAAAAAAATCCTTAAAATTATAATAATTAAATTTATTAATAATATAAAGATATTTATATTTAAAAAAGATATAATAAAAACTTAAGTTTAACTTAAAGCTATATAAATAATATATATATTTTAAGCCTTTATTAATAATATAACTTTTAAATTTATTAAAACTTAATTTTTTTATTTCTTTTATTAATACTAAAGGCATTAAGTTTAATTAATCTTTATTTATAATATAATTTAGCTATAAAGATTATACTATTTTTTTAAGTTATAGCTATATAAAAAGCTACTTTAAGGCCTATATATCTTTAAGCTTAAAGGAAAACTTAAGTGCTAAAGGCAGGCCTTTATTGCCTTTATAGTAAATATATAAAGAGTAAACCTTAAGGCTGTCTATATAATATATATATATATAATTAAATCTATAATTGCTTATAATACTAATATATACTATTTTTTAGTAAAAAGGAATAGTAATTTAAAAGGAATTGCTAAAGCCCTATTTATTAAATAGACTTAAGCCCTTTATATTATTTAAAAAGGCTATAAGGCTATTTTAATTAAATTATTAAAAAGTAAGCTTAAAATCTTTTTATTTAATATATACTTTAATAAATAATTTATTTAATTTTAAGGCTAGCTTTAAGCTTAAAGCATTAAAAAACTTATTTTTTTTATAATTATATTAATAATATATTAAATTTATTACTATTATTATAATAGCCTTTAATATAAATTAATATAAAAATATAAAGAGTAGTTTATTAATTAGCTTATTAATAAAGAATATAAAAAAAGATTAAAAGTTAATTAAAAATTAAATATTAATTAATTAAAGGCATTAATAAAAATAAGCTAAATATAAGTTTTATAAATAGTATATAAATAATAAAATAAAAATAGCTAAAGTTTTTTATTTTATATAAAAAATAATTTATTTATATAAAGAATTTAAAAAATATAAAAGTTTTTTATTTATTTAAATATAAATAAAATATATTCAACTTTAAGGGTTTTTCTTTAAAAGGAAAGGTCTTAAAATAATTATACTTTAGTATTAATATAAAAATACTATTAAAATAATTAGCTATATTCTATTATATTATTTATTTTATTTATGCTAAAAGAAAACTTTATTTAATATATTTTATAATCTCTTTAAGCTTAAATAATATTTATTTAAGGCTTAAATTATATATTATTTTATTAAATAGCTAGTTTATTTATATATTATACTATATTATAATCTAGCTATTAAATTATATTTAGTTTAAAATATATTTACTTTTATACTATTTTTATTTTTTATTAACTTTTTATTTAAGTACTTTAATTTCCTTTTAAAAAGGGAAATTAATATACTTAAAAAACCCCTTTTTAAAAAAAAAAAAAACTAGCCTATTATATAAATAATATACTAAAGCTTACTTTCTTTAATAGTTAGATCTTTACTTTAGTTTTAGTTTAAATCTATTTCTTTTTTTAATTATATTTAATTTATATTTATTTACTTTAATAATACTATTTACTTTAATAATACTATTTACTTTAATAATACTATTTACTTTAATAATACTATTTACTTTAATAATACTATTTACTTTAATAATACTATTTACTTTAATAATACTATTTACTTTAATAATACTACTTACTTTAAGTTTATATTCTTTTTAAAAGATATAAAATCTATTTTATTTTTTTTACTTTTTTCTTTCTTTTTATTCTTAAGTTTATTTTACTTTAATTTCTCTTTAACTTTATTTAAACTTAAGCTATATAACTATTAGCCTTAATATTTATTAATAGTTAATTATTTATAGCTATAATAACAAAGAACTATATATTAGTTTAGTTTTAATATAGATTATTCTTTGTCTTTTATGCTATTTATATAATATATATAAAATAAAGTAGATTTTATACTGCCTTTAAAGTTAGTATAGCATTTCTTACTTTAATATAGCTAGCTTAATATTTTAATATTTATAAATATTAATATAAAATATTACTTATAGCTATATTAAATATATATTATTATTATTATTATTAGCTATATAATTAATAAAAAATAGCAATAAAAATAGCAATTAATACTTATATAAATTAAGTATTTTATATAAATAATATATTAATAAAGTATATACTTAAAGGCAAAAAAAACCTTTATAAAAATATATAAAATAGTTTTTTAATAAAATATATTTATAAAAGTTAAAAAATAATAATAATAATACTTAAATAGCTAATAGCTAGCTAGCTATTAGCTATTAATATTAAACTAATACCTTACTCTTTATAATAGGCCTATAGTATAAATAATTTAAGTTTATTATAGGCTTTATTTTTACTTTCTTTATTAACTTTATAATTAAATAAATAGAATATTTTAATAATAGTCTTAAATTAACTTTCAATTTAATGCCTTTTCATAGAGGGCCTATATTAGGTTTACTATTATATTAAATATAGGTTTTTATTCTATTAATATAGCTTTTTCCTTTATTTATATAGTATAAAAGCACTATTTACCTTATAGCTCTATAGAGTATAAATAAATAAATAAATAAAATAAAATAAAAATTTATTACATTTATTATTAAGATTAAGCTAAAAGTTTAATAATAAAGTTAAAGAAATAAAGAAATAAAGGGCTATTAATAAAGAAAGTAAATTAAATTAAATAATATAAATTTTTAGTAAAATTGCTTAAAATATATAATATTTTAGAAGAAATAAATTATATAATCTATTTCTTAATGCAAACAGCAATAGATATTAGTGCCTTTAGTACTATTTATTATTTATATTATACTTTTATAGTATATCTTTAAGAGTAATTTAAAATAAAAAATCTATTGCTTATACTTTTAAATATTTTTCAAAGTAGTTTAAAATAGCTATATATAATTATAAGTTTAAGGGCAAAAGGTTACTTTATTATATTTATATTATTAAATTATAATAAAATTAACTTTTAAAGTAAAATAAAATATAATTAAAGAATATTTAAATATTATTTAATATATATTGTAATTTATTAATAAATTAAATATATACAAAATATAAAAAAATTAAATTAAATTTACAAGAAACTTTAGAAACTTTAGGCATTATATAATATTATTGCAATAAATATTAATAGCTATTATAGTAAATATTAGTTTTTAATATAAATATAAATTAAAAATAATATTATAATTTTAATAATTAATAAATATAATATTTATTCTATAAAGTTATTTATATTATAGATAAATATTTTATATTTTATTATTTTTATTTTTAAATAATTATTGCTTGCTCTATTAAAATAGTTGCAGTATGCAATGCAATTATAAGTATTGTTGCTATTAATCCTAAGGTATTATGCATATAGAGAAATATTAGTATGCACTTTAGATTATGAAAATGAAGCTTGAAATGATTGGATGAAAGTTATATAAATATACTATAGCTCTATTAGGTCTAGTGCAGCCTGACCCCTCTTTTAGAGCCTGAGCAATAAAGTAAGGCTAAGAGGGATAAGAAGAAGAAGAAAGATAATATATATAATTATATAACTAGTTTAATTTAATAATTAAAAGTCTTAAAGCTATACTTATTAATATAGCTATAACTATTTAATTAAGCTCTAAAAGCAAGAAATAAACTTTATATTTTAATTTTAAACTAAATATATAAAATAACTTTAAAGACTTATATTCTTAATAACTTAAACAATTAAAAGACCTTTAAGTAAAGCTATAAATTAAAAAGCTTAAAATCCTTAAGGACCCTTTTTAATTTAAGATTACTTAAATTTTTAAGCCTATAATGCTTACTTCTATAAAATACTATATAAAAGAAAGAATTAAGGCTAAAAGCTTAATAATAAAGCTTATTTAATTAAAATAATAAGCAATTATAATAATAGAGTTACTTTTTAAAGACTAAAAACTATTAAAATATAAGCTTATAATATTTTACTATAATTAAGAAAAATATAAAATTAAAGTAAATAAAATCTATAATATTTTTAATTAAATAATAAAAAAAATAAGCCTTTATTATATTTAAATACATTTATTTATAATAAATAAAAAAAATAATAATAATAATATTATAAAATTCTATTATAACCTTAAAGCTATATATAGAATTAATAATATATTAAAAGGAAAATACGCTTAAAAATACTATTTTAAAGTATTAAAATAGACTTTAAACCTTAAAATTATATAATAAAATTAAATTATTAATTAAGAATAATTTATAAAAATTATAACTATAAGGAATATTACTAAAGCTTTATATTTAAATATATAGTTTATAGACTTAAAATAATATTTTAAAAGTTACTTTTAAATATTTATTTAAATTAGTAAAGTATAATATAAAGATACTATTAAAAAAAGTACTTATATATTAGCTACTTTTACTTTAAGTTTTAAATATAAAATTAAAAAAAGAAAAAAACAAAAAAAAAGTAATATAAAGCTTTAGTATAAAAAAGGAACTTTAGATTAATATTTTAAGGCTTAAAACTACTTTTAGAAAAGCATTTTTATTTAAAGAGCTTATAACTTAAATAATTTAAATTAAAGAAATAAAAATAAACTTTAAAGGAAAATAATTACTATACTTTATATAAAAAATTATATTTTAATACTAATACCTAAAAGTATTAAATTGCATTTTCTAAAAATATATTTAAGTAAATAAAAAGGCAAAAGTAAATAAATAAAAGATAGAAAATATAATTAAAAGATTAAATTAAAATTTAAAAACTATATAAAAAGCTTAAAAAGCAAACTATATAATTAATTAAGGATTTAAACTAATAATTAATATTATAAATTTTAATCTTAAATTCTATAGCTATTTTCTTTATTTTATATAGTAAATACCTATTATAAATTTTAATTATATTTAACTTAAGAATAATACTATATATTTTTAATAATAAGAAAAAATTTAAGAATCTTAAATTAGCTCTATTTAATAAAGTTATCTTTATTAAATTAAAGAATCTTTTAATCTTAAGATATAAAGATATAGAAATTAAAGTTTAAAATCTATAAGGTAAAGCTTATTTTTTTATTTTAAGGCATATTGCTTATTACCTATAAATTAAAATAAATTTAATTTTATTAAAAAGACTTTATTAATATAGTTATTAATAGAATTAAAGAAATAAAAATAATATTTTAAGATATAAAAGTAAATAAGCTTTATATAGATTAAAGATTGCCTATAATTAATATATTTTAGATTATAAGCCTATTACTTAAAAATAAAGCTTATTTATAATAAATAAACCTTATTATAATTTATAAATATTAAAATATTTATAATAAATAAAAGCTATAAAATAGTACTATTAATTAAATTATTTAAGACTTAAAGCATTAAAATATTTAATTAACTATACTATTAATATAAAGATTAAAGGCCTAATAATAGTTAAATATAATGCTTATAGATTAAATAAAATAAAATGCTAAAAGCATTATAAATTATAAATATAAAGCTTAATTTTTAAAGAATAAGTTTCTTTAGACTTTTATAACTTTTAATTTAATATAATAAACCTTTCTTTATGCGCTATTATAATAGACTATATATTAAGAATATACTAAAACTATTACTTTAAAAATTAAAGAGAAAAATAATTATTATTAATACTATAAAACTTTACTTAAATATTAAAAATAAAATATAAAATTAAACTTTAAGTAATAAAAATAGATAATAAGCTTTAAAAGATTAATTTAGTCTATATATAGCTAGATTAAAGAGAAATAGTAATAAAAGAAAGTGCCCTTTAAATATAGCAATAAAATAGATTAAAAGAATGTTTTAAGGGAATAGTAAAAAAGAAAATAAAAGTTCTTGCAATTAAAAGTAATCTATTAGCTAGACTATAGCTAAAGATAGTAAGAATAGCAATATATTTATTAAACTAAATTCTAAAATAAAGATTTAAATAAAAAATATTATATAAAAGCTTTTTTTTATTAATTTAAAGCTTAAATAAGGATTATAAGCTATAAATTACTTACTTTAGGATAATTAATTATAAATTATTTATAATAACTAAAGATATTTAATTAAAAAAGAATTAATTTATATTTAAAATAAGCCTAAAGGCTTAAATAGATTATTTTATAGAATATAATTCTTAAAACCCTTTTTACATTTAGAATTTAATTATTAATTAAGTATATATAACTTAAAATATTATCTTTAATAAAAAAGATCTCTTTTTAATAAGTAATATTAAAATAAAAGAAACTATAGGTAAAAAGACCCTTAAAGAAATATAAATATAAATAAAAGCTCTTTTTAATATTAAGTAAGTTAATTAAATAAATAATATTAATTAACTATAAGATAAGCTTTAAACTATTAAAATAAGCCTTTAAAATATAGTTAAAGACTTAAAAACTAAAAAGGAAAAGAATATAAATAAACTATAGATTAAAGATAAAAAATACATTTAACTATAGTTTAAACCCTTTTTAACTCTATTAAAAAGTCTAGCTTTTGCCTTTTTAGCTTTAGCAATAAAGCAAAAAGAAAAACACTTAATACCCTTAATATTAAATATTAGCTTATAAAAAGAATAGATTAAGCTTAATTAAGCCTTTTTTATAGAAATAAAAGCTATTTTATTTAAAAAATATAAAAATACAATTATAATTAAAGTAATATATATTAAAATTAAATATAAAAAGTATAAACTAAAATATAGGCTATAAAAAAATAAAATAGACTTTAACTTAAAGAAATAAAAACTCTATTAAAAGAACTTACTTAAAGTATTAAGTTTTTATAAAAATATTCTTAAGTATAAATTTAAAGCTATATTTCTAAAAGTAAAGAAAATATACTTAAAGAGTTACTAATAAATAAAGTCTTAAATTAAAATATTAAAAAGTAAAATTAAGTTTTATAATTTATAATTTATTAATTATATATAGGTATATATATATAAGTTTAATAAATATAAATACTTATAGAAATATAAAGCTAAATTTATTATTTAAGGAGACTAATAGCAAAAGGTAAGTTCTAAAGAAATATATATTGCTATATTAATAGGAAAATTATTTAAAATATTGCTTATAATTATAATAAAGTTTAATTTTAAAATACTATAATTTAATGCAATAAATATATTTATAAATATAAAACTATTAATAGATATATTTATAAAACTTTTATTAAAATATAAAAAGAGTAAAAATAAAGGTTAAATATTATTACTTAAAAAAGCACTTTATAGACTAAAAATTATACCTTTTTTATAGTAAATAAAGCTTAAAATAATATTATAAAATATTAATTTTAAATTAATTCTTTATAAACTATATTACTATAATAAAAGTAGAGTTTTTATTTTCTTTTATATAAATAATATTATAATAATATATATTAAAAGATATAAATTAATTATAAATAAAGCAATTATAGATCTAAAGTTAAAATATAAATTAATTAATAAAGGCAAGCTATAATAGTTCCTTAAAATAGAAATTATTTAAAAATAAAATTAAAAATTAATTTAAGTAATTTAAAACTTATACTTAAAGAAGATTTATAAATTATATACTTTAAATAAAGGAAATATAACTTTAATAGAGAAAATAGAACTTTTTTTAAATAAGTAAATTACTAAATAAAGTATAATAAACTAATATAAATAAATAATTAGCTTAATTCTTTATATAATAGTTATTACTTAATTAAATATTATATTTATTATATTATATTTTATAAGATTTATAATAAATTTAAAGGAACTATATATAAAGGCAATAAACTAAATATTATTTTTATATAATTTATTTTCTTACTTTATAGCTTAAAGGTAAAAATAACTTTTTAATATATAATAATATATATTTTGCTAATAATATATTAAATTAAAAAAGTTTATAAATATATATAATAAAACTTTTTAATAGATTAATTAAATAGTATATAAATAAATAAAATATAATTATAATATTAATTATAAAAATAAAACTACTTACTTTCTTTTAAGCTATAAAGAAAGGACTCTATTAATAAAGACTATTTATAGAACTTAAAGTTAAGCTTTAGAATTCTATTTTAAAACTTATTTATAATAACTAATAGATAATTAAATTTATTTAAAATCCTTTTAAAAAATTAAAGATTAAGCTTAAATATATTAATATATATAATTATTAATTAAAGTAATTTATAATAATAAAAATAATCTTTATTTTATATAAATAAAATATAAAATTAATAGCTAATAGTTTAATAAAATTACTATAAAGTAAATTATTTTTTAAAAGCTAAAATTAATTTAAATTTATAGACTTAATAAAATGCATTTAAATATAATAAAGTTAAGATTTATAAAAATATATAATTAAAGAAATATTAAAAGGCTTATAGCTTTAATATTTAATATTATAAAAATAATAAAAAATAAAGTATTAATATAATAAAATTTATTAATTTAATGCTATTATAATAGCTATTAGCTAAAAGGTAAAATTAATAAAATATATTATAAAATAGTAAAATAAACTTTAAAATAATTTTAATTATTTTATTTATTAAAGATAAAAGTCTTTAATAAATAGAAAGGTGCCTATAGTATATTTATTTAATATAACTTTAATAGTAATATATTATTTATTTTTCTTTTATAATATAAAAATTAATTTTATAATTTAAAATATAAAAATAAAATATTAAATTAAACTTTTATTTTTTTTTAATATTATTGCCTTAAATATAATCTAAAAAAAACAATACTATAAAAAGGGCAATAAAAAGGCTATTTTATAACTTAAATTAATAAAATAAACTATAAAATAGTAAAATAAAGTGCAAAATAATAAAATAAATATACTTATATAAAGCAATAGCTACTATTAAAGTTATAGTGCTTATAATATAGCCTAAAGCTATTAAAATACTTTTAGTACTTATTATTACTTTAGCCTATAAGGGCTAATAATAAATAAATAAAATAAAGTATTAGCTATTACTAAAAGGCACTATATAAAGTAAAACTATTAAATAAAGCTTAAAAATTAATTTAAAAATATTTATAGTTTAATAGTATACTTAATTATAGTAGAAAGTTCTTTTATTTAAGCTATATAAATAGCTTAAGTTTATATATAACTTTACTATTAATTTATACTATTAAAATAAAGTTAATAATATATAATTTAATTTTAAGCTATAAAATAATTTATAGTAAAGGCAATAAAGAGTTAATAAAAAGAAAGAATAGCTTATTAAATAAATTATTATTATTATAAATAGTTAATAAAAAAAGAGCTATAAAACCTAAAAATAAATTATAAAATTTAATTTTAAATTATAAAATTAATTTATAATATAATATATATATATATATATATATATATATTTATTAAAATAACTATAATTAATATATATAAATTAAAAATTAAAAATACTATAAAAATATATATATATAATTTATATTAAAGCTAAAAAAAAAAAAAAATTAAAATAAAAAAATAAATTATTTTATTTATAAATAAAGATTTTTTTATAAAAATTAAAATAAAAATAAAATAAAATAATTTAAAAAATACTTTTTATTATAATTTATATTTATTTTATTATTTTTATTTATTTAATAAAAAGTATTTATAAAATAATTAAAAATATTTATATATAATAATAAATATTAAATAAATAATATTATTAATAAATATTAAATATAAAAATAAAATAAAAATATAAAATAAAAACTAAAAGCTATAAATAAAATATAAAATTAATAAATAAATAATAAATAAAAAATAAAATAAATTTACTTTTAATAAATCTAAAAGAATATATTAAACTTAAAGTATTATATATATAAAAATATTAATATATACTTTAGATTATAGAAATAAAGCTTAAAATAATTAAATAAAAGTTATATAAATATACTATAGCTCTATTAGATCTAGTGTAGCCTAACCCCTCTTTTAGAGCTTAAGCAATAAAGCAAGGCTAAGAGGGACAAGAAGAAGAAGAAGGACAATACACACAATTACACGACTGGTTCGGTTCAACAGTTGCTATCTTCCTAAAAGAGAACTGGGGGGTGACTAATCACTTAGCCCAGCGGGTAATTAATACAATCATTAGGATTTCATCCACCCCTCAACTGACGGAATTCCTCGTGATCAAATGTGCCTGCCCGTATCGAACAGCTATTTCATAAGTGATGTTTTATTGCATTGTTCTTATTGCTTGAGTTACCTTTTGGCCTGTGGGGCTCTGTGGGGCGGGGTACCTATTTGGAGCCTTACCACAGTCAAAGGGGCATTTCATAGAGTGGATGCAAACATATTAATGTAACCTTTGTACCCACACCTACTATCGCAGTACCAAGCTGTATCCCTTTAAGGGGGCGGCCAGATATGCTTTGCTCGTGCTCACAATCTAACCTCAGGGTAGGTGTCTTGCCACGTTAGTAGTTTATCCTCATAGCTTTCCTCCCAGTCCGAGTCCTACTTGCTCCATCTCCACGCCGTCACAACTGTTGTCTGCAGCAGGACGACCTCACCCCTTCAAATTAACACTCTTTGCGAATTGTCCACCTCCTATCTGCAGCTGAGTACTATTCCTATATGGCAACAATGGATTACGAAGCGCTCAAAGAGCAATGGAGTGAGGTTGAGGACCGCGATGGCGTACGCTTAAGCTGGAATGTCTTCCCCAGCTCCCGAATGGTAAGTCTGCCATATTCCTTTCGATCCTCTATTCTAATACTGGTCTATAGGAGGCGTCAAGGCTTGTCGTACCCATCGGTGCTCTTTACACCCCGTTGAAGGAGAAACCTGATACCCCCTTGCTTCATTTTGAGCCTGTGACATGTAAACAGCCCTGCCGTTCAGTTCTAAATCCATTTTGGTAGGTTCTTCTCGTCCCAGCCCTCATTATCAATTCAATAAACCAACGGTTTCCAGCCAGGTTGATGTTCGTGCTAGAGTTTGGATTTGTCCATTTTGTCTCTCGCGAAATCAGCTGCCTCCTCACTACAAGGACATCACAGCAAACGCGATCCCTCCAGAACTGCACCCTGCCAACACGACTATTGAATATCGACTATCTCGGCCCGCGCCTGCCCCCCCAATTTTTCTATATGTTGTCGACATGTGCCAAGAAGCAGACAGTTTGGCATCGCTCAAAGAGTCATTGGTCATGAGCTTGAGCCTCTTGCCAGAGAACGCTCTCGTTGGCCTTATAACTTATGGAACTATGGTAATTAAATTTGATATTGATCTTGAGAGACTGACTGACACCCTTCCAGGCCCATGTGCACGAGATCGGGTATGAAGAGTGTGCTAAATCGTATGTGTTCCGGGGGAGTAAGGATTATACTGCGAAACAAGTCCAAGAGATGCTTGGGCTTTCAACCTCAGGTGTACGACCGGGCATGCAACCCCAACCTGGCCGACCCATTCCTACCGGACCCGCCTCCCGTTTCCTCCTGCCTGTTCAGCAGGCAGAGTTTCAACTCACGAAAGCCTTAGAGTCGCTCCAAAAGGACCCGTGGCCTGTTGCAAATGATCGCCGTAGCCTTCGATGCACCGGCGTCGCGCTCAGTGTTGCTGTTGGGCTCATGGAATCATCATTTCAGAATGCAGGTGGCCGCATCATGTTGTTTGCAGGGGGCCCGGCAACTGAAGGACCGGGCATGGTTGTGGGGCCTGAGTTGAGAGAGCCCATCAGGTCCCACCATGACATTGATCGAGACAATGTTAAGTATTACAAAAAGGCATTGAAAGTAAGATACTGTCGTTATTTATTGTCTGAGGATATTACTCATGATGCGATTATAGTTTTATGAAAACCTCGCAAAGCGGACAGCCCACAACGGCCATATCATCGATATTTTTGCCGGCTGCCTGGATCAAGTTGGTCTGTTGGAGATGAAAGGACTGTGCAATTCGACAGGGGGACACATGATTCTTACTGACAGTTTCACGTCATCCATGTTCAAACAATCCTTTGTGCGAATATTCGAGAAAGATGGCGATGACAATTTGCTCATGGGATTCAACGGCGTACTTGAAGTGCTCACCACTAAGGAATTGAAAGTCACCGGACTGATTGGACATGCCGTCTCCCTCAACAAAAAGTCGATTTCCGTCGGCGAAACCGAGTGTGGTATCGGCAACACCTGCTCATGGAAGATGTGTGGTATTGACCCTAAATCTAGCTATGGCATTTACTTTGAAATCGCCGGTCAGGGGCCTGCAACCCACCAACAAGCCCCGCAGAAGGGCATGATGCAATTCTTAACGTACTACCAACATTCATCTGGGCAATTCCACTTGCGAGTGACAACCATAGCCAGGAATCTTAGCAGTCCGGCAGGCGATCCAGCAATTGCCCAATCTTTCGATCAAGAGGCAGCTGCGGTTCTCATGTCTAGGATTGCTGTCTTCAAGGCCGAGGTGGATGATGGCCCAGACGTCTTGCGATGGGTTGACAGAATGTTAATCCGACTGTGCTCGAGATTTGCGGATTACCGCAAAGACGATCCGTCTTCATTCCGACTGGAGAAGAACTTCACCTTATACCCACAATTTATGTTCCATCTTCGCCGAAGCCAATTCCTTCAGGTTTTCAACAACTCTCCAGATGAGACTGCCTTCTATCGTCATGTTTTGAACCATGAAGATGTCAGCAACTCTCTCGTCATGATTCAACCCACCTTGGACTCGTACACGTTTGATCAGGACGGTGGTCAGCCAGTTCTCTTGGACTCTGCCTCAATCCAACCCACTCACATTTTACTTCTCGATACTTTTTTCCACATCCTTATTTTCCACGGAGAAACCATTGCAGAGTGGCGAAAGGCAGGGTATCAGGATCAGGAAGGCTACGAGAATTTCTCTTCCCTCTTGGAGCAGCCTAAAGAAGATGCCCGGGTGAGTTGTAGACTTGTTGCACATGCGTTGCACAGCTAACTTGCTCTAGGACCTCATTACCGACAGATTCCCGCTTCCTCGATTTATCGTTTGTGACGCTGGTGGATCGCAAGCCCGATTTTTGTTGTCTAAACTGAACCCTTCGACGACCCATACTACTGGTCCTTACGGTGGTGTCGGCGCCACCACAGCTCAGACAATCTTCACCGATGATGTGTCTCTACAGACCTTTATGGATCACTTAATGAAGTATGTTGCCATACTAAGCCGTCATGATGATTGTTGTTTCCACACTAACCAACCACCTTCAGACTTGCTGTGAGCGGGACCAACTAGAGCCGAATCGACATGTCGCCTTTTGGCCTGGATCAGAAATTCTTGCCCTTTCTGGAAGATTTCCTAGTCATCTAGAATCCATGAATCAGGGTGTACTTTGTTCAGGCATGGCATCGAAGTTATGTTGCGTGACTAAATAGATGTGCCGACCGAGTAGTAGTGAATGAATATGGACTTTGTAACATGAAGAAATTTACCAATTTTTTATTTCCTAATGTTCCTGACGAGGAACTTATGATGGAATACCTAGAGATCTTCCAGAACTGCTATCATAATGTTGAATGGGTAGTTCCAATCATTAATCACGTGATAGGCCACATTGCTTGACACCTGAGGCATCACTATTTCTTGGTGTTGGTTTTTGTAGATTTAGGGCAGCTTGGTGGGGCACACAGTTTTTTTTCCATTAATATCCTGTGCGCACACCCACCAAGCTACCTTCTTCTCAACCTCGCCTGTCTCAATCTCAACCCGGTACGCAAACCACGAGCCTCTGCCGAATCCGAACATCTCAAAATGCGTAAGTTGACAATGCACTTGATCCTAGAACTGCCTGACATTCTTTCCAGCTCCCAAGTTCGACCCCAATGAGATCAAGGTCATGTTAGTTGAGAGCAACAATTTTCAGTTCAATGCGGGCGCTGTGCTAACTAGAGTAGCCACCTCCGAGCCACTGGTGGTGAGGTTGGTGCATCGTCCGCTCTTGCGCCCAAGATCGGTCCCCTAGGTCTTTCTCCCAAGAAGGTTGGAGAGGACATTGCCAAGGCTACTGGAGATTGGGTATGTGGATGACGCCAATTGCGTTGGGAGAATTTGGCTGACCCGACAAACAGAAAGGCTTGCGCGTAACTGTCAAGCTCACCATCCAGAATCGTCAGGCCGCCGTCTCTGTGGTTCCTACTGCCTCGTCACTCATTATCAAGGCTCTGAAGGAGCCCCCTCGCGACCGCAAGAAGGAGAAGAACATCAAGCACAACAAGTCGGTTAGCCTGGATGAGATTATCGAGATCGCCCGCACCATGCGCTTCAAGTCTTTCGCCAAGGAGCTGAAGGGCACAGTCAAGGAGATCTTGGGCACTGCTTACAGTGTCGGATGCCAGGTTGATGGCAAGGCCCCCCAGGCTGTTATCGAAGCCATTGATGCTGGGGAGATTGACAGTACGTTCCTGATACGCACTTCGCTTTGATATTGATATGCTAACCCTAGACGCAGTTCCTGAGGAGTAGAAACAATTGCACCTAGTTCAGAAAATGAAATGTCATAATTACTTGAAACTGATTGCCCTATTTATACCTAAAGACTTGTATCTTGAAATGCAGTGAAGGAATGAAGCAATGATTCCTACATAATCCTTGACCACATTCTGAAATTTACGAAGTTGCCACATGGTCCATTTCAATTTTTGTGCAAGGAAGAACAACCTCATTGGAGGGCCCTATACGCACCGCGATGTCCTGGTATTCTTGCCGCTGTGGATATCGAGGTCCATCAACACGGCCTATACTTCTATCATAGCACAAAGAGAAACCGAATGAACCTCGAGCCCAAACAGAATGCTGACTGTAATCTATAAATACTAGTGCTTGCAGATGCGAAGATTCCCAGCGATTGTTAACCTTATGATCGTAGCATCTTGTGCAACGAAAGTGACCTCGGTCTTTTTGCACTAAATCACAAATTGACCGAAAATTCTGCCTTTGATTTTTTAACCTCAGAATACCTTTGGGTATGATACGCTGTGCCCGTGGCTGAACTGCCAAATACCCATTGTTGCTGTATTGTCAGGGTCCAGGTGGTCTAAGCAGCGCGGTAGCATACCTTACTCAAGTAAGTAGGTTTGTACCTAATTGCAAGGCGGTATAGGTATCTGTTGAACCGAACCAGTTGTGTAATTGTGTGTATTCTCCTTGTTCTTATTCTTCTCAGCCTTGCTTTATTGCTTAGGCTCTAAAAGAGGGGTTAGGCTGCACTAGATCTAATAGAGCTATAGTATATTTATATAATTTTTATTTAATTATTTTAAGCTTTATTTTTATAATTTAAAGTATATATTAATATTTCTTTATATATATAATACTTTAGGTTTAATATATTTCTTTAAATTTATTAAAAGTAAATCTATTATATTTATTATTTATTATTTATTTATTAATTTTATATTTTATTTATAGCTTTTTATTTTTATTTTATATTTTTATTTTATTTTTATATTTAAAATTTATTAATAATATTATTTATTTAATATTTATTATTATATATAAATATTTTTAATTATTTTATAAATATTTTTTATTAAATAAATAAATATAATAAAATAAATTATAATTATAATAAAAAGTATTTTTTAAATTATTTTATTTTAATTTTTTTATTTTTATAAAAGAATTTTTATTTATAAATAAAATAATTTATTTTTTTTTAAAAATTTTTTTTTTTTTTTAGCTTTAATATAAATTATATATATATATTTTTATAGTATTTTTAGTTTTTAATTTATATATATTAATTATAATTATTTTAATAAATATATATATTATTTATTAATACTTTATAGATTTATAAAATAAATAATACTTTTATACTATATAAATAAAGAAAAAAACTATATTAATAGAATAAAAACCTTTATTTAATATAATATTAAATTTAATATAAATTCTTTATAAAAAAGCATTAAATTAAAAATTAATTTAATACTATTATTAAAATATTTTATTTATTTAATTATAAAGTTAATAAATAAAGTAAAAGTAAGGCCTATAATAGGCCTAAATTACTTATATTATAGGCCTATTATAAAAAGTAAAGCACTATTTTAATGCTATTAGCTAATAGCTAGCTAGCTGCTAGCTATTTAAATGCTATTATTATTATTTTTTAATCTTTATAAATATATTTAAAAAAAATATTTTTTTTTTATATACCTTTATAAAAGCTTTTTATTACCTTTAAGTATATATTTTATTAATGCATTATTTATATAAAATACTTAATTTATATAAATATTAATTACTATTTTTATTACTATTTTATATTAATTATATATAATTAAAAATAATAATTATAATAATAATAATAATAATAATAATAATAATAATAATAATAATAATAATAATAATAGCAATATATATTTAATATAGCTATAAATAGCATTTTTATTAATATTAATAAATACTAAAATATTAAGCTAGCTATATTAAAGTAAAGAGTATTGCACTAACCCTAAAGGCAATATAAAATCTACTTTATTCTATATATATTATATAAATAGCAAAAGATAAAGAGAATAGTTTATACTAAAACTAAACTAATATATAGTTTCTATCCCTTATAGCTATAAAAAACTAACTATTAATAAATACTAAAGCTAATAACTATATAGCTTATACTTATATATATAAGCTATATAAGCTATTGCTATACTTAATAAAGGCTAATGCCTATATATTAATAGTAGCTTTATAGAAAGGAATAGCTATAATAAATATAGCTTAGTTTAGTTTTATTATAAATATAATATTAATATAAATTATAGAAAAAGAAGCTTTAGTAATTAAGGGCTAAGGCTATTTAAGCTAAAAGAAAAATAATTTAAGCGCACTTTTAAGCTATATCTATAGTTTTAATTATAAATCTTAATATTAATTAGCTCTATAAGCTAATTAATAGAGTTAATTATATAGCTATAGCTTTTAAAAGCTTAATAGCTATATTACTTTCTTTAATTAAAAAGGCTAAGGCTACTTAAAAATAAATAGTGCCTAAAAGTAATAGCAATAATAAATAGTATTAATCTTAATATAGATTTATATTAGCTAATATTAATAGTAAAGACTAAAATTTAATATAATTCTTTAAGTAATAGCTTAAGCTTAAGTAAAGCTAAAAGGAAATTAAAGTAAAAAAGGCTTAAGAATAAAAAGAATAAAAAGAAAAATAGTAAAAAGAAAAATAAAAAAAGAAATAGTAAAAAAGATAAAATAGATTTTATATTTTTTAAAAAGAATATAAACTTAAAGTAAATAGTATTATTAAAATAAATAAATATAAATTAAATATAATAATAAATAGAAATAAAGTTTAAATAAAGCTAAAATAAAAACTTAATTATTAAAAAGGGTAGGCTTTAGTATATTATTTATATAATAGATTAGTTTTTTCTTTCTTTTAAAGAGAGTTTTTTTAGATATATTAACTTCTCTTTTAATAAAGGGGGTTAAAGCACTTAAATAAAAGAGTTACTAAAAGGTAAAGGCAATATAAAAGTAAATATATTTTAAACTAAATATAGCTTAATAGCTAGCTTATAGTATAGTATAATATATAAATAGACTAGCTATTTAATAAAATAATATATAGTTTAGGCTTTAAATAAATATTATTTAAACTTAAAGAGATTATAAAATAAATTAAATAGAGTTTCTTTTTAGCTAAAATAAAGCAAGCAATATAATATAATATAATTAATTATTTTAATAATATCTTTATATTAATATTAAAGTATACTTACCTTAAGGACCTTTCTTTAAAAAAAGAAACTTTAAAGTTTAATGCATTTTATTTATATTTAAATAAGCAAAAAGCTTTTATACTTTTTAAGTCCTTTATATAAATAAATAGTTTTCTTTTTTATATAAAGTAAAAAGATTTTAATTACTTTTATTTTATTATTAATATATTATTTATAAAACTTATATTTAATTTATTTCTATTAATACTTTTAATTAATTAATATTTAATTTTTATTTAATTTTTAGTTTTTTTTATATTTTTTATTAAAAAGCTAATTAATAAGCTATTTTTTATATTTTTATATTAATTTATACTAAAGGCTATTATAATAATAATAATAATAGATTTAATATATTATTAATATAATTATATAAAAAATAAATCTTTTAATACTTTAAATTTAAAGCTAGCCTTAAAATTAAATAAATTATTTATTAAAGTATATATTTAATAAAAGAATTTTAAGCTTACTTTTTAATAGTTTAATTAAAATAGCTTTATAGCCTCTTTTAATAATATAAAAAGCTTAAATCTATTTAATTAATAAAGCTTTAGCAATCCCTTTTAAATTATTGCCCCTTTTTATTAAAAAATAATATATATTAGCATTATAGGCAATTATAGATTTAATTATATATATATATATTATATAAATAGCCTTAAGATTTACTCTCTATATACTTACTATAAGGGCAATAAAGGCTTACTTTTAGCACTTAAGTTTTTTTTTAAGCTTAAAGATATATAGGCCCTAAAGTAGTTTTTTATATAGCTATAATTTAAGAAAATAGTATAATTTTTATAATTAAATTATATTATAAATAAAGATTAATTAAATTTAATGCTTTTAGTATTAATATAAAAAATAAAAGAGCTAGGCCTTAATAGATTTAAAGGTTATATTATTAATAAAGGCTTAAAATATATATATTATTTATATAGTTTTAAGTTAGGCTTAAGTTTTTATTATATCTTTTTTAAATATAAATATATTTATATTATTAGTAAATTTAATTATTATAATTTTAAGGATTTTATTAAATGCTATATAAAGCCTTAATATAAATAAAATAAAGAGAATAAAAAAGAGCAATAATCCCTATAGAATTTTAGCTTTAATACTATAAAATTTAAAAGATTTATTATTAAATTAAAGATATATTAAATGCTTAAATAAATAGCTAAAAAGCTAAATTAATAATTATTATAAATAGCTTTAATTATAAAAAGTAATAATAAGCCTTTTATAGTTAATTAAATTAAAGGCTATAATAAAGTTTAATTAAAGAAGTAATACTATTTTACTATAGGCCTATACTATATATATTACTTTTACTATAATTATAAAGGTAAGCTTAATAGATCTTTAAGGCCTATTTTCTATTTAATTATTAAAAAGTATATTTAAGTTTTTAGCTATTATTACTATTTATTAAGCTATTATTAATTTTATTACTTTATTAATAATATTAAAAAAGAAAATAAATCTTTATTTAAATACTATATATTTTTAAGCTATTATTTTATTTAATTTAAAAATAATAATAGCAATTATATAATAAAAGTAATATAAAAAGTATTTAAATATAATACTTATATTAATAATAGTAATAAAGGCTTTTAAAAAAGGCTTATTATATACTTTAAGGAAGCTAGTAAGAAATCTATTATTATTAAAAGCTTTTTATAATTAAATTTTAAAAAGGAAGTATATTAATTTATAAAGTTTAATGCAATTTTATATTAAGCTTTTAGCATTTTATAATATTTAGTTTATATCTATAGATTATATTATAAGGTTTATTATAATAGGTTTAATATTTTAATTATTTACTTAAGGTTTAAAAAAAAAGCATTTTATTAATATAATTGCCTTTTTAATATAGCTTATAGCTAAAGAATCTTACTTAAAGCAATTAAAAGAAAGGAGCTATAATAAAGCTAAGGCAATATTACTTTAAAATTATATCTATCTTTTTAAGTTTTAAAATTTCTTTTAGCTGCCTATACCTTTTTCTATTTTAGCTTTAAATAAAGTATTGCATTAAGCTATTTATTTAATTTTAACTATATAAGCCTTTTGCTTATTGCCTACTTTTTATAGTTTTAATTAATTAACTATTATATTATTATATTATATATATCTTTATACTTATTTAAATTAATAAATAGCCTTTATAGTAAGCTAATTCTATTAATTATTATAATTAGGCTTAAATTACTTTTATATTAAGGTAGTATATTAAGTAATTTAATATAGTTTTTAAATTAGCTATTTAACTATTTATTTTAACTATTATATAAAGATTATTTTACTAAAAGTTTAATAAAAAGTAATTTATACTTTAAGTTTAGCCTTTTTAAGGTTTATTATATATTAATTAAATACTATAGGCTAAAGGTTTAATAAAAGAGAAGGCAATATATCTATAAAGGGCCTAATATATATTTACTATAGAATATAATTAAAGCTATTTAAATTATAATTAAGGCCTAAATAAATAATATAGCTATTCTTTAAGGCCTAAACTAAATTAAAAGTGCTATTTTTAGTATTACTTACTTTTTAAATTACTATTTTATAAAGGATTATTAAGGCTATATTTAGCTATTATATCTTTATTAAAAAGGTTAGGCTATATAAAGTAATTCTATTATAGCAATCCTAAATTAAATAATATAGATTAAAGTCTTTAACTATAATTATTTAAGGGGCTAAAATAAAGCTAATTAAAGTATATATTGCTTTTAAGTTTCTTTTATTTCCTAAAGAGTTATATATTATAATTATTTTTATATAATAATAATTAAAATTAATATTAGCTTAATCTTCTTTAGCCTAATAGATTTAGATTTTTAATCTATATTATTTATATATATAAAGAGCTATATAGCTTAAGTAATAGATTATAATATAATTTAATCTTTTAAAGTTTATTAAAGCATTAATCTTTTAATTTTTAATTAATTCTAAAAGTGCAATTATATTATATCTATTATAAATATATAGTGCCTAATAGATTAATTTAAGGCAATAATATATATTTTAAAATAAAATCTATATTAATTAAATATAAATAAAGGAATTAATTTAATAAATAATAGTAATAAAGTATAAGCACTAAAAAAAAAAAGCATTAAATAAAGTATAGTATTATTTATTTATAAAGCCTAAAGGTTAGCTAACTCTTTTAATAAAGGGAAGAGCTATAAAGGGAAAGTTTTTAAAGAAGCTATTTTATTATATATAAAGAATATTTTGCTATATTAAAGTATATTCTTTATATTTTATTAATTATCTATAGTATTCTTTTTTTATATAGGTTTAATGCTTTTTTACTATAAAATAAATATAGCTTTAGGCTAAATAATCTTTATAGTATAAAGTATAGCAATAAAGGATTTTTCCCTTTTTAATAAAGCAATTATTATATATTAAGCTATTATATTAGCTATAAATTAAAGTAAATTAATATTTTTTTATAATATAGCTATATTTATAATATTAAAAGCATTAAATAGATTTTAATCCTTTATTAAAGGGTTTATACTTATAAAGTTTAATATTAAAAAATAACTTATTATTATATAGACTATTAGCTTCTTTAATTAATAGAATATAAAGAATTAAATTTATTTTTATTATAGTGCTATTTTAAGCTTAAATAGGCTTTACTTTACTAACTCTTAAGGTATTAGTATTATTAATAGTTTTAATAAGTTTATTTATATTATTAAAAATAAATTTAATTTAAATTCCTTTTATTAAAATAATAAAGATTAAAAAAGCTAAAAGGGCATTATTTCTAAATATAATAGCTATTTATTTTTCTTTATAAAAGGCTTTAGTCTATTTTAAGGTAAAAAAGGTAAGGACTATATCCCTATTAAAAAAGTAATATATTGCAATTATATAGAAATTACTATAGGCTTAATTTACTATTTATATAGTTTTTATTAAAGTATAGTTTTTAATATTCTTAAGGGTATCTTTAATATAAATAGTAATTTTGCACTTAATGCAGCTATATATTATATATTTATTAGTTTTAATATTTATAGGTATAAGGCTATATAAAAGGATTAATATATAAAATTATTGCATTAGCTAAAAAGAAAAAAGGCTTAAATTAGCTAAAATAGCTATTACTATTATAATAATAGTAATTATTATAGTAATAGTAATTTTATTAATAACTCTTTCTTTAAGGGTTATATTAGTTTTAAAAAGGGGGCAAAAGTATATTTTATATATATTAATATAGATTTAAAATACCTTTTAAACTGCTTTAAAAAAGTAAAATAGAATAATTTTAATAATAGCTTTATAGGCTTTTATATTTTTATTGATTATAAAGCTTCTATTAGCTTTTATTGCTTTATTTATTTTAGGCATACTACTATATTAATTAATTATAGAAAGGGGGTTATATTAATTGTTTTTAATGCTATATCTTTTTAAATTAATAACTATTAAAAGGGCTATAGCATTAGGACTATACTCTTAATATACTATTATATTTAGGGGTAGCTTAATATAAGGAATTAATTAATTGTAGTTTTAAATGTTTTAGAAATAGTTTAGGATAGCTATAAGCAGTTGCAAGTCTAAGGGTAAAGTTAGTATAAATAAATATATATATTATATTATAAATTAATTTTATAGTTTATTTTTAAGTTTTATAGCTTTTTTTTTATTAATTATTTATAATAATAATAATTTATTAAATAAACTATTTTTTTTATTAACTTTTTATTGCCTTTATTATAAATTATTTTATAGCTTAAAATTAAAAAATGCATTATTAATATTATTTTAATAATATAAATTAATAATAGAATTATATATAAGCTTAAGCTATTTATATAGCTTGAGCAAAAGAACTTTTTACTATAATTAAATATACTATTAAACTATAAGTATTTTTAAATTAATTTTTAAGCTTTATTTAATAGTTTTACTTTATATAATGCCTTTTAATAGTAGCTTATACTTTATTTTATTTATTTATTATTAGCCCTTATAGGCTAAAGTAATAGAAAATATTAAAAGCATTTTAATAGCTTTAGGCTATACTATAAATACTATAACTTTAGTAATAATTATTGCTTTATATAAATATATTTATTTTATTATTTTATACTTTATTTTATTCTTTTATAGTTTATTTTATTAATTTAAATTATAAAATAGCCCTTTTATTACCCTTTTTATAGTATTATTTTTCTTAAATTATATTTAAGGCAATAATATTAAAAAAAAAGTAAAAGTTTAATTTAATATTTTATTTTTTATTTTAAATTATAAAATTAAATTTTTATATTATAGAAAAAAATAAGCAATATATTACTATTAAAATTATATTAAATAAGTATACTATAAATATCTTTTTATTTATTAAAGACCTTTATTTTTAATAAATAAAATAATTAAAATTATTTTAAAGTTTATTTTATTATTTTATAGTTTATTTTATTATTTTGCTTTTTAGCTAATAGCTATTATAATAGCATTAAATTAATAAATTTTATTATATTAATATTTTATTTTTTTATTATTTTTATAATATTAAATATTAAAGCTATAAGCCTTTTAATATTTTTTTAATTATATATTTTTATAGATTTTAACTTTATTATATTTAAATATATTTTATTAAATTTATAAATTTAAATTAATTTTAGCTTTTATAAAATATTTTACTTTATAGTAATTTTATTAAACTATTAGCTATTAATTTTATATTTTATTAATATAAAATAAAGATTATTTTTACTATTATAAATTGCTTTAGCTAATAATTATATATATTAATTTATTTAAGCTTAATTTTTAATTTTTTAAAAAGATTATAAATAAATTTAATTATTTATTAATTATTATAAATAAGGTTTAAAATAAAATTCTAAAACTTAACTTTAAGTTCTATAAATAGTCTTTATTAATAAAGTTCTTTTTTTATAGCTTAAAAAAAATAAATAAATTTATTTTTATAATTAATATTATAATTATATTTTATTTATTTATATACTATTTAATTACTTTATTAAAAAGTTTTATTATATATATTTATAAACTTTTTTAATTTATTATATTATGAATAAAAAATATATTATTATATATTAAAAAGTTATTTTTACCTTTAAGCTATAAAATAAAAAATAAATTATATAAAAATAATATAATATTTAATTTATTGCCTTTATATATAGTTCCTTTAAATTTATTATAAATTTTATAAAATATAATATAATATTATAAATATAATATTTAATTAAATAATAACTATTATATAAAAAATTAAGCTAATTATTTATTTATATTAATTTATTATATTTTATTTTATAATTTAATTATTTAAAAAAAGCTTTAGTTTTTTTATTAAAATTATATTTTCTTTATTTAAAGTATATAATTTATAAATTTTCTTTAAGTATAAATTTTAAATTATTTAAATTAATTTTTAATTTTATTTTTAAATAATTTCTATTTTAAAAAATTACTATAGCTTATTACTATTAATTAATTTATATTTTAACTTTAAATCTATAATTACTTTATTTATAATTTATTTATATTTTTTAATATATATTATTATAATATTATTTATATAAAAGAAAATAAAAACTTTATTTAATTTAATTTAATTTATTAATACTTTATAGATCTATAAGGTAAATAGTGCTTTTATACTATATAAATAAAGGAAAAACTATATTAATAAAATAAAAACCTTTATTTAATATAATATTAAACTTAATATAGGTCCTTTATAAAAGAGCATTAAATTAAAAGTTAATTTAATGCTATTATTAAGATATTTTATTTACTTAATTATAGGGTTAATAAATAAAGTAAAAGTAAGGCTTGCAATAGGCCTAAATTGCCTATACTATAGGCCTATTATAGGGAGTAAGGCATTATTTTAATGCTACTAGCTAGCGGCTAGCTAGCTGCTAGCTATTTAAATGCTATTATTATTATTTCTTAATTTTTATAAGTGCACTTAATTCCTTTTAGGTAGGTATAGATTAAATATAGTAGTAAACTAAAGTAGGGTTTAAATAGAGCTAAAGTAAAGACCTAGCTATTAAAAGGGGCAGGCTTTAATATATTATTTATATAGTAGGCCAGTTTTTTCTTTCTTTTAAAGGGGGTTTTTTTAGGTATATTAACTTCCCTTTTAATAGAGGGATTAAAGCGCTTAAATAAAAGAGTTACTAAAAGGTAAAGGCAATATAAAAGTAAGTATTTTAAATTAAATATAGCTTAATAGCTAGCTTATAGTATAGTATAATATATAAATAGGCTAGCTATTTAATAAAGCAATATATATTTTAGGCTTTAAATAGATATTATTTAAGCTTAAAGAGATTATAAAGTAAATTAAATAAAGTTTTCCTTTAGCTTAAATAAAGTAAGCAATATAATATAATATAGCTAATTATTTTAATAGTATTTTTATATTAATATTAAAGTATACTTACTTTAAGGACCTTTTTTTAAAAAAGGAAACCCTAAAGTTTAATGCATTTTATTTATATTTAAATAAGCAAAAAGCTTTTATATTTTTTAAATCCTTTATATAAATAAATAATCTTTTTTTTTATATAAATAAAAAGATTTTAATTGCCTTTATTTTATTATTAATATATTATTTATAAAATTTATATTTAATTTATTTTTATTTATTTATTTATTAATACTTTATAGATCTATAAAGTAAATAGTACTTCTATACTATATAAATAAAAGAAAAAACTATATTAATAGAGTAAAAACCTTTATTTAATATAATATTAGGCCTATTATAAGTCCTTTATAGGGGGGCATTAGATTAAAAGTTAGTTTAATGCTATTATTAAAATATTCTATTTACCTAATTATAGGGTTAGTAAGTAAAGTAAAAGTAAGGCCTATAATAGGCCTAAATTATCTATATTATAGGCCTATTATAAGGAGTAAAGCGCTAATTTAGCGCTAGCTAATAGCTAGCTAATTGCTAGCTATTTAAGTGCTATTATTATTATTTCTTAATCTTTATAGATATATTTAATTCCTTTTTCTTTCTTTCTTTTTTATATACCTTTATAAAAGCTTTTTATTGCTTTTAAATATATACTTTACTAATGCATTATTTATATAAAATACTTAATTTATATAAATACTAATTACTATTTTTATTGCTATTTTATACTAATTATATATAGCTAAAAATAATAATTATAATAATAATAATAATAATAATAATAATAATAATAATAATAATAATAATAATAATAATAATAATATAATAATAATAATAATAATAATAACTATAATTATAACTATAACTATAATTATAATAATTTATATATTATAGGCCTATTATAGTTTTTATATTAATACTTATATAAATACTAAAATATTAAACTAGCTATATTAAGGCAGAGGGTATTAAGCTATTTTTAAGGGTAGTATAAAATCTACTTTACTTTATATATATTATATAGATAATAAAAAATAGAAAAAAGGGTCTATATTAGAATTAGGCTAATAAATTATATCCCTTTATTATAACTTTAAGTAGCTAATAGCAATAGATATTAAGGCTAATAGCTATATTATTTATATCTATATATATAAGCTATATAAGCTATTGCTATATTTAATAAAGGCTAATGCTTAAGTATTAGTAGTAGCTTTATAGAAAGGGATAGCTATAGTAAATACTCTTTAATTTTAATTTAGGTTTATTACTAATATAATCTATTAAATAAAGGAGCTTTAGCGGTTAAGGGCTAAGGCCACTTAAGCTAAAAGAAGGGCAATTTAAGTATACTTTTAAGCTATATTTATAGTTCTAACTATAGGTTTTAGTATTAATTAGCTTTATAAATTAATTAATAAAGTTAATTGTATAGCTATAGCTTTTAAGAGCTTAATGGCTATACTGCCTTCTTTAGTTAAAGGGATTAAGGCTGCTTAAGGATAGGCAGTGCTAAAGAGCAGTAGTAGCAATAGATTAAATTAGTTTTAGTATAGGTTTATATTGGCTAATATTGGTAGTAAATACTAAAGTCTGGCATAACTCCTTAAGCAATGGCTTAGGCTTAAATAAAGCTAGAGGGGGATTAAAGTGGGGGGGCTTAGGGATAAGAAGGAGAATGGCAGGGAGGATAGCAAAAAGGATAAAATAGATCTTATATCTTTTAGGAATTTATTTTTATTAATGCTTTTAATTAATTAATATTTAATTTTTATTTAATTTTTAATCTTTTTATATTTTTATTAAAAAATTAATTAATAAATTACTTTTTATATTTTTATATTAATTTATACTAAAGGCTATTATAATAATAGTAATAAATTTAATATATTATTAATATAATTATAAAAAAAATAAATCTTTTAATACTTTAAATTTAAAGCTAGCCTTAAAATTAAATAAATTATTTATTAAAATATATATTTAATAAAAAGATTTTAAGCTTACTTTTAATAGTTTAATTAAAATAGCTTTATAGCCTTTTTTAATAATATAAAGAGCTTAAATTTATTTAATTAATAAAGCTTTAATAATTCCTTTTAAATTATTATTCTTTTTATTAAAAAATAATATATATTAATACTATAGGTAATTATAAATTTAATTATATATATATATATTATATAGGCAGCCTTAAGGTTTACTTTTTATATACTTACTATAAAGGCAATAAAGGCCTGCCTTTAATGCTTAAGTTTTCCTTTAAGCTTAAAGATATATAGGCCTTAAAGTAGTTTTTTATATAGCTATAATCTAAAGAAATAATATAATTTCTATAATTAAATTATATTATAAGTAAAAGTTAATTAAACTTAATGCCTTTAGTATTAATAGAAAAAATAAAAGAGTTAAGCCTTAATAGATTTAAAGGTTATATTATTAATAAAGGCCTAAAATATATATATTATTTATATAGCTTTAAGTTAGGCTTAAGTCTTTATTATATCTTTTTTAAATATAAATATATTTATATTATTAATAAATTTAATTATTATAATTTTAAGGATTTTATTAAATATTATATAAAGCCTTAATATAAATAGAATAAAAAGAATAAAAAAAAATAGTAATTTTTATAGAACTTTAGCTTTAATACTATAAGGTTTAAAGGATTTACTATTAAACTAAAGGTATATTAAATACTTAAATAAATAACTAAAAAGCTAAATTAATAACTATTATAAATAGCTTTAATTATAAAGAGTAATAATAAGTCTTTTATAGTTAATTAAATTAAAAGCTATAATAAAGTTTAATTAAAGAAGCAATACTATTTTACTATAGGCTTATACTATATATATTGCTTTTATTATAACTATAAAAGTAAGCTTAATAGACCTTTAAGGCTTATTTTTTATTTAATTATTAAAAAGTATATTTAAGTTTTTAGCTATTATTGCTATTTATTAGGCTATTATTAACTTTATTATTTTATTAATAATATTAAAAAGAAAAATAAATCTTTATTTAAATACTATATATTTTTAGGCTATTATTTTATTTAATATAAAAATAATAATAATAATTATATAGTAAAAGCAATATAAAAAGTGCTTAAATATAATATTTATATTAATAATAGTAATAAAAGCTTTTAAAAAGGGCTTACTATATACTTTAAAGAAGCTAATAGAGAACTTATTACTATTAAAAGTCTTTTATAATTAAATTTTAAAAAGTAAATATATTAATTTATAGAGTTTAATGCAATTTTATATTAAGTTTTTAGCATTTTATAGTATTTAGTTTATATCTATAAATTATATTATAAGGTCTATTATAATAGATTTAATATTTTAATTATTTACTTATAGTTTAAGGAAAAAGTATTTTATTAATATAATTACCTTTTTAATATAGCTTATAGCTAAAAAATCTTACTTAAAGCAATTAAAAGAAAAGAGCTATAGTAAGGCTAAGGCAATACTACTTTAAAGTTATATTTATCTCTTTAAGTTTTAAAGTTTCTTTTAGCTATTTATATCTTTTTTTATTTTAGTATTAAATAAAGTATTATATTAAGCTATTTATTTAGCTTTAGCTATATAAGCCTTTTGCTTATTGCTTGCTTTTTATAGTTTTAGTTAATTAGCTATTATATTATTGCATTATATATATCTTTATACTTATTTAAGTTAATAAATAGCCTTTATAGTAAGCTAGTTCTATTAATTATTGCAATTAGGCTTAAATTACTTTTATATTAAAGTAATATATTAAGCAATTTAATATAGTCTTTAAGTTAGCTATTTAATTGCCTATTTTAACTATTATATAAAGATTATTTTATTAAAAGTTTAATAAAAGGTAATTTATACTTTAAGTTTAGCCTTTTTAGGGTTTATTATATATTAATTAAATACTATAGGCTAAAAGTTTAATAAAAAAAAAGGCAATATATTTATAAAGAGCTTAATATATATTTACTATAAAATATAATTAAAGCTATTTAAGTTATAATTAAGGCTTAAATAAATAGTATAGCTATTCTTTAAAGCCTAAATTAAATTAAAAGTATTATTTTTAATATTGCCTACTTTTTAAATTACTATTTTATAAAGGGTTATTAAGGCTATATTTAGCTATTATATCTCTATTAAAAAGATTAAGCTATATAAAGTAATTTTACTATAGCAATTTTAAATTAAATAATATAGATTAAAGTCTTTAATTATAATTATTTAAAAGGCTAAAGTAAGGCTAGCTAAAGTATATATTACTTTTAAGTTTTCTTTACTTTTTAAAGGGTTATATATTATAATTATTTTTATATAGTAATACTTAAAATTAATATTAATTTACTTTTCTTTAATTTAATAGATTTAGGTTTTTAATTTATATTATTTATATATATAAAGAGCTATATAGCTTAAGTAATAAATTATAATATAATTTAATTTTTAAGGTTTATTAAGGCATTAATCCTTTAGTTTTTAGTTAGTTTTAAATATATAATTGCATTATATTTATTATAAATATATAATACTTAATAGATTAATTTAAAGCAATAATATATATTTTAAAATAGAATTTATATTAATTAAATATAAATAAAAGGGTTAATTTAATAGATAGTAGCAATAAAATATAGGCATTAAAAAAGGGAAAGCATTAAATAAAGTATAGTATTATTTATTTATAGAGCCTAAAGGTTAGCTAACTTTTTTAATATAAAAAGAAGCTATAAAGAAAGGCTTTTTAAAAAAGCTATTCTATTATATATAAAAAATATTTTACTATATTAAAGTATATTCTTTATATTTTATTAATTATTTATAGTATTCTTCTTTTATATATATTTAATGCTTTTTTACTATAAAATAAATATAGCTTTAAGCTAAATAGTCTTTATAGTATAAAGTATAGCAATAAAAAATTTCTTTTTTTTTAATAAAGCAATTATTATATATTAAGCTATTATATTAACTATAGATTAAAGTAAATTAATAGTTCTTTATAATATAGCTATATTTATAGTATTAAAAGCATTAAATAAGTTTTAATTCTTTATTAAAAAGTTTATAATTATAAAGTTTAATATTAAAAAGTAATCTATTATTATATAGGCTATTAGCTTCTTTAATTAATAAAATATAAAGAATTAAATTTATTTTTATTATAGTATTATTTTAAGCTTAAATAGGCTTTACCTTATTAAGTCTTAAGGTATTAATATTATTAATAGTTTTAATAAATTTATTTATATTATTAAAAATAAATTTAATTTAAATTCTTTTTATTAAAATAATAAAGATTAAAAAAGCTAAAAAGGTATTATTTTTAAATATAATAGCTATTTATTCTTTTTTATAAAAGGCTTTAGCCTATTTTAAAGTAAAAAAGATAAAAACTATATTTTTATTAAAAAGGCAATATATTATAACTATATAAAAGTTACTATAGGCTTAATTTACTATTTATATAATTTCTATTAAAGTGCAGTTTTTAATATCTTTAAGGGCATCTTTAGTATAAATAATAACTTTATACTTAATATAGCTATATATTATATATTTATTAGTTTTAATATTTATAAATATAAGGCTATATAAAAGAACTAATATATAAAACTATTATATTAATTAAAAAGAAAAAAAGTCTAAATTAGCTAAAATAGCTATTACTATTATAAATAATATATAGGCATATATAAAGATAATTACAGTAGGCAATATATACAATAGATCGGTCTAGATTAATTAAAATTTATAAAAAATAGCTAAATAGTAGTTGCAAAATGCAATTACCTATTTATAGTATAGGGATTCCCTTATAAAGATATATAGCCTTAAGACCTAGGCCCATAAGGCCCCTAAGGTTGGCTTGTGGCCAGCTGCTATATCTATAGCGGCAACTACCTTTGCCTGGCTGCTATATCTATTTATATTCCCTTTAAGCCTAACTAAAGGCTTGTTTTTAAGTGCTATTATAAGGCTATTTTAACCTTCCTTATATATATATTCCTTATATAATTATAGAGTTATTCTTTTTTATTGCTAAAGCAATTATTTATTTAAGTAGGACTTTCTTATTGCTAGGGGTAGGCTTTTTTGCTATAGCTAAAGGCATTACTATAAGCTTTTATAGGCACTATTTATACTTACCTTAATATTTTTAGTATAGCATTTTCTTTAATTTTAGCCTTAATCTTAAGGCATTAATAAAAGAGCAATATAATAGGCCTATTAATAGCTTTATAAATATATTAGCAATATTTTTAATAATAAAAATATATTATAGTTTAATTATACTATTTTTAATAGCCTTTTTTATAAAGTAATACTATATTTAAATATACTTTATATAAGTATAGAATTTAAAGTTATATATTAGCTTTATAGCGCTTTAGTTATCTATAAAGATTACTATTAAGGCAGTTAATAGGCTATTAAATTCCTCTATAAAGCTCTTTATTTATATAACTTGCAATACTACCTTTATTAATATATAGTATTTAGCTTTTATTAAGGACTTTACTATAGTCTTTTAATGCTTATTAAACTATATAATTAGGCCTTTATTTATAAAAAAATATATTTTTTAATTAATTATACTATTTTTAGGCAGCTAGTATAGTTAGAGTTATAATAGCTATAGAGATTAAATAGATTACTATATAACTCTTCCTTAAGGTAGTAATAATAGATAGAGTAATTAAGGCTTCTTTTAATATATTATAGTATCCTTTTTATAGCCTTAAGTTATTACTTACTTAAGCTATTTAAAAAGTATGCCTAAAGACTATATATAAAGGCTAAATTAGGCTGGCTTTACTATAAGAGATAATTAACTTTTTTTACTATTAATATATATTTTTTACTAATAGCCTTTATACTAAAGATATTAATTGCTTTAATTAAGTAATAGATTTTTATTTCTATTAATATATTTATAGCTTTATAGTTAAAGTATTTAAATTGCTTAAGGATACTTATTATATAGTCTTTTTATAATAGTATAAGCAATTTATTTTCTTTTATTATAATAGCTATATTTAAAAAGAGCTTAAAAAATTTAAATAACTTTATCTTTACTTTTTATATAAGTTTATTAATAAAGGTATTTATATTTTTATTATTATTAGTAAGTATAAGTATATTATTTATATATATAGCTATAATAATCTCTTTTATTTAATCTATATAGACTGCAGTATTACTCTATAGCCTCTTAAGGCCTAATTTATTAAATATTTTCTTTAGTTTTTTTTGCTACTATTAAGCACTTTACTTAAGGCTATTGTATTGGTGGATAGGGACACTAGCTAAAACACATACCCTACCTAAAAGGGTATAGGGTAAGCAGGTTCGGTTGAAGACCGAACAGCCTTCCCAAGCAGCTGCAAACAACTTAAAAGAGTGTTAAAGCATCTAATCGAATGCTTTAGAGTGTCCCTTAAAGAAAAGAAAGAAAGAAAATAGGGCAAAAAGTTATAAATAAAGTAATGTTATAAGGGGCTGCACTGGGACTTCAATAGAGTCTAAATGCAAGGAATTTAGAATTTTAAAAATAAAAATTGGTTGAAAAAAACTGCCTGTTTATTTCCTATATCTTTAAGGTCCCTTTTATCTTTTTAACCAATTTAATAATAGATTGATCTATATTACTTTAGACCCTAACTTACTATATAAAGCTATAAGCAATTATATAATATACTTAATGCTTTATTTATAGCTTACTTTTTTAATTAAGTATTTATATTTTAAATCCTTAAGGAACTTATTAAATAAAGGAAGGTTATAATATAAATATCTTTTTTTAGCTTTTTATTTAAATATACTATAATTATATTATTCTATAATAGCTTCTTTTTAGTCTATATAGTATAAGTAAGTAGTATCTTTTAGAAGTTAGCTCTTATAGTTAAAAAAAAGGTCTTTTAGTAATTAATGCCTTCCTTTTATATAAAGCTATATACTATAAATTAAGCTTTATATATAACTATTATACTATTTTAATCTCTTTTATATTAATTTATTTACTTTATTATAAATAGTCTTTTACCTTTTAGTAACTCTCTCTTTAGGATAAATTTAAGTATGCCTTTATTAATAAAGGTATAAATCTCCTTAAAGAATGCCTTTCTCTAAAGGTTAGCATTTAGCTAATTAAGGGTATTATAAACTATAGCTAGATTAGCATTAGTATAAATAGCTAAAATCTACTTCTTTATAGCTATTACTAATATTATAAGATATCTCTTAAAGTTATTAAATACTCCCTTTAGCTATAATTAAATAATTTTTTTACTTTTTGCTATAAGCAATAAAATAGGCTTATAAAATATTATATATATTATTATAATAACTTTCTTTATTTTAGGGTTTTAAATTCTATATACTTTAATTCTTTAGAATTCTATAAGGATTCCTTTTTAACTATAAGGCAATATTTTTTTAAATCTATTGCACTTTTTCTATTTAATATAAATAAATACCTTTAACCTTAAAATCTATAGATACTTAATATTTAATATATATTTCTTTTTTAAAATTAAATCTATAAAGTAAACCTTATAAAAGGTCTTTTAGTTTAATAATTTTATTACTATAATATTAGCAATATATATAACTATAAGGATAATCTTTCCTTATAGCCTAAAAGGGATATTTATTGCTATTATTATATTTCTTACCTTTTCTTAAATTATATAATTTGCCTATTTAATAAAGCTATTCTATTTATAGCTATATAGCAATATAATAATTATAAGGATCTCTATTTTTAAAAGGAGTTTATTAACCTTTCTATTAATAAATTTATAGCTACTATTAAACTATATCTTTTAGAGTAGACTATAGGCTATAATAGTTTTAAATACTAAAAGATCTTCTTCTATTAAGGTAGCAATATTGCTTTTCTTTTTAAGCAAATTGCTATAAAAGTAATAGCTTTTATTATTAATTATAAGCTTAAAATACCTTTTTCTATTATATATATATAGACTTAGCTCTATAAAGTCTATATAAAAAAGATTAAATATATAATTTACTCTCTTTTATAGTATTTTTAATAAGAACTTTATACTTTTAATAAGCTTGCAGTCTTTATAGGGTATATTAAATAGCTTATAATTATTAAGCCTATTTTTTATAACCTTAAAGGTATAGTTAAAGGCTTTTTAATTTATATAAATAAGTTTTTAGTATTATATTCTTGCCTTAAACTATTTTATTTATATTAATATTATCTTAAGAGTAAAGTAATAATTTATTATACCTTTTATTGCTTTAAGTAAAAACCTTTAATTAAGAATATTAAAAGTTATAAAGATTTTATTATTACTATTAAAGATTTTATTTTTAATTATATAACTATTAAAGAGATAGACTTTCTTACTAAAGATTATATTTAATAGAAAATCTTTAATAAAAATTATATCTTTAAATATTATAGTTTTTATTCTTTTTCTTTTTATAAATAGTATAATTACTACTATTTCTATAGCTATAGAATATATAATATTTCTATCTATAAGAATTAGCATTATTTTATTAAGTTTATATTATTTATCTTTTTTAAACTATTTAAAGTTATTAATAGTATATATATTAGCTCTTAAGTCCTAAAGCTAATAGTCTTTTTAATTAATAAGGCCTAATTTTATAGATATTAAAATAGTAATAAAATTACTATTTCTTTTAGCCTTTAGTATAGTATTATTATTAATATTAAAGGGACTATATAATTGCTATTTTAATAAGCTAAAAATTATTATTATAGCTACCTTTTTAGCTAATAACCTTATAAAAATATTACTAAAAAACTTTTTTACCTTTAAGCCTTTATAGTATATAAAAATAATATTATTATTATTATTAGAATTATCTTTAGCTTTCTTTATATTTTTAGCACTTTACTTATTTAATTCTATATATAAAGCAATCTTTTTAATCTTTTTAGCAGTTTTATTATTATTATCTTTCTTTTTTAATCTTTTATTCTTACTGCCTTTACTCTCTTTTTATAGAAATAAATAGTTCTTTATAATATAACCTTTTTAATTATAATTAAAGTATTTATTGCTTTTAAGATCTTTTCTATAATTATTCTTTTTATTTAATTAAGCATTTATTTATATACCTTTCTTACTACTAAAATCTTTACTTTTTTTTTAAAAAGTCTATAGACTTTTAGTTTTATTAATAAAGTCTTTTTATATTTTATAAATAAATTAATATTTCCCCTTTTACTTATAGTTATATTAAAGTATATTCTACTTAAAAAAGACCTTTTTAATGCTATTTATAAATCTTATTTTTTTTTAATACTTAAGGAGCTTACTGCTAGCTTTAATAATACTATTTATAATATAGTAAAAGTTATTAATATAATTTTAAACTCTTTATAGTTTCTTTAAAGTTAAGAACTTTAATTTTTAATAAAGATTAGCTAAACTTTACTAAAACTTTATATTATTATACCTTTTTATTAATAGCTTAATAGCCTTTATATTAATCTTTATTAAAAATAATAATAGCTTTAATTTCTATAAAATTACTATTTTTATAATAGCAATTAAATATATTTCTTTTAAATATAAGATCTTAATCTCTTTATACTATTTAATAGCAATTATAGTATAAAAGAGATATTTCTTTTAGGCAGCTTAATTCTTTAATCCCTTAAGTATATTATCTCCCTTTATTTTAAAATTAAAATTAATAAAATCTTTAATTTTAATTAATTATAAATTTATAATTTTCTTTTTGCTTAAAGTAAGCTTTATTAATATCTTTCTATTCCTTAAGAAACTAAATATTTTATTTAAAGCTTTTAAAGGCTCCCTTAAAGTATAAAAAAATTAGCTTTCTTAATACTTAAAGCTTTTATCTTTATTATCTTTTACTTTAGATTTTAATTTATTTTTAAGCTATATTTTATATTTAATCTTTAATTTATTTTTAGTTTTTTAATTAAAGTGCTTTTATAGCTTTTGCATTTATTGCATTATCTTTATTATTTACTATATTATAATACTTAAATTTAGCTAAATCTTTTATAAATTCCCTTTAGTAGGCTTTATTAATCTTTTAAAAGAGAATAAAAAATTCTTAAGATTATTTTCTCTTTTAATAAAATCTTTTTTATTATTAGTTCATTTAATTACTTTAATAATAAAAATTAGCTTTAAGGCTAGCTTTAAAGCTATTACTTAAGTTTTAAGACCTTAATTAATTAATATTATAAGCATTAACTTTAAAGAATAAACTTTTAATTAATTTAAACCTTTTAAATAGCTATAATTTCTTTTTAAATTAAAGCTTTAGGCTTATAATCTATAAATAATATATAGGCATATATAAAGATAGTTATAGCAGGCAATATATATAATAGATCGGTTTAAATTAATTAAGATTTATAAGGAATAGTTAGATAGTAGTTATAAAATGCAATTATCTATTTATAGTATAGGGATTCCTTTATAAGGATATATAGCCTTAAGACTTAAGCCTATAAGGCCCTTAAGGTCAGCTTATAGCCGGCCGCTATATCTATAGTAGCAACCACTTTTGCCTAGCTACTATATCTATTTATAACTATTATAATAATAGTAATTATTATAGTAATAATAATTTTATTAATAAGTCTTTCTTTAAGAGTTATATTAATCTTAAAGGGAAAGCAAAAGTATATTTTATATATTATTTATTTATTAATACTTTATAGATCTATAAAATAGATAGTGCTTTTATACTATATAAATAAAGGAAAAAACTATATTAATAGAGTAAAAACCTTTATTTAATATAATATTAGGCCTATTATAGATTCTTTATAAAAAGGCATTAAATTAAAAGTTAATTTAGTGCTATTACTAAAATATTTTATTTATTTAATTATAAAGTTAATAAATAAAGTAAAAGTAAGGCCTATAATAGGCCTAAATTATTTATACTATAGGCCTATTATAAAGAGTAAGGCATTAATTTAATGCTAGCTAATAGCTAGCTAGCTATTAGCTATTTAAGTGCTATTATTATTATTTTTTAATCTTTATAAATATATTTAATTCCTTTTTTTTTTTTTTTTTTATATACTTTTATAAAAGCTTTCTATTGCCTTTAAGTATATACTTTATTAATATATTATTTATATAGAATACTTAATTTATATAAATGCTAATTATTATTTTTATTACTATTTTATATTAATTATATATAATTAAAGATAATAACTATAATAATAATAATAATAATAATAATAATAATAATAATAATAATAATAATAATAATAATAATAATAAATAATAATATAATAATAATAATAATAATAATAATAATAATAATAATAATAATAATAATAATAATAATAATAATAATAATAATAATAATAATAATAATAATAATAATAATAATAATAATAATAATAATAATAATAATAATAATAATAATAATAATAATAATAATAATAATAATAATAATAATAATATAATAATAATAATAATAATAATAATAATAATAATAATAATAATAATAATAATAATAATAATAATAATAATAATAATAATAATAATAATAATAATAATAATAATAATAATAATAATAATAATAATAATAATAATAATATAATAATAATAATAATAACTATAATAATAATAATAATAATAATAATAATAATAATAATAATAATAACTATAATTATAATTATAATTATAACTATAATTATAATTATAATAATTTATATATACTATAGGCCTATTATAGTTTTTATATTAATACTTATATAAATACTAAAATGCTAAACTAACTGCATTAAGGTAAAGGGTATTAAGCTATCTTTAAGGGCAGTATAGAATCTACTCTATTCTATATATATTATATAAATAGCAAAAAATAAAAAGAAAGATCTATATTAAAATTAGGCTAATAAATTATATCCCTTTATTATAACTTTAAATAGCTAATAGCAATAAATATTAAAGCTAATAGCTATATTACTTATATTTATATATATAAGCTATATAAGCTATTGCTATATTTAATAAAGGCTAATACTTAAGTATTAATAGTAGCTTTATAAAAAGGGATAGCTATAATAAGTACTTTTTAGTTTTAATTTAAGTTTATTATTAATATAATTTATTAAATAAAGAAGCTTTAGCAATTAAAGGCTAAGGCTATTTAAGCTAAAAGAAAAATAATTTAAATATACTTTTAAGCTATACCTATAATTTTAATTATAGGTTTTAGTATTAATTAGCTCTATAAGCTAATTAATAGAGTTAATTATATAGCTATAGCTTTTAAAAGCTTAATAGCTATACTGCCTTTTTTAATTAAAAGGGCTAAAGCTACTTAAGGATAGATAGCATTAAAGAGTAATAATAGTAATAGATTAAATTAATCTTAATATAGATTTATATTAGCTAATATTAATAGTAAATACTAAAGTTTAATATAATTCTTTAAGCAATAGCTTAGGCTTAAATAAAGCTAAAAAGGGATTAAAGTAAGAAAGGCTTAAGGATAAAAAGAAAAATAGTAAAAAGAATAGTAAAAAAGATAAAATAGATCTTATATCTTTTAGAGAGGATATAAACTTAAAGTAAATAATATTACTAAAATAGATAAGTATAAATTAAGTATAGCAGTAAATAAAGGTTAGGTTTAAAATAGAGGTAAGGTAAAGACCTAATTATTAAGGGGGCAGGCTTTAGTGTATTATTTATATAATAGGCCAGTTTTTTCTCTCTTTTAAAGGGGGTTTTTTTAGGTATATTAACTTCCCTTTTAATAGAGGGGTTAAAGCGCTTAAATAGAAAAGTTACTAAAAGGTAAGGGCAATATATAAATAAATATATTTTAGATTAAATATAGCTTATAAATTTTATTATAATTATAAATAATATTTTAAATAATTTTTCTATTAATATAATAATATATATATTAACTTTACCTTTAGACTTATAACTGCTTATAGCTATTTTAAACTACCTTTAAAATATTTAAAACTACAATCAATCGATTCCTTATGCTAAGCTACCCCTAAATATAATAGTGCATTAAGAGCATAATGCTAATACTACAGCCCTTCTAATAGTTATTAATTCAGGAAGATATAGCATTAAAAACAGCCAATATAACCCCCTTTTTATTGCCAGCCAATATAGCAGTATGCCTAAAATAAATAAAGCAATAAAAGCTAATAAAAGCCTTATAACCAATAAAGATAAAGAAGCCTATAAAGCTATTATTAAAATTGTTTTATTTTATTTCCTTAAAGCGGTTTAAAAGGTATTTTAAATCTATATTAATATATATAAAATGCACTTTTGCCCCCCCTTTAAGATTAATATAACCCTTAAAGAGAGACTTATTAATAAAATTACTATTACTATAATAATTGCTATTACTATAATAGTAATAGCTGCTTTAGTTAATTTAGGCCTCTTTTCTTTTTAGCTAATGCAATAATTTTATATATTAATCCTTTTATATAGCTTTATATCTATAAATACTAGAATTAATAAATGCATAATATATAGCTGCATTAAGCATAAAGTTACTATTTGCACTAAAGATGCCCTTAAGGATATTAAAAACTGCATTTTAATAGAAACTATATAAGCAGTAAATTAAGCCTATAGTAACTTTTATATAATTGCAATATATTGCCTTTTTAATAAAAATACAATCCTTACCTTTTTTATCTTAAAATAGGCTAAAGCCTTCTATAAGGAAGGATAGATAGCTATTGCATTTAGGAATAATGCCCTTTTAGCTCCTTTAACCTTTACTATTTTAATAAAGGGAATTTAAATTAAATCTATTTTTAATAATATAAATAAACTTATTAAAACTATTAATAATACTAATACCTTAAGAGTTAATAAAGTAAAGCCTATTTAAGCCTAAAATAGCACTATAATAAAAATAAACCTAATCCTTTATATTCTATTAATTAAAGAAATTAATAGCCTATATAATAATAGGCTATTTCTTAATGCTAAACTCTATAATTATAAACCTTTTAATAAAGAACTAAAACCTACTTAATGCTTTTAATACTATAAGTATAGCTATATTATAAAAAACTATTAATTTACTTTAATCTATAATTAATGCAATAGCTTAATATATAATAATTGCTCTATTAAAAAGGGAGAAATCCCTTATTATTATACCCTATATTATAAAGACTATTTAGCCTAAAGCTATATCTATTTTATAGTAAAAAAGCATTAAATCTATATAAAAGAAAGATATTATAAATAATTAATAAAATATAAAAAATGCACTTTAATATAGTAAAATATCCCTTATATATAATAGAATAGCTTCTTTAAGAACCCCCTTTTTATAGCTCCTCTCCCTACTAAAAGAGTTAGCTAACCCTTAAGCTTTATAAATAAATAATATTATACTTTATTTAATACTTTCCCTTTCTTTAGTGCTTATACTCTATTGCTACTATCTATTAAATTAATCCCTTTATTTATATTTAATTAATATAGATTCTATTTTAAAATATATACTATTGCCTTAAGTTAATCTATTAGGTATTATATACTTATAATAGATATAATGCAATTGCACTTTTAAAATTAATTAAAAACTAAAGAATTAATACTTTAGTAAACCTTAAAAAATTAAACTATACTATAATCTATTACTTAAGCTATATAGCTCTTTATATATATAAATAATATAAACTAAAAACTTAAATCTATTAAGCTAAAGAAAACTAAATTAGTATTAATTTTAATTACTACTATATAAAAATAATTATAGTATATAACCCTTTAAAAGGTAAGGGAAACTTAAGAGCAATATATACTTTAGCTGGCCTTACTTTAGCCCCCTAAATAATTATAGTTAAAGACTTTAATTTATATTATTTAATTTAGGATTATTATAGTAAAACTACTTTATATAGCCTAACCTTTTTAATAGAGATATAATAGCTAAATATAGCCCTAATAATTCTCTATAAAATAGTAACTTAAAAAGCAAGTAATATTAAAAATAGTACCTTTAATTTAATTTAGGCCTTAAAGAATAGCTATATTATTTATTTAGGCCTTAATTATAACTTAAATAGCTTTAACTATATTCTATAATAAATATATATTAGGCTTTTTATAGATATATTGCCTTCCCTTTTATTAAACCCCTAGCCTATAGTATTTAACTAATATATAATAAACCTTAAAAAGGCTAAACTTAAAGTATAAGTTACCCTTTATTAAACTTTTAGCAAAATAACCTTTATATAATAATTAAAATAGGCAATTAAATAATTAATTTAAGGACTATATTAAATTGCTTAATATACTACCTTAATATAAAGGCAATTTAGGCCTAATTGCAATAACTAATAGAATTAGCCTATTATAAAGGCTATTTATTAACTTAAATATATATAAAGATATATATAATATAATAGTATAATAGTTAATTAACTAAAACTATAAAAAGTAAGCAATAAGCAAAAGGCTTATATAGCTAAAGCTAGGCAAATAGCTTAATGCAATACCCTATCTAAAGCTAAAATAAAGAAAGGTATAGGCAGCTAAAAGAAACTTTAGAACTTAAAAAGATAGATATAACTTTAAAGCAATATTGCTTTAGCCTTATTATAACTCCCTTCCCTTAACTGCTTTAGGCAAGATTCCCTAGCTATAAGCTATATTAAAAAGGCAATTATATTAATAAAATGCTTTTTCTTTAAACCTTAAGTAAATAATTAAGATATTAAACCTATTATAATAAACCTTATAATATAATCTATAAGTATAGACTAAATGCTATAAAATATTAAAGACCTAATATAAAATTGCATTAAACTCTATAAATTAATATACTTACTCTTTAAAATTCAATTATAAAAAGCTTTTAATAGCAATAGATTCCCTATTGGCTTCTTTAAAGTATATAATAAGCCCTTTCTAAAAGCCTTTATTACTATTATTAATATAAGTATTATATTTAGGTACTTTTTATATTGCTTTTACTATATAATTACTACTATTATTTTTAAATTAAATAAAATAATAGCCTAAAAATATATAGCATTTAAATAGAGATCTATCTCCTTCTTTAGCATTATTAATAAAGTAATAAAGTTAATAATAGCTTAATAAATAGCAATAGTAGCTAAAAACCTAAATATACTTTTTAATAGTTAAATAAAGAATAGGCCTTAAAGGTCTATTAAGCTTGCCTTTATAGTTATAATAGAAGTAATATATATAGTATAGGCCTATAGTAAAATAATATTGCTTTTTTAATTAAACTTTACTATAGCCTTTAATTTAATTAATTATAAAAGGCTTATTATTACTTTCTATAATTAAGGCTATTTATAATAGTTATTAGTCTAGCTTTTTAGCTATCTATTTAAGCATTTAATATGCCTTTAGTTTAATAGTAAATCCTTTAAACCCTATAGCATTAAAGCTAGAGTCCTATAGGGATTGCCGCTCTTCTTTATTCTCTTTATTCTATTTATATTAAGGCTTTATACAGCACTTAATAAAGTCCTTAAAATTATAGTAGTTAGATTTACTAATAATATAAATATATTTATATTTAAAAGAGATACAATAAAGACTTAAGTTTAATTTAAAACTATATAAATAGTATATATATTTTAGGCCTTTATTAATAATATAATCTTTAAACCTATTAAGGCCTAGCTTTTCTATTTCTTTTACTAATACTAAAGGCATTAAGTTTAATTAACCCTTATTTATAATATAATTTAATTATAGAAATTATATTATTTTTTTAAATTATAGCTATATAAGAAACTACTTTAAGGCCTATATATCTTTAAGCTTAAGGAAAAACTTAAGTGCTAAAAGCAGGCCTTTACTGCCCTTATAGCAAGTATATAAAAAGTAAACCTTAAGGCTATCTATATAATATATATATATATAATTAAATTTATAATTGCTTATAGCGCTAATATATACTATTCCTTAATAAAAAGAGGCAGTAATCTAAAAGGGATTACTAAAGCTCTATTAATTAAATAGACTTAAGCCCTCTATACTATTAGGGAAGGCTATAAAGCTATTTTAATTAAACTATTAAAAAGTAAGCTTAAAATCCTTTTATTAAATATATACTTTAATAAATAATTTATTTAGTTTTAAGGCTAGCTTTAAACTTAAGGCACTAAAAGACTTATTCTCTTTATAATTGCATTAATAATGCATTAAATTTACTATTACTACTATAATAGCTTTTAGTATAAATTAATATAGAAATATAAAAAGTAGCTTATTAATTAGCTTTTTAATAAAAAATATAAAAAAACTAAAAGTTAATTAAAAATTAAATATTAGCTAATTAAAGGCATTAATAGAAATAAGCTAAATATAAGTTTTATAAATAGTATATTAATAATAAAATAAAGGCAACTAAAATCTTTTTACTTTATATAAAAAAGAAAACTATTTACTTATATAAAGAACTTAAGAAATATAAAAGCTTCTTATTTATTTAAATATAAATAAAATGCATTAAACTTTAGGGTTTCCTTTTCTAAAGAAAGGTCCTTAAGGTAAGTATGCTTTAATACTAATATAAAGATACTATTAAAACAATTAGCTATATTATATTATACTATTTGCTTTACTTAAGCTAAAAGGAAACTTTATTTAATTTATTTTATAACTTTTTTAAGCTTAAATAATATCTATTTAAAGCCTAAATTATATATTGCTTTATTAAATACTTAATCTATTTATATATTATATTATACTATAAGCTAGCTATTAAGCTATATTTAATTTAAAATATACTTACTTTTATATTGCCTCTATCTTTTAGTAACTCTTTTATTTAAGTGCTTTAACCCCTTTATTAAAAGGGAAGTTAATATATTTAAAAAAAACCCCTTTAAAAAGGGGAAAAAACTAGCCTACTATATAAATAATATACTAAAGCCTACCCTTTTTAATAGTTAAGTCTTTACTTTAGCTTTATTTAAACTCTATCTTTATTTATTATTGCATTTAATTTATACTTATCTATTTTAGTAATACTATTTACTTTAAGTTTATATTTTCCCTAAAAGATATAAAATCTATTTTATTCTTTTTACTATTTCCCTTTTTATTTTCTTTTTTACTATTTTTTTCTTTATCCCTTTTATCTTTAAGCCCCCCTTACTTTAATTCCCCTTTAGCTCTATTTAAGTTTAAGCTATTACTTAAAGAGTTATATTAGACTTTAGTTTTTACTATTAATATTAGCTAATATAAATCTATATTAGGACTAATACTATTTATTGCTGCTATTACTTTTAGGCATTATCTATCCTTAAGTAGCTTTAGCCCCCTTAATTAAAGAAAGCAATATAGCTATTAAGCTCTTAAAAGCTATAGCTATATAATTAACTCTATTAATTAGCTTATAGAGCTAATTAATACTAAAACCTATAATTAAGACTATAAGTATAGCTTAAGAGTATACTTAAATTGCTCTTCTTTTAGCTTAAATAGCCTTAGCCCTTAACTGCTAAAGCTTTTTTTTCTATAATCTATATTAGCATTATACTTATAGTAAAACTAAATTAAGCTATACTTACTATAGCTATTCCTTTTTATAAAGCTATTATTAATATATAGGCATTAGCCTCTATTAAGTATAGCAATAGCTTATATAGCTTATATATATAGGTATAAGCTATATAGTTATTAGCCTTAATATCTATTAATAGTTAGTTTTTTATAGCTATAAAGAATAGAAACTATATATTAGCTTAGTTTTAGTATAGACTATTCTCTTTATTTCTTGCTATTTATATAATATATATAAAATAGGGCAGATCCTACACTGCCCTTAGGGTTAGTATAGCACTTTTTATTTTAGTGCAGTTAGCTTAGTATTTTAGTATTTATTAATATTAGCAAAAATGCTATTTATAGCTATATTAAATATATATTGCTATTATTATTATTATTATTATTATTATTATTATTATTATTATAGTTATTATCTTTAGCTATATACAATTAGTATAGAATAGCAATAGAAATAGCAATTAATGCTTATATAAGTTAAGTATTCTATATAAATAATGCATTAGTAAAGTGCATACTTAAAGGCAATAGGAAGCTTTTATAAAGGTATATAAAGAAGGAAGAAAAGAAAAGGAATTAGGCATGCCTATAAAGATTAAGAAATAATAATAATAGCACTTAAATAGCTAGCAGCTGGCTGGCTGCTAGCTAGCAGCGCTAAAATGGCGCCTTACTCCCTATAATAGGCCTATAGTATAGGCAATTTAGGCCTATTGTAGGCCTTACTTTTACTTTACTTATTAATCCTATAACTAAATAAATAGGATATTTTAGTAATAGTACTAAATTAACTTTTAATTTAATGCTTTCCTATAGGGGACTTGCATTAGGTTTAATATTGTATTAAATAAAGGTTTTTATTTTATTAATATAGTTTTTTCCTTTATTTATATAGTATAAAAGCACTATTTACCTTATAGGTCTATAGAGTATTAATAAATAAATAATAATATATATATTTTTTAAAATTTACTTTTTACTATTAATCTTTTTAAATAATAAATTTAGTTTTATATTTCTATAAGTATTTATATTTATTAAATTTATATATATATATCTATATATAATTAATAAATTATAAATTATAAAACTTAATTTTACTTTTTAGTATTTTAATTTAAAAGTTTATTTATTAATAACTCTTTAAATATATTTTCTTTACTTTTAGAAATATAGCCTTAAATTTATACTTAAGAATATTTCTATAAAAACTTAATACTTTAGGTAGGTTCTTTTAATAAACTTTTTATTTCTTTAAATTAAAATTTATTTAATTTTTTTATAATTTATATTTTAATTTATACTTTTTATATTTAATTTTAATATATATTGCTTTAATTATAATAGTATTTTTATATTTTTTAAATAATATAGCTTTTATTTTTATAAAAAAGGCTTAATTAAGTTTAATTTATTCTTTTTATACGCTCATATTTAATATTAAAGGTATTAAGTATTTTTCTTTTTACTTTATTGCTAAAACTAAAAAGGTAAAAGCTAGACTTTTTAATAAAATTAAAAAGGGTTTAAACTATAATTAAGTATATTTTTTATTTTTAATTTATAGTTTATCTATATTCTTTTTCTTTTTAGTTTTTAAGTCTTTAATTATATTTTAAAGGCTTATTTTAATAGTTTAAAGCTTATTTTATAGTTAATTAATATTATTTATTTAATTAATTTACTTAATATTAAAAAAAGCTTTTATTTATATTTATATTTCTTTAAAGGTCTTTTTACTTATAGTTTTTTTTATTTTAATATTATTTATTAAAAAAAGGTTTTTTTATTAAAAATAATATTTTAAGTTATATATACTTAATTAATAATTAAATTTTAAATATAAAAAAGGTTTTAAAAATTATATTCTATAAAATAATCTATTTAAGCCTTTAGGCTTATTTTAAATATAAATTAATTCTTCTTTAATTAAGTATCTTTAGTTATTATAAATAATTTATAATTAATTATCTTAAGGTAAGTAATTTATAGCTTGCAATCTTTATTTAAACTTTAAATTAATAAAAAAAAGCTTTTATATAGTATTTTTTACTTAAGTCTTTATTTTAAAGTTTAGTTTAATAAATATATTACTATTCTTACTATTTTTAGCTATAGTTTAACTAATAAATTACTTTTAATTATAAAAACCTTTTTTTTATTATTCTTTTAAAATATTCTTTTAATTTATTTTATTACTATATTTAAAGAGCACTTTTTTTATTGCTATTTCTTTTTAATTTAGCTATATATAAACTAAATTGCTCTTTTAAAGCTTATTATTTATTTCTATTATTTATATAAATAATATATAGGCATATATAGAAACAGTTATAATAGGCAATATATATAATAGATTGATCTAAATTAATTAGGATTTATAAAAAATAGCTAAATAATTATTATAAAATGCAATTATCTATTTATAGTATAGAGATTCCTTTATAAAGATATATAGCCTTAAGACCTAAGCCTATAAGGCCCCTAAAGTTAGCTTATAGCTAGCTGCTATATTTATAGTAGCAATTACTTTTGCCTAGCTGCTATATCTATTAATACTTTCTTTAAGCCTAATTAAGGGCTTATTTTTAAATGCTATTATAAGGCTATTTTAACCTTTTTTATATATATATTCTTTATATAATTATAAAGTTATTTTTTTTTATTATTAAAGTAATTATTTACTTAAATAAAACTTTTTTATTGCTAAAAATAAACTTCTTTATTATAGCTAAAGGCATTACTATAAGCTTTTATAGGCACTATTTATATTTATTTTAGTGTTTTTAATATAGTCTTTCTTTTAATTTTAGCTTTAATCTTAAAGCATTAATAAAAAAGCAATATAATAGGCCTATTAATAGCTTTATAAATATATTAGTAATATTTTTAATAAAAAGAATATATTATAGTTTAATTATATTATTTTTAATAGCCTTTTTTATAAAGTAATACTATATTTAAATATAGTTTATATAGATATAGAATTTAAAGTTATATATTAGCTTTATAGCGCTTTAATTATTTATAAAAATTATTACTAAAGCAATTAATAGGCTATTAAATTTCTTTATAAAGCCCTTTATTTATATAATTTATAATACTGCCTTTATTAATATATAGTATTTAGCTTTTATTAAAAACTTTATTATAATCTTTTAATACTTATTAAATTATATAATTAAGCCTTTATTTATAAAATTTTTCTTTTTTTAATTAATTATATTATTTTTAAATAGCTAATATAATTAAAGTTATAATAGCTATAAAGATTAAATAGATTACTATATAACTCTTTCTTAAGGCAGTAGTAATAAATAAAGTAATTAAGGCTCTTTTTAATATATTATAGCATTTCTTTTATAGCCTTAAGTTATTGCTTACTTAAGCTATTTAAAAAGTATACTTAAAGACTATATATAAAGGCTAAATTAGGCTAGCTTTACTATAAAAAATAGTTAACTTTTTCTATTATTAATATATATTCTTTACTAATAGCCTTTATATTAAGGATATTAATTGCTTTAATTAAATAATAGATTTCTATTTTTATTAATATATTTATAGCTTTATAGTTAAAGTATTTAAATTGCTTAAAGATACTTATTATATAGTCTTTTTATAATAGTATAAGCAATTTATTTTCTTTTACTATAATAACTATATTTAAAAAGAGCTTAAGAAATTTAAATAACTTTATTTTTATTTTTTATATAAATTTATTAATAAAGGTATTTATATTTTTATTATTATTAATAACTATAAGTATATTATTTATATATATAGCTATAATAATCTTTTTTATTTAATCTATATAAACTATAATATTGCTTTATAGCCTCTTAAGGCTTAATTTATTAAGTATTTTCTTTAGTTTCTTTTATTACTATTAGGCACTTTACTTAAGGCTATATAAAGCTATAAGCAATTATATAATATACTTAATGCCTTATTTATAGCTTACTTTTTTAATTAAGTATTTATACTTTAAATCCTTAAAGAACTTATTAAATAAAGAAAAGGTTATAATATAAATATCTTTTTTTAGCTCTTTATTTAAATATATTATAATTATATTATTTTATAATAGCTTCTTTTTAATCTATATAATATAAATAAATAGCATTTTTTAAGAATTAGCTTTTATAGTTAAAAAGAAAGTCTTTTAGTAATTAATGCTTTTTTTTATATAAAGCTATATACTATAAATTAAGCTTTATATATAACTATTATACTATTTTTATTTCTTTTATATTAATTTACTTATTTTACTATAAGTAATCTTTTGCTTTTTAGTAATTTCCTTTTTAAAATAAATTTAAATATACCTTTATTAATAAAGGCATAAATCTTTTTAAAGAATACCTCTTTTTAAAAATTAGCATTTAGCTAATTAAAAGTATTATAAACTATAGTTAGATTAGCATTAATGCAAGTAGCTAAAATTTACTTTTTTATAGCTATTACTAATATTATAAAGTATTTTTTAAAGTTATTAAATACTTCCTTTAGCTATAATTAAATAATCTCTTTACCTTTTGCTATAAGTAATAAAATAGACTTATAGAATACTATATATATTATTATAATAACTTTCTTTATTTTAAAGTTTTAAATTTATTATACTTTAGTTCTTTAAAATTTTATAAAAATTCCTTTTTAATTATAAAATAGCATTTTCTTAAATTTATTGCACTTTTTCTATTTAATATAAATAAATGCCTTTAATTTTAAAATCTATAAATATTTAATGCTTAATATATATTTCTTTTTTAAAATTAAATCTATAAAGTAAACCTTATAAAAAGTCTTTTAATTTAATAATCTTATTGCTATAATATTAATAATATATATAATTATAAAAATAATCTCTTTTTATAGCTTAAAAGGGATATTTATTGCTATTATTATACTCTTTACTTTCTTTTAGATTGTATAGTTTGCCTATTTAATAAAGTTATTCTATTTATAGCTATATAATAGTATAATAATTATAGGGATCTCTATCTTTAAGAGGAATTTATTAATCTTTCTATTAATAAATTTATAGCTACTATTAAACTATATCTTTTAAAATAAACTATAGGCTATAATAGTTTTAAATACTAAAAGATCTTTTTTTATTAAAGTAATAGTATTGCTTTTTTTTTAAGTAAATTGCTATAAAAGTAATAGCTTTTATTATTAATTATAAGCTTAAAATACCTTTTTTTATTATATATATATAGATTTAACTCTATAAGGTCTATATAAAGGAGATTAAGTATATAGTTTACTCTCTTTTATAGTATTTTTAGTAAGAACTTTATACTTTTAGTAAGCTTATAGTCTTTATAGGGTATATTAAGTAGCTTATAATTATTAAGCCTATTTTTTATAACCTTAAAGGTATAGTTAAGGGCTTTTTAATCTATATAAATAAGTCTTTAGTGCTATATTTTTACTTTAAACTATTCTATTTATATTAGCATTATTTTAAAAGTAAAGTAATAGCTTATTATACCTTTTATTGCTTTAAGTAAAAACCTTTAATTAAAGATATTAAAGGTTATAAAGATCTTATTATTACTATTAAAGATTTTATTTTTAATTATATAACTATTAAAAAAATAAACTTTTTTATTAAAGATTATATTTAATAGAAAATCTTTAATAAAAACTATATCTTTAAGTATTATAGTCCTTATTCTCTCTCTTTTTATAAATAGTATAATTACTACTATTTCTATAGCTATAGAATATATAATATTTCTATTTATAAGAATTAGCATTATTTTATTAAGTTTATATTATTTATTTTCTTTAAATTATTTAAAGTTATTAATAGTATATATATTAGCTTTTAAGTCTTAAAGCTAATAGTCTTTTTAATTAATAAGGCCTAATTCTATAAATATTAAAATAGTAATAAAATTACTATTTTTCTTTACCTTTAGTGCAATATTAATATTAATATTAAAGGGACTATATAATTGCTATTTTAATAGGCTAGAAATTATTACTATAGCTATCCTTTTTATTAATAATCTTATAAAAGCATTACTAAAGAACTTTTTTACCTTTAAGCCTTTATAGTATATAAAAATAGTATTATTATTATTATTAAAGTTATTTTTAGCTTTTTTTATATTTTTAGTATTTTATTTATTTAATTCTATATATAAAGTAATCTTTTTAATCTTTTTAATAGTTTTATTATTATTATTTTTTTTCTTTAATCTTTTATTTTTATTGCTTTTACTTTTCTTTTATAAAAATAAATAGTTTTTTATAATATAACCTTTTTAATTATAGTTAAAGCATTTATTACTTTTAGGATCTTTTTTATAATTATTCTTTTTATTTAATTAAGTATTTATTTATATACCTTTTTTACTATTAAAATCTTTACTTTTCTTTTAAAAAGTTTATAAACTTTTAGCTTTATTAATAAAGTCTTTTTACATTTTATAAATAGATTAATATTTCCTTTTTTACTTATAATTGCATTAAAGTGCATTTTATTTAAAAAAGACCTTTTTAATACTATTTATAAACCTTATCTTTTTTTAGTATTTAAAGAGCTTACTATTAGTTTTAATAATACTATTTACAATATAATAAAAGTTATTAATATAACTTTAAACTCTTTATAGTTTCTTTAAAGTTAAGAACTTTAATTTTTAATAGAGATTAGCTAAACTTTATTAAAATCTTATATTATTATACCTTTTTATTAATAGCTTAATAGCCTTTATATTAGTTTTTATTAAAAATAATAATAGCTTTAATTTCTATAAAACTACTATTTTTATAATAATAATTAAATATATTTCTTTTAAATATAAAATCTTAATCTCTTTATACTATTTAATAATAATTATAGTATAAAAAAATATATCTTTTAAGTAATTTAATTCTTTAATCCCTTAAGTATATTATCTCTTTTTATCTTAAAGTTAAAATTAATAAAATCCTTAATTTTAATTAATTATAAATTTATAATTTTCTTTTTGCTTAAAGCAAGCTCTATTAATATTTTTTTATTCCTTAAAAAACTAAATATTTTACTTAAAGCTTTTAATAGCTTCCTTAAGGTATAGAAAAGTTAGCTTTTTTAATACTTAAAGCTTTTATTTTTATTATTTTTTACTTTAAATTTTAATTTATCTTTAAGCTATATTTTATATTTAATCTTTAATTTATTTTTAGTCTTTTAATTAAAATACTTTTATAGTTTTTATATTTACTATATTATCTTTATTATTTATTATATTATAATACTTAAATTTAATTAAACTTTCTATAAATTCTATTTAATAAGCTTTATTAATCTTTTAAAAGGGAATAAAAGATCCTTAAGATTATTTTCTTTTTTAATAGAATCTTCTTTATTATTAGTTTATTTAATTGCTTTAATAGTAAGGATTAACTTTAAGGCTAGCTTTAAAGCTATTACTTAAGTCTTAAGACCTTAATTAATTAATTTTATAAATATTAATTTTAAGAAATAAACTTTAAATTAATTTAAACCTTTTAAATAGCTATAATTTCTTTTTAAATTAAAGCTTTAGGCTTATAATCTATAAATAATATATAGATATATATAGAAATAGTTATAGTAGGCAATATCTATAATAAATTGGTTTAAATTAATTAAGATTTATAAGGAATAGCTAAATAGTAGTTATAGAATGCAGTTATCTATTTATAGTATAGAGATTCCTTTATAAGAATATATAGCCTTAAGACTTAAGCCTATAAAGCTCCTAAAGTTAGCTTATAGCTAGCTGCTATATTTATAGTAGCAACTACCTTTATCTAACTGCTATATCTATTAATAACTTAAAGTTTAATTCTATATTTTATTTTTAATATTTTAGTAAAGTTTTATAGTATTAATAATAATTATTTTTCTTTTTAATTTTTAAAATAATAGTTTTAATATATTTTTAATATATAATTTATTATAATAGTATATAAAGAAAGGTTTATTATATTAAATTAAAAATTATAAAAGTTTAAAGAAATTTATTCTTTAAGAATTAAGCTTTATATTTATAGTTTATAGTGCTTTTAGTATTTTATTTTATTTAATTTATAAATATTATATTTAACTATTATTAGGCCTTTAATCTTTATATTAATAGTATAATTAATTAAGTATTTTAATGCTTTAAGTTTTAAATAATTTAATTAATAGTACTATTTTATAGCTTTTATTTATTATAAATATTTTAATATCTATAAATTATAATGAAGTTTATTTATTATAAATAAGCTTTATTTTTAAGTAATAGGCTTATAATTTAAAATATATTAATTATAGATAATCTTTAATTTATATAAAGGTTGTTTATTTTTATATTTTAATTTTTTATTTTAATTTTTTTTAATTTTATTAATAATTATATTAATAAAGTCTTTTTAATAAAATTAAATTTATTTTAATTTATAAATAATAAGTAATATACCTTAAAATAAAGAAATAAGCTTTACTTTATAGATTTTAAACTTTAATTTTTATATTTTTATATTTTAAAATTAAAAGGTTTTTTAATTTAATAAAAATAACTTTATTAAATAAAGTTAATTTAAAATTTTTAAAAAAAAATTTATTATTAAAAATATATAATATTATCTTTAAATTAAATATAATTAAGATTTATAATAAATATTTATTATATAAAATAAAGAAAATAGCTATAAAATTTAAAATTAAAATTTATAATATTAATTATTAATTTAAATTTTTAATTAATTATATAATTTATTTTTTAAGCTTTTTATATAGTTTTTAAACTTTAATTTAATCTTTTAATTATATTTTCTATTTTTTATTTATTTACTTTTATCTTTTTATTTATTTAAATATATTTTTAAAAAATACAATTTAATACTTTTAAATATTAGCATTAAAGTATAATTTACTATATAAAATATAATAATTATTTTCTTTTAAAGTTTATTTTTATTTTTTTAATTTAAATTATTTAAATTATAAGCTTTTTAAATAAAAATACTTTTTAAAAGGTAGTTTTAAGCCTTAAAATATTAATTTAAAGTTCTCTTTTTATATTAAAGCTTTATATTACTTTTTTTAGTTTTCTTTCTTTTTTTAATTTTATATTTAAAACTTAAAGTAAAAGTAATTAATATATAAATACTTTTTTTAATAATATCTTTATATTATACTTTAATAATTTAAAGAAATATTTAAAAGTAACTTTTAAAATATTATTTTAAATCTATAAACTATATATTTAAGTATAAAGCTTTAGTAATATTCTTTATAATTATAATCTTTATAGATTATTTTTAATTAATAATTTAATTTTATTAAATAATTTTAAAGTTTAATGTTTATTTTAATACTTTAAAATAGTATTTTTAAGCTTATTTTCCTTTTAATATATTATTAATTCTATATATAGCTTTAAGGTTATAATAGAATTTTATAATATTATTATTATTATTATCTTTATTTATTATAAATAAATATATTTAAATATTATAAAGGCTTATTTTCTTTATTATTTAATTAAAGATATTATAGATTTTATTTATTTTAATTTTATATTTTTTTAATTATAGTAAAATATTATAAGCTTATATTTTAATAATTTTTAGTCTTTAAAAAGTATTTTTATTTTTATAATTATTTATTATTTTAAATAAATAAGCTTTATTATTAAGCTTTTAGCCTTAATTCTTTCTTTTATATAATATTTTATAGAAATAAGTATTATAGGCTTAAAAATTTAAATAGTTTTAAATTAAAAAGAGTCCTTAAGGATTTTAAGCTTTTTAATTTATTTTATTATAATTTTTACTTTATAGCTTTATTTAAAGGTCTTTTAATTATTTAAATTATTAAAAATATAGATCTTTAAAGTTATTTTATATATTTAATTTAAAATTAAAATATATAGTTTATTTCTTACTTTTAAAGCTTAATTAAATAGTTATAGCTATATTAATAAATATAGCTTTAAGACTTTTAATTATTAAATTAAATTAGTTATATAATTATATATATTCTTTTTATTTTTGTTCTTTTTAGCCTTACTTTATTGCTTAGGCTCTAAAAGAGGGGTTGGGCTGCGCTAGACCTAATAAAGCTATAGTGTATTTATATAACTTTCATTTAATTATTTTAAGCTTTATTTCTATAATCTAAAGTATATACTGATATTTCCCTATATGCACAATACCTTAAGTTTAATAGTACTTACTTAAGCAAGGGCAGGTTAAGTATATAATTGCTAGTAGAATTATATTTATGCATTATTATATTTAAATTAAATTATTTATAAGCTATTAAATCTAAATATTTTATTTAAGAAAAAGATTTTTTACTATTAAATTCTTTTAATAGCTATAAGTTTTTAATAATTATAAAATTTAATTTAAAATTTAATTTAAAATTTAATTAAACTATTAAATTTTAATTAAATTATTAGCTTTTTATTAAGTTATTAACTTTTAATTAAATTATAGCTATATAATTATATAAATAAATTATAGTTATAAAACTATAAATAATAATAATAAACCATTAATAATATATATAATATATTGATTTATTTAATTATTATAATAACTATTAAAATTTTAATATAAATTTAATTGTTTTTTTAATATAAAAAAAGTATTTTAAATTAATAATAATAGCTATATTATAAAATACTAAATATAAATAAATAAATTAATAAGCTATATATAATTAAGTAAGATTTTAAGTAAAGAAAGACTTTTAGGCAGCTAATACTATGCACAGCTAGGCAGGATTTTAGGCAGATAACCCATTATTAGCTATATGCAAATTTAGCGGTGCCTTTTACTTACCCTAACCCTATGCAATTGGTCAACTCTGCCTAGAACCATGTCCTCAACACCCCCCGGCCGCGTTGGTAGGTATCCTTGGCCTCAGGTACCTATTCAGGCCTCAATACTTCGGTACTCGGTACGTACTCTGAGTACTCCACAAAGAGGCCAACGACCCCCTTACCTCAGCGGTCTCATCTCATCGCTCGGGTGGAGCCTCTTCTCCGTCTCTACCGGCGTACATTTCGTGCTTTCAACCTCCACTATTCTGCCTAAGGTACCGCCTTCCACTACGGATCCCACCTCCAAGAAAATGGCGGCGAGCTCCCACCTCTGATACGAACCTGTTGCTCCACTCCACCAACCTTCTTGTCGCTTTGTTACTTCGCCTGAGACCTGGAGCTGTCCTAATCTTCTGGTAGCAGCCATCGAAGACGGCCTACTCGGCTGGAACGAGGAGATCCCTCGTCTCAATCGTGCTGTTGGTGTTTCGGTGTTGGCGTCGTTCTCGCCCACGTAGCCAGCCCCAAATGCCTGCCAGCGATTTGAGCATCGACTTTGTGTTATAGTGTTGAATCTCTCAGCCATGCTATCTGACTCCCAGGCCATGAACGATCGTCATCTATCAGCGTTGCCCTCTTTGAATTCCCCGCCTTTGTTTGTTCTTCCTGATACCCCGTTGTCATGTTGCCTCTTCTCCAGATGCCCGCTCCTGCGGTGACGCCGCCGCCATCCAACATCGATGTTTTCGCTTCTTTTCCAAGCGATGACTCCCTACCCCTCAATAACCATTACCGCCAAGACGTGTCATTTACACATCCGCGATCGTTTCCTATCCGAACTTCTCAACCACCGCGGCGACCTCCAGCTCCCCCAAGCTCACACTATCCATCACATCCTGAGTACCACTTACGCCGAAAAACACCAAACGGTACCCTCGATGCTGGCTACGATGGATCGCCAACCCCCCTCTCCCATGGCCCACCGCCTTTAAAGCACTTCATTCTGCCTAGATCTGTGATTTCTACGGCGTTTCCCCCAGCGACACCATCACTCCATGGACATAATCTGGCAATGGGCCACATTCAATCGCCATCGCCCCTAATCCCGGCCTTGATGACAATGCTAGACACATTCAGTTGGAAACCGCGCCGTGGCCGATTGCTGGTGATATGGCTGTTCACCCCAGCACATATCAAATGAACTCTCACAATCTAGCCTTCCCAGGCCGACATCATCAACCCAGAGGCTATCTCGACAGCACAGGCATGGTTCCTGGTCTTTATCAACCTCTTTTGAGAGCCAACGAATACAATGTTCGCGCCTTTTGTCCACCTCCAGTCGCTATGAATGATTCCTTACCCCTTGGGCAAATACCTATGCGTATCAATGCAACAACTTGGAATCATGGAAACCTAATGCAGCAATGCAGGACAGGTCCATCGAGGCCGATGCAACAGGAGTTCGGATTGGGATCCCGTAAAATACTACCTGAATACGTACAACGCCCGCCGTTTGAGAGTGTCATCGAACAGGAGATGTCGTTTAATCTTCCACACAGAACACATGTCAACCTAGAAACCCTTGGATCCGGCATGAGTAACATCCCGCAACACTCCAATTCCTCTGGATTTGGCTCTCAGCAAGGGTTTCGTGAAAAGGTGCTATTTCAGGCCCACAGGAGTTACATGGACCTCATCGCATATCTCCAGACTTCGAGAAGATCACAAACTGCGAAAACTAATTCAAATCTCGGCACTTCAACAAAGCTACTGGTATATCCTAAGCCGCCGAAGCCTATGCTGAAGGGTTTAGAGACAAATGAAGGGGGGGCTGTGGCGAGGTTCTTGGAGCGAGAGCGTGGGCGAAACTATGATGTTGGGGGCCACACTTCATCTCGTCCCGTTGGGTCACTCAATAACACTTATTCGGGGGCCAAGGCATCGATTCTGGCTACAGCGAAGTCTTCACTCGAAATGTTGAACAGCCTATGCGAACAGAGTGGGTGGAATTGGATTGACGGCATGTTACTTGCAGGTTGCCTGCATTATGGGATGGAACAATATGACGAGGCATTGGAATGGTTCTCGAGGATCGTTACTTTGGACTCGAGGTAAAGACTTACCCCAGGTGAACTGTCAAGTGGCTGTTCCATGGTGTCTGACTCTTTCGCAGTCACGTCGAGGCAATCACAAACATGGCTGCCGCATTGTATTGCCTCAATCGCCAAGAAGAGGCCGAGCAGCATTGGATCAGAGCAGTGAAAATACAGCCGAGTTACTTGGAGGCCGTCGAACACCTCGTTGGACTTCTATACAAGCAACGGAGCAAAGAAGCTGTTGAGATCATCAACTACGTGCAGCAAGCGTTGAGATTAACGCCGCCTGGATCTATGCAATCAAACCGGTTATCCACCTGCAACCCAGCTCCTCAAGATGGCTATCTTGAGAATAGTACTGCTCACATTTTTCGAATTGCTGACTTGAAGCAGGTGCAGCACCACAGAGTTGCCACTCATCGAGATGATGCAGGGACTCCAGGTTTCGGATCGAGCGGATATGCCATCCCAGGAACAGAGAACGGACGGATCCTCGCTCTCATTCATGCTAAGGGAACCATGCTTTATAGCTTGAAAGAAGTGCGGGGTGCATCTGAGGCTTTCGAGGAAGCAGTTCTGATTAGTGTTGGACGCCAGGTGACTGGCATCCAAGACCTAGTACGTCGAATCCACATAGTGTTGTCCCCTGTGGATCGAGGTCCGGCTCTACATGGCCGAGTTGCACGCCCCCAACGACCCTTATTACTCCCCCCCGAAAGAGCTCGACATACAGCGCATCTTGTCTTCGGTGGAACAGGAGATCTACCGGGTCTCCGGTATGTGGTTGAGGGCAGTACCAAGCGTGCCGCAGTACAAACAACCAGCAATTCTCTTCTTTCGCTTGCCAAGATATTTCAAGACGCTCTCTCAAGTGGTCATGCCACTCCGGACGCCCCTCGCCGCCCCTCTGGAGTAGAAGACATTTTAGCCCTGTACTATCTTTCATTGTCTCTGCAAGAAAGCCCTTCGACGGCGAATAATGTGGGGATCCTTCTCGCAGGGGTTCAACAATCTGCTCCAAATCCTCAATCCGGAGGCGTTGACACGTTCTCTCAGCCAAATATCCCTGGCATTATACCTGGAAGTGGCCTTTCCTTAGCCTTGGCGTACTATCATTATGGGTTGCGGTTGGATCCGAAGCATGTGCACTTGCACACAAACCTTGGAAGTTTACTGAAAGATATTGGTCAGCTGGATTTGGCTATCCAAATGTATGAACAAGCCGTTTCCTGCGATGGGACTTTCGATATCGCCTTAACCAACTTGGCAAACGCGGTGAAGGATAGAGGGCGTATCAACGATGCTATCACTTATTACAAACGCGCAGTCAGTTCCAACCCAGACTTCGCTGAGGCTGTTTGTGGCCTGTCGACGGCCTTGAATTCTGTTTGCGACTGGCGAAGTCGTGGCGGAGTCATACTTGAGTCGGGGAAGTATGATCGATGGCATGTCGACGACCGAGGTCTCTTGGTCGACGCGCAGTCATCAGGGCATGAAAGCGGCCTCACAAATCGGGTTGTCAGAATTATTGGCAAGCAATTGAGTGAGGCGTCTCAATGGGGGTCTGGTATCCTCGAAGACAAGACCATTCTTACACTCACTGAACAATTGCACATACATTGCTCAAATACTTTTCAACTTGAGCAATCCCTACGCAGATGGTCTGGCAAACCATGGGAAGGTTCCCGCGTTGTTCGCCTGGTGGAACGCGCCACTCGAGCCATGCAATGGAAATGGTACCACGACCGCCACACATCTCATTGTGAACAGGCCTCACAGTATTCTCGGCCTCGATTACCTCCTAACCTGACCGTTCCATCAGCCCCGACTGTCCTACCATTCCACACCTTTACTTGTCCACTCTCGGCTAGGGATATTCGTGTTATCTCGCAGCGAAATGCCATACGAATATCATGTTCAACTCTTCGACTGCCATGGATTCCGGCAACAGTATTTCCACCCCCGCCCCCTCCTAGCCCTCAACTGAACGTGGGCTATGTGTCATCGGACTTCAATAATCACCCTTTGGCTCATTTGTAGGTTCCTAGTCATGGTTTCAAGACTCGACTTTGTAATGATTGACACATATGATAGAATGCAATCTGTATTTGGGCTCCACAATCCACGCAGAACTCGAGCTTTCTGCTACGCCACAACTGCAAGCGACAGGTCGATTCATCGCCAACAAATCGAACGCGAGGCCCCAGTATTTCGTGATGTTAGCAACTGGCCATCGGATAAATTGGTGGAACAGATTATTCGAGATGAGATTCACATTCTAGTGAATCTAAATGGCTATACCAGGGGCGCCCGAAATGAGATCTTTGCGGCCCGGCCGGCTCCCATACAGATGTCATTTATGGGATTTGCGGGGACTCTGGGTGCAGAATGGTGCGACTATATCCTCGCGGATAGCACAGCAGTGCCACGTGAGACGCTTCGTCCCTGGCGTGCCAATGTTGGGATAGAGGATGTGTTCCAAGACGATACAGAAGGCGACAGAGAGGATTGGATGTACTCCGAGAACATCATCTTTTGCCGGGATACCTTCTTTTGTTGCGACCATGCCCAGTCCTGCGAGGCAAGTGAACGGCAAGTAACATGGCAGGAAGAGCAGCATCGTAGGTGGATGATGCGGAAGGAACTGTTTCCAAGTCTCCCTGATGATGCCATCATTATGGGAAACTTCAACCAGCTGTACAAGGCGAGTGATCTTCGTACTTTCTTATTTGTAACTGGCATCGTCTTTCTTTGTTTGGTATGCTAACTGGACTCAGATCGAGCCCACAACATTCAGATCCTGGTTACGAATATTGGCACAGGTTCCAAAAGCTATTCTCTGGCTCTTACGGTTTCCTGAACTCGGTGAGGTCAACCTCCGGCGCACTGCCAAGGCATGGGCAGGGACCGAAGTTGCCAGTCGTCTTGTCTTCACAGATGTCGCGCCTAAAAGCCAACATATTTCTCGCGCCCGTGTATGTGACCTTTTTCTCGACACACCTGAATGCAATGCACACACAACTGCAGCGGATGTTTTGTGGTCCAGCACGCCTCTGCTTACACTTCCTCGCTATCCCTACAAGATGTGTTCTCGTATGGCTGCATCAATTCTCCGGGGTGCGCTGCCCAAATCTCCCGCAGGGCAACGGGTGGCGAATGAGCTCATTGTGGGAAGTGAGATTGAATATGAACAGTGGGCCGTCCGACTTGCTGGCGGCCTTACATATAAGATTACAGGAGAAGGGTATGGAGAAGGACAAGGACGATTGGCCGAAATGAGGAAGTTACTGTGGGACGAGAAATGGAGATGTGGCCTTTTCAATACACGTCGATGGGTTAGCGACTTGGAGATGGCATATGAGGAAGCCTGGCGACGCTGGGTAGTAGGTGAGAGCGGAGACATCCATCTTTGATATTGAAGCCGAAGCAGGATAGACCGGTGCGCCTAGGCTAATCAACTTTGTACGGCCTGCTTAGCTGGTTTGTTGGTGTATCCATCGGCATGATAGGCTACTTAGAAGGGAGACGATGTAGTGGTACAAGGATGAACAGACGGGCAGGTCATAAGGGAGTTTCGGCGCTTATGGATTGGAACCGCCAGTGTGAATGGGGTGGATGAGATCTTTGATTCATTACCTCCTTGCTTCGTCAATCACTTGGCTTTGATAATCTCCTCTCCCATGCAGAGAAGGATGATAGAGATCTTCCATGTGTCTACAGAGCATGCCAGGTTGGGTGTTTGAAGCACTATACGATTTACAACATATTGGCTTAATATCTAGATATCTGGAACGATTAGATAGGTAGGCAGGTACCTGACTAGGTACCTCTAGCATGGTCTCTCGAAGACCGGCATACGTACTCACTCTCACGCCATGCTGAGACGCTGGGAAAGTGAACGATTTCAAATCGCGGATAATTGCTTATCGGCCGTCTCCCTCGCCTGACCAGGCTGGCACCCAATCCACCTTTCAAGACAACTGACCAGGCTCATCACACCCCACAGCTTTCCTGAGGAATTGACAGGCACGGGTATGGATGCGGACACGCCGTACATACAGCATTGCCTACATGGGTTGCTAGGTGCCCGATGTCCTTGACGCTCCCGGGATAGTTAGATGTGTCTTGGGCGAGGAGGCACCATCCATCGGTCAGAGCCAGCTGAGGTCGGAAGCAGGGGATGGCAGCCTAGGATTGGACCACGCGGCCAACCCGCAACCGTGACCAGCATGGCCAGGGGAGCGAGCCAGCTGAGCTGAGCTGAAAAACCGTTGGCTGGCTCGCTTGGCCTGTCCGGGAAGGGTTTAGGGTCAGAGGGAGCCTGACGCCACAACGGTTTTTGCTTTTAGGGGCCGAGGTGTCCTGGGGTGATGGCTCCAATACCGCTGGGGCGGAAATGCGGACTATTGGCAGCAGCGTCATCTGGCTACCCGGCGATCCCAGTGGTTGACTCGTGTACTGGGAACAGGGGCGTGTCGTCCCCTGGAGGGAGAAGGGGAAATGATACGTGAAGTCAGTGAGCCAATCAGGCCGGGACTAAGGGAAGCAAAAAAGATGCATCGGTGGGCGCTGCTTGAGTGCTACCGATGATGTTCCTTTGCTTGAGCATGGGTGCTTCGACCACGAGTGGATGCATCCCCTCAGTGGCAACTCGGGCGTCAGTGTCGAACTTGGCCTCTGCTGCTTTTCGCCAACATCCCAGGACCCAGTCCAACAGAAGAAGGTGCATGGGGATTTTACGTACCTGTACCTCCTCTTTGGATGAGAACACAAAGCTGCGCAACAGTATGCGCTGTGTGCATTATTTAACCTTCACCAAGCAACGACAGGTGAGACTCTGTAGGCCGGGTAGCACATCCGGCACATAACTCATCTGGTCTGTCTGCTTCCCTATCCATTGTTCAACAGAGGAGACCCCAATCAGGCTGATGTTTGCAACAAATCTCCAGTGCAGTATTATTCTGCCCGCCTCTCGTTTGCCTCTTCTATTCGACATGTCCGACACCCAGCCTCGTTTTTGGTTGGGTTGTGATCAAAAGTGAGTTACGTTGTCTCTCCAAACGTGAATAGGCCTGGTAACTATGCTACGTGTCGTCGATCGTATCTGGGTGCTACTAGCGAGAGCATTCCATCAGTGCAACTCGCATCCGGAACGGGGCTGTCCCAGGTTTGCCCAGAAAACATGCATATCACGTCCTGATCCCAGCGGCCCTCTGGACTGAGGCAGAAACGTACGCACCTCCACCGATCCGAAGGAGCGCACGGCGATCCCAACCAGGTGGCTCATGCCAGCAGCCACCCGTTGACGATGATCGCCCTGCCTCGACCCCCGGCCCTGGCCCCCGACCCTGGCTAGCCTCTGCACTATGGCGCTGGCGCTGGCGACGATAGTACCGGTGACTGTGACTGAGAGCCCGCAACGGGCGATAGCTGGGCTCCTCCACGATCCGCGATTGCCCACCCGCCCTAGCCATCGCCCCGTATAATGCCCACCTGCTCTGCACCCTCCAACCAAACGCCAGGGCCCTGATTGTGGCTCCAGCTCAAGAGTCAAGAGCCGAAGACGGACGAAACTTGAAGCCATGCAAGAGTCAATCACTTGGCTCCCGCTTCGGACGGAGGGTCTGGCTAGCCCGGTTGTAGGCCGACGGGTTCACCGATGGCCACAAGGATGGACAGATTGAGCACAAGGGCAGCATGTGAGGCGTTCTTGACATGGAGCAGCTCAAACTTTGCTTCGTCGTTCATTGCCTGATGCGACTTGGAGTCGACGAGAGCAGCCAGAAAGGCTAGGGGAAGAGACTAGAGGCAACATAGATGCCAGACCTGAGTGAAGCGCTAGTCTGGTGGCTTGGTGGACGGCAAGGTCCGGCCAGAATGGACCGACAGGCAAGGACTCCACTACCACTCCACCCAATTCCGTCTAGCTGAGTGCCGGATTCGACGACGGAATTCCTCTCGCCCATACTCCTCCACCAGGCCAGCTGCCTCTCAACTTGTGTGAAGTGCCTGGACACTTGTGAATCCGGGGCAAGAGGGTTGGGTGATTGGCGGCTGGGGAAATGGATCAGAGTAGTTATTGGGTCCCGGAAAGGGAATTTCGTTTCCTGGCTCCTTGATGGCTTGGTTAAGCTAAGAATAAGTCTAGAAGTCAACACAGAACTTCCACTCAGGGACTGGCTAAGCAAGCCCAAGATGCTTGACTTGCAGACAGCCTTTCAATCAACCATTTATTTCTTCTCAACTCTCTTTTTTTTTGGGGGGGGGGGTTCTTTTCGGCCACCAAACAGATGTGCTGCTGATGTCGCCCTGGTAGGTTCCTTTACTTTTAGTTCATGTCCAAGATGTACTACGAGGCTCATTTCCTCATGATTTTCATGCCAGAGTCATGGCACGCAAGTTGCTCTCCCGGGATACTAGCCTTACTGCATCACTGTATGACTGCATCCGGGCGCCGCTCGGGGCAAGCGTTGATGGAGCGCGTTGGCCCGGACAAGGTGGGATAGCGACGCACGTCCCGAGCAAGGACTGAGCACGGGCTGGGAAAAGACTCTGGTCCAAGAAAAGGAGCCGTTTGTTACTAGATGTTGACGAAGGATGCAAGACGATGATGGATCGTCCTCAGCAGTGGAGGCCATCGCATATCCGGCGAACATGCCCACTGGTCATTCCTCATGAATCCAAACCAACGGGCGAATCAACTACCCACAATCACGCCCACTCAGCCTGTTACTGGCCTTTGAGCCGGACGCAGCCCAATACCGACCGCTCTGCCAACCTTGGTGCGCTACCAAGCCGCCTACATAGCCTTGGCTCGAAATCAGCACCCACCATGGAAACCCTCACAATTCTTTATCTCCACGCCCATATACTTTCACTCCCTGTTTTATTCACCCCCCCCCCCCCCAAAACGCCGCTGCCCCATCCGACCCGCCCATCTATCTCAACAGCGGCATCCTGGTAGCAGATCGAGAAAGTTTGTCGTCGGGGTGGTTAAGTTGGTGCCTCACCCCCCATGTCACGACTTGCTTTTCCCCATACATTACGCTTCATGCCATAGACTGGCCCCATCAGCCCCATCTTGCCCTCACGGATATTTCATCACCTCACCTCCCTCCCGCTTGACGGAGCGCTTTCTCTAGGAACTTCACTGTCAAAACCTGTCCGCAACTGATCGTGTCTGCAAACTTGTGAATAAGAGCTTGTCGTCAACACCTCTCGACTATTACATATCTTCCTCTAATTCAGCATTGTTCCCTGTCGCCTGCATACCTACCACCAACCTCCCAATCATACTTTCAAAAGTCATCCATCTGCCTTCTATCCAGCCAAGAATCCTCCCGACCAAGTTCCACATTACATTCACCACTTGAGACCAGCCTGTCACTAGTGCTTCCCTCCAACCATGACTGCCCACAGAAGAGGCCCGTGGTCCAACGCCGAAGACTCCTATCTCATGCAATTAGTTCAAACACATGGACCTCTTAACTGGGTACGGATCGCACAGACTTTGGGGTCACGAACACCAAAACAATGTCGAGAGCGATATCACCAAAACTTGAAGCCGACACTGAACCACGACCCCATTACCCCCGAGGAAGGTGTGCAAATAGAACGCCTGGTGCACGAGATTGGAAAACGATGGGCTGAAATTGCCCGCCGGCTTCATGGAAGAAGTGACAACGCCGTCAAAAACTGGTGGAATGGAAGCCAGAATCGACGCAAAAGGCTGGACCGCCGTCGTGCAGTGCAAACCTATGACGAACACTACGGCCGAACTGCCCTCTCCATTTCAACACCAACCCTTCCCATTCCCAGGACACAATCGTCAACCCAACCCTCCCATGGCCACCGACATCCGATGCCCTGGGTGGAAGCACCTTTGCCATCGCCATGCTCTTCCGAGTCCGCCGAGTCGGATTCGGGTTCCAACTATACCACATCACCAGGCCGACACACATTGGCGTTGCACGTGCCCGTAGAGCTGCCTCCGCTACGGACATCCGCAGTGCAACCATCCGGAGATCCCAAATTGCCGAGTCTGAGTTCTTTAGCCTCGCCCTCATTCGGAGATAGACACGAGGCCCAGCCTCGACTACCACCGCTAGTTCCTCAAACACAGCTCCCAACAGCACCGAATTCCCCTGCACAGCCGCAAATCCACCTGCGACAGCCGTCTCAGGTGCTTTCTGACAAGGATGCTCGGATGAACGTTGCAGCTCTTCTGGGATGAATGAATGAGTGGACAGAGGCTGCCATCGGTCTCACTCAAAGGACGACAAGTTGGCGCCTGGCTACCATTCACACATGTCTAGTTCAAAGCTGCGCTTTGGGGAAGGGATTATCATCACGCTCAGGGGTCCAACTCTGATCATGGGTGATGATTGATGTCTCCCAAACACCTACCACCATCATGGGTCTACGGTGGTCTGCCCCTGTGGCTTTATCTATCTTCTTAAGCCCTCTCTATCTACGCGGGAAAGACGAAACAATGGCACCGTTGGATGAAGTGCTGGACGCCTAAGATCATGCACTGAGGTCATCCTTGAGAACATCGATTCCTTGAAGGAAGGATGGCAAAGGCGAGTCAAGGGTTGAATAGAGATGGGGCCCTATATGAGGACATCAAATGCTTTGTAAATTATACGAAACACAGATCTGGGTTACATAGATTGGTACGGAAAATGTAACATCTTGGGGGATATTTTACACGAATTAAATCAGGCCAAATGCTTAATACTACTACTTTTGTTACATTAAGTGAACGACCACACTCGATTACATGTAGCAATATGAGCGCACAGGTCGTGGCTGGGGTTTGGGTGGTGTAGAGAATCATGAAAATCAAGAACCAGATCTCAAACAGTCCATAGTTCGGTGAGAGAATAGCGATCTTTTCGTAGGGAGGCGTGGCGGAGGCAGAGGCTCTGCGCATTGGGCAGTTGAACCTGGAACCGCCAAATTGATCACCCTCCATCACCACCGGGAACAAGACGCTGAGCGTCAGGGTCTGGGAACCAGGTACCCATATCCATGACTCTGTCCATCGTAACGGGTCCAATCAATTGCGGAGACCTAAGGTGGTTGTCTCTGATAGTCTTCGGGGGGCTCATGACAGGAGGGCTGTCAGGTTTAGTGAAGGAGGGAGGCACCTTGGTTTTCGAAATCGAGTGGAAGACGCGAGCAAAAAACAACGGTGGAAGCTACTGAGAAGTGGTAGCGCGAATTTACTTGCCGCTGACTGACAGGCGGCACGAGAGGCTAGCTTCCGGCGGTAGAGAGGTGGTCGACATTCCGTATTCCCGGGCTCCCTCAATTCATCCTCTGGCCATTACTCATTCGATTGGAAGAATGCGGAGGAGGCGTTATTGTTATATGCGAGTTGTGATTGATCGTAAAGGTTTGCGACGCACCACGACAGCTACCTTGCTAAGTGGGTAGTCCAAGCCTAACTTATCGCCTCACCCACATGAAGGTACAACCCTAGGGGGGAGGTGCTGTCCATGCTGCTGCTGGGGTAGTGTCTTACTTTGCTACTCCTTCCTTACTTTTCGCCTCACACTTTATCTACATAAGATGGCGTCAACACCCCCAATCATTTCCTTGACCAGCGGTCCAGGGTACCCTGCGCAGCACAACGGTGCCGCCTAGACCAAGGTACAGTGGGTTGAAGGGTGCTGAATGGACGGAAGCGTCGATGACGACTGGAATGTGGCAGATAGCCTCGAGGCTTTAGAGTCTTGTGTCCAGGCGGAAATCGATGGGGTTTGGCCGCTATTTCAGCGGATGGCAGTAGTCCAGACTGCCGTAGACTGCGGGTAGGCGACCCGCAAGGTTTGGAATTAGAATTGGCGTGGGGATTGTCGTTTTTTGCTTGATTCCCGTCACTGCTGGGCTATTGGGTTGCGTTTGATTTTCCGGTTCCGGAGTGGTGAATATAGAAGCAAGATTTGAGATGCGGATACTGATAAATGGCGATGATGTGGGGAGGGGCGATCAGCAAGAGGACGAGATATGCAGATGAAGAGGATTGGCGGGTTCTTCAGGATCGACGAGGATCTGCAAGCGGACGTGGACCGCATTGTCATATTCGATCCAGGTGCCAAATCTCGATTGCCTACCTCCCTGAAGTATGCGACGCCTCCTTGTGCCCTGTTCCGTAATTCACAGTCTCCCCTTGTTCGGTGGTTGTGGCTTGTCTCACACTGCTTACCTCTAGTTCGGTACTCTCCAAAACTGGGGGTTGGCGCCGTGCAAGTCCAATGGCGCTCTTCCCCTTGGGCTTATTCCTGTGTGAGAGGAGAGCGGCGCGCGTCGCGGCTTGCTTGGCGCCTGGATGGTCAATAGATGCGTCGGGTTGAGGGCGTCCCGGGGAGAAGTGTTGGCGCCGCCGTTTATTGCCCTCGCCATCGGCCAATAACCCAAGCCAAGCTGGCTGACAGTGATCGAATCGCCCCCTCCCGGTCGCCCGTTTGGGTGGGCGGTTCGGGTCTAGTGTTCCTCTGCGTTCTTTTTCCGGCTATGTGACCTGAAGTTGGATTGGAACTAAGCTCAGCCCGAACTGAGGATACAGACGAAAACGAGAGAGAAATCCAGGGACTGGTACCCGGCACACCCTGTGGGATATTGTTTATGTGTCTGAACAAGAGGAGGGTGCTAGTCGGCAAGGGATGCCCAACTTTTCCCCAGGTTGCCCGCCTAGACACTCGTTGGCTGGTTGATCGATCGGCCGAAAATGGAAACGAGGGCTGGGCCGATATCTCGCCTTTCTGACACAGCGCATGACGGCCATCGTGCTCGCAAAGCACGACTGCAGCTTTGGTCAAGCAAAAGCCCCCTCCTTGGTTCCATCGTGGTTCCATCCATTCCAACCCGTTGGCGTGCGGGACGGCGGGCAAGGCGTACAATGGAGCTAACTTTTGGCTAGGCCACCATGCACACGCCAAAGCATCGACGTTGGGGCGGTCTTTGTCTGGGCTTCTCTCGCCCGCACCTTGGCCCGATGCGATGGGCGACGATTTGGGGCTTTGGGACTTGGGGCTTGATCCAGAGCGGCGACACCTTCTTGTCAGTCACTCAGGGTACACCCCATTCGCCTATTCCTTCACCCTACTCATCTCTAAACCCCCACCCCCCTCATGAGAAATCGGCTAATCCCAATTCCCAATTCCATCCGTCGGCCACAGTCTATAGTCTGCCAGTCCGTCTCCCATCAGTCTTAGGATCCATTGTTCTCGTAAACCATGATCCATGCTGCTGGCCCGTCCTTCCATCCCGGCGATCACCTTGGCGGCCCAGGCGGCCTTGGCGGCATTCGTGCCCAGCGAGGCCACGCATCTCCATCTTCTGTGCAAGGCAAAGAAAGGTATGCATGCATTTTGTTGCCCTTGTTGAACAATTTCGGGTGCAGCGCAGTGTTTTGCTGATTTCGTACCGAGACTGGTGTCTGATACACAGTACCTGGTGCACCGCCCTGGCTCGAGTCAATCGTTGCCCTCGGGCTTATCGACGGTTGTCTACATACGTAGCCCCAACGCTTGGGACGGTGTAATGAGTCGCAGTCCTATTTCGCTTCCCAATCCCCTAGACAGATTCTCGTGCCTCGACCTCTGACGCTACGGAGACCGTGAATACCATTCGGCTTGCAGCAGCCCAGTCGTGTGTATCACCTACTTTATGCCTGTCCCGAGAGTGGCATGGTACGTGTGCTAAACCTGTCATGTTTGCATCCTTCATAGTCCTCCATAGTGCTATAGGGTAGATGGCGGCGGGGCACTAGATGTTACTCTCAAAGAGCGTGCCAAGTGTAGCGTTGATTGGGTCCCCCATGAGGAAAACGGGGAGTGTGCATCGACGCCCCATGTCTCGAGGGAACAAGGCAATATCCCTATTGGGATACGAATACACACCTACATCGATTGGCCCACATAGGAGTTGAAAATCCAGAAACGCAAAACGGGGAAACAGGAGTAGGGGAGGGAAGGTACCAAAGGTAGTTTATCTGACTCGAGGGGGATCTGACACGGAGAGCACCTTCACTCATGCCCCAAAGGAAGGGTAAGAGTGTAAGCCCGCATCTACCAAGGGTGCTTAGTAATATTAAAAAAGGCGGAGGAGAAGAAATAAAATATAACAATAGACTGAAAGGAGAAAGGACCGTACCCGGTGGGCTAAATATGTAGCAGCGGTCGCGGGCTCCCTGAACTCAATTGATTCACCCATCTCTCCATTGGAGAGGTGGTGACAAAACCTGTAACCGCGTCGTTCTTGTAAACGTGTCCACCCAGATAAATTTGTATGTAGCGACAAAATAAGTTATGCAACTTTTTTTTTTTCATTCTATCGCGAATTTGCCCGCTTCTTGATCGACTTATTTTGTCACCTCATATAAATTTATATGGGTGGACAATGGTTACATCAACGACGCGGTCAAAGGGTTTGTCATCTCTCCATTGGGGAGGTGGTGGATTTAATTCATCTCATCCACCACCGGGTAAACAGTGGCATTGAGACCGACCTGTGACCTGTTGTCAGCCCCCACCAAAAGCCTCCCGAATCTACAAATATGGTCTGAAATTCGACAGGATAGACGGGGGTTATTATCATCAATGACTGGCGTTGGATGCGAACGCAAGCAAAACAGAGGTTATTATGGCAGGGTCGATGTAACCGTCTTAAACAATTGTGACTCCGCAACTAAACACAGGCAGGGTAGGTTTTGGCAAGAAGGACAGAGGGAGCGAGGTTTTCTATTCCGTCAGGTGGAAGCATCAGCCCAACTACTATGTGCAGAACTTATCCGTCACCGTTACTTTTTGGTCCATTTACTTGCTTTTTGGTAAGATACCGACGTGGCCAACATGTTGGGTTGTTACAATCGCTCGCGTGGGAGGAGCAGAGTACCTTTCTGAGCGAATTTCGGCAGAAGGGGTTTTTTTTCTTCTTCTAAAGAGACAAGGCTGATTAATTCATGGAATGTGATGATCATGGTTGATGTGGTTAGTCCCAATCGTCAGCGGCATCGTTGGCGCTTCTGGCTTTCGCCCATGATCACATCGTTACTCACCATCGCAATTGTAATCAACAATAACTAACCTTGAAAAAGAAAACAAGCATGATTATATAGATACGCATACCAACATATCTGAGAAAAACGGCCTGTGGGTTTCCTTCTTGTAAGGCACAGGTAGTGTGGCACTGAGGACGGAAGTGAGCCCCCTTAAGAACAGTGTTAGCTGCCTTGTACTGGGGCCCTCTTCCACATCTCCAAATACCAGTCCCGGGGCACCGGATACCCTTAGCGGGCACTAAACGTCCACTGCCACAAAGATTACAGCGGGTTGGGCAAGCCGGCTGTTGATCTTCACGACAGACACTTCAACAAAAAGCTCTCAGTCATTCTCAATGGGTTACTTTTTCCCTTTTAATTACAAATCAACTTCTTTCTGTCTTTATTTCTCTGCCTCATTTGCAACTCCACTTACTTCAACTTATTGCAAGGAAAAGTTCCTGCACAGCCTTCATTGGGACCCTTGCTACTCCCAATGGAAATCGGGATCTACGTGGTGAGGATATTTGCATCAATCAAGTTGTTCCGTTTCGAGGAGGAGGGATCAGCCGAGGTCAGGGAATACCAGATTAGTGATCGCCAGGGGAGGAAAGGGCTCTGGGATCCCAGGTCGGCGTCAAGTGTCACGTCACGTCATGACGAGCCTTCGGTCTCTGATTTTTTTGATCGTCCTTTGCAGTGTGTGCCAGGCCGACCACGGTTGACCGAAATTTTTCGGGCGCCGTTGTGTTCGGCTTTGGGTACTCCTTCACCCCTGTTCCTTGCAATCCCTGGCCAATGGCCGATCTTTCGATGCGTCCGTTCTTAGATCCCTGTTCCCTGTCTCAGCTCTTTGCTTGGACTTTGGCCTCGGGAACTGAGCATGATCATCCACCCCCCCTTCCCTCTGGTCTCTCACCCTTGCTCGCCCCGTCATCCGCCAAATCAACGCCGTCTGTTGAGCCTACATAGTATCCGTATGGTTGGCATCGGCCCAGCGCCTGGTGGTGATAGTGGCCCCGGCGCTCCACTTTCCCGCTCCCGCTTTTGCATCTCCCACCGTTGGCTAGACGTACCCCTATTCCGGGGTCCACCGAGAACCGGCCCAAATCTCAGAATCTGAAATCACAAGTTACAACTTTCGCATCTCCATCTGCATGGCTAGCCCCAGCTGGTCTCGGCTCCAGCTGCACCCGCGGCAACACTGACGGCTCCAGCTACAGTTCTTGGAAACATTTCCGCCTTCACCTCCCGAGCATTATTTATACGCTCTTGTTGTGACAATACACCCTCTCTACATTGTTTGAAATGACGAGCTCTCTCTTTTTCGGGGGGTCTTCTTCTTCCTTTTTCTTTTCTAACTTTTTGTTCCGTCTACGTTCTGTGCCACTGCCCCCCTTTCTCCCCCAAAAGAGGGGAAAAAAGTAATAATAATAACAAGAGGGAAAGGGGGGGGCGTTGAACCTAGAACTATCTGGTAGGGTCTAGGCGCCGTTGCGGGGTGTAGAAGGTCTCAAATCCTATCTCTGCTTTCCCTTTCTTTTCTTTTCTTTTCCTTCATTTTGCTTTTTTAATCTGTTGCACTGCATCTCAACAGCCATTCTCATTTATCCCGACGTCACATCCGCCTCCGCGGCTGAATCAGCGAGCCTCTACTACCCTGCATTGCGCTGGGTTCCGCTACCGCCACCAACCAACCAACCGACCCTGGTCCTTGTTCTCGCTTCCGTCCCCCTCCCGATGGCCCTTTCCTGACTGAGGGCCCAAGCAGCCGGGTCCAGCTTTGGCCTCGACGCTGCCTTGGTATCAACAAAAAGCAAAAGGAGTCGGAATGCTGCAGGAGGAGATCCGCGGGAGAAACTAGGACAAACAAAAGATACCAGCAAAGAGCCCCCGACTTGGCCGAAGGTGACGATATTGATACACAGAAATGTCTCGGGATCTCTTCTCGTCAGTGGCCATAAATTAGGCCAATGTATCCACCGTAGCCCGTCCTCAGCAATGTCGTCCTCCATCTGGTCTGTGGGGTGCAACGGCGCTATGCTTGCGCTTGGGTTACAGGAGAAGGCGAGACAAGGAGGCGAAAACATGAGCTACGCGCACGTAGTCACAAACATCTCTCGATCCCTGTTGGGATTTCGGTGTGTGCGAGCCAGTGCGCGTCACTCATGCAGCTGAATAACAGGGTAACGATACCGGGCAGAGGCACCGATGGGCATGGAACACCCTCCCCCTGTCACTCTCCTTTTCCTGCTTGTTGTCTTTCAGCTTCAGCTAGCTAGCGAGCCGGCCGGCCGGCCCTGCACTGGTACATTTACTCGTCACCATGCCTCCGACTACCCCAGCCGCTGAACCACACTTGTCCCATTGTCCCGGTACAACATGGATGAATGCACACCAGTTTCCCTGGAACGGTCCGCCCACACTCAGGTCATGGTGAGCATGGAATCTAGCTTAGACCAAATAACATCGTTGCATCTGTGCAATTATTACACTGTGTCGCCCAAAAATTATATACATACCCCCCCCATAAAAAAATTCTTCTTCCTGAGCGTTTTGTTGCACAGGTTGGTGTGTGGCAGCCCAGATCAACCCAGCCACGACAACTGGACCCCGCCTTCAGCAAGTCCCGAGGATCTGGGTTCATCGGTCCTCGCTTATCGCTGTCCAGCGTCCAACGCCGCAGGGGGGGTGGGATATCGTCGCTACAACGCTACAACACTGCAACGCTGCCAGTGTGAGATTGTGACTCGTGCTTTTCTTAGTACGAGTCGATTCTCGCCTTGGGCCCGAGGCTCGACCACCTCAGTCTCGTATGCTTGAGTACGTAGTCGAAGAATGAAAACTCTGGGACCTTACCATCTACTATGGGCGTGATGGTGTACCCTAGAATTTGCTCTGTAACCTGGGCGCGATATACTCTCGGCAACTTCCTCTGTCTCCATGTTGTGTCAGACTTTATTATCTTACTCTGGATGCAGGCCGGCTGCACAAGCGAAAAAGTCCAGTCGGCTATCGCTGGAAACGTTGCTTATGGCCGACGACATTGCTGGTGTATCATGTATGGCAGCAGGTTAATCTTATCGGCCAATCCATCTGACCAATTTCATTGTGCGTCTCCGAGCTTCTCCCAACCCCCCAAAAACAAACCAAAATACAAGCCGAGTCAAGTCTGAACCTTGTGGCCCGATCGGGGCCATGCTACACGTGGAGGGCTCGACATCAATTGGGTCCGTAGCTGGGCGGGCTGCAAATAGGCAGTAAAGTCCTCCGCCATCACTAGCCAGGCTCATCATGACATGAATCATTCACCCTCATGCTCATGGCCTATCTGGCTTGATCGGACGCCTGGTATCCAGGGTAGGCCAGCGAAAGTGGCCAAGGCAAATTTGGTCACGAGGTCAACCGTCGCCATCTTTCCCCGATAGTCCCAGTCACATTCCTCATTGTCGGTCCCGACCAGGAGCCATTCGCTGGATCTTTAACTGCATTCCATTGCCTAGGCCGGCCATACGCCACGCTTGTGTCGCCCCGAACCTAACTCTAATTGCGACGTTTTGTCTTATAGACGAGATAGAGTTCTGCACCGGTGTTCCTCTTGCGCTAGCTAACTGGTAGTCCCCGCTGTCAAACTCCTGCCTCAACGCCAGATCCCGCGTCGTATCAATTGAACTCAACTCAAATCCCACGCACCATTCTGGTTCCGTCGTGCCTTATCCATAATCCTGCACTCTAAAGTACCGGCTCAACTTCTTGTCGACACCCGGTTGCTTCGGCTCCGCTTCCCGTGTGATTTGACTTCACCGGTAAGCTGTCCAACGCCTCATCAGATCTGTTCACTCTCGATCTCAAGTCATTCATTGTGTTCTCGCCGTTGCTAGTTTGCCTTTGTGATTCTTCTCATACCCCCCTCCCCTCTTGACGGTCGGATCGGATCCGCGAAGATCTTTGTATACTCCAGATGCGTTCCAATCCAAGGCTCTAGACCGTGCTCCACATCTGCTGGATTTTCGGTTGCACCGCTCTACCGTTGCCTTGCCGCTGTCAACGGAACCATCCTTGGCGGCTGCAAACCTTCGGCAGAGCTCATCAGGAGTAGTCGTCCGCGAGTTTTTTTTTCAAAGGGTATAATGAATTGACGGATGATGTAATGGCATCGTCGAGGGTATATTCAGCTGTCCGGAATCCCCGAGTCAAAGAGAATCATATATACAGCCTCGCCTGTTCCTAAGCCAACATCTTTCCCCAAATACGTAGATGTTACATTGCAGAGGGCCAATTGTTGTGTCACAGGAGCCGTCGACTTAATGCTATCTCGCTGTCCACATGGGGAATCAGTGGCTGAGAAACTGAACACATTGAATTAGCACAAAACACCTATTTGCAGCAGTAGACAACTTTAGTGATTCTGGGAGAAGATTGGGGGTTGGGCCTTGAAGAAGCTCCTTGATCTGGCTAAAGCAACAGATTCAACTCTCTCACCAAAAAATTGAGGTATCAGCCGCCCGAATCGCTTGATTCCGGTGTTGTATTTTGCTTCTTGGGTTGTACAAGCTTCATGCATCGAACTGTAGTATTCGTCATCTTCTAGGTGCTCAACATATGAGCCTGTGAGTGGGCCCTCCATTGCCTAGATTTCTCCTTGGCGAGCCCATATTCCTCAAGTAGGTAGATTTGTAACATGCAAGTGAAGCTTTGTAGGCAATGGGAGTAGCTTGCATTTCAACACGAAGTTCTTCGGCTATCCAATTGACGGACGGGTTATATCCAGCGGGCTAATTGTCTTCACCGGCAGGACTGTTGCTCAAGCATTGGGAGGTATTAGTGTCGACTTGATAATCCAGCCATCTTTTTGCATAGATTAATGTGCAATTCTTTATATTATCGATCGCCCCAGTGGAGCAAACACATGTCGCGCTTGAGCTACGTGAACAAGAAATCTTGAAGGAATGAGTGTTCAAAGCTACCTGCGACCAGCAAACACTTGCAGTTGGTAATATTCCAGTATTTGCATTAATCGGCAACAAATGTATAAGTGATGGGCGCCTGCAAGAACAAAAAGTTGAGCGAATCATGATTGGCACTATGAGTAGGCCTGGCCCAACAGTGTGTGCTGGTTGATCTATGCCGAAGGCTAGCTGGGAATGGAGGCTTAACCAACTATGATGACCGATTGTCGTCTGTGGCATTAGGAAGAAGCTAGAAAAGTATAGAATAGATTAAGACATGGCTGCCGTCCTCGTCGCATTGCGAGCAACAGCCTTGTAGCTGGCTCCCCTTTCCGGTTATATTTTCTGACAACATGCTTTCTAGTAGTTATGTCATGGCTCCTTGCCGTAAACTAGAAGGAAATTGAACTTGAGAAAAGAGACGCATGAACTTAATCAGTCTCTTTGCCAGTCCAAGTTACTACAATTGAACCATGAAGCTCTAGTTTTACTTTCAGCAAGTCATATAGGATGAGAAGGGGATAATATGCAAACACCTGGCCTTCAGAGTACCATTGGCTTCGAAACCAAGCATGGGTACAATGACATATGTGCATACTAGCTCGGAATTAAGCGAGGAATAGTAACAATCTTGAGGTAACTCGTTTATGATGGGAACGGATTATTTACAACGCCGCATTGACTGGCCTACCCCACCCCACCCGTATTAAGCACTGACTGTCTCTATCGATTCTTCCTCAATGCGTGCAAGGAATGAGCATGTTGTCAGATGTGTCTCTGGTCTTGAAAAATTCCCCGGGATTTCTCTCTGCTCAGGGATCCTAGGGAGTGGTCGTCTCGTCGATGGACATATTGGAAGTTTGCGTGTTCTTGGATGTGAGGACATGATGAGGTTGTTCATAGCTGGTATTTGACGAAGATTTGGAATTGTCTTTGTAGGGTCACGATCCTCCTCGATTTTAGGTCCACGCCAAGTTGCGAGTGCCGAGACCAAGTTCAAGCAACGCAAATTTTCCCATGAGCGATAGTGGAAGCGGAACGAGACAAAAGGATATTCTTTTGGGTCAATCAATATCCAGTCGTAGAAACAGGCCTCCTCAGGGTATTCTAAAAGACCACCTGAGGGGGAGCTGATCATGGAGTCAATAAAAATAAACCGAGACGTTGCAAGATTGAATAACGCACGCGATGCCATAACATTCCTGGTTTTGATACTGTCCTAATACTGGCGCTTTTCGCTTACGGCCTTTGGAGCGGAACACCTGGACCTCAATCAGTCCCCCGTCGTTGGCGATGGAGATATTGTCTGATACTGGCGAAAAGTAGAAGCAGCGGGCTTCGATTCCCTCTCTCTTGTGGGTGATTCCGTTCTCTTTGTAGTGCCACCGGTCATCCGGCTCAAAAAGGGCCCGAGTAACTAAACCGGAAGATCGGCTGGCAGGTTTTGTACCCCAGCTTGCGATGATTCTTCCATTTAGTAGGATTTTGAAGTATAGATGGTAAGGAAGTTCAGGAACCCCCTTCATTAAGTAGTGGATTCCAAATTGACAACCTGTGGCAGGGGGTTAGAGATTAGGGAATTGCGAATAAGGATGCTGAAATACAATACCTGGAGATGAGGGAATATACACAGATACGCAAGGACCTGTTTTTGGAATTTGAAGAGGGTTGATATGTGGTTTGTTAGATTCAGTCGTCCTTGAGGCTAAGTCACTCGTGATTGGCGAGGGCGTTGGGATTGAAGGGGTGGTTGAATGACGAAATTCAGGAAGCTTCTTTGTACCGGGGTGCGCTACAACGGAGATGGTGATGCCTTGAAGTGAGGGCATTATGTGAGAGCGGAAACCAACACTGTTTCTGGATCCGTATTTTGAACAGAAGGTGGGAGGCACTAAACGGCGCAGGTGAGCTCGTACGCAGACAACGAAGTATGAGATCAATAGAAGTTCGATGGATAGTATCGAACGGCTATGGAGAATATCAGAATAGATCAAGTCAAAGTTGTAAAAGGAAGATCCGGACTGGTGACATATTGTGGTGCGTTGCGTACACACAGCCCTATTTATGAGCGAGTGTCTAAACAGATGGGATATGGCACGTAGGGTAGGCACGGAGGTAGTGACAACAGAAGACAGCTGCTGGCACCCGCCTGCCCGGCGGAACCACGCCTCAACATCCTCGATTGTTGCTCGTCTCTCCACAGCAAAGGAAATTCCGGCCTCCTCTTTAGTTGTGGATTAGCCACATCCATAGCCTTTGCATGGCTAAATAGAGGTGAGGTCGATGGCATTGTTACAAGCTGATCCTAGATCATCATGATGGATTATAAATTGATTTGCTGTATCAATTATTAGGTTCGGTGCGAGATGATTTTCGGGAACTGCACGGCGAGCTGAGCGTATCGACGATACGAATGGTGAAATAAAACAAAGCCAAATGATGCTTATTCCTTCAATCATGTACAACCGCCTTGGACGGAATCGCTCGATACAATGTCTTGCCCACCATTATGCTCGTTGATAGCCCTGGCATCTAATTTTGTCCAAGCACTTTCTTTGTGTCCTCCTCCTTGCCCAAAAGCCCCAAGTTCCGTATTTGCCTAGCGCTCGGCGCATTGTCTCGTGCAGTGGAAGTTTCGGATCGAGCATAGGCCGCTTGGATCGCCAGGGCTCTCGCGTGCTATTGACTGTCAGCGCCCATCTTGTTGTGCAGAGCTTTGGGTTCCGTAAGGGCCGCGTGAGGGCATAGACGGCCTTTATAACGCACCTCCTTCTTGTGGTGCAGACACTCATAATAATCCTCAAGAACAAGAGAGCACTTCTTCTTGCCGGAGTCATCATCGGCAGAGGTGTTGACGACGTAGCAAGCCATGACCTCCTGCCAGAAAGGAAAGCAACGACCGGGGCCTGGGAAAAAGGTGTTCTTGTCAAACAATGCACGTCGAAGATGATCTCTCATAGTACTTACCCCCATGCATTCCGTATCCTGACGCCATCTTGAGCCAATTGGGTACGTATCGATACGTTTAGATGGTCAGGAAGGTAATCACTCTGTCGGCTTGATGCACGGGTCCGTCCAACGTTTGGATTGACGATAGAGATGACTTCCGGACATGAGTTGACCCGTCCATGGGCCGAGTAGCAAATCGCGGCCTCAAGATTGGCCAGTCTTAGTGGGGCAGTGTCATTAACGTACGGTACTATTTTAATGCAGCATCACAGTGCAAAGTTAAATGTACCTTGCGATAAGGTCGCGTGGCAGCCAGCCAAAATGTGTTAAGTGCATATTCACTCTAGTGGCATGTATATCGAATGTTCCTACCAACCAACTGAGGTACCTAGTCTAGTGCTGTTGGTACGCAGGTACCTGAAGTCGCCAGATAGGTGGGGTGGATTGAACTGGGAAAGCTAATGGGACCTCCAACAGCTGGCATCTCGAAGTTTGGCATCCACACATAACGAAGGCACCCAAACTAAGGAAGAAACTTGATGATTTACAGGCGCATTCTCGACATTACGAACCTAACCAAAGACAAACTATTGAAGTTGACTGGCTTGTATCGAGAGAGATCTCGATATGGCTGCGACTCCACCACTCAGTGCTGCCCAGGTGGTATTGCTTGCCGTCCACTTCACAACTCAAGCCAACATCGACAGCTTGTCATCTCTCACCGCACAGTATGCCACCGTTCTGCGTCAGGATCTCGTGCTTCGGATTCTCCTCACACATCTCCCCGAAACGATAAAGCCCGATGTATACGTCCCATTTTTACAAACTCTGGTCACCAACGAGACGCAATCATGTTCAGACCTTACACTCGACACGACACCAGTCAACGGTTTCACAAATGATCAAGCGATAAAGAAGGTGAAGAAGCTTCATCTTCTTCATCTTTCCGGTCCCGATGCTATAAAAAATTCAGGGACTGACTCTTTGACTTCCTTTCTGTTCCTCAGGGGCTATAGGATGGATGAAGAGGCTGGCATGCTCTCTCAACTACCAAATCTTCTCCTTCCCTTTCTCCATCATGCCCCTGCAGTACAGACTTGGTTGGTGTCGACAGTCTTACCTCTCTTGCGAAGAAATTACGAATACTACTCTCAGACACCGACACGATACTCTTTGTTTGAGTTTGAGAACCTCCCTGACCAAGTCGCCGTGGATTATCTCCTCTCTGAGACTGGGTCTTCGCAGGACGACAACATGCTTGGCCGCGACTTTAAAGGTTTACTTGGACCCTGGTTATACAATGACAACAGATGGAGACGGGAATCAACTGGAAATGGTTCATCTAACGACCTTCCTTCGGAAATGACGTTGTCATGTCCAGGCTGGGAGCAGGGCCTTCAATGGCTTATTCACCAAGCATCCAAATCATGGGTAACTGCTTTGAAGACCATTGAGCAGTGGGACGGCCCTCAAGACATCGATCTAGTAGATGACATCAATATGTGGTTTCAAGAGACTCAACAACAGTATCTCGACCAAAGTTACGCTCGAGCTGTTCTCGCCTCGGCTTACCTCATTCCTGATGCCACCGTAGACGCCCTGGACGGCGCATACACAATTTTCACTAGGTTGAAGTCGCTAATGGATCAGGATTCGGACGCGACTCTGCAATCAGAAGCATCTGCCTTGTCGCCGGTACCTCGATTCGATACTGAGGTTTTCCCTGGTCCCAAGACTGCGACGTATATGAGGAGCAACTTGCTTGAGCAATCCAATCCTCTGATGGCTCTAAATTCTTCTTCAACCAACCTACTGATGGCTCTTATGCTGAGTGCTTTTCTATTGACCCGTGCAGGTGTGCCGTGTACTGTGAGGCGGGCAGGCGACCTCGCGTTTCTTCAGGACGAGAGAGAGCAAAAGGGCGAGCTTACTAGGTTGATTCGCACTTTTTTCGCCCATCCATCAAATAATGAGGATAGCTTCTGGATCCGCGCCCGGAAAGAAGTGTTGTGGCTTCACAGTTGGGGTGATCGAGGTAGCTCTAAATCCCCTGGGTCCATTCGTGGTGTACTTGGCACCATCCCTGAGGAAGTCCTTGAGAAGGAGATTCTTAAAGCATTGCTCTCGAATGGACGTGCGTATTTCTTTAATTCGATGTATTTTAGCATCGCTAATCTGAATAGGATATTCTCTTGCCCGATCTCTGTACGAAGATGCTATAGAGCAACCTTTGCCCATTGCCGAAGTGCAAAATACAGTAGTAAACTCTGCACTTTCTGCATTCGATAATGCTTCGAACCCAAATAGATCAAGAGGGGGCCTCAAGAAATGCGATGAAATGTAAGCTCCCAGCTAAATGAGATCGAATTCCAACTGAACCGGAACAGCATCCACACCTTCCCTAAAGCGATGGATAAAGCTCACCGTGGCAGGAAAAGGATAGAGGCGTTGTTGAAGGCAACCCACGCTCTTAGCGACTACCGTTTGGTTCTTAAGCAGGGCGAGCCCTTCAGCCCTGTTGTTCTTAGGGTACACTCCGACCCCGTTTCAATTATCGAGAAGGTTTTGGATCAAAATCAGAAAGCCTATACCCGATTGCAAGAGTTCATAGAATTGGGCAACAGTATGGTCAGCGCCGGGCTTCCTACATCTCACCAGCCTGGGAGACAAGAATTTAACCTAGGGCCGCAGGATGCCAACCGCGAGGTGATTGAAAAAAGGATTGTGGCCATGTGCGTTGAGGCTGCATTGAGAGAAGACGATTTTGAGACAGCTTACTCCTATGTAGTAAGCCGGCTGGGTACCGTGACCTCTGCGGCTCCGCAAGCTTATGATGAATGGTCATGGAGGGCAGCTCTTGCCGCTGGAAAAAATGTTCGAACAGAGAGCTCCCAGAAACCTACCCACCTGGGAACAGCTAGCGGAAACCCTGAAATCCGACACCTCGAACAGAGGATCGAGTGCCTTGCCGTGGCCTTGCGCATAGCCCCCCCAGCTCAACTTCAGGAAGTCCTAAAATCCTTTCGTCGTTGTGAAGAGCAGCTTGACTTTGCGATCAAGGAAGAAGCAGCCAGAGAGGAAGCTTGGGATGCCGCCGGTGATCCCAACAACTTGCCAGGGGCTTTTGACAATCCCGAGCCGGAAAAGCCATATCCTCCTCGAAATATCACTGCTACTGCTGCCGCACGCCAGGCAGATGAGGCACCTATGTCGCTCTTTGATCTATCGCGAGCCACAGCCCGCGTGGCATCAAGGAACCTAACTGCATTATCTAGTCTACAGGGCATTGCCCAAGGAAGCACACAGCCTCAGAGCACCGAGCTTGGATCACAAGAGAATCAACGTGCGAGAAAGAGGGATCAATTAAGAGAGGCCGCAACAGGCACCTTGGTGTCTGGTGTTGGTTGGCTAATCGGTGCCAATATCAACAGACCTTCTCACGATGATGAGCATTGAAACCTGACAATGAAGTTCTTTCTATGTCAAAGTTGGACAAAAGTGACATGAAAACCTAGGCAAACAATGTAAAAACATTCTTGAAGGACCTTGCACGAACCACACCTAAGCGGCGAGTACAAGAATGCTGGGATCGGCAATATATTGCCTTGAATAATGTTCCTCTAGGGGAGACGTGATCAATTGATTTGGTCATTTGGAGATATCTAATAATACTCCAATGTACAAATGCTTGATCAAGAAGTAATTTTACCCATTAGTAAAGTTTGTTCTCCCTATACCTAAGCTAGGTGACTTTGCTTCCCTCAATGAAACGAGGAGCATCAGTTTCGTGATTGACCTACGGACCTTCTTCTACTAGGAGCAACACATTGTAGATGACTAGGATGCCTACCATAGGCTGCGTACAATGGATTCTAGGCAATGTTAGTCGTAAGATGGAAAAGATGGCAAATGTGGGCAAAATATCTGTTGAGCTGAAGGTCAAGCCTGACCTAGAAGGCGATGCATAGTCAGAGTTGGACGCCGATGCAACTATACAACTGACTAGGGCTTAACATGTACCGTATACAAGGCGTCTATTAGGATCAGTGTTGTGCCTCGGTTCACATGAGGACCGGGAAACAAAGCCACGCCAGACAAGGCCAATGCGTTAGACTCAGGCAGAACCTATCAGTCGTAGTCTGGTTTTGACCACCTACCGTAATTGCAAATAAAAGGCCTTGGCAAGAGAGATGGGGAAACAGAACGAGGTGGTGTAGGCTATGTTGCCATGCTTCCCTTTTCTCGCCCCCTCAAGTGAAAGTGATGACCAACGTATCAAGAGTTGCATGGCGTCAAGGCGATATATTACAGCGAATGGGTGATGGTTTCTCCTTCTTTTTCCCTTTTTGGTGAGGTGACGAAACATTTACGGACAAGTCTGGTTTAACAAGTGTGTCAGTCAAGGCAATAGCAAGAGCCGCGAGATTGATGGAGGCCAGCTTCGAATGGCGTGGTCGGCGTCAACTCGCAAAGCCCTTTGTGAAATGTCTGAAACGGCACAGGGAGGCTGTGAGCAGCGAGTTCCGCAGTCGATGGTGAGTTTATTGATCCACAGGTTTCACCGTCAAGGCGGACGTCGATATCTGCTGTATGGTGTTGACATGCTACCAAGGAGTCGTCGATAGACGTGATGACTGATGAAGTGTTTGATTCTGCAAAGATCCGGAAGCTGCCATACGTGGTCCATCTGTGACCTTGTCGCCGCAAAACCGACCAGCAACAAGAAACTCAGTGATGCAGGCCGAATGCCCTTTTGATCCCATTCCCTTAACGTCGCAATCACACGAAACTCCTGAGTGAGCAGAACCTAATCGAGAGAGTCTGCAGTAGTCCTTGGAAGGTAAAGAAAAACAAACAAACAAACAAACAAACAAACAAGAAAGCAACAAGAAAAACAAGGTGTTGAGGAAAGGAGAATCGAGACTCAGCCCAGGATAAAGCTGTTGTCTCAACACAGCTGGGGCTGACATGACGATTTTTGTTTAGTTGCGATCGGGACCTAACATGATTAGCGAATGCGCTCAACAGAAGTGCAAGTGTCATGCGCAGCGTTACGTACCCCCATAGGGATCACGGGTCTCGGATCGAGAAGCCGACTCGCCATAGGTGGCAGCGCTACCGGAAGGAGCAGCTCCAGCAGGTTCTCGGGATCGTGCAGCGTCACGGTCACCGCCACGGTCATATCGCTCGCGCTCATATCCGCCAGGGGCGCCGCCGCTACGAGGACCATAGCGTTCTCGGTCCTCACGCCCAGCATATCGATCACGTCCGTAGCCCTCCTCGCGCTCACGGCGCTCGTAGCTACGGTCATAGTCACGACTATAACCCCGGTCCTCGTAGCGTCGTTCTTCGCGGTAGCCACGGCCACCGTACTCGCCACGTTCATAACCTCCACTTCGGTCCTCGTAGCGTCGATCGTAATTGCGATCATAACCGCGATAACGGTAGGGGTCTTCGCGACCATAGCCGCCGCCGCCGCCTCCGTAGCCACCACGTCGGCGGTCATCATAACGGGGGCGCGGGTCTAAAATCAAGTCAATATGCGAGCACACAGGCCATTGGATCACTGGGGGGGTTTTCTTACCTCGCTTTGGGGGGCCGAAATACTTGCCAGGAGTCGGAGTGCGAGGACGGGCTCGACGAGCCTTTTCAATGCTCAGGGTGCGACCCTCAATTTGTTCACCCTGGAGGCCTTCCTTGGCAGCCTCAGCCTGCTCGGAGGTGACCATTTTGACGAAACCAAAACCACGAGATTCTTTGGTATGAGGGTCACGCATGATCTGGCACTTCTCGACGTCACCGTACTTCTCGAACATCTTGGAGACCTCGGCTTCCGTAAGTTTTGGGTGGATGCCAGTAACGAAGAGGTTGGAGCCAGGATTGACAGCACCATCGTCATCTTCTCGTGGGGCGGAAGCATCTTTCATGTTGCTATGAGGCCAAACACATGAGCAGGGCGTCAACATATGAGGAAATGAGAGTCGAGGTAGCTTACCTGTCAGGGTTGTTGCTTGGCGAAGCAGAGCGGCGACGGCCGCCTTCATTATCGTCGCGGAGAGGGCGGGGAGAGGCGCTCCGGTTGTCACGCTCATAGCGGGGGCCCTCATCTGAAAGCGACATGATTAGTTATTTTTGTTTCTGAGAGTGAGGTGGACGCTGACGTGACGACTTCCGCAACGCGTCCGCGCGCCGCAGTCAGTGAGTTACAGAATCGTACCTTCGTAGCGGTCGCCATTGGCAGCTTCATAATCCATGGCGGTGGTGGCCATCTCGATCAATGCACGTAAAGATGCAAAGAGACAAAAAAGTCGACTTGACGATGGACTGGTGTTGTGGCAGGCGAATTCTCAATCCCAAATTCTGGTGATGAGTGAGGCTGGAAAGGAGGGTGAAAAAAAAAAAAATACAAGTAGTGTTGGGAAAGGGGAGGGTGAAAGGAGGGAGGGACGGGAAGGTATGAGCACGCAGAAGGCAGTGTCAGATAGTGGTAGAGAAGCTCGCCAGCTGCCAACTGAACGCAGGGAGAAGAGCAGGGAGAAGAACAAAGAGAAGTGGCGACAGGCGAAGCCAGGTGATGACTGGTGTATGGAGGATGGAGAAGGAGATGGGAGAATGGAAATAGGAACGAAGCGTTATGAGACGGTGGCGGGCGCCGGGGAGACCAACTGACTGTCAGCAGGGCTCCCGAGTGACCTGCTACAGGTACCGTACGGGCACTGCGCACACCATTTCCAGGCAGGGCGAGCAGGTGAAGCGGAGGGTGTATTTGGGAGTGCCCAGGCTAGGTAGGTATGTACCTGACCCTGACCCTGTGTACTACCAAGGTTCTTTTTTAAGTATCGGTACCTCGTAGCGGGCCTCGGTACAACCGTTGGCAGCGTATTAGGCAACCGACCGCACAGTGGTGGCCTGTGCAGGTACCTTAGCCAGGCTGCCAGGCCAAGCACGAGCACGAGCCCACCAACACAATCCGCATGTCAAAGCCTTTCAACCAACTTTGTACTAGTACACAGTACACCTATTTGATGGTTATGCCACAGTCGGGATCGCCTAGCGCTGAGACACAAAAGCTAGAAGCATTTAATCCTCCCTCACTCGGAGCTGTCCCCTAACAATAGGTACCTAGTTGACTGCACGAGAACAAGGTTCCTGTACTTTGCCCTCCATTCCCCGCAACCCCAGATTACACTTTCTGACCAGTGCAACGGGCTCAAGTCTCAGTCAAGCAATGCCATCTGAACAATCCGCCTATCAGTCACTTCAATAATATACCTACCATGAGCAGTATGAAAACATTGTCAAACCAGGGTTTGCAATTCTGGAAAGACTTTGGGATATAGTTAGTGCCTTATCCAGTAATTTATTCCATTGTTTGTTCGCGCGAAGTCATGACTGTGGCTTTTGAAGCCTTATCCCCCCCCCCTTTTTTTTTTTTCTTTTCCCACCATGGGTGGATGGTGAATCAAATATTCCCGGTCTGTGGTGGTTGAGCTATGATGAGGATTCGTGCTAGCAGTAACCCTTCCGCAAGGCCCCGAGAGTGAACCACAGACGTAAATCTATACAGTGTGTCATCTTGTTGCTCAACATCAATAAGGAGTGAGATCACTGATTGTTTCGCTATAACAGGGAGTGGCTCAGGAGCTTGGTCCTTGGCTTTTACTGAAGCTATCGCGTCCTAACTTGCCGACCAGGACCCAGCCCCTCACCTTCCCAGTTGCATGAGTCTGAATCTGCGCTGGGGATTTGTCCCCCAACCGGCTCGATTCTATGCTTTGCGGGGATGCCAGTTTGGCCCCCAATTCAACGATTCCTGATTTATCTGCAGCCGAAAGGACTAGGGTGCATTGTAAAGCATCAGGTGTACCACGTCGCCGAAAGCAACGACGTTTCTCCAATTCCGAGGCAACTCACATCAAAATATCATGTCCGCCTCACTCCAGGGAAAGTCTACGCCATTACGGGGGGTGCCAGCTGTATCGGCTTCCCGACAGCCACAGTCCTCACCCGACGAGGCGTCTGCATTGCCGATATCGACCTCGTAGCACTGGAATCAGTATCATCACCCTTCACAAAACAAAAAGCCATCTTCACTACTACTGGAGTTGATGTTTCTCAGAGGCATCAGGTAGAAGAGTGGCTAGATAGCATAGCGAACAAGTACGGGCGACTCGACGATGCTGTCAAATCTAGCTGGCGTTATCTGAAAACACCATGTAGTCCGGCCAGTTACAGAGCCTGAAGACGACGAATGACACAAATTACCAGGGTGAATTTGACAGGAACCATGTATTGCCTATGAGTGGAGCTGCGAAGGGTGGTAGATGGCGGATCCATCGTTGATGTGGCCTCAACCCATGGTATTAAGGATGACTCCCTGAAATCTCTCCTAATCTGCGTTCCTAACTTATCTAACGGGGGTGGATAGGTCTCGTGAAACACGGCGCTTATGATGCTAGCAAAACCGGCGTTGTCGGATTGACTAGAGCAGCGGCGAAGGAGAACGGGTAGCGAGAAGTGAGGGTTAATGCAGTTGCCCCCAGTGCAATACTCACCCCCCTCATGGAAAAGGCAGGGGCGGCATACACAATAGGTCAGAAAATGGAACATTGGATGAGCCAACGGTGCTCCAACGCCAAGGAACCCTGATGAATGCGCCGATGTAATTGCTTCCCTCCTAAGCCCAGAGAGCGAGTTTATAAGTGGTAGCGTGTATGAAGTGGATGGAGGTTGGCTCTGATGGCAACGCATTCAATCATACGCTAAGCGAAGAGAGCATTCGAGAGGTCTTCGAGCGGAGGATGGGCACTGGATGGCAGTTCAATCTAGAAGCAGATTTTACCAAACATCCTCTGGCTGAACCACGTGATTCTCTCCATCGTCGCGAATGTGCTGGTGATCTTTGTCTCGCTTCATAGGTTTTCGCATGTCGAATGCATCTTCACTTGATTTAGTTGGATCTGTGGCATGATCTCCATAGTAGTCCTTGACAACGCGAAAAACACTGTAGCCTAGGTTCTTGTAAAAAGTAATGGCGCGGTGGTTGCTTCTCCGTACGAATAGATCGACAAACCAGGCGTTGTTGGCATCAGCAGCGAGTGCGAGCTGCTCCGTCAAGATCTTTCCAATTCCAGATCTCCGTGCTTCTGGGGCCACTGTGAGCGCAGTAATATGGGCGTGCCACGGAAGATAATGCTCAGAAAACTTGTAGGCATCGGGTGATGATTCTACTTTGCCCATGACTGCGAGCGATCAGCACCAGATCAGCCATGCACATAGGCATGCAGATTATGCTCTTACTGTATCCTACGATATTCCCATCCATGTCTTCGCATACCTGGAAGAGAGAAGGCCACTTCGCATGATACTGAAGATAGAAGTTCAGCTCATATGTTTCTGTGAGCGGGTCGAGGTTGCACTTGGAGAATTTATTGACGTCGTCAGGGCGAAATCGGCGAAAGGTAGCCATCTTAATCTGTCTTTGGTCTTGATATCAACGCGGCGAGATCGTGGGAGCGACTTTTTGCGTAGGTAAGCAAAACCCAGGATCTGTGCAGACCAGAAATGGAAGCTATCCCGAAAAGCAAATTCTGTTGAAACACCCTGCGATGCAATAATTTGTCATAATACATGGGGTTTTCAGAGCTGGCCTACATTGTTGAAACTGCACCATTTTCTTTGAGAAGCGGTATGCTAAACTAAAATAGGCAGTTACATATTGCTATGCTGTATTTTTGTTGGTCTGAGTGCTATCAAAAGTGGGTATATGTAAGGATACATATTTTGAGAGAGATATGCATGTAACTCCATGTAGCTATACTTTTAAGCCCTCTTGCCCCACTAGTACGTATTTTTTTGCACTTATGTGTCTTGACATAAGAAAAAAAGAAAAAGTTTAAGTAAAGTGCATTTAAATTCAATAAATTACTTAAAAATAAATCAAAATATTATTTAAATACTATTATATTATTATTAATTCTTAAGTATTTTTCCAATTTTTTTCTTCTTAAAACAAAAATTGGACCCTTTGTGGATTGTAGAGAGATTTTAAGGCTGTATTATTGTACAGTTTCCTTAAGAAAATGGTAATACAGTTTCAACAATGTAGGCCTTCAGAGCTGGCCTCAGTGAGTGATGTGGTTGTGCAAACGACTTGGTTGAATCGTGGGGTGAATCGGGCAGCCACAGGAGGCACCTCAAAGTGAGCCTGAGAGGGGAATATGTCAGATAGGTAGGTGCAGACCAAAGGTAGGTTGACGGGCACAAACAGGGAGGTGCGGAGGGAGTGAAATGAAAGCCGATGTGATCGGTACCAAAACTTAGGTACAACGCATGGCAGCCTGATGAGGGACAGTACCTTGATCCCAGGTAGCGTAACGCCAAGACCCATGATGGATCCACCCAGAGTTTCGCTTCTGCTACATCGACCGCCACGACGCTGAACAGTCATTGCAACAACACCGTGGGCAGATCGTAGCATTGTTATCATAACCAATCCACAAGCTGTGGCATGCGGAATTTACTTGCCTCAGCGTCGCCCGGAGTTGACGGCTCCTATCAACCACTTTCCAGATTTATCCCCGACCACTCCGTCACGCGCCATTAGCCGCGGCGTTGGTGCGAATAGTTGACCGCGCCAATATCATCAGGAGTCACGGCGCCAACAAAGCTGCATCCAGACTCTTGCTCGACCCTCCACCATCCCGAACATCCTACAACCTTTGCCACGAACAGCACTCTTACAGTCTTTTTTTGTGACGACCTCACGATCTTCGTCGCCCACCGCACTCTTTGTTTACCTGGAAGGTGCTCTCGCATTGCCAAATCTCGACCTTGCCCTGCTTTGTTCAAGGTGTCCAACGAACCGCAACATGCCATCTTCGCCGCACACACCGAGGCATTCCCGGACCTCGTCGGCCTTTGATAGTTACTCGGGCTCCCCCCAAGATCGACGCCTGTCCAAATCCTCAATCCAAGACCCATCGACACCCTTCCGAAACAGTTTTCATCAAACTGATGGTTTAGATATGGGCGCCCTGCCTAGTGCAGGGGATGGGGCCGGGAACGGTATTGGAAACCTTGCGGATGAACTGGCCGACGCGTTCTCGGGATCTGAAGAAGAAGACGAATATGACGAAGGTATATATAGCGAGTCGATGAGCGCTCGCAACAGCCACCCGAATGATGCTCAAGGGATAGATGGAAATCTAGTGTCCTCGGGAAGGGATGATGATAGAGCACGAGCCATGAATCTTGGCCTGCCCTCGCCTCGACGGGGTCATCAGCGGCAAAAGAGCGACTATGATGGTAGCGAATATGGGTCAGAATCTGACCTGGAGTCCCCTGGAATGCCTCCAGGTCTTGTGGCCAAGATGGACGCAGTGGAGTCACTAGCTCGGCGAGGGAATGAAAACTACGGCGGACCAGCAGATGACGTTTTCACGAGAGTCACCAACGGGTTACGGGAGCTTGGGTCACAGTCAAGTGTGGAGGCTAGCGCTTCAAGGTAAGGGTCATCCTCTTTTCGACTTGGTACTCAGTTGCTAATAGCCCTGGTAGGTTGATAACAGCACATTCAGCACTGACGACTCATGTGAGCCACCAAACTCGACAACTGCACAACCTGACCTTTCCCCTACTATCGCCACTGGTTTCTCCTCCAGATGAAGAGACAGTCGATGACCTGGTTCCCTTACTGCTATCACTTACTGATAGTATGCCCCGGCCCTCAACGACAGCTTTCAACTCATTGACAGCACTGCACACAATCACATCAGACCTCGTACAAACTTTGAATTATCTCTCTGACACACTCCACATGTCTCGGCAGACAACAACAATGGCAACTAGGAGGTTGAAGAGCGCCAAAGAGATTGTGGCAGAGATGAGGCGGGAAGAAGAACTCAAGGAGGAAGGGGAGCGGTGGCTGGCCCGTGGAAATTGGGGAGAGCGGCTGGAGAAAAGAGAATGCGCAGGAGTGTGTGGGGAGGTGATCGGGGGCTTCGAAGAAGTTTGTAATGGATGGCGAGAGAGGTTGCTCGCGCAGGCAGAATCTCAAGCATAGAGGAGATTCCACCAAAAGCGATATGCGGGCCTTGATTTGACAGGCGGTGCAGGACCTCACCGTCCCCTTTGCATTCTTTCTTTCATATATTAGCTGGGGACACGCTGCTGGATTTCTTTCCTTTGTTGAATTTGAGGTAGTTTGGGCCGGTGGTGAGGAGCATCAAGGCGCTGCGTGACATAGGAAATCATTGAACAGATACACATAGAACTATCATCTCTTAGCAGCAATATTAGAATAGGCAGCAGAACGAATTATGATTGATGGATGACCACGGCAGACAGCTCTGAGTTGGAAGATGAGAAGGACCGCACGTGAGTTTTATGTAAGATGGAAGAGCATCATTATAGGTTTGCTCATTAATAGATGAGCTATACTATGTATCTTGCTGAAAGATGCCTCACTCATGCACAACAACAACAGGCCATGACAAGAAAATGCGCTTGGTCAAAAAGAAATCGGTCTGGTACGGAGTACACTGCCCACTTACTTGAAAGTCGGCGAGCACTGTTTCGGCGAAAAGGGCCTCAGCGTCAGGGTACAAGAGCCAATGCTGACCATGCTGTAATTTGATGATCGGCCTGTGGGCCTGTGGCCATTGCTGTGGCCTTGGCTCTGGTCGTGACCGTAGCCGTGAAAGGGGGAAACGCGAAAAACACGCGTGAATGGCGTTTAGCTGCATAGTCGCGACGACCAGCCACCTGAGTTAAATGGATATCGTGCGCGTGCATGATTGCAATGTGAGTGTGCGTCGTCCAGGCACACTGTGCATTATTTATTGGATGACATTGTAGGCCGGTGAGAGTGTCAGGAACGGTGACAAACATGACTAAAAATTCATGTCTTTTCAAATAATAACGGGATTTGAAATAGTTATACACTAACTACGTCCGTACCTAAGTCGTCATCTTTCTACGAGTCAAAACAAGCAGAAGATCTCCCAACATCACAGGATAGAAGTGGGTTGTGCGAACTGCGCCGCTTTCTTGTTGCAAAGGAGGCCGGCACTCTGTGCGCCTACGATCCTCATTTCGTGCAGACGACAGCAAAACAAAACAAAAACACGAATAGCACGCTGGTGGCCAGCCAATCTATGCCCATAAAGTTGTCTCGGCCCAGCCATCACGTTGACCATCATGCCCGATCATCAAATACCGTCATCAATGGCAGATACATTCGTCTAGTCTTCGGCTTGCCCGTTGGAAATTATATATAGTAACGTCTAGAGAAATACCAGGTCACTTACCTTCCCTTCACAGAGGGAAGGTTGGTCCAAAGAGCGTGATGAAGGACCCAGTTCTCCCCGTATGTATTGCACAGCAAGTCATCGCACTTATGGATCCAAACCTGCAGGGGCCGCAGCATTGGCGCAGATGCGGGACGTCCCGTCACATTGTACCAAGCGATTTTGGATGGAGGAAAACAACAACAACAACAACAACAATAACAACAACAACGACGACGACGACGACGACGACGAGACCGACATCATCATGAGCATCAACATCGCACATTGTTTAGTTAGTACGAACAATTATACAAAGCCTCATCAGAGGGGAAATGAAAGCACATTGATCGCCCACCCAAGTGGCCTCTATATCTGGATTCAGCGTCCAATTGTGGGTTACATTCGCATTTACAGCCGCCGCTTCCAACTGAGAAAACAGGAATTTGAAGAGAGATATGGAAAATTCGAGAGAAAAAAAAAAAAAGGGGGGGGGCAACAAAGGCCCTAGGCATCTGGCCATATTTGCATGCACAAAATGCGAGGGTTCACAACGAGCACATGAATACAACTCCTAGATAGGATATGGCACGTACCCACGCGCATATACGCGCAAGAACAACAAGCGGCAAAATGTATTTTTCTCCTCTGAGTTGGCAGCATACTGCGCGCATATCCGTACTTACTTCCACACACACCATCATCGTTGCACACTCAAGTGGGCAAAGTTTCCGAGTGCCTATCCCTAGATATCTGTGAGGGCAGCAACAAAGTGTTGATGGATTTATTGCCAGGCTCTTTAGTAGAAGCCCCAGAGGTTGGGCTATCAAAATGAGCTGCGACCCAGTTCAATACATTGGACGAATAGTGTCTACCCGTGAAAAGGGAACCCATGCGTTTGGCTCTTCCTATTGCACATCTAGCGTAGATGTCGATTGATGGGTTAGTAGGTCCGACGTTGATGTTATGACAATGAAATTTGAAATGATGGCAATGGCAATGTGCTAAGAGGAGAGTGGCATGAATCTCTTGAAGAAAAAAAAAGCCGGTGGAGATACTGTGGGAATGAGGACCGATGATTCTCCTGCATACGAATTCCCTTGGACCAGATAGAGGCAGTGGGGAGGGGGATAAAGAGGGGAACAAGGAGAGGGGATAATAACAAAAGGAGGAATATGTGAATGGAATCACGCTTGGCGTGTAGATGGTCTTTCCTTGGTTGGGTAAGCCCAGGTCCCTGATTATTTTGGATCGACTCAAGTTGTTGTTATTGATGCGAACCCGCGCGTTTCCTGGTCGTCCGCGACCCCCTGTGACACTGGGATGCCCGGCGTTTGGGCTGCTGATTGGATATGGTTTAGCCTCTTTGTGCTTAGCGCGCCTCCAGGTCAACCTCCCGCTAACAACCCTCGCGAATGGCCTTCCCGCCGCCCTCCTTCCACGGTTTCACCCCCCAAGGCACCCCAGCAAAGCCCACTCAACTAAGCACCCAGCACTTGCGTTCACCTTCGAGCCTGCCAAACACACCACGGCACAGTGCCTGGCCAAACTTCGACCTCAATCCTCTCTCCATCACGTTCCCACGTCCACCAAAACATCGTCAACGCTCCCCCCTTCCCCCGTTCCTTTCCGCCCACTCCCCAAAAAGGCTATACCGCAACATCTTCTTCGCCGACACGGTCCTCTTCCTCATTCCCTCTAGCAAACACTCGTTCTTCCTGTTCCCGCTCACCTCGCTACCCAAGCGCCCATTTCCCTGGCCGATCTACTGTCACCCGGCCCATGCCACCTCGAGACCATGCGATAGACGCCTTTATTCACTCCAAGTTGAGACCTGCGTGACGGTGATTGGGATTTGCCCTCACCGTCCTGCCTGGTTTTCCTTCATTTTCCTGATCGCCACCACCCCGCCCCTTCATCGGCTCGGACTGTTCATCACCCAACCCGACCTGCCCCCCACCGCCAACTCTCGACCTTGGGACTCTCACAATTACCTATCTCCAAAGCGATCAGTTCAGCGCCTCGCGATCATGACGCTACCATCTGATTCTATCGGTCCTCCGACCGCAATTTCATCATCATCGAAGCATGTCGGTGAACCCATGGCCCCGCTGCCACAGGGCCCATTCGCACCTCTACACCTCCCCCCCACCTAGAACGCGGTCGTTTAGAGTCAAAGCACAACCTCGACAGCGGCCCAAGTCGGTCTCTTCGAAGCAGTACTAGAATGAGCGACGCTACGCGTGGTAGCCCATTTGACATCGACGCTGTCGATCACGCTTTGCTCCGAGAATTCCAACGGCCTCAGCGAGAAAGCACCCCGGGCTCTAGCCCCCATCGCAAACGACAGAGGATAAACGGCGATCGGTTTGTTTATACACTCACAACCTGGTCCAATAAACCTTGACTTATATTGACATAGATTCATTCCGACTCGCTCTGGTCAGGATCTCCAGGCCAGCTTCAGCTTGCTACATGAAGATGGGTCCCCAGCCACGCCTTCTAAACAGAAGAAACGTACTCCCCATGGTGAGCTTCACTTTCAGAAGAGTAGGATACTTCTTTCCTTTCGCAATATTGTATCATCGGAACATGCTAATGTTTTTCTACAGCTGAAGAGGCGAACCGTACCTTTTCCACGCTACTACGTGCTGAGCTCTTTGAAAGTTCAGTGCCCCAAGCAACTACACCTACACTATCTCCTGACCATACCCTACCAACATCATCACATGCCTCAGTCTATGACGGGACTCGATCTCATACGCCACCGAACAATGCGTCAACGACCTCGCTCCCTTCCTCCCTAACGCCTTCCACTCCCCACAAAAATTTGTTTTCCTACATGTCCCCACGTCACCACAGCCATGTGGCCGGGCACCCAACGCCCTCCAAAACACCACAAAGCAGGCACGGCCCGAATCTTGATACTCGAGCAGAGATTTACAGCCTATCACCTGTTCGATTTGGAAGTCAGCAGATGCTTCTGAGTCCTCGACGACAGCCAAGAGCTGTTAGCAAGGTGCCTTACAAAGTTCTCGACGCTCCCGAGCTCGCCGATGATTTCTATCTGAATCTAGTGGATTGGGGGAGCGCCAACATCCTCGGAGTCGGATTAGGCTCCAGCGTCTACATGTGGAACGCACAAACTAGCAAGGTCAATAAGCTTTGTACCTTAGAAGACGACACTGTCACCAGCGTGTCTTGGATTCAAAAAGGTACTCACCTTGCAATTGGCACTGGCAAAGGACTAGTCCAGATCTGGGATGCAGAGAAGGCTAGGCGATTGAGAACCATGACGGGCCACACCGCACGGGTCGGATCGCTTGCATGGAACACCCACATTCTCACCTCGGGATCACGCGATCGACTGATCTATCATCGAGATGTAAGAGCCCCAGACCAGTGGCTCAAGAAACTTGTTGGCCACAAGCAAGAAGTATGTGGATTAAAGTGGAATTGCGAAGATGGCCAACTTGCCAGTGGTGGCAATGACAATAAGCTCATGGTCTGGGATAAGCTCTCAGAAAGCCCATTATGGAAATTTTCAGACCATACAGCGGCTGTCAAGGCCATATCGTGGTCGCCCCATCAGCGTGGCTTGCTTGCCTCCGGCGGCGGTACAGCAGACCGCCGTATCATATTTCACGACACTGTCAAGGGCTCGGTCATTAACGAAATCGATACGGGCAGCCAGGTATGCAACCTTGCTTGGTCGAAGAACTCGAATGAGATTGTCTCGACGCACGGCTACAGCCAGAACCAGATTGTCGTCTGGAAATATCCGTCTATGACACAGGTGGCCAGCTTGACTGGCCACACCTATCGAGTCCTGTATCTAGCCATGAGCCCTGATGGCCGAGTTGTAGTGACTGGGGCAGGCGATGAAACTTTGAGGTTTTGGTCGGTGTTTGGTCGGAGACCAGGAGCTCGAGACGACGGGGAGGCAGGAGGCCGACTCGCTGACTGGGGTGTCATCCGGTGAAAGCAAGGCACCAGTCTAGTTGCAGAAGGAACTTGGTTCTGGTCTCAAATTCTCAGGCGAGTAACGCTATTTTCTGTTTTGCAGAATGGAAGTGCTCTCAATAAGAGACATGAAACGGTGGAACACTGGAAAAACCCTGGCTCTGCGGAAGAGACAGGTGATAAACAGAGCCTTATACTCTGAAGTCACATCTAATGCTCTATGGAACAAGAAATACCCTGACGGCTCTATCATATTCATTGCAATGGCGTCATACTTTGATCCATGTCTCCTCTGGCTACCGGCGGATCATGACTGGGGTGTTGGTTGGGTTGGGTTGGATTTGCTACATAACTGGGTCGACTTGTGGGAGTGGGTGGCGGGCTCGCGATTTCTGAAATGAATCAGGGAAATCCGGTTGGGAAGGGAGATCTACCTAACGACAGCTATGTTTGATTGATTGATTGTTTATTGAAGCGAGCTTGGTTGCACAGCGGAAAGCAGTTAGAGGGAAACCTAAACGGATTCCCATCTCAATAGAAATATTTATTATCAGCATCGGCTTGATGAAACCACATGCCCTGATGCACGTCATGCCTGAACTCAAAGTGTGGGCCCTTCGTCTCGGATGAGCGCGGCAACAATTTAGCTAAAGCACATATGATGCAGTTTATTAGTCGCTTTAACTTGATGTGCAATCCGAGCACATGCTAGTGCGTTGTGATGTTCCTGGAAAACCCAAGTGGAAAGGTATAATTGACATAACGAAAGCATCATCCCACAAAGAACGAAAAGATTACCTCACACTGAGCTCACTCTGAGATAGCTAGCCCAAAAGAAACAAAAACATAAGAGACCAAAGATCATAGACACCACAACCTCATCTTATACGAACCCAAGAGCAATTGAGGAGACACATGAACCAGGCGCCAAACCAGTTGTTACAATTGTCAAAAGCAAAGGTTCGCCCATCCATAAAATCATGCTCTAATAGGCGCATGGGCCGCCTGCCGTATTGACAGCGGGACCTTTCATTTTGACTGCGCTTCTTCACACCTTCGTTCCCTAGCACTCTCCTTGGAAACGGTATTGACTGCTGGAGAGGTAGCTACCTGCGTTTCGTCGAGTAATGGAATTTCATCCACGCTCAGGTTTTGATGAGTAATCTCCTCTGTCTGCGATGTCCCGTTCATCAGATCCTTCTCGCGCTCGATCTCGTTTGTTGAGGAGATCTGATCGGATGAGACGGCGGCGAGATGTGCTTTTTCAGAGAGACTTGTGTCATCCGAACGAGGGATCATTGGTGGCGAATGGGGAATGTGGTCAGGAGAGCTTTGCCATTTCATAACCTCAGCCTTCATAGCCTCTAATTCTTTCTGGAAGCGTCTGCCAAAGACATCGATATAGTAGGTTGCACCGTTGTAAATACTCCAAATAAATACAACGACAAGGAAGATCGATGATGCATGCCGGTTAAGGAACCAGAGTGGACAGGGGAGCATAGTGAGCACTGCGTACGTGTACTGGATCATCATGAAAGTAGCTTCCTGCAAGTGTTCGGGGCGGGCCAAAACCATCTTTCCAATCCAGGTCCTGGAATATGACTTGCGCAGCCAAGTGAACGAGGTGGGTCTACCTGCTGCAATCTTGTCTTTTCGACGAAGAGAGATGAAGAAATAGTACGAGAATTGCCAGAAAGTGTAAGGAATCGTACTCCATGCGAGCATGGAAATGACGTTGGCGTAGGCGGTAGGCGATCCTGGTTCAGAATTCCTAATGGTCCAAATAGCCGGGAAACGAACTCTCTGTTCCTCTAGTGGATATAAATGAACAATACAGTGCAGGGTTGCACAAGGCATGATGTGTATGAAGAGAGATGTAACTTTGTCGAAACTGTGGAAGACGAGCGAGTTGCGCCACATGATGATGGCAACAGCATTGTTTCCAAAGGCAAGACAGTACGCAGCTGTGAAGAGGCGTTTGGACGAGGGGAAAATCCACATTGATAAAAACAACAGGAAGTTGACGAAATAACACAAGTCAGCCAAAAAGTAATGATAACCGCGTCGATGATACGTATAGTAGCGGATGGGCATGAAGTAAATCAGCTGAGCAGTGTACCAAAGGTGGAAATACTCTGGATAGCCACCGATGAGATAGCCACTAATGAAAATGTTGAGAACACCACAGATGAAGGATATCTTCTCACGCAAGCTAATCGTCTTGGTATCGTTCCACCGCTCACCAAGTTTGTCTATCCGCCGGCGCATCTGCTTGCGGTAACGATCAAGTTGCTCATCGGCTGAAGGAACGCGTCGCCTCCATTCCTCAACCATGCGCTCCCGGGCCAGCTGCGTTCTGGACTTCAGGGCACCTGTTGAACGACGGACCTTGCTGGTCTGCGCAGAGATGCCTTTTTGCAATTTTTCCAGTTGCTGCGGCAGAGCAAAATTATCGAGTAGATCGAGAACGGTCAAGCGGTCCACGGGTGGGAGTGACGAGTCCCAGTCATCATGGTAGGAACTGCTCCCAGAGAAGGACGGGTTTCTCGAGTGTCGTGGGCTCTTGGGGGTGGTAGCACCCAGGATAGGGGTATCGAGCACAGCATGGTCGGCAGGAAAGGAGTTTGGAGACATAGGAGGTTCGGGATCGGGTGTCAGGATGGGATCGCTATCGGTAGAGATCGTATCGGATTTCAAGACTCGGGGGTTTGCTGCCGCTGTCTTAGAGGCCGCCTTAATATCATCGTCCATGGTCGAGTCTTAGTGCGACCAGAAGGCAGACCAACAGATAGAGATTCACCAAGGAACTGATTAGTGGTGTGTGAGTTATCAAATCATGCAGAAGCAATATAGCTCGAGAGTAGGCGAGGATGGTTCTCACAGGAAATAGAACCGATGGTGTGCGCTCCGCAGAGATCCCCCCCCCCTTTGAGCAAGTCGAAACAGGCGCAAAGAAAAGCTGGTGTCGGTATTCTGGTTCCAGCAGTCCGGTTATACGACAGCCGTCAAACGATGGCAAAGGAATCCCAGGAAGGCGGGGAGACGAGAGATGAGATGGACGTTGAAGACAAGAAGATGAAGACAATGAAGTTCGGAAAAGGTCAAGAAAGTCTGCGGCGGTGACGGCAACAGAAGCGTCCGTCTATCCACGTGGGACGCTGTGTGTCTGAGTATGTTGAGTGTCCCTACCTACCTAACCTAGGTGCATGCGGTATAGTAACTAGGCAGGTAGGTATGATGAAAGACGCCTCGTGTCCAACCAGTCAAGATTAGCTAGGATCTTGGAATCCAGTTCTGGCCTTTTCCGGGGCCGGCAGGTGGGGACAGCGGGCTGCAGCAGGGTACAGGTGAGAGCCACACGGGACACCCGAAGCGCCAAACAGTGGGCCACTGGTGAAGTGCCACCACCAAGAGCCCTGTAACTGGGTCCAGACGTGATGGTTTCTTAGATTTCTGGACCAAAAGGCAAGTTGCAGCCTACGTGGTTCTGCAAAGTGTTCATAGATAGAATCAATGCGGAAGATAAATTCAGTGTATTTCAAATAATTCATTTATGCGTCCTTGTATCCAGATCTTGAACGGATGCTGGGTTATCCAGGAGGAGATGCTGAATCAGGCTCCCATCCAAGCTTTTCCTTGTCATGCAGATTTCGGGGCTGTGGCAGCATGTTGGGAATCGCAACCATCAACGTGGCATCAGGTCATTCTTTCCACCTAATCAGCGACGCATCCAAATGATGTCGTGCCCAAGGCCTACATTTGAAGGCCTACATATTTCTTGAATCGTATGCTGTGACTCCCCCAGGTGCTGCCAGAAACGCACGTGGTTGGACGCAGCACTTTCACCTGGTGACCCTCCTTCGTCGCCGGCATGAGATCCAGCAGCAGGCGCTCGAACTGCTGAGAGGAGGCTCTGATCAATTGCAGAGTAATTGGCACTGTACCCGGGAGGAGCTAACTCGTTACGCGATAGTGCGTTCTGTCGTCCGTGCACATCCATCGCTTCATCTTTTCGGCAACAACCAACAAAGCGGCCAGTCAGCAACGGAGAAACCCAGGAGCACCCAATGCAGGTTCTGAGGCTCACTGTCACTGATCAGGTCGCGCGACGCGTTCTTCACCGGCATCGCACTCGGGCTTTTCTCTGGCGTCGCAACAACGATTCATTCCCTCCCTCCCACCAACATCATCCCCTCGACCATCTGTACCAGGTTATGGCCTCGGATATGCGCCATCCGCTATTCGATCTCTGTGCCTAAAGAGAGAACGCTCAGTCGCCGCCTTTCCCTTGCGCGACTCTCAGGTCGCAACATCCCCCCTCACTTCTTGACGCGCCCTTCCTCCATCGCATCCGCGATTCGCGATACCACTCCAACTTGCAACCTGCAATACCCGTCCATTTCTTCAACATCACATTCCAGGGCTTGCGCCCACCATCGCTATCATGGGCAAGCTCATTCGTCTCGAGTTATTCAGTTTGTCTTCCACTCCATGAATCTAAGGTGCTCTCTCTGGCAGGTATCTGACCCCCAATATAGATTTCAAGTCCTATAAGGGCCATCACACACTACTCTTTGGTGACTCGTATTTCACCTCCATCATCGGTCCCAATGGGTCTGGAAAGTCTAACTCGTGGGTCTGTCCGCAATATTTCCGTCACACCCAGCGTACTGACCTACCTCGCAGCATGGACGCCATCTCCTTCGTTTTGGGCATCAAATCATCCCATCTCCGATCCGCTCACCTCAAAGATCTCGTCTATCGAGGTCGAGTATTGAAGACATCGAAGATTAACGACGACGGTTCTGCAGACACCAATGGTCATGCCAACGGGTTCGCCGATGGCGATGACAAAGCCTCTCGTGGCGACCCTAAGACGGCTTGGGTCATGGCTGTGTACGAAGACGATGCTGGTGATGAACAAAAATGGAAACGCTCCATTACCAACCAAGGCGCTAGCGAATACCGCATCAATGACCGTGTGGTGACTGCCCAGCAATACAATGAAGCTCTCGAGGCTGAAAACATTCTTATCAAGGCCAGAAACTTTCTGGTTTTTCAGGGCGATGTGGAGGCCATTGCTTCTCAGTCTCCTCAAGATTTGACCCGACTTATCGAACAGATTTCTGGAAGTCTGGAACACAAGTCGGATTATGAAAAGCTTCAAACGGAGGCAGAGCAAGCTGCAGAGAACCAGAACTTTCAGCTGCATCGACGTCGTGGTATCAACTCCGAGATCAAACAATACCGTGAGCAGAAGAAAGAGGCCGATAATTTCCAAAAGAAAACAGACGAGCGTGACGCTGCCATCGTTACTCAGACGTTGTGGAAACTTTATCACTTCCAAAAAGTCATGGATGAGTCGCATGCGGCAATCCAGGATCACCAAGAGGACCTCAAAGAGCTCCGCCGCAATGTAGAATCCTTTGAAAAGCGATTGGAAGCTGCACGCAAGGAACAGGCTCTCACCGGTCGCCAGGTTGCCCGCATCGACAAGGACATCAAGCTGAAAGAAAGGAGCATTGAGGATAAAGAAAACAGTCTCGTGCCGTTTGAGGAAAAGATTCATGAATCCTCCCAGCTGATGGAAAAGCTCCAGGCTCAAGTCGCAAAAGTTTCGAAAGAGCGTGATGAGCAGGCCGACATCGTCAGCAAAGTAAAAAGAGATATCGAAAATGTAGAGAAGGCACGCGAAGTTTTCGAAAATGACTACAGAGAGCAAATGAAGAAGCAAGGCCGCGAGGTCAGTGATACGGACCGCAGAGAATATAACACTCTTCGAACTCGCGTCATGGCCCGCTCCGGTCCCAACCAAGCCAAACTTGAGAACCTCGAGCGACAGAGAAAAGCCGATGAGGTCACCGTCAATAATCTTAGGGGAAAGGTTGACGGCATTGCGGCGACCATTGAGAAGATTGAGGCTGAGCTCGCCAGCATCGATGAGAGAAGATCTACAGCAGAGGCTGCCTCCAAAGAACTAGCCAAGGAAATCGATGCTAAGAAGAAGGAATTCAATCAACTTCAATCAGAACGCGTCCGGACAAATCAAAAGCGTACCGAACTTGAAGAGAAGCTTGAAGACGTGGCCAGAAAGCTCAGGGAAGCTGATGATGGTCGCCGCCAAAGTGACAAAGAAACTCGGATGAAGGAGATGGTGACTTCGCTAAAGCGAATTTACCCGGGTGTCCGTGGACGGATCGGCGATCTCTGCACCCCCAAGCAGAAGAAGTTTGATGAAGCTGTTATTGTTGCTCTGGTAGAGACTTCGATTCTGTCGTTGTCGATTCAGAGAAGATCGGTGTTGAATGCGTTCAATACCTCAAGGAGCAAAGATTTCCTCCGATGACATTCATTCCACTGGACAATATTAAGGTAAATGCTGTCAACACTGCCGTCAAGGGTTTCTCGGGAGCAAGGCTCACAATTGACACCATCAACTTCGATTCGGCCGTGGAGCGGGCCATGTCGTATGCTTGTGGAAGCTCGATTGTCTGTGACACTTTAGACATCGCTAAGCACATATGCTACGAAAAGAAGATCCCAGTCAAAGCAGTCACATTAGAGGGGTACATTATTCACAAGGCTGGTCTCATGACGGGCGGTCGTGGACCCGAGCAGAAGAGCGGGAAGCGTCGCTTCGAAGAGGCCGACGTTCAAAACCTTCAGCGGATGGCCGCCAAACTCAAGGAAGAAATTGAGCGTTTGCCAAAGGCTGACCGTCGTGGATCTCAAGAAGAAACCCTGCAAATTGATCTCACCGGGCTAGAGAGGCGGTTGGCTGCTGTGAGAGACGAGCTTCTAGCCTTCAACAAGAATCACGCGAGCAAGAAGCGCGAGTTAGACAATCAAAACAAGCAGCTACAAGATCTTCAACCCAAGTATGAGGGACAATCATCACAACTGGAGAACACCAAGGCAACGTGCCAGGAATTCAAGGATGCGATTGCTCGGGTCGAGGATGAAGTCTTTGCGGAATTCTGCAGAAGATTGGGTTATAGCGATATTCGCGCCTACGACGCTTCCCAAGGCAAGCTAGAACAGGAAGTCTCTGAGAAACGTAATCAATTCGATGTGCAGAAACAGAGGCTATCAAGCCGCCTTCAATGGGAGACAACCCGTCACGACGATACACAGGCTCGCATTAGCAGAATGCGAACCCACGTGCGCAGACTCCAGAATGACACCAAGGCCTATACAAGAGACAAAGAGGCGATTCAAAAGGCCATGCGTCAAGATCAAGACGAAGTAGAAGTCCTTCAGGAGACACTGGAAGAAAGCAGGGCTGAATTGGGAGAGAAAAATCAAAAAGTCGCCGAAGCGAGGGCCGAGGTGCAGCGACGCAGCAAGGATATTGACTCGCGGTTGAAGGACATCAACGCATTGGAAACCACTGTCCAGAAGAACAGTGCAAGCAAATCGGGGCTCCTCCGCCGATGCCGGTTGGAACAAATCCAGATTCCCCTAGCAGAAGGAACTCTAGATAATTTGCCCAACGAAGACGACCTCCTGCACCAAGACCCAGATGCCATGGATATCGACGAGGAGGATGAAGAGATGATGGGTATTGCACTTGACGACCACGGCATCGAAATCGATTTTGATGGCCTCGATGAGCAGCTCAAAAATGTAAGTGACACCTCTCATCCATGGACCAGGCCGTTCTGACTTGAAGCAGTCGGATGCGCCCAGCGTAGAAGAATCACTCTCGGACAAGATCGCAGCCCTTTCGGCCGAACTAGAGAAGCTCAACCCCAACATGCGAGCAATGGAAAGACTGGAAAGTGTCGAGTCCAGGCTCAAACTCACTGACCAGGAATACGAAGATTCAAAGGCAGCTGCGCACGAAGCCAAAGAGGCGTTCAACGAGATCAAACAAAGGAGATTTGAACTCTTCAATAAGGCATTTTCTCACATCCAGGAACAGATATCGCACGTATACAAGGATCTGACACGATCAGAAGCGTATCCCTTGGGTGGACAAGCGTACCTTGATATCGAAGAGGACACAGACATGCCATATCTATCAGGCATCAAATACCACGCAATGCCGCCGCTGAAGCGATTCCGGGACATGGAGCATCTTTCTGGCGGTGAGAAAACCATGGCAGCACTGGCACTCCTCTTTGCTATCCACAGCTACCAGCCCAGTCCTTTCTTTGTTCTTGATGAAGTTGATGCCGCCCTGGACAATGCCAATGTGGACAAGATCAAGAAGTATATTCGAGAACATTCAGGTCCAGGGATGCAGTTTATTGTCATCAGTCTCAAGGCAGGCCTGTTCCAGGACAGCGAGAGCCTAGTTGGGGTCTATCGGGATCAGGAGGTCAACAGTTCAAGGACTCTAACATTGGATGTAAGTTCGACCCAGGATTCTCTCGTGTTGTAAGACTCGACATGCTGACTTTATCTATAGCTGAGGAAATATGCATAATAATGAGTGCGGTTTCGGATGAGAACGCTAGAGGGCTTGAGAGCAGAGTTACATAGGTCTAGCATGACGGCTGTGTAGCAAGCTTCGACAGCGGTGACTAGGGGTCTGAAGGTGGTTGTGTATGAAGTCACGACTTTGGGTGTACCAATTGACTGTGTAATGCATACCTGAGATTTACATATAAATAACCTGGAATGGACCAGACCTTTTCTAACCACTATGGTGGATATGGATATGTTGGATCTTCTTCGCCAAGACGCGTGTGACTTTGGTGCGCACATAGTTCCATTCTCCATCCGTCAGTGGTATACTCTTCGTGTAGCCCTAAGCAATAGAAATCGTCGCGGAGAATATAGCCTGTTTTGTACTCAGTACCTGTTGTAGGGCACCTTACACTTCTGCTTTATTACGCAGTGGTATTTCACTTCTGCGTCTCAAAAATGGTTGTCGTTGGTTGCAGGGCCTCAGGGATGAGGCTGAGAGACAAGAATAAGTGGGTCCTGAATTAAGAGATGGCCCTGGATTTTGTGCGCTACTACCCAAAGGCCGTTTGTCTGTCTACCTACCATGTAACGCGACAAAGGCTTCGTTGACTTTTCCTCATCTTTACCCAACGCCCATCGCATAATCGCCCAGGATTACCGCCAGGATCTATTCACTTCCCAGTCGAATTCAGGTGCCAAGAAGGATCAGGGATTATTTCCCCGTCCCGAATTTCGAGGACCCTACCACGCTCGCATCCCGCCATGACACTGCAGCCCTGAGAGGCTTGTTGCGTCAATCCTTCCACGGTCGCTGGCCGCCTGCCAACTACCAGATACAATGGATTTGGCGGTGACCCTCATCAAGTCGGTGATGCGGGCGTTTTACCAGACACGCGATATACTGGTGATTGATGCGCTTATTCTACATGAAGCGTATGTGACGTGGCGCACACCAGATGGCCAGGACTGATTCGCTAAATGATTTTGATCAATGCAGGCTCAGAGACGACGATTTGGCATACCTAATGTCCATCAACACCAAAGATCTTCACAAGATTTGCGGAAAGCTGCGTGAGGATAGGTTTTTAACAGTGTACGTGAGTCTCCGACCTCATCAAGAACTTTAAATCGTTGACATCTCGCCAAAACAGCCATACCCGATCAGAGTTACGAGAAGGCAACCCAAGGCCGAGCAATCGAACGTGGTATTATATCAACTATCGACACACTATCGACGCTATCAAATGGCGCGTCTACACGATCGACAAGGAAGTACAGGGCACCACACAACCAGCAAATGAGAAGAAGGAATATTTCTGCTCGTTCTGTAAGGCTGAGTGGACAGCGATGGAGGTTCTAGACAGTGTCGGACCTGAGGGGTTTGTATGCCATCGTTGCCATCATCCCCTAGCTTTCGAGGCGGATCGAAATGCGGGCGGCCATGAGCAGTCTACCCGCCTGAACGATCAGTTCAAGTTCATTAGTGAGCTCCTTCCACAGATTGATGCCGTTCATATTCCGGAATGTGACTTCGATCGTGCACATGCGAAGGCGCGGCCAGTTGTTCGAGATGCAACTCACCAACGTGCTGCGACAGTTCCAGTCGATAATGGAGCCAACAGGCCTATGGCCGTCAGGGGCCTCACCAACACAGGTCCTCAGTCGATCGCCGTCAACATCTCAACTTCAGACGGGCCCACGGAGGCCGAGAAGGCCGCGGAGCAGGCTCGAAAGGAAAGGATAGCCAAGCAGAATGCACTCCCATCTTGGATGTCAAATAGTACAGTTACTGGGGAGTCGTTTTCTGGTACTACGAACACTGGCCCAAGCACTGTCACAAAAGAATCCGGCTTGAAAAACTCAACACTCGCCAATCCAGCCGATAGCAGCGCCAAGACCCAGATCGATGACATTTTTGAAAAGCTCAAGGCGGAGCAAGCGGCAGAGCGAGCTCGCGAAGCCGAGGATAATGAAGAATTCGGCTCCGAGGAAGACGATGAGGATGAATTTGAGGACGTTCCAGCAACGGCCAATGTATCTAGTCGAGATACACCAGTCACGCCCGCCATCAAGCGGGAACCTTCAGGAGATATGTCCCGAGAGGGAGATAGCTCGGATGAAAGGCAGGCCAAGCGGGTCAAGGTTGAGCCAGGTGTGAAGAAAGAAGAGGATGCTGACAGTGACGAAGATGATTTGGAATTTGAGGACGTCTAAGGATTCACGCACAATCTGCGCACCAAGGAATAGACAGGGGGCCAGCAAGAATGTTGAACCAAAGAGCAAGCAGAACATAAATACGCCACCTCTACAGTGGCGCGCCAAAATAATATGTACATCTATTTGTATGAATCGCATGATGCTAGTAAAGTGGTGGAGCAAGTGGCGACTGAATACCAGGTTACAGCCAAAGGACCGAACGTTGGGTATTCATATGGTGGTGTGTATAGGGTAGTTTGGTAGTTGGATAGTTGCGTGAAAACAAGGGTTATCCTTGATTGTGAGGGTTTCCCTTGGTTTTTGCTCTTGGTTGTATCATTGTGTTCTCTGACTTGGAGGCATTTGTAGGTTCAAAGTCTATTGTGGATGTCCTTTTACGATGGCAGGGAACTGTGTGGCTTACTACCGCAAAAGGGCGAGGACGACGTGGCTGGATCATCTGTGTTTGAGTCTGATTTGCTGGTTAGCGGCATACACCATCTGAGCCATTCAACCCCCTCCTCACCAAACTCGGACTCACCTCGCAGCTTTCTGCTCTACGACCGATGACAGATCGTATTCCTGACCCCCCTTAGCTCGCCGACACGTCAGATTGTAACCGGAATACACCTATGTCATAACAAAAGAAAACGCACAAAAGGTCGATAGTTTAGTAGTGCTAGCATGGGTCTCGACCTGCCGCCTATCTTTCTGCTGCCGACGCATCTGCAATCGGAGGAACTCGATGAACTTGAAAGCAAGATCGAATCCCTCACATACGACATAAATGGGGCAGAAATAGTGCTAGGGAAAATAAACCGAAGAGAGCGAGCCATGTTTGAGCTGAGGCGTGCGAGGCTGGAGACAATTCCACAAGAAATGGACAATGATCGTCATGACGGCAAATTGGTAGATTGTGAACGTGGTGACCAGCGTCGCACCCCTAGGAGAATTAAGACATCAGGACAACTTGAAAAAAAGAAGAACACAATAATGGTTGTGAAGTTAGCCTGGCTCAATGATTCACTGAAGAAAGGAGAGGTCCTGCCAGTCGAATCGTATGTCCTCTACAAAGGCAGAAAGGTTTCTCGAGACACACCACCCGAGCCTGACAAGATGCCACCAATAGGCACTATCCTAGCCAGGGCCGCCAGGGATCAGTTCGACGTACGAGGTTCGGAAGCCGAACTGGCAAGAACACGACGCAAACGAAGTTCTGATACACATTCTTCTCAGCCAATTTCGCAACCAACACCCCACCTCACCCGTGAAAGCACCTACGAACACGATACTCTGTTGCCCGCAATCCCAGAATATCTCAACACAACGTACTCTTGTCAGCGACCGACTGCCAGTCACCCCCAAACGATGAGTTCGTTAAAGCCCTGAAGCAGGTTAGAACGATACGTTTATTGCGCGGTGACCAGGTGGGCGTAAGAGCCTATTCCACGTCAATTGCCGCATTGGCATCCTACCCTTATCTATTAAAGACGCCGCAAGGTGAGGAATGGTTTGAAACAGTACAGACACCGACACTGACATCCTCGTAGAGGTAGGACGGCTGCCGGGATGCGGCGCTAGGATCGCCGAGCTATATCATCAATGGAGGGATGCAGGCTGTCTCGAAGAAGCTAGGGAGGCTGAATCCGACACCATGGTCTCGGTGCTTAAGCTCTTTTACGACATCTGGGGTGTAGGGGACACCACAGCTCGAGAATTCTATCGGAAAGGTTGGTTGCTATGAAGGGTCGGGCTGTTGGGAGACCGACATGTAAAAGCATTTACTAATAGTATTTAGGATGGAGAGACTTGGATGACCTTATTGAGCATGGATGGGGCACTCTGAGTAGATCCCAACAGATTGGGGTCAAGTACTACGACGAACTCAAACTCAAGATTTCCCGCGACGAGGTCCAGTCGATCGGAGCAATTATCCTGGATCATGCCCGCAAAATTAACCGGGAATTTGCAATGGTGATCGTGGGGGGTTTTCGACGAGGAAAGGAGGCGTGCAGTGACGTGGACATTCTCTTGAGCCACCGCCAGGACGCCTTGACGATGAAGGCTGTGGAGAAGATAGTGATGAGTCTTGAAAAGGGCCAGTTCATCACGCACACTTTAAGCCTATGGACCAGAAACAGCGAGCGCGGACAGGTACCTCTCCCTTGGAGAGACCAGGGAACCGGCGGGCCGGGGTTTGATACCCTCGATAAAGCCATGGTGATCTGGCGGGACCCGAGTCGAGAGAGTGCGCTACGCCGGCGGGTAGATATCATTGTGAGCCCGTGGAAGACAGTGGGCTGCGCAATGTTAGGATGGAGTGGTGGGACAACTTTCCAGAGAGACCTGCGGCGATACTGCACGGCTGAGAAAGGGTGGAAGTTCGATAGTAGCGGCATTCGGAGACGGGCAGATGGGGGTTGGGTGGATCTGGAAGGCACTTCTCGCGGAGACGAGGCGCCCAATATGGAGACGGCGGAGCGCAGGGTGTTTGAAGGGCTCGGGCTTCCATGGCGACGACCCGAGGATAGGTGCACGGGATGACGGGGCGATACACAAGTCGAGATGGCGGCTCGCTCCGAAGAAACATTGGGGACGGGGTGTAAGTTGGCCCGGGAAGATGTCAGTTGAACCTGGCCGGGGGTATACGATCGTGGCCATTAGCCTAATAATGGCGATGTATCTGACGATGGCAATTAGAGCGTCGTGTAGCGGGTGGCGGGGTTTGCGGACTTGCAGATGCGGAGTTTGGGATCATGACTGACCCCTTAGGACATGGGATGGTGGAATTGGGACTGAGTGGGCGTCGCAGGCGAATGCCAATCCCGTGCCTGGCGAGATGATGCATTGGAATTCACAGCTTGCCTGCCTGCCCGCTTGCCAAGGTCATCAGGAACAAAAATGAGAAGAAAAAGGGCCCAACTCAAGCCTCCGGAGTGGATAGTTGGCCCGTCGGTGCATCTCGGGCCTCCGATGGCCGAGGCACACGGTTGTGCCCACATACGGAGTGCCTACATCGACGATGGTAGCAATGTCCCAGAATGGTCAATGGAGATTTCATGGAACAGCACCGTGGAACACGAGGGCCGCATCACGTCCGCAACGGTCCGCTGTTTGCGCGTTACCCTGCTGTGTGGGCAAATAATGCCTTGCCATCGGGTCATCGCCGCGAACGGGAACTCGGCGTAGTTGTTGTGCTCCGGGACGACCCACCATTTCACAAGCACATGATGGGTAGTACCTGGGGCTTGCCCGGACTGTTCATAGATCCCTACATGTACCTAGGTAGCCAGCAAGGCCGGGTTGTAGGTGGGCGTTGGCGGGATGAGATGCAGGCCAGGCCAGGGGTCTTGCAACTCCGTCCAACCACAACCAGACCAGTTGAAGACATGATCAGGAACAGGAACAAGAAGAACAAGCACTTCGCAGTGTTGAGACAAAGCCCGTCAGGCCCGACGCTAGTCGCTCTGCCGATGCGGCATTCCAGGGGCCTTGGCTTGCCTCGAGTGGATCCGGGGGACGACCAAAGCAAGAACAGACACACACGCAGCCTGGTGCCAGGTATTAATAAACGGCGTTTGCCCCGGTCTGCTAAGGTCTTTTGTTTTCATTGAACCAAGCATCCACCCATCGTCACCCTGCTCTTCATCCTTTGAACGAATACCTAGGTATCTCTTTGCGAACACCTCACCCAAGGCTTGCCCGCTGTTCTCCTTCCTCTCTCTCCCTCTCCCTCTCCCTCTCCCAACAGACCACGTGTTTGGTTCAAACACTCCCGAAACACCGTGATGCCTTTCACCATTGAACTCCCTGAGGAGTACAGGTATGTCATGAATACCACCGTAGCCAAGCAGTCCTGCCTTCGACTCAGATATCCGGCTAACCACGCCCAAATCTAGCTTTGTCCTTGTGGCGGCCGCCTCTACCTTCTTCATCAACACCCTCCATGTTATTCTTACCAGCAAAGCTCGCAAGGCCAGTGGCCTGAAGTACCCCATCCCCTATGCCTCCAACGAGCTGGCCTCGAAGGACCCTAAGGCCTACCAGTTCAACTGCGGTATGCCTTCCTGCCACTTCCCTGTCGCACAGCTCTTGTACTGACCTATGCTTTCTCGCCATAGCTCAACGCGCCCACAGCAACTTCACTGAGAACCATACCTCCTTCCTTGGCGCTCTTCTCATTTCTGGTCTTCGCTTCCCCGTCGGTGCCGCGGCTCTTGGCGCTGGTTGGGCTCTCTCGCGAGTCGTCTATGCTTTGGGTTACACCTCTGGCAAGGGTCCACAGGGTCGGTTAACGTTCGTCAAGCCTCTCCCATGCGCTGCAATAATACACTTTACTGACAAATATCCTCAGGGGCTCCCTCGGCTCGTTCTTCTTCGATTCTGTCTTGAAGCTGATGGCTGGCTACACTGCCATCTCGTATGCCCTGAACTGATTTTTTTTGGGGAGCAAAATGTTATTGGATTAAATATATATATATATATCAAACTCTCTGGTAACTATCGCTAGGATTAATCCTATCTTATCTCATCCAGACAACGCTAGGACGATCCCCTCCAAGTCTACGCCTTTTCCCAACCAGTTATGCGCCTGAACCATTCGACGCCAATTTTTGTTTTCTTTGTCTGTAGCAATACTGAGCCTCCTCCCCAATTGAAAATAAGAAGATGATTTCATGCCGCATATTCCTATAGCCCTCAATATACTACTGCCGTGCTAATCCCCACATGTCATGTATGCTGTCGTTCTTGGCTAGCTTCAATTTCATCTGCGAAGCTTCCTTCTCCTCAGCTCCTGTGTGAATGATTCATCAGCTTCGTCATCGTTGACTGGTAAGTCATTCGCAGTAGTGTGGTCGTGTTCTTGCTTCTTTTCTGGGTACTTCTCGATACCGTTGTTCCCTAAGAGATAATCGCCGTAGTATTTCATAGCGTTGAAAATCTCTTCACCTGTTGGGACAATGTGTTCCTTTGGTAAAAGGAAGCCGTAGCTACCGGTATCCCGGAGCTTGATTTGATAGCTGTAATGAGCGCGCATCTCGTGATAAAACCAATCAACCGCTGACCCCCACCAGATTCGACGCGAGACCAGAACCTCTCGCCATCAGCTTCCTTTGCCGAAACTGCACCTTCACATGCAGACGTGACCGTATAAGACTCCCCATTTGCAAGGCGGATAGACTTGGCAATACCTGCGGCAAGTTCTTCTAGATTCTCCAGATTTGGAGGGTCTACCTGGCAGGTGTAGGAGTAAGGGTACAGAATTTGTTGCGAATAAGAGTGTAGATCCACCAATCCAACAAACCGGACATTGTTCCATGTTTGGTTGCGAGCCCAGTCCGCAATCTGCACCGCCTCAATGGCCTGGAAAGGTTTTTCGCCCCCGTAACTCTCGGAACAAGGGTCCCGCTGGATTCGCGAGCCATCCCATTCGAAGCCAAACGCACGATCAAGGTCAAGGCCACGGCAGAATTGCAAATTGGTTTGTTGTCTTGTCTTGCGCCATAAGCGATCGATGTGCCAGGTGTATTCAAAACCGTCGGGGTTGGCGATAGGAATGAACACAATATCAAACTCATCGAGCAGCCTCGTGATCATCCGCTCTTTGCCATACGTCGTGATGAAAGACCAGGCTAAATAATTGACGGTACTTGTGGAGATCCATTCTCTGGCATGCGAGCCGCCCATGATCACAATTGTCTTGCGTGGTGGTGCTGTTGAATCCCTCGAGGAAACGCCCACCCGCAGAGCCGGAATATCGCGTCCCTCGTAAGACTTGCCGATACTCATGTAATCGACATAAGTTGGGAACATAGCTTCCAAGAGACGCATCCACCGAACAACGACCGGGAGTGGTTGGTAATCTTGGAAGAAGAGGTTGTCGCCTGCCGAGGGCGTTGAAACGAGAACCGGTGCACCAGTCTGTGGATCGGATCGGTGGGGGTTGTTATCAGTCGGGAGGGATTGGTAAACGGCAGGAGCCAAGTCGGGTATCAGAGTCGAGTGGGCGTATCGAAGAGTTCTAGGGAGGAGACTGAGCAAGGGTGCAACCTCGTCGGTATGCAATCGAATGTCGACATATTCATCCGTGAAGGCCCAGACGTCGAGGAACAGACGGCCAATAGCATCGGAAAGGGCGCCCTCCTCATCAGCGGTGGAGACGTTAAATCGCAAGACAAGCTGGTTTGCATACTGGGCACGTAGTTGGTTGAGGATGGGAGGTGGTGCGGCATTCTTGGTGGGATGCCGGCCAAAAATGAATTCGATAGCACTGTCACGGAACTTTGTGAGAAAAGGGAACAGGCGGGTGTTGCTGCTATCGACAGGGGAATCGCGTGTAAATGGGTTGCTGGCGATTGCTCGTTGGGAATCAATGCCTGCGGCGTTGATAGTGTGGAGGAGCAACAGCGATGATGCTGCAAACCCGGCGATTGACAGCTTCATCTTGGTAGGCGGGAGCACAGGATGCTAGAATGATTTATGAGGCCTGTCGCAATCATCTAGCCCTGGAAGAGAGAGGGAAAGCCTAAGGAGTAGCAGTCAACCAGGTGATCGCCGAAGATGTATTCTCGCTAGTGGATGGTGGGCTATGATGATAGTGATGATGATAATAATGATGGTGACACGGACGACGACGACGACGACGACGACGACGATGATGATGGTGATGGAGGTGGGTGAATGGCGGGTCAACCATGGAGTACCGGGCAATAATGCAATGGCCTTTGCTTCACATTGCAGGGACTGTAGAGGGGAGGGGGCTTGCCGGGGCCTTCTGTGGCAACGGCCCAGGTGCTTCTTTGGCTGCCTGGCACTACTGGACAGTGTGCACACACACAGTGGCTAGCACATGGACGATGTCGTCTATTGTCCGCTAACCGTGATGACAACGGAGCACGCCTACACCAGGGACCGAAGGTTGAGCCGAGACTGAAAGGGACTTAGGAACGAGGCCGGAGTAGGGACATTGCTTGGAGGAGATAGGGTAGAAGCATGTGTAGTAGGGTTGGAAATAGGCATGCGGTATTCTGCGAGATCCTGGCAGTGCAAAGTTGAGTTTCTTCATTTAATGTCTACTTTCCTCTAGTGGCTGTCTCATCCAATAAATACCTAGGTACAGGTACTTATTAGGTGCCTACCTACCTACCTAGGTACCTAAGGCAATAATAGACCGAGACTACCTCGCCAGCCCAGCTGTGGACTTGGCGCGGGTGGGGGCTTAGCTTGGCTGTGGGCTGTGGGCTGTGTGGTGGGCCGGACTTGGAGTATTCTTCTGTGCCTTCTCAAGAAGTCACTTTTGCGACTATAACCACCAGGCACTCCAAATCCCTAGATGAGAGAGAAGACGTCATGTGACAAGCCAGTTGGTTCGTTGTAGTGGAGGGGCAAAGGAGACAAGAAAAGGGGACGACGGGGAGAACGCCCGCTGGGGGCAGGCCCTTTTTCAGTTTGCCCTTGGCTACATTGGCACCTTCAGCCTGCTGCTTCTGTAAGGAGGTGCTCCTTTTCCTCAATACCTAACTAAGCATAGGGACTTTGCGGAGCACCCACCACCTTACTAGGTGGAGTGCCGGGAGATCAGATATAATGTGCTTGCCGACATATACTCACCACTTAGTACTGGACTGTAGTCGAAGGGCAGCCGACTCAGCGATGCAGCAATAATATAAGATAATAGGAATATCTGGGAGATGGAGAGGAAGAATGGAGGTAAAGAGGAGGGAGACGAGCTAGTGAACTAAACCTCAAGGGAGAAAACATGAACCCCGCATGGGGGAATCATCATGCACTGTACGCCAGCCACATCAAGATTAGAGGCCAACAGGCTTTTCACGGGAAACCCAGCAAGTCCGGCAGGTACCCCCTTGACTACCCAGCCACATGGAAACGGAAACTGGTGGGTCGGCACTGTATTGACAGCCGTCGAACCAATCGACGCGGCGATGGGTGTCCCTGTGCGGTGCTGATGCGGTGCCAGTGCCAGTGCCCAGGTGCCAGCCCAGCCAGCCCCTGGCGGCCTGCTGGGGGGCAAGGGCTGGCAAGGGTGGGCAAAAAAGCTGCCCGGCCACTGGGACAAATTGGCTGCACCTACGGAGTACGGCCCACTGGTGTTGCAACTGGCGCCGCGCTGCTTTGCGCTGCGCTGGAGCACTGGTACTCTGGGCTTACCTACCTTAGCTGCGGCGCCTGTCCCTACCCAAATCGACCCCAGCCCAGAGCCAGATGACATCCAACTTTGCATCGACATTGCCAAGTCTCTGATCTCCCTCGTTCATCCCATCCGTCTCGTAGTTGCACACTCATCCTTCCAAACAGCCGCCTCAATGGTCTCCGCCGTCGCTCTTGGGTCTTCCCGCTAGCTCCGGTAGGTCTTGAGCCACCGCTCTACCGCACCCTCTCTCGCCCGCATCGACATAGTACTGGCACGTCAAATACGTACGTCGACGACGACGACGACGACGCTTGTCCACGTCCACACACATCCACACACGCATACCACGTCTCGACTCTCGCCCGACGCCGCAACGTCGCCCTCGCTACCCTCACCACCCTGAACCTTTCATCCCGTCCGTAACTTCGTCTTCCCCCCGTCTCGACCTTGTCTCCGTCGTCCCCGATCTCGACCGCCCGGGCTGGTGGCCGCGTATCATGATCAGTCGCTGCTATGCCTTTCCTTCGCCGTCGTGGCAATATGGCCAGTGAGACTGACATGCGCCGCCATACTCTCTTCGCGCCCAGCTCCCCTATCATCGATACGTCTCCGACACTCCCGTTGCAACCCGAGCTCAGCAGCGACAATGATGGCGAACCTGAACCCGTCAGCCTTCAACCAACTCGCGACTCTTCGATTAGCCGCCCCGAATCGCCCCCGATCCAGGAAGAAAGCAACAAACATCGTCGCTTTTCAGTTTTGAGGTTCCGCAATGCCTCTGATTCTCAGCTGTCGCTCCGAGCCAAGCAGCAAGCTGAGAAACCCCCTCCTGTTCCTCGACGTATCTCTCCCTCACCTTTGGGCTTTTGCCCAACCCGGCATGTAGTTTGCTGACATCAACTCCAGCCCCCGAAATCATCACTACCGCTCCCACCAACGATTTCAATGGCCCCAAAAAGAGACCTTCCCGCATCGGTCTCGCTGCCAAGTTTCGTCGTTCCGCCGATGTCTCCCGCGACGACCCTGCTTCTAGCCGTCCCGTCCTCAGAAAGACATTACGAAAATCATTCAACGAGGAGAGGACTCGACCGTCCCTCGCTACTTTGGAGGAGCCTGAATCCCCCCGCCCTTCAACTCAGGCTACACATAGCAGTCCTAATGGAACTGCGTTAACTCCACCCACAAACCGCCAGTCCGAGTCATCGAGATCGGATGCTAGCTCTAATGACCGTCATTCCCATCAGAGTCCAAACACCACACCAAAAAAGCCATCAACTCCATTCTTCAAATTGCGCAGGGCAAAGAAACCCCGGAGCCTTTGTTTCCCTTGGCACACCTTCAACAACAGAAGAACAGAGCGCCGCAGGCCATTTTATCAACGCCGTCACTAGGAGTTTCGTCAACGCCACGCCCTGGGTCATCCCACACTGGGGAAATAGCCCACAGTGGCACTGTGAGGAGTGAACATGCACCGAAACCTAACCAGTCGCCTGCCGCTGCCCTCTTCGCACCGGGTGGATCTCAATCTGGCGCCTCATCCCCGACTAGAAACAACCTATTGAGAGGAAGATCATCGACCATGAGCTCCATGGGTCGAGACTCAACCGATGACCATCTCCTCCCTCCAACAACTCGGACATCTTCATCAACCGGCCGGAAGAGCTTCGGCGACCTGTTCGGCTTGAGTCGCCTGCGACAGAATTCCGAGCTGAGCCGGCAGGGTACATTGACCCCTACTACCCCAGGCTCAATCACATCCAAGAATAACTCCCTTCAAATCGCCAGGGAGTCCTTTGTCTTGCCTGACCGTTGTGATGACGAATCTGCTGCGAAGTATCTCGTACGCCTGGAAGATGTTGGTAGTCGAGGCATCATTGCATCAACTCTGTCCAAGAGCGCAGATCCTTTCTTCTTATCTGTTCTGAGAAGCTACATGCGCAGTTTCAGTTTTTTTGGCGACCCCATGGACATGTCTATCCGTAAACTGTTGATGGAGGCTGAGCTTCCCAAAGAGACTCAGCAAATTGACCGATTTCTCCAAGCGTTTTCGAACCGCTATCATGAGTGCAACCCCGGCATTTATTCCTCTCCGGACCAGGCATATTTTATCGCCTTTTCTCTCCTCATTCTTCATACTGACGTCTTCAACAAAAACAATAAGCACAAGATGCAAAAACCTGATTATTTGAAGAATACACGAGGGGAGGGTATCTTTGACGACATTCTAGAGTGCTTTTACGACAACATCACATATACACCGTTTATTCATGTCGAGGATGACTTTGAGAACGGTGGCGACCGTTTTGCTTCTGTCAAGTCCAGACGCAAGCCTCTTCTCTCATCCGCGAACAACGACCCGGCCAAAAGAGCGACCAAAGAACCTATCGACCCATATACCCTAATCCTAGACGGCAGCTTGGATGCCCTCCGTCCCAATCTCAAAGATGCTATGCATCTTGATGACCACTACAATTATTTGGGCTCAGCAGCTCGTCTAGACATAAAAGATCTGCAGAAGACCTTCTTCAGAACTGGTGTGTTGCAAATCGTATCAGCCCGGTCTCGCCCCGATGCCTTTATGTCAGAGCAGACCTCATTGAATCCCGAGGAAGCCCACCCTGGAATCGTCGACATCAAGGTCACCAAAGTTGGACTCTTGTGGAGAAAAGAACCGAAGAAACGCAAGACTCGCTCTCCATGGCAAGAATGGGGTGCTATTTTGACTGGGGCTCAGCTCTACTTCTTCCGTAATACAAGCTGGGTAAAATCACTTATGCACCAATATGAAAACCACGTCAAAGCAGGCAATGATGGTATCCCCTTGATATTCAAGCCTCCTTTGGAGGAATTCAAGCCAGACGCCCTTATGTCCACGCAAGGGGCTGTGGCTCTTCTTGACACGACTTACAAAAAACACAAAAACGCTTTCGTTTATGTGCGCCAGGGCGGCTTGGAAGAGGTTCTGTTAGCTGACAACGAAGATGAATTGAATGACTGGCTTGCTAAGCTAAACTATGCCGCTGCCTTTAGGACCACGGGTGTCCGGATGCGCGGTGTCGTTGGCGGTAGCTATGATGGACAAGGTCGACGTGGGATGAGACGGCTGGATAGTTCTGATGCAACGCAGCTGGTCCAGACACCCACGGGGCTTGTGTCAATCGCCCGCAGCCGGATCGACCACAAGATGGCTGAGGATATTTCAGCCGCTCGACGAGATGTTATGCAGCAAAAGATTGCGGAAGCAGAGGAAAAACTTCAAGAATCTCAAAAACAACTCGACGATCAGTTGAGAAATGCACGCCATCTGCAAATTTTAGCTCCCATCCAACCAAGGACACGCGAGCAGCTTATTTCGGCCGCCGCCAGGATGTCTGCGCAGTTGAAGTGGTCGCGCATGAATATGTGGAGGGAAAAGTGCCATCGTGATATCCTAATCCAGGATCTTGAGGACGAGCACCCAACAGCAACCTCGACATATACCCCCACCAAGCAACAATCAAACCGCCTTTCTCACAGGACAGGTTCGCCAACACCGCGAGGCCACAACAATCGAAGAGGCTCAAGGTCTACACACCATTCCGGGACAGATACTACGCCTCGCACCCCGACTGATCCTCAATTGGCACACATCGCCAATCCACCTGAAGTGGAACCAGATCTTGACTCGCCCCTTGATCAGGTTTTTCAAACACCTCCTCAGAGTGCGACGCGCCATCGCCATAGTTCACGGGACCTCTCTTTTGCAAGACCCGATGTCGGAAGCACACGGCATGGTTCAATATCAAGTATTGCAGGTTCTCCCGTGCAGTCCATTGTCTCTACTCCCCAGGCTAAGCCGTCCCCGCAGGGCGAAGAGGCCAAGACACCGTCAGCGCGGACTGATCATGGCGATTCTGATGACCCTGATGCTAATGAGAGGAGTTTGCTAGAACAAGCAGGTCTCTTGGAGTCTAGACCAAGCAGAGACCCAACTGACAAAGTCACGACTTCCACAGGAGCAGATGGGGGCGAACGTGGAGCTTCAATTGACAAGGACAAAGCAGAAAGGAGTAAGATCCGGCGAAGCCTCCAACGGACCCTCAGAGAGGGAGCCGGCCATCTCTCTCATCACCGCAGTAGGAAAGGCAAGGAGCCGGCCCAAAACGGAACAGGGGAAGAGGAGGTACGGGATGATGTGCTTTCTCGAGGATCCGGTAGCTTTGTGGTACACGGCAAGAAGGCCTCGGTCATCAACTTCGGGGGCGAGCTGCAGAATATGTCACACGATGAAAATCTTCGGGCAAGGAAGCAATCACCGCTATCGGATCAGCCCATCTCTCCCACTCTAAGCGAAGATGATTTTTATTCTGCCGTAGGAATCCCCTTCGAGTCACGAGAGCGAACGGAATCAGCGGCTAGCGCTAGCACTGCGACAGCGCGAAGCTTCCGGGAACTCCACCGAAAGTACTCCTCTGCCCAGGCGGCCAGAAGCGCTTCCGTCGGTGGACGGCTGACAATTCCTTCAGATACTGAAAGTGAAGTGGCAGTAAGCTTTTCTGACGGACGTAGGAGTCCACTACCACCCATGGAGACTGAGACGGACGAAGAAGGGGACAAAAACAGTGAAAAACAAGACGACCTTGAGAGTCGCGACTCCGACCAGGAGTCTCTTCAAGATTTAGAGCAGTTGCCTAGCCGCCCCGTGCAGGCAGTGAACGCATGATGTCTACTTACGAAGGAGGTGATTTTTTATGGACATGTATTTGTGTTATTTAGCGTTGCTGGGAAATGGTGTCGCACGCAGACAACAAGAGCATTTTTCTATCCCCCCATCCTACCATTCCCCCGTTTTTGTCTGGGCATGGTTGGTTGGTTCTGCAAAGGACGAAATGGGACGAAGCGAGGCCGATCTGAGGGGACCAAAGCCCTAGGCTGCCCAGGTTTCCTTGAACAATATGCAGACTGAGGGTTACGAGGACATGTATTTAGATTTTTCCCTCTTTAAACCCCCATCCTTCATGTTTTACTCTTTTGGGAATAGGGATGGACGTCTTTGATGAGTTTGGCAGAGCAAAAAAGTTAAGCTTAGAATTCCTGCAGTCATTTAAGGAACAGTTGTGATACATATTGAACGAAAGTCTCACAGTTGTTCGGCACACACACACAAACAACTCCCCCCCCCCCCCATCCTATTTAGGGGGCAGGAGTGTCTAGCTTATGGAAAGAAGAAAATTGCAAGAATTTTACTACTGCGGCGTTTTGTTTCTGGGTCAGAGCCACAATGCCCCGAAGGACAAAAGGAACGCGATGTGCATCCTTGTTATTTCTTGCCCTTCTTCTTCTTCTTGGAGTTTGGTGGAGGTGCCTTTTCTACCTTTACCCCTCCACCGCCGACGAGCTCGAGTGTCTCCTCCTCCTTGACAATGCCGCCCTGGGTCGACTCACCAGCCTTTTTCTTTCCCTTCTTTCCTTTGGGCCGGTATGAGGAGCGGTCCCGAAGGGGCAGCCAACGCTCGGGGTCAGGCTTGGTGCCTTCAACGTAGGTCTTGGGGAGACAAATCTTTCTACGCCTCTTTTTGGGCTTTTCACTTGATTCTTGAGGAGTAGGACGCTTGCTCACTTGCATAGGCTTGGCGACAGTTGCGACACCGGTCTCAAGGAGGGCATTGATATCCACACCTTCGATCAGGACCTCGACGGAGGGAAGGTTTTCGATGTGATGCTGCACAGCCGAGGGGTTCGAAGGGGCAAGGGCCGCTACCAGACCAGCGGTTGCGAGGTCCGAACCCTGTTGTTCGCTGATTAGCCTCTGGAATGAAGCACCAGCTAACTGTAAGTCTTGGGGGCTTGATGACTTCATGAGTTCGACTCCTGCCTCCTCTAGGAGTGAGGCAGCAGCACTTGCGGGGCGTGTTTGCCAGTGCGTTGCCGCCTTTACAAGCTCAGCTTTGGCAGTTGACTCTCGCCCCTGTGCTCGGTTCAACGAAATAACTAGAGCAACTAGGCCAGGGGAGAATCGAACATCTTTCGCTGTGGGCGATTCGGAAATCTCAAGGCGGTGTAGGAAGGATTCTAAAATGGAGAGGGCCGAGCCGGTATGCCCATTGTCGAGTTGGATTTGGACGATGGTCAGAACGAGCCCAACGTCATTGGGCCTTTTGTTTACCAGGCTTTGGAGGGCTCGAATTAACTGCTTTCCAGTGATCCCCCTAGCACTGGCGGAAGCATTGAGAACAGATAGGATGTTGGTGTCAGCGGATGTGGTTGGGTGCTCTGTCTGGCCGAGAAAGGAAGCAGTGCGGGTCTTGACACCAGGAGCCTTGGATGCCTGTAGATTCACAACTAAGTTATTGCGGCGAAGAATATTCGACTGGTGGTTGAACAACTTGGATGACTTGTTGTCTTCAAATAGCGTTGCGAACTGCCTTTGCAGGAGATATGGATTTTCTGTCCCTGGTTGGAGCGCTAGGAGATTGTTTCGAGCAATCACTTCAAGATCAGGATCCTCGTCACTAAATTAGGATGCAAATTAGTGATATGCTTGTGATAGGATGTTGATATAGTTGGCGAGAACGCACTCTGACGTGGCTAGTGACTTGTACAAGTCAAGGGCCTCTTTAAGCTTTCCAGTTTTGGCATATACGAACGCCTGTTGGGCAAGAATTGGCCGCATTTCAGCCTCTTTATCCTCTTCTGCTAACTCATCGGAGGCATCGCAAAGCCTGACGGCTCGTTGTAGTAGGTTGGCGGCATCGTCGAAGGCGCCTTGAGCAATGTGGGCACAGGCGGCATTGTAACAAACCTCGAACCCATCGGAATCTTGAACAGAAGGAGAGTCTATAGAAGAATAACCCAGCCAAACTGACTGCGCGGAAACAGCTCGGATGTTGATGTTGAGGTCATTTTCTTCACCCGCAGCGCCAGTATCGAGGAGACGACTGTAGATGGCACGAGCATCGTCGAACCGTTCAGCCCGATATGCAACCTGGGCCGCGATATGGCTGAAACCCCGCTTCTCTAGACCTATAGCCTGGAGCGTGCTTGTTGCCTCCTCCAGCTTCCCAGTCTTATAGAGCGCATATGCTTGCTCGAGAACACATATTGCATTGAGTTTGGTGCCACCTTCTGCGATGGCGCGTAGAGCATCGTCGAAGCGGTCGAGTTTGAGGAGAGCCACGATGCGGGTGTGTTGGGCTGTCACATCGGCCTTATTTGCCTTTATGGCAGTATTGGCAGCCTTGAGGATCTCTTCGTGGTCTTCGATGGACGACGCCCGCAGCAAGGCGCTGAGGGCGGCGGCAGGGTCTTGAGGCATGATGGCGCTATGATGCCCTAGGCATGGCCAGGAGAAACGGCGCCAATAGTGAAGCGATAGGAGCGCTATCAGGTATCTGATTTGGTATCGATGGTGGGTTCGTCCAAGCCGAGGGTATGGCTATATATACCAGTTAGCGATACTGGTGATGCTGATGATGTCGCCTGTCGTGTGTCCAGACAGTTACTTGGAGGTAACGTGCTGGCGGGGCATTTGTCGGTGGATTTTTAGATTGCGGGGCTCATCAATTCGAGTTGTGCTGTGACACATTGCACTACGCCAGGGCCAGACGAGATTGGACACGAAAACACACGGCCCCACGATATTTTCTAGTTGAAGCTATGTACCAAATCTCAGCTCTTGAGTTCCCTGCTAATTTGCAAATGGTGTCGATTTTTATGCCCTTACGACTACGAGATGTAGAGGTCCGTCAGCTATTTTTCGCTTTTGAAAAAACCCTCCACCATTTTTTCTGTCTCTGGTCCTCCTCGAGAGGGTATGAGTAGAGCGGATAGGTGACCATTGCCCCAGCGCGATCATCGAAGCCTCGCCTTGACACCCGCCGTCTTATCTCACCAATTTTGGTACTGTCAGACGACATCGTGACTATGGAGATGCGACGGCTGTTTGTAACCACCTTTGTAACCTGGGGTTTCTTAGAGGATCGCCGACGACATTGATTTGACGATCGACCTGTGGAGTGTTTGCTCGCTGCTCTACCATGCCTGGACTTCGATTGGGACTTAGACTTGGACATGGCCTTGGACAAGTGTATTGGGCTTCTTTTGCTCTCAGACTTCCTGTCATCGGACTGCCGACGATGACGGCTAGGCCTCTGGCTATCCTTGCTTACTACGCTACGCCGTGAGCCGCTGGAATTTGCTCGTGTGCCAATCCGACCTGATAAATCCTTAATTGTCCGCACGGCTTCAAGGCTTGACGTGTGTGAGAGAGATATCAGTGAGCTGTAGTCAACCGCCGGGGGTTGACGACCTCCGTAGGTTCGGAGAACTTCGGCTAGGGCGGCCGTGAGCTTCTTGATGACCCGTTTCAATGACGATCGTGATGCAGCTGGGGAGGCATTTAGATCCACGAGCCATGTGGGCTAGCATACATGTGGACACGACTCACCATCGCCATTGTCGAAGCGACCGCCATTCTGAGAGAGGAGGAAGGAGTAAGCCCGACGAACTCGGGCTCGATCAGAGCGCAGCGAGCTGCCAATGATGGATTGGGCGTCGCTGGGCAAGCTAGCACGATCACCGCCCCGGTCGGTGCTGCGCAAGCTTTTGAGTAATGATAAACATTTGGTATATGTATCCAGCAATGATGCAACTGCGGCCCCGAAGGTCCCCATTGTGACTTGACCGGGTGGGTGTACCCCATCAGTGTTGCAACTGGGCGGCAGCTCAGTGATAGCAGGCGGTAGCTCCGCCAGATTGCATGAGCATGAGAAATCGCGACACGACGCCGACTGGGTCCCGTTATCGGACGGATAGCACGTGGGCGCGAAAGCCCTGGTTGAGAGTTGGGGATTTGTGACCTGGGACCTGTTGGAGTCACAGCCTCTCCCGCCACCAGGCCACCGCCCACTGTCCGCCCACCTTGATGAATGCAAGGGTGTGACGGTGTGTTGTGCGCGTGTGGCCAGGGTAGTCAGGGTCCCACGCTCCCAGGTGTCCACCAGGACTCCACGCAAAAACAAAGTGCTCGCACGCATAGAGCCTTGCCGTCGCGCCCACATACCGCATACCGCTGCTGCTGCGAACAAAGACACAGGCAGACAGGCAAGTCGCTGGTGGCCAAGCCTTGGAGATAACAGGCAGCGCACGGTATGATAAGTCATGCAGGGACAACACCCTTGTCCCGTGTCCGAAGCAAAGCAATGCACATTTACGTACCCAAGCCCGGGGTTACACAACTATCGTGATCTCGGGGTTGGATGAGCAATACCAGGCCTGGGCGAGGCTTGAAACACCAAAGATACGAAAAGGCAGCTTGGTCTTACACGGCTCATCGAAACGGTCTTTATCGTCAGGAGGTCGCCTGCCCCAATATTCCTCAACAGGGGCGGTGTTCCGGTGTCCGGAGCATCAGTGCACGCACAATGGCTACAATTTTTGGACCGACACCCTAGTTTTGGGGTTGATGGAGTTTCTCGGCATCCGATCACTGCAAACAGCTATTTACCTTACGTACCAAATGAAAAAAGAACAGAGAGCGTGTGGACCGAGGAAACGCCGCCAACTCTCAGCAGCCAGATTCCAAACGGGACCAGCAGGGCCAAGACCAGGGCCACAGGGGGGTGACAGCGGGCGTGGGAGGAGACGAAGGAGGGTGTGATGCTGCTGTGTGGTGGGCGGTGGTGTATGCGAATCTCCAATCAATCAGCATTCGCAAAAGCGGAGGAGACAGGAGGCCGCAAGACCCGGATAGGGCGAAAAAGCAGATGCATGGCCGGACACGCACACACTTCTTCACTGGGAGAGAGAGACTGACAAAGAAATGAGAGCATTTGAGAGGGTTGGAGAGGGTGTGGGGGTACAACTGTGGACTGCGGAGGAGGACGGAGCATGATGGGCCAAGGCAATGATGGCTTCTGCTACCTAATCAAACAGCTGGCGGCCCGCAGATGTGCCCGCAGACGTCGTCTCTTGTCTCAAGCCTTGGGACGGCTCCGTCAATCACCGCCGCAGTCATGGCCACGATCAACAATCACAACCCCAGCATGGGCTTCCAACCCTGGTAGCCCGCTCCGGGACCACCCCTTGCGCCCGTTTGCGCCCGTGAGCCCGCCCCCAATGGCGCCCCCAAAGAGCCAAGGACCAGCGCCCTTTTTTTTTTTTTTTCTTTCTTTCTTTTATTGTTATGAGTGAGAAAAATTTGTCGGCCTCCTAGTCCACAAGACTGACTGGCTGCCCCCCCGAGGACCATAGCCTAGGATGAAGAGGAGGACAAGGACGTATCAAGGTACACACCACACACACCACACATACCCTCCATCGCCCGCAACAGTGCTACCCACCATGCGGATACATATGTACACAGATACGGAGAAGAACCAGCACAGCGCCTCTCTCACCAGACGGCCGACGCAAGCCAGGGTTTGCATCAGTGACCCTTCTCCCAGCAAATCAACACCTAGGCGCTATCAGGGTCCTTCGGGTTCCTGGTCTCCTCTTGGCTTCCTCTAGGTCGGTTTGCTTGGTGCAGTCGCCGCCCCCCCCCCCCCCCCCCCCCCATCCCTACCATTCCCTCCCTCCCGCGCGTTACGGATTACCCGTGGGACTAATCGTGGGACTTCCCGTGGGCTTCCCGTGGGCCTTTGCTGCCCTCCCTCACGCGCCCCCCACCCTCCCGTCGCCTACCGTGCTTGTGGTGCCATGGCCCTGCGGGTCTCGACGTGGGAGCCGTGATGCCATCTGCTCGCCTGCGGGCGCAACTGGTCTGGGATTCGTGGGTTGCCCGTGGATGTCGATGGCGAGAGCGGATGATAACGTCGCAGCAGTGGATCCCTCCTTTCTTGTCCGCTAGCCCGTTACTTGCACTCTACTTCTCTCACTGCCTGTCTCTTCCTGCTTGTTGCCACATTCCCTGCGCTTCTTGCAGTTCCTGTGCCTTCTTTCAACCTGTGGACCCGCGTACCCTGTTAACACGGTTGGCCGGAATCGCTAAACCCCAGTATCCCTGGGCACGAATCTCGACATCGCCCTGCCTTATGATTAGAGCCGCCCGCCTGTCCCCAGTGCCTTCGGGATCCTCTTTGCTCCATCCATATCTCCCACCTGCTTCCGCCAACCCTTCCATGGCCGACACATCTCGCTCCCGTCACCTATCGACCTCTTGGTTCGAAGAACCCCAATGCCGCCATCACCCTCTCACTCCCCTCCTCCGGCTTCGACGCCGAATGCCACCGACGACTCTCATCTGCCGAAAGGACAATGCCGCTACATCATGATGATACCTGAGCTCAAGGGCCAGCGCTGTGGCTGTATGGGCTTTGATCACAACAAGACGTTGCCTGGCGCGACGTGCCATTGTGGGCATCTTTCATGCTTCCACATGGCTACCGCGGATGCCCCTTCCCCCGGACAGAACAAAACCGAGATCGAGACTGTCAAGCAACGGCTTCAAGTCCTGGAACAAAATACCATCCGAAACGACCACGATAGGTTATGCGACGTTGTGGCACGCATTAGCGAACTGGAAGAGACAGTCGAGAGGAGTAAAGAAGAAACACTCGCAGAATTGAAAGGATCATATCGAAATAGTTTTGCCGCCTGGCAGATGGTGGAGCAGCTACAGAAGCAGATGAAAGATTTGGAAGAACGCTGCCATGCTCAAAGTATCCAAATTGCGAAAGCCGGTCAAGAGGTGGAGGACCTGCGTAACCGCCAACTGGAGCTGTTGGATAGCGACGAAATATTGGAGGAGAGGATCGAAAAGCTTGAAAGTGCCGAGCCATTACTCTCGCCTCCTCAGGACCCAACCCCGACTGACTCTTCATTTGATGCCCTGCAGCTCTCCACAGGTGCGACTCCTGAGCAACACCGACAATCCTGTCTCTCTCCCATTGCGATGACACGAACATCGTCCTCCACCTCGCTGAAGCCGTGGACTATTCACATATCTCTAATGCCTTCCAAGGAACAGCCATTCCCTTTTGAGAAGGATACTACCGCATATAAACGATGTCTCTCCCGCGGTCTCCACCGAATGGTGGCAGTAGAGGGCGATGACGCACAATCGTTTTCTGCTGCCGTGTCGAGAGCATTTGGATCTCTCTTGAAAGGGAGACCCTGGATGCCACTTCAAGCGAAGCTTTGCGACGCTGCGCAACTCAAGGGCCTTCCAATGTTGCGCCCTCTCGAGCCACTCCTCGCCCATGGCGAATACGACAGGGATTTCATTCGAAATCATTGCGCCGTGGTCGACGCTAATGGAAAATTGGACTCGCTCTACATAGCTATGCAACACGACACACTTTCATGGAAGTTTCTCAGACAATCGCCCGCATACCTGGAAGGCCTCGAGTCAAGCTGGGAACACGATGTTTACCTCGACTCAAAAGACGAGAAAGATCCCACAGTGCTCATGGACTACTTTGTGGGAAACGATGATGGCCAACTTCCCGCAGGGACCATCGTGGCCCCTTTTACATCCCTCAAACGCAGTGTCTCAGAGGTTTCCTGCTCATCAGGCCTTGATGAAGGTGAAGGAGCGAGAACAAAGATGCCTCGAACATGCAAGTCTGGACGAATAGAATTACGTCGTGGAGTCGAGACTGCGCGATGAGCAAGGGATAACAAGAAGGGAACGACTTTGACATGGGAAGCTGCTTTTTTTTTATATACCGGGATAGAAAGGTTTTGGAACAATGGGAGCGATTGGCTTGTGCTCAATTTTATCAGGGAGCATAATGAGGCGTTCAAACAATCTTGGAGTTGATACATTGGGGGACCGATTTTGGCATGCCCCGGGATTCGCTCATTTCAGCAACCACGACATTTAAGATTTAGATATGCATAGAAGAAAGGGCTGGTTGATATACCCCGAGATGCTGTATGTATTTTTTTTTTATACATCAAGTAGAAAAGCTATGTAGTCGGTTTTTGTTGGTATCATGTCTAGCAGTTAATCCGATTGAGTCACCTTGGGCGTACATCCATCAAGAACAAGGTTTAAATTAAATAGTCAAGGTCCATTTCAAAACCTGCTGCCATCATCTGAGAGTTTTTAGTGTACCCACGAGCGTAGCTTTCGAGTTCTGGACCCGCCGCTTTTGTCGTGCTTGGCCCAAAGTCGTCGTTGATAATCAGGTCCTGGACCCATCATGTTTGTACTACTCTGTCGCCTTCGACCAATATCGCTGGAGAACTGGAGGCCCAACGACATCTCGTTCCACTTGTCCGTGGCATGTTGAGAACAACTCCTGTGCAGTAGAAACGTGCCAAATTTATGAAGAATCAAGTATCCGAGTGGCACCATGATTGCTTAGCCATGTTTTAAAAGGGTCCCTCTGCCACCCTCAGGCCACCCTGCACTGTATTGTGTATCATTCCCGTGTTAATAGAACATTTGGAATCCAAAGAAAACCGAAAGCCGTATTCCTAAAGATACATCCCTGCAAGAGCCGGTAACTACTCGTCCCGAAGGATGGGTCGACCCTAGCGACCTACCATCTGAAAATGGTGTGGTGAGCATGTTTTCTCAACCGAAAATCAATTTCATTGCCAAGTATTGAACTGACGCGTCGACGTATTACAGCCTCGACACGAACTTCTGGTGGTACCGCGGCCGTGGTTGGCCATGATTTCCACCGATACCTCGGAGCGACTTCCTAATCGGCTTTAATAAATGAAGAAATAAACTCTCTTTGTGTTACACTTCCTATGTCACAAGCTGCGGCTGAAATAAAAGCCTGCGTCTCTGATGATCAAATTACTTTTGGATGTCACACATTGTCCTTCCTGGAAGACCGGACTATTATTGATCAACTCATAGAGAGGTGGTACAGGCAAAGCGAAGGCTCCTGTATACGCCCTGAATTCATTATGAAGGAATGTTTGCAACAACTGTGGAAGCACCACGAACCTTCATTGAAACCCGGTGACTCAGAGCCCAGCGCAATTTTTGTGAAAAGGTTATGGCAGGCTACAAACCTTCCCCTAGTTGCGGATAAGAACACATCACCTCTAAAGTGGATAAATCAAGCGACTGGCGACTATCCTAGATGGCACACTCTTGGTCTTATTGCCGTGGTTGGTGGGTCATACGCAGCCGCCATCCGATCATCCGATACTCTGCTCACCAAGAAAAGCCTTGGCGGACTGGAACTCTCAAAAAAAAAAAAAAAAAAAAAAGCTCGAGGCGTCTCAGGATTGCATAGAGTTTTGCCGTTCTTGCAATGCAGTAGATGGCATCTATGTGTGGTTGTTGTACGAGTATGCCAGACTCGTTCGAGCAGTCAAAGGTGGAGGATCTCACGATACATATCGTGCGTGCGGAGAAGTTAATGACGCTGTCCTCACTTTGGGACTACATAAGAAGTGTTCCATGGATGAAGGATTTCCGTTCTTTCTAGCTGAGCTGGGGAAAAGACTCGTTGCCGAGGTCTGTAGCATGGAAACGCATTCGGCCATGTTGCTTGGCCGCCCCAAACGACTATTGTATCTATACTGCGATATTGATCCTCCACTGGACTTGCGAGACAAACAACTAACGCTGAAAGATCCTCAGCTCACAGCTGTCCTAGATCGCTTAGATCCAAGCGGTTTCAACCCCGATGAGAAGATCTACCGTTCAACATGGCTTAGAGCTTGGCAACCCTTCGACCATGTGGGGGAGCAGATCCTCGACTTACCTCTGGGAAGGCGAGAGCTAAATGATATTTTGTGCCTCGCGAACATTATCTAACGGAAGAGCGAGGAACAATGGCTGAAGCTTCAGCCATTCATGCAGACAGCAGTTAGTGACTCAATCCGGCTTCATACGCTTTCGCCGTTGGAGCTTGTATACAGGACTGTGTTCCACCAGGACTACCTCACTAACGAGCTCCTGCTTCAACGCGTATTGATCCGTAGGACGGGTGCGAGCTCTGGAAAGTTGATTAACACAGCACAAGCTATTTTAAGGGACATTTTTCTTGTGACACAGCGTTTGGATATGGCTGTCATGCTAGAAGTAGACTTTACATTTTTACTTCTCGTCTATGGCCTGCATAGCGCTTCTATTATAGCCGTAGAACTTCTGAAGCAGGAGTTCATCCAGTGATGTCCGTCCACCGAGGAATTGTTACCCCGAAGCCAAACAATTCAAGACCTATCTGTATTCGCTGCCAGACCAGGTGCCGTCGATTCGGCCAGCGGAGCATCCAAGATGTGCGAACAGGGACGAAAGATGATCGCATTCATCTTAGATCGAATTTTAAGCTCAGAGACTGGTCCTGCGCACCAGCGCCAACTGGAACGGCGCGATTTGCAATCACAACACGAAGATGATGGCCATGCGATGGTAAGCCAGCCATCGCTAGACATAAGATTGTCTGGTATGGCAGGAACGGATGCCGAAGAGTTACAGCTGGGGCCAGGCATAGAAGAACACTCGATTACACTAGGAAAATGGCGGTGATTTTATGCAATGGATTGGAAACGTGGATTGGAATGATTCAGAGTCACGGAACGCAGCTGATTAAGTCCGGTCGAGGCGATATCTGTCGTAATCGGCGTGAGCTCGATTTATTACGCAACACGATGCAGGTTCTCTCATATGTGTATACCTTGGGTGCGGATCGGATACCTACTGTTCTCGTCTTTTGGGCCAATAAAGAAAAAAAAAAGAGGTTGCTTGGTGGTGGTGGGTGATTGGAATTTCGGAGTTCGGACCAAAAAGTAGGTGTTATCGGAATAGAATCTATTCCGAACCTAGGATTTATAAGAACTATACGAGCAGGCTCGGCAAAGGCCCATTATCCACGACGCGAATATTGACGAATTCTAAAATACTCAGCATGGCGTTTACCCCAACATCCGAACAGCTGATTCGATGGCTGGCAGAGCACCAAGAGAGGCTCGCAGGAGCCGCTATTGCTGTCATCTCGGAAGACGGGCTCATGGGATGTGCTACTATTGGCCGTCCTGATATTGAAGGAGAGAGCGAAGTGAGTTTATCGACACCATTCATGCTTGGGTCGATTTGCAATGTGTTTATAGCAACACTTCATCAACAAGTTGCTGAACAGGGAGATATTTCCTTGAATGACTCGATCACCAAATGGTTGCCAGAGGCCAAGGACCTGTACCCGGATCCCGGCCCTGAAGCAACGATTCGCCAGATTCTTGGTCATGCCGGGGGTCTGGTCGACATTCTTGAGCCAGTAGGAGATTTGGATGATGCCATCGACAAGCTGGTTGCCAGGGTACTTCTCGCGAACCTGGGAGAAATAGTGTCTTATAGCAACGCCGGGTACATGCTTCTCGGAGCCCTTCTACAACGAGTTACTGGGTTAAGTTGGACGGCGTTGTTTCTATCGCGCATCGTGGGTGCAATTAATCCACAACCCCAAAACGTCGTTATAGATACCGGCGAGTATCACCTCTCGAAAAACAGGATCTTTGGGATTCCACGTGTAGCAGAAGATCACGCCCTAGGCCCGGATGGCACGTTTACACGGCAGTTGATGTGACCTCGTTTCCCGGGCCTCTTCAGCGCAGCCGGGACTGTTACTGCAGCATCAATTACGGGCTCCACCGCTCTTCTTCGAGCAGTGCTATGGGGTGGGATTCTCGAGCCAGCTAGTCGCCAAGAGATGCCGACGTTGCAGCATCGCCTTCCTGGTCCCAGTCTATGGTGCGAAGGCTGGGGGCTGGGATGGAGCATCGTCGACTCGGGCCGAGGGTTGGTTGGCCACTTGGGCGGATCATCTACCTTTATGTTAGGGAGCGTGGAGATGGGTAGAGCAGCCATCTTCCTCCCCAACACGGCCAACGGCGCGCTCATCGGGCGAAGACTTGGGCTCCGGGCCCCTGGGGCTAGGGCTAGGAGATGGTTTGATTCCGCCCTCCATTCCTGATCCGCATACAGTGGCTATTCCCCTGGACACGTTCGCAGGCAGATACGGAACTCCAATGTTCTTTTGCGACATCTGGGTGTCAACCGAAGATCCAAGCCAGTTGCTGGTCAGCACCAGTCTTGATCAAAGAAAACCAGAAGTTCTGAAGCCGTGGTCAGGGTCAACGTTCACGGGCAAGATGATATCGGTCCCGACGGAGTTTACGTTTGTGCTTGGGCCCGCCGGGATTGGCGTTAGGTATTTGCATGCTGGCTTCCGAGCGCTTAGCAGGATTGGCATCCCAAGATGATAATTGGAGAGAAAAGGTGGAAGCTACAGCTAAGGCAGGCCCCGGTAGCAAGCGATTGAAATTTGACTTCGAACTGATATGCGGGTTGTCGTGGCTTATTGTGGTGGTGATGTGAAATCATGAGAGGAGGCTAGGAAGGGGATGCAACCTTGATGAATTTGTCAACGGAGTAATTACAGTTGAAGGAAATCACGGCGCATCAATTAGCAGTTGGCTACCTACCTAGGTACTACCTATCTTGGAGGCTGCTCGCTTGTATTACAGGTACCGGTACGCGCTAGAATGAATTGGCAATTGGCACCGTGATGGATCACCCAGAGTGCATACTCCGTAGTTACTCCGTACCGTTTCCCCCACGTTACGGAGACCCTAGCACCGCTTTGAAGCACAACTCTTGCACAAATACCTGGTCACTGGTACCTCCCCTGTGGGCTCGAGAGTGGAGTGCTGCCGCATCCAATCGATCCACCATGGCACTGGTCAACTAACTAATTGCCCATTCTCCAGAGCCAGTCTCAGCCTCACACTCATCCACTGCCTTCTCTCTCCTCTTCCGGCCTTCATACTGCAACTGCTCTCCGCTTTACGCGATCGCCCTATCTCAGGAGTCGTCGCTCTACCCCCAATCGAGCGGTTCTTTGCTTGTGGACATCCTACCCCTCTCTCATGTTCTTCTACCTTATGCCTTAAACCTCTTCACTTCTCCTCGCCACTCTTGTCCTCCTTGCAACAGTGGAACCTCTCCTCCCAAGCAACCTAGCTCCCCTTCCACGTGATAAGATGGATTTGGATATTGAAATGGACGATGCTGTCGACACGACGCTTGACGCACCCATCACCGACCCGGAACATAACGATATCCTCGTGAGTCTGGACGGAGGGCACTCTGCATTCTAATATTGACCTTCCCTTTCCAGCAACCCGACGAGCTTGAAGAGCCTGGCGAGGTCGCAGAGGACGATCCCCCAGTCGACGATTCAAAAAAGATTATACCCGAAAAGATTCACCTTAAAGGCGTGGATACCCTGCACACCAATGACATCAAAGCCTATGTCAAAGCCTACTTTGGCAACATCGACCGAGTCGAATGGATCGATGACACCTCGGCCAACCTTGTCTTTGGCTCCGAGGCCATTGCACGCGACGCAATCGTCGCGCTGAGCTCTGTCCCTATCGCGGACGCCACCGCCCTCTCAATTGGTGAGACCCTTTCCGCGAAGCCTGTTGAAGGCAAGCCCGAGATCAACCTACACGTGCGATTCGCTGTGGCAAGCGACCGGAAGCAGGCTGGTGCCGCTTTGCGCAGTCGCTACTACCTCCTACATCCCGAACACGACCCCGAAGATCGACGGCGTCGGCAGCAGGAAAGCCGCTCTCGATATAGAGACAGAGATGGGGACTATCGCAGAGACGGTGATTATCGCAGAACAAGCGAAAGGCGGAGACGTGGTTCCGACGACGATGTAGAGACTTTCGAGGCGAGCATGTATGATGACGCACCGCGAGCGTCTCGAGACCGACGCGACTTGGAGCCAGACGACCGTCCACGATCATACGCTACGGAGAACCGAGGTAAAGAGCTGTTTGCTGACCGCAGGCTTGGGCGCGATCGATCAGCGTCACCAAGGCGAGACGGTGACGGCGATGACCTGATGGGCGATCGGGCTAGCTCGTCTAGCAATAGACTGAGAGCTCGTGCCCTCAAAGATCGTATATCAGCCGAGAATAGCTCAAAGGAACTGTTTCCAACCAAGAACTCCAACTCCGGGAGCCGAGGCGGTCGGTTGGACCAGCTCGAGCGCGCCATCGGTTCCGCCCACCTTAGAGAGGAGGACCGACCGAAGATCGTTGCAGTCCCCGACGCGCCTGAGCGCGGCGCGTTCAACATTCGCGGCATTGCAAACCAGCGTGGGGAGGGCGATGGCTTCTCCATCAAGGGGGCTGCGGGAGGCGCCAACGCAAAGGAGCTGTTTCCCAGCAAGCTGGGCGGGAGCAATGTGGGCAAGGAGCTTTTCGATGGGAACCGAACAAAACGGCGGCAGAAGGCTGAAGATCTCTTTTCGTAGTCACAAGGTGATCATGGTTGGGGTGACGAAAAATGGAAAACGCCGTAGTCGGGCAGTCTTGGGTCATGGATGATGGGTGGATTGGGCGGGTGCATCGAGGATAGATGGATACGATACGATACCACGGCGCAACAATATCAATCAGTTATACTCTGAACAATGGCGTTGACTCTGTTTCCGCAGTGGCCAAACTGCACACGAAGCCCCTTGTGCCCTCACTTGCAGTTTGGCTTCGTACTTACACCAACCAACCTAGGTACACATTGACTAGCTACCACCACTTCTCCGTCATAACCTGACCCTTCTCTAACCCAACACCGCCCTGGATTGACGTCGACGTCAACACCTCGACTAACTCGTCGGTCATGGCCGGCGGCCCGCAAACGTACACAACGCACGAAGCCCGGTCTTGGGCTCCGACAGCGGCCCCAACGTCGGCATGAGTGAAGCGGCGACGCTGCATCTCCAGCCCCGCCAGCCGAAACTCGCCCCCCTTGAAGGCCTGGGGCCCCGTCGCGAAGACGCGAAGCCTCCCCTTGAGATTCCCGTCCTGGAAGAGCTTTGCGATCCTTGGTAGGAAGAGTACGTCCGTGGCGCCTCCCTCGGGCATCTTGCTCGCATACAAGACTTGCACGTCGCCGTCGAACCGGGCCTCGGCCACGGAGCTCATCATGCTCATCAGGGGGTTGATGCCAACGCCACCGGCCACGAAAACAATCCGACGGACCTTGTCGCCCACCCCCCGGCCGGCGGAAACACGAAGCTGCCCCCCACGCGAACGTGGAGCGTCGACCCCAGGATTTCCTCCACCGGCCGCCACAGCCAAGCGGCAGGCAGGTTCTGGGGAGATTCCTGCACCGCCAGCTCAAAGTACGGGGCCTCCTGTGCCGCTGCCGCTGCCGCAGAGGGCGGCGATGTGATCGTGAAGCCGCCCGGCTTGGTGATGCCTGGGACGTACGTGTCCAGCCACTGTCCGGCGGAGAACTAAGCTTCAAGATTCAGTGTGAGACCCTCAAGTCCAAATCTGTTGATGAGTACGCACCGACACTGGTCCAGATTGAATCACCAGTCGAAAGAGGCGAACTTGGTCATTGACTTGATCTATCCGGCCCAAGGTCACCGCGTGCAAGCCCTGGCCACCCGCCCTGGTTAGTCCAGATTCACATTTCAGGTCCGTCTTGTTGTCTAAGTCGAATGTACCTCGTTTCTGGGCTCCTGCGCAGTCCGTTCGAGATGCCCGGTGTGCGATGTAGACATCGCTGAAAACCAGAAAATCAATGAGGTCCGTGACGAGGCAAGGAAGAATGTCTTCTAGGGTAGAAAATGAATGCCATGAGGCTGTAGCTGGAATCTAGAGTCACGTCTAGGTTTGGTCAAGCTAAGCCAAGTAATTGATGTAGGATGTGATAAGTGGCGGGGTTGTTGCTCGAGAACGGCATCGCTTTTAGGATCCTGGACCTGCAGTCGACCCCTAATCTCGGAAGACTTGGCATCTCCATCCGCTCCCATGTCCATATTTGCATACACAATCCGACTTATATCGGCTTTACACATCTTGGCCGCAACACATGTCGGCGCAGGGTTGGTTGCGTGAAAAGGAGACGGTTGATCGTCGTTTTGAATTGATTCTATCTTCACCAGATCCATGAGGATCCTCCCTCATTACATACGACACTCCCTCACCCAACGGCAAACCCCAAAGATCTTGGCACTGCTAAGACGGCTCCGTCCAGTTGACCTGGTCCATGACCTGTCCCGCTGTTGGGTGTGCGTACCCAATTCTCAGCCGTAGTCGTAGAGGCTGAATTGAAAATTATTAGCAATGTCATTCTTGGCCAATTTGATAGGAGAAAAAAAATGATACATACCCCCTTGCATCCAGATACCCGCATCATCTGGGTAGCTTCAGCACCGGGAGCAAGATCCGTGGAAGAGATGCTCAGCAATTGCAGCTTCTGAGACTTTGGGACGGCAGCCTGTAGTCCAACATTGCCCAGAGTTCCCGATCCATTGTTGCGGAACTTCGCAACGGCCTGGATCATGCCCTCGGCATTTCGCTGGATCTGGAATGTCAAGTTAAGGCCATTAGCATCGTAGCAGGGGATTCCAATTGGCGCCTGAGGGGCCTGGGGCTGAGAAGGCGCAGCTGAGACCTGTGACATAAGATCAAGGCCTGATGAGTGGGGGGCGGGGATGCAGCTGAGGACGCTGGGTCAGACCCAAAGAGATCCATGATATTCGAAACATTGGACTGCTGGACCGGTGGTGAGGTGGAGGCGGGGGCAGGAGAGGAAGCGCCGCTGAGGATATCGGCAAGGAGGTCGGCATTAGTCGTCGAGGGAGCGCTTGAAGGCGCAGCGGCGGGGGTGTCCATGATGTCGAGTAGATCTTGCTCAGTGGGCTTGATGACACGGGATTTCCGATTGGCAGCCTTCTTTTTGGTAGGAGCAGGTCCAAGAACTCGAGATTCTTCCTTGATCTGGGGGACAGGCATCTTCTCAAGCACGCCTCGTCGCACCTGGTCGACGGAGAAGAGGTTTCCGTATTCAACTGCTCGCTGCTGCACCTCAACATCTAGACTGGTCTGGTGCTGCTGCAAAATCCGTCGAATTCGCTCAATCTGGGATGCATCCGAGAATCGAGTAGTGAGCTTCATTAGAGCCGTCACGATGTACTCGGTCGATACCTGGTTAGCATAGGCACTGTTCAGGATGAGCGAGAACAAGTCGACAATCTCGTGCTCCTTGACCTCCTGAACCAACTCCTCCTCTTCGTACTGACCACCCTTGAGGAGAGCGTCCGCGTACTCGCCGATGCACCAAGCTCCAGCCTGGGTCAAGCTTTCCTGGGTAATGTCCTTCTTGAGGTTGACATAGAGCTTCTGGACAGCGTACGTCTGTAGCTCGGGGGTGGTAGCAATCAGTCGAACAAACGACGACAGAATTTGTTCCTTGACATAGTTGCCAGCTAGCGACAAGACACGCAGCATTGTATCAAAATGCCAACGCTTGTTAGGAGCAAACTTATCAGACGCAATGCCAATTTGACTCGTCATGGTCGGCTTGAATTCATTGTCGGCAACTTCCAAAAATGCGAGAAGTTCTCGGATCAAAACGCGAACATTGCTTTCGTTGATGAGCGTGAAACTTAGGTCCAGGGCACGACGCCGAATGCTGATATCGGGGTCTCGCAGGCACTCAAGGATGGTGTTTCGGTGTCTTTGCACGGCATTGGGCTCAATGGCAACGACTTTGATCAAGGTGTTGAGTGCCACATAACGAATATTGTTGTCGCGATTGGTCAAGAATTTACCCAAAATATTCACACCTAGGACTCTCAAGCCAGAGTCGGCCTCAATATCAAGAATTGTCCGGACGGCTTCGTATAGAATAGAGTTGCCGACGTTCTTGGAAGCTTCAGTGTTGGTAGCGACCTGCGCGAGGATGTCGTTGATCTGCTCACTGGTCTCGGCATCGCCCACGGCTAGCACTCGCAACAGGTGAAGAATCTTGACCTGAAGGAAAGGATCGGTGATGCCAGTAACGTCATGCTCCGGTGCGTATCCTGACGTGGCCAGGCCTTTGAGCGTCCTAACCAAGTTGGGAACAAAAGGCCGGAACTTTTCGACGATGCCTTCCTCTCCTCCTTCCTCCTCGTCGGCTTCGCACAGGCTGGTGACTAGGGTGAGCCCACAAAGTAGGACTCCGTGGTTGCGATCCGAAAGCAGCTGAGTCGCCTTCTCAAGGAAATGCTCCTGGAGGTCGGGCACCTTGCGACATATCCGCATCGCGCAGAGGGCTGCCTTTCGTCGGATATAAGGGTTGGAGGTGGAGATGAGGTTTTCAATTTCGGGGAAAAGGTCTCTTGACATCTCGATGGAGGCGATGTTGCCCAAAGTGCACAGCGCAAGGCCAACAACGTATTGGTTGGAGTGGCCAAGGTCACTAGTCTCAGAGTTAGCGATGTAACGACCACGTTTGTTTGCCAGAGTTGCAAGCATACTTCTTGAGCGAGTTGGTGACGAGCGTCAAGACTTCCTGGTTTTCGTCAAGCAACAAGCTAGTGGCCAAGTGTCCGAGGCGCTTATCCGCGAATCGAGGGGAGGCAAGGAGCTTCAGACACTCGATCTGCCCAAAGTGGGTTCGCTCGCCGAGCGTAAAGAGATAGAGAAGCTTTGCAACATTGTTTCGACTGTATAGTGCATGTCAGCACACGAATTCCGCTCTCGCAGTTTCGGTTGATCTGGTCGAGTTTCCATAATTACCCACCGAATGTTATGGTCGTGGCTCTCTTCTCTGAAGCTGGCACGGATGGCCGCGCTCTCCTTCTGGATGACGGCTCGCTCGTCGGCAATGGTCTTGGCCGCACGCACGTTGCGGATGAACTGTTTCACTGCAGCACAGGAAATATAAGCATGTGACCTTCGATCGCCGATTTCCGCCTCGGGAGAGGACAGGTGGTTGGTGTGGTGATGACCATACAGGAACTCATCTTGGGGAGTTGGACGACCCGACGGATGGGTCGCCTTGTGGGTGCTTATCCAGGGGCTCTGGAGGTTCGATGAGGGAGGGGACAGCAGGATCGCCAAAGCTCAATCAGCTCCAAGGAAAACCAAGGAGCCAGCTGAGTATCGAGGGGGAGGGGGGCGTTCGCGGTATGTGAAGGGTTCCCCTAATCCAAGGCAGCTGTATAACGCAGGTTGCGCCTTCAGAGACGTTCACAATGACGGACGGTGTGCCACTACTTACTACTGCTGGACACATTTCAACGTGGGGCACGGGACGCCAGAGCCAAGCAACCCCTTGGGTACGTACCTCCTATCCTTGGGTGGGGGAGGGTACCTGCCTGGGCAGTCCGTCCCGTCTAGGCGACAACTCTTCTTTGTAGCCGGAAAAACAACGGCCCGTTTAGAGCCTGTATCTTCATCACCCAACGCCACCACCTGCAAGAGAGGATACAACTCATTGGCAGCTCATGTCACAAACAATCATTGACATTATTAGCCTAACATGCGCTCTTTCGTACAAGAATCCTCCCGAATTGTACACCTTAACCTCACCCGCCTAATGTGCTGTCTTCTTTCCCTTTTTTTCCCTTCTTTTTTGTTCAGTTCACATTCCAGACCGCTTTTTGTGAACACAACAGATCCTCTGCGGAGGTTTCAAAGACCCTGCACAACTTATTTTACATCCAGACGTAGAAATGGGTGTGCCTCAGTGTTCATCACCCATTTGTCCAAGCTCACCACATCGAAGTCGCTGAAGATGAGATAGAAATACTTCAACGTCTCTGCCAGCCAAAAGCTCTCCATGCTGTCCATCATCGTTGGTTCTTTTTTCGTAACATCGTTGATAGCGGAGGCTGCAATCTCAGTAAAAGTCATCGTCTCGATCCGAAGGAACATGTCCCATGCCTTGTCCATCCAAGTCGAGTCGCCGGTCAACCGATACATAACAAACATGGATTCAATAGCCTCCGGCCGCAAAATGTATTTTGGATCGCTCACACCGGCCATGCCCTGGGGCATGTTGTGCTTCTTCACAACTTCTTCAACAGTGGGCTTCTTCCAATTCTTGTTGTTCACCGGTGGGGGCTCAAATTCGGTTGGATTCTGCTTGACTATCGCTTGGAGCCATTTCTCCTCATCCCAGGTACAAGAGCCGGGATCAGTATCGATGCCACCGCAAGGGACAAAATTGAAGATCTCGGGAGCAAGTCCAGTCTGTGTGGCGTTGTATGCCCAAACGCAGCCCTCGGTCAATTGGATAGCTATGTCGAGGTCTTTAGGCTGCTCGAAAAGGCGGCTAGCTAGGCCGACCATGCCTCCAACAAAGCAAGTCAAGTGCTGGCCTCGATATACTTGCGTAAACTTGGGCTTCTCACCGGGCAAGTCAGTCACCACGTAGTCGCCAGATATGAGGATAGGTTTTTCCCAGCGAGTAAGAGCTCTGTGGAACAGGTGCTTCTTCGCAACAGGCAAAAACTTCTCATACATCTCCCGAGGCTGATTCAATTGTCCTCCAAGGAGAAGGTACTGCTTGGGGAGATATTCGTACAGTGAGTCGGACATACCACCCAGGGTGAAGTCGGTGCCGGCGTGGAATGCTGGGGTGTACGCATCCACTTCCACAGGCCACATGCCGGGCAAGCGTGAGTTGAGTTGAGACTCCTCGAAATGATCCGCAATTCTCTTAGCGGCATCGTAATATTTCATATCGCCTGTCAACTGTGACAATTTAGTAAACTCAAGGCTGAGCGAGCCCATCTCAGAGACGAGTACGTGCTGGCTAGCCTCCTGTTTTTTGCCGTATGCATATCTAAAATGGGAAGTAAGCAATTGAGAGAAAGGACGGGGTCATAGGGAGAGGAAAACCGTACTGTTTCCAGTCCCATCGAGTGACGGGCATGTGATTCGGCGTATCAAATGCACACATGATGAGGTCGCCCACCTCGATGGCCTTGGTCAACAAGGCGGCATGGGTTTTGCCGCTGATCTCGTAGGCCGACAGAAACCCTCCGAGATAACGGATTGTAGTTTCAAAAATGTTGATCAACGGAATAGCGCTTGTCGTGAAATCGATGCCTTGTGCGGCAGCAACAGCTTTTGTGAATTCATCTTTCATGTCCATGATCCACAACGAGTCCAGAGAGTCGACTAGGGTCGCTGCCCATCCCCCAAAGGGATCTTTAGCCTTGCCGGTCAAAGGCGTGACTTCATCATGCATCCAGGCGTAGTGTGAATACCCGTTCCAACTATGCTCAAAACTCTTCTTGACGGCAGCTAGGCGGTACAGCCGAAGCTCACGAGCGGCAGCATCCTCTACTGGCGGATCGGCCTGGATCCGAGGTATCTTGACGCTTTGGCGTCCGGAAGGTATCGCGACGGGCTTGTCGACGGGATATTTTGCGGGCCGACGCGCCCATTTGTGAGGACCAGGACCGGCGAGCGGGTCGCTGGGCCCAAAGGCATCCCGCAAATACCAGAAACACAGAAGCCAGACTGCCGCCACAACAAGCCAGAGGCGACCGCGCCTGAGGCCGGACATCGTGCAGAGTGCAGTGGGCTAGGGTGGGCTGGACTGAGGCTGACAAAAAGGGACTCGGGAGAGGGCGGGAGAGAAGCTTACATCTCAGCCCAAGGATGGAGGGATAAGGATCTGTTGAAGACAACGTGCAGTTGGCGAGTAAAGGTTGGTTATTGAATACGGGCGTCAGCCGCAATCCAGGTCTCGTTGTTGGCATGAGCGAGCCCTCCCTCGCGGCTGACTGAGCCTCGCCAAGCTAGCACACTTACCACACCCATTACCCCGTACTCCATACTACAGCTAAGGCAAACGCCGAAGGCAGCACCTAGGGTGACACCATAGGTCACACTTTAAGAGTGTGGCTGAGGTCAGAAGGGGGCGTTGGCAGCTTTGTTGAAACCATGAAATTGCGTCCTCCTGCGAGAGGGGCAGGGACAAATGACACGTGCGAATGCGCCGCCCATCATGGCCAGAGAGGGCATCTGATTGTAACCATGTCCACCCTATTACATGGAGGTAGACAGTATCAAGTACACGGCCCCAGCAGAAGAAAACAGACCGCATGCCACAGGTCGGTAGGCAGGTAGCCAAGGTACATTGGCACTGGTCGCTACCTACCTACGAGGGCGGGGGGGTGTTTAGGGCATGGTTCTAGGCAGAGTTGATCAATTGCACAGGGTCAGGGTAAATAAAAGGCATAGGTAAATTTGCACATAGCTGGCAATGGGTTATCTGCCTAAAATCCTGCCTAGCTGTGCACAGCGTTAGCTGCCCAAAAGCCTTTCCCTACTTAAAATCCTGCCTAATTGCGCACAGCCCGCCTGCACCTGCCACCTTACAATACAGCTGTAACTGCCAACTTGAAATACCCTCTTTCTAACTTACCTACATAAGGAAAATAACCAGCTTTATATCAATAAATCTATAGCTGCTGCAGTGGTCAAATAGATCAATATATTATTTTGCTTGCGCGTTCGATTCTTATTGCTAATGACTTTTGCCGTAGCCTATAGCCTGTAGCCGTAGCCGTAGCCTGTAGCCGTAGCCGTAGCCTGTAGCCGTAGCTGTAGCCGTAGCTGTAGCCTGTAGCTGTAGCCTGTACCTGTAGCCTGTACCTGTAGCCGTAGCCGTAGCCTGTAGCCACAGCCCTTAGCCACAGCCTGTAGCCACAGCCTGTAGCCACAGCCCAGCCACAGCCCGTAGCCACAGCCCAGCCAAAGCCAACAGCCCAGCCAAAATCCAATAGCCGCCAAAAGACCAGCTCAAATCCCATAGCCGCCAAAAGTCTATAGCTGCTAAAAGAGCCTAGCAGCTAGAAAATGATTTTTTTTTTGATAGAATATTTATATTTAATAGTCCGCGAATGATTAAAATTACATATAGTGAGGCGGAGGTGTAATTCTGCTAGCAACCATGTGCTCAACCCACCCCCGCCCGCGTAGGTAGGTACCTACCTAGGTACCACGGTACCTAGGTATCTACAAAGGCGCAAAAGAATCATGCCTTTGCAGAGATCAATTCCATAGCTCCGAGTCATCAGTGCCATCTATTATTTCTCCCTCTTAATCTGCTCTACCTCTTGCTCCTCCTCTCTACACCCCTTCTCAAAGTCAAAACCAAAGACGATGGGTTCCGACTCCAGACTCCGGTTCTCCGACTGGAGCCAAGGCCGATCTGCGTCCTCTGCCGAAGCCGCCATCGCCTTCCAAGGCCAAACCCCAGCATGTCCAGTAGATGATCACTGGGGCTCTCTGCCTTGGATGGGAACCACCGTAATAACTACACATTCTTCCAAGCTCTTTTTTTTTTTTTTTTTTTTTTTTTAGCTATTTCAGCCCCCAGCCGCTCCCAATAGCGCTCCTGCGTGCTGACAGGTCCAGACTGCCAGTCTGACGGCCCCATTGACTAGCGCTACCAAGCCCATGAGACTGTTTGTTTCTCAGGCCAGATCGCAATACATTGTAGTTATGTCCGTTCCACCCCAGCCCGCCAGGCCCCACACCGGCCCCTGAATCCCGAACAGCGCCGCCCATGGCCATTCGAAGCCAAGCTCATCAATGTGTGCGGCCTGCAGAATAAGCACATTGACCAAGCTCGCCGAGACCCAGTCGAGCAAATCAAGAGGGACTCCCAGCCAGAACCCAACTTACGTGCTGTGGCTGGACAGTATCCCACCCTCCAAGCGAAAACTCAGATTGGGCGGGCTGTAGGGCTGATGGACACAACAGTGTGACGGGGATCATGCTGGTGGTGGGCTCCTTTGTTGACCGCTCTCGATGCGTGCCCCTCAGTCGCAATTAACGGCCACCATTCATCGCAGCCCAACCTATTGAACGAGGCTCTGATGAAAATCTGTCTCCAGTACCATGTCATCAGCGCTTACCTGCATCGGATCTGTTGCACATGCCCATGTCTTCACACACTTGCTCACGCACGATCTTTGGGAGAACTCGATATCGAGTTGAAAGATTGCTCTAGTGTCGTGAGCGACGGCCAAAGACCAGCCATCGCACAACAGAACAGTGGAGAAATACGTGAACACGGAAACCAAGCCATTCCTCACAACATCAACCCAACCAGTCGTAGATGCCTCCCGAATCGCTTGCAATTTTGCCATTATAAAAGCAGAGTTCCCGTGGCCGCTCAAACATTCTGCACATTCCCTGCCTGTCAACCCCGACAGAACATGAGTCGACGGTGTACGCGTAGGAATGGCACGGCTGAGCGCTTGGTTATTCGGGTATCAAAGTATCATCCCTTACTTTTGCATCATGAGCTGGACGAACTCGTTGTCTAAAAGCCTGGTTAGCGATTGTGGTTCCAGGTGGGTGATATCGGGTGAGGAGCGTCTCACAATCAATACGGCCATCACCATCTTGGTCAGCCTCCCGAATCATCTCATCAACCTCGTCGTCAGTGAGCTTCTCGCCAATAGAGGTCATGACGTGGCGAAGCTCAGCAGCAGAGATAAAGCCGTTGTTGTCGCGGTCGAAGACCTATGAAGTAAATCAGTACATCGTGTAAATAGAGAAAAAGTTATAGACTCTTGCACGAACCTTGAAAGCCTCACGGATCTCCTCCTCGGAATCCGTGTCCTTCATCTTGCGCGCCATCATAGTGAGAAACTCTTGACAATTGTGTTAGATCGCGAGGGTCTCAGGTAAGTCAGCAGAATATTACACACCAGGGAAGTCGATAGTGCCGTTGTTATCGGCGTCAACCTCGTTGATCATGTCCTGAAGCTCAGACTCAGAGGGGTTCTGGCCCAGGGAGCGCATGACAGTGCCGAGTTCCTTGGTAGTGATTTGGCCTAGAGCGGACCGTTTAGTTGACAATCATGTAATCAATTCGGATCGATACTTGGCGGTGATAAGTTGGCAGCATTGGATGGTTCGTGTCTGAGGATCGAGGGGGAACCACCTGGAAAGGCGGCCGCGTAACAATGTGGGAGGGGGCGGCACTCACCATCGCCATCCTTGTCCTGCGCGACAGTGTTAGCAATCAAAGATCTCATCGAGGCCGACAAGGCTACGGTTGCGAAGGAGGGAAGCGGGTAGTACTTACAAAGAGGGAGAAAGCCTCCTTGAACTCGGAGACCTGCTCTTCAGTAAGGGAATCAGCCTATAATAGTCATCAGGTTAGCAAAAGGTTTCAGACAGCACGGCATCATCGTCAAGAGGCGGCCAGCCCCTCAACCGACTGGCGGGGTCCAACAACGGGCGGCAAAGGCGCAGATCAGAGGACCAGGATCCCAGATGGGTGCGGCAGAGTGAGGGAATGTTCTGCGCAAAGTCGGAGACCAAGTACTCACCATTTTAGGGAGAGGCGATAGCAAAAAAAAGGTTGAGGGTAGGGGGGGTGGTTGCTGATCGTAGAAGATGATGGGAGATGAGATGGATAAATAAGTTGTGAAGCCGCGGGGTTCTTGGCCAAGAAAGTCGGACCTTTTCGCAGCGGGTTTTGGAGCTTCGTGGGGACCGGACGGGGAAAGGAGAGTGGACGAATGGGCGGGGGACAAGGACAGGCAGGTAGGTACCTTAGGCATACAAAAACAGTGCACAATCGTTCCACTAAAAGGCAGGCAGAGGGGACTTCCAACGATAATAGCAGACCCGGCCACTGAAGGAGCGTCTACAGTAGGGCCAGCCACACTGAAAGAGGTGTGTTGGGGCTGCATGCGAGCTCGCCTCTTGACCTCGAAGAAAGGGGCAGTCCCGCACTGTTCTTCGCACGGCCAGGTGACTTTTGTTTCAGGGGTAGAAGCAGGGACGGGTAGGCCGCGGAGAGCCTGAGTCGTAGTGGCCATCCTCCATCGCCGTCCTGAGTTAACCAGTTGGGTCACTTGGGAGGATTTCCTCGATGGCGGGGGATGATGTCAAATTAGCACTGTACGGCTCCCTCCCTCACCAACGGCCCCATGAGTTCGAAATTCATAACTCCAGTTTGAGGCTTACGAGGTACGTACTCTTCGTTGGCTTATCACAGGCCAGCGTGCCCCCAGGGCCTGGCTCGCTCCCTGCCGACAAAGTTGCCAGTCTGTCGTAATGCACCCGTTTGGAGCCCAGGAGCCACCTCACGTTAGCCTAGTTACAGCGCCGGCCAGCAGCTAGTGGAGCAACGCAAGCCCAGCTAGCAGGCAAGCCTTAAACCCGCTTGGCTTGGACTCCATCAACAGCGATTCCCGTCTATTCCTCAGCCAAAGGTCCTCCTCCATGACGACGCCCAACTCCTCCACGACCGTCCCATGACGCTCCTCCTGCGAGTTCACGTACACCGCATCTGCTCTCATATCTATTCACCCTGACAGTCGCCACGATCACCGCTTGCGTCCGCCATGTGGCGAGACCGCACTAACCTGTACGCACCCACCCAGTCCCTTTTAACCTAATCGCCCAGCCATTGACCCCATCTCCGGCATCCACGGCTAACTCAATTTCATCAGTTACATCTCCTACCGCCAGTCGTATGCGCACCATCCCACGCAACGGAAGCCTTACGGGGTCGGCGCGTCGGGGGGCGGTGCCTTGGCCGATGCCTACTCAAGCAGCAGCTATGCCAACGAAGATCGTCGCGGCTTGCTGTCTGCTGGCGCATTCGACGACGATGGCGACGCCGTAATCGAGATGGACCTCTTGCCCCCCGCTGGGCTGATGTTTCCGACGACATCACAGACCTACTCACCAACATCGCGACCCAGAGCCAGAGCCTCGAGAAGCTCCACCAGAAACATGTCCTCCCTGGGTTCAATGATGATGACGCCAAGCGCGCGGAGGAGGCTCAGATCGAAAGGCTTACCCAGGAGATCACGAAGGCTTTCCACGACTGCCATCGCTGTATCCAACAGGTCGAGCACATGGTCCGTGAGTCACAGCAATCCGGCAGCATCACCAGGGCAGAGGAGACAATGGCCAAGAACATCCAAATCTCTTTGGCTGCGAGGGTTCAGGAAGCAAGCGCCAGCTTTAGAAAGAAGCAGAGTGCATACCTAAAGAGTATATTCTACCTAGGCCCGGCAAATGCGTCAACCAATACTCGTGCTGACTTTGATGTAATCAGAACTTCGGGGCATGGGCGGACTCGCCTCCCCCACCCTTGGCGAGCGATCTGCCACCCCCCAACCAGGATTTCTCGATCCCTCTCTCCAGGAATCCGATGCCGACCGGTCATTCTCTCAATCTACTTTGCAGGCGGCCACTGCACAAAAACTGTTGCATTCCAACGACGCAGTCATCACTCAACGCGAACAAGAAATCGAGGACATAGCACAGAGCATCATCGAGCTCTCCGATCTCTTCCGAGATCTTCAGAACATGGTCATCGACCAGGGCACCATGCTCGATCGCATCGACTACAATGTCGAGCGTATGCATACAGACGTCCAGGCGGCCGACAAGGAGCTTGTAGTGGCTTCCGGCTATCAGCGCAAGACGACAAAGAGAAAAATCATTCTCCTTCTCATCATTATCATTGCCGGCTTGTTTATCTTGCTATTGATCAAGCCGAAGAAGCACGACTAAAATGATGACCAACGATTATCAATGTTGGGATCTCCGCTGTTGTAAATGTTTCATCATTACTCCTCAGGCGGAGTGGGCTAATGGCTGAACATGGAGATCCCCGGCCAGGGCCGTGTTGGCGGTTGATCGCAAGGGAGGGTGTAGCCAGTTGTTCAACCTGGAGGGTCCTCTTATATGCATGTACCAATACAATGTAAAGCACTTATGAAGGACATGTTACTGACGTAATTGGAGTCACGGTATCGATCTTTTAATTAATACTATTATACATCGTTTTTCGTCTGCTCTTGCTCGCGTGTATACCACACGTCGTTATCGTCATCGAACTTTGCGCGACGTCGGCCGAGGGTCTTTCTTTTTGATCTTTGTTTGAATGCGGATTGGAATCCCTGAGGATCATAAGCCTTGAGCATGAGCATCCTGTAGCTATTCCAAACTTTGGGTTTTTGGTCCTCAAGCTGTTTGATGAAGCTCGACAGACTTGGAAACAACACTTGGCCCCAGGCCTCATCGACTAACCGCTTCAAGTTGACTGGAGAAAGTTCCCTCTGGTCCCTTGATCGATGTCTAGGTCGCCCAGGCACTTCAGCGACAGCAATACGAGAGATGAGTGCGCTTCTTAGTACCTTCCTATCGATGCTCAAACCTCTGTCACGAAGAGTAGCGAGAAACCGTACTCCACACATAATGTCAAAGTGTGCGGTTCTTGGTATCGTCACCGGAAGAAGCGTCGGAGTGTATGGTGGCGACGCTAATTTTTTGTCGAAAGTCCACCTGATAATAGCACGTTGCAAGCGCGCGTCGAATAACTTTGCGATAGGATGTTGACGGTTTGAAAAAGGTAAGTCCGATGGTATATAGTTGACCACATTCGGGACCGCTGATGTCTCTTTTTGACCATTGCTCTGGAGCACGGCATTCCTAGTCCCTTGTTGCGGCCCTCTAAACCCCATCTCTGTTTCCCAAAATTGTTCTGAAAACTCTGGCCACGGATTTGACTCTTCATTTTCGTCAATATCATGTCCATCAATGGCTTCGTTCTCCTGGAGGTTAGCAGCATTTGGTTTGGGGTCCGGTGGCACATCATCTGGATGTACCAGGATGAGACCGGGCTCAATTGAAGTATACGAGTCAATAATTTCATTACTTAGCTCCTCAAATTCTTCAAATCGACCCAGTCTACCCAAGTTAAAGAGAAGGATTCGCCAGAACTTTAATGGTATCGCAACATCGTGTTGCATTACTCTTCGAGTAATCAAAATGGCCCTATCCAGACGCGGGTCTCTGCCCTTGCCATGGTGCTTCTGTTGCCTCTTCTTGGGGAAGTACCATAGGTCTCGAAAGACTTCCACGAGCATGTTCCTTGCGTTGACTTGCGATAAGTGAACATTGGATGATTCCATGCGATCAAGTATTAACCTTGCTTTTCCCAAAACATGTCGACATAGCGCCTGGTCTAGAAGCTCGTTGAGAGCCTCTGGAGAGGCAATCGAGTCTTGGGTAGAGGGAGACCTTGGTTTAATCTCTGCTTCTTGTTGTCCGAAAGCAATCTTCTCCACTTCCTGCAGAAGGCGCTTTCGCTTCTCGTTTTTCTGCCTCTTAGCGACATCCATGAGCATTCGCCTTGTTTCTTCATCATCAAACTCATCTGGATGGACATCGCAGAATAGAAGTTCCGTCAAAAGGTCCTGCTGATGCCCTTTGGCAAATACCGCAAGAGCTGTGCAATAAGTTGTTGGGGCTATGGCTATGCCCAACTCCTCAAGCTCCGTGAGGCGATTTGAGACGCCTTCCACACTTTCCTCTCTAAGGGCAATGGATTGTAAAGAGCGCGGTCCAATGGTTTGAAGGCCAAGTTTGTGCATTAAGTTAATGGCAAACTCTAACGAGGCCCAAGAACTAGCAAACCACCGAGCAATAAAAGAGTCGCTGTAGGTTCCCATCGGTTCCCGAGGTTCGTAGTTGGATGTTGTCTGGTGCTTAGTTTTGGGTAGTTCATCGCGCTCTAGGCGAGCAATTGCCAGTTCTTCATCTGATAGCGGCAGGAGGGGGAAATATCGGGTACAGAATTTCAAAAAAGCCCTCGACCTTGAGGAAGTAGGATAATCGCCGTATTTAATGAGTCGTTTCCTCCAAAATCGAGCAGTCTGTGACTGTCCGTTTTCAAATAGCGTTGGTATCAGGTGATCATATACCATACGAAGAGGGCTGAAAATATATATCCTCTCGAGTACAATCTGGAGCTCTTTGTTTGGATCAAGAGCACAACGAGCAATCAGGGCTCGATATTGATGGATTGAAGGGGTAAATGTCGGCATCAATCGCAAATGCCAGAGACACGCGTTGCTGTATTCGTTTTGACCCAGATAAAAGGCAATGACTCTAAAGTAGAGCTCTGGCCATTTGAATTGAAGCTCGGCGCGGAGGTGTTGCGCAATGTCGTAAAGCACCTTCATTCGGGTCGCGTCGGTTAACGCTGCTCTCAAGATGCTGTTCCGGAAGGGAGCGGCACCATGATCAATGACCAGGGAGAAATCTGCTCGATTACAGAGATCTATGAAATTGTCCCACGCTGCTTCATCCGTAGAGTTATCAAAGATGCCGAGTCGACGACGCTCCGTGAGAACATTCCCGTCATGACCCGGAACAGTTTCAGTGTGGTTACGTCCCTGTGGTCTCAAAAGTTCAGACCTTGCAGGTTTCTCTGCACACAGATATCCTGTCGCATTTCGATGCGATTTGGCCTGCTCCAGTCCTCCATCTTTGGTCTCTCCGACAGGTTTCAAGTGACAGATCGTTCGGGTGACAGTTCCATTACTGCTGGTTGTTTGTGTTTCGCTGTGTGGTGTAGTCTCAGAACCATACCAGCGACCAGTCGATGAGCTAGGGGCAGCAGTTGGGAATAGGAAGGCAGTGAGAAAATAGGGCCGAATTGGAAAATATGTTACGCTCGTGGTCGAAACTTGGCCCCTCAGGTCAGTCGAAACTGAGGATAAAGTGGGAGGGTGTCGAATACGCAGCAGGGACCGATGCATCCCCGTTGTCAGCTCCAATTAGCAGTAGGGACCTCTGTGTCAGCGCATTGGATCAATAGTATTAGGCAACAAAAGGCTTTTTGAGTGCTGCTCGCTGGAAAACCAGGATTTCATTCATGAAGTCTTTTGGGAACTTTTTTATTCGCGGGTCCAGCATGTTGCAGAGCCACAGGAACATGCAGGGATGGTCACAACGGCACGTGCTGGACCACCAACGAGAACGTCGCCAGCTTTGCTGAGTCATGCCGCCCTCCCGGCTCCAATCAGGTTATGGCCTCATTTCTTCCACCAAGCCTTGACATCTTCTGTTCACCACCCGACTCTCCACCGGACCTTTACCATCAACGCTTCTTGCGCACTTCTCTAACTACCGCCAACATGGGGTATGTGTAATTGATTCGGTTCCGACCTTCGCGACACCCTCTCCTACCTTCTCCGACGCCAATTGCCATTGCCGAGCCCAATCATCACATCATACGAGAATCCTCGCTGACAACCTACAGTCTCGTCGACGCTAAGAACACTGTTCCCGAGAAGCAGCGCTTCTACCAGTCTGCCTACAAGGCTCACACCCGTCTGTGGATGATCGTATGGACGAATTGACACATCTGCTGAACAAGAAAACCCTCCCGCTGACCAAACCGACAGAACCCTCGCAGCCGATTCCTCTTGACCCCCTACACCATTATCCTCTGGGGCTCCTTCGCTGGTGAGTTTCTGGTCCATTGAAACATACTCTCTATAATTTGAGCGCAATTAAAACATCTCTCTAACAATTCAACAGCCGGTCTCTACGGTGCCAGTCGCAAGGTTCTCGGCTACAAGACCTACTTCGGCAAGGAATAAGCGACAGAACAACGTCGATTTTTCAAATACCTTAGCTAGCAAGATGGTAGAGAGGTCATTGTGAATAGTAGAGTGTGTCAATAGACGGACGCTGTTGAGATCTTGAACTCCCAACCATGCGAGTCGATGCTGCGATGTACACATTGAATTCGTGTTTCATCTATTCACACGTCATTTGCCATTATCAACCTTTACTCCTTAACTATAGAATACAGTACGCGGAAGTTGGAAAGTTTCCTACGCCCAGAAAGACCTCGCCGTATATGCTCCATACCAAGTTGGATCTCGGGCCGTATGCAGACCAGCTGAGATAATGCTTAGTAGCCCGTGGCGCCAGGTGCCTTCTCGTCCTTCCGCAGGCTCATCAACAGCTCACGGAAACGTTCCTTACCGGATCCAGCAGCCCCGCCCTTGGTGCTCTTGCCGCTCACATCAACCAGCTTGGCAATGCGATCCCAGCTTGTACCACCAGAAACGGTATCCTCTCGGTTAGCCAGAAATTCCTCAGCTTCCTTTCTTGTTTGCGCAACTCCCTTCTCCTTCTTGGTATTATAGTTCTCGTAGAAGTCGTCAATGTTTTGCTGCGCCTCCTTGATCGTCTCCTCCCTTTGCTGAGCGAACTGTTCGCTTCGCTTCGCAAGCTGAGCATCACGACGGTCGCGCCACTCTTTAATCACCTCAGGCTCCTCTTCATCCGCGGCAAAGGCCTGGTAACCCGAGTTGTAACTCACCGAGGGGCCAGTAATCGTGTTGCCTCCTGGAGCGGTACCCTAGCGCGCATCTGCGTCAGTCGGCAAACCAAGAATTTGTCAATCCGAGACATACGACATTGGAACCGGATAGGTCGGGAAACTGTGCCTCAAAGGATGAAGCGTTGTTATCACCCTCACCGAGGAGGTCGCCAGCAGGCTCGCCAAATGCGACCGCATCGTCACTCGTCGTAAACTGAACAGCGTCATCTCCCAGGACGGCCTTCTCACGGGCAAGGAAATCATCCGTCGACGGATCAACAGTTGAGCTCTTGATGTCGGTTTGTGCTGGAAGGTTCCCAATCAGCCAGGTGTTGCCAACCTTCTTGCCTTGTCGTCATGAACTCACCACCGGCATCGAAATCCTCGATGGAAGGGAATCGGTCCGCCATTTTCGGCTGTTATCGGTTTGCTTATGGCTGGGAAAGGGCAGTCGCACTGTAGTTTCGTATGTCGTAGAAATGGGATTTCAAGTACGTGATGCTGATGTCTAAGGGACGAGGGCCTGTCAATGCTACGATGTTGCTCCTATTCAGGTACCAAGTAGAGGATGAGGTGGATTCTGCCGGGCGGTGAATCTAGAGGAGCCAAAAGCAGTTACCTTAGTGTTGGATAATCTTGCATTAGCGCATATAAATATGCGCATATCCGTTTTAATCCATGTAGGAGATGTTTACTTGGATGCTCGCCCAAGCTTCCATGTTACCTTATTGTTGTTTTACCAGAGTACCATACTCATTTCGATCCTTCACAAACTTCAGACTTGCATCTCACCCAGGGCTCCAACAAGCGGTTTCAAACCAAGGAGGCCCGGGCAGCTTGGTTCCTTGCCAGCCGCGTGAAGGAGACTTCGTGCGCAAACTTTGCTGCAACCTGGCTGCATAGCTGTCGTAGACGATCTGAGTGGCAACCACAGCAACCTGTTCCTGAGACGCTTGTAGAATCAGTACCCCAACTCTTGCGCCATCTTCATCCATCAATAGAGGCCGCCCGAGCTCAGCTTTACTACGGTTCTTGCTGAATCTTAGTCTTCGAGGGATTCGGTGCAAGTATCATGGCTTACAATGATGATTCCGTGCTTGCAAGGCTTTCATCGCTCAATGAGAGCCATGACAGCATTGCGACCGCTGCGCAATGGATTATGTTTCATAGGTATGTCCCTTACCTAACACTATGAGGAGGTCTTGGGGGATAGGATAAAACTCACATATTACATAGGAGACATGCGGACCGAACTGTGCAGCTTTGGGTACAGCGTTTGAAGGACTCGTCCAGCACAAAACGCTTGAGTCTAATCTACCTTGCCAACGGTGCGTTCCCTCATTCGTCCCTAACTACAATTGGCTGCATCTCTAACATTTTGAACTGTGGTAGAGGTGGCTCAGCAGTCCAAAATCCGTCACAAAGATGACTTCATCATCGCCTTCTCGCCTGTCGTGGCCGAAGCGATTTCCATCGGTTATAAAGGAGCACCTGCTGAGATACAAGCGAAGCTCAAGCGAGTAGTGGACGTATGGAAAGACAGAGCAATTTTCGAGGCCCCGATCCAAGCCGCCATTGACGGCCGAATTGAAGGTTCGCTCGCGGATGTGATATACTAGGGCCAACGACACTAACGACGTCATTAGAATTGGACAAGGCTCGCGGCAGCGCGAAACCGGGCTTCGGGGGTTCGCCTTTCGGAGGCTCCGCGCCTATCCCATCGGAGTTTGCTCCTCTTGTTACAGCACACCAGACGGTTGGCAAGCTAAGCGCCCCTTTGAAGGTCACTATTGCGTCGGCAAACCAGGAGTATGAGAAGCAGACCGACTCATCCATGCCGGTTCCACCAGCTTCAGTCTATGCCGCTCGCCTCAATGGCCTTCTCAAAACTCTTGCAATCGCCGAGAGTGCTGTCGCAGAGTGTGTCAAGGCACGGGAAGGGCTACTCTCCGGCCTAGAAAAGCTTCTTGATGCCAATCGGGCTGCTCTAGAAGATGAAAGGGCTGCCGCTGCTCAGCTGTTGGCCAGAAAGAGTGAGATTGAGGAGAAAAAATATCAAGTCGAGGTTGGTATCATGCGCGCTCTTGGCTCCATAGAGAGCAACGGCGAGCCAAAAGAGGGCGATGCTACCACTACACCATCCGAACCCAACAGGCCAGAGATGGAGGCGCTTACTCCCCCTGCGATGGAGGAGGAGCCATTTGAGCCCGCTATTCCGGCTGAAGAACTAAACCCTGAAATGCAAGTGTCTACAGCCGAAGCCGAGACACACTCGACCCTGGCTACATCTTATCAATCTCTACCAATTTCAACCAACGGAGCCAATAAACGGCGCCGTGTTGATGAGGGGGATGATTTTCCGGATCTCGGGGGAGATGATGGCATCGACGCTGATGTAGCGGCGATGCTCAAGGAGGATAACAAGGCATGATGAGGGAACACTATGACGATACCACTTGTGGCATAGTGTTTATCTTCCCGTCGAATACCCCGGGAGCAGGTGCCTTTGTTTCTCTCTAAATGTTGCCATAGTGTATTCCAAAGGATTTTTCTTAACTTTCACTTTGGTGTTTTGGAGGATAGAGAATCTCGGAAAATATGTATAATATATCTACTACCAGTTTGGGTGCAAGCAGAAGCACCTGCAAGAACACGGGGTGAACATTTTGATTTGGACCAAGGCTAGGAATTACTTCAAACAGATCGTTCTTTTCTTTTTTCCAGATTCACTGCATTGGCAAGATTATAAGAGAAATACTACGGACGTGATAGATAGAGACCTCGTTCCTGGTCTTTTTTGTTTTTCATCTCATTTCATCCAACTCGGCTTTTTTGCGACCAGATTCGGCAACAGTCCGAGGTGCGTCGGTCAGTCGGATCGGTCGGGTTGCGCGTAGGTCCGACCGAGGACGCCACGGAGGATTGGGGATCCACCTAAATTTTGACCCTTTGCTCGCTCAGCAACTTTTAGAGGCTGGGAAATGCCGCTGCGATGACGGCATCGTAACCCATTGAATTCTGATTCTTCTTTGCTGTACCGCTTTCCAAACTCGAAAAGAGTCCCTATTCCACTCCAGCGACACCAGCGCTGCGCTGATGATGCCCCGCTGAAAGGCCCTTTGAACCATCTCCACCGTCACAATGGTTTCGGGGGTAGCACGCCGAGTGCTGCTCCCACGCCTCGCTGAGAGCTCCATGTGTGTTCCCCAAATGCCTCTCGTGGCATCGCGGAGTCCCTTGGCAGCTGCTCTTTGCAAGACCGAATCCCTCATCATCCAATCGAGATTTTCTCACGCATCTGTGTCTTGCCGAACCCCACTTCCGCCCTTCTCTGTCGCGACGTTCCGATCTTCGGCATCCAACCCTCAACCATGCTCCCCTCTTCACCAACAGCACGGTCGCTCTGGTCTCCAGCATGGTTCAGGTAAGGCAGCTTTGCGCCTTTTCTCGACGACTTCCCGCTTGCTGCAACAAGTTCAACCCAAAGTCGAAGACGGTGTCAAGAAGACGGTCGAGTCCGAACAAGACAACCACAAGCACGAGTTCACCAAGAGCGAGAGGGCCGCTCAAGCTGCCCAGGTTAACCTATCCGCCAGACTATCAAAAGAAGGCAAGGGATCCGGTGGAGGCAAATCTGGCTTTGGTGAGATTTGGAGATTGATCAAGATTGCCAGGCCAGAACTGAAGTGGCTCTCAATCGCCTTTGTCTTCCTCGTCATCTCCTCCAGCGTCACAATGTCCATTCCCTTTTCCGTTGGTCGCATCTTAGACATCTCAACCAAGGGCGATGCCGAAGAAGTTCGCCTCTTTGGCCTGACTCTGAATCAATTCTTCATCGGCCTCGGGACTATTCTGACAGTGGGTGCCATGGCTAACTTTGGCCGTGTTGTCCTTCTCCGCATCGTTGGTGAACGCGTTGTCGCCCGTCTCCGATCTCAATTGTATCGACGCACCTACGTACAAGACGCCGAGTTCTTTGACGCGAACCGGGTTGGAGATCTCATCTCGCGACTTAGTTCCGATACCGTCATTGTCGGTAAATCAGTTACCCAGAATATCAGCGATGGCCTTCGAGCCCTGTTCAGTGGGGGCGCTGGTTTTGCCATCATGATCTGGACCAGTCCAAAGCTCACCGGTCTCCTACTTTTAATGTTTCCTCCCATTGCTGTCGGCGCTTTTCTCTACGGACGAACCGTTCGCAATATTAGCAGATCCATCCAAAAGAACCTCGGAACCCTTACCAAGATCGCCGAGGAGCGTCTAGGAAATATCAAGACCAGCCAGGCATTTGTTGGAGAGATACAAGAAGTTGGTCGTTACAACCGCCAGATTCGCAAGATCTTTGCTCTCGGCAGGAAGGAGTCGCTTGTCGCCGCTACTTTCTTTGCCTCGACTGGCTGGGCTGGAAACATGACAGTTTTGGCAATGCTGATCGTGGGAGGAAACTTTGTGAGGTCCGGCGCTATGTCCATGGGAGATTTGACTTCCTTCATGATGTACACAGCATTTGCTGGCTCCAGTCTTTTCGGGCTCTCGGGCTTCTATTCCGAGCTAATGAAGGGCGTGGGTGCGGCTAGTCGACTATTTGAGCTTCAAGATCGCAAGCCCGGCATCCACCAGACTGTCGGCGTTCCTGTCAAGTCTGCCCAAGGCCCCATCAAGTTCAACAATGTCACATTCGCCTATCCAACCCGTCCAGCTGTCCGAATTTTCAACGGCTTGGACTTTGAAATCCCATCTGGAAGCAACGTTTGCGTTGTGGGACCTTCAGGTGGCGGCAAGTCAACGGTTGCCTCTCTACTCCTTAGGTTCTACAATCCCACCTCTGGCTCTATCACCATCAATGGCGTAGACGTTTCCACAATGAACGTCAAGTCCCTCAGGAGACGAATTGGCATGGTCTCACAAGAACCCGTCCTCTTCTCAGGCACTATTGCTGAGAACATTGCCTATGGAAAGCCTAACGCCAGCCGGGTTGAAATTATCGGTGCCGCCCGAAGAGCCAACTGTAACTTCATCAGTGACCTTCCCGATGGTCTTGAAACTCAGGTTGGAGCCCGCGGATCCCAGCTCTCCGGGGGCCAAAAGCAGCGTATTGCCATCGCCCGTGCTCTCCTTAAGGATCCTGATATTTTGATTCTTGATGAAGCCACATCAGCCTTGGATGCTGAGTCTGAAACCCTGGTCAACGAAGCCTTAGCTGGGCTTCTCCGCGGCCGCAATACCACCATCTCCATTGCCCATCGTCTCTCCACTATCAAGAGGTCAGACCAGATCATTGTCCTCAACAACGAGGGCAAGGTCGCAGAGATTGGAAGCTACAACACGTTGGCTGCCGATCCCGAGAGCGCCTTCAGCAGGCTGATGGAGTGGCAAATGAGCGGTACTGAGGTGCCCGAAAAGAGGAGTTCAGAAGCGCGAGCACACATCACCGAAGCAGAAGAAATCGAAGACGACTTAGAGAGACGAGAACAGGCTGAAGTTGAGTCTGAAGAGACGCAAGATTCCCAGAGCGAAGACAAGCGCCGGCCTTGAACAACTGGAGCCATTCTTCGAAATTTTTCTTCATCCAACACTCGACATGCCGCAAGGATGTAATAGTGCGGGTCCGTAGTCATTGAAGACTAGGCTTTCAGGTTGCGGGTTAGATGAAACCATGTATATTATTCATCAGATATGTACGTCTGGGTCTCGACCGCAGATGGTCCTGCTACCAGCAGCTGCATAGAGATCTCCACTCGACAGTCACGTGCACTCTGCTTTGATGGCGTCGGTTCTGGAATATTGGTTATATTTATTGACAAAACGGACGGATTTGGGGAGAAGGAGAGACGGCCGGCGGGCCTCGGGCATCGGAGGCTGGCGTGAATTAGAAGAGAACTCAATTTTGACCACATTCCTCTTTGTCGATTTGTTTTGATTGCCGCCTTCCTTTCTACGGAAGTGAATTTGCTGGGCTCCTTGTTCATCAAATCAAGGATGGCGCTGTGAAGGATATTGGAGTAGCCGCGGAGATGTTGCCAGATCACACCATAGCCCACTCCTGCTAATTCATCACTGTTTAGGCCTCCTCCATCGGCATAAATCCAAGAGAACACAGAGCCGAGGAAAATCGGCTTCACAACGGACAGCAATTTTTCGGGGCTGGCCGTTGGGCTCCTCTCGTGCAATTAGCAGCTAGCTCAGCCTCAGCCTTGAAATCGTGTTGGTAGAGTTGTGGCGCACGCCCTGTCACATGCTCGTATTTGCATTTGTGACACCAATCTTGGGTAATTGGCAGGCCGAAGGATTCATACCTCGTTGTTCCGGTCATCCATGGCTGGTGGTCTTGCCAAACACAAACACCACCATCTTAGCTACGCTTAACTTTCATCTTATTACATTGCGCAAGTAGCACATATCGCGTCCGATAGATTATTGGCACCATTACATTCTAACCGTCCAGATCTCGCCCCAACGACCATCAGCATGGCGACCGAAACCGAGGGCACGTTCCAAGTGGACAACATCAACCTCTACACCAAGACGTGGACCGTAAGTGATAAGCCGTCTCATGAGGCGCATTTCTGATCCTATCAAAAACAGCCGGCTGGCCCCGTCAAAGCCAAACTTATTCTTGTCCATGGCTTTAGCGACCATGTCAATTGGTACAATGAATTCGGCCGCGATCTGTCTGCTCAAGGCATTCAGACACTCGGCTTCGACCAGCGCGGCTGGGGCCGCAGCGTCAAGAAGCCATCCGAGAAGGGCCTTACAGGTCCGACGTCGCAAGTCATTTCCGACATCGCAGCATTCATTCAGGACAAGCTACCATCCACGGAACCTATCTTCGTGATGGGGCATTCGATGGGTGGTGGCGAGGTACTCACACTAGCTGGGGATCCTCAGTATGAGAAGGTGGTGAGCCAGGTGCGCGGCTGGATGCTCTCGGCACCTTTCGTTGGCTTCGCTCCGGAAGAGCAACCCAGCTCGCTCTACATTGCAGCAGGACGTCTAGCAGGGCGTCTTATGCCTCGTTTCCAGCTTAAGCACGTCATTTCCCCAGAGAAGCTCACTCGGATCAAGGAGTCTGCGCAGGGTATGGCGGATGACCCCTTGTGTCACGATACAGGGACACTAGAGGGCCTCGCGTCGCTACTGGATCGAACCACGGCTCTGTCATCCGGCGCAGTGACATTAGGCAAGCAGGTTCGCGGTCTATGGCTCGGTATGGGTGACACAGACAAAGCGTGCAGCTATGATGTGGCCATGAAATTTGTCCAGGGACAGCCAGTGGAGGACAAGACGATCAAGACGTACAAGGATGGATATCACGCTTTGCATGTAGACTTGGCCAAAGAGGAGTTTACCAAGGATGTGATTGCTTGGATCCTTGAGAGAAGCCAACCTGTGCTGGTCGAGGCCAAGCTTTAACATGGATTGCGTAGTGCATGGACTGGACAAGCTTTGCAGGACATTGGATGGCGAATTTGGATCAAACATTGTAGATATTAGCAAAACAATGGTTTAGTTATTCATTCTCAATTCAATATAATGACTCAAGCTCTGTTTCTGTCTACATACTTGAAGTTCCAGTCATGTTGTGATTGGCGGCTGAGGTCTCTGAAGGAATAACGGCAACGCTGGGGTTTGCACAAGTTGGAGTTTTTATGCCACATCTCTCATCAGTCCCTCTTCTAGTGTCAGTCGCTGGCGCATGATGATTTGTGCCGAAGGTAGATGGCGATGAAAAGGTGGACACTGACATGTTAAAGAGCCATCACAGTTCCCAGATCCCATCATCCTTGTATGGATGGTAGCACTCCAACCCTCAGCCGCGACGTCAACTGGGCGGGTCCAGAGCTGTTCATGCTTCCCTCCCGGGTTCCGGGGATGCCCGAATGATTGGAACGACAAGGCGGAGGGCGGAAAGTAACCCGGTTTTTGGGTCTGGGCGAGACCACGATAAGCTATATTAACAAAGCCAGCCTCATTCATCCACAGAATTCTGTTTTTGAACCTTCACACATCCCCTCCGTTTCGGTTCTCTCCCGTTTGTCCCCTCGCAACATCCTAGCAGCCGGCTGACTGACCACCGGCAGCCCCGGCAGACGGCATTCAGCGGGCGGGGGAAAGCTCCCCCTCCTTTTTACCCATTTCAATTTATCAGCTAGCCCGGCTATGTATCATCCCACTCAGCCACCGAGGGATGGCCTCCCAGCTATCTTGCTGTTACTCCGTACTTGGCTTTTACTTGGCCGGGACACTATCTCCGCTGCAAGCGCAGTGGCATATCCGGCTACTAGTGGCAGCCATTGCTCCTTGGTTTCCGCCTCGCCGTGGCGATCATCGGCGTCGCATACCGGTACATGTACTCCGTACATTTAGCACAGCGCGGTGCAAGGTCACCCCCCACCGACAGCAGAGGCAGAGGCGAAATTGGCCAAACACACGAGAACTGGCGTAACATGATTCTCGCACGTGGGGATACGACGAAGAGGCTCCCAGTTCTCGATCTCAGTTGGTGGGATTTGCTTCGAACTCGGGGGGCCTTTGTGGTGCGTGTGGAAACACTCCAGCATGGGTTTTGATATGCATTGTTTTGGTAGGTCAGGCACCTGCCTCTGCTTGCCTACCTAACCTAGGTAGGTGCCTGCCATGTGAACGGAAGACGCTCCCGGTTGCCTGCCGCTGATGTTGCCAATCACACATGACGCGTGACAAATACGGGTTTGCTTTTGGTTACCATTTTCTGCACCTCATCGTGCGCAGTGTGGTATTGCTCCTCGCAGGATCCAGAGAGAACAGTGTATCGAAAATCAAGTTCAAGCTTGGATTCCTCTTTTAGAGAATGAGACCCATCTCATCCTTCTTGTCAGCCGAGTCCATCTTCCCAAATTGAGCGCTGGGCCCAGGGTTCCGAGGGGCCAATCCAAGTCAGTCAACGCATTGGCAATCACCAGATTCTCCCTTTTCTTGGGCGCTATCTCCTACCCATTGTTACCCTCCAGCCAGTCGTGTTGGTCTACCACATCCATCACTACTCGCGGGGTTTCCATCTCACGCGTTGGTTTTCTCTCTCTTTTGCCATCCATTGACTATACTATTTCCCCGAGTGAACTTCCGACCCTACAAATATCCAGAACTCCTCATCTGGCTCATCCTCTTTGATACTCTCTTCACTAACAACTCATCCTCCAAGATGGCACCTGACGGCCAAAACACCATCACTCATCACCCTCACCCTATCCAACTCCACACCATTGACCTCTCCAACAGTACACGCTCTCGCAGTCGCTCTCGGCTATCACCCACCCGCCATGGGTCCAGTACTGCAGTTGAGCCCGTCCCAGCCGACGATAACGAGACTATTGTACGCAACCTCTCTCACGTAACCGATGTCGAGAGCCAACTCACGGCAGGTCACCGTCGCCTACCAGGTGTGGCCGCGGGGCTCGAGAATGATCCCTACTGTCTATCCCTCTCCTACAAGACCGACTCGGACCTCGAGCAGATAAAAGCAAACACATCCCGCAAACGGGACGGCGCAGGAGTGCGCAAGTGCATCCCTGGTGCCCCCGGCCCCAAAGCCACCGCCCGTCGAGTCCGAGGCTTCTACAAGCAGCAAAACGAAACAATTGAGCGCATGTTAAAAACAGTCGAAGAGCACCGAGACGAAGCCCGCCAGGAGGCAGGCAACGACCAGCTCAAGTTCCGCATCGCCGTGTGGGGCTCCCTTGCTGCCAACCTTGTTCTAGTAGCTCTCCAGCTCTATGCTGCCATTTCGTCAGGGTCTCTATCTCTCTTCACTACCATGGCCGATGCTATCTTCGATCCCATGAGTAATATCACCCTCATCCTATCAAACCGAGCCATCCGCCATGTTGATCCCCGCCGTTTCCCCGCCGGAAAAGCTCGCCTTGAGACGGTTGGCAACATTGCGTTCTGTTTCCTCATGACCGCTGTCTCACTTATCATCATCGCTTTCGCTTGCCAAGAGCTAGCTCAGTCGGAAAGCTCCAAGCCCTTTCATCTCCCCTCCGTCCTTTCCGTCTGTGCCGCTTTTGCCACAAAGTTCTGCCTCTGGCTGTACTGCTGGGCTCTCAAGGACAAATACAGTCAGGTAATGATTTTGTGGCAGGATCACCGCAATGATCTCTTCATTAATGGTTTCGGTATTTTGACGTCTGTTGGTGGTTCCAAGATTCAGTGGTGGATCGATCCCATGGGTGCTATCCTGCTGTCTGTCCTTATCTCAACTCTCTGGCTGCGTACTGCCTTTACTGAGTTCCTTCTCCTCGTGGGAGTTACAGCCTCTGTCGAGACTCAGCAGCTGATCACCTACGTCTGTGTCACCCACTCGGACGCCATTCGGGGAATCGATACCGTCCGCGTCTACCACTCGGGGCCACGTCTGATCGCCGAGGTTGATATTGTAATGGATCCTACGATGACGCTGCAAGAGAGTCATGATATTGCCGAAGCACTGCAATTCAAGCTGGAGGATCTGCCGGACATTGAGCGGGCCTATGTCCACATTGACTACGAGACGACCCACAAACCGGAGCACGCGTACAAAAAATATATTTAGGGCTGACAAAGCATCAAGTTCCAGAGCTTTGAAGGAGAATAACATTGTTGCGTGTCAAGAAGAGATAGAGGGTGGTCTTGTTGGAAACCAGCGTGGCTATGAGTACTGGTATCTGTGAAGGGGCCAAGATACACGGAAAGGCGACAGGGGGACAAATTGCACACACTCTCAGTCCCTTGACGACTTCCCCTTGTCTAGTTGGTGCTATTCCAGCCGAGGTTCCAGATGAAGCTGTAATCTGAGACAATGCTCCAGCACACGTTGCATCTAGAAGCAGATTGAGTGATCTTGCAACGAAGATGTGGCTGATTTTGCCGACAGCTTCTCATGGGCGCTTGGGAGGGGAAAGAGACCCCAAGCAAAATAAGACATGCACATGCTTGCCCCCACGCAATTGAGCTATTATTCCTGTTTCATTGATCCGCGGCGGTCCGAGCGAATGTCAGAACTAGCATAAATAAATGATGATTTCACACTCTATATTGCACGTTCCAAGAATAAGTGGCTTGTCTACTGACCAGACCAATGTCATTGGTGAGGATTGTGGCCATGTGCCAGAAGAGCCAGTAACGCCAGTAGAAATGAAAGATCGGTAGCCATTCAAAGATCAATAGTGCCTTAGTGGATAAAATTTCGTTGTGCATTTTTTTACGTGTCAACCATAGGAGCAAAAGAGAGAGGGAAGAAAAGAAAAGGAGTAAAGGTACCGGAGCTACCTGAGGAGAATTCCACAACATAGCATATGCAAGAGCGGAGTCATCCACTGCGGGGTGTGGGGAAGCGGGGAAGTCGTCTTTTTGGTCCAGAGTGCGGTAAGGTGTGATTGGAATGGCCATGTCAATGCCTTGCCTGGAAGAGATTTTCAATCCCGTTTGCCTTCGCCCAGGAATTTTTTTGGTTCATCAATGATTGGTCTCAGACGGCGCTTGCTTTTGGGGGGGTAGAGCATTGAAGCGTGGCAATTCAAACGAGGGTCCATCACGTCATAAGGCTGAATGCATGTGACAATTGAGTTTTGCCAACACGGCCGACCGATTACCTCTACTTAGTACTATTAGCATAGCGCGGTTATGAAGCCGTAGAATATATTTCTGGGTCCTCTAATTATGGAGCTGGCTTTCGTCAGACAGTGCTAGGTGACGGTTGGGATCAACGGACGGTCTTTGTTGAGACAGAGGACAGGGGGTAGAACGAGGTCAAAGAGTTGAGAGATGATTTTATCTTTAGGGGAGGGGGGTGTGCGTGGTAGTGGCGCGTGTTGCATGTCGATTACCCAAACGGCCCCGGACTCGCATGTAATTCAGCAGATGTAAGTAGGTTAGGTAACTAGTGGGCAAACAACGGCGTGGTACGGCACGGTATGGCACGGTATGGCACGGTATGGCATGGCAGGGCATGGCAGGGCATGGCAGGGCATGGTAATTTTCTGGCGTTTTGTGGGCAAATCCACCCTGGAATGGATTAGCTAGGTGCTGATACGCGAATGGGCGACACGAGGTGTGTGCGTGTCGCGCGTCGTCGTATTTGAGGCGTCGGCGTCGGCGTCGGATTTGGTTATGGGCATGGCCCGCTCACGGGTGGTTCAGGGATGGACGATGGCGCCGATGCATCGAGCCAGGGAGAGGGCGAGGGAGGGAGGGGCAGCAACCAGTCATGGTCAGAACACCATCGGTCGATGATGCAGTACGGCTTCTTAGTTGCAGTTGCGGACAGGTGCAGACAGGTGCGGCGGCAGTGTTGGACAGAGAGCGAGAAAATTGAAAGGAAGAAGAGGTCATTGCAGTCAGGAACTGTCTGCAAGGCAAGACTACTTCCCCCATACCTACTAACACATAACTCCTCCATCCAACATCATAACAATAGCACGCCCCAAGGGAGGGAGGAGGCTCAAGCTCCCAAGCTCCCAAGCTCCCAGCTCCCAACTCTGGACGAATGTCAAATGGCCTTTACGACAAGTGGCTTGGCTTGCAGAGACAAGTTTGTCCCTGTAAATTGGTAGGCTACCGCCACCTGCCGGTTAGCTCCAACGCCCCGCCGCCACCTTGCAGCCAAAAAAGTTTTCGGCGCTCAGGGGAGCTAAATGACGGGAGAAGAAAAAACGGTGCTGCAGGAGGAAAGTAAAATCGGAAGAACAGGAAGTGATGTGGGAAAGAAGGAAAAAAAAAAACATTGGGCATTGGGTATTGGGCATTGGGCCTGTTGGTTGGTTCGTGTTGCCTCTGCGAGGAATGGTAATGTTGAAGCAGGGCTTATTATGCGGATGCAATGCCATACCATCTACCACCCCCCAATTCGGTTTTCCGCAGATGAGGGGCGCTGTAGCCTCGCAGGAGTGTGGTTGAAGTTCCCCGGATGCTACGGTTAGGAGATGCACAAAATTATCCAAGGGTCCCCTTTTTTTTTTTTTCCCTTCATCCTTCTTCTCATTTTGGCTTCCAAACTTTTGGTTCTGCTGCGCGCGAGTGTTCAAAGCCTATCCATCAGTCTTCCCAACTTGGACCTTTCGGTGGAAAATGGTGGCTGATATGTTCATTGAAACAAATGCTTGTACCCCCACTGATCATTGATCGGGCAGGCGATCCACTGATCCTGATCTGATCCTGATCCTGATCCTCACCCTTGGGTCTCCAGTTCCAGGCTCTCTCCACTGGGAAACGCCCAAATTACAGGGAGCAAAAGCCGTTTGACGTTCGGGGGCTCGGTGGCCGGGGGTGAGGAGGGGCCTTGCCTAAAATGGGCTGGGTCTAGCACTGCAGCAAGCCGGGTCCCCACTGGAGCTCGCGTTCCTCACCAGCGTATCTTAGTTGGAACATGTGCTGCAGTAGTTCCCCTCCACCATCGGATCATCACATCACCATCCGCACCAGCGTCCATCCTCGTCGTCCTCTTGTCCTCGCGTCCTCCCTCAACCTAGGGCCTCACGTCACGTCACGTCGCATCTCTCACGCACCCACCCTTGCTCCTGCTTCTCTCTTCTCCCTTCCCCCTCCAGTCATCGGCTCCCAATCCAGCCCAAAACACCACCACAGGACACACACTCTCGCCCTGTATCGCGAGACGACGACATCGGCCTGCCGGACACACGCTTCCTTTCCCCAAGTCCCACCTCCTCCACCTTGTTACATCTCTTCTCACGCAACCGCCTTGCCTCTTTCTCCTCTTCTTCTTCTTCCTCCTCCTTCTCCTCCTCTCCTTCTTCCTTCATTTTTTCCCAAGCTCCCCATTCCTCCATGGGTTGCTGACCCATCCGCCAGCCTGTAGACGACCTGGGCAACAAGCTCCGAGCTCGTCTTACAGCTACCACAGAGGCTCAGTCATGGCCGCGCCGGGCGGGAACCAGGTCTATGCCACGGTTCGTCTCGCCTCGATCCGCACCCTCCCATTCTCCGCCTTCGCCTCCGTAACTCCAGTTTCGCGTGCTGACTTTTCTCCAACAGCTTCTTTTGAGCGACTCCTACCTGCCAGGTCCGTTACCCCAGCTCAATTGGTTTCGAAACCTCCACCACTGACCCCAACCAGGCGCGCTTGTCCTCGCCCATTCCCTTCGCGATGCTGGCACCAAAATCAAGCTGGCCGTTTTGGTCACGCTCGACTCCGTCTCTGCAGAGTCGATATCCCAATTAAGGGTGAGTCCCCAGAGTTGTCTCCGTCTTGCTCAGGTCGCCGTAGCTCACCAATTGCTTTGTCGGGGTCTCCCAGACCGTGTATGACTATATCTTCCCAGTGGCACGTATTCGCAATGATCACCCGGCAAACTTGCATCTCATGGACCGTGCCGACTTGCACTCGGCCTTTACCAAAATCAACCTCTGGAAGCTCACAGAATTCTCCAAAATTGTCTACATTGACGCCGACGTTGTTGCCTACCGAGCTCCCGACGAGCTGTTTGACGTTCCTGATCCTTTTGCCGCTGCCCCCGACATTGGATGGCCCGACCTCTTCAACACAGGTGTCATGGTCCTGACGCCCAACATGGGCGACTACTACGCCATGATGGCTATGGCTGAAAGGGGCATTTCCTTCGACGGCGCCGATCAAGGCCTCATCAACATGCACTTTGGAAACCACTACCACCGCTTAAACTTCACTTACAACGTCACCCCTTCAGCTCACTACCAGTACGTGCCGGCCTACCGACATTTCCAGTCCAGCATCAACATGGTTCACTTCATTGGCTCCGAAAAGCCTTGGTTCACGGGACGCGACGCCCCTCACGGCAGCGGTCCTTTTGACGAAATGGTTGGACGATGGTGGGCTGTCTATGATAGGCACTACAGAATCAAGGTAAAGTTCCATACAATCAACTCCCCTTGCTCCCCCACATGTGGTTTCTAACCTTCCACTTCAGGAATCGGCTCCTCAGAAGGACCGTCCAGTCTATGAATATGTGCAATACTTTACTAAAGGGGAATTCCATCCTCAGCCTGCCCAGGAGCAGCCAGGTACTGGTGAGCATCGTTACCAGGGTCACCATGACCCTGACCCAGCGCTTGCAGAAAGTTTTCGTCCTCCCCCCCAAGCCACGATCAACCCGGGTATCACTACCATGAACACGAACATGGACGTGGAAAGCGTGTCCATGTTCGTGAACCTCATGAGCAAGTCGAGCATCATGAGCCTCTCGTTCACCATCATGAGCCTCTTGTTCACCACCATGAGCCTCTTATTCACCATCATGAATCCCCCCTCATGATGATGATAATGATGATGATGATGATGATGATGATGAAACCAAGGCCGGGACATCGAGCCCTGATTTAGCTCCCCCGTTTCGCATTCTGTTTCCCATAGCGAGTATGTTAGCTATGATTCAGGGACCCAAGCTGAGGCTCGGCCAGAGCAACAGGTGTCCGACCATTGTCATCATTCCCATTATCCCCAACCCCATCATGACGGAGGAGCGCCGCCTGCGGAGCACAAGCCTGAGCCACCCCACGTCCCAATGCACAGTTGGGATGCTCAAAGGCAAGCCTGACAAGTCCTCCAAATTCATCGACGGGATCCATAAGTACTAACTACGTTACCAGACAACCGCCTCCTGTCAATTCGAAACCCGAAGCGATTAATTTCCCTTCGACTCACTACGAGATGTCACAGGACACGACACAGTTCGTCCCACCCGAACGATATCCCAGTCCTCCCAGGAATATGTGGTATGAGGTGCCGAAAGAGCCTCCGGCTCCACCTTCACAGCCACCTCCGGAAATCTTCCCCTGGGAACGACATCGACCTCCGCCGTTGAGAAGCTTCGTTGGTGAACCGCCCGAGCATACCCAACAGCCAGGGCTACCACCTTCTGAGTATGCTCCATGGGGTGAACCTCTAGAGGCATCGTCCGTCCTCGGCTCGGCGACAACCGACGCCAAGAGCGAACCTTCAACCCCGACCACGCCGACAGCCATCAGAACTGCCCCGTCCGATCCTTGGAGTTCCTTCCCTCGCGTCAACGCGTGGGACGAGGTGCCGGAGATTGAACGCTATGTTGAAGGTCTCCGTGGGCATCGTCGTGGGGAGAGCCAAGGCTCGTCGGGGCGCATTGGGGGTATTAAAGGCATAGGAATGGGTGACCGAAGCGGCTTTCGCCTGCGTGGACTGAAGTTGACTGACTTTCCTACTGAAGCCGAGCGGCCCAGTTTGCCAGTCACTCCAGCTCCGATACGTCGACCTTCATTCTGGTCGGGTGGTGACCCAGATGCTGGCGAGGGCGAGGCACCTCGACAGCTTCCTGAGGCGGAGGGAGTGCCCACCCAGTCCGAATGGGTATGTGTGCACGGGAGACTATGGGGCCCCGCAGACTGCCTTTGTGAGTTGACTGACATGGTGCTCAATAACAAGAACCCGATGGAACGGCTCCGAGAGCTAGCCAAGAAGCAGTCTGAGGTGCTGCTACAGACATTTGGGGACAGCAGTGTTGAGGAAGGCCTTGACAGCCAATCAACGGGCACGGGTCGCGATATTCCATTGCGCTCGCTGCCCTTTGGGTCTGGGGATATGAAGTCACCTACTTTCGTTGCACAGTCGGCTCCCGGCGTGCTCAGTCCCCAGCCGGTAAAAGGCGAGGCGACAACGAGCATATTGCGCAACATTAGTGGTGGGGGCTTCGAACATGGCCCTGTTCCGAAACCGTCATCGATTCCAGGCCCCAACTACTCTGGTCCAGGAGCAGCGTGGGAAAGGGGCGAGGCGATTCCGGAGCGAGAAACTCCACTGCTGGCTACCGAAGAGGAAAGGGATGTTCTCGACCCATGAGACCGAGAAGAAGCAGTTGTTAAGTGATCCAGTCTCCGAGTGACCTTACTAACATCGAAAACGAAGTCTAATCTTTTTATTCCTACGAGTGTGATAGCGATGGCCGGGCGGGATAAGGCTGGGAAATGATCAATGTATATCAGTTTCTGAGATAATGGACATGCGCGTGCCGAAAACGGTGGGTTTTTCGGACAATACTGCCAGAGTACAGGTGCCAGGGATTGGGTCTTATTTCCTTTTTCTTATATTCCTATTTCCTTCTTTCTTATTCTCTTGTGTATCAATCCTTCTCCTTCGGTTCTATTCACCTCCCCGCTGCCCATTTATATGGTTTCGGACGAGATATAAGAAGCAGGTGTTTGTTGATGGAGGGCAATCATGGATCGTGTTGTTGGGGGGTTGGCGGGAGTTGTCACTACGTTTCATGCATGTATGAGCGAGCGCCTCTTCATTCTCCGGTCACCGAAAGTAGGAAATACTGCTATCTGCCATGTCTTGTTCCTTTTTTTTTTTTCTTACAAGAGCAAATATCGTGCTTGTTGTGTCTGCTGACCTTGGGTCTTTTGTTCTTGCATCTCGTCCGTCGTTGCCTTTTTTGTGCACATGTCCAACTTGGTCATGGCTATTCGATCAGACGAACAATGGGGTAGTGGAAAGAAATAGTAACATGCATATATCAAAGTAAATTGAACCCACAACTTCACCAGACTGGTCACAAGGCCAAGGGTACGCACGTTTTCAACTAGGGTGATCCAACAATGTCCATCTTTCGCGCGTCAAGGAATGCATGTCTTCTGCCGCTGTCAATCTAGACTACCTAGCAAGTGTGACACCCGCAGAATCAAATGGGGGGCATCATCCAACATCAGAAGCCAATGCTTGAAACAATGTCGTGTAAGATAAACGAAAAGAGACTAAGAGGAAAAAAAAGAGACTAAGAGGAAAAAAAAGAGAACTCCTTCAAACGCCGTTGTTTTGGTTCATGCCGCTACCTCTCACAACACAAATGAAGCCTTGGGTTTTGTTTCTGCTCAACGGCTGCGGAAGGGTATGCCGGACTGCCCAAAGCGAATATTCTACACTGCCGCGAAGATGTCAATGAAAGACGGCAAGGTGAAGTAGCGGGCAATTAGGGTGGGGGGCAAAAAAAGGTGGTCAGTGATAAAATACAGACGCTCCTCCCATCCTTATCAGGGGCACATGCTGGCTAAATTCACTCCTTTTCGCTCTCATCTTCATCATCCTCGTCATCGGCATCCTCGACGGTTACCGCTCTGGCCTTCCCCTTGGCTTGTGTCTCCTCAGATGAGTCCTCCGAACTACTCGACCCACTTGATTCACCCTGTTGCTCAATTGTTGACCTGACTTCCATCTCCGAACCCGATTGAGACGTCGGGTCAGCAGTGATAGAGCGGTCTGCGGGTGCCGCGGATGCGTCGGCCTGGACAATGGGATCTCCCTGATCAAGTCGAGAGGTTGAGCTAAATAGTTGAGCAGATCCTCCCCAATTGGGCATCCTAGGGCTCGGCGCGACAACAGGAGGCGGCTCCACGGCTGAGGTAAATTGGGCAACTGGGGTCGGGCGAGTTGTCAATTGCTCTTCAGCAGAAATTGCTTGTGGAAGAGCCTCGACGAGCTGGGTTTCGTTGCTAGGAGTCTCGGCCGTAAAAGATTGCTGGGTTGAGGTGGGCGTCGGCTGGACAACGCTGACACCCTCGCCATTCGCAGTGGAGGGGCCTCCCTGGGGAGATGGCTGCGTCGAGTTTGGGGAGCCATCCAGCCTCTGAAGCGGTAACAACGTCCACCCGGGTGGGATAACAACACCATCGGGCAGCTCAGCGCTTCCAGCGGGGATAGGGGTAGAGTTACCAGCAGCGATGTGACGGGCCATCAGGGGACTCTGGTTTCGCGGAGGAACTGATACTGTTGGGAATGTAGGGAAGCCAGGTGGTTGCGTCATAGCAACCTGCGGCGGAATTTGTGCGTGTTGAGGTTGGGCTATGGTAGGGATTTGGGGCAACTGAAGGCCTGGAGATGGAGCGGGCTGGTTCTGGCCAGCGTGCATTTGGTCTTGTTGCTGCTGGCGCTGGCGGAGGCGATGGAGTTCCGCCGTGAGTAGGTGGACAGTCTGAAGCTCTAGTTGAGCATTCTGAAGCGTCTGCAGTTCCCGCTGGATCATCTGATCGACTTGTTGCAATAGTGTCCCAATGTTCTGGAGATTATCCCCAGTCAACACTTGAGCAGGAAGCTGAGTGCCTGTCTGAGTGGCAACAGTAGGAGTAGCAACAGGTTGCGCAGGTGGAGCCAGCCCCTGGTTAAGAGCGCCCTGTGGTAGACCAAACTGTTGCGCCAGTTCTCGGACCTGGTGATTGTTGGCACCGAAACCGAAGCGAATGGGGCCAAGATTGAAGATCCTCGGGCCGTTGGCTCTGGGCTGGGGATTTGCGCCAACGCCATTCTGTTGTCCGACAGCCGGAGCATCTCCCCCGTTGGCGGGAGCTTGTGGCTGCACCGCAGGTCGTGGTCCGCCTCCAATTTCTATTCGAAGACCAGCAGCGCCTTGTTGTTGCGCAGGACGTGGCGCATCGGCACCTGCAACGGGGCTGCGGCAGGTTGGGCAGACTTGCTGCCGCTCAAGCCAGCTCTTGAGGCAGCCAAGGTGCAAGATATGCCCACACGGTAGCTTCTTGGGTCGCACTCGGTCAATTGCTCCTGGATTGTTCTCTGGGTTCCAAGGCCGCATCTCTTCACGGCAGATAATACAAGTATCTTCTCTGGAGAGCTCCTCCTGAGTGGCGTCTGGATATTTGTTCATCTCCTGAATGGCCTTTCGGTATCGGAGCAGGGCACCTAATCGCTTCACAAAGTCACGAGACGTCATGAAGAGGTCCCTCATAATGTGAATGGGTAATCCATAAAACGTCAAGAGCATAAAGAAGAAGGCGATATAGATGCCGAGCTTAATCATATCTGGGGCTGTTAGTTGCAAAATCACGTTGGGGGTCGCGTACTAAGCTTACCAGTCAAGAGGTCGAGCCACAGAACCCATTCACCCTTGGCCGACCACCCTGGAACCTCAATGTCCATCTCGTCGATGTCGTCCTCGCTCGGAAGCGGCTCTTGCGTATCGACCTCCTCGCCGGCCAACTCGGCTGCTTGTCGTTGTCTCAAGATGGCCTCTCGCTCCTCTCGTACCTCCTTTCTCCGCTCAGCCAGCCGTTTGCGTTTCTGGGCCTCTTGAATATTCTGCTCCGTTAGCGACAGAGCGTATCGTGCCCCGGTGCGCCATGAGCATGTGGCCAAGACAGCGAACTCGAAGAGGAACATGACCATCATGTTAGGTCGCGCCTGCTGGATTACCGTGTTGATCGTGTAGCGAAGGATATAGATGTCGTAGATAAAGCTGAGGGAGAGAGACAGGGTGAGGCGAAGGTGGAAGAGCCGAGGATTCGCGGGAGGCTGTTGTTCAAGAATTTCGACTCGCCCATCGCCAATCCATCCCCAAACTTTGCCCGTAACCAGTGCCGCGAACATGACGAGGAACCAAGCGCCGATCTCCTCTCTAAATATGGTCATAGCCAGACATGTTTCCGTGATCGCAAACCACGCCCGTTCGGTAAGTTGCTCGACTTCCACGGCGCGGAGAGGTCCGTAGAACAGTCGCGTGAGGCCATAAATAACACTGCTATAAACTAATAATGAAAAGTTGACCAAGACCTACAGGTCGTGGTTGGTGAGCATGTGACGGTGATGGAGGGGAGGGAGCTCGGGATCCCAGGATACAAATGCGAGACACTTACCAACAAACAAAAGTTGCTCTGGGCCAGATAAACCATGGCCGAATAAAAGTTGGCTCGCTGGTAGAAGGCAGAGAGCACGACAGTGCCCGCGAGGGCCGTGGAGGCCTGTGTTGTAACAAGTCAGCATCGAGAGTTCGTGACGCCAATAGCTCCCTCGGGACGTGATGGAGCTCCCAACTCGCAAGCTTGTGGCGGAGGAATAACTTACCCCGGCGTACCAGCCCAGCCGCATCTTGGGCATGGGGAATCTAACAAGGCTGAGAGATTCCGAGGTGAAGGTTTGGTTGATAAGATCACTCCAGTATCCCCATTGTTGAATTCCGCAGCTTCCCGTAAGAAAGCGGATAATTTAGTATGGTCGTCAACTATCGCTTGATGCCACGTTATGGAGTGGCCACACAAGGACGATGACGCAGCGCAGGGGTCTTGAATTGAGGCACGTGACAGCTCATCGACGGGACCTTTATGTCGCCGCAAGTAGACACCTGTTTCAGGTCGCCGGTGTTTAACCGTGGCTGTGTAATCTGAATATCCAGCCTACCCTAAAGCCGAGGATGAACGCCTGCAGAACCTCGGAGCTGTCAGATTGTCAGATAGTGTGGTGAATTGGTCTGGTTGAGTGCCTGTCTTTCCTATTCCGATATTTTTCTCATATTCTACCACTTAATGTCTTCCACTATCCCTTACCTAACTTCCCAAGCACTTCTCTTGCAGCTTCCCCTGACATTGTAAGTTGCGGAAGCATCGCTACCCATGACCATCATGACGTCCACCGCGCCGATTCTCACGCCTACACTACTCGCATCCATCCGCAGACATCCCAATCTTCCCCGGAACTCTTGGTACTTCATCACTGCCACAACATTGTCCATTCTGAACAGGCCGGATGAGCTTCCCAAAGTGTACAAACACGCCATCGAGGAAGATCCGGCAGCTGCCGAGATGAATGGGATGGAGTCACAACTGAGTATCTCGAGAAAAATGAGAGAGGCACTTATTAAAGCATCTGCTGTTGGTGGGATGCCGAAGGTTCAAAATTGAGTCTTGTGCATGATCATGGACAAGATGTGCTGACATGGCCGGCAGACCATCAACTCCCTCTTGGCACTAAAAACTGCAACACCAGAAGAACTCCTGGATGGCGCCGGTATAGAATCCGCGTCTTCAAGATCTAAAGACCTCTACGATACATCCACATCACAAGTCTTACACCGAGGACAGGCATTTTTTGATAAACTCTATGGAAAGATTTCTAGAAGAGTGATGGGTCAGATGGACCGATCTGGCTCAGAAGACCTTGGATTGATGGCAAGGCTGGTTTACGGGTACATTCTCAGCAACACAGATATTCTAACCCCAACTGAGACGTCATTTGTCCTTATTGCAAGCCTTATTCCCCAGGATGTGCGTAGTCCACGCCAGAACGGTCCATGTATTATGAGAGCGACTAACGTGTGCAGGTCAACCCTCAACTCAAAGGACACCTGCGAGGGGCATTAAACGGAGGGGCAAGCGTAGATGAAGTGAGGGCTGTCAGGGACGTCGTTTTAAAGATATGCGAGGCGTCTGGCATGCAGAGACTTAGTCAAGACTCTGTTGGTGGATGGGGATGGAGAAGTGAGGTTGCCAACGTATAGAGTGAAGCATGCATGATATAGAACAAGTTATGCTAATGTGAAAGGCCCGTGGGGTGCGGGGTTCCATGGGGCATTGAAGTCGTATAATAGTTGAATCTAGAGCTCGGTCTGGCGAGACTTGATATTTGTCAAGAGGCGAAGCAAGGATAAGTGTCAAGTTTTGTCGTCCGTTTCTTTGGTGTGACGTGTTTGACATGGTGAACGAATCAACAAAATATTTCCTGAACAAAAGATCAGGCCGAACTCAAACCAAGCCACACAATACAGGTATTCATTTTTTCCCCTCTCTTTCGTTTTCTGATCATTGTTATCAGATAATCGATCATGCGCCATGCAGCTGTTCCGAGGTTGAATTGTCCTCATCTCAAACTTACCCTAGACCAAGCAATGCGCCGAAAACACAAAGGAATAACGGAACACTACGATACCAAAGCAGGCACGAACTTTCACATTTGGAATACAAGTCATCCTACCATATCCCATTGCGACAGGCGCATCATGCATGTGTGCAGCTGCAACACAGACGTTGCCCAACTGACTGGGAACATTCACGAATTCCCCTTCAGGGAAAGAATGCCATGCCTGAAGAGAAATGGAGATCTTCACTTGGGATTCCGTGATAGCCGTCCTGGCCAGGTACTGGTGCTGCTCATCTACGTGACCAGGAGCGGGGCGTGGACGCAGTGTAGAATGGAGAATTGGAAAGTGGCCCACTAAGCCGAATGAACAGTGTTCCGACCGTTTCCTGTCCATCTGGTGTGGTCTGGGTTGGTTTGCCTTTTTTCTCCGCGCTCCGTGGTTGAAGTCTGACACTGGCGCTGGCACTGATACTTTGGATACAGATAGGGCTCCGTATCCGTAGAATGGATCTGATTCCGGGGCGGCGAGGGAGCCGCGCTGTAAGCGGGTGGTGGATATGCTTGGCGGAAAACGTTCCGCAGTTAGGCGAGCGCGCAGATCGTGAAAAAGTGTCGTCTCCATTATTGTTCTAGGGTCACGCGCCAAGACCGGGGCCAGGGAATGAGGAAGACGGGCTAAGTTGTGACTTGAAAGACAAGGTGTCGCCCAGAAGGGGTGGCTTGGGAGCTAAGGGGACCGGGGGCCGGGGCCGGGGGCCGATGCGACGGGGTGTGCAAAACCAGTGTCCAATGCCGCGCTCTACCGTCCGTTCGAGGCCAGCCATGGAGTCCTATTTGGGATGAGTAGCGATGCAGGATAGGGGAGGAACGACGTCCTCGACCCAAAACGCCCCCAAAGACTATCTCGTTCGAGCTGTCGACGGATGCTTGAGTGCCCCGTGTGCCTTTCCCGCGGCCCCAAAGGCAAACTGGGAGCCAAAGGCCGATAACTCTCAACCGTCGACAGCCAAGACACCTTCTGCTTCAACCGTCCCCAGAGTCTCGCGAGCCTCGCAGGTCTCGACCACGAAAGGCATCGGGGCGCGGCTGGGGCATTTGCCGTGGGCGCCACGTCAGACATGGCCCCCTCCTAACGAATAAAGACAATACCGGTAGAGAGACAAAACTCCATCCAACCCAACCCAATCCATCCATCATGACACGGCAACAACCCCGCAAGACAATCACAAGGCAAGGTTTCGTAGCCTTCTCTTTGGCCTGCCCCCCCCGTCCATGCCTCACTCAACCCAATCCTGATGCTAACCCCACGGGTGGTTGGCAATGCCAATCAAGCAGTCAGCTAGTCAAGCCAAACCCGTCACTCAATTCATTCACCCAGTTAGCTGGGCAATGTACCATCCCATATGGAGTACATGGCACACATGGCGCAGCCTACTGTAGTAGGAGCGAGTTCTAATTCAATTCATCCATGTCCCGTCTCGGTCTGGGACGAAAAGGTAACATCGCCGCTCCTGTAGGTTCAGTTTATTGAAACCCGACTCCCCGGAAAGAAACCCTTCCTCCTTGCCGATCACGCCGGGCGAAAACCATTCTCCTCCCCGCCTCGCAGAGTGCAGAAAAGGAATTTGACTACTATGTAGGAGTACAGTAGTCTGTGTTGTAGTCCGCTCTCCGGGCGTTTCCTCATAGGTAGATAATAATACAGTCTGTGGGCTGCGGAAACAGGCCGATCGGCCGCCCCCAGTCCATCCTGTCCAGGGATCAGCGATACCTCGACAGAGAAAAAGGTAACTCATGCTGTGCCCCCCCCCCCGTTTGGGCTTGCCCGGGTTCCCCTTGCGTCATTCTGTCGCAGAGGAGCCTGGGCGGGCAGACTTGAAAGAGCAAGAAAGCCTAGCTGTGGGGAAAGCCTTTGGGGACGGGGCAGCTCAAGCACCACACCACCACCCTCGTTGCGCATGGCCCCTCTGTACTTACATACACGGAAAGACTGATACACAGACGGACGGACAGACACGGACACGGACAAAGACGGACATGGACTTGTAGATAGAGACAAGATGGAGATAGCAAGGCCTCCGTAGCAAAGTTTGCGAGCTCATCATGCAGGGATCGCTCTAGACCCATGGCGCGCTGACGAGCAACCACCCTCTTTTGAGATGTCGGCGACTGTGAGCGACAGCGACCGACAGCGTCATCGCTGATGAATCTGGTAATGGACGAGCCGGCAGATGCCCAGAGAGGCAACGATGGCGGCGGGAAGAGTGCTGAAATGGCCGGGGAGGGCAGCTTTCTTGGGCTCCCCAAAGGCTGATCTGGGACGCCGAGAGCACGGGGTTGGAGGGTTGGTAGACCACCAAGCCCAAGCAAACGTCGACTTGCAGCAATAATCTCGGATGCATGGCCGCCCGAGGTTGTCACACCTGTACGCTCCTGTCCAACTGGGTGGAAGCATGACAGTGACATGCCTAACTGGGGAATGGGAACGCGCTATTGATCCCACGCAAGGGTTCTGAGGGTGGCCCAGAGGTCGCCACCACAACTGGACAAAGAAACGCCTTTTCCCGTCCGTTTCTTTGCTTCTCCTGTTCCGATCCTGGGGCTCCTTCCAACAGCCAGGGTTCTCTGTCTGTATCCTGCTGTGCCGTTTGGCACTGCTTGCATGCTTCCGTCTTTTGTCTCATTCCTTTACCACTTGCAAGGCCCCCCCCCCCCCCCCCCCTCTCCAAAGCCCCATCGATCCGCGATTGCCACCTACACGTGGCCAAGCCCCAAGGGCCAACACACGGCTGGGCACATCGTCAATCCTCGCCCATCGTGCGCTGCAGTCTACAGGGGCCCCCGAAGCGGCATGGCGCGCATCACCCATTGTGTCGGGTCACCGGCGACAAGAACAAGATAGAGGTGAAACGCTGCCTCCGGTCTTGGTTCGCTGGACGCCTACACGTCTGCTTCGCGGAACTAGGATGCCCCCAGTTCGCGCCCGGCTAGAACAGGTCCTTCAATGGGGTCCTTAGGGCACACAGGGAAGCTCCTTGGACAGCCAGCAAGCATCCTCTGCTCTGGTGCTTTGGGTACCCTCGTTGGTGTCGGGGAGGTGATGGGACTCCCAACCACAGGCCCTGTCGTTTCCCAACCTGCTCTCCCACAAGGCCCACTAAGTGAGATACGGCCCGTCCAAAGGGCATCTTGTAGGATCCGGTTCCTATAACCCGTCGGCGTATTGATTGGCCCTCTAGCCCGCGAGCCGCCGATCGTAGATCTTAAGCTTGGAGGATTGTTGGGACCACCTGAGTGGTGCATCCAGAAAACAGTAATATCGCTCTTTAGGTCGCTCCGTGTCGCGACGCCATATACTCTCCACAGAGGATAGCCTGGCCTTGTCGCACATTCATCCTGCCAGCCGTGTCTGCCGCGCCGCGGCGGCCGTGATAACAGCCCGACCCGGTGCTGACGGAATTGCCACGATGCGAAGGTGCTGCTGGTCAATGACCCCATTGTCGAGGATGGACTGTGTTGGCATTGCTTCTCATCCCATCCTGGTAAACGATGGGAGAGTTTCGCGCCCCAAAAGTGAGACATGCAGAAGACATACAGGATGCAAAGACACACTATGAAGCTTTCATCACCCCATTGTAACAGTGCTTAGACCACCCCGAACGATCAAAGAGACGAGGCACAAAACGCCCTCATCCTCAATGGAGGGGAATGGGACCCATCCCACCCAGTCCCTGAAAATAGCTTGCCTCAATCATCCGACATGGTGGTTGTGGCGGTCGATGGCACGGAACTGCTCCATGATGCGCATAGATACTAGTACAGACTCTCAGATCTCATAATTCCTTCTTCACGAGGGCAAGAATGCAACGCTGTCATGGGGAGAGTTGACACGAAGTGCCGCCCGCGGGCCGGACCAAAGCGTTGGGACGCACACCGAGACTCGGACTTTGCAGTATCCGCGATGCTAAACATCAACCCGGTGACAAGGCTCGGCAAGCAGCGACTGTGATACGCCAATTCCAAGTTCTAGACTTTGAGCGAGTTTCTGGGCAATATCGACCCGGTCGACAGTGGGAATACATCACTTTACACGCCTGTCATTACAAGGCTGTCCCTGGTGATCAATGCTTGGGCCAACCGCTAAGATGGGCAAACGAGAACCCTGGGGCCAAGGCCATGGCTCGAAACAAGCCCAGAGTGCCTTCAACAGGCCACACGGGCCAAGTCCTGTAGAGTCCAGGGGCGGATTTGGCCTTTGGTGATGACGGATGGGGTCGACGCCTTTCTGCGCCGTGGAGGGAGGGTTCTGGCTTGTGTCCAGCCAATCGCAACGCCGAAGCCGCCTCCACAACCCCATTTCTCGAACAGGTAACGGCGAGCCACGGCAAGTAATGAATGGGCACTGAGCCAGTGTCAATGAACCCCTGAGGACGTTGGGCGTGTCGCCGTGGCGCTCTCGTCCTTGTCGTCCGCGCAATGCAGGTGCAGGTTGGAGCGCGCACGAGCAATTACATGTAGATCTGTGGCCTGACATCCCACTTATTCCATAATCCGCCAGAGGCTGTTGCGACGTCCTGTTGGAGTTTGCTGGAAACATGAAACGTAAGACTGGCAAATGGACGGAGAGACCAATGCCTATGTGCCGTGTAAGATCTGAGATTACAGCTTACGGAAACCCGTATTTCCGGCTGCATTCCCCCTTTGATCTCCCGCGCTGCCGACCTAACTTATTGCTTGCGACGAAGGGGGTAGTCATATCACATGCAATTAAGGCTCCACATCCCCGTTCGGCTTGCTAGAGGCACACATCGTCGCATGCAATATGGATGATCGACGTGGGACATGGGACCCGCCCATCCATTATTTCCCTTTGCCTGCCACAGTATGCTCCGTGGGTAAGATTTGGTCTGACCATCCAGCCGAGGAGCTCCTGAACTCTGTCAAGGCTCAAACTCGAAAGCCAAAAACTCGGGGTCAATTTGGCTCAATGTGATCTCAGCGGGGCGGAACATTTCCCAATGGCCCCACTATGACTGGGTGGAAATGGAGGTGTTGACGGCTGCACGTGCGCCGCCACAGGTCATCTCGGCGCTGCTTCTAACATGCGATGCTGGTGTGGCCTGCCGGCAGCAGATGCTGCTCCTGTGCAATGTCTGTCATTTTAGGGGATGTCGTGAGAAACGAACCGGCGTCGACATGAACCCGTGACTGGCCCGTGCCGAAGGTTAGGTGTTTGTTTGACCAAAGTTGGACATCGGAAACCTGTTTACTCTAGGGATGAGGCCAAGATGGGGTGATGCAAAAACCAACTACACCAATCTCCCCCTCCCCGTGGTCCCAGTGGGGTCCCGATCGAACCTGGCTGGCATGATGTAGCATTGCATTTCTCAATAAAATGTAGGATCTGGCAACAGGATGTCATGTTATGCGAGCTGTCTTCTGACCCTGTGATCTTAAGTTAACTTTGGGAATGGAGGATTAGCCAAGTCAATAAAAAGGAAGTACTGCGTCCTGCGGCATCGAATCCCCAGGTTTGTTACCTCGGGACGGGGCGCCTCAGTGGTTGGAGGTGACATTGTGATACGGCCGGGACGGCCGGCTTACACCCGACCAACCACAGACCGGCGCCAAGCCGTCCATCACTGACTTCTGTCCTGTGATGCAACACGAGGAATACGGCGTTGGGGCGAAGTGCGTGATTTGCACTTGTGCGCAGGGGTATCCGGAGATCGCGTTCTAGGACTGGATATGGTGGACTCAAACATTACTCAATATTGATTAGACGGACCCGATTTGGTCGGTCTCTCTTTTATCAAATTCCCTTTTCTGATCTTAACCGGATCTATGTTGATTGTCTTCTTTAGATGAAAATCCCACCATCAATGAATCCGCGAGGAGAATGGGGAGAGCATGGCAGTATTTTTTTTGGTAGTAATGATAAAATCTGGGACCGCTTGGTATGTCTGAGAGGCGGGACAGACGTGGTCTGATTTCCCGTGGGCTAACAAAGACGGCGCAAGGTCTCAATGTTAGCATGTTTACAGAAAAAAAAAACCCGACTGTTTTGTTCCTCTGGAGTCCGGAAGGACCATTTCGTGGTGTCTCGGCTACTGAGTGGGGAGAAAGAGGGGCATCTTCGATACCAATTCTAGCTCATAACTAAAGGAAGAGAGGAGGAATAGCAGGTGATACAACTCTCATTGCTCTGTCGCTTGTTGCCTTGACGTTTATTGATAATTGAATTTCCTATTTGGGCACGGGTTCTGGTGGACCGGACCGGCCTTTATTTCACCATTATGATGTCGTGATGATGTATGACTACTGTTTAGGATGGACCAGCGACAGCGCGCTGGTTGGTGAAGTCTGGTTCTCGAAGAAGACCAGGCAGGAGCTCAGGCCAGGAAATCAATACCGGCGGAGTAGACGGTCAGATTTGATGGCTGGTTTTGGTTACGTCTATCGGCGAGGCCGAGCGAGCTTGGCAACCTTATTGACAGTCCGGGACGACCACAACCAATCATGTGCCATGAGCGGGATGGGTTGACTGTTGCCGAGGGTAGCTTTGGTTGAGCTCGACGCTGGAATGCGCTGCCAATGAGCTTTTGTGGGCAGAGGCGCGCGGGACCGAGGTTTCCCGGGGGAGATATCGGAATATTGGCGAACCATTGGCGGAGCGATATCATCTGGTGGAGACGGCGTTTACCTTGTCTCGCCTTGCGCGTTGCCTTGTCTCGCCTTGCCTTGCCTTTGCCATGCCTTGTCTTGCGTCCTCTTTTGCTTTGGGCTCCGTTACTGGTTTGAATCATTTTGGCTCGAGACGGAAGTCAAGCCGCGAAGCCCCCTGCAAGCCCCAGCGGCTGGGTCAGACTCCATTAGGACGTCGGAGAACGACCTAGAAGGGAGGAATGTGTGTCCAGTTTCTGTTTAAGTCAATGCGTGTTGTATCGAGAATGATGACGGTCATACGAACATAGATAATCGTGGATACTGGCGTGGTGAGTTGACGAACACGAGAGGTCTTGGTTAGAGAAGGGAACAGGCTCGGGCTGCTTCTGACGGTCGAGAAACCGCACAAAGGGCCGGCGGCTACGGTGGCTACGGTGGCGCGGCTCCGTGGTGGACATGCTCAGTGTGTTTCGGTAGGACGGAGCGGCGCATCGTCATCGCACTGATTACCGCTCCTGGTGGGGGAAGTCCCTGTGAAACGACCAGAATGGGCGCCGCAAGAGCAACAACATCATGGCTTGGCACAGGGGAGCATTGTCGGTTCAGCGGCCCCGACTCTCTAACCTTGTCAGGTGCTGTCAGGCGCCTTCAGGCCCCGGTTCTGGCCCTGACGGGAGAGATGTCGACAACGGAGTCATTGGGTGGTGGGTGACAGGGCCTCTCACCAAGCAAGGACCTTGAGCCAGTGGATGGCGGCATGAGGCCACCAGGCATGAGGCACAGCCCTGGAGGGGTTCGAAGAGGGAAACAAGGAGGGACAAAACCAACACTCACAGAGAAAGCGGCGACCAGGGGCAACGGACCAGGTACATCGCGAGGGTGCGTACCCGGAGGTACACCCGCCGCTTGTCAGATCGCGGTACCAAGAGCAGCCACTACCAACATGTACCGATGCCACCCAGGTACATGCCGTCCTCCAGTACCTCAGAGTACGTACCTTCCACCGATAACAGTCCGTGCTCAGCCCTACACACCGACTGCCCAGTCTCCAACTGCCACCCATTATTACCTTATTATTAGCGTCCTCAGCCACACCCTAGCGCTGCCGGCTTCCCGCCATTCCAGACCAGCGGCAGCCTGAGCTTCACTGAGAATAGACGGTGAGGGCAGTGCTTCTTTTGGTCTGGAGTGTGCAGATGTCCATGTCGTTTGGCTCACCGGCATGAGCCATCCGGTGGCCTGGTTATTGGAGATGCTGGCGCTCGAGCGGTTGGTTGTCTGCAACTGTGCAGCACAGGTTCCATGTAACTCCAACGCAGCGCCTTCTCCGCATCGTAGCCCTATGGCTTGATTACGGTCAAACCTTCGATACCATCATGCGCCACTGTTCTGACCGTACGCTGCGCCATCAACTTGCCAATATCGGAAGATGCCTGGGTTAGTGCCGACGTTATTTCTGACCGGCACATCATATTGCAGTTGGAACAGCATGCACCTACTGAAAAATTGGCTTTTGAATCATGCCGGTCCTCAACTTACCAAAATGGTAAGGCGAAGAAGGGTCGGAACTCGGACTCGTCATGCGGGCCTGTCGAACTCTGGCTTCCTCTTGGCTATATTTCTCATTTCTTTTTGGCTCTTTTCTTGACATACCTGCACAATTTTACTTGGTGGCCGATTCAAACAAAAATGACTAGAAAACTGTAAGATGATGCCAAGGCGGATCCCCGATGCTTCCTTTGATGAGGAAGCTCAGGGTCCAACACCAATTCGGCACCAAGCAGGAGCAGGGCCGAGTGCGTAGGGCGAAGTTAAACAATCCGCATCGACCGCTACATGGTCAGTGCATTCGCATTCGCCAAAGATGGGCACTTCCGTCTAAATGAGAGCTGTCTCAGACCCAACACAGTCCTCTTTGCGACACCAATGGCCGTTTTTCCCGTGCACTCGTTGGTGTTCGCCTCGAACATTTTAACAAGGATTTGCAGTTTTTCCGCATGGAATAGTGTCCTCGGTATGCTGACAGTGAAAGGATCACCCTTTCGCACTTGACTCTAAAACGACAACCATTCTCGTTACCAATTATCACCAATAATTTGTTCGTTATCTATCTCAACAGTCATCGCCTAGTGGCATTAGCATACGACTTGAACTTGCACAACGCACAAGTCATCAACTGCTCTAAGATACTAAACAGCAAGTCAGACGGGCAGTCCGTAATTTACTACGCAGGCTCTGCCGGGGGGGCGGGGTTCTTCATGACATACATTGTGTCCTTTCGCCCTCTTGTCGGCGCTTTTTTACATAGGGGAGTCAGCAATTGTACAGGGAGTGGGTGTTGAGGAAGTCGCCTGCTTTGGGTTTCTATCTCCCAGCATCTGTGTGGTTTGCTCTGACACGTCTGGTAGGGCTGAGTACCGAAATGCCACGTCTGTTGGGGGTGTGTGCCCATACACCCTGGCCCATATGCTGGTCGCATCCTTCAACTGGGTTTAGTGGCACCGTACCGGAAGACGCTCTATGCCCGCTGCAAGTGAAGGGCTGCAGTGGAGGGTAAGGGGATGGTGTGGCGTGGCCCTGGAGCCGACCCGTTGGGTGGGCAGCGTAGCATTCGGGGACCCACATCTGCACGCCGGGCTTCTTGGGACATCTCGGTCTTGGCCGATGCAGTCGACGGCCTGAGGGGTGCTCTCCAGCAAGCCACAGAACCGTCCTACGGGAAAACGATTTGACCTAGGGTGATCGGGGAGAGTGCACCAGCAGACCCGTTGACAAGGTGTCAAGACGAACAAAAGAAAGGAAACAAAATTGGCTGGCGAGCCCGAAAGCCGGCTTGCTGGCTCATGGGAAAGCGACAGACGCCCAGCCCGTTGCCTATCTCTAGGCTGGGGGCCTGCTGGGGGGTGACCAGGGCTTCGGATTCTACATAGTGAACTACGTACATGTACGTATCTTACAGCACTACATTGGTTGAGGGACGTGCTACAACCGTCACACCTGCCTGGTCGGTTGCCTACACCTTCCTACTACTACTTTCCATATTTTTTGGCTTGGCTCTCATGCTTCCAGGCAGGTGCGGCACATGAGGCAACCACCCGCCCCATTCCCATGTCCTGGGGTAGAAGGAGTGCACAATGCGGACCGGACGCACTGGTCAGCCGGGGGTTTGTTACTCTCGGCGCACGCATTTCTCCATTTTCCTTATGGAATCCTAGCAAAGCAAATGTCATCTAAGCGTTCCTACGAAAAAAATGATTCATTGCATGAAATAATCGATTCCGCGGATACCTTTTTCGATCCGATTCGGTTTCTTTTTTTCTTTTTCTCTCCCTCTTTTTTTTTCTTTTTTCATTTGTGGTATTTCTCACGAAACCATCTTGACTAGGATGACAGCTGGCCATTATGGTCTAGGCCATTCAGATGGATACTTTGGTGTTCGGGCAAACTCTGTTGATGATCGTGCCAGTGGAAGGATATGGCAAAGACGGCACACCCAATATAACAAGGGTCACTGTAGAGTGTCAGGCTCAGATGCGGATACATGTTGATTGGATACCAGGAACAGAACCTCCCCGGGGGAGATGACGAGATTGACGCAGTGCAACAGCCACAACCCTGGCTTGCCTGCGTGAGGCCGTCATCTCACCGTGTTGCCCCTGGCTCAAACAGCGGGCGGAATGACCGACTTCAGACGCAATTGTGTGAACTTGCGGTCGTTGATACTACTACGTAAAGGGGTTGTATCAATGCCGAGGACTCGGACCGATGATTTGCATGACTTAGTCGCGATTTTGAAGGCCGTGGTTTGAGAGCAGCCAGTAACTTTGGTCATGCTGGCTCCAATCCGCCGGGGCCAGGAACGGCGGGGGCCGAATGTGCTATCCAGTGCGCTGGGTCGGGCGGCTTTTCCCCAAACCAAACGCCATTGCCGAAGTGTTGATCAGCAAAAATGTTCCTGCACTAGCCAGTTAGAGCCACAACATCAAGACATGGAGCATCGATCTTCTTCGTTGTCTCCGCTCAAATCAAGGTTTTCGCCCAGGCTTCCGGTTCACATAGCTCATGAAGGCAATCCTGGGACACTGTTGGAATGATGGTTGCCTTACTGCAGGTGACTAGTGAGGGCCTCGAGTTACCGCAACACCCCGCCTAACTAAGGCTCGGCGTCCTCCCATGAGATACCGAGGATGACCACACCGTGCGCTGCTCGACTCACTCCCCAAGACGTCTATCAAGAACGAGATACCTTGACTCAATGATCGACGACCCAGAACAAGATGCAATGCGATGCAACACGAGGAATACGAGGCGTCGCAAACGCTGCAATCTCACCAAAATACAAACGTAGGGTAGCGGCAGGATTGCGCCAAATAATGCCTGTTGATTGAACAAAGCAACGAAGCAATCAATCGGTGTGCCGTGCCAATCTTAATTATCTCCCTACGTACCTCCTATGCGTCTCTAACCGGGCATCAACATGGCCGGCGCCCAACTCAATATTGATGCAGGATGTTAAGGCGGAGCAAAGCATTCAAGTCGTTGCTTTGGATGGATTCGGTTTACATCCATCATCCATCACCGCATTCATCTTGATCTCGTCACATTTCTTGGCAATTGTGCCGGTGACCCCTGGAGCGTACCACACTCCAGCAACCTCGAGCCACTGCGGCGGCCATACAGAGGGGGTGGTTGGGGGGTGGGTGGTTGCACCGCCATCATGTCGCTTCTTTTTATAACTTTGACTATCCGTATGTTCACTGTCAAGGGGCTCTGCAGCCGTACTGCACCCAATCACGCCCTGTCACCAGGTATGCCCGTCAACAAGGCTTAGACCCCACTATGCCTGTTGGGGGCACACCTCGAACCACCGAACACCCAAACCTCATCCATGCAGGAACTCTGTGCAGCATTTGGTTGGAGCGTAGATGGCGTCGCGGCTTGAGATTCAACCTTAGCAAGGCAGCTTTTGCCGTTTCACCTCTGACTACTGGGTCTGCGAGCGGGAATTGCAGAGGGGATCCATCAACAAAACGGCGTGAGCTTGGCGTCAGTTCGCTCTGGCGTCAGACTGTGGACACTAGGCGAAAGACCAGTATCCTATCATCACCATGCCGAGGCAATCAAGAGAACGATATCTCACAACGCGCCTGCATAGGACACGGACCGTGGGCTGGTTCCTGAGCTGCGGCTTTGATTTCACCTCCTCAGGGAGGTAGGGAATGAGTTCAATCCATGGCCGACAAATGGCATCATATTGGGACACAATAGGACAAAGTGGTGTATTTTAGGAAATATCTCCGGCATGCCATTCCATATGCTTCGGATTGTCGAACTTTTATTCCAACACGAGTTTGCGATTAGAGGGACGAATGAAAGACGTAACTAGTGTTACTCACGTAACACACGGCTCATACTGGCATGCTCCGTCAGATGCGCCAACAGACTTTCGTTGCTTGGTATGACTGGAAGCGCGCAAAGTAGTGGGGGGAGGGGGAAGCTTTCGTTTCTTTGTCCATTTCACGGAAACCTTCATCTCCACCACGGCCGTTGAGACCTTGGTCAGCTTCTTCGCCCGCCGAGTTGAGTCGACGCGAAGTGGAGATGGTAAACGGGTATTGAGATCAGACAGGGAAATTTTATTCCACGGAGCTTCTAAAGGCATGGCCGAATGGAGATGATGGAGACAACTGTGGAGGGATTCAAGATGAAACATGCGCCGGAAACGCAACAGGCCAGACGAAAGCGCGGAACCACCAAGAGGCCAAGGGCAGAGTCGGGCGGGAAGGGGCTCCGGTTTGGGCCAAGCGGTGCGCGGTCTTGGAGGTTGAGGGCAGGCATGGGCATTGTCATCAAACTCCAGTGACCCCCCTGATGTTGACATCAGTGATCGCCAACGGGGTTAGGACACGAGTGCCCAGATAGGGTATAGCGGGCCGACGAGGTCTTCGGGAAACGCCTCTCGGGACCCAGGGCGACCAACGAGCAGCAAGGAGCGAGTCTGGGAGGTGTTGAGCGACGTGTGAGCGGGCGAGGCCGGGCTGTGCTCTTCGACTCGGAGCCGATTTAGACCGTAGCAACCGACGCTTACTATTGGTCCCAAAGCAGGGGGCAGGGGGCAGGGGGCTCGCTGTCATGGATGAGCACGAAATTTTTACCTTTCTTGCGGTGCGGTCTTGGTGGTCCCAGTGACCCAGTTTGGGGGTCACTTCGTGTGGCACAGATACCAAAGAATGACTGAGCCAGTAAGGAACAGAGACGTATGTGAATGACAGCGATTGGACGGTGAAGCTGGAATTGTCTCTGGTGCATTTGCACAGCACAAGCCTGTCCACGAGGACATAGCACAGCACAGCACAGTGATGCGCAGCACCTGCATAGGCTCAGGATAAAAATATCCCCCCCCCCAGTGCTAGAGCAACAGAGCCTCCACCATCTCGGCACGGGATGGCAGTGCCCTACCTCAAATAGCGCAGCAGGCACGACGGTGTGCTATTTTACGACTACATGCGTTCGTAGAGGCTGCGAGCAACCTGAGTCCGGTAGGTACTCCGTACATACACTGCATCAAACAGGCTCTTGCGACAGGAAAGGCATGACTGCAGACCACCACATGGAAGTGGTTGATGCAGGTGTAAATTCAAGTCTACATTACTCGGGCGGGATGGTTCAGTTGGAATTGGACTGTGGGAACCGGGCTGTGCCAATGAGAATGGAACGGGAGGGAGGACCGTCATTGTCGTTTGGCATTGCGGCAAGTCCTTCCATGTTCTGATTGTCTTAGTTGAGAGGGGCTCCAAGACAGCAGAAAGAGGGGCTCGAGAGTCGAAGGCACCTTGCTCATGTCCATGCTTTTGCTTGTGACTGGTGCTGGTCATGTAAGGATATATGGTCAAGCACAATTACATGTTCCCCAGACCGACGGGCTGGTCCATGTCAAGACATTGGACGGGAATGACGGGGGCAAGGAGAGGGAGGGACGGTCGTTCGGTCGGTGGTGGAATTGGGAATGGGGCATGGCCGATGGAGGGTGTTGCATGGTGCGTGGTGGTGGTTGGTATCCGGAAAAGCAAGACATACTACGACGTAGACAAAACATGGTGGATGGTGTCCGCGTACATTGTACAGCAGGGCAATCTGGGTACACGGAGCACGGCGTTCGCGGGGTGGGAATGAGGAAGGGGAATGGACGAATGGAGGTGGCTTGGGCCTGTCATGTCTTGTCTTGTCTCGTCTCGACTGGTCCTTGACTTGAGCTTGAGCTTGAGTTTTCGACAGACATGTGCTGTCTCTGATTGTGCTCCATTGAGTGAGAAAGAAACGGGAGTGGAGGAGGGCCCGCAATGGAAACGGGAGAGGGAGGGTGGAGGACTTTGACCGGGACCGCTTACCATGTACCTTTTGGGGACGAGCTAGGTACTGTACTTTCCGCGGGAGCAGGGCGGCCAGTGGGTTTATTTTTTTTTTGCTCTACCCTTTCATTTTGGGAGCCCCCTGATTGCTGGCGTTCCGTCTTCTCGCTATGGACCTGCCTGTGACTGGCCACTGGAGGACTAGGACTGGGACTTGGGATTGGGGACTGGGACTGGGACTAGGACATGGCATGGTGAATCGATGAGACAGGGATCTCCCCACCCCCATGACTGCTTGATCGGTACAGGGCTGTGGGTACCTCTACATGCTGCCCTGCCCCCTGCAGCCTGCTTCTGTCGCATTTTGCGTCTTCCGGAGACCCCTGCCTTAGGCCCTGGAGGCCTTCCCGACTTGTACCAGTACTCCCGATACCTGGGCCCCTCCATCCCCTCCCCCCATGAGAAGATCGACCTTTGGTTGTCCTGGGCCACGGCCATGGCGACTCAGCACCCCCCCCCGCGAAGGACAGCGCACACCCTCCACTGCGACGAGGCGCGCTCTCACTGTAACCTCCACTCTGGCACCCTGAATAGGGCTCAGAGTTCCCTAACTCAGAGCCTGGCCTTGGGCCGCGCCCCCCTCCTCTCCCCTCCTCTCGGGGCGGTGACACGCCTCTCCGCCATTTCCTTGCCCTGGCCACCATCAAACCAGCAGCACCACCCCCAGAGCCCATCCATCCTCCACGAATACCGAGTCTGGACTGGCTTGTGGACGGCATCGGATTCTCGCGTGTAACTTTTTGCAGCTAAATGTCTCTCCACCCTGGTCCCCGATTGAGGCTGGGCGCTGGTGTCCGCCTGTGCCTCTGGCTCTCGCTCACCCACACCAGAACCACAACCACCGCCCACACACTCACTCTCGCTCGCAATGTAGTGCTATTTCTCACACACCACACACACGCCCACAGCCCTCGCTCCCGCACGCCTCCCCTCGGTTCTCGCTAGCCCAGCCTGGGCTGGCTCGCTCCACGCTTTCTCAATGCCCCCATGTCCCATGTATGTCTCCATGGGAGCGCGGGTCCCCCAGCAAGGTACCTACTGGTCCCGTAGGGCCCCAGTTTCTCGTGGCTCTAGGCTGGCTGGAGCGTCCATCTCGACTGAGCAGAGACCGATCCGTCACGGACTGGGCTCGGATGCAGGTGCTCTTGGTGCATTGTCTATATCTACGTTGGACCCCCCAGACCTCCCGGGACCAAGGAAAGCCTCGTGGTTCTATCACGAACACTGACTCTTGGTTTCTTCACCTCGTTGGCTTCTTGCCTCGCCCATTACCTTCGTTGACTTGTCTGTCTCGACGGCAGTGAGATATACAGGAGGGTTTTCGAGAGATTCTTCTGTCCTCGCCACCCCCTTCCTCCCTTCCTCTCCGAGTCGCTTCTTGGAGTGGTTCAAACGACACAACTCGGCCGGGTACTGTTTTATATTTTCTTACAGACAGACATATATATACACGCATATATATATTTATAATACCCCCGCCAAAAGACACTCTCAATATCCTGGAGAAACCTGCAGTTCTCAGTCAAACTCCTTGACAAGAATCGCATTTCCCAGGTCGTCCCAGTTACGCACACCTCCCGGACTTCGCGAGACCTACAAGCCCACAGCCCCGTTGACTGTCTGGAATGCAAAGTGGTGCAGGTTCGCTCCCCCACTGACACCTTTCACCTTCCAGAAGAACACTGGGACCCTAACTTTCGGTTTTCTCGTCTAGATCAAGGTGATCGCATTCCACCGTGGCTGAGCTATAACTGCTTCGAGCCCGTCTTCAACATCGCTTCCACAAGCACTGCCTCCGGCCATTCTTTACCTTGCCGCTTCCTTCCCGTCTTGCAACCGACTACACCATGACATCCCTAACGGAGCAACCCTTTGCCATGTTTCCTCCACACAGCGACTCCCCAGACGAGTTTGGCCAGGCCGTCTTCACCACCGGCCCCATGGACGTGAGCATTCCCGCCGACGCCTTCGGCAACTTTCGGCAGCACCCGTTTCCCACATCGATGGGTTTCGAGCCCTCCCTCTACGCTGACGCGACCCCCAACTACATGCTCAACTCTCGCGGTTCGCCTAGCATGTACGACGAGAGCGACATGAGACTGCCCTCGTCCAGCCTGTCGACCGCCTCTGCTCCTTCAGCCGCATCCTCGGCCATCGGCTCTCCCCAATCCAACCACGGCCAGATGGGTGCCGGGCCCGAGTGGGTTCACCCCGGCCTGGGCGTCCAACCCGGCATCGTTGGCAACGACTTCATGGCCGGCTCTGATCTCGCGTCCTTTGCTGGTCCCGGCATGGAGGAGCTCGCCTTTGATTTTGGTCCCGCGAAGGGCTTTGTTGGTGAGTTGGTTGCCTCTACTACTGCTATTGCTACCTCTGTCGATGCTTTGGCCACTACTGCTGCTGCTTCGCCTCGTGGCTCCGCCGCGCAGCAGAGGCCTCCCCGCTATTCGCTTGCACCCTCCTACCCCTGTCTAACTCCGCTTGCCCTTTCTACCAAGTCTCCTTCTACTTCTGCTTCTTCTGCTGGCGCTTCAGCCCTTCACATAGCGCAAGACGCGTTGCCTGTCGATCCCCATCTGTCGCTTTCTTCTCCTTCTGGTTCTCCTTGTTCCGTGTCTTCTGGCAACATCGCGCCCCCACTCCCTCTTCCACGTGCTCTAAGCAACGACTTAGCTCGTCGGCTATTTCGTCAACTGAGACATTCTGCTGGCCGTCACAACCAGCACGGCACTCTGTTACCCCCTCGCCCAGCAAACGCGACGCTGCTTTCTTTTCCCAGAGCAGCGGACATTTTGTTGCCCCTCTCCAGTCTTCTTCTCCTTGGTCGCCCTCGCGCATTTCGCCTGCCTCTATTGTTACCTCTCCGACCATGATTGCTGACCTCGCAACCGCGACAGACCCGTCGCTCATCCACCCAGAAATCGCTCGACCTCCAATGGGAATTCCCTATGATGCCCACTACCAGCAGCCAAACCACTATCCGGCGTCGCCATCAGTCGCCTCTTCTTCCCCTCAGCCCAACATGATGCGCACCAACAGCTCGTCACCTTTCCTCCACAACGGCCCCTTTCAACCCGCATTCCCCAGCAGCCCCTACGGCCCCACCATGGATAACCATGTCCGCCCTCCCAGCATGAGCCACTTCGTCCCTGCTACCCCCGGAGAGTACCACAGCGGCGACGAGAAGGAGAAGCAACGGTGCACCTGGCCCGACTGCGGCAAGGTTTTCAAGGACCTCAAGGCTCACATGCTGACCCACCAAAACGAGCGCCCTGAGAAGTGCCCCATTCAGACTTGCGAGTATCACGTCAAGGGATTCGCTCGCAAGTACGACAAGAACCGTCACACTCTGACTCACTACAAGGGCACTATGGTTTGTGGCTTTTGCCCAGGTTCTGGCTCTGCGGCAGAGAAGTCATTCAACCGTGCCGATGTCTTCAAGCGCCACTTGACAGCTGTCCACGGAGTTGAGCAGACTCCTCCCAACAGTCGCAAGAAGTCTGCGACTGGTGTCAACAGCGGCAAGAAGCTCACTGGCTACGCCCCCGATGCAACGGGCAAGTGCAGTACTTGCTCGCAGACTTTCTCCAACGCCCAAGACTTCTACGAGCATTTGGATGACTGTGTGCTTCGTATCGTTCAGCAGGAGGATCCTGCCGAGGCGATCAACGCCAAGCGCCTGGCTGAGGTTGAGAACGACAAGGACGTTCACCAGACTCTGGAGAAGAACAACCTTCCCACCGTCACTGAGACCGGCTCGGTTGAGGAGGAGGACGAGGAACTTGACACCGGCGATGAAGAGGATGTCGACGTCTCGTCCAAATCCAGCCACTCCCCCATCACCAAGAAGAAGGGCAACCCTGCCAATGGCGTTCAGAAGTCTCGTGGCGTGACTCACTCCCGAGGCGGTGTGACCCTCACCACCAAGACCCGAGGCCGCAAGAACCGCCGCGACTATCCCTCGTCATGGGGTTTCGATAAGGGTCAGATGACCATGAAGAAGCGTGTCATGGCCGTCTTTGATGGTCCGAGGCGCTTGGCCAAGGACGATATGATGTTGTCCACCGACCACGAGGTTCGCATCAAGCTCGCTGACGGCAAGTCGTATGTTACAGATCTTGACGTGCAGACCCTGAAGCGAGCTGAGGGCTTCCTTGGTGCGACCGAGGATGAGAAGGGTCCTTGGATTTCCGACGATCCCACTGCAGATCAGCTCAAGGAGATGCAGATGATCCTCGACCACAGCAAGGCTACCGTTGTCTAAAGCGACCACTCTCCTTGGGGTGATGGGGTCTCCCCCACACCCCCTTTCGTACCACGAAACACAAAAAAAACCTATGATTAAAAAGCATGGCAAGATGGCGTACGCGAAACTGTACTAGAATAAGGAAACTTTCTGGATTGCGGGAGTATTACTATGGATACTGGAACGGGAATTTTTATGACACTGGGCGGATACGGGAACGATGAGAGGATCTGCTCCCAATATTTGGATTGTTTGTTTGGGAGTTGACGTATCGATACCCCTGTTTTCTCTTTTTTTCTTTTCCTTCTCTCCCTTCATGGTGTGTGTTGATTCACCAGTTGATGATGGCTTGACGACAATCGATAATGGATGACCTGAAAGAATTGAGTGTGTGCACCTGCTTTTTGTTTTTGTTTTCGGATCTTTGTGGAACTCTTCATGCGACGGGGATCTCGGGTGTATTTTGAAGCACCGATTCTCACTCCTTTCTATTCATAATGCTATGGAGCAGCCCTGAGAAAACAGTTGGGACTTGGAAATCTACTCGGAATGTATCATCAATGAGGATCAGGCTATGAGAAGCATGGATGAAGTTTATGCGGAAATGGAGTTTTGCGGAGTTTGGCTGTCTGACGGGGTGGTTCAGGGAACCAGACCACAAACTTAAACTTAAAACAATGAATTGATAATGTTACCACATCTTGTATCCTCCCGATGGGTTCTAGTACGCATTTATGTGAAAACGACTGCACCACGGACCGGTTTTGAGAGGAATATCTAGTGGTGTCGATGGCAAATATGTGTATCCTCAAAGTTCGGTTTCATCTTCAATTCCCAGCTGCACAACCCCGCGAAAAGCGGTCGGGGTTGGCAAATTTCTGGCCTGCCCCTCCCCCACTAACATAATCTGGCACGCCACAATTCATTTGGAGTCTTATAGACAGGCATATTGGGATATAGTTTATTCTCCATATTCACTCAGGCATGTTCGTTTCCTCTCGCTTGTAGTTGAGTTCTGGAAGGCCTGTCTTGTCGAAGTAGGATTTCTCTTGGCTACATACTGACCCCAACGCAACTCCACGCGCTGCGGCACCTGGGATTTGTGGCTTCCGTTGGGCAACGACACAACATCACAGGAGGAAACCTTCACTTCACTTTCACTTGTCTTCCTCTCACCTCACTCAGGAGAAAAGAAAAAAAAAAAAAAAAAAAAACTCACCCAAAAAACCAACCCACAAAATGTCTCTCACCTGGCGCATCTCACTTCAAGGTGAGGAATCTGACGCGCCAGAGGACTATTTCGGGACCTCTCTGGGCGTCATTTTCCCCGACGACATCATGAACCAGCACGGCGACGAAGAGCACTCCATCGTCTACACCTCGCCGCACCTGCCCAAGCCTCTGTTGATCGATCTCGCGGACCCTGTCAAGGATACGGACCGCAAGCTGTTTAGCCACTATCTCTGGAACGCCTCGTTGCTCATCGCCGAATTCGTCGAGGCCGACTCCCTGGGCATCTCGCTGGAGCAACCTCGCCAGGCGCAGCGGAGCTTGTCGTTTGATGTCAAGGGGCTGGACACTCTCGAGCTCGGTGCGGGAACGGCGTTGCCCAGCATCATGGGAGGTTTGTTCGGGGCCCGTCGTGTGGCCATCACCGATTATCCTGCTGAGCCCGTTATCAAGACGCTCCGCACCAACGTCGTCCGCAACCTCCAACAGGCGCACTCCCCCAAGGACTCAACCGCCACGCCCGCATCGTCCGTTGTTGTCGAGGGCCACTCCTGGGGCGAGCTGACCGACGCCTTCAGCGCCGAGAACCAGCACGCCTTTGATCGCATCATCGTTGCCGACTGCTTGTGGATGCCCTGGCAGCACGCCAACCTCCACCGTAGTATCGCCCACTTCTTGCGCAAGTCCCCCGATGCGCGCTGCTGGGTGGTTGCCGGGTTCCATACTGGTCGTGAGAAGATGCGTGGTTTCTATGAGGCCGAGCCCCTGCGCGAGGTCGGGCTTGAAGTCGAGCACATCTGGGAGAGAGACTGCAACGGCGAAGAAAGGACCTGGGAGACGGATCGAGAGGACGACATCACCGGACGGAAGAGGTGGCTCGTTGTTGCTTCACTCAAGTGGATTCAGACACCTTGATCAGGACCATGACCCTCAGAATATTTCCCCCCTCTTCTTGAATGCCTCCATCACTTGCCATTGATATTCCAGAATCAAGAAGCGAGACTGTCAAACGGGGGGAACTAGGCCCATCTTTATAACCCGCCCGCGCCATTCCCCAGCTGAACCGACCGCACACCAGACCGGCCCTCGCCCACCAAGCAAACTCTCAAACCTGCTGGGATGCCGTCACCAGCGCAGTTTGGTGCAGTGTCGTGCTTTTCAGCTCGTCCAGCCCCGCCAAGCATGATTGGCCTGGCCCCGGACCCGTGGCGTTGTCGCCGCCCGCTGCTGGGCCGTGGGGTTTGTGCACGTCGTAAGACGGTGGAATTTTTGCTGGACAAGAGAACGGACGCCTGGACCCCGATGACGCGAGCGGTGTGGGTAGTGGCTTGACCTGGGAGATTGAGGACGAGGCAAGACGGGGGGTGCTGAGGGCATTGCTTCTTGGTTGAAGTGGCCGCCCTGGAAAGTAAGGTGTAGACGGATGGACGGTGGACAGTACGATATCAAGGGGAGAAAAAAAAAAGCATGAATCATAATCTTTGGATATTGCCGTAAATACATGAATAGGTAGCTGATATGGAAGCACTCAACGCTAAGAACTTTCTATCTCCGAATTTCCCCGTCGATTCTATTTACCACCACACTTGACATCATGCGTATTAGTTGGGCGCTTCGATGCTGGGCCCCTTCTCCTCTACCTTGACGACCAGGTCATAGTTGACACGTAGGTTCTGCGCACTGCTGAGTGCGCTGGTGAGCATGCTCTCGTGACGTTCGCCGACGAGCCGCTTCAGCGCACCGACCAGGAAGCCAGACACAATGTCAACCGACCAGTCGTCAGGGATGAGGCCGAGAACTTCGTCGATTTCGAACCAGCCGCCGAATCGCTCAAGCAACGCTCCTGTCTGCTCGATGCGGTCGCTTGCGTCGTCGAGGGTAAGGAACTCGCGGAGAACAACGTGGAAGAGCCGACGCTGCTCCTCGGGGTTAGGGCCATCAGCAGCGGCGGTGCCAGAGCCTACGCGGAGGCAATAGGAGACGGCGGTGTCATAATCGCCGAGATTGTGGATGAGCAGACGTAGAGCATCCTCGTGTTGGCGGGCGCGGCCAGCAAGGATGATTGTCTCTGGCACTAGAAGGTCGCTAGGGAGAGCCGCAAGCCGGTCACGGATGGCGGCAGCATCGTAGTCTTGCGTACCGCCGAGGAGCTGAAGGAGGCGAAGACGGCTGTGCCAGACCTCGTTGTCTGGGGGGGCATTGTCCTGGAGGAAGTGATGGTAGGTGGGCTTCGGAGCTTGGAGAGCGCGGTATGCCTCATAAGTGGCCCGGATCATATCGCAGCTCTCGGCGGAGGTCTCGAGGTCGGTGACAACGACATCAAGGTAGTAAGCAATGAGGTCGTTGACATATGTTGAGTGGCCTTTGCCAAAGACGAGGTGCTCAAGGTAGTACTTGACTGCATCAGGGGCTTCTTCGCGAAGAATCTCAACGACCTGCGAGGGTTCAAACTTCGGTGCGCGGCCCTTGTCCTCGGCAAAGACTTGAACACCCAGTTTGGGATTTCGGTTCGCTAGCCATACACCGTACTCTTGTACGAGAGCCTGGCTGCTGATCTTTGCCAGATACTCGCGGACCCGTTGCTCGCCATCACGCAGCTCCTGTCCGTCATCTCGTTCGCCCTCGATAATACGCTTCCAAGTCGCAAGCACTTCGCCAGACATCTTGCGACTCTGATACAGCCGGCTTAGCACAAAGAGGCGATGGTACGACTCGAGAAGATCAACCGCGCGGTCAAAGCAATCGACGCCGTTGTCTACAACGTCATTGAGTTCAGACCTGACAGCGCCTCCTTTGCCCAGGCCTTTGGGGCCATGCTGGTCGATTTCGAGAAGGACAAGCAGCAAAGCGGCATCGACAGTGCGGAAGACCTCTTGCTCGTCCGCAACGCTGCCGAAGCCCTTCTTCTTGCGCCACGAACCAAGCCATCGCCGGAGGAAATGCATGATTGGAGGCTCTAATGTCGAGATTGCGTTCTTGGCTGTCTTTGCAAACTCCTCTCCTCGAAGATAGGGCTCTACCGCTTCCCTAACGCCTCCGTAAATCCAGATTCCTCGCCGTCCCTCGATGATTTCGTTTCGCACGCCAGGGATCAGGGATAAAACGACTCGTGGATCAAGGCCACTATCAACAAGGACTTCTTCCAATGCCTTCATCTCTGGGTCTAAGAAGTGTTTGTCTTCGGGGGATTGGAGTAGATTGACGAGTAGCAAGATACCGGCCTTCTGCCTAACGTATCCAAGGGTCATGAATTCCAGCTCTGTTCGCGCATCTCGTCCACGAATCGACTTGAGCATAGTGAAGATGGGTTCCCTGTCGATATATTGGGGGTTCTCATAACCTTGAGCACATGCTGCTCTTAGGACAGCGTCTAGTTGAATAAGCAATGGATTGCGAATCGCCCACCAGATCTGATTGCCAGCCCAGACCGCTAACCTTGCCTCTGCCTTTGCTAGTTGTCGGGCAAAGTCTTCACCCTCTGTATTTCGGTTGGCCTCCCAGCCTTCTGGCAATGAGTCCTCATCTTGGGAGTCGAAATTTTGCTCAAAGAGCTCCTTTTCTTTTGAGAGGCGTTCCATAGACAGGGCGGTTCTTGAGTCTGAAGATTTCAGCGATGAAGCGGGAGGTGGATCTGGAGCGGCCGAGAAAGGCCTGAACCGTCGTTGGCATAATCGCTGAACAATTTCCTCGAACTTTGTTTCTTCGCTACCTGCAAGAGAGCGTATACCGTAGACACCAGAATCTCTAGCATCTGGCGCCTCAAGCCAAAACTTTGCCGGGTTGCTTTCCGACCCTGTATCAAATCGCTGAATCTCGAGACCATGGTGTAGGCCATCATCAAAGTCCTTGACCATTGAGGCCAGCACATAGCCCTCTTCCTCGTCTTGGAGCCCCGAACGTGATGAGGACATGTCTGCAAAGGGCGCATCAACAGCAATCTCCTTGGGGTATCGTTCAAACTCGAGCGTCGGACGGGTTGGGTCACCGTCGAGATTTACAAACATGCCGATACCTGGTTCCAAGGGGCTTGTTCCGGTTACTAACAGGAATTCGTCGGGCGTAGGAGAAGTGATATGTGGCTTAAGAAAAACGGCACCAGGTTTCGGTCTGGGGTTTAAAGACTGGGCTGGGGTTCCAGTTGGGGATGGTGCAGCAGGCAAAGGCTTGTCGAGGGACGGAGGAGTAGTGGATGGACCATCGCTTGGTGGCTTTGGGCTTGATGATGGAACGGGGGGGAAGGGTTTTGGAAGACCTGTTCCTCAGCCTCATTATTGCGTTGATCTTGTCGACGAATAGTGCCTAATATTGACCCTCCGAGGCTCGTACTGCGGCCATGGCCCAGAGCAGCGGAAGGTCGGTGTTGGGCCGACGATGAACTCCGCACAATGCCATCGGATATATCAGGCACAAGACTTTGTGCCTGTCCCAAGTTTTCAAGGGGAGATTCTTCGACGGAAGATATGCTCATCAGAGGAATTTTGAGCTGACGGTCGACGTCAAGTAGAGCATACGATTTTGAGTCGGCAACGCATGCAATAGAGTCTCGTCGTATTGATAAGGTGCTTCCAGAGAAGTCGATTTTCTACAGATGGTTAGTCATGTTTAAATGCAGACTGAATGGGAGCAACACACTCTGTATACTCGCGCGTCTTCGCCAATCCGGACGACCTGTATCCTTCTGTTGAGTGAGAGCAGAATTGTAACCCGGCGCCACTCTCAGCGCCTCCGGCGAGCACGGGTTCATTGAGGTCGACACCGCCAATCCAGTTGCAATTTTTGACTTGAGTCGTTCCAAACACGGGGCTGAGTTCTGGGAGAGAGTAAAAAGTCACGGTCCAGTTACACAGGATGCATGCCTTGCCGACCCGTGGGAGCAAGAGAATCTGCTGAACACCAGGGCGAGAGGTCGCGGGGGACCCGGAAGGTTCGGAATAGGCAGGGCATAATCGAGAAGCCAAGATGTAGACGGGCTGGCCGGATTTGTCGTTGGGATCGGGGGGGATTTGAACAAAGTGTAGTAGTTCGGATGCTGAGGTACCGACATATAGGTTATGGTCTGGGGGCGCAGCAATGAGCGAACGGGATCGATTGACCTGGTGATATCCTTAATGGAGGGCTTACCTAGATAGTCAACGCAGTTTATCTTGATGTCGTCGTGAGAGCCATCGGCAGAGAGCGGCACATCGTCCAGCAACGACCGGAGGACGAATGGTCCATCTTCTCGGCCGGCATGCCTCAGATTAGTTATAGGCCTGTCGCCTGAGCCATCGGATGTCATAGCGGTGAGTCAGACGGTAACCTCATCTGAGCGACTCTCACATACCGAGCGCCGCGGTTGTAAAAGACGAGATGCTAGTTGCGATAGCGATGGTGAGGCTGGCGTCAGTTGACATCAGTGGGTACTGCAACGCAATACGTAACTGGAGCTACTGGAGCTGGAGTTGTGCCTAGCGCAGGTCGCGAGGCTGTGGCGGGGGTGGTTGGGCCTGTGTGGCGCAGGGCTTGGCATCCTCAGCCTGGCAGCCTCAACAGCCAATGAGGTATTGAGGCCACGCCAGCAACAGAACGAACACGTTCCCAGCTCTGGACAGGACCCTGGCCTGGATCATGAACTCTGCGGATTCACGACGCCGATCACAAGTCTCGACCTCCAACGAATAGGGACCAACACTAAAATCGACCAGGCGCTCGATACCAAACCATTGTGTCATTGCAGACGGTTTCTCGAATGAAATCACAGAACCCCTGAACAGCTCTTACTTGAAGTTCACGTCATGAGCGACTCCCTCGTCGAAGCCGCCATGGCATCGGCGAGTAAGCCGGAGGAGGAGGTCGGCCCAACATTTGAAGGAGAAAATAAATTCCAGCATGCCATCTCGGCTTGGAGAAGTATGAGCTTGCACAGTCTATGCAGCGCTTCTGTAACGTGCTGCTGACCAGCTACCTTAGACATCGACCTCACCAGCCTTGTGACCACCCTCGATAACACGGCGTCCGACATCGTAGCCTATCAACGCGACTCGACCGTTCAACGAAAAGAACTTGCGCAGAAGACCAAGGACTTTCGAAAACTCGATGACGCGACCAAGTTGACCGAGATCAAGGGCCTCCTGAAGGGTAAGTACTAACGTCATGATGACCCTTGCCTACGCAACTCTTTGCGGGTCAAGGCTAACCGAATAATCAGCCTACCAGACCTTCATCGATCTTCTTACCAACCACTCTAAGTCTGTGAACTCGGCATTCTTGCAAACCTATACGTCCTTCTCAGATGCTCCCGATCCGTACCCCCTACTCGAGGCTTCCGTAGACTCTATGCTTCTGTCAGAGGACACTTTGCCCAAGCTCACAGAGGAAAACAATCACCTTCAGGAGAGCGTCTCGAAGCTCACCTCCCAGCTGGAGGAGACGGAGGCTAAACTACAAACCGAACGAACTGCCCGAAAGGAATTAGAAGATAACTTAGAAAGCCGAGTTAAGGAGGTCGAATCATCATGGACTGCGGTTCTAGAGGAGAAAACGGACAACTGGGAAGCCAAGGAAAAGGCCCTGGTTGACAAATCGGAGAACCAAGACCGTCTATTGAACGAGATGAGAGCGAGCTACGAGGTCAACCAGCGATTAGGCAAAAATGGAGACGACCAAGAACAACGTAACCAAGTTTCAAGTGCCGAGCTTGAAATGCTTCACTCGGATCTCGAGCGCACCAGCGCACGATTGGCAGACGTGGAAGTACGAAATGAACAAATGAGACTGGAGCTGGCCCAGGCCAAGTCCTCGGTCGCGTCCCAGCCTGAGACGTCTCTTGAGGATGACCCTGGATATATGCGCATGCGGTCAGAGAATCAATCAATGATTCGTAAGCTGGACGCCGCCAGGGTGGAGAAGGAAGGGCTCAAGCGAGACCTGGATGCTCGACTACGATCTGTGGAGAGGGAGGTGACATCGCTCAAGGATGAGAGAGATGCTCTGAAGGTCAAGGTCCAAAAGTGGAACGACTACGACGAAGTAAAGCAAGAACTGGAGGTGCTCAAGAGCATCGAGTTCTCGACAGGTGATGACGATGATATGAAGGAGCAAATTGAGAAAACCGACGCCAAGGGCAACGCCTTGGAGAAGCTTCTCCTAGCTCGAAACAAGAAGCTTGGTGACGAGCTAACTGTCCTGCGCGTTTCGCACCGAGATCTACAGACACGCCTAGAGGATCTCCAAGAAGAGTTGTCAAAGACGAACGCTGAGCTAGAGAGGGCGCAAAACCTGAACGAAAAACTGGAGGGCGACTTGGAACAGCTCCAGGAAGAGGGCGCTAATGTATTCCCGTCAGGAGCTTCCGTTGCTGGCACATATGTCACCCGGGCAGTTGGACGAAAAAGTGGCCGTATTTCTCCCACGTCGTCCATCATCAGCGGCATGGATCCACGTGGCATGGGCGATCGCGAACCGGTCTATGGCGGTGGTTCTGGTATCTTGCCCATGGTGACAGCTCAGCGTGATCGGTTCAAGAAGAAGAATGCGGAGCTGGAACAGGAATTGTCAGACCTTCACAGGACGGTGTCACAGCTACGGCAGGAGGTGTCCGCTCTCCAGAAGGATAACCTCAACCTGTACGAGAAGACCAGATATGTTTCAACGTACAACCGCGGAGGTGCGTCGGCGACGTCGACGGCATATGGGGCGAACCCCAACTCCTCGACGATTTCAATCGGCGAAACAGGCAACCCTGGCATCGCATTGGACCGATACCGCCAGGCTTACGAGTCCAATCTCTCACCTTTCGCGGCGTTCCGGGGCCGAGAGTCGGCGAGGGCGTATCGCCGAATGAGCCTGCCGGAGCGGGTGGTGTACTCGCTGACTAGGATGGTTCTGGCATCTCGCACGAGCCGAAACCTGTTTGCGGCATACTGCGTGGTGCTTCATCTCTTGGTGTTCGTGTCGATGTACTGGCTCGGTTCGGCAGACTTTGAGCAGCATATCGCAACCACGGCGGCGGCAGCAGGCGCTGGAGGCAGCAGACTGATGGGGGCAGGTAGTCCGATGGAAGAAGCGCCGCAGGTCCCTGGGAAGTAGCAGGGTTGATGGAGATCCAGATATTAAACGGAGTGTGGCCAAGGGCGGCAACCTTGAGGAGGAACCCCCCCATTTCTCGGCGTGTACGTGTAGGAGTAGCTGGCATGGTGTGTGAGAAGTAGACTGTATGCGACAGGAGTTTCTTGGGTACATTGTATGGTAGCGGTCATTGATCAAACTCTCAAAGAGTGTGCATTTGCGTCTGCTTTGCTCCGCCGCCTCCCCCGGCCCTAGTGACGATGAGCGGCATTAGCAAGCGGAGCTACTTCCCTTGGCGGGGGTCGCACTGGTTAAAGATATCTATCGACCTGCCCGTTTGAAGCCCGGTCAATGGTCCACGCAGGAGTCCCTACATCATTTCGAACGAGGCCTGGAAAACTGGGACCGCGCGGCTCCACGTTTCTATTTTCTGCGCCTTTGGCTTTGGTGCAGCCGCTGACCGCACTTGGCGACCTGGATGCTTGCTCGGCGAGGAGCCAATGAGATGGGCGGGGCCCAGGATAGGCGGCGGGTACGCGATGCCCCGGCCTTGCTCGGGCGTGGTGCGGCGTGCCGTGGAGGAGACCGAGGGCGCGACCCATTTCGCTTTCTTTTTTTGGCAGATGGGATTCTTGGCTTTGCGGGTTGTTCCCTGGAGGCGGCTGGGTGATGTGAAGAGGCCGCGGGGAATGGTTGGTTCGAGAGGGTCATCTAGATCTGGCATCTGAGGATCGAAATTGCGATGCTGACGAGATGAGATCGGCCTGGCGATGTGGAGGCCGAGAGGCCTTGCATGACGTCGTTTTGGGATTTCAATGAGCCTCGGAGACGAATGGAAGAAAACATGTGTTGACTGGCAGATGGCAGAGTCGCATTGAGTGCGTTTTGGCGTTTCCTGTTTGTTTGAACTGGCTCTCACGAACGCTGCTGGTTCCCGCTCATCATGTGTTCGCTCAACCATCCACGACACATCTGATCCACCGCAATGCAACCTTTCACATGGGAAAAATGGAGAAAAAGTCCCCCGACTCCCATTTGGACCCCTCGCTCCGTTTCCCTCGTTTATCTATTCCAGACACTGGCCGTAGAAATAATTAGCCCACGTTTCCCTCGTAACGCCTGCGAGCCCCATGTCCCATGTCCCAAGTGCCGACTCTGGACGCTGGGCGCTTGACACGCCCCGTTTTTCCCCTCTGTGGCCCAATCGCCGCCCACCACCGCTCAGGGTCTCTCCCGCTCCCTGTCGCGATCCATTGGATCTCGTACATCCGTGGAGCCACCTCCACGCGCCGACGCAGAAACTAGAGAGGCTCCCGACCCGCCTCCGTACATTTGAGCGCCGCGCACAAGGGCGACCCGTCTTGCAAAACGGAACGGGGGGTGTTTCGCGCCCGGCGGCTGGGGTTTGCTGTCGTTACGGTGCCCTCTCGCGCTGGGGGTCCCATAATTTCTGGCCCCGGCCATCCAATGGCCGTGTCTGCTCTACGTCCTGACCGTCGTGGCCTTGCCGCCGAACGATACAGGGACGCGGATGCGAAAACCCCCGTCGTGACTCGTTCTTCTCGGCGCCAATGCTGTGCTTCGTATAATAGAGACGAGTGTCTCCCCTCCCCAGCCTCGCATGGAGAGAGAAGGTCCTACCAGGAAAGAATCTCTTGCATCGGTCTTTTATCAAGACGCTTCGAGGTCTTTTCTGTTTGTTTCCTTTTTCCTTTTCTTTCCTATTTCCTTATTTCCTATATTTCTTTTTTGTTTTCTGTCCTTGCGTCACCTCACCTCACCTCACCTCATCCCAATTACTCATCTCATACATACATACATATCCTTATTGTGTCTTGAGCATTGAGCTGCAATTGGGTTCCGACCTCCTGTTAACGACTCTTGACTATCCCAAATAATCACGAGCATCAACAGCGATTCCATTGGGTATATACGTCGAACACCGCGAGTATCTATAAAATTTACATACAAAATGCAATTGTCAACACTATTCGTGTCTCTCTTGGCCGTGGGAGCCTCCGCCGCCCCCACGGGCCCCAAGGTCATCATCAAGGATACCCAGTCAGCTGTTGAGTCGCTGGGTTCCCTCTCCGAGTACTTCAACCTCCTGGCCTCCAAGGCTCGTGCTGCAAAGACATCAGGCCAAGCTGCCGTGTGCGACTTGACAAAGGCGAAGCTGCCCATTGGTAAGTTGCTTCAACCCATACATAAGCTCGGCAACCCGTCGCCTTCCAATTGAGTTCTGACACCCCGATGCCGATAGCTCCCGAGCCTCTTCCCGAGCCCGCCAAGGGCCTGACTCTCCACCACGTCGCTGTTGGCCGCGGCACTCAGAACTACACATGCGACACCAGCAACCCCTCATCGGCCCCAGTCGCTGCAGGTGCCGTGGCAACCCTCTTCAATGCCAGCTGCGTCGCTGCCCTGTATCCCGATCTCTTGGAGAAGATCCCTGGCATGGCGGTACACTTTGACATCTCCAAGACTGATCAGCTCGGGCCCATGTCCATGATGGAGTCTGGCGTGCACTATTTCACAAACTCCTCCACGCCCTTCTTTGACCTGCGAACGCAGCGCGAGGACATTGGCCAGGCACCCTGCCAGAAGAACAGCACCTCGCCCGCTCCCTCGGACGCCTCGGTGGGCCAAAACGGCGAGGCGGCTGTCCCGTGGCTGCAGCTGACTACTCGCGAGGGCGCGACCGACGGCATCAAGGAGGTGTATCGGGTTACGACGGCTGGAGGTAGCGCCCCGTCTACCTGCGAGGGCATGGAGGCGTCGTTCCAGATTCAATACGCTTCATTGTAAGTACCATGCATCTCTCCTCATCGTGCAGGAGATACACGGTCCGAGAATGGAAACTGACGTGGTGATCAGATACTGGTTTTATGCAGGAGACAGCCAATAAATACAAAAGAAACAAGATGGTTGCAATGTTACTTGCTCATTCGTGCATTGCAGCAGTGACATGGATGGGAGGGACATTGTCTTTGGGGCCTGGCGTTATGGTGAGCATATGGCATATCTCGTAGCAAGCTCGTGGCTTCCGTGTATTGTAATAGCGTTCATGTATCTCTTCATTCTTTGTGTGTCACGTTTTCGAATATACCAAATCAGCCTGGGCCCTCTTGTTTGTCAAACTCAATCTATGCTAGCTCTCATGACAAGGAATATTTAATACCTGCATATCTCCCGAGCTGCAATTGGCCCCCAAATGATGAACGTGAGATGATTGATTTCCACCGCCCCACTGGCCCATTGAACTTGTTTGTATTTTGGCTTTGTCATACGTACATTAAAGGAGACGTGTGGCTCAAGGTCTACGTAGGGCGAGGAGCACTGATGATACTTGTCTACCGTCCATTTTCCCCAAGGCAAATGTGGGGTTCGAAGGTTCGAGGGAGGGTCACCAGGGAACCTAGAGGGCCATGCTACAAATGAAGGTTCGCCTCGTCACAGCCTCCAGGAGGAGGACAAAGTAGCTTGGTTCTTCAAAACATGAATGCTTCTGTGCGGCAATATCCCACCTTTGAAAGGAGCTACTGTTGTGGGGGGGGGGGGGGGGGAACGGGAAATCTTTGAAAGTGAAGGAATGAAAGCCGGTAAAGCTCCAGATAACCACGAAGGTCCCTGCTGCCTCCTGTCACATTTTCTCGCAAGATTTTCTTTTCTTTGCTTTTTCCCAAGCAAGATCTCAACTCTCAAGGAACGAATAAATCGTTGACCAGTGCTTTTGAAGCATCAGAAGGGTTCAGTGGCAGTCAGCTTGACCAAATGTTTAAGCTTTACGAATAGCGATGATGCCTCCAAGGCCATGCAGGCTACCGGCATACCTATGTCAAAGCCCTTATGGCTGCGCAAGTACACCCCTTCATCTGCAAAGTTCAAGACATGGTTCTCACCTTACTTTGAGTAAGATAAGAAATGCATAAGCAAAGTTTGTAGCAAATAACATCTCGGATATCTTGAGCGCTTTGTTCAAAGGAGACGATACGACAACTGAGCGTCCATGGTGCCATAGCCGGTGCAATCCCCGGATTCGCCCGGTTCTAGAAAATCCAGCATCGCCTCACGTCACCTCACATCACCCAATTTCCCACGGCCGCAGTGACGCTACTCGGATCTTGTCCGGGTTGAGATTTCCCCATGGGAACAGGCTGGGCACGAGTGCCACCCCCCTCCTCCCTCCCCGCAGCGTAGCAGGGGCCTGGGGAGCCTGGATACCCCAGATGGGAGGGCAGATGGGCAGGTAGATACATGGGCAGCCAGGCTGCGAGACTGGAAGATGGGGGTACATGAGGTACTGGCGGGATAAGATGTACCAAAGATGCGCCGAGATGCAGCGGAGAAGGATGCGTGTGGGGTAGATGGTCGTTGTGCCATGTTTCGTCGTCCAATGAAGCATGGTTGGAGTATCTTTCTTCAACGACGGGCAGCACGAAGCCATTTACGATTTCAAGGTGCCCGGCCCAATGGAGAATTGAGAGAGCTTGTTGAGCACCAAACACTAGCCGTTGGAAATACCTAGTCCATCGTTGCTCGGTAGGCGAATTTGACTTGACGTTGACGTGCGAAAAGAGGGGCGGTCTCGACTGCAATGCGTGGAGATGTCCCGCCGATCCTTACTCGCGGGACGCTAGGCAAATAAAACGCCGCTGATTGGTCGCCAAGCTGCAACTTCGCTCTAAGACATTGAGCTCTCAAATGTCGGGGTATAAGCAATCATGGCCTGAATGCCACGAGGGACAGACAGGCCCGGGCCTGGGGGCGGCGGCTTCGGTCGTCTCGGAGGCAATTGCTACGAGAATACTAATTCATGTGCTCCAAGGCCTGGGAGGCATTCGGGCAGACTGCCATGGCCGGGATTAAGAGCATGACATTCGGGTGTAGTGGACTGACAGCGGTATAGGTGCCTGGGCACGGTAGAGGGAGGTGGTCATGGGTCATGCCACTGAGTGGCTTCCAGGCCGTCGGGTGCTCCGTTACAGGGACCCGCACCCACATGAATGTACCTGTGGGACGGAACCGCACTGGGTTCTCGATAGGCTGCCTGCCCTGGTGCTGGAGCACCTCCCACTCAGTGACAAACCGACACAAACAGGTGGGATGTCCAGATGGGGGCTTCCACCGTCGAGCTACCACGGTACGATGGGACGCGTGCCATAGGCCTTCATGCCCAGACGGCGTGCCGTGCGGCGGCGCAATGTGCCCTACCTACCTACCTACCTGCCTACCTGCCTAGGCATGTATGTATGGTACATGGTACAGGCGGCGCACCGGGGGCGGCGCAAATACACCAGGTACCGCGACTAGCACAGGGCTACCCACAGCACAGGGCCACAGGGCCACAGCTACCCACAGCAGACCCTGTCGCTGAGCATCTCGGGGAACACCATCCATCCATCTGATCCAGTGACTGAATGATTCTCGTCCCAGGGTCCCATATTGTCTCGCCTCGTCTCTCATCTCGTCTCCTTTTTCTTATTTTATTTTTTCCCTTCTTCTTCTTTCCTTTTGTTATATGCACTTTTCAAATAAAAGACCCCTCAGAAGACGCCCGTCTCCTCCGCCAGCGCCCGGCCCGGTCGATCGGCGCCTCCCTTCTTCTTTTCCGACTCAGCAACAAGCAAACCGTCACTGTGATCCCCTGATCCCTTCTCGCATACACAGGCCCTCCAAGCCTGTCTGGGGACGGGCCTGCCCCGCGCTGAATCAGAGCCGATCCAGCTCCAACGGAAAGAAAAAAAAAAAAAAAAAAAGAGTCCACCCGACCGGTCTGGCGGCTTTCTCCAATTTCTCGTCTCTCTCGAATTACAGTGCTAGCCCGCAGTCTCCAGACTTTTGCCACTCGCCCGCATCGACCCGATCTAGCCCGTCACCCGCCGTCACCTCCCCGACGACAGCTCCGTTTGCTACCTGTGTTTGCTACCTGCGTTTGCCTCTGCTTCTGCATCCACGCCTGCGCCCTAGCTTCGTCAAAAACTCTCTGCGACGCAAACCTACCACGGCTGCAGCAGAGACAAATCCCTGTAGCGTTTCCCGTCTCGCCGGTTTTCGTTTGTCTCCGTCGCCTTGCATCTCATCGCCCTTCGACAATTGCACCTGCTTCCTGAAGCCCCCCACACGGTACACACCCCACCACTACCATCACCACCATTTAGCCATCGCTCCGTCCAAAACCTCCATCGCTCAGCTCATATTCCGTCCGACCGACGAATGCCCACAATCCAATCTCATCAATCATCGCCTCGCGCTGCGGACGCGCCGTCGCCATATCAGCCATGAATCCACAGCCGGGCAACAGGAGAGGCTGCGGCTGCGTCATTCACCAGCTGCCCCCAGATGGTGACGAGTACGAGGACTTCCGCCTGCTGTTCTCCTCCAACCCCAAGCCAAAGGCCCTCGAGCCACTACCCGAACCCGTCGTTTGCAATGCCGTTTGGCCTAGGGACAGGATCCCCGTTGAGATATTCGAGATCATCACCTCCTACCTTACCCGGTACGAAGTTAGAAGCTTGCGTCTCGTTTCCAGGGAATTTGAAGTAAAGGTCTCTGCACAATACTTTCGCAATGTTGTCGTGCCTTTCAAGTCGGAGCTGTATAGTAACCTGTCTCGCGACGACCACGGCTCCCTAAAGCGCACCTCGTCGGCCCTTTTCTCTAATGGAATGCGGATATTCGAGTCCTTTGGCCGCCACATCCTCCGCTTTGCTCTGTCCCTCGAGCTCGACGAAGACATCCTGTCATATCCCCCAATCAAACCTTCTCAGGAAGCCGTGCCGTCATTCTGGGGCATTTACCGCTGGCCCCACAGCACATACCACCGATATACGGACCTTGAAGGCCTCGAGCAAACAGCCGACGAAACCGACGCGATGAAGGAAGCGCTGAAGTGCCTCGTCAAGGTTACAAACCTCGGCCTATGCTGTGACGCTGGTCTCGGATTCTTATCGGGCCCAGATCACATTGCCCGCAACGCAACCGTCCGGCATCCGGTTTTCGGAAACCAGAACTGGCGACGTCCCATGCTGGAGACCGACCAAATGGCACATCCAATTGTCAACATGACCGACAGTCATGAGGCTCAAGACTACAAGAAGCCGGTCTTTGAGAACCCCATGAGCTTTAAGCGCACCGTCCTCCAAAAAATGGTTCAGGATGCTGGGTACACTGGAGACGATATTAACGAGGCGGTCCGGTTGATCCTGGACACTGAAGGCACAAGTCTGGGAGCGATTGATTTCGACGAAAGAAGATCTATAATGAACGATTTTGAGGCCCGGAGAAGTATGGCTCAAACCGGTCTTGCCGATTTTGAAGGCGTCAGCGAGAGCTCAAATCATCCTCTGATCCCATCAAGCCTCACACGGGCCCAGAAGGAGATGCTGCTGGAACTGGAGTGGGCACACAGGGCCATGATCCAATCCTACGTCATTGGTCTCATTGACAATGCCATGGAAGGTTGCTTCACCAATCTGACGACGCTGACTATCGCCAAAATCCCCAGCAGCCATGTGTACATATTCAATCGCCACGAGCTTTGGCAGGGTCTCCCCACGCTTACCCACGTTTCGCTTGGCGTCATCGCAGACTGGCGACGCATTTCAAAGCCCGCCCCAGGATGTGTCGAGGATACTCCAGTGTCTCCGGTCGAAGCGGTTGGTAAGGCCTTCACGCTCTTGAACAACTACATTGGTCTCGCTAGGAATATTGAGAGCCTTCATTTTGAGTGGATTTGCGGCGGCGAGTTCGCTCCTGGTACTTTCCAGCGAAATCACTTCATCCTACCCGCTCCGTTCTTCCAACAACCCGAGCTCATGGTCTCACCTGACAGCCCTTGCAGCAACCGCGGTCAGTTGCTACGCTTGCCCTACGTGAAGCATCTATCCCTCAAAAACTGCTGGGCCTCGCCGCATGTCCTGCTGCAGACTTTCCGCAGCATGGCTCTTTCATCATTAGAGAAGCTTGAGCTTGAGAGCGTCTCTCTCTCCGGTCCCCCCACAACTACTCACCAGGCACCTCTTCAACAACCGGCCGCAACGGCAAACCTCATTCCCCAAGCGAACCTATTAAACCTCATTCAGATTACTCCAGTCCCCCAGCCTGCAGGAGTGAATGTTCAGGGCCCGCAAGGTCAGCAATTTCAAGTTATCCTGCATCCTCACACGGGCTTCCCTCATGGCTTTGGCGGCGCGACCCTTGTGCCAACTGACCCTGCCACCGCACACCAAACCCTTCAGAACCTTGCTCAGCAATTACCAGCGGGACACGCGCCACCCCAGCTGTTAACCCAAGGTGCTGGGTCCAGCCCCAATCAGGAGACGCTTCAACAACCTGAATGGTTGTCCTGGGCTGGTATTATAGAGCACTTCTCCCCGAGCGTCAAGATCCGTGATCTCCTTGCATCCAGGCAAGAAAACGCCGACGACAATGAAGATTCCGAGGCAGACCAGATCACCCACCCCCTGAGCAAATATTTGCCAAGGGCGAACAAGCTGCACTCGGATGAGAGCAAGTACACGCTCAAGTCCCTCTCCTTCAAATCGTGCGGTTACGTCTCTGTAGACGCTACGTTCCTCAGCACCCGCAACATCCTCCCTCAAGGCGCCCAAGGTCTGAGCGGCAACGGCAATCCCCACCACCAAGACTTTTCATCCTTGATGCAGCGCTGCCGCGACAAGTTGCTTGGCCGAATTGCTCCGTACCTTCGCCCCTTGGAGGTGTTCCAGCTGGTCAACGCCTTTGGTTTGGACATTGGCTGGGCCACTGTCTACGATAAGAAAACAACTACGGACGCGATGGCGGATGGTGTCGATGGCCCCGGAAGGGGTCGATTCTCTGGCACCATTGACGGATGCAGCACCGCTGAGCCACTCAGCGAGTCTCTGCTCGGGTCGCCATCAGGGCCAGGCAACGACGACGACAACACCATCAGTATCGATCTAAACAACATCGATATGCAGAATATCAATCTTAACGGCATCAACTTGGCGAACATGAATCTGCAGGGCATGGATCTCAATGGCATCAATGTGAGCAACATCAACGTGAATGGTATCAATCTCAATAATACCAACTTCAACACTATCAACTTGCAGGAAATCATCAACAACGATAATGTCATCAACATCAATGCTGAGCAGGTAATGGACCCTGAAGAACCTGTCACCCCAGTGCTACCCGTGGAGTTCGACGTGGACGATTCCACCACTCTTGGGCTCAATGCGTATGACATGCCGTGACGACGCCTTTGCGGGAGACTGGCTTGACATCTTGCTTCTTCTCATGTTTTTTTTTTTCTTTGCCCTCAGCTCGGGCATTATTTTCTTCTTTGTCTTTCACGATGCCTATGATCTCGACTTTAAAGGTGGGGGGGAAAGTTCAGGAAACGGGATTCCGAACACACCAAACAAACTGGGAAACAGGACGAAATCGCCCCCGACGGGCAAATGGGTTAGGTCTTTTTTCTTTTGCCTTTTTTTTGTTGGTCAACCCGGCGGGTATGGTCTATTTCTGGTACCTTGTCCTTCTTTTAAACTATCGAGGGATGGGTATTCAATGTCGGAGTTCATTAGGTTATCGCGCCTGCGGCGCCGGGAACTTGGAAAGAGAAAAAAAAGAAACTAATCGAGGGTTTCCTTACAAGACGGTTTGGGTTTCTGGACCCTGCGTAGTGGGGGTTTACCAATTGAGTGTGTTTTCTCTCTCACAAAGAGTACCGTCCTCTGCCAGGTGGTGATTCATGAGTGTGAAATATGTGAGGCAGTGTTTCAAGATTTTTGGGCTGTTGGCTCCACAATAAAAGCGTGCACTGGGGCTGGATGTGGCTGAAGGTCATTGGTCTTGGATTTCATGAGTTCAATCATCAAGGTAGGAGCATATAGATACACTAGCTTTGGCCGAGACGAGAGATGAGAAAGAGACGTCCAGATTCCCAGACACATCTCTCACGGAGAGACCCCATTCATGATGGATTGGGTCACGGTGACATGACGGAAACCCCACAGTTATTTTTAAAAGAGGACTTATTTGATTTTTATTTCGTCAAGAAACCTTGCGAATTTTGCATGCGTTTCCCTTTAATGCCATGCTCACCGTAGCCTGCCATACACCGGATGATGAAAAGCCACGAACCGCCCCGAAAAACCAAAACAGTTTAGTCCCCCACGCTTTACGCCTCAATAAGAGCCTGGCGGAGACGGGCACCGCGCTGGCGGGAGTTGAGACGATCCTCACGCTCAGCAACAGCCTCGGACTTCTGGACACCCTCCTCACCCTCGGTCAGGATGAGCTCGATGTGGCAGGGGTTGGACATGTAGGGGTTGATCTGTGAGGCACAAGAGGTTAGCAAATAGGCACCTTGGCTCTCGGGGGAAGACTCTTGTAACGTCAAGTCTTCCCCTTGGGGCTGGGTTCAACATACACGACCGTGAGCACGGTACGTCCTTCTTCGCTGCTTGGGGGCCTGGTTGACCTGGATGTGCTTGACGACCAGAGCACCGGTGTCAAGACCCTTGGCCTCGGCGTTGGCCTCAGCGTTCTTGAGGAGACCGAGAAGGAACTCGGCAGACTTGAGGGGCCATCGAGCCTTGGAGACACCGAACTGCTTGCCTATTGAAAAAAAAACCCCGTCAGCATTCATTGCCCATTCCGCACTTGTTGCCACAAAATCGTCCGCCAACTGCTTTCTGTTCCAACATCCTCCACACACACACACACACACACACACACACAAACACGTAGCATTAAATGAGTGTCGTACCTTGGGCGGTTCGGCCAGTGCTACCGGCGTATCGTCGCATGGGGACAGCCTCCTTGTGCTCCTTCACATTCTCGAGGAAAGTAACAGCGCGCTGGAGCTTCCAGCCGTTAATGGCCTGGGCGGTCTCGCGGGTGTTCTTGAAGGAAACTCGGAGGTAGGCACCGCGGGCGCGGGCCGATTTCTCGGGCAGGATCTCCTGGGCAGCGTATCGAACCTATATTTTGGGAGCAGACAAAGTCAGCCGGGGGATTGTTCGTCGAGGGAAAAATTAGTTCAACATTTCCCGTTGCACAACGATGCGAGGATTGCGTCGGCGTCGGTCGACGGCGAGCATGAATTGGCCTTCATTTTCGCGCGTCTCCGATATCCTCCTCTTCCATTGCGTATCATCGCGGTGTACGGGGGGACTCATGGACTCACCATCTCGGCGGCGTTGGGTGTGGTGATGGTTTCGGCGACGACGTGGGTTCGGCGGGCTGAAGTTGAGAAATTCTGAACTTTTGCCCTAACAGTTCGGGACCACAAGCTCGCTTACTCGTTTGGGGACGACTTAGGGTTTGGCTGCCCTGCTAGCGAGGACTGCAAAACAGGTGACCAAAAATCCAATAAAATTGCGATAAATTTACAGAAAACTCAAGAGAATTCACTTTCACTTATAATACCTTAATATCTCGTTTTTAAAAGCTTTTATTCATAGTGCGACGCATGCGCAAAGACATACGGCATCTACACCTTGTGCACTCGGTCACCTGATCCCTATTCTTGCTATCTACACGTGATCATGCATCATCCCACTCTCGCGTGGACCCTTTTCCGGAGGGGCTTCGGGATCGGAGAAACTCTCAATGGCAAATGTGGGTCTAAGCTTCATAGAGCTTCAAAAATTTCTTCTCCAGAGTCTCCCAGGCCCAGGCGTACATTCGGCAAGGCTACACAACGACAAGGTTGGACTTGATCTCAAGGACTACCCGCGCTTTCGACGGTCTCGTCTCTGTTGTCTTCACCCGCGATCAAGACTCCTTGTCGCACATAACTTATCCAATCTCTTTCAATTCCGACAAGGAACCCATCCGATATCAATGGCTCCTTTCACTCCCCGAGGTGGTGGTCGCGGTGGTGGTCGTGGCGGCGCTCGTGGAGGCCGTGGTGGTTTTGGTGATCGAGGCGGCCGAGGTGGTGGTCGTGGTGGCTTTGGTGGCCGAGGTATGAATGACGAGACTGCTTCCTGTCAAGTTGTGAATTGAGACTGATTTGTTGCCCAAAGGTGGTGGCCGTGGTGGTCCCCGCGGTGGTGCTCGAGGCGGTGGTCGAGGTATGCAAGACTCTAAATGACTTCTCACTCCCCAACAACAAAAACTGACTCTCTCCTACAGGTGGCCCCCGTGGCGGTCGTGGCGGCGGTGCTGGCGCTCGAGGCGGTGCCAAGGTCATTGTCGTAAGTACCAGAATCTCGCTTCTCAACCTATGGCAAAAGTTTTGCGCTGACTTTTTTCACCTAGGAGCCTCACCGTCACCCTGGTGTCTTTGTCGTCCGTGGCGGCAAGGAGGACGGCCTTGCGACCCGCAACATCGCCCCTGGCGAGTCCGTCTACGGCGAGAAGCGCATCTCTGTCGACGAATCGGTCCAGAACGAGGACGGCACTACCTCCACTACCAAGATCGAGTACCGCATGTGGAACCCCTTCCGAAGCAAGCTTTGCGCTGCCATCGCTGGTGGTGCCGATGAGATCTACATCAAGCCTGGCTCTCGTGTTCTCTACCTGGGTGGTGCCTCTGGTACCTCCGTCTCTCACGTCGCTGACATTGTCGGCCCTACTGGTTATGTCTACGCTGTCGAGTTCTCTTCCCGATCTGGCCGTGATCTTATCACCATGGCCTCCAAGCGACCCAACGTCGTTCCCATTGTTGAGGATGCCCGTCAGCCCGCTCGTTACCGCATGATCGTCCCCATGGTCGATGTCATCTTCGCCGATGTTGCCCAGCCTGACCAGGCCCGTATCGTTGCCATGAACGCCCAGTGGTTCCTCAAGGTTGGCGGCGGTGTCCTCATCTCTATCAAGGCCAACTGTATCGACAGCACTGCTCCCGCTGCCGAGGTCTTCGCTGCTGAGGTCCAGAAGATGCGTGCCGAGTCCATTAAGCCCAAGTTCCAGCTTACTCTGGGTAAGTTCCTACCAAACACTTCCTCAACGACTCTCGAACCCGACTAACCCTTGATTCCACAGAACCTTTCGAGCGTGACCACTGTTTGGTTGCCGGCGAGTACCAGCGCTACAAGTCCTAAACAAAAAGTACTGTTTCGTTGGATGAGATGGTCTGCTTTGGTTGCTGTTTTCCAGGATTCTCACGATTCCCGGTAGACTCATGTGCGTCATACAGCTTGTGCATCAGGGAAATGGTTGACGGCTTCTTCACAACGGCGAGGGGCGTTCCGGGTGGGTTGGATCTGTACATATCTTGTTCTTTTTGGCGCTACGGCCAAAATCTAAAAAAAAAATGGATCTCAATCGTGTTTTTCCAAAAAAGACCCGATCCCCGAACCGCACCCGCCAAACACTCGCCGCCACTACAGGAAAGAAAAGGGCACCCCTCGCCAGTCGATCAGCAGAGAGAGAGAGAGAGAGATGCGACGCTACGGCACAGTCACCGGTCACGTCTGCGCGTTCCACGACTTTTATACCCATATGATTGCCACGCCCGGAGTCTTGTTTTATTCTGTCGTGTTATGCTATAGTTAAGTACTCGAGTAATGAATATTTTTGTCAAATCAAATTGTGAACCCGCCGGGTTGGTTCAGGCTCGTGGGAGCATCCCTGCGGCAGTGCGTAGTCGAAGAGTGCTTGAAACTTGTCTCACACGTGCCTCGCTCTGAAACCAGCAACATCTTCAACAAAGTCAATCATACATACCCCTGTACATCTTGATTATACGAAGCGAATCGGTGTTATTGTGGACACTTAGAATTCAACCATATATCTTGGAGCGTTTGATCTGCATCTTGGGGTGAGGTTCGTCTCATGTAGACTGTAGTAGTATTTTCATCATTCTTCGTTAGGTATTATTTACACAAATAAACAAGCGCTTTTGTTCTGGTATCTTAGTCAACTACAAGCGAGCGTCGTCGAAATTCCAGCTCAGTGTTTTGGCATGGTGCCTTGGTCATAACCACCGCTGTACCCCTGGGTCTTTCCTGTCCCTTTTGCAGCCGAAAGTCATAGTTAATTAGCAGATGAGCCATGATTAGTTTGATTTCATTGCCGGCGAAAAAGCGCCCCGGGCAGGCGTGTTTCCCGGCGCCAAAATTGGTGTTGAGATCATTGAGGGACGTGAATTGGAACCGACTGTTCGCTTCCTCTGACTCTTGGCGAAGGTGATAGAAGCGCAGGGCATCGAAACGCTCTGGGTCAGGGAAGTACCGCTCGTCGTGGGAGATGCCCACTTGTGGAGCAAGGACTTTCGTACCAGCGGGGAGGTGAGTACCGTCGGAGAGGGAAATGGGCTTCATGACTTTGCGAATGAAGGATGCTAAGGGTTGATTAGCAATGGCAGTCTGTAAAGAGAGAGGGAAGAGACATACTGATGTTCCCACGTAGGCGCTGGACTTCTCTCATGAGGCTGTCCATCTTCTTCAACTTGGCCATACTCTCTTTCCTAACCCACCCATTCTCTACCTCAAGAACTTGGTATGCCTCATGTCGTAGCTCGTCCTGCAGTTCCGGGTGTGCTGCGAGATCATAAATGCACTCACAAAGAAGATTGTTCGTCGAGTGGATAGATGCCGCCGAAAGAATAAGCTGGAGTTCAGCGTGGGTCGTGAGATCACCTTTCTCCTCTTCTGGTAGTGATTCCAGGAGCCACTGGATCATGTCATCAGGGCCCTCGCCGTAAGTAGGCATTCCCAGATCCCTCAGTCGTTCTTCCAATACGGGCTTCAGAATCTCTTTCGCAATCTCAATGTCCTTTCGAATTAGGCGTAGTTCAGAAACAAGGAGCTGCCCAACAGGACGAGCCCACTCCGGAAAGAACTGCAGCTTAACACAAGCAGTGAAAACATGAATAGCAAAGTTAATGGTGGTATTCATCCACAATTCTTGGCGACTGATGGAGTTGCCTACAAAGGCAAGACCGCTGAGTCGCGCGATGATCCGAAGACTAAGAGGTTGCCATTTGACCGGAGTCCAGTCATCACAAGCCGGAAATTCGGCAGCTAGAATGTACTCCAATTCCGATCTGAGTCGTGGAACCACTCGTGTCAAGTTTTGGTTTAACTTTGTTCGCACCAGGAGGGCCAGTAAATCGCCGTTGTGACCAGGTGAGAACTTTGTGTATTTGCTCTGAAGGGCCTGCTAATTGATAAGTGTCTTAGTTCACCAATGGGTTCAAGGGTTATTCTCGCTACCTCAGCGACTGCCTCTGTCGCACTCAGTACATCTTCAGGCAGTCCTTTGAGTTCTCCGACAAGCCGAGGGGGTACTAAAACTTGGACGCCTTCGGTAGCTTTGATTTGGTATACCTTATCCCGAAACTGTTGCGATGTGAGTATTGGCATTTAAAGAACACGGAAGGATAGTTGTACCTTGGTGTAACTATCTTTGATTAAAGTCTCGGCGTCGAATATCCATTTCGTATTGGACGCCTTGTAGAAAGGGATCTCCAGTTTGGGGGATTGTCTCCACGACCGTATCAGCAATACAGCGAAAAGAGCAAGGGCGAGAACAGCATAGTAGGTCGCTCTCTTTCCTCCGCTAACTATGTGTGGGATTTGGATGTCCGGGATGGTGGAAGGTGAGAGGAGCGTCGAGTTGTTCTCCATGGTGAATGGTGAGTGGCTGACCATTAGGTGATGTTGTGGAACAGGTCCAACCGCTTGAATAATGAGGGTTTAGAACCTTGAAGTCTTTATTTTCTCGAATACGGCTGCGTACGGTGTTCTATCTTATAACGTGGGATAGAACGAAGAGAAGGATGTTTGAGAAAGATGTTGTAAGTGTTGATTCGGGAGTGAATAGCAAGTGACTCGGCGTTGAAGGAAATAGGGTCTTGGTGTTGTCAAGAGACTCAACGGGACCTCTGAGACAGCCCCAATCAGGGATAGGTCGTCGACGAAACTCTGAAGTGTAGGCTCGGGGGATGAGACGAGACAGAAGATCTTCTACCATTTACGGCAGGCAAACCGCGATAGGGTTGAAGCTGAATGCTTTATGTGTTGCGAGGGCCGAATGAAACAAACAGACCGTCGAGCCTGGTGGCGGAGGCAGGGTCGGGAAGGACGTCATACTGGGCTATTCCCAAGAGGGCGGATTCCGGCCATTTTTGAGTGTGTATAAAAGTATCCTGGAGACTTGGTTCGACATGGAGCGTGTGATTTGCCGTCTGAAACGAGCTGACCCGCGAAAGTGCTCTCGGGATGAGCCACCTCCGGAGCTTAGTCTCCCAGGGTGGTCAGAATAGCGTGCGGCATCCTTCGAGATGTGCCGTGCACATCTCTCAGGGTGGAACCTGGAACAGGATCCTCCGATGATCGATCCGTCAAAGCGGGTGGGCTTATCGGCGCGAGTCGGGCGAGGCGGGCGAGGTGGGAGTTGTGCGAGTTGTGCGCGCCAATGCACCCCTGTCGAGCCAATCTTGGACCAATTTGAAGCGCGGTTTTCTTATTTGTGATGTTCACGGTTGTTGCTGTTCATGTCTTTGAGAAGCTTCTCCCTGTTTGTTGTTTTCATTGGCAGTCGGTTGCCAGCCGAGGAGCCCCTTGCTACCTCCCACCTGCCTCCATGGCCCTCCGTGACCGTGATGGGTCACTTCACCCCCGTATGGAGTAACTGCAACCCAGCTCGGTACCCAGCTTCCCCATATCCCACCTGCCGTCTTGAACGGATAGGTCAGCCCCGGCACCAGTCCATCACAACTCGTCTGCATCAAAGTCTATCATATCTCATCGCCATCACCAAATCATCATCTCGTCTCATGGCCAAATTCCAACCACACTGCGGATCCCCCCTCTCAGAGCCTTTCGTTGGCCCTTCTGGAATTCCTATGGCTGCGCTAGGCTCTCGGAACGTGGGGCTTCCATCGCTAGCGCTCAGCCCGCCAACGGGAATGCTCTCTTCCGTCTGCATCTCAAAGCTCACTGTAGCCAACGGTAGGCTTCAGCGCCGTCGATGACCACGCATACGTAGGAAGTGCATCTGCGAGTCTCCCGCATCCCCTCCCCGGCCCTCCACCGGCCCTCCACCACCATGTGCAATGTGACCGCCCCGTCCCTGAGGAGTACACCCCAGGCTGTGTCGCTTGGCCATGTTTCCGATCCTTGACGGCCGCGCCTCGCCCTAACACGCTGGCCCACCCAAGCATTTGCGATTGTCTAACGCAGTATGTGTCGGCTGTCTCTTTGCCCCAGGCATGACAACAAAGCAGTCAATTGAGGCCAACTACATTTGCGACGTCTTGCCCACTGCAACCCATAAGACGTGGCCGCCGAGACGGGCCTGGCCTGGCCAGAAATTTTCATTGCGACTAAGTCGTGCTGAGAAGGGCCCCATTACCTTGGGCCGTCAACCGCTGACCAGTGCTGACACACCCGTTCGATGCCAATGGCCAGTCCTTCCAACTCTCCATATCCGCCATCAGACAGCAATGGCATAGTCTAGGCTTCAGTATCGGCAATTGCTATGTTCGCCTTTACAAGGGAACGGACGGAAAATGAGAGAAAAAATTTGCGCTGGGTCCTTTTGGTCATCAAACGGTGTTGATTCACAAGCCAGGCATTGAACCTTTCTCCCACGGAACATACCAGGTTTCGGGTACTGAGCGACTAATCTCGATTGTCGAACCCTCCAACCCCACCTCAAAAAAGCCAACACCAAATTCCTGCCGTGGATAATGAATGGTCAGTGCAGGTTGATTCCAAATGCGCTTTGTTTGATAGACACTCACGGAGCAATTCATCCAGTCAGGGCGACAACCGGGTTGCGCATTGATTGTAATTCTCAACCCCTAGGCTGGCATACACGTTACCCTAGAGTAGTGTTGAGATCTCAGCGAAGAGATGGCTCACATATGTACTGATGGCTGAATTGTCGCAGAAAAATTTTTCGTCGCCCAGGACTTGATGATACCGTTACACAGACGAGGCGAACCATTTGGCCTTGGTTCGCCTGTCACTGACGCGCGCGCTCGCTTTCATGTCATCATCCCACTGTCACCCCCACGCCGTCCCTGGTTTCTCCCCAGACTCTTCTCAACGCAGCCCTGTTGTCAACACCAATCATCATCTCGCATCTCCTTCCCCAGATGAACGCCGTGAAAAAGTTTTCATTCAATCCTAGAGAACCCCACTTGAAATGCATTGGCATATCTTAATTTGGTGCTGAGGCTCACCATCCCTCGTATGAGACTTGCCTTAAATGAAACGAGCTGGAGCGAGGCAGCCAATATCGCAAGCAAACCGGGGCCAAATTGGGCGAGAAACAGGCCTCACTAAGTGATGATCGACAACTCAATGATAGCAGAGGAGGCAACCAGATGCAGGACGATGCAAATTTTTCTTCTTGCCAAGGGTAGTCAGGATTGTTGTGATCGTTAGCGGCGTGCAGGGATGATGGACGACCTCATATATCTCTGATTTTGCCAGCCGCACTTGCCGTTGAGCATAGCTCTTCATTAAGTCCTGGTGCCTAGATTTGTTGTTGTCAGCACTTGTTTCCTGTCTTCTTGACCACTTTCTGCTCAAATGGCCGAGCTCCAGTACCTCGGGGCCAAGTTTGAGGCCCCAGATGCTCAAGGTTCTCTCAGCTCGATCAGCGGGAGCGCTCCGAGCCCATTTGTGGTATGCACTGCTCGGCAAGACACAACGATTTTCAGCGTCTAACTCCGCCGCGTAGCAACCTTCAGGTGCTTCTTCCCATACGTCCCTCTCCTTGAGTCCTCTTCTTCCGCCAACCCATGACACGACAAAGTCACATCATCACATGAAGCACCTTCAACGATTTGTTGATGATCTTCAATTGGTACTCGTCGGACGGTCACTCAAGGAGAAACTGTACTCACACGTCCCAGTCCGCGAAACGAGCCTTTCCAAACTCGGCCTATTCCAGATACACCGAAGTTCAAGTTTTGTTGATTCGATGGGAAGAGGACGAGCTCGAAGTCGCCCATGAGATAGAAGAACTTCGAGCGGTGTTCCGAGACATGTATGGATTTTCAACAGAACAGTTTCTGATCCCAACTCAAAACTCTCATCGTAAGCTCAACCACAAGGCCCTGAGTTTTGTGGAAGAGCACGAAAAGGAAGACATGCTGCTCATAGTGTATTATGGGGGCCACGGGGTGATAAACAAAGCAAGGCTGTCCACTTGGTCTTGGTGAGAAGGCTTCCGGCCATGTCATATTGGGGCTAAACTAACACTTGATAGCAAGCCTGACAGAACATACGCAACCGTTGAATGGTCGGCCATCCAAACTTTGTTTGAAATAGCCAAGTGCGATGTTCTTTTGCTGCTTGACTGTTGTGCTGGGGCGAGCGCTGCACCGCTGACTGAGCGGCCAACAAACATCAAGGAAACAATTGCAGCGTGCGGCTTCGAGACTTGGGCACCGCGGCCAGGGCCGCAGTCTTTCACAAACACGCTGATTGAAGTTCTGAAAGAATGGGCATCTCAGCTTCCCTTCTCCGCCGCCATGCTCCACAGTGAAATCTTGACTCGGCTCAAACATGCGCCTCCTCGTTGGTCTTCTCGTGGCACCTTTGTTGAGTCGAGGAAGACGCCTGCATATATCGTCTCTCCGCCCGACCCACACACCGCTTCCATCACCCTAGGCCGCCTGCTCGCCGAAGGGTCCTGTTCACCAACTTCATTTAAAGCCATACCGGGATCCATCCCAGAGACGACACTCTCGGAGAGGGTGCAGGGGGATAGCCAAGTTTCGAGCGAGGACCGGCTTGAGGCATTGTTGGCCCTAGACGAGAAGGGGCAGAGAAAGGCTCCACATGTCCTCCTGACCGTTGCCCTGGAGGAAGACCAGGACTTGGACGTGGCGAGCTGTGCTCGATGGCTAAAGCAGTTTCCACTCTTGGCCAAATATGTGAGTGTTGAGGGCGTGTACCGCAGCTACTCAATGCTGTTGCTTCTTTCTGTTCCTGTGGTATTGTGGGACCTCTTACCCGACCATGCTGCAACCCAGTTTGTTGGATACGTGCGGTCCCGCAACTTGGCACCGAGGAATGAGCCTCAAAAGGAGGCAACAACGCCAATCCCCATCACCGGACAATCGGCTAGAGAGAAGACGAGCGGTCGCTTTGATTACGCTTCTCCACTGAAATCTGTGTCCGGGTTGAGCAGTCTCGATTCCGGGTATGACTCGTCAAGTATTCCGCGACCCGCGACGTTGGTAACTACAAAGCTCGCCCGGAAAACCACGGACGGGCTGGGACGCTTGCGCAACACCCTGTCCAGCCCAGTGCTAGCGGAGAAGAGGCAGAATATGCGTTCGGGCCTTCGATGTCCGAGTGATCCAATCTCGGCACCGATCAGCGACCCGTCGTCATCCGAGCAAAGGCCGGCTTTGCCAAACCCCAGAAGGCTGATTGTATCAGTCGGAGAAGCATACCTAGATTACATGGATGACAACACGCCGGAACTAACGTGCGTGCTCTGGTATGGGCACGACGTGCAGCATAGCAAACCACTGAGGAGGCCAACTCCGGACCAGATTTGGTGAGTCAAGAAGATTGGCGATGCCAAGGCGCTCAAGCAGTGGAGGTGCCCCCCCTCCGACGGATCTCGAGGTGGAAACCGGGCAGGGAGACCCTGGTGCTTCTGGAAACGTGAATGGCACATGGACGCTGACGCTTGAGTAGGAATGAGGAATTCCGGTTCGAGGTGGATGACTCGCCCATGTTCTACCACCTGAGACTGTGCGTCTGGGTAGGGCAAATGTGCGAGCTAATTGGGGAATTACAGATTGATCTTCGCAGCCTGGCTCAGACCGGCAGGCTCCCTGAATTGACGGAATGGCAGATTTTACGCCGCGACGGGAAGACAACAGGAGAGATTAAAATTGGGCTGACATATCTTAGTGGGAGCGAAGGAGAAACGAGGTTAGTAGATGTATCGAAGGCCAAGGCAAGAAGCCAGAAACAGCGCAAAGACAAGGGCCAGCCTCGCATGGCAGAAGTGGATTTTCCCGTATGGTGAGAGCCCCGAAAGCCGGTGTATACGGAGCAGATGCTCTCAAGGGTGTCGATCAAGGATTAGAGGGAAAAAAAAAATCCGGTGTAGTCGTGACTTGCAGCGTGGCGTCGACAAGGGGAGTTGTCAGTAAGGAAGAAGTAAAAAGAAGGATAACCAGAAAAAGAACATGAGTCCGAGCACGGTGCAAAATCGAGACTGTATCTACACTACTGCTTCCACCGCCACTACGTAGTTACCTTACAGGAAGGTTGATGAAGGGGCTGAAATCGTTAGGCTGGGGGATTTTGATGACAGCAAGTGAACCCCAGTAAAAGGGGCCGGCACTCGTTGACGAGACCAGGCCCCGTCCTCTCCACAAAAGTAAAAAAAATCCCATGTATCTTATCAGATCGTGGCTTCCCGCCCGACCCAATGGCCTGGGCCAGGACCAGGACGGACTGGCCCAGCCTGAACCAGACACGTAGACGGACGCTGGGGTGTTGAGTCGTGAAAGGATAGTTTCTCTCACCCCCTTTGATTGCTTTTGTGTGATCCCGGCCGTCGGGGAAGTTGAAGAGGAGCACAGCACAGCACAGCACAGCACAGTAGATGGACGAGGCCAAACAAAACCTTGGAAGGGAGAGTGAGAGACTGCCAAGGTGGGGTGCGTGCTGAGGTTTGTCGGTGAAAGGATGGAACCCTGTGATGGACGCCCGGAGACGGGACTGGGAGCTGAAGGAACAGCCGAAGGACAAAGCTGGAGGCGCAGAGCTGACACCGACACCGTCCACCGACCAACCTCTCGCGGGACTCCCTGGCTGCATGATCCTCTCAGCGTCCGCGTCTCCATGTGTGCCGCAGCGCCGTCTGAAGGTAGACGCTCCAGTCACGGCCCGTCCTTGCTCAGCGCAATGTGTCGGCTACTGTCGACGCAGTGCCTCGGGCTTGCAGTAAATCAGCATGCACATCTACACTAGCTCCGCCGAAATACACAAGCGCACATTGCTGTATAACGCTGTAAGAGCATAGACGACAGGGCAGGTGGAGCATCTTTGGGCACTGAGAGGGCGGGGAATTCTGTGCAGCACAAGTGGCCTGCAGACGAGACTTGTCTTTGGTAGAAAACGGAAATGCAAGGCGAAGAGTGGGAGGCGAGCAAGCAAGGCGAGGTCCGAAGTCGGTTGTTTGCTCCTTCCTTCCCCATTCTTCTCTTTGGTTTTTTGCTTTCCTTTTTCGCTTCCCCAGGGACGGCGTGTATCCGTCGCACAAGACACACACACTCATACCCCTCCTTCATTCCGTTTGATTTGATGTCCGAGATTAGATGGGATTGATAAGATTTGATCCATCAGATAAGTCGCAAAGAGAAATGCCCGTGCTTTGGCGATCCGATTGGCCGGGGCTGTTCCCGGTGGGGTAGCTTTGGGTTGAAATTGAATTATAATTTTTTTTGCCATTGTTCCTTGCCATTTCCCAGTGGTCAAGGGCGCCGTCGCGAAACCAGTCGCCCTGCCATGTAGATGCCGGGCGGAAGGCGGACGAGGCTTTCCCACCCCCCCTTGGACTCGTACTCGGTACCAACGCCAAAATAGACTGGATTCAAGGGAAGGGAAGGGAAGGGAAGGGAAGAGAAGGGAAGGGGAGCAGAGACCCTCGAGGCCAATCAATATCACGCCATCATGGATGCGTCGGTCACCAACGACGCCAGGCTTAGGACCAACATTGACGGCGCGGAAGACAAGCAATGGCGGTTCGATTGGTAGTCTTGTTTCGGGTGACACAAGCCAGGGAGGGTTGAAAAAACTCATTTGAGGCTGCAGCTCAGCTTAGCATGCACGGATACGTACCTCTTGTTTCGGTTTCTTGAGAACAATTGCGCGTCGTGGCATGTACAGCACTTTCGTTCCGATCAGACCAAGATACTGTCCCATCTTACGTATACACGGAGGGGCGGGGCGCGTTCATTTCTTGTAAGTGCGTACAGTACCGAAAAAGCCTGGGGTACATTTGGACACCGAAAAAAAAAACTTATTCTGTTTCATTACCTACTGCTACGTCGGAACGCATGGACATGGACATGGACGGTGGAAGCGGGCCTGTTAACATGTGACGTGAAGCTGACGCACCCCATCGCGCTCCATCGGAGGGGAAACCAGCAAGGGAACAAGGGGGACCAGAAGAGCACTATTTCAGGACGGGTGTAGACTGTTGGAGAAGGACCAGGGTCGGCAAGTTGAATCAAGGGAAAAAATCTGGTTCATCAAGGGTGCGGGTCGGCGATGGAGTCGGAAGAACCGAGGGACGATTGATTCCTCAGAGCCAAGACTGCGAGAGGCACCAGGGGCTAGGAAAATTGTATCAGAGGGGGACAATACCATGTAAGAAGAAGTGGACGATAACAACGATACTAATAACAAAAAAAAGGAATTATGGGGTAAAGGGATGTATTGGGATACTGCACAGTGCAGCATGATGTGATGCGAGGGTGCTAGACGGGGGCGTGAGAGCATTACCCGATATGCGGAGAGGGTTTGGTTTGATCAAGAGTTGAAGAAGACATTGAAACGGGACAGAGCTCGACGGGGCGGTCCCAATGGCGGACAGATAATGCAAGATGGAGGGACGCGGCGCGTGCTGGACCTGCACGGCAGCGTACCGTGCTCCAGACTGTGTTCTCATTCTGCTGCTCCTGCTCCTGTTTGTTTCTGACGCGAGCTCGGCCGTGTCCGCCATGACGACGACGCATGTTGGACGTCTTGCTTGAGCCTTGCGGCGAAGGCCCCCGAGCCAATGCAGAACCCAGCGGGCTGTGGAGAGGAGCCAAGGGGAGTGACAGGATCCCTCCCTCCCTTCCGTTTCCCGCCGGTGGAAAGGGCCCGGAAAGGCTCGGTTCGGGTTCCGGAGCTGGGCTCCCCTCCATTCACAACCCGTCCCCTACCCCAGAAGCCGGCGGGTGCGCCGAATGAATGCCTACCTACAGAGGCGCATGCGGCAACCCGACGGAACAGGGAGCCAGCCTTTCTGATGGATCACGGATGCGTTCCCTGTGGACTCCGATCTACAGTGGGAGTGGCACTTGGGGGAAAACCTATTATCAAATATCGAGCGATTGGGAAAGACATTGCCTGCCACAAGTGTCTTGGGTGGAATTGAAACTAGGCGCCTTGTCCCGTCCGGCAAAAATTGGGGCCGGTGAGGAAACACGTTGGGGCATCACGGGTGGCTTCACAAGGCGGAAGCCTCCAGTTGAAAGGCGAAGAGCGGCAATGGACTGGGGCCGGTGAGTGATCCCAGAGGGAGAGTATCCCCTTTCAACAAACCTTCTGCGTTGCCCTGTAGGCGGGTAACGACCCAATTGACCAGTCCTGGGCGATCTATTTGCGCATGTCTCTCCTTTCTTTGTCAGTTTATTTCCCGCGCCTCCGGATCGGTTGTCGGAGAGCCGTGGTGGTCTGACTGTGACCTTGATGCGCACCACCGAAGCCGCGGCTACAAGGCCCTCCCGGGCGGGAAGACGCTTAGGGGATGAAAATCCGCAAGCCCGGAGTGGCCAGGAACAAGAACGTGGTAGGCTCACCGCTCTGATAGAACCCAACAAAATCTTGCCAGATGCCGAAAAGGAGATTAATCCTCGTTTGAGGGTCGTACGGTCCTGTTAGGTTTGGGGTTGCTCCTGTGCTTCTGTTTTGTCCAACCTACCTACCTCGGTATGTACCTATGTATCTGTGCACCTATGTATAGGTATGAATATACCTCGCACTATGGGCATTCCCGGATCGAGTGGGCAATTGAGGTTAAAAGTCGGAACCAGGGGACGGCGGTGGGAATGGAGACTGGACGATCCGGACCAAGAGGGAAGCGGCTCGTACGACCCACGTGTGTCAAGGCTGATGAGGGCTTACAGTACGAGTACGGGGTAGTCAGTGTTACTTGTTGATTGATTACTGTACGAAAGAAGGCCATGTCTAGATGTACATACATAGCAGCCATACCTACCGTTGACGGTCGACATGGTTAGTACAGTGCTGTACCGGCAGCCTGGTCAGGGTCAGCAATTGTCGCACAGGGGCCTTGCATCAACTGCGCGTTGGAGTGTGGTAGTGTCGGGTTTGGCCGGGCGAGACGCTCGACTGTGGTGGCGGTGGCTCTCGGGGTTTTTTTCCCCCTACAAATACTGTGCTCCTGCTTGACTAGGATAAGTCGACTTGCGCAAAGGCTTGACATATGGGGTGGAACAGGATTGGCAAACGAACTCTCTAGAGTCCAGTCGGTCGGCAAGTCATGTGTGACTGATGATGATGGGATGCAATGCAATCGTTTCCTACGCTCCCACTCTTGCCATCTGTCAGCTGCTGGGTCTTTGGCCGGTTACGGTAGTGGTGAGTGGTATTGGACACGAGCCCGCGACATGGTGACGTTGTGTGGAGACTGCCGAGGCCAGTGCCGAATGGCTTGATTGGAGTTTGGCATTTGGCTGAGGTGACTGATTGATTAATGTGCGTGGTAAGTGGCTGGACGATTGATAAACGAAAAAAAATAAAAAATTGTGTGTACGAATACTAGCGCACTGTGCGAAAGTGTGAGAGCTAGTGTCAAATTTGGCTTAGTGCACGCCGAGTCGAGAGAACGGCAGGGAGTGACAGTGTCCGGGTTAGGGGATCGGCAAATCAATAGATCATCCATACAACAGGAATCTGTCATCACCCTTCCTGATATCGGAGTGAAAGATTGAAGAGTGGACGAGACAGTAGTGGGCGAAGATGCGCACTGTAGAACCGCGCGGGACACGCTTTGCACGCAGCACATGCCCACTCGCTTTGTACCACAATGAATTTGGCTTTTGCGTTTGAGGGCAAGGGGCGATTGATTACCCATCCTAGAGAATTGGCAATCAATTGCGTTGCCATTACTTGAATTTTGTTCCATCTCTGGTACCTAGCATAATTGTCAACAACGCGGCGCGTGCGTGTCAAAGTGCTTGCGTGCGTGTCGTGTCATCCCTGAATGAGGCCTGTGTGTGAGCTCTTGGGGCATGGGCTGGCCCTTTTTGTCCTTGGGTAAGTATGGATAGGGATAGGGATAAGGATACGGATATATGGGCATCGGAATGTGCAAGGCATGGGATAGCCTAGCCTGTCTAGCCTGGGGGGTGTGGTTTCGGTTGGCCTCTGCTTCTTTCTTCCCCTCCCCCCTCCCCCTCTCCGGCAGCTTTGGTTATCAGTCAATTTTCAAGTTGGGCAGAACTGACCAACGGCGCCGGTGGGCTTTGGGCTGGGGAAGTGCGAGAATGGGGGAAAACTGGGCGATGGAGGTTGCTTCGAACAGGAATTCTCCCCGGAGAAACAGGAGAAGGCAAAGGAACCTCAGATCGACAAACGGGGCTAGAGCGAGCGAAGGTCGGCAGCGGGCAACGGCCAGCGCTAATCGCCAACCGCCTCCATCAAAATTCTGGTTCGCTGTACATACAGTAGCAGCGGGAGTGGTTTAGGTCTGACGAGGACCAGCTATGTGGAGGAGATGGCCACTGTGGACGGGCACGTGTACGGAGTACGGGGTGTGATGCCGAAGCTATAGGCGTTTGTGTTCCTCACCATCGACTTCTGCATCGTCTTCAATCCGCCGGCTCCTCCTCATTTTCCCTTTCTGGGTGGTGCTCCCCGGGGCGTCGACCGTCCCCTCTCCGGGCCGCGCACGGCTGGGTCTCGGTCGCCGCCGTCACAAGGAGATACGATAAGGGAGCTGCAGAGGAGGAAGGCGAAGGAAACAATAGACGAGCGGGAAATGGCAAGACCTGGCTATTACTGGCTACCTACCTATCTAGGAGGACCCTCTTAGAAACCTTCACCGAGCACCAGGAAATTCGGGAATCAACTGCACCCGCCCAAGACATTTCCTCGGAAATAGCTCTGGCCCCTGGGCCCTGATCCGTGGCCTCTACCACACACACACAGCGCTGAAAAAGTCAAAACGTCATGCTTGGGAATAATGAATAATGGTGGGCGGAGCAGCCAAGCCCGTGGTCGTTGGGGGTACGTATCTTTCCACACTGTGCGCCCGAAGGGAGGACACCCCCAAATGACACACCCCCCCCCCCCAAAAAAAACTAAATCCACACGCCCGGGACTGGGCCTGGAACTGCAACTCGACCGGGTGTGAGCCTGGGTATCCCCAACCCGCATCGGGGTGTACCTTCCTCGTCTCTAATTTTTAAACCTCCAACACGCCCGCTTTCGACTCCTTCTTGCCCTTTCTTCTCCCAACAGAGCCTCGAAACCCCTTACCCCGGACCGTTCATCTTATCAATCGGATCAGTTCTCCTCTGATCTTCTTCTTCAGTCGCTCGTCAACCAACTCTCCTCTCCTTCCTTTTCTGTTCCTCTCTACTCTATCGTTTGTGACTCTTGCGTCCAACGATATGCTGATGCGCCTCTAACATTGCCACAACCTGCAAACAGTTTAAACAACAAAATCTCCAAAACCGCGCATCCAAAACTAGCCCCCCACCCTTTCGTCTACAATATTTTGACTCCTGTTCCCGTGTGTGACGACCACACGTCCTAAATCACAATGATCGCCACCTCCCCACTTCCCATTGAGGGCATCGTCAACCCCGCCGTCGACGCCGCCGATTGCGTGCCCAAAGAGGCTACCCCTTCCATCGCTCCCTCGCTTACCTACTCGGACGACTCCGATAGTCAGGAGGATGAGCCCGTCATCCCTGAGCGCCACCGCCGCGCTTCTACACGTCTGATTGCCCAGAGCGCTCGCGACATCCAGCGTATTACTGGAGAGTCTACTGCCGAATTCGTCGGCCGCTGCTGTGGCGGCTCTGGAGGCTGCTGCTTGGGCTCTCGCCGTGGTGATGTCGAATATGAGGATGTCACCCTTCCTGAAAACGATGCCTTCAAGTCTCTGGGCCTCAAGCTCGGCGACATCCCCACTGAGCTGACCGACGTCCTTGAGATGCCTGAGAAGATTGTCTCCTTCACCTCCATACCTAGACCAGCAAGTCTTGCTCCCGCCGACTCGGGTATCTCTCTGACTGAGACTGCCGAGCCCAACACCAAGTCTGAATATTTGGTTCCTGGTCCTGGCTACGAGGGTGTCGACACTTCCATCCAGCCTCCTCGATTCGTCCAACCTCACCCTCCTCACCATGTCTACCCCGCTCGCATTCACAACACCCGCGAGCTAACCAAGCTCGGCGCCGAGAAGCGAACTTATCACTTTGACCTCGACATCACCGACTACCCCCCTGAGGAAATCTTCGATTTCAAGGTTGGTGGTGCCATTGGTATCATGGCCCCAACTGTGAGATCTCTGTTGTGGATGTTCTCGACGCCCTCATGGTCCCACGCTTCTTGCGGGACAAGCCCGTTCTGATGAAGACCACCAAGGGCCGCTGGCCCACTGTCTGGGGTGATGACAAGCCTCGTGAGCTCGTCACTACTCGCCGCGATCTTATCACCTGGACCACCGACATCCAGTCCTATGCCCCCACCAAGGGCCTTCTTCGTGTGTTGGCCGAGCATGCCACTGCTGCCAACGAGAAGAAGATTCTCATGTACCTTTGCTCCAGCGAGGGCTCAAGCGCCTTCTCCGATTTCCGAGGTGGACCCCACGTCACCATCTCCCAGATCCTCAACGCCTTCCCTAGCTCTCACCCTCCCCTGGACGAGGTTCTTTCTGTCCTTCAGCCCCTAATGCCCCGCTTCTACTCGCTGTCCAATGACCCTACTGAGTCGTTCCAGCTCCGGGACCACGCTCAGCGTCGTCTGATTGAGATTGCCGTGACTGTTCACGAGTCAATGGATTGGCGCCGAGGCTGCCGCACTGGTGTGGGCTCAGGCTTCTTCGAGCGACAGGCGCGCAAGTACCTACGAGCGCAGGCTGCTGGAGAGAAGGCGCCCGAATTCTACGTGCCCATGTTCAAGGGCCTCATGGCCAACCCCCTGGCTAAGCAGTTCAACTCGGATGGCCCAATGCTCTTGATCGGTGCCGGCGTGGGCATTGCTCCTTTCCGAGGCTTTGTCCAGCGCCGCTTGAAGCAAGCCAACTGCGCCAACAAGGTGTGGGTTCTTCAGGGCATCCGCGACTCGCTTGTGGACGAGATCTACAATGGCGAGTGGGGTGTGCATGAGTCCGAGGTCAAGCGAGTTGTCCAGAGCCGAACCGGCACTGGCCGATACGTCCAGGAGGAGGTGCGTAACCAGGCGGACCTCGTCTGGTGGATCATCAACTCTCTTGATGGACGTGTCTTTGTGTGTGGCAGCAGCAAGGGCATGGGCGAGGGTGTCGAAGAGGCTCTTTGCGATGTGGCCATGGCCAAGGGTAACCTGGGCCGCGAGGAAGCACACAGCTTCTGGCAGCTGAAGAAGGATGAGGGCCGTTACATTGCCGAGACCTGGTAAACGACGGTCTTGACGATACCCCTGCGATCACCCATTGCGCAGGCTGGGACCTGCTTAATGCGAAATATCCTAGGAGAAAAGTGTGTACGAAGGGGGCGATGTATATTGCTAGGTCAACGCGATGTCCAGACCTAGACGAGCCGAGGCAAACTGCTGTAGATGGCTGAGGCGCAAGAAAGAAATAAAGAAACACTGGCATTGCATTGCATGGCCAATTGGCCCTTGGAGAGTAAGGAACGGAAAGCATTTTGGGGAAATGGGCATGGCGTTACGGGGTTTTACATGGTCACATATTTCTTTTGATCACCATGGGTTTACATGTTTCCAGTATTGTCTCCGTGACATGTGGAAAGCGGTTTTATAGTTCCCTGCACGAAGATGGACAATACCCCTGGCAGCGATTGAGAAGGACAATGACCGTTGGGGATATTTAGTCCAGAGAAGAGAAGTCAATTGATTTGTTATGAAACCGGAATCGCCTTTTCAAAAAAAAAATTTGTCTCGCCATATCTGTGATATGAGGACGCCTGGAAAAGAAAACACCTTGTTCTTGTTCTCCTTGTTTGGTTGCATAATCCGACCCATGTTTTGCGAAGCGCTGACAGCGTCCGAGCGTCAGTCAGCCCACGCTGGTGGGCGAGGCCGCATAGCCGGCAGCTTTGGTGAAGTGCACGCTTTGTTAACTCGCGTTGTGTATTCTTGGTTGCTCTATTTCGGGTCAATTTGGGCTTCCGTTCGGAATCCTGTTGCCTTTCTGATGTTATCTGTCCTCTCTACCTCTTAGTCCTAGCTGTTGATACCTGGCAGTAAGCGCGACAAGCAAGGCACACCGGACATCAACAGGCATCTACATTTCATTTAAGCTCGCCTCACCCCCACCTCGCTCTCTCGTGTCATATTTGCATCCTTCATTTCTCTTATTTGAAATGATGAGTCTTATTGCATCGCTCTTGTTAAGTTGAGGCAAAGCTCGATTCAACGACAATGACCAAGCTTCGTCCTATTCTTTGCCTCTATCGTCGATGCGGCTTATGTCATTTTGACTTGGCCCACGGCGACAAGGTTATCGCTCGTCAGTCACATTTCCCCGTTTCAACCTTCAATCGCCTCTAGTTCTTGCTTTCGTAGCCCCTGGTCTCCCGGACATATCGTTGCTAAGTTGGTGGGTTTCTGCAGATAGCTTTTCGCCGCCAAGAGATCGGTATCAGATTACAGTCAACTTAGAGAAGCAGTCAACCGATCGCTTGCTCGATTATGACGGACATGATTGGGATAAGCCGACTGATGCGGAAATCATCTTCCTAGCATGCCCTGATGACATTGGTTGTTGCAACTGGAACATGTCTATCGGATGCCACCTCGATTGTGTGCGCTGGCTGGGGACGGATTTTTCGTGGAGCTTGAACCGAGCCATCGAGTATCAATGCGAGCCTCCGGCAGCTGAGATGGAGCGAAGGCGTAAATGGCTACAACTCAGCGCGGCTGTCGCCTTGTGTAAGAGTAAGAAACTATTGTCAGCTTCGAAGAAAACGTCTCTCCCTTTGGAAATTGGGCTTCATATCGCCGAGTACCTACTCGAATGCTACGCCGTGGCCAAGGTACGAAGTTACTGGACGCAGCAGCAAGCCTCAAGAGATTGCCAGGCGAGTCTCCGAGGCGACGTATGGGGTCAATTCGTCGACTTTGAGGGCACAAGGTATGTTGCGTCGCTCAGCAATAAGCGAGGGAAAGGCGACTACCGACTGTTGTTCTCTCCACGCGCATCCAGAAAGATTGATATGATGTATGTGGCAAAAAGCCATGTCGGCGTCACAGATATAATATTTACCGATACGGCAAACCCTGCGGAAGTTCAGCCATCCCTAGGAGTATGGTGGAGCACCATACCACTCGACATGACGGACATGGCGAAACAGCCGGCTCCTTTTTCGAAATGGCGGAAGGCTATACCCTTAGCTGGGGGATCTAAACATTCCGCGGATATAATTATCGAAGGCGACAGTGATGTGGGTCGTTGGAAACCGCTGATATATTCATCGACTAACGTAGTGGAACTATACAGCGTTTCAAACTCCGCGATGTAATGCGGGAGAGCCAAACCCACGCAGCGTGGGACGTCCCTCAAGTTAGAATACCTCGAGTTGTATTATTTGACGAACAGCATGCTCCTCCAGACTTTAAGGGCTCGTTTATGGAGTCATTTGTATGCAATGCCGGGTCGGCGACTGGGATTTCCGTATGTTGGGCGGACTACTTGGTGAGTATCCACGCACATGCGGCTGGTGAGGGCTTGTCCTTTTACAACATGATCAGTGAGCGCCGGGCGGCATGGTTATTCATGCCACTTGACGAGGGTGAAAAAATAACACACATTTGGAAACGAGCCGGTCCTCGTCGAAGAAACCAGGCTGTTGTGGTAAGAGATTTGTCAAGTCTTGCTACGAGAGAATTATGCTAACATGCCGGCACCTGATAGTTTCAAACAACCGGTGGCAGGACTATACTGATGGGCCTCTGGGCTCAACAGCACCGTGTTTCTACGAGATTCTTCGCTTTCAACCGCGGACGGTGTCTACAACTAATCGATAGACCGGCAGCGGAGCCAAGCCGCATATTTTATTCTTCGCGCCGGCAGGGTGGGCGGTTCGCCTGGATGGGCTTCGAAAGCCCGGAGCCTCCCAAGCATCGAAGAGGCCTCGGGCTACCGATGCCATTTAACGGGGAGATTGACTCTTTCAGCGATGAGTACTTTTTCAGCTGCGTCAAGCTGGATGACGTGGTTGAAATTACGGCCTGCGAGCTGGACGGAGGCTCCGAGGTTGCTGGCTTAATACTAGGCTACGCAAACGGGCATCGGGAGAGCGTGGGACAAGTGCGGCTGGACAGGCTGAGGGCACCGCTGCAAGTCGGAGACGAGGCGATCACGATGGAACTCGGCTTCAGGAAAAGAGAAGAACTACATCCATATGTGGCAGCGGTGAGGGTGACGGGCCAATCGGGTGGTGCTGGGACGTGGGATTCAGACTGGGAGGACGATTTCGAAAGCGTCCTGGTTGTGTCGTTCCGCGAGCACCTGGAGTGGTGGTGGTCTCGCCGACAATGCAGGCTGTCTCACCGGGGACAGTGGAGCCCGGAGGCGTGCGAGACGCACTCGGAGTTTCAATTCTCAATGTTTGGGCCGACGAATTAAGAAATGTTGCGATGCGAAGAGGCGTTAGGAGTTGGGATTTGGGATTTGGGACATTGACAGGGGCAGTCGTTATTAGGCAAATGTACATGTGAGCGTGAGCGTCTGTATGCAGTACATATGTAAGTAGTCTACATACCTACATAGGTTCGTAGTTAGTTGAACTATGCCCCTCATGGCACTATCGATGTTGCATCCGCCAAGACTTGGCACGACGGCACGAAGGCTCAGGCACGAAGGGTGGTTGGTTGGTGGGGGGGGCCATTCGGAACTGGAAAAACGTGGGAGCTTTTGGGGTGTGACGTAGGGGAACGAAAAAAAAAAAAAAAAAAAAAACAGATTCACCACCACTTGATGATGGCGTCGGAGACATTTTTCTCTCCATCGGCACATCTTTGGCTCCGGGATGTGGAAAGTGGCCGGCAGGCAGGTCAGCAACAGGGAGGGGGAGGGATAAATGAGTTGGTTGTTGGCGTTGGCGTTGGTTGATAATCTAGACAGGCGTCGTTGCACTTCAAAGCTGAATCAGCTGCGTGTAATCTGTAGCGCGCGGTGATCGGATAAACTAAAAGTGGGGAGCGGCGGGTTTCCAATACACGCGCGCGGGACCACGAAAAGGCTCTGAAAAGAGGTGTGTCGAGAGGCAAGAGACGGAGACAGGCAGGTGGAGGGGTGGGGCCGCGCGGGGATGGAGACAGGACAAGCAAGGGGGGGGGAAGGAGGGACGGGCGTCGGCGTCAATGGGGACCGGGGCGGCGGCGGGCACAAGCACGGCAAGTCAACAACCACCACGGCAAAGGAGACTTGATAGCAGCAAGGTGAGGCCACGCGCTATTTGGCGTGGCCCTATCATGATGCCTCTGCCGGGACGAGCTGCGAGTAAGGCGGTCCGCTCTAGTTCCGGCTTCCGGCAGCAGCCTTCTCGATAGACGGCGCCCATTGGGCGAGAGCTTGTGCGAGATACCGGACTGGGGACACGATGGCCGCGGGGGAACACGAGCGCGAGCACACACACACACATCGCGGAAGGGCCCAACAATGTGCGGGCTAAGGCTCTAGTTCTGGTAGCGAGCAGGACGTTGAGGAAGCGGTCTACAAAGGTCGACGGTACCCTGTGCGGTGCAGGCGACGAGGTCGATCCATGGATGGTGCCATGTCTGGCATGGATAGTAGTGGGGTTGAAGGCCGTGTTTGGAGGGGCACAGGCAAAGAGAGAGGGAGAGCAACGAGAGCATAGCGGAGAGAGAGAGGGGGGGGGGGCGGAGGGGCAATCGCAATGGGTGGTCCGTGGTCGTCACCGTAGTCGTGGTCGTGGTCGTGGTCGTGGTCGTGGCCGGAGCTGGGGAGTTGAGCTTTCGGTGGTTGGTCTTTTTTCGGCTTGGCCTAGTCTGCGTCGTTGGTTTCACTGACAGTGGGAGGGAAAAAAAAAAAAGGGAGACCTAACGCCTCCGGCCAGCAAGGTTAGTTGTGTGGAGGGTGTATATCCGGAGAGTGGCCGTAGTGCTCTCATTAGTTGCAGCTTTGTTTACTACTATGTCCTATCTATCATGCGACGCACCAGCATTGGATTTATCATCAGCATCGTTAAGGCTAGGAAGGATAGGGGGGGCGAAACTACGTCCAACGCAGCCATCACCCTAGAATTGTTCAACATTTGCGGCTCTTTCTGTTTTGGAGTGAGTCTGATCTCGATGAGGGGGACCCCTGGTTGTGCTGCTACGTACAGGCATTGTGGTTTAGGAAAATACCGAAGTCAATTGAGTGACAGAGTCGGGAACCCCCCATGGCCAGCCACTATTCCGAATTTCCGGGCTGACTAGGCGTTCAAGTACCCTTTTTCTTCCTTACACTTCTCCAACACGAGGCTTCTGGTTCGGAAATATGGAAAGCCCAAGCACCCAAACTCTGATAAAAATGATGCCATGTCTGATGCCATGCATAAAGGCAATGCCATCAACAGATATGATGCCTGAACAAAACAGAGAAAATTACATGCAAGCTCCAGGGTAGCATCAAATGTGGCCCTCGGGATCTCGCATTCGTTCCTCTTCCTAAACTACTCCTCCTCCTCCCCCCGTCGAGGTCGGCGATGGGGCAGCATGGGTGGAGATGGGACGCAAAAGCTTGGGCGCCCCGCCGCCATGAGCGCACCGGGCACGATAAAATTGTAGACATGGTAGAGAAAACGGGTCCCAGACCCGCTTATAAATCCTTACGAAGCGTTTTGGATCGGGGAACGCTTGGGTGGTGCTATTGCTGGTATTGCGTATTTGCGCCCCGTTGGAGGGAGGGACCTCGGGGCCGGAGCTTCGAGGCCTCGGAGTGGTTGTGCTTCCGAAGCCAGATCTCCGTCCGCAGTTCCCCCTCCATTCATCCTTCCATTCATCTCTTGGACTGGACCGGACCCCCTCCCCCACAGACGTGATGGATCATTCATGGCATGGCATGGATTTGGAGCTTCAGGGGAAGGGTTTGGTTGAGGTCATTGGCTGTGGTTTTCGCTCGGGCAGCTCTGCCGCACTTTGCGGTACGAAGCGAAGCGAGGCGAGCATGTTGTGTCTTGGGACTCTTGGGGAACCCTTGACAGAGAGTTGCTGCTGCTCCCCTTGTATCCTTGTGTCAGGTCCCTGGTCGGATTGGCAATCAAGGCTTAAACAGCGCCCCCTTCCCCCTCCTTGCTGTACGAATGTGAGTCTCGCTCCCGAGTTGTTAACCGCGCGCGACGGAGGGCAGGCATTAGTCAAGCTTGTCTCCGTGGGGTGCTCTGTGGAATCGAGAGAGGGAATGACGAGATCGAGGCCCAGCTGGTCGTCCCTGCCTACCTGAGTTTTTAAAAATGAGTCCCTACTGGACTGTACCAACCGAGTCCTTCCCGGCAATTGCGCATTACAGCATCCTTACGATGGACGGCGTCCATGTCGCTGCCTTCTTCCACGAGCTTCTTCGGGAACGATGCAACCAGCGGGCGGGTTGCTGGATTGGAAGTGGAGCGGCGCGGCGTTATGTGGGCCGGAGCCGGAACAAGCGATGGATTGCGGTTGGCGGTGGCGGTGGTGTGCAGGAGTCTCCGATGTAATGGTGGAGCCGGGCGTGTGGTTCCTCGCGCGCTGTCTAACTAATGCTGAGAAACCAAGATGCAAACTTGATCAAGTGGGCGCAACAAGGGGATCCACGTCGACGACCAAGCACCTAACTACCTAGGTACCTGTGTCTGTCCAACAACCCATTGGGAGAGGGGGCGGGGGCTGGTCTGGTCGAAGGGGAGACATTGGCACAGAGAGACTGACCGTCTGTCTCATGCGCATTATAAAGAGCTCGTCGTGTTCCCTCTTGTTGTTGATTCCCTCCCCTCACTACCCACCTACACTTCCAACAACTCTACCACTCCACACACTTTCCACTACACTACAAACAAGACTCTTTCGTCTCCAAACCGTCGCAATGGCCTCCAAGATCACCGCCGACCTCCTCATCCAGCTGGCCAAGAACCGCCGCTCCTACTACCCCCTGACCAAGGACCTCCCCGTCACCAAGGAGCGCATCCAGCAGATCGTCAACGACGCCACCCTCCAGACCCCCTCCTCCTTCAACAACCAGTCCAACCGCGTCGCCGTCCTCTTCGGCGCCGAGCACGAGAAGCTCTGGGAGATCACCAAGGAGACCCTCAAGGCCATCGTCCCCGAGGACGCCTACGCCGCCACCGAGCAGAAGCTCAACATGTTCAAGGGCGCCGCCGGCACCGTCCTCTTCTTCGCCGACCAGACCGTCGTCGAGGACTTCCAGGCCAAGTTCGCCCCCTACGCCGACCGCTTCCCCCACTGGGCCGGCCAGTCCGCCGCCATCCAGGAGTACATCACCTGGACCGCCCTCGAGGCTGAGGGTCTCGGCGCCAACCTCCAGCACTACAACCCCCTCATCGACGAGAAGGTCCAGGCTGAGTGGAAGCTCCCCGCCACCTGGAAGCTCGACGCCCAGCTCGTCTTCGGCGGCAAGACCGGCGAGGCTGGCGAGAAGGCTTTCGCTCCCCTCGAGGACCGCGTCAAGGTCTTCGGTGCTTGAATTGAAGAGCAGCCAAAGCTATGAAATATAAAGGGAAAGAAAGAAAACCTCCAATTACGAAACATGACATGACCAAAAATGTCTATTTTTGGAAATAGATAGGCAATATATATACACATACGATCCACAGTATGCTGCATTTGGGCGGAGTTGAAAGCGCGTGGGCCATTGAGTCCTTGGAACTTTAGAAATATACACAAACAAATATAAATCTTGACCAAAACTTTGGGCATTGTGCCATTTTCTCATTTATTCAATTGAGTGAAATTTGTAAACCCCAAAAGAGTAAACAATTGGTTGAAATTCGACGCCTATCCATGCGAACCTCATATCCGACTGAGCCAATTCATCTCGAGAGCATATGTATAATGGCCGTCAGTATGACCAACACTGGCATTGTTTTCCCACATGTCAAGGTATCTCCCCCTCTTAAACTATCGAACCTGTATGTAACAGTATGTACCCCACTTTATCTGTTATTGTATAGGTAGTGTATGCTTTTTGTCATTACTCCTCTTCAATTATGCGACCCAGGGGTTGTCCCATCCGAACCGTCTGTCCCTTCTGTACCGCCCATGCCCATCCCTTGGGCTTGTTCTCCTGATCCTTCTTTTCGGCCGGCGCCTCAAATACGAGGACAATGGTGCTGCCGAGCTGGAACCCACCCATTTCCTCACCACGTCGTAGGGCGTGGCCTCGAAGGACAGTGCTGGCCGTTTCATATGTCGCCTCGGCGAATCCCAAGTACGGCTCGCCTCGCTTGGTAGCTTCCTCCGCAGCCAAGTCCGCCGCAGTGTCTGTCAGCAGGCTGTTGGTTCGCAGTTCTCGGTCAAAGTTGATCTTGATGGAGCCCACGTTGGTAGCTCCCACGGGAATATAGCTGAAGAAGCCCCATCGCCAGCGGCCCAAAAGTACAACTCGCTCGTTAAGGGTGAAGAGACCGGGAAGGGTTCGCTGGAGGTAGGGAGACACGCTGTAAAGTTCGCCGGCAAAGTGACGCCGTCGCTCGACAACCCAGTTGGCGGGTGAGTGGAATCGATGGTAATCCCCAGGGGCTAGATAGATGACGGCATAGTATAGAGAGGTGGTCTTGTCGGGTCGTAGCATGTCGTGCCACGGTCGCTCAGCCAGGGCTAGCTCAGCACCAACTTCGGATTCAACACGGGGCGAGGCAGGGATAGATTCGTCAGTGGTGGCGCCATGCTTGGCATCGGAGCTGCCAGAGAGGAGATCGGGGAGTGTATAAGAGATGCCATTGACCCTAGCAAAATCCTCGTCCTGCTTAACTAGCTCTTCGTCCTTGGAGAGCTCAGGAAGAATTCGACTAGACTCGAGAGAGGATGCTCCAGAAGAAGTACCGGTGATGCTGGGAGTGGGAGTGTTCTTTCCAAGGAGAGCGTCAATGCTGTAGGTCATGCCCTTGACTTGCTCAATATCACCGCCTTGAATCTGTCCAAATTGAAGAACTTTGCCATCGGACGGGCAGAGGAGAACGTTGGGGTGAGGATCGAGAGGACGAGCGCCGGGTTTGAGGGTTCGATAGAAGAAGGAGGCGAGGTTAGGATAGACATGAAGATCCGGTTCAGCGACCTCTTCGAGGCTGTTGGATGGTTAGCAGATCGTCGCCATGAGGGCAAGGATACAGGGGTGAGAGCATACTTGACGCCAAAGACATAGGAGTAGAGCCGGAAGCCGGGGACTCGGAGGTAGTAAGGGACGGTGAGTTCATTGAATCTGCCCCAAAGCCGAGAAATGGCCTTGAGAGGCAGAGTGGACATAACCTGGACTTGCCTGATATTGGGTCAGCATTGAGGTTGTCGGTGAAGGGCATAAAAAAAAAACGAGACAGGATAGGGGGTCGCGTGAGCAGGGCATTGGGGGAAAAGCGTACCATGGTCCATCGGGACGGATCCTGGGGCGAGGTTTGGGAAGTCCTCCGTTGCTGAAGTCGCCCTGCAGCTCACGCTGCTTCTCCTGCTCCCGGCTGGAGACCTTATAGAACTGGACGAGACCAAGGAAGCCGATACCTAGACCGACAGGGATCTGGTACCATTGGATCTTGGTGTTGCGCATGGCCTCACCGAGGCGTTGGGAGAAGCGAGGTCTCTTGCCCGAATTGGAAGCAAAGTTGCGGATGGAGGCGGCGGGAGAGGTTGACGGCCGTTGCAGGCATCGCGATCGGGCGTGGTTCAGGACGGAGGGTCGAGTAGCGGCACAGTTGGTGCAGCGGCCTTGAATTGAGTAGCGGAACATGTGACTCTTGAGCTGGGTCGAGCCAGCGCCGAGGGACATGGCCATTGCGGCGTGCGGAGGGCAGCGAGCGAGGCGCGATTGGTAGGGATTGCGCGCTCGCACCCTTGACGCGCTGCGTTAATGCGTTGGAAATAACGTCAAGCGAAAATCGGACCTCGGGGGGTGGGAGGACGGAGATTCTCGATGCACGGATTTTTTTGTGGTTGTTGATGTCCAAGACTTGACGTTCCAGCCGGCTCCAATGGGTTGGAATGCGGCTGTCAAGCCCGTGAGCCACTAAACGCCCTGATGCCTGCTGGTGGTGGCGGGTGCCACGGGCCTGAAGGTTTGGCTGCTGCGGTGCGTCGGAGGAGGAGGCGCCGATTTTTCCGAGAAGTAGCTGCCGAGGGAAAGAACATTCAATGGAAGGCCCAGAGCAGTGGACGGCCCAATGGCAGCGGCAGGCCTGCACGCAACGGAAGGGCATCCGGGAAGCGGGAAGGGAGGGAAGGGAGGGAAGGGAAGAGTGGTGGAGGTGGTGGAAGGCCCAGGAAGGGGACCCTAGGGTACGTACCTGACTTAAGTGCGACAAACTAGCACCGATAAAGACCAGCACACAGCCTGGCCGCGACAGCGAAAGGGCATGGAAAGGAGGGATGAAGGGTTCCGTATGGGGTTTGGGCCACAGTCTGCCGTCCACCAGGGCCCTTTGACACCCAGACGGACGGAATGGGCCCAGTTTAAAAAAAAAGAGCGAATACGTGCATGTACCGACACCGCAACTGCAAGCCGCCAGGGCACGTTACCAGGTGCCACGTTTGTACTTGTACTTGCGGCTTGGGCTGCCCATCCGGCGTCGCAACCCGCCTCAGGCTGGGCCAAAAGGCCACTCTGACATTGTCTCGGTCTGCGTTTGGCTGTTGACGGAGCCCAAATCAAGCTCTCTTCCTCCCTCTCCTTCACCTCTTCTTTTCTCCCCTTGACCTCCCCGCCCTCATCAGGCGATACATAGAAATCTCCTGGAGGGAATTCATTCCTTCTCCTCTTGTTCTTATTTCGTCCTTTGTGCATCGCATCGTCTTGGGTTTTGTTTTTTTGGCTTTTGAGCTCATCCCAGCGCCCGCCGCCAGGCAGGTCATGCACCGCCCCAAGCACCAGTAAGGCAGTGTGTTAGTAAGTCAGTCAGTCGGTGCTTTTTCCTAGCCGTGAGCGACCTCGCCGCAAATCGACAACGACTACGACATCAGCCTTTCCTTCGTCTTACTTCTAACTCGACTCGATTTTCCCTTATCCCCCCTTCCCCTCCTTTTCTCTCTCTTCCCTTCTCGCCAGACTGGCCACTTCTCTGCTTCATCAGCTTGTTGCAGCGTAGTGGCATGCTAGCAGTCTGCCCATCATGGCTTCCGAGCCCGCCAACTCCCGCCCGGACGACACCTCCCCCGGTTCCTCGCCCGACCAGCTCACCGTCAATCTCCAAGTCGTGTCACCCTCAGTCGGTGTCAACCGACCATTAATGTTTCCCGATTTGGCTGCCAACACCACTGTCAAACAGCTCAAAGACAAGATTCGAGACTCCCTTCCCTTGCGACCCGCCGACGAGAACCAGCGATTGATCCATCGCGGCCGCGCAATCGTCCGCGAGACTGATACTTTGCTCGACATCTTCGGCGCCGATACGGTAAGCCTCCTCTCCCCCACCCTTGTCAGATCATTTCTATAATGTCAATGTTCATTGCTAACTTGGGCCGATGCCGTTGTTTGCTTGCAGCTCCGAAACCCCGACCAGCAGACAATTCATCTCGTCATTCGCGACACACAAGACGCCCATACTCCCGTTCCTCAAGCTTCAGCTCGCGGCCCCAGCCCAACTGCTGCGACCCAACCTGCGAACCAACCTCGACAGCATGTCCAGCACCAACCGTTCGGCCCTCAGCCGCCCCCGGGCTTCACCAGGAGGCCCCAGGTCCAGCCAGCATCGAACCCCTTCCCCCAGCCACGCATGCCCTCGCCAGCTCCTGCTCACCACACTCCTGAGCAAGCTGCTGCATTTCAGCATCACCACCAAAACATGACGCAGTGGCTGAATCAGATCCAACGCGAGGCCATGGCCCGGGCCGTTGCCCAGAATCAACGTGCCCGAGCTCAGATGGGAATGCGCGGTATCGGCGATCCTGTTGCCGTTGCAGTTCACAACGCGGCTCACAACGCAGCTCACAACGCAGCCCACAACGGAATCCATAATGGAATCCATAACGGAATTCATAATGGCATCCATCCCGGAATCCATCCCGGAGTTCACAACGGGCTCCATAATGCGGCCCATAACGGAGCCCACAATGGTACCGATAACAGCGGCAGAGCAAGTCCGGCCCCCAGTCACACCATTTATCGCGAGCACGTCGGGCCCAATGGACATACCTACCAGGTCGAAACAGTGATCCGTACTACAGCGCCTGGTACACCTAGTGGTGGTGGCATGTCCCCGGCTGACGTGCAGGGGATTATCCGAGGGGCGGACGCCAACCAAGCGGCTCTTGCCATGACCAGTGCTATGCAACGGAGCGCTTCGAGCACCTCGCTGCACCGAACTTTCGCCCAACCCGGAGTTACAACCCCGGCGTACCCCATGACGGCCAGCGGGAGGGCCACCCCAGAAGCTGCTGCAGCGGCTCGAGCTGCCGCAGCTGGAGGTAACAACGCAACCAGGCAAGGTGGTCCAGAGGTCTACATTCTGTCCTCTCCCGATGGTCCTCGAGCAGTGCTCTTCAACAGTACAGGCTCCGAGACGTACTATACTCCTCGACTGCGAACACAGACGAGCATCCCGCAACTCAGGCATTCGCACCCATCGGCACTGGGTAACCTCATTTATGAGAGCCAGGGACAAGTTCGGAGCAGACATCACCACCACCACCACCATCACCACCGACCGCACTCTCACCCGCCACAGGCTGCCCAGCAACTGCCCCTCCAACAGCAGCAGCAGCAGCAGCAACAACAACAGCAACAACAGCAACCACAGCAACAACAAGTCCAGGCGCAGACACAGGCGCAACCGCAGCCACAGCTCCAGCCACAAGCACAGTTGCACCATCGGCATCAACACCAGCTCAACCCACCAGCGCAACCGGCAAATGACCAAGCCCAGCTTCCAGATCTAAACCAACCTATTGCTGGTTTGATGCACCATGGCAACCCACCAGCTGCCGCGTTGCCGCCTCTGCTCATGCAACTGTGGCCGCATATTTGGCTGGTATTCCGCCTTGCCCTCTTTGTGTGGTTCTTCACCAACCCCAACGCAAGCTGGTCAAGATGGTTCACCATAATTTGCATTGCCTTCTTCATTTTCATTTTGAGTACTGGTGTTCTAAATGGAATTCCTGATCACATTTGGCGGCCATTGGGGCGACACCTTGAGAACCTAATTCCTATGGAGCAACCCCGTGGAGCTCGAGGGGCTGGCCAAGACCAGCAAAATGCTCCTGTCGCCGAGGAGCCCCAGCCAAACCCTGCCGACATGGCGGCGAGGCTGGTCCAAGAGCGCCGTGGCGCCGATGGTTGGCTGGTTGCACAGATCAGACGGCTCGAAAGGGCCGGTCTTCTCTTCCTTGCCAGCATTGCTCCAGGCGTGGCAGAGCGACATATTGCTAATCTCGAGGCAGCAGCTCGAGCAGAGCGAGAACGTAGAGAGGCCGAGGCGGCAGCTGCGGCACAGAACAACGAAAATGGCGAAGAAAACAACCAAGAGGGAGAGAATCACGATAATGAGGTAGAGACAAACAACGAGCACGATGCGCAAGAAGAACCTCAGCCCCAGCCTGAGCCTGCTCAAATGGAGCAAGACAACCGAGGAGACATGCCAGCGAGAGAACAGCTTATTGCAGTATAGATATTTGCATCTGAGCGAGGGATCTGTTTACAGGAGACATGTAAAATGTATGGGATCAGCGAGACGAGGGATGAGCTTTCAAAACGGAGACAGCGACTCGGCTACGGCAAGCGTTGGATGGAATCTAACGGGAGTTGGGGTATTGGGTTTTTCTTTTGTTTCCTAGGGACAAATTATCCTTCTCGACAAGAAAGCCTCCCTCAGAAGGGAGGTGGGCGCAGGCCCTTGCATTCGTTGCTGCAATAAGACGCGACGAGTTTGTTTGCTTGTGAGATTTGGGCGCATAACATGGTGAAGCCGTTTTATAATATCTGGTACTGAGTGGCAATGGCTGCGCGATTTTGTTCTTGGATAGGGCCATTTGGCGGATTTGGAGAAAAGTGATCGGATTAAGCAGTCAATTCAATGGGTATCTGTGCTAACTAGCGAGGACTGCGTCTTGAACCAGTGCATTGATGTCGTGATTATCTTGGCCTTGGCGGTCGTCGTCGGCATTGCTGCCTCGAAATTTCTTATCTTATCGGCTCCGAGGTGGGCAGTGGCGGCGCCGGATGATATCAGACTCTTGCTGGCCAAAGCTCCCTGGAAGAGCTTCCAGCATCAACATCCTTCTCCCACATTCCCGACAATCGCTGCAGGACTGGATTGCACTGCCATAAGCTTGAGGGTACTGTGCGATCTTGAGAAATTCAGTTTTTGACCCGAAGAGACTCGCCTCTTGGGCTCCCTGCTTCCTCCGAAATCGCACACAGCTTGCGTAGTAGCTCCAACCCTCAATCATGAGTGGCGGATGGAACACCAGTATGATGCCTTTCCACTGCATCGCCCTTAGCTATTGCTGACAAGACTTCTGAATAGTTGAATCCGACGCGGTATGAACTTGTGCATTTCATCTTATTTCTGATCCGCCTGGACTGACTCTATTGCCAGGGTGTCTTTACTTCGCTCATCGAAAACCTGGGTGTCAAGGATGTCCAGTTCGAGGAGCTCCTTACCCTCGACCCCTCGGAGCTCTTGACCCTCCAGCCCATCTACGGCGTTATTTTCCTCTTCAAGTACCCGACCGACCAGCCCTATGCTACTCCCGAAGGCCCCCGCGACGGCTCCTTTGACACCGCCGCCTCGGAGAACATCTTCTTCGCCGCCCAGACCATCCAGAACGCTTGCGCCACCCAGGCCCTCCTCAGTGTCCTCCTGAACAAGACGGCCGATGTAGAAATTGGCGAGCAGCTCCGCGATTTCCGCGAGTTCACTATGGTCTTGCCCCCGAGTTCCGTGGCGAGGCCCTCAGCAACTCGGACCTCATCCGCGAGGTGCACAACAGCTTCGCTCGCAGCAGCCCCTTTGTCGACGAGACACACAAGTCTGGCGAGCCCGAGGATGCTTTCCACTTCATCGCCTACCTCCCCATCAACGGCACCCTCTATGAACTTGACGGCCTCCAGCCTGCACCCATCTCTCACGGCCCCTGCGACACCGACTCCTTCCCCTTGCGCGTCGTCGAGGTCCTGCAGCGCCGGATCGCCCGATATGAAACGTCAGAGATCCGATTCAACCTGCTCGCCATGTGCCGGGACCTGCGACAGCGTGCCCGCGAGTTTGGCGACACCGAACTGCTGGCCCGTGAGGAGCGCAAGCGCCGTGATTGGCTGTTTGAGAACGCTCTACGTAGACACAACTTTGTGGGCTTCGCGGGCGAGGTCCTGAAGGGTGTTGTGAAGGAGAAGCTGACTAAGGGCGGCGATGAGGCCGTTGATAAGTGGGTGGAGGAGAGCTTGGAGCGGAGAAAGGCCGACGAACAGGCCCTGCGGAGGGGACGAGGTGGCGGCGGAGACGAGGATGTAGACATGGATGTATAAGTATTTAGATACTTTGTGCGTCAAGAAGAATTGGGCATAGAGACGAGATTATTGATGGAATGATGGTGCATGTACTATCACGAGATACCTACTGCGGCCGAGGACGGCATGGATAGACCTTTTTTTGCGCAGGACACTGCCTTGACTTCGTTTGTGTGATACTGCTTAATGATTCTAACTGCGCCTTGGAAGGGTGGTAGACGCCAATGACCAAGTGGACATTGTCTTGATTGTGATGATGAATTTTCAATACTTCATTCAGTGGAAAGCGGAAAGGTCTCGTGTATGCCTCCCTTTTCATAACCCACACACGCCACTTTGAGAGCCTTGCTGGCCATGTAGATGCAAGCAAAAAATGGACGCCAACTAACAACGCTCTACCCTTTGACCACGCTTATTGAAGCAACTTCGGACGGTGAGCTTAAAAAGGTCGACTGAATGCGTTGGATTAGAGTGCACAAACGTATTGGACGGGCTCATGAACGGCCTATCATCGTGTAGAAACTCAAGCTTCAGCCGTCACATGAATGACTCAGTCGACGTCTTTGCAAGGGCAGCCATGACGGCGTACTGCTCGAAGTCCCCGCACTTGGGTGCTGGATGTTGATCGTCGCCCAGCGCAGAGAGGGTTCAGACTAGAAGTACTTGGTCTCATAGGTGATCATAGTGTTCATCCGGAGCGTAAAATGCCTTGGAGAGACTAGAAAGGTCTCTGCAGCGTGTCGCGGGCCCTCCAGAGGGGCATGAGCCGAGACATATCAGATCACGTACCCGACATGTGATGGTATCGGGAGCGCCGATAATGCCTGCGCCGTGGTGTTTGGGAGGGCTACTAGGAAGTGCCAACTGAAAAAAGATTACGGGAGCCCTAGGACGAAGAGAATGAGATGGCCCTGAGTGGGCGTTGGAGCGAGCGTACATCGGTAGGCAGCAAAATTGCAAAGTTGGCTCACTTGAGCAATAAAATGTATACTGGCCTAAAAGTTGGATCCCAGCGTAGGGGCAACACTCCAGTGGTTCGAAATGTAAATTAAGTCGTGAAGCCGTTGTAAGAAGCGCTGACGTTAGAACCGACCAACTCGACGAATGACGACGCTGTTTGCTTCGTGGGAAGTGATTAAACTTGTTCTTACCAGTCAAACAAGCATCAATTCTACCTAACTTCTCAGGTATCAAATCAACACGTAATGATTTATTGTCCAGATAATACTGCTTAGGATAGAGGTATTATATCATCTATTGCTTCTTTTAGAAGCCAGACAGCTGCCTTTGATCTAGCCTGTACTGCATAAAGTAGCGGCGTTGCGCCATTATTATCTCTTGCCTCTATATTGGCGTTAGAATCAAGAAGCAGCCTAGCAACTACTTCGTCCTGTGCGAGATGCAATGCGCTTTGGCCCTCCAAATCTGCGTCGTCAATGTTGACGTCTTTGCTTCCCACTGGCATTTCGACCATAGCTCTCTGTCCCAGCAATGGTGTTTGCCCCAGAGAATCCTTTTCGTTCAGGCAATTTTTATCTCGAAAAAGAGTGGTTAGGCCCACAAGGCCAAAAAAATGCGGCGAGATGTATACCAGCAGAGTTCTCTGCTATGCGTCCCCAGTAGTACCGAACCGAACCGTCCATTCTCATTTCTTCGGTTCGCATTGCTTGGTTAGCAGCGGAAACATAAACTTGATTTTGAAGGAAAGCCAAGACGAGGCTTTGTGCTTCTGTTGATGCTCGATAATAATGGTGACCCCAATTCTGTGCGGCATACCGATATGGGGAATATTGATGCAACCGAGCGTCAAGTTCTTCACCCGTTGCACAAAATCCGGTATTGAAACAGTTGAATGATAGGTAAGTGACGCATATCTTCGAAATGTAGGTTTCTGAATCTGGGAACCATTTCTTTTGAGTCTGCTCGAGATATTCTTGTGTTGTGTAATGAACCAATCGAATGATGTTGCTTTCTTCATCAATGGTGACCAGCCCTGCACAGGCTGAGACGATGTCATTGATGTCCGAAATACTATCTCTATCAAGTTTAGACTCGCCAAGCTCAACTGCTAGAGCATGCTGAAGTTCTAAAGTCGTTAATTATAATCGCCGTTTGGCGCAGGTGATCCATGACAGAGCTTGCATAGCGAGCTCCATCCTGTCGCTTCCTTGGTTGTTGATCCGCTCCATGGTGTTTTCATAAACTTGGCTATATGTGTTCGCTCCTCTGGGCAGTCCCTCGAGCGTGTGTCTTATAGCTTTGGGGGATCGCTTCTCCTTGAGTGAGTCAAGATGAAGCAGCACGAGAAGAAACCTGCAGTACAACATCAGTATTCGATTTCTTTTGGTTCCAAGCATGAGATATTGACATACATCCCCATCAGCTGCTTGGGTGATGGCTGATTGGACTTGTTCTTGTAGTCCAGGGTCGCGATGCACGAAACGAGGTAGCTGATTCATGCAGTCCTCAAGATATCTTCCTACGTCTTCATCCGCAGCCCTGATTTCCTTTTGGATGGCGCCGTTGAATTCCGTCCGATTCGAGGCCGGGATTGAACCTTGAAGTGGCAAAGATATTTGACCCACTAACGGTTTGAAGCCTGAAAACCTCCAATAACCATCTTCCCCGACCACCGTCGTGACACTCATCTAATGCATCGATAACAATGAACACCTTTGAATACATTGCAGTTACTAGCGGTAGTACCGCTGACAGTTGCTCCAATGACGGCTTACTCCGCTGGCTGTGGGGAGCCTTGCCCCCGTGTTGGTCAAAGAGGGTTTTTACCGGGGCCGGGAAGGATGACAATCCACCGCTTAACTGAGCTAGTAGACTGGCGAGGAATATTTCGGGCTTCTGGATGTCTTTTTTTTTTTTGGCGAAAATCGCAATATATATATGCAATTCCAACATCATGTTGGTCGCGGAACCGAGACGCAAGGTCATTAATGACTATTGACGTGAGAATTGTTTTACCCGCCCTAGGAATACCCGGACAGAATAAGAATAGGGTTTGATTCTCGGTTCTTAGCCAACTCTGGTAATCTGGGGATTTGAGCATCCGGTTCCCAGTCCCAAGATGTCGTCTTCCAAAATAATCGTTCTGTTGCGAAGCATAATCTATGGTGCAGAGCCAATCAAGAATGACCTGGTTATCGGCATTTTGCTGCCGGGGTTGAAGCTCGTTGATTGCAGTCGACACATTTTTTACTTCTTCGAGAATGTCTAATAATACGACTCGTTAGCGATAGAAATTCCTAAATTAAGCACATGATAGTTTGTATTTAATGGAACTTTTTGAATTTACGAAATCGAAAACGATCTTATTTGTTGATAAGATAGGAGAAGCATCATGTCAGGCAATAGCCTCAAGTGAACCAAAGGAAAACCCGTCAAGACTGTTTCTTACTTTGGAGTGTTGGCATTCGCTGCACATCGTCCACCGGAACCATCAAAAGAAATTCTTTGGCGAATGCTGCGGCCACGGCGGCGGCATGCTCCTGCCAAGACTTGTTTTTGTGTGAGTCTGCGTAGTCGCATATGCCTCGGATGACGATGCAAGCAAAGTCGGTCATAAGCCCTGCGGCCTCCATCTCGACACACAGAACACCACCGCCAAGTTCTTTGTTGATTCTTCTTCGGACCGCAGTGTCCTTGATGACCTGGTTCCCCGATGCAATCAGACCGTAGTGGACCCTCATGTCTCTTGGGCTCCTCGAAACGATTTTGGTCTTGTCGCAGAAGCGACACTCGTCCTGGTCTCGTTCAACGTCCGAGTCATACGCATCGTCGCCACCATCATCTTCAGCTTGGGGGGAATCTTTGTCAGCCTTGTTGGATGTAGTAACGTGGCTGTAATTGGATCTGAAGAGAACGTCCCGGAGAGACTCGGCGCGTAGATATTTCGAGGCCAGCTTAGGATATTTCGTCTTCAACTCCTCTAGGTACTCTGGGATCTTGGTCCCATTCATTTCGTGTTCCGACTCAAGTGTTGTCAACGCCGTTAACAATGCTCGCGGGGGATTGTTCAACGACCCGATCCGTCTGAACCGCCCGCCGTCCTCTGCCTTGCCTAGGTCCCATTGAACAACACCCGGGTGCTCATTCGTCGGCGTGCTTACGACAACATCGCCTAATCTGACTTTGCCCGGAATACCCCCTCCAATCCCGATCATCATGCCAAATTTGACATTTGGAAAGGTGGATATCATCCAAGCTGCAACCGTGGCTGAGGAATTATTTCCGATTACGCCCTTAGGAAGACATGCAATCACAACGTTGTGGTTGCCGATGGATCCCAGAGTATAGGCATTGTGGTCCTTTGCAGGTTTGGTGAGAGGTTTATGTTTCTGCTCCAGCATGGCAATTGCCGCGGTCTGCTCTTTGGGCAACGCGCACACCCACCCGACTGTATAGTCATCGTGAGTCAACTCTGTCGGATGAGACTCAGCTTGAGCCTTTCTCCTCTTTCTATGGCTGGATGAAGGCCTTTCAGGGCTCCCAACCTCGCGTCTCTTCGACATTTTGTATTGTTTTAGACGACCCGTTGTTCCAAGTTGATTAGGAGACTGAGGCTAAAAGCGAAGAGCAGCACTTTGTCTGCTTGACTCCGACAGCAGCGGAAATAGAAAGAGCTTAAAAACACAATGGGAATGTCACAAGGTACAAATGGTTTCGTGGCTATGTCGAGAAATGAGAAGATTGCGGGGGGTGAGCTGGAGGCCACAGCCTGATCACAGCCTGATCGCGTATTCCTCCCGATAGAACAAGGCGACCAATTGCAATGGGCCACGTCATTGTGGGAGAAATAAAATGCCGCCAATTCTCAACGTCCTTCAGCATCTGAAAAGGTACCTGATTAAGGAGGTTCCTGCATTGGCCGATTGTGGTTTGATTGTTGGCCTGTCTGTCGCGACACTGCAGGGACGACAAGAGTGTGGAAGACCGGAACACTCGCCTCCAGAGTCTAATCTAATGAAATGGTTTAAATACAACTAAACGTCCACCAAGATTGCTGAATACATGCCAAGAACAAACCGACCACTACTGGATCGACATGGTGGTTTAGATGGTGCACTGGAATGAACTCGGCGGCCGCCATAGCTGTCGGGTGTGCTGGACATCATCAGAGGGGGTCAAGGCGTGGGTTGTTGAAGAGGAGAATAGTAAAATGGCCAAGGTACCTTTAGATGCAAAAATCATTGACTAGCTACCGCAGAATCACACGATGGGAAATTCAGATTCTACTCTAAGGTAGTCATTACCATCGCTTGATATCTGAGGTTATCGGCTAAATACGGACCCATCTCAGTTATACCAAGCAATGCCAAGCAAAACATGTCCCGAAACCAGAACGTTCCCATGTAGGGACCTACATTATCATCATCATCCAGCAGCAATCCAAGCTCACCAGAATCTTATTTTGGATGTCCAGCAATACCAACATAGCTCATGAAGAAACCGTACATAGAAATACAAACCTATCAACTCTGGGAGCCGTCCGCTGAGTTATCGGCCAGGTGGTGTAGATGACGCCCGGTTAGAGTGAGAGCTGCCTTCTTTGCCCTGAGAACGACCTGAGCGAGTGGTTGAGCTGTCTGGGTCGCGGGCGATTGGAAACTCTGTTCCCAACGGACTCTGATGTTGCATCTCGGTATCGACATTGTCACGGCGGTTGCGATGGTGGCGGATGGCACGAACGAACCATGGGGCTTGGCCCACACCCTTCCAGGTCCAGTACTCCTTGAGGTCATACTCGCGGGGCTCAAGGCGGCCGCCAGATACGCAGACAACAATACCGATGAGACCATTGAGAACAGCATAAATGAAGACACCACTTGATACAGTTAGTTGGCTCGCTGATTAGAGATGGGAGACTTACGCGATGAGGCCATAGGCAACGCTGTAACTGAAAGGGATGAATGTCATAACCACAAAAGATGGCAAAACATCGCCAATATATCGCCAGTTGATCTGGGTGACTTGACGGATCATCATGCAGCCGACCTGAGTAGTTAGTATGGCCGAACCCTGAGGCCGGTGTAGGCACTTACAAGAATCAGAGTGCAACCAGTTGCCCATGGAGGAACAGACGCGAAAATTGGCGCAAAGAAGATGGAAATGATGAAGCAGAGGCCGGCGACCATGGCTGTAAGGCCAGTTCGACCACCCTCGGCAATACCAGCACCGCTCTCAATGAATGCTGTGACAGGTGAAGAACCAAAGAGGGCGCCGATGGAGATGAAGGCGGCATCAGTGCAGTAGGCGAGGGTAGATCGAGGGAAGTCACCGTCTCGAGGGTCGACGACACCACAGAAACGAACCATGGAGTAGAGGGTAGCGGTGGCATCGATGATGTCGACATATAGAAAGGTGAAGAGAGCCAGCGCGAACTGAGAAGCGTCGCCTTCAAAGCTCCAGTCAAGTTGGTTGAGGGTTCTTTGAATTGGATGAAATGAGACGACTTGCTTGAAGAATTCGAATCGAGAATCACCTTCGTCGGTGCGAGGAAAGTAGGTAATGGCGGTGTCGCGACTAAATAGTTAGTTGGGTCGAAAGGAACAGTGAAGTGAACTTACGGCCAAGAGAGAATAGAGACGATGCTGATGCCAATGATGAGAGCGTATTTGACGCGAAAGGCCATGAGGAATGCTGTGAGAATGCCGCCACAAAAGACAGCAACCCAAAGCTAAGTATTGTTAAAGGTTGTTCAAGGGCGTGGGAGTTGGATTAAAATACCTTTGCATTCGTCATTTGCCCTCCAGCACACATGCCTGTTTCCTGGTCGATGAGTTCCATGGGACATCCACCAAGGGCAAGCGGAGTAGAAACCCAGCCACCGGTGATGGCACCGATACCGGCAGAGTAAGAAAGGCCAATCTCAGTGAGAAAAAAGCCGATGCCGACACCAGTTGCAGTTTTGAGGGTAGCTGGGATGAGCTTGACGAGCCACTGGCGCATACCGGTGAGAGCGAGGAATATGAAGACCAAGCCTTCAACGAAGACAGCTGTGAGAGCCATGCGATAGGAGATGGGGCCGCTGGAATTGTATCCGACAACCTGGGAAAGTTGGTTAGTTGACTGAAGATGCGGGGGTGGAAGGTAGAAATACCTGGAAGGTGAAGTAGGCGTTGAGTCCCATGCCGGGCCTGTATCAAGTTAGTACTATAGCCAGTGGGTAAATGGAGTGTAGTCATACGCGATCGCAACTGGAAGGTTGGCGATGAGTCCAAACATGAAGCTTGCCATGCCAGCGATGGCAGCCGTAGCAGTGATGAGATCACGGCGAATATCTGGGATGTGATTAGCTAGTGCCGTGTAATATGGAGCGAGTTTCTAAACTTACCTTCCTTGCAGGAAACATAGGAGGCAATTTCATCGCAAGCCTTTCGGTCAGTCAAATCGCATTCGCAGGTTCCTCCAGTCTGAGACAGAAGAGAGGCCTTGGGACAGGTTAGCACGCTACAATGTGAGAAGGGAGGTCAAACAAACGTTGACAGCGATGATGTAGGCCATAGTGGCGAAGGTGGTGAGCCCAGCGCGGATCTCTCGAAAGAAGGTTGCATCAGAGTGTTCTTTGGGCTACAGAAAAGACCCTGGTTAGCTAATTATCGGAAGCTGTTTCACAGAAACCTACATGTCCAGAGCCGGCGAGGTGGAAGAACCTGCCGAACCGAGAGGTGGTGATGTTGTAGTTGAGAGCGTCAAGCATATCGCGAAAGCCGCAGAACCTAGAGCGCCCAACTTCCTCAGAAGGCGTGATGCTTCTGGAGGCCATCGTGGCGGCGTTGGAGTTGATCTGGTGCGTCGGTGAAGTGGCGGCCATGACAAGGTCAAGAGAAGTTGTCAACTGGCCTGAGATGTAAAATGTATTGTGAGATAGTTAGAGGGACGGAAAATGAAAGTGGTCGGCAGAAGGCCAAGAAGGTGAAGGAAGAAGAAGTGTGCAGGAGCGGTGGGGGACGCAGAAGTTGAGGTGTGCACAGAAGAGTGCGGAAACTAAGAACAGGTTCGGAAGAACGAATGAGTGGGGAACGAGGGACTAGGAAGTGAGGTTCGGTTTTGTGATACTTGAGTCACTGACAAAGGGACGAGAGATTGGTGGTGCAGCTCAGGGGGACGCGTCAATGTTGAGCTTGTCAGCTGGCTGCCAGGTGCCAGCCAGCTGGCCCCGATAATTTGTTTACAGCGCTGGCGCAACGCGCAGAACACACTTTCGGCGAGTAACTAGGGAGTAGGTCTTGTTCTGGCAGTGATTGAATCATTGATAGGTGATCGGAGTGGGGGACTAAAGGTGTGAGGAGGCGAGAATTCCGATGCGGTGGCATGGAAGAACCCCAGTTGAGCCGAGTCTAGCGGTAGAGCCACGCGATCTCTTCCTTTGACGACGGGATCTGGTGCGGAAGTAACCTTGCGTAGAATTCTTTCTCTTGATAGGCCCAGCTTCTGAACTACGCTGATGCAAATGCTTACGCGGGAAAAGGGGCAAGGTGACACTGCTGGATATGTAGGTGAGCAAGTGCAAAGAAACCCAAGATTGGATTCTACAGACAGGAATTACAGGGTTAAGTATCGTAGGGGGTTAGGGGGCTCCAACATGTAGCCCTAGATACGTGCTGGGCTGGGTAGTTGCAGATTACCATGTCGTTCAAGCATCACGTACATCCGTCCTCCGATTGTAATCTTCGTCATGCAGGAACCCATTCCCGAGAATCTGGTGAGAAGTAGGTTTCCAGGATCCCGAATCACGTTGTATGTCATAGTTCCTAGCGGTGCCGGTCGGAACACCCAGGCTAACTCACGCCTCTCTCTGCCGCCATCGAGAAGCCTCGCTGCCCAACATGCGAGCTGCTTACCGGGGGAGAATAGAATCTGCCACTATGACACAGCCCGTCGTTCTTGTAACACCAGCTGCAAGCCTCTGGCCCCTGCAAGCGAGACGTTGTCTTCACGACAGCGAGCACGAGTCGTGGCTGGCGGGTTGGTGCATGGTACATGCGAAACCTGCCGAAATTGAAACTTTTGGCTTGGCAGAAAAGAGACATAGAAATTTTGCTCAATGTACTGGTAACGTGGACGGGCAATGGTCTTGATTGAAGAGATTCTGAAGATGAATATTTGGCGTGATGCAGGGCTGTCGCTCGCAGGAACATGCAACATATGTTCGCAAAACATCACATACACCATCTCTAGAACATGAGAACTAGCCCCTGATAGTGACAATCGTATTCTTGATGTAAAGACGCCAAAATAGTACCATGACGGGGCAGTTCCGTATCACTTAGACCAGCACTCCGCTCCCTCCTGAGCCAACATCGCGTCTCGGCTGCCCTCACGAACACGGCGACCTTGAAGCCAATCTGTAGCCCCCATCCGTCTCCATAACCCATTCAATAGAGTCCTTGTGTGACCGTGTTCGGCCCCACACGCCGCTCACGAGGTTGGGCCTCCATGCTCGAAACAGAGACAAGTCCGCTCCGCGTTCGCTGCCCAAGACGGGGCCGGGAAGACCCCACGGAGGGCCTTTGGAGTGACGAATTTGTGCCTCTGTGATTCACGTCAGATCGAGGGGTTCATTTGGCGTGGGACGAAAGAGGTGTTCATGCTGCAGAGCCCCAAGTCGAGGACGGGACGAGTAAGACGGGGCATTAGAGCAGCCAACAGTGTTGACAACCGGCGAGGAGCTTTGCAGGAAACCTGAGGAGACTCTCGTTATGAAGATAATGTGTTGTAGATGGTTCAGGGATAGTGAAATTCGAAAGCTTCAAGTTGTTCCTCCAGTGAGTGCCATCACCGCCCCTGGGCGATACTCACCTCTAGGTTCTTCCACGAGTCGTCTGTGTAGCCACCCCTGACGTCGACCCTATCTCTCGTAGGATGGTTTGGTTGCAGTAAAAAGGCGGCCTCTCACGTTCGTTCGATTTGATCCCATCGCTCTCGGGCCACTGGACAGTGCTTCGTGGCCGCCAGCTCAAGGCACGTGTTCTTGCACAGGACCGAGAACAACACCGCAGACTGAAGGTGAGCAATCACTGAAAACCAGTTCTATTCTTGGTCACAAGACCTGCGTTGTGACTTTGGTGTTGACCCACTGTGCTGGGTGCAGCTGCTTTGCGTGGCCGCCTTTATCTCACCTCCAACGATCGCCCACCTCTCCGCCCCGATTTCTCTTCCTTCAACATCACCACCTCAACCTCAACACCAACTAGCACACACCAACCAGCACCAGAATTTTGGAATTTTGGTTCTCTGATCCCCCCTTCACTCATTTTTGATCGTTGCCATCTCGGCAAGCCTTTGTGCACCCTTCACTTCACCCTTCTCGATTCTCAGACACCTCATTTCGACCTGAGAGCTTGAAGCCCCCAACCCCTCGTCATGTTCGACGTCTTCTGGACCGACCCAGGCAAAGAACTGGTCGGCGAGCATCGTGCCAAGAAGGAGGTCCTTCGGGAACTGCAAGAAAAGAAGGAGAAATCCACGAGTTCCCGAAGCTCCTTGTCGGTGCGAAGCTCAAAGTCGTCAGACTCCCCTTTCAACTTTCTGAGATCCCGCGCCAAAAAGAATGCCAACTCAAAACCACCAAAGACTCTGTCTTCAGGCATGATTTCGGCCGGTATCCTCTCCTCAAAATCACACCTGCCCACTGATTCTGCCCGAAACCAGTCGGCACTTGCACTTGATTCCTCCTCTTCGGTCTACTCGGAGCCAGATCTTGCCACAAAGCCTGATCGCACTCCTTTGACCCCCAGCACATCCCAGATAACTCAGAACCTTGGGCCATCTTCGTATGTCATCAAGCGTACCGAGATTACCTATGAACCTCGATCTTTGGATCCTGATGGATATGACCTCTCTTCAGAGATCATCATCTCATCTGAGCCTGATCTTGACCAACCCACCACACCCCCAAGTTCCCCATCCAAAAGGTAAGTGCCCCCGACTTCTCATGAAAGGAACCCACCTCTGACATGCTCCAGGGACATCAACAAACCTTTGCTCCGATCTGACTCGCCTGTAGCTCTGATCCCTGGTCTTCGGCTTCCTACTCGAGCCAAGACACCTCTGGCCTTTGCCTTCAAGCCAAACAACCCTGACGCATGGCGAGCGCCAGAGGAGTGGAAACGAGTTTCTCGCGAGCTCAGAGAGACAAGCATCGACAGCATGATTCACGAGATGATGCAAATCAAAGACACCAATGAAAATGCCAACCTGATTTCCGACCTCGACACCCTTCAAGAACAAGTCCAGCAAATGGCCTCCACCAGATCAAAGGTTATCTTGTCGCGACTCAAGGAACTTTGGAACACAACCACCGACCAGAATTCGACCCCCAAAATCGAATTAGAGAAGAAGCGCTGGATGATGTCGACTCTTCACCACATCGACAAGCTCCAAAAACACACCCCATCCCCGACAACCTCATCGGAACCTGAGACAATATTGGCTTTCAATGAATCCAAAGGTAAAGCGGCTCCTATATAATTTTTGCATCTTACTAACTCGACACAGAAACGGCTTCATACCTTGCAGCTCTCAACCCAACCAACCAAGTCTACCACATGTCGACCGAGCCGATTTCACCTACAAAATTTGCCAACATTCACCCTGTTCTCATCCCTTCGGTGTCTGCAGCACCTTTCCCTCGAGAACTTTCACCTTTTGACAGAGTCTACTCACTCTCGATACCCTCTGCCTACTCTTCATACGACATTCCAGCAGTTCTGAAGAACATTAGCAAATCCTTGAAGCCGGGGGGTTCCCTGCAAATCACCTTGCTCGACCCATTGCCGTGTGCTGGGACACTTGGCCCACGCATGCGAACCTGGCTTGAGGATCACCTGTTAATCAACTTGGAACGGGAATTTCGATGCACAAAACCAAACAAGCTGTTCCCGGCCTGGATGACTGCAGCATCTCTGCGCGGCCATGGCAGCTTGTGCACAGCAACACAATTCTACGCCGTCTCTGACAGCGTTCACCGATCAACCGACAGCAACAATCAAGACTCGAATGATGAACTGCGACAAAATAAAGTTAAGGCCGAGATCCGCACCTTTGCTGGGCGGATGCTCTGGCAGGAGATTTGGGGCGCCTACGTCACAGCGGACAAGTGGTGGTGGGAGGAGCAAGCTTGCGTGGAGGAATGTCTAGAGCTGGGAACAATTTGGGAATACAGAATGATTGAAGGAGTCAAGACATACTGAGCTGGCGATAGACTGATACACTTGGGGAGAGATGGCTAGAGTTGGCCCTGACATGCTGGGGCTGATGGGAGGTCAGAGATGAAAAATCACAACACAAGACGAGATTCGAGGGAGGATGACGGTTCTGTTTGCATTTCAGACTTGCTCTTGCATTTCCTTTCTCAGATCAACATGGCAGATGGATGGCGTTGGGAAATTCGGATTGCTTTTTCACAAAATACCCCCGACAGCATGGGAGGATGCATACGGCCCGAGTTGGCCAGAGGTGGCCCGGGTTGGCCGGAGATGATAGCTCAGAACCATAGGAGCTCATGATAAATTGTAATGATTAAATGCTATGACCAAGACAGGCGACCCATTCCCTTGTTGGGCAGAGTAGAAATTGATGGAAATGTGCTGATGGACGTGTAAATTTGCATGATGGTCTACGAGAGCCGTCATGCGAGAGTGAAGCGGATACGAAGGACCCCTATTTGCTGACCAGTCATGGAGGTGCGTAGCCCGGCACCGAGGATCCCAAAGGAGGCAGCTCTGCACGAAAGAGACGGAAAACACATCTGATTTCGAGTCGCCTCCCGAGGCAGAGTGGCCTGTGGGCCGAGGATAGCGCTCGGAAATGTCTACGGGAGATCCGGAGCCCTTGCACAAGGCATATCGACCCAACCCAGCGTCAAGACCCTTGAAGATGCAGAAGAACGCAGAAGAAAAGCCATGGCGGGCGCCGCGGACATGCCATGGCATAGCCACAGAGCCGTAGCCCTTGTCCTTTCCCCGCAACCAAGGCCTGGACATGGCGCGATATCATGACCATTTCCCTCTCCCCCAAGTTGCGACTCGCCAACCCTGGTCTCCCCAAACAACCCCCCAATCCCCGCATTCTTCAACAAGGGCGGGGGGGGGGCACCCCTGGTCCCTGCCTGCAGCAGCAGCAGCGCCTTCCTTCAAGGGCGCCGGTCACATCGTGCCATGGCCATCTCCACCAAACACACGCACGCACGCTGGAGGCTAGGGAGAGAAGAGGAAAGTCAGCAGACGCGAAGAGGCGAGGAAAAGAACACCAAGGTTAAGTCTAAGTTTAAATTCGGGCGAGGCGATGGGTGGGATAAATGCCACGCGGGCGCTTAGGTATGCTACGCCGTTGTGCCAGGGCTATCAAAAGGGAGTGAGAGATGGGGGGAAAAAGAAAGAAAAAAAAAACCGCACGACAAAAGAGGAAATGGGCTCGATTTAATCGGTCGGCTTGCCCAAGCGAGATGGGAAACTAGACACGTTTTGTGCTGGGTGCGCCTTCGTTTCGAGCTCCCGCTGTTACATTTTGTCGACGGGCAATGCAATGTGGCGGCTGCCCACTTACCGCGTTTCAATCTGAAGAACGTGCCGCGAGTATCAACGGCATAAAAAAAAAACCATCCAAAACTTGAAATGCCATCAACCTGCGGTCCCACAAAATGAAAGACGGCGAGGAAGAAGGTGAAGAAGAGAAAGACTCAAGAAGCACAGACTGGTATGAGGCCATCTCATCTGGCAATCGCAATCTGGAGATCTCATCTCATCTGCTCTGGGTGCCCACAGAGCAAAGGGTATCCCAACCCAACCCCCATCTCGTCCCCATCGGCCCACAAAATGATCCCTAACATCCCCAGATTTTGCCCCGGATTTTTCCCTCGCTCTACCTCTCTTCTTTCTTTTTGGTTCCCTGGTGGAGCCCACGGCACTGCACGTTCCCACCATCGCTTGACGACGACGACGACGACGACGACGACGACGACGACCCAACATGAATTCGCAACAAACGCTGCTACTGCTCGCTTATGGAATGGGGGGGGGGGGGCTGCCAAAATAGCTGAAAGAGGGAAATGGAGCATCAAATAACACCAGCCTTCCAAGCTTAGTCTAACTTGTAATCGCGTTTTAGAAATCGCTGGGTGCGCTAGCGGCGGTGGATGACCCGCCGTTGTCCACCACCACCAGTACGGAGTACTTGTGCCCGTTATAGTTGATTACGATACTCTTACAACGTTATCGCGCCTGGCGGCGAACCGGACGAACGGCGCTGGAACACACCCTCGTCGTCGGCGCGCCATGTGACGCCGCCCAAACGCACACTTACACAATCGCAGGCCTGGGGGTTGGATGGGTGGGCCTGCCATCCAAGCCATTGTCCAGAGAGAGTGAGACCGTACAGAGAGCATCACCGCACGGGCGCAGAGTAGCGCAGAGCAGCACAGAAGCTCTCGTCTGCTGCCCCTGCAAACCGCGTGGTTTCTGTGTGTTTTTATTTTATTCCTTTCTCTTCGTGCCCCTCCATGTACACAGCTCCTGCAAGCCACGGCAGCTCTGCATCCCTCACTGCTATCAGCTCATGGCGGGCACGAGGCTTTGGCGGGGAAGGGGTGACATGGGAGGTCAGGGCCCTGAAATGCCACTGTAGACCTGCAGCCGCCGGCCTTGCTTTTTTGGGGGGGTCCGAACAAAACAGAAAAGGTGTGTGGGTGGTGTGTGTGTGTGTGTGTGTGTGTGTATGCGCCATGTTGCAGAATCTCCTCGGGCTGCGGAAGAATGGCTGCGGAGGAATTCCCAACCACGAGGACACCGCGTGGTAAGACTGGGATTGCGTGAATAAAACGCGATGGGGGGGGGGGGGGACCGAATGAGGGGAGTAACAGAGGGGGGTGTGCGTCAACGAGGAAGGGAAAAAAAACCACCCTCCCCATAAAGCAGTTGAGAGTCAAAAAAGCAATGTGCAAAGATTAGCGGACAAGATTAAGAAGCTGGGGTGAAAGTCCACAAATGCGTGATGAGCACAAGGGCTTTCCGGGACGGGGAGGCCGCAGAAGCAACAAGGACGCTCGATAGGGTTGGATGATCAAAAAGCAATACTGAACAAGGATCCCGCGAAACCCTGAATGAAGCGAACCCGTTCGAGATGCGAAGCAGGCAGACGTCAGCAAGGAACGGAACGGAACAGAACCAACCAACAGAGTATTGGCAAGAAAATTTTGCTATTACACATGTGTATCTTGTTCGAGTCTATGCACATCAAACCAGGCTTCCTACACGATTGCTTTTTTGTACAAGAATGTCCCGCTCATCCCTGCTCAATATCAGACGCTATATTGAGATGTTCACATCATTCACTCCATCGAGGCACGCACACCCCTCTTTGCCCACGCATCGCTTTCCCAAGCAAGTCTGATATCCCTTGCTCCAAAAATCCATTTCTCCTGACTGTCCCTGTAAAAATAAAAATAAAATGTTAACTCCTCGACGCTAAAAATGGGGTATTCGTCTTCGGTCCTGCATGAACCGATTCATTGCGCATATCCAAGCATCAACGCCACCCCCTTGCGTCGCTGTCCCAAGTCGTGGCTCGTTACCAAGACAAAAAATCAAGTAGCCAAGAGTTGCGCATTAACCCCCGAGAGAACAAAGAAAAAAAGAAGTGTTATTCCGATTACGGTCCCTCCCAAAAAACTGCATCTCTAAGGATGTCGTCCATCGTCCGAGTGTGCGGGACTGCCTGCCAGCTCCGTCATGCTCTCGGTCTCGTATGTCTTGTTCGTCCTTGTCACATTGCGGAATCCAGCAATATTGTGGCGGTGATGATGGTGGTGATGATGATGGGTATGGGTAGCCTCGTTTGTCATGCCTCCGACCAGTTCCGTCACATCGGGCCGTCGTCCCAAGCGCAAATCTGATGCTAGGTTCTTCACTGCGGCCCAAGAGGTTACCATGTAGATGAGGGCATTCCAGAATCCCTGCAACGGCAGCACAAACGCGCTCATAAATTCCAGTGGTATCGACGCAGACTTAGTGTGAAGTACCGAGAAGACACGATTGGCGCTTGATGGGATCCAGGTGATGAGGATCGCAGTGAAGAACAGAATGGCACACTTGGCGTATGACCAGGCTGCGTTGTTCAAATCCCGATGGCGTCTGCGAGCCGGGATGGCTGTCGATTGCGGCGCGGTCGATTGCATAGGAAGGGGAGGCGGCTGCTCAATGGGAAGTACGTGGTCACCAATATCACCAGAGCTCGTGTCGGCAGAGATTGTGACCGAGTAGTTAGGGTTCTGAGGGTCGTTGACATCGGCGGCTCGGTGACTCAAGTTCTGCATTTGTAAGCCGTTCGTTCGATCCACCACCTCTGTTGTCACAGACACCTCAGTCGTCTTGATCGTGGTGAGGTGATCGCCAATGGATGCCATGTCCCGGTCTGTAGAACTGAAGTTGTACAACTCCTTTCGCTTGAGGTAAATGGTGTGACCACAGCGGATATAGATGAAGAAAGTAAGGAAAATGACAACCCTGATATAGTTAGATTTGGTTTGATATTTGCCTTCGCGCCATGACTTACCAGATGGGACCGTAGAATGTGGCAATACGCCAGATGTCCCAGTCAGGGGCTACCCAGCACCACAGCACAGCATCACCATACATGCGCTGGCCTTCATCGTTCTTGATGAAAACATATACGATGGCCGGGACGAACGGGACACCGTAGCAGCCAATCAAGTAAGGGATTTCCATGCGGCGTAGCCGACGGGCATCAAACTTGAAGTAAAAGGTCAGGTACACGTTGATGGCCATGGCCAGGGTCCAGAGAGCATCGGCCGGCATGAACCTGCAGCATGTTAGAACCGTCCTCTAAGAAATGAATGGCAGCAAAACGCACATCTGGACTAGGAAGGCCTGAAACTGGCACCCGACAGAGTTCGGAGAACCTATGTAAGTCCGTGACATCAAAGTGCCGACGTTGGTCATCATGTTGCCAAAGGAGGCGTAGAAGACCAGTCGATTGATGGGCTTGTGGAAAGACTTCGATGCAATGAAGGTGGCGATGACAAACAAGGAGCCCAGAAGCGAGAAGACGGAGCAGACTCGCTCGAGAATGCTCAGAGCCTCAAGTTGCGAGGGATTCAAATGTTCTGACGTCGACATGGCTGCGGTGTTGAAGGCACGATTTCGGGATTTATGGCGTAGAGGTGCGGCGTTTGCCGAGGCTCGAGTTATCGGAGAGTCGACAAGAGAAGGCAATTAACTCGTTCACCGAGGTATGGTCATTTCTCGCAAGTTTCAATAAATCCTAGAGGTAAAGAGTCTTGAGCCAAAATGCCAGACAGTTTGTGTTGGACCAAGTTGGTCGCGATTTTTGATGAGAGGTGATATGTGACAAGATGGCAGGCCCAGTGGAGGGAAGGACGGAAGGGGCGCTGTGATGACGTGCAGACGACAGGTCTCTGAAGCGAGGACTCGGGCGTTTGGCCTTTGTGATATGGCAGATGCGAAGGAAACAAGCAACGCCAGTTGACAAAAGGGGATGGAACAGCGAGCAAATAAAGCTTGGCCCTGGTCAAGATAGTACAGCACTGGGTGATGATCAATGCATGGCAAGGACAAACGCCGTGGAGGGTATGACGGCGATGAATCGAGAGGGGGGGGGGACACTCGGATTCAAGTACACCTCAAGACGTCAGTCTAAGAGAGGACTGGCGCGAGGGCAGAGGGAGAGGGGAAGGATGGTTCGAGGACTGGCCGAAATAGGAACGGGGGAGAGAGTAGTTAATGACAGGGCGTGTGTATTTGGAGATTTTCCTGCCGCCCTTTTGGGAGGGTCAAGCAGAAGAGAAAGGGTCTGGGCGTCTCTGTATGCTGGTGTCGACAGCCAGGGTCCTAGGAGGGTGTGCGTTTTGGTCGGTGCTGCTAAGAGGCTTGCTAGACCGGGGGCTCACGGTGGAGGTATGGATGACGGATGAGGATGGGATGGCTGATGGGATGAGATCAAGGCGTCGTTCTAACGTGGTTGGTTTTGACCATGTTCCAGGGATCTCTGGCCGGTGCCAACTCAGGATTGCGGCGCCGTGGCGTCTGATGACTCCAGGATGGAAAAAGGCTAGGGGTTGAGGCGACTAAGGAAGGGTTGGGGATTCGGGGAGGAGACGGAGAGGGGAATAGTTTGGAGATAGGGCAGGTTGATGCCAGAACGGACGAGAGGGAGAAGAAGGGAAGAGGAGGAGGAAAAGAAGAATCTGAACAAGATGGGATCGTGTGGAGAAGCGGACTGCGAGCTGTATCTATTCCATGGGTGATGCGTCACGGCAACCATCTGCATCTGCAGCGGAAGCCAACAAACGGGTCCCGTCCGTACATGGCCAGCGTCCAAGCATCTACGATGTAGGGGATCTGCAGCATCAACAGCAAGTCAGAAAATGGGCTGGCTAGCCCCGGGTAGGGGAAGGGACCTGGACCTGGACCTGGGTATGTGGGCGGAGGGCGTAGAGGGCTCCAGACGCATCCATCCGTGACTGCATACAGACGGAGGAGGACGAGACGGGATCTGTGCTTTGCAGTTGCGTTTCGCCGACCAAGATATGCTGAAGGGCCGACAACCTTTGGCCCGCGAGTGATCAAGGCGTCACCACCGTCCAAGGGTGTCCCGGAGCCCGCGAGACAGGGATGGTTTCTCAGCGAGGCGAATCATGGCTCCCGGGGAGCACAAGAGAGCGGTGGCACTGACAGGAGCGACAGCAAAGTGGTCGCAGAGCATTAGCGGGTTTAGCAGTGGCGACGCAACGGCTAGCGTGGGCGATAGGCAGCTCTTGCAGTGGCGCCCGAGGGACCTTGCGAGATAGAGACGAACATCATCGCATGGAAGGGTAATAAGGGCACGCGCATACATGGGCATGTCGATAGTTGGCCAGCAAAACGTTGTGTGAGTGCCGTGTGCGAGGGCGGTGCGTGTGGGGATGAAAGGTCAAAAAGTGGGTGTGTGGAGTTGTTGTGGAGCGGAGAGCGGGTTGGTCAGCAGCGCCCTCATGGACGCACCCTTGTTGCTCACTCGACTCTTGTGCACTGAACACACTCAAGGCTCTCACGCACTCAAGCAGACCAGACTTCGTTATTAACGGAAGCAGCCCTAGCTCGAAAGGCCGGGGGGGCCTGACTACTCAAGCTGGGGTACCAAGGCCTTTCCGGGGTTGGTCAAGTCCAACCAGACCATCGTGCTCTTGAGACATCCGGCCCATCCCCTTTCCCTTTGTCAGTAGGCTGCCCGTCCAACCGCCCTGTGCTTTGTGCTTTGTGCGATGCGCTCGGTGCCATGTAACGGATTCTCTCCATCACGGCCCTCTCGAACCGTCTCCGGAGCTTTTATCCAGAAAGCCGCCAGGAGGCACGGCGATGGCTTGTTTCTTGTACGGCCGCGACGGTGGCCAACGTCTGTGCCTAAATGCCCGAAGACGGTGCTATCTCGTCAATCACATATGATCGTCGATGGTGAAGATGGCGGCGCTTGGTCTTTGCTTTTGCTCAAGGCATTTTGTCCGAGCGGACCCAGATAGAGGCTCATCGCACATGAAATCGACGACATGGACCCAATGCCCCGACAAGACGGACTCAACTGACCACTGTACTTGGCACTATTTTCAACACTCGACGAACTCGCCTGAGATGCTGTTGGTTGCACACAGACATGGACACGGACAACACACGTGGACTCGGACGGGACGGATGAACACACGGGCTGGCACATGCAAACATCAAGCGTTGACGGCTCGAGTGCCCGAGTCTCGAGCGGAAACCCAAACGGCCGTGAGTCGACGGGCGGGCGGCGACGCTTCTCATGCGGTTTCTGCAAGCCATGCATTATATTCAATCTCTTTTCCCCCGTATCAGCAGGTGGTTAAATCATCAGCTTGCCCTTGCTTTTTTTTTCAGCCCTTCTAGAACGCACGACATCGACGCCTCGCCACATTTCTAATTGCGCAGACTGCGAAAAATTCAATGGGCGCCTGAAGAGATTTTTGGCCAATGCCATCGCGGTGGTTCGGCTTGTGCGTACAGCACAATGCAAAGGACCGCAAAGTAAAAGGACAGTCGTCCAGATCCACCACCCAAGACCTACCAATGTTCAGCTACAACGCCAGCAGTCTGCGCGCGCCAATCATGAAGCCGGCCGCCAGGAGCCATAGATCCATAGATCCACCAGCAACAGCCCTTGGCGCGGGGTTTTGGCGCACACTCCGGCTTCTGGGCCTCCTCCTTGGCAGTCCTCGTCTGAAGCCCCCATTCGGGACCTCGCTGCGGGCGGCGAGTACGTATTTGACTCGGCGAATGGAACTTTGTTGTCTCGGGTGCCTGAACCTGAGCTCTCCCTTCCCTATCCGTACCGAGAAATTGTTCCCCGTCCTCGCTTGCTGGCTTGGCTGTTGGCCGACGGGCCTTGTGTCTTGGCTCCCCAGGTTGCCAAGCGCAGCAGCGCAGGCTAGAGGAGGGAAATAACTACTGCAGCAGATGATTCGAGGGTGAAAGGCGGAGCTTCTAGGGTAATAAGTGACTGATTCTCGCAACTCGTAGAGCCAACAGAACAGAAGGAAGCAGAGAGTCGGTAATAAAGTGTGGGAGGAAGACTAGTGAACGGCAGCGTCATCTCCGTGTCTGGGTTCTCCCAGTGAGCAAAAAGCATCGCAATCAAACCTGCGGAGAAGGAAAAAAGAAAAGAAAAATTAAAAATGCCTCTCAATCATGTTCATACCGATGCCGTGGATGAGCGGTCAACAACCAAACTGCTGCACCTCGCTGCGCTGCAAGCAACACACTGAACGGTCCCCACTTACACGGGATGGGCCAGAGGCGAGGGTAACCCAGCATCAAGGAGGCGATGAAGTGTGCTGGCACACAATAGTCGATAAGAACCCACAACCACAGCATCAATAGACCACGCCCTTTCTTAATTATTCGTTGGTCATTACGGAGCTGAGACAAAGACACTACGAACACAGCCAGTAAATCCATGCTGGGCACAACAGAATGCGGCGGCATGCGACAGTGACGATTGTGGCCGATCCCAGCGGGCAGCGAGCAACACACACCGGTGGGCGATTAGCGGCGGTTGTGGCCATTACACTTTCGATCCCTCCTCCCAAACCAAACCAAACCCGAGTTTGATGCTCGACTGCTCACGCGAGTGTAACCGTTCTGGCAGCAGTAGCTGGCTCGACCAGAGGTTCAAGGCTCACGCGTCAAATCAGAGCTGCAAGACAGCGGCGAAGGGGCGGCCCAGCGGCTGCGACAGATGCTTCGCCCCACAGACAGCATTGAGCAGGGACAAGCAAGGTTGGCGATCCTCGCATCCATCGCTCAAGTGTCAGTTGCGGCGCTGCCATTGCTGCTGCTGGCGAGAGAGCTGTGTCTCCGTCACGAGAGCTTCCTTGTTTAATGGGCGTCGCCGCGTGCTGTGTTTCGCTGCGCCTGCGAGCGCGCCATGGCATGACTCCGTTGCGGCGTCCTTCGCGCGTGCTATGCCACTGTGCCACGGTTTCGCTCGCAAGCCATGTCCCGATGAAGACTTTTCTGCTTGAGCTTTTTGCTTCTTCCTCTTGTGGTTGTTCCCCACGTTTTCCTTTTTCCTTTTCCCCTCTGGTCGGGACCCAACAGCCGTGTCTTGGCTGTGGGCAGTGGGCTGTTTGTGGGGCATAGGGCGCTCAATCCACCGTCGACCCAAGACACCCATCCAAATTCCTGGGATATGTCATCCATATATGTCTCTTCATGTCTCGTCTCTAGATGTCGCTCTTGGGCAGCCCATCATCTCTGGCTTTCGTTTCTTGTTTTCTCTTCTTGGTTTTAGCCTTCTTATTTCCCCTAGTTCCTTCGGATTCCCGATCGCGCCATCAATGCTAATCGCCACGTGGACGCTCGCATATCCTTTCCCGCCCTGGAAATCCTACAGCATGGCCCCAGGGGTGACACGCGCTATAGCACGTCAACTGGTGCCAAACCGCACGCCAAAACCCTCCCACAAGTCACCCTCCCTCACCAGACGCCACCAAACTTTGTCGACGAGCCAGTCAGAAATGCCACGGAGACACCCAATGCAAAATGCAGCTGCTGCCAACCTTGCTCCCGGCTTCATGGCGGAAGCCAGGGTCTCTTTTCGCGTGTGCCCTCCTCGTGTCCTCCTCGTGGTCCATCGCCATGCTCCTCGGCGACTATCTCCTCTGCCACGTTTTGATGCTGTGTTCTAGACTGTGCCAGGAAGCGTGCCCCCCCCCCCCCTTGCAACGCCTGTCTCAATGGAAAACGAACATCGTGCCATGACGGCGCACCCTGACGGCACAGTCACCCCGTAGCCCTAGCTCATTCGTCCAGAGCGACGTCCGTTCGCAACAGGCCCTCCCTGCTCGCGTCCTCGACATCCCCGGACGGCTCGTTCGCCCTGTGTAATCGCCATCTTGGAGACCCTTGGAACCCTCTCTCGTTCTGGGAGATTTCCCCGCAGCAGCGGTCAGAACCTGGTCCAATTTCCAGATCCCTATAGTCACTTACATGAGATCTGCATCAATCCTGGAGCGCCCGGAGTCATGCTCATCGTCCTGCCAGCCTGAGAGGTCCCTTTGCCCAGCGTGGGGTTGCGCTCTTGTAATCTTCCCCCTGGACGCTGTATCAAACATGCCCTTCCAAGCGCTTACTTGCTGGCCCCCGGATCGTCTAATTGTTCCCCGTGCCCGACATGCGCTGCCTCTCCTTGCAGCGTACGTGGTCCCTTCCCCCCCCCCCCCCCTCTCTCTCTCTCTTTACTGTTACTCACTGTGTAAGCTTTCTTCCTAGCTTCGCAGCGAATTAGCGGCGGTTGCTACGACGCCAATGCCCGTGTTTGGCTACACCGTTGGCATCTCAGCTTTTGCCCCTCTATTCCCGGACCAAAGCTTGCCCATCGCTCCTGAGCCATTTGCCAGGCACGGGAACGCTTAGGAACGCTTCAAGGCGCATTTGAACCTTGGGGTTTCCAGCTCTTCCGCCTCGCTCCAGGTTCAAATAACGCCCATCCCAAATTTTCGGGGTCAGGGTTAGCAGCTGGGCCCAACGCCCGCTGTCACCCGCATCCAGCGTGCTAATTAGCCCTAATGGCTAGAGATAGCCAACGCCATGGTCGATTTGATGACAAAATCACAGGCAATCTACCAGGCATCTGGGTCGACTCCACCGGATTCTTGCATCGTGAACCTCGCTGTCAACGACATAGCCACCGTGCCACGGCTTCCCCCGTCAGGGAACCATGCTGAAATCGAACGGTGGAGAGTGTAGTGCTTCATCTGACACCAGGGTGCTTCACCCCCGGCCGCCATGGGCGTCGCCCCAGAGCCATCCTGGCCACGCTAGATTGACGAAGAGCAGAGTTACATCGACAATCTTGCTGCGTGCGGTCTTCGTCACCCTTCGCTTGTAAGGGCCCTGCCTCGCCAGAACTCTACATCTACTCCTCGTCGTACGACGTCGTATATCGTCCAAACTCCCAAAAGCCTCCAAGGGTCTTGACGCTCGTCATCGCAATGTTGACACATGGCGCCCTCAAGGCTAGGTTCGCAGAGGCATCCTAAAAAAAAGTTGTTATTGTGGTCTGCCAACCCCTGCTAGGCATACCGTCAATGTCGCAGGAACTGTTTATCTTTCCGGTAGCTTAAAGACGATAGAGGCGATGTGATGCAAGCCGCCATCGACAGGCCTAGAAGATATCGCTGCTTCGTCGTCATCGGAGTGAATGCTTCCGAGCCCATCGCCCAGCCATGCCACCTTGCTTCCTGACTCCCCAGCGGAGCTTGAACCCAGTCCCTTGCCCTTCCATTGGCGTCGTCAACGAGAGTGTTGGGTTTTAGGTCCCTGAGGGCGCCGAGATGTCTCGGCTGGCCCCGTTTGCCCGCTTCGGGTAACATATAGAGCTAGATAGCGATGTTACGCTCCAGCGGCCTACGACTGACTCGACAGCACCGAGTTCCCGGAGCTATTCCCGGCGACTAGCGAATGTCGTCTAGAACCTAGCGCTGACGTAGGCGGCACTGTTGGAGAGTGTCTCCCATTTTCGCCTGGTGTTGTCCTCAGGGGCAGCGTGATAGACGGCAAGCCTGGACGGAAACATGGAAGCTGATCGATTGGTCAAAGGGAATAGCATCAGGAAATCGTCAGCTGATCGGAGACTATGCCGATCGACTTTATCAAGGGGACTGCCGTATCGAGTTCGCCTCATTTCGCATTCCCTTGTCTCGAGGACACGGGGCGAGTTCCCTTCTAGGACCTGTCTAGATTTCCATGACACCATGAATCGTAATCCTCGGGCCTGGGCTCAGAGTGCGTAGGCCTCCAGGCATTGAAGTGCCCTGTAGCATCAATCTAAGCTCGCCCCCGTGTTAGATGATAAATCCGGCATCTTGGCAACTGTAAGATATTGCGAGGAAGCATTCCTTAGAGTTCGACATAAGACAGCATTGCGTTGCTTGGCTTGGCTTCTCCTGGACGGTTCCCGTTATCCACAACCCCAGAGATGCAAAATTTGGTAATCACCCCGGGGGATCGGCAGCCCCAGGTTTCCACGCAGTCAGAGAAGCGGCCCACTTGTTGTATCTAGATCGTCTACCTCGCAGTGGACAGTTGTTGGCGTTGGCGTTTGGGCTTGAATCCGTTGATCCACGACGCCGAAAGATCCGCGCCATCGCTCACGGATCAGACTGAACGTTCCGATAATATTGCATTAAATCCGAGTTTTCAAGAGCTATCGTTGGGGGCTTGTGTTGAGATTTACAAAGCCATTGCCTGGTTGATAGTTTGACACCCAAAGCAGCAGACGGCGCTCACAAGTCCATGATGACCATTGATCAACATATTCGCTAGATCAGGTCCATTTACATCAGCCAACTCCACAATAAATGAATCTGAATCGTGATCAGACTTGAACCACTAAGTAACGGAATATTCCGAGTCTTAATTTTAATTTCGTCAGATTGCATTTTTGTTGAACGGAAAACAAAGACTCTAGGGTAGGGCATATTGGATGTTGAAAGTGTAGAACCCAAAGTACCACTTATTTCGGCAAGGGGGTACCTCCAGTTTTTGCTGAGGTGCTATAGTTCAATAGGTTATAAGACCAGTTCGTCGCTGCCGCCACTGTATTGGTCGCACAATTCGCTTCGTATTGTACACAATTGTTGCACAAGACCAAAAAACAGAATAAAAAGGCAAAAAGTCCCTTGGTTCGATTCCCTACCACTAGGGGAGATTAAATGGATCTTCTAGACCGAGCCAGAGCCATAGAGCCAGAGCTAGATATGCCAGTTCTAGTAAAACGGATCCAGCCCACATACACAAGTCAAGCTTGCGATTTGAAAGGCCCAATCACTAGCTTGAGGGGGAGTGTTGAAAGTATAGAACCTAAAGTACCACTTGTTTCGGCAAGGGGGTACCTCCAGTTTTTGCTGAGGTGCCATGGTTCAATATTGGAGGTTGAGGTTCAACAGACAAACGAGTGATATAGTGCAGGTGACAACACGAAGGTCATGAGAAGGAAGGAAAATTAATTTGTGGTTAATAGAGAGGTATTATGGAAACTCATTAAAATATCTCTTTGAACTCCCTTTGATAGTGTCGTTGCAAAAGTAGTTTATCAGTCCACTTTAAGATCTTAGTCACAGTCATCATTCTCGATAGGCATCCATTCTATGCCTCGTGAAACAGTGAATAAAAAACCCTCAGTCTAAATTACCAAACCCGAACTCCTAAGTATGAGTCACCAGCCATAATCAGACAACGATCCTTCATCCCAATGAGTCTCGCGAAGGGTCTCTTCATGGTCGCTGTCACCATCACCAGACGGCTTCAGGTGTTTTGGAAACTCCCCTGCCCCAGAAAGGGCGGCAAGGCGGGTGATGGTCCATTGCATATCGACTGCGAGCTTCATATTTGTAGCCTTTTTGTGCTCGAGCGTAATCTCAAATACTCTCCCATTCATCCCGCGCAGTGACGTGGACTCGCACGAGAATTTGGATGGAGTCTCGGGAGAAGCAATAAGCAGTATCTCCTCCGCCTCGTCTCTCGTGATGCTGGCGACCCCCGTTGGGCCTATTCGGTTTGTCTGTAACCAGCGAAATGCGACAAGCACTTTGGAGTAGGCTTCATCCATAGGTGCGATTCCAATGCACTTGAACCCGCAGCGGCCCTTCGCCAATGCTGATGCACTTCGGCGTCGAGGGAGAGCATGTTCCAGTCTTCGTCCAAGCATCCACTATTGCTTCCACAGACTTGTCGTATCTTGTTATCAACTCCTTCTCTGATCATGAACCGAAAATAGGACGCCATGTTCCAGAGTGCTGTCTGGTTCAATTCGGTCGCGCTGACCTCGCGGGGAACAATGTCGTAGACACCGGGATTTGGAGCCCGGGTGACCAAACACTTATTTTGGTCTCGGATTAGGCACTGCAATGTGTTAGATGATTGTATTCATAGAGCCCGAAGTAGCTTACACTTCGTCTCTCCTCCTGGCTCCCACAATCTGATTCCATGGAATCCATGCTCCTCTGTGATGGTCTGCGTTCGAGAACTAAAATTGTTACTATGAGAATAAAAGAACGCTTGGGATATTGGTGAGCGTACAAAAATTCAAGAAATATTCGGGGCTTGTGAGAACAATCTGGAAGAGGCCGATACGCTTGCCTACCAGATACCTGAGCATATCCATGGGCATGAGAAGAAAGCTACAGAGTTGGATACGATTAAACTGCAGCGTATTATCATTCATGGATGCTCTATATTGGATGCGCAAGATTCTGCAGTAATCAAGTCTCATTTCAAGCTCCAGTTGTGGAATCTGCAAATCGAAAGGGTTTTCGGATCGAGCACTTGCCAACGGCAAACCCATGTTGAGCAGAGGTGCCGTGTTTTCCAAGAGACGTGGTGATTCTGATGAAAATGGAATAGAAAATGGGAAAGTTGATCGTGGTAAAATTTGCGAACATATATGCTGTGCGGGTGTCAATTGAACCACTTGATGTGTTGGAGTATCTCCGAACACTTCAAGCTGCGTTCATGGCAAGGCTAATCAACCCTGATGGAAGGCTCCATGAAACTTTGAAAACCCGATCCTTTAGAGAAACCAAGTCAAAAGGAAAATTAACTTCCCTGTTTGGCAAACCATATCTGCGGCAAACTTTCCAGGACATACGTGGGCGAGACGGTGCCAACACTCAAGCCGCTGATCGGACGTTGCATCTTGAGAAGGACAGAGGAGAATAAACCTTAAATTTAAAAAGAAATTTGAAATAGTATTAGTTGTAATTAATTATCACTACTTAGGTTCAATTTATTCTTTATTTCTGATACTAAGTACCACCTTTCCGACCCCGAAGCGTCGGCTCAAATTGAAGCGAAAGACAGCTCAAATAACTGACCTGTGAGAACTTCCTTGGCTTATTAACTCAAAAGCCTTTTTTGTTTATTTTCCCTTTTACAATTAAATTAATTATAGGAGTCATAATACTAAATCATGCTACTAATCTCGAGCGGCGTTCGACGCTATGTAAGCTACCTACCGTCGCGAACCAACGGGGGAAGCTTCTTGAAGAGATCTACAAGCCCTTCCATCGATTAGAAAAAGATAGCCCGCAATGGAGAGCACTGGTCAAGTCAGGCCGTGTCTGAGAGGACTATCACCAGCCTGGGGATAGTGTCAAACAAGGTTATGCCAGACTGCAACAGGTAACTACGAGCCCCATCAACATGACGTGATCTAGCCTTTCATCTGATTTAAGAATTCAAGGACAGAATTGCAGACATTGATTTACTAAAAGAGTTTCTGAAAGTTCCACTCAGAGTCGTTGGCAAACAGCTCGTGACGGCCTACGCTCATCAATCCGTCCAGATCGAAGACAACCACCTTGGACGATGTGAAGCTAAAGCGATCAACAACCATCTAAATTCCCGCTTATTGGATAGCATAAATATCCCCGAAATTTCCTCACATTGCATGAAGAACTTGAAATGTCCTAATGTCACTGCCCTTTTCCCTCCTGCAAGCCGCGCCGAGGTTCTTGAACTACGGAACAACATTATCGCATCGCGTTGGATTTCCGAAGTTACATTTCTCAGGCACACTTCCTCAGCTTTAGAAGAGAGTGATGTCGTTAACCTCTCGCCTTTGACGATGAAAGATCTGGGGAAGGATGGCTGTTACACTGGAAATTTCGGACCTAAGGTGAAACTCGGAAACTACTGCGAGATACCGCTCTCTGTGAAGAGCAATCCCATGCGCATTTTCCCCTACCCGATGGAAGTCCCTACATGCATGCAGTGATTCTTTCAGTGGCAAAAGAAGGTTGATGGTCAGCGAGGCACAAGATGGCAGGCCTGACGAATTCGTCCATCGCTTTCTCAAAAGCCAATTGGAGACAATCCATGCACTCAATATTGACGAGGATGGGTTCATGAGCAACTGGTGAAGCTGGTTGTCGCGGCAAAGCTGACTCATTGATGCAGAATCAACAATGACGGTGGGACAATGTGCTTGGAATTGGAGATATCGGGACAGTTGGAAGAAGATATGTATAACCTAAAACCCAAAGCCCTCAGAGTAGTGCATATAGAAGCCCGGAATAAGGTTTAGCCCTGTATGTATTTGCGTCAGTGAAGCCTCGAGTCTCAGCAGAGTTGCAAATGGTCATTCCTTCCCCAAGACAACTCGTAAACATTGCCTCAGCCACGTGGTTGATGGTGACACTTCGACGCGAAACCAACACAATTTGTTCCCTTCAATCCCCTACAACATCTCCCCCGTCGCTCACAACCTAACCCTGCTCTTGTCTGACGGAGGACACAATTATCGATACGCATATGGCTACAACACAACTATCGTATTCTTGTCTGGAAAATATCAACTTTGCAAAATTGGCCCTCTTCGCAGTCCCTTGCTTTATGGCATATAGCTATGGCACCAGTGGCGGCGGCTACGGTGCATATGGGGGACATGGCTACAGCTACTCGACCCTCTCCTCATCCTTTGAATCGGACCAGTCTGATCTCCGCGCAAGGAGGAGCCAGACGGTTTCCAACGCGCAGCGGCGAAATTCTGATGGCCTGAGAAACTCGGATAGTTGCGAGCGGCACGCCGCCCAACGGCACAGAGTTGACACTGCAATTTATGGGAGCCTATCGTCTGGGTTGACGATACCCCTCGTCCCTGGGCAATGCAACCAGTGTTCGAACGGCCGAAGAATTGAACGCTCCAAAAAGAACCAGCAAGCCGTTCGGCATTCTATCAAAGCGCCTCCGAATACACCTCAGACGACTACGTACACGGCCTCGCCTACAAGCAAGAAACCACTTTCGCGGGTTAGTCTCGAAAAAGCACCGGCAGAAAGAAGACAACCGCAGCGTCAGAGTCACGAAAGCATCCGTTCTACTCGTTCCAGGACATTTACGCCTTCTCAACCACCGCGACCATCTCGACCAAGTTCGATTGCACCTGAGCAGAGGGAGCTGGTGAGACCAACAAGAACCAAGTCAAAGGCTGGTCTTGGGATATGGGGGTGTTTTGGCGGAGAGTAATTGTTTCGTTCGGGTGAATGCAAGCACTGAGGCGACCAGGAGCAGACGGTTGATGGCTTGGACCTTGCAGATTGTCATGGGATAGGGGCAAGATAATGAGTCGCTGTCGAGAAAGAAGCATTAGATGGGGTTGCTACACCTTGCGGAGGAACAAAGCCCCTGGCACAACTGGCTCAGACTTCCTAGAAATAACTTTGATATTTGATTCATTCTCTGGTCCAACCGTGATGGTCTATCGAATCTGATGGGTGGGCTCCAGTATCCGAGTTGATGACTACACAGACACCATGCTCGATAGGCCAGTGTATCTGCGATTGACGAGAAATTGTTGCCGCAAAGGGACTTTGGAAACCATCCAATCAACTTCTATTGAACTTGACCTCTAGGATGCTTTCCTCTCCTATCTCAGGAACGCGGCTTGCATGCAACCTCAACTCCAGGCAGCCGGTGAGGCCAGCCAGTGACTCAGCCACGCATCCCTATCGTTTCATCAAAAAGGATGTCTATCAACTGCCGTCTCGAATAAGCAAAGCTCACGACTGGCCCCCAAAATCTGGAACATGACTCTCATGATCAAGATAGAAATCAGTCGAGCCTCCCGGATCTCGTCCCGGTCATCACGCTACGCCTTGCCACGCCGTGCCACGCCGAGCCGGCATTCACACGCCACCTGAGGTCCCGAATCGGCATCAGGAATCACAATAACAATCGCCCGACTGAGACAAGATGGCCTAGAACACGGGTATCTGGATCAGCCCGGACGAACCAACACCTTCCAAGACCTGCCCATCCATCGTTCACCATCAGGCTGCACAACACCACGGTGAGATGCCTGCCCGAGGGCACCCTATTGCAACGAGGCTTGCCAGGGGCGCGCGCTCGCCGTGCTTTTGTGCAACATTGGGCATCAGAAATTACACTTTTAAGATTCTGAATTCTCCTTGACCGCTCTTGACGGTTCGCATCGGAGTCGGCTGAATTGTTTCCTTCTTGTCTTGTTTTCTTTTTCTTTTATGTAAGCTTTCTTTTTCTGTCTTCCGTCTTCTTTTCTTTTTGTTTGTTTTGCTTTTCTTTCTTTTTTTTTTTTTTGGGCCTCCCTCTCCCCTCCCGCCCCCCCGTCCGGCCTGCTTCATGTCTGCTCGTTAAACCCGACACGCTGGGCTGGGATGGATGCCCTACGGAACGGGCGTGCGCGTGCCGTCGATCCCCCGCAGGCGGGAGTGGGAGCGTGGGAGTGTAGTATGCAGAGCTGACAGCACATGTGCTTCGTCTGGACTGGGACCGGGATGAGCGAGGAATTTGGGTTATTCGTACTCAACTGTACGAATACGCGATTGTGGAGAGAGTGAGAGAGAGGATGGAGCGGTTCTTGCGGCAATAAAAAAAAATCATTCAACGTTCCGGTGCTGACTCGGGGATCATCCTGGGTTGAGCTATGTTGTGGGCTATCATCGTTGCGGCAGGCTCCCGGGGGTTGTGTATTTGCGGCTCAATAGAATAGAGACGGGAGAGCGGAGTTGCGTTTGGGAATGACTTACCGCCTGTTCAACAAACCCCACTCCATGGAACGATAATTAATTTTCCGGCCTTGGGTAACCTGGTGTAAATAGATTGCTGGTGACTTATTCCCTCTTCTCTCCCCCAAGTTGTGACGTATGTGGGATGGCTACCGGTATCTTTCAACTCGACGTCTGTCCAGTGACGACACCCTGCTTCTCCCGATACCACTCGAGTCTCACTCGCTCGGGGAGCTCGCGCACTAGAGCTCACTCAGACTGAGACTCATGATCGCGGCTGATGGTGTAACCACGCCATCCCCTCCCTGGCAATTGTATTTCAGGAGGGGCCGCTGCATCACACTACTGTACAAGCACCAGAATCCAGTAGCCGTCTCCGTCCCTCCCTCACGCTGTGATGCCCGGAGCTTGTGTATCAACGCGTCCATGGATGAAGACCCTTCGCTGCTCTGCGCATCCCGTCCTGGTCCTGGGTGCTACGTACCTATGTAGGTACGTACCGCTTCCCGGTCGCCCCGCGCTCCACCAACCACACCCCCGTAAACCCCTCCTTTCCCACCAAGCAAAGCCCCTCCCCCTCCTTCCCTTCTACGCGCAGTCCGCCGTTGTTGGGGCAAGAGCACGCACCGCGAGAGTAGGAACCATCTGCTTCACATCTTCCGTGGTGCAGTGCGGTTTTGTAATTCACAAAGCGCCATCGCAGCCTGGCCTCGTGAACAACCGTCGCATCCTACGCTCACACCCGACCATAAAGAGACCGCCGTTTGTCGCATCGCAGAGCCCAGCGTCCTTCTATGCGCCGTGGAAATGCTTCCCCCCCGCACGCAGATCAACGCCGAAGCTGAAGCAGCAGCATCACAAGGGAGCCCGGCGCCAACAGACATGGACGATGGATCAAGCCCGCCGGTATAGCACATGGCACTTAAGCAATCCCCCATGCGCAGCAGGAATGGGCAGACATCATACACCTTCAACAAGGGGCTGCAATCACATCACATGCAGCTTTCAACGCAGCATCGTCCGTCTCTTCCCCCTCCCTCTTGGTCGTTTTTGGAGCGCTCCTCTGACTCCGTCGACCAACTTACACCCCCCCGGAAAAAACAATAACGCTGCCATGGGAGGTATGCATCCCGACCCAGCCGCTACTGACGCATCCCGCAACCTGACCAACCGTTTCCCCCCCTTGCGGTCGGCCTTATTATAGGCTATGATACTGCTCAGGTACCGGTACCTCGTGTCAAGCCACACACGCACATAGACAGTCTCTTCCTCTCACTCTTACTCTCCCCCGCCCCTCTCCCTCTGTCGTCCCAGCCCAGTCATGTGGGTCTCGCCAGAAGGCTCGTCCCGGTCCCCGTGGCCGCTCGGCGGCATCTTGGTGCAAGCATCCCCGGCGGGAGCTAACGTTTGCTAGTGTAGTGCCCATTTTGTGGGGAAAAAAGACGTTGGATCATGGATGGGGAGATCCGGTCCGGCTACGACCTTCCGTTGCACTTATATCCTCATGGTTCCCATCATGACTTGTCATGACAAGGGGGAAACGAAAACGAGAAAGAAAAAAGACACAAATAACGCATCTGGGTCCCTAAAACGCGAAGTTGATCCATTCAAAATGCACACTATCAGAACGGCCAGCTCACCTCGTGACCCGAGGCTCTTGTACCGCCACGTCCCTCTGTCCCTGTTTAACATTGCGTCTGTCAAATAACAGAAAAAAAATTGGCCCGATGCTCAAACAACAGAACCGCCACAAGAGTAGAGCCAGGAAAATAACCGTGTAAATACAGCAAAGGATCCACACCCTCCCCGAGCTGTCAGACCTAAACGAACTCAAGCTAAGGGTATCTCAATTTCCCGCCAGACTCCCATGTGCAAGCCCGGCACGACCAAAGAAATAGGAGGTAACAAAATAAGGAGTAGAAAGAACCAAGAAAGGACAAAGAAGAAGAAGAAAAATACCAAGAATTCCCTAGAAACCGAATAATCAAGTCTCAGGTTCTGTGTCACCAGGCTGTTGAACTGGCGTTAACCCAATTTAGCTTCCTTTTGACTCCAAGCCCCACAAAATAGACAAGCTGTGTACGCTAAACGCTAAACGCTAAACGCAAAAGGAATCGAAGCCGACCACCCTCCTAAAGACGTTTAAAGTAATGAACTCCAGCAAAAGACAAAGGGAACCAGACATATGTATACTTCAATCAGAGGAATCGAAATCAGAATCACAGCCTATGCCATCGTCGTCTTGGCATCGCTGCTGTTGGTCAAATGGTGACGCCGGCCGCCGTAAACGCCGAACCCATCGCTTGCCGCTCGCGATAGCGGTATGGTACCACCCCGAGATGCGTACTGCGAGTTCTCAGTAGTCACCAGCTGGAATGAGTCATCAGTCAAGGCACCCGTGCCGTCCCGCCACCAATAGTGCAGCACATCGCTCTGCCAGAGCCAAAAGTCTCGGATTTTGAGAGCATTTCTACTCACAAAAGTCGAGTGGAGTAGGTCGGCATTCATAGGCGATGTTCGAAGCTGCTGCAGGAGCCATCGGTTGATGAAATCGGCCTTTCCGCCGTTTTCATGGTCCAGCATCAACCGCTCAATTGCGTACTCCTTGGAGGCTAGCTGCATCTTGGTTTTCTTCGCGGGGTCTTCATCAGACAGAGTTGCTGCTGCCTTGAGCGCGCCGAGCGAAGAGAATGGGCCTTCCTTGGTGACGACATGCTCGGGCTGTGACAGAAGCACCGGGAACTTGGCGTGGGCCAGACTAGGCTGCCGTTCCTGAATCGCTTCTATCTCCTCCAAGTCCATATCATCATATCCATTTTCTGGATACAAAAGATACTCGACTCGGGGAGACATGTGCTTCTGCATGACACCCTTTTCTTCACACAACACCCTGAGACGGTCCACGGCCGCCTGGAGATCGACGACGTTCTTTTGCATTTCCTGCTTTTGTGACGGGAACTCGGCCAGGAACTCAGCCGCCTCTTCATCTATCGGCTTCGTAGTTGTCCTATTCATTTCCGCGTCGTAGTCGTATTGCTCTTTCACAAAGAGCAAGTCGTCGTACTCCTCCTTGGCATTTTCGAGATCCCCAACTGTTGACATGAGTTCCTCGTATAGAGGATGACGATCCTCGGGTGGACCGTTTGGCGAAATGCCTTTCAGATCGACTGGCATGTTCGTAAAGTAGTTAATCTGATCAGCGTCGGAATCGACGTGGACTGGGCGGGGTTGAGGCTTAGTGCGACCCGCACCAAGCAGGCTGAAAAAACGTGTCTCCAGGCTGTTGAGCTCGTACTCCTCCTCTCCTAACATGACTTCCATACCCTCATAGTTGGCTTCCAGGAAATGATACTCTGTTCGTAAATTTTGCATGTCGTTGAGCCTTCGTTCGAGGAGGTTAGCTGGCGTATGAATGGCGCCCCGTTGGCTGACAAGCATCGGCCTAATGACGCTCATAAAGGCATTATCAGCATCGTCCTTTCTTCGTCTCAAGTCCCTCAACTCCTTCCGTTGTGCTGCCATTTTGCTCTTAATTTCGTTCAACCTTGCCCTCTTCTCCTTTAGTTGAGTCCATAGCATCTCGATCTCGCCTTCTGAGGAAGCACCAGACGTGTCCGATGCGCTCCCATCTTCTCCATCAGCAGCATATGACCCCTCCGATGTCGAACTAGGTTTGAATTCGACTGGAGGTTGCCTGCGAGGGCTCTGGGTCTTCTCATACTGAGCCACCCATGTAGTGATCTTGTTTATGATGGAAGCTTTACTATCAACCCCCGGTGAACCAAAGGTAGGAGCATCGGGGAGTAAGGGGGGAAACTGGCGAGCGTTGCGATAAAGAATGGGATCCTCTTCTGATGTGGAGCCAGAGTCTGACGGCACGGTAACTGATGGGCGTGTTCTAGAATATGTAGACGTGCCAGATGAATGATCATTGGAACGTCTCCGTGCCCTCCCTCTTCGTCGACGTCGAGAGCGATAAGACCTTTCGTCTGATGTAGGAATGCTGGGAATCCTGGACAACTTTGCTAGGATTGGAACCGGAGGTGGTATAGGATTGTGCCTTAGAGGTTGTCGCATGAAGTCTCGGTTTCCATCTGGAGATTCGATCGGAGAACGAGGCGGAGGCGGCGGCGGCGGCGGAGGAGGAGGAGGTGGTGATGGTGATGATGATGATGATGATGAAAGAACTGGGAACATAGCTTCGCTGGCCCGAGGTGTATCATGATCGGAGCCCGGCGCTGGGGGAGGTGGCGGACGTGGGCGGAGGAGATGAGGTGGAGGCGGCGGAGGCGGCGGATATAGAGAAGGACGCGTCGACAATGAAATGGGCCCGTTTGAGACGGCAGGCGGAGGAGGCGGCGGTGGAGGAGGAGGGGGAGGAGGATGCGAGATTCGTTTGCGATCGTGCTGGTAGTCGGGCGGAGGAGGAAGCATGGAGGTTTTCAGACCCGGGTCCAACATTTGGCCGTGCTTGGGCCCAAAAGGGGGCGGCGGTGGCGGACGCGATACGGGAATATCTGGGGTGGTGACACTGCTGGAACGAGCGGACTCGTCGCCCTGGAGGCGCGAGACGTCGCTTTCATGTTCCTCGGTGTCGTCCATGGCGTCGACAAGGTGCAAGGGCCACGCATCTCCGACCGAGTCGAAAGCGTGACTGATGCCGTTGACGTGGGCATTGGTACGGGCAGGAGGATTGGCATAGGCATGGGTATTGGCGGAGGCACGAGAATTCGCATGAGAACGGGCGTGTGCGTTGGCGGCGTGAGCGTCAGCCTGGGAATGAGTGTGAGGCTGGGGCACAGGCACAGGCACAGTCAATGGACGAGCGAGACCAGGGTGGAGATGATGGATAGCGGAGGCGGTAGAGGTAGCAGCTTCCATCGAGATATCTAGGAGCGGGTAGAGAGCGCGGGAGGTCGGGGAGGAGGCTCGTCCATTGCTCGAGATATCATGGAAAGCTGACGAGGAGCAGCACCACCGGCACCAGCAAACAGGAGCAACCGAGGGAGACAAGAGAGGCAAAGCAAAGGAAGGGAGAGGAAGGGAGGAGAAATGCAGGGACCGCGGCCGGGGAGGGGTTTCCTCTTCTCTTATTGTCGATGATTTGGCTGTTTGCAGGCGGGCGAAGACGGCCAAAGAAGTTGGTAAAGATGGTGATGCGGCTCTGCTGGAGCAGTAGATGGATTAGATGGAGGTGGATTCATTTGGATTGAAGGGAAAGCTTGGGTCTTTGGTTGTAACATTTACGCTTTGGGTCTGGTTGCGAGGCGGAAAAGTGGAGGAGCCGAGGACTTAGCTGTGGGAAGGAAGCTTGGGCCTGCGGCCGCTAGAGAGCTAGTGCGCCAGTCGTAGGGAACCAACACTGAGACTGAGGCGGGCGAAGGCTACCTTGGTGACACAAGAAGCGATACATCAGAGGAGGCCCTGGCGGGAACAACTCATCGCGACGCGCTTCGTGCTACGTGCGGCGTACTACCGGCCTACGGTCCCCCGTAAAACGTCGGCCCTCCCCCCCGGGCCCCAGCCTACACACACAGGCATCTAGGTTGGCATCTGCGCATCTGCTTCTGGTACTGCGCTGCTGCGTCCGTGCTCTCATTTGCCGTCGGGAACGAGGAACCCCCAAAGGAGATCTTGCCAGCCGTCGGCAAAACGGGGGTTCCATCCCAGCGGAGCGAGCCCACCTGCGCATGGGCAGCATGATATGACAGCCATGCTGCTGCTGACAGCACCAGGGATATGCTGCAAGCGCACCTCCAAGGGCCCCGGCACTGGGGCTCTGGAGCTGCCACTCGCTGTAACGCGCTGTAACCTGGCTCCACCGGCGACTAACGTACATGGGGAGGGGACCGCGAAGAACGCTGAAGCAGACAACCTCCACACTGGTCTGGCCCGGGCCTTTCTAACAGGGGCCAGGAGTTTTTGGTTGACAGGGCCCCTCCATGGGCGGCGACGACGGCCATACCTATCCATATGGGAAGTGGTGCAGTCGTCTATTCCAGGATGAAAAGTGGCCTGAGTGTGTTTGATAGGGCCGGATGGAGAGGTCCAGATAGATGGATAGATAGCCAGCCAGCCAGCCAGCCAACCCAACGACCGTCAGGTGCTGCTTTAGCTCTTACATGTCCCAGACATTTGACATTGGCAAACAAGCCAGCCTGGCCGGCCACGCTTCGGCCACGCTTCGACCACTCCCCACACGACGAGTGGTCCTCTCCACGTCGCTCGCGACAGCTCGCTGCGATTGGGGTTCTGGCCGTGGAGCTCCCCACAAAGAGCCTCTTGTTCTTCACAGCGAGGTGGAGATTTAGCTCGACTCCCCCCCGCCCGCTGCTGCCGTTGTGCCGGAGGTGGAATCGTGGACCATTGGGTCCTCTCCCTCTGCCTCTCGCCAGCCCGCTTGCGCTCGTCTGGCGGGCTTCACAGCGAGTGGCAAGCCACACATGGGGGGCCAGCACGCTGAGAGAGGATACGCACATGGAGATTACATTGGACAATTACGGATAACCAACCTGCCGCCTCCGTACATACCGGTATAGTAGTACATATAGTAGTAGCATACAGTAACTACACCCGTACTAGTATCAGTCTGTGGACAGCCTGAGGCCACGCAGGCTCAGAGCCGCAGGCGCACGTGCGGGCAGAGGCGGGCACAGGCGGGTGGACATTGGTGGCACCCAGCAGACAGGGAGTGACAAGTCGTTTGTCACTGTACCTCGTCGCCATCGTCGCCGCCGTCTCCATCATCAACACCACCACACCACAAACCACAACCCGGCTTTCAACTTGCTCCTCCCCCACTCCCTCCACTGCCTCCTCCACTCCTCTGCCCGGGGGGTGTGCGGTTTTCAATGGCGACGGCATTGGCAATGGCACCTATCGAATCCATCTTGTCTTCCAACTGGGTCGGACGGGGGCCGTGAAAGGTCCCCTCTTTCTTTGGCCCTTGGATCCTCCTCCCTCTTGGGCTTGGGCTTGATCTTGGGTCTTGGTTTGGCCCGCCGTCCATCCAGTTGCAGTCTCGGGGCTCCAGTCTCTGGTCTCCAGTCTTTTGCTTTGCTACGGAGCACGTACGTCGGTCCCCAGTACCCTCCCTCTCATCATGCCAGCCCGCTGGTGGAACTCACTCATTGTCTTTTTTCTTGATGCGCGGCAATAAACCTCGCTGCTCGCTGCACCGCATTTGCGCTCCAGGGCCAAAGACTGATAAGCTGCCCATGCCGCATCTCGCCTACACCCATTTCCATTCTCCCGTTTGGTTCCGTTCCCTACCCAGTCTTTCCTCGGCTGGCGGGATTCTTTCATTGATTGATTGATTGATTGATTGATTAATTGATTAATTGATTAATTGAATGATTGTTTCTTTCGATTGATTTTTTGATCATCTTCCTGATTGACCCCATCTCCCGCCTGCTTCTTCTCCTCCTCCTCCTCCTCCTCCTCCTCCTTATCCTCCTCCTTATCCTCCTCCTTATCCTCCTCTTCCGCTTTCCGTCTTCCCGCCTTGGGCTGCTCTCGCCCCATTGCTGCTGTCGACGACAACGACGACGACCACAAACGTCGACGTCGACATCGCCGTTGCTTCAGCTCCTCCTGCGGCCATGCGGACGGATGCCGGAGCTGCAGCACCACCACAGTTTCCTCCTCCATCAGCGTCACCGGCGGCACCACCATCACAAGAGCACGAGGTCCGGCTCGAGCATATGCGTCCCTTAGTCTGAGCCCACCCGCGGATCTGACTTGCGCCGACTGGCGTTGGACCAAAAGGAAACATCCAAGGCTACGGCAAGCCCGCGACATTCCGCAGCCAAAGAGAAGTGGGCGACACGACGGAACCCGACCCAAGACCCAGGAAAGATACCCGGCATACAGACATACATACTTGCGTCCATCCCTCCATCCATCCATCCATCCATCCATTCAGTCATTCATTCATTCACTCATCCATCTATACATACCTACATAACATTACCTGCCTGCCTGCCTGCCTGCTTCCCTTACCTACCTCCCTCACGCCCACCCACCGGCACCACGCCAACACAACCAAGCGAGGAGCCAACGGGAGCGTTTTCCATCTTTCCCCGTGCAACCAGGCCGCAGCACCTGTGCCCGGCTCGCGTCTCTCCTGTCGCTGAGCCGCATGATCAACTGCCTCCCGGTTCACCTTTTGTCGGCCTGATTTTACAAAAACCCCCCCCATCTGTCATCCCCCTTCCCTTAGCCTGGTGCCTTGAAGCCTCAAAGCCTTGGGTCGTGAGTCCTTTGAGACCCGATAGCCTTAAGCCTCAAGCCTGGCCATAATCCAACCCAGCCCAACCTGTCGCGCTTTGGTCTCTGGCTTCATTACCCGTGCCTTCCGCCTGTCTGCCTGCCTCTCTTCTTGTCCGCTTGATTGTTTTACATTGCTCGATTGCGTGGATGCTGCCCAGCCTTTGTACTCGTTCCCGGGGAAGATGCTACCATGCATAAGCCTAGCAAGACAAGATGGGGCGGCTGGTCGGATTGGATTTGGAATCCAGACTACCAGAGATACTATCGCCAACGCCAGGATAACGAAGGTTCGCACTCCCCGACCTTCTTTGTTGCACCTTGGCATCCGATGTTAACCACAAACCTGCAGGTAACTATGACTACGAGTGGCATCAAGATGCTACCCCGACCATCAAACTCCGCGCGATGCCTCCGGCATAGATCTAGACGATCTTGCCCAAAATCTTCATGATACTCATCTGCAAAGCCCTCCCTCCTCCGCAGGTTACGATACGTCTCAATGTATGCCGTACTCTTTTCCACGTGTCGCTTGATCGATCCATGCAGCCGTCAATCAATTAGAGCTAACATGCAGCCTCCTGTAGCCACATCCGAATACGCCATTGAGAGCGGTTCTCCACGACACAAGACATCTAAATCATCTTCATCGAAATCTAAATCAAAGTACAAATCGTCTTCCAGCAGGTCCAAGGGGAAAAACCGCGTCTATCAGGACGATGGCGACGATACTGAGCGAGAAATTTCGCATAGCGGGTCTTACCGATCTAGCATCCCCGAGGAACAACCTCAACAGCAGCAGCAACCTGGTAAGTCGGCTATTTGAAGGCCCTGGGAAGCCATGCTCATACCTTTTGATAGTCTGGGACCCCGAGCCCACCCAGTATTATTATTCTGGACCCAATCCGCAGCAACAACAACCACAACCACAAGATTCAGCTCCACAATATGAAGCGGGTGCTTTTGACGCGGGTGCATATGATGAACCTGAGGATCCCAACCTAGTTGCTGCCATCGCTGCGAGCAAAGTTTACAACGACGGCCACCAAAGTGCCGGCGAGCCATCAAGTTCATCAGCATATGGTAGGTTCTTGTCACCTCATGTCTGGAGTTTTAACTAATTAACTTGGTAACTTGAAGCATACGATGATTATGAAGACGAGGGCCCACCTACCCCTCGCGCAGGATCGTCCCCCACCCACATTGCAGCCACCGACGGCGAAGCAGAGCAACTAGATCCCCGTAGGTGCCACACACAGATGATGGAAACGACAATCTTGCTCATGGATTCACAGGATATCGCGTCGAGCATTCGAATAAATTCCAGCCCGGAGAGGTACGTGGGTCGTAGTTATGAGCATCAACTGTCGCTAATAGGAATGATAGATATTCAAGGTCCTCTGGTGCGAGCCCCAAGGTACTGGCAACGACACCGCGCCGTCAGTGTCAGATAGGCAGGAGTACAGGGATAGATTTGGAGGCAAATTCTTTGTGGGATTTCGCCGATTCATCGTGATTGCAAACGATCAAGGCCACTGTACCTGCGTGTATGTCAAGGTCAAAACTCGAGCTGTCAAATAAATTTCGCTGACCAGTGCAGGCCCATTCTCACATATGGCGGTAAGGCATGCAATAAAAGGGGTGTCAAACCCGAAAAGCATGGCATCGTCTACGAGAGAGGCAACAAGGCGAAGCTTCTACCTGGAGAACCCAAGCTCGGCTTCGCACCCGTCAAAATCAACATTTACCAGGACGGTGAGAAACTCAGCAGGGAGTCTCGAGTCAACTACTCAAAGTTAGTGACGGTTGAGCACAACGTCAAAGTCTTCTTTGTTGGTCGCATTGTGGCTTCAGACTTCGAAATGGTCGCAGATGCAGTCAACAGATGCTGGGAGGAGAAGATTCACCACAAGAGGCACTTCGGCAGTGGTCGGTGAGCCCGGGTTCAACCCCCACACACACCCACGTTCCCCGATGCCCTCATTGTTGGGGGGCATCTTGTTCAGGCGCCTCTTCAGCGGCACCCAGATATAAATACGTTCCTCGGGGACAGAGGCCTAGCCGGCAGGCAACCCTGTGAACCCTTTTTTTTACGACGTTATGACGACAAGCTACGGCTCAGATGAGGTTTTTTTTTAGGGGAAGTAGAAGCCGAGAGCCTGGAGGAGCTGGTGCTCGGTGGGTCTTTTTTTTTTTGTCATTTTTTATCATCTTGTCAGATGTGAAAGGATTACAAATCTCTGCGCATCTCGTCCGCAGCATTTCAGTGTGTCGGAAATTTATATTCAGCATACGAAGCAACAATTGTTGTGTTTCGTTTGGTTTCTTATCGTATTGGATCTTGTAGTTCAAGTTTCATTCGATGCCTTCTTTTGGGCGGCTCTTGTCAACTTTCGGGTACACCACAACAGGCGCGGAGTCGAACCGGGAGGAGTCACGGGATGGATGGCACCATGAACCTTCGCATCGCCAGGATTTCTTGTCTTGTACCGAGGGAGAAACGGCATTGGGAAAGGAAGTACAGGCGGAACAGTACTCACCGGGTCAACTGCAGCGGATCTGTCGTGAGGCAGGGAATGTTTATTCTTTGGTGTGCGTGTGTGTATATGCGTCCATGTCCGTCCGTCTGTCCATTTGCCTGTCTATCTCTACGCACGCTCGGGTGGTATTGAGTTTCAGTGATGATGAATCTGCGATTTGTGTTTTTTCCCCCCGAGGCATGATATCAAAGACGCTAGGAAACACGGAAAAACAAGATCAGGATAGGTGGCAGATTGAGGATCGCTTCTCCTTTGTATTTCTTGAATTGACATGTCTGAAGATTGGAGACTAGAGTGGGCATCATTTTTTTTTAAGTGACGAGATATGGCATCATCCCTCATAACCCTTGCCTTGTCGGCGTCCGTGCCACGACTATGACGATGACGGTGACGGGCCGAGGCAGCACTGGGTCCAGCCTCGAAGATATGCGCCGGGAGTATGCAACCCCTCTTCGGCCCATTGTTGGTTCAGAACGTCGAGCTACCTACCTTGGCCGGTAATGGAGCCCGCGCAAACGAAGTCTAGTAGATATAAACCCGGCGAGCTAATCGATTGTTTCTCGTCCTCCGAGGCCATTGATAGTGAGTGTTCCTAACAATGGGGGCTCTTCGCAAACAAGCCAAGCCGAGCCTTGACCCACAGTACGCCATGAGCCTCGGCATGTCTTCCCCGCAACGGCCGAGACGCCCAATGCGGTCACTCCCCCACACGGATTGCCATGAACGACATAGGTGTATATATGTGTATATATTTTGTCTTTTTCTGGTGTCTCCTTTTTTCTTTCTCACTCTACCTCTCTCTGCGACGGCGACTGAATCTCTGTCAGATCTTAATCTAGTGGATTTCTGCTGACCAAGGAACCATCTTTCCAACCCTTTTTTTTTCCTCCTTCTAGGACGGCGACTGGACCAATTTTTGGCTGGGCGGTCTTGTCTCACTCAGTGACGTGCCGGGCTTTCGTCACTTGACTTAATCTCATCACATCACATCACATCACATCTCGCCTCGCCCTCCCGCTCATTCTCGCATTTGCAAACAGTAGCCAGCGCGTTGCCCATCATGTCAGAAACTCACCTCCACGATTTCCCCTCGCTCTTCTCCCTCAAGGGCAAGGTGATCGTCATCACCGGCGGTTCGCGTGGCCTCGGCTTGCATGCTGCATCTGCGTGGGTTCTCCCTTTTTCTTGCACTTTCTGGCCTCGGAATGGGAGGATTGGTTGTTGCCCGAAAAAAGAAAAGAAAATTACAAAGCCAATAGTCATTTCTTAACTTATGGTTCATGCGAGCAAATCCAAGCTAACTCGATTCGCCAGGTTCCTCCAGGCTGGCGCCTCAAAGGTTTTCATCTCGTCGCGAAAGGCAGCCGCTTGCGAGGCCGCCGTCAAGGAGCTCAACGCACTGCCCAACCTCCAGCCCGGCGCCGTCGCCATCTCGGTGCCCGCCGACTCGGCGACCGTCGCGGGCGTCCAGAAGCTGCTGGACCAGGTCAAGCAACACACGGACCGCATCGACGTGCTCTTTGCCAACGCGGGAGCCACCTGGGGCGAGGCCTTTGACACGCACCCGGACGACGCCTTCGCCAAGGTCATGGACCTCAACGTCAAGGCCGTCTTCAACACCATCCGCCTCTTCACCCCGCTGCTGCAGAAGAACGCCTCGCTGAAGGACCCCAGCCGCGTCATCATCACCGCCTCTGTCGCCGGCCTGGGCATCGGCACCCTGGGCAAGCAGGGCACCTACGGCTACTCGGCCAGCAAGGCCGCCGCCATCCACCTGGGCCGCAACCTCGCCATCGAGTTGGGCCCGCGCCACATCACCGTCAACTCCATCTGCCCGGGCTTCTTCCCCAGTAAGATGTCCAACGGCCTGCTGGCCTTGTCAGGCGGCGCCGACCAGATCGGCAAGGGAAACCCCATGGGCCGTCTAGGCATGCCCGAGGATATTGCCGGCGTCGTCGTGTACTTGGCCAGTCGGGCCGGATCGCACGTCAACGGAGAGGCCATTGCCATTGACGGAGGAGCCATGTGGGCGCGGGGAGAGCTTTCGGCTGCGGGAGATCACAAATTGTAGAAGTAGAGACAGCCAGAGATGTCTAGTAGGGGGGGGGGATGACCATGTATGATACAGGAAACAGGAGTTATTGCCAAACAGTCATCAAATACAGTTACAACTCCAAGGGACTTAGGTAGACTAGATGTGTCTATTCTTTGTGGACGCTCTAAAACAAAAATATGACAAATTTCCTTTCGCGTATCTCTCGCTATGTGTAAATGTGTAAATCCCATTTTAGGTCGTTCCAATTCGTCTCTTTCGCGCCTTGATCTATCCATCCTTCACTTTGCGTCCAGGGGCTTGCGCGCAACCCAAGCGCTGGCCTTGTACGTCGACTCCAAAAGGCTCTCGGTGTCTTGGATGTAAGGGGCTTCAATGCCCGTCTGGCGCCACTCGACGACGAATCCCATCTTCTCAACGAGGGCCATGACCTCGTCGTCGGACAACTCGAAGCTGCCCGGGTCTGCGATGCCGGACGAGCTGTTGTAGTCGTGCTCTCCATCTCCATCATCATCGTGACCGTGGTTACCGGGGGCGTTGTTCTCAAAGTGCCACAGCAAGGGGCCAAAATTGATCAGGACACCGCCGGGGCGCAGACAGTGCAGAATGACCTCGAGGTACCGGATGAGGTTAGGAGCGGTGTCGAGGAAGAAGACGGTGGCGACGGCGTCGTACTGGTCCTTGTGCTCCTCGTCGGCGTACAGACAAAGGAAGTCGGCGGCGCACATGGACATGGATCCAACGTTGGGGAGACCGGCCAGTTTGCCGGCCGGGTGGATGTCCGGGACGGTGTAGCTCCGTAGATGGTTCTGCCGGGTTTTGTGGTTGGAGAAGGTATGGATCCAGGGGAAGATGGTGTGCTGATTGGCCGATGTGCATCCGTTGAGGATGTAGGACGAAGCCAGGAGCTGGTGATAGGAGATTTCATTGCCCTCAACCGTGTATCCTGCAGCGCACAGATCGAAGACCAGCCTTCCGAGACCGGCTCCGGGAACAAGGACACTCAGGGGCCCCTTTCGGGCCATTTCTCCTTCTCTGCCCCAAGGCCTTCATCACAGGGCCATAGCATGCCTCGCGCTCAGAGGCTCCAGCCTCGGTCCAGTCCCGGTAGAATTGCCGGATAGTGCTCCTCGCCTTGTCGGTGTCGGCGTGCTTGGCGACGCCAGCCCACTCATGGGGCATCTGGAGCTCAGAACCATCATCCTTGGGGGCGATCGAGCGGAAGGACTGGAGACCAAACCTCGCGATGGTGCGGGCGAACTCGGCATTGGTGTCAATGGCGTCATCGGTCTTCTCGAGAGTGTCGAGGAAGTTGAATGGGGGCTCGGAGAGCAGCTTCCAGTGGGCCTGGGGGAGGGCGTAAAAGGACTGCCGGCGGAGGTGGGTGACGTTGAAGTGGGCGACTTTGGCATACTGGCTATTGGGCGTCTCAGCATGACAAGTCTGCATGGCAAAGTCTGGCCTGGGAGGAATGGTCCAGGTGCGCAGACAACGATGACGGGTTTACAAGGTTGGGTCAAGTAAGAATACGACCACTAGGTCGGCAAAAACACAAACATCCTCGGGAATATCAAGTCGTCGAGTTGAGCGGGGCATGAAGCCATACTCGCCCAAATCGCTCGTCATAAAGCAAAACTCATCCTCTCCTCGTCTTGCACTCACAAGAATGAATCCAGCGCACAAAAGACGACGCGGACTTCCTCGGGGTCCTCAATATTCTCCTCGACGCCGCCCCAGGCGCTTCCGTCGGCGGGTATCTCGCTCACTTGGTCATCCCTGGGGTGATCCATGGCAGCCTGCTCAGATATGCTCAACACTTTCTCCGGTCACATCAACTATTCATGGCATGAAAAACGGAGAACCGAAGTAGAAGAGAGAATATAAAAATAAATAAAAAATGAGTAAGGAGATCCAAAATAGTTGCGAGGGAAGAGCGAAGATGAGAAAGAGAAGAAGAAGAAGAAGAAAAAAGCGAATGAGCCCACCGCAACCGAAAGAAAAAAGGCCGATGGGTTGAGTCAGTTAGCTTACTGCTACACGCTGCCCTCCGATGCAGGTGCGTTGATAATCATCCGTCGTTGTGTGGAGGTGGTGGCGGATTCCCACCGGCCAATGGCAGTCGTTGAGGGTCAGACTCAATCATGTGATTTGACGTTTGCGGTTTCTCACTAGGAAGCTCAACGGTCACCACTTACAACATCGTCAGTTCCTCGAGAGGCGGTCAAATAGGCGCGTTCGTGTTTTCCTTCTTGAGTCTTGCAAACCGCTTCTCCGTCCGTTTCATTCTCCGCCATCGGACGCATTCCGGGATACATTCTGATCGCCGATTCCACGATCCTAGTATCCACTATAAACCCCTCCCCCCTCACTCTCATATTCTGACATCCGTGGCCTTGTACTCTCCACGGCCGGTCTCTCTTTTTTTTGCCACACGGCGAAGCGGCATCTTTGCGACACGCGACACTAACCTGCAAGGAAACTTTAGCATATCTTGCATCTCACCATCTCCTCCAGCATCTCGTCCATCAGCATGTCGGAGACGATCCAGCTGTCAATTCCCCTCCCCGGTCACTTGACACTCGCATCTACCTGCGACTATCAACAAAGGCCAAGGTGGTTGTCTTATCCCTTGCAACAGCAACACAAGACGAGCTTGCCGCCCCACATCCATGGGGTCATTCGTCTATGCCCTGCCCAATGTATGGCCCCATCAGCTGCTCAGGTGACACTTCGGAGCTAACCTTTGCGATACAGAGGCTCGACGCGGCGCAGCCGCTGTCTACAACCCTTTACTCTACTGAGTCTACAGTGGAATTCACAACCCGCTTGGCGAAGCTGTTGGCTCGCAAGACCGGGCTGCCCGTCTATGTGACCAACTCGATGAGCTTTGCCAATGCCGGCATGGGCGGCACCGTGGAAGAGGAAATGGAGGCATTCAAGAGCATCGTCCAAGTAACGGTGGAGAAGCTGAAGCAGGCAGGCACTGTGGGAGCTTCTACTGAGTAAGCGTGGAGTAGAGTCTCAGCCCAGATCGTGACTTGCCGCAACAGCAATGTTGTGTATCGTTGCTTATCCCAACGAGCCTCTGACCCCTGTCTTGGTTCGGATCCAAAGAAGGACAGGGTTGTTAGCCTATAATGGACTTTGAAGGCGTTCTCAAATCTCAAGGCGATGTTTTGCAGCAAGCCACACTACATGGATTCATGTCAAAACATTCCAAGTACAGAGGCCAGCGCTATGGGAGCTGTCAAGACGGCATGGGATTACCGCAGAGAGGACGCGTGGTGCCAGGGGATTTTGCCGTGATACAAGCGTACAAGTTGGCTTGATTCAAATATTTGTCACACCCGTGGGATCGCGGGTTGTATGAGGCAACATTGGCTGCTTCGCAAGCGGATGGGAGGTTCGGAAAGGTGCTAGCTCAGCGGGAGGCACTGTATGAGCGACAGCAATGAAGAACTATCTGGTTGCCGTGACCCGCTTCTGTGGCTGACGGGCCTAAAATAGATAACAGTTACGGTGGTTGGCTGTGTTCGTAAAGGTATTGGTAGACAAGTCTCTAATGGTAGAGCAGGCGGATACACACAGACTCCGTCAACGCCCAGACAGACAGACAGACAGGCGGCAAGAGGCAGGACAATCAAGCCAAGAAAGCAAGTACCCGTTCCGTCCTGCAGAGCCCGAGAGTCTAGGCAATTTACCGAGTGATGACAATCGCCACCCACAGCCCTTGAAGGGCCGAGTTCTCGAGTGGCCTCGTTTAGGCATCAACCCGAAGGCAACGCTCTGACCGGCAGGGAAGTGCGAAAACCAATCTACGCCGATAGGAAGAAATTGGGTCCTGGATCGGGATTTTATGGGAGTCTAGACTTTCAAATTGGCTTGGCCCGGGTTGGGTGTGTTCATGCCGAACGCCGTGTTACACGCTGTGGGACTTGGGCCAAGCTGGGGTGAGACGGTATGGAAATCGGGCAGCGGCGGCAGCAACAACAGAGGGGTCCAAGATGAACTCGAAGATGCAGGACACGGTTGTTGTTTATTTAGACGGGAGTGTTTTTATGTAGTCAGGGTTGTTAGTCCCGTGATATGGGCTGGATAAAAAAGTCATGAAGAGATCATGATCTTTTAGTCTTCAAGCAAAGGCACTAACAGCCCCAACAAGAAATAGAGCTACGCATATGGTCTGGAGGTCTGCCGTCACGGCAACAGCCACAAGAGGAAGCAGCTGGAACAGAAACTCGCTGTCACGCAGTTGGGTGCGACTTGAGACGAGACGAGTTGGAAGAGGTCTGAAACGAACGATGAGCGGGGACATGAGAGGAGAACCAAAGCCGTTGGGGCGATGGACGTGTTAGAGCGGGGCACTGCAGAGAAGAACAAAGATGAGGGCATAGACCAACCAAACCCCCATGACACAAGAACGTTATTCCCTGAGGAGGCCAAAAACCAAGACCCTGAAAAAAAAAAATTTTGGTTGCTTCTGCTCGTCTAGGATAGGCAAGAAAGAAAGAAGAAAAAATTGCTTACCCGCCCGCAGCAAGGTTCCCCCGCGCGCCTTCAGGGTCCACATTTTGGCTGTTTTTTCTAGGTAGTCCGGCCCCAAGTTGGCTAGGAGCCGGGGGCAGTAGGCGGCGGGTTATCGTTATCACAACCCCGCTACAGAGTTTTTTTTTTTTTTTGTCTTTCCATTCTTGCTCTTCCTAGCCTCCCCCCAGTCTTTTGACCCCCCCTCCCCCTCCCTTTGTCACTCTTGCCCCCATGAGGTCTACCTTGAAGATAGGGTACATGGCTAGCTAGGTCCTGTGGCAAGCAGGGTTGTTCAGCACAGGCAGGGCGCTGTATCGTGACACCTGGTTGGGCGCCCCCCGTCAGAGAGGACCTTGCTTGGTGGGCGTCAGGTGGACTTTTAGTGGGCATTTGAGTGGGCATGTTGTCGGTGCCATGACGACTCGCAGTCCCAGTCGGTGCAGTGTGGTGGCCGCGGGCAGGGTCGATTGGGATGGGGATAGCACTGTACGGTAGCATGGGCGCTAGTTTTCCAGGTGCCAAGTTGGAGGTGGTAGGTGCTAAGCGCTAGGTGTTACACAGTAAATGCAGGCCCAGATGGGCCGTAAGTGGTAGTTGCTTAGTGCGCGTGCACTGTATGCGTGTGCCATGTACCCACGGTATCAGACAGTACCGTACAGTACAGTACTGCCGAAGGGAGGGGGACGTCGCAGTCGCCAGTCGCAGCAAGCAGCAAGCAGCAGGTGTCAGGTCTGTCCTTGGGTGCTTGGGTGCTTTGGTGCTCCCACCCCGCTGCCGCCGCCTCCGCCGCCGCCGCAGTCGCCCGCCAGCACCAATACCGGTACCAGAATGAGCGCCGCCTACCCTCCCCTCCCCCTCGCCCATACAATGTCCACACACTCTCACGCACACACGCACGCACGCACGCACGCACTCACCCACTCACTCGCTTGCTCTCCCTCTCTCTCTCTCTCTCTCGCTCCCCGCCGACCGTCCATCCATCCATTCATCCCCCTCCACTCCCCATCCCCCCTCCCCATTCATCCACCCACCTTTTTCGCCTTGGGTCGTCCTCCTAGCCTCCTGATCCCCTTTCATTCATCCTCCCTGCCTTTGCGTCCTTCCTTTTTTTTCTTCCCTGGAAGCAAACGCTGAGCCTGACTGACCGGAGCTGCTGACTATACCTCGCTCACTCTTCGGTTTTCAGCTCCAGATCCCGGCCCTTTAAAAAATAAATTAAAAAAAAAAAAAAAAAAAGCCCAGCTGCAGCTGCCCGTCGGTCTATCAAAGCCTTGCCTGTCAGTCATCTATCTGCGCCTGCGCCTGCGTCTGCGTCTGTCCAGCTCCTACATCGCGCGGCCAAGTGCTCACAGCACCAGCACCAACATCAGCACCAACATCAGCACCAGCACCGGCGCAAGAAAATAAGAAATAATATCCCTGGCCGGTAAGTTGCTATGGTGGCCCCACGGCCCATACCTATGCCTATGCCCATCCAAGTCTTACCCACTCCACTCCCACACCCCTGCTTCTGAGGGGCACTTTCGCTTCCCGCCCACTATCCCATCCCATCCCATCCCAGCAGCCAAACCAAACCACATCCCACCGCTCGCTCGCCCTCTCTCTCGCCCTCCTCTGAGCCTCGAATCCCCAGCCGAGTCCTGAGCAGAGCCGCGCGCCCTCCCACATCCGACCTCCGCTAACCTCCTCTCCTCGATTCTAGAAGCTGCGGAGCTTCGCCGATGTGATTAGACGTCCGGCTTCTCTCCTCCCTCCCTCGCTGCGCCCTCTCAATCTCTGCTCCATCCCTCCCCCGCGACGCTCCCACATCCCATCCCGCCAGACGCTCGCCCGCCCACCATGGCTTGGCAACCCAACCCCGAGTCCATGCAGCAGCTCGCTGCTTGCCTCAAGGACTCGCTCAGCGGTTTCGACAAGAATGCTCGAAAGCAGGCTGACCAGGTGAGCCGCTGCCCCTCCCGCCCCAATCCTTTTTTGCGCCCCTCCAAGGTCAGATCGTTGACCCTCCTGTGCCCCTCCAGATGCTCGAGCAGGCCAAGGCCTCGCCCGATATCAACAACTACCTCGCATATCTCTTCTCCAGCAACCAGGCTCCCGATGGCCTCCAATTCTCAGAGCAAGATTACCACCTAGTCCGCTCCGCCGCAGGCATTATGCTCAAGAACAATGTCCGCGCCGAGTGGAAGTCCATCCCTGACACCAGCCTCCAACTCATCAAGCTTGCCGTCCCCATGGGCCTGCAAGACAAGAACTCGCAGATTCGAAACTTTGCCGGAAACGTTGCGACCGAGGTCATCCGCCGCGGTGGTCTGCTGGGCTGGCCCGAGCTGCTTCCTCAACTCCTTGACATGATTTCAAACGCCAATGGCCAAGTCTCCAACGAAGCCCAGGAGGGTGCAATGTCTGCCATGGCCAAGATTTGCGAGGACAACTTCCGCATGCTGATGAAAGAGGTCAATGGCCAGCGACCACTCAACTACGTCCTCCCCCAGCTCATCGCCGCCACCAAGAACCCCCTCCCCAAGGTCCGATCTGGCGCCTTGACAGCCATTAACGTCTTCACTCCCCGCGAGTCGCAAGCCATGCTCAACTCCATCGATGACCTCCTCCAGCACCTGTTCATCCTCGCTGGTGACGACAACACTGATGTCCGCCGCCAAGTCTGCCGCGCCTTTGTTCAGCTCGTCGAGACCCGTCCCGACAAGCTCCTACCCCACACTGGTGGCCTAGTTGACTACATTATCAGCCAGCAAAAGTCAGATGACGAGGACCTAGCCTGCGAAGCTGCCGAGTTCTGGCTGGCCGTTGGCGAGCACGAGAACCTCTGGACCAGTCTCAAGCCCTACCTTAACAAGATCATCCCCGTTCTGCTCGAGTGCATGGTCTACAGCGGCGAGGAGATTGCTCTCCTCGGTGGCCAGTCGGACGATGAGGAGGAGGAAGATCGCGAAGAGGATATCAAGCCCGCCTTTGCCAAGAAGGCCGCTCAGCGAACGGCAAACGGCGAGGCCCCGTCATCCGCCGATCCCAACGAGAATGGCAACGCCTTCGAGAAGTTGGCCAGCATGGATGAGGATCTCGAGGAGGGCGAGGTTGACGATTACGACGACGGCGACGATGCGAACCCCGACGAGAGATGGACCATTCGCAAGTGCTCCGCCGCCGCTCTCGACGTCTTTGCTCGCGATTTCCAAGACCCCGTCTGGGAAGCAATCTTCCCTTACCTTTCACAGAACCTCAAGCACGACGAGTGGCCCTACCGCGAGGCCGCCGTGCTGGCCCTTGGCGCCGTGGCGGAGGGTTGCATGCACGTCGTCAAGCCCCACCTTCCCGAGCTCGTGCCTTATCTGATCTCGCTGCTCGAGGACCAGGAGCCCGTCGTCCGCCAAATTACCTGCTGGACCCTCGGCCGTTACTCATCCTGGGCCGCCAACCTGCAAGACCAGCAGAAGGAGCAGTACTTTGTTCCCATGATGGACGGCATCCTTCGCAAGATGCTGGACAAGAACAAGAAGGTCCAGGAGGCCGGCGCCTCGGCGTTTGCCAACCTCGAAGACAAAGCCGGCAAGATCCTGGAGCCCTACTGCGGCCCCATCATTCAGCAATACGTCCGATGCTTTGCCAAGTACAAGGACCGTAACATGTATATCCTATACGATTGCATCCAGACCCTGGCCGAGCACATTGGACCCGTTCTGGCCCGCCCAGATCTCGCTGGCCAATTGATGCCCGCCCTGATTGACCGATACAACAAGGTTTCGGATCAGTCTCGCGAGCTCTTCCCCATGCTCGAGTGCCTGTCTTACGTAGCCATGGCCATGAACGATGCATTCGCCGCCTATGCTGAGCCCATTTTCCTGCGATGCGTGAATATCATCCACGTCAACCTGGAGCAGACTTTGGCCGCCGCCAGCAACCCCACCATGGACCAGCCAGACAAGGACTTCCTCGTGACAAGCCTCGACTTGCTCAGCGCCATCATCCAGGCCCTGGACAATGACAAGGCTGCCGCCCTCGTTAAGAACTCGCAGCAGTCGTTCTTTGAGCTTCTCAGCTTCTGCATGGAGGACCCCGCCGACGAGGTCCGACAGTCGGCGTATGCTCTGCTTGGCGACTGTGCCCGATATGTTTACCCTCTGCTCCAGCAGTACCTGTCGACCATCTTCCCCATCATGCTGAAGCAGCTCGACATGGATAACGTCCTTGATGAGGAGATTGACAGCGGTTTTGGGGTGATCAACAACGCCTGCTGGTCTGCTGGTGAGATTTCCATGCAGCACAAGACAGGCATGGCGCCTTGGATCCCGGAGCTCCTGCAGAGGTTCGTCGAGATCATGTCTAACCCCCGTGTGCCTAAGGCGCTCAACGAGAACGCGGCCATGGCTCTCGGTCGCCTTGGCTTGGACAACTCGGAGGTGTTGGCCCCCCACCTGAGCACCTTTGCCGAGGACTGGTTGAACACCATGGAGGAGGTCGAGCCTACCGAGGAGAAGGCCACCGCATTTAAGGGATTCTCCATGGTTGTCGGCCGCAACCCTCAGGCCATGGAAAAGGTCCTGCTTCAATATTTCATGGCTATTGCCCGTTACCGCGACATCAGCCTCAACAGCCCCATCAAGCAGGAGCTACACGATGTCTTCCAGAATGTAAGTCTTGGGCCGGAGAGAGCCGTTTCGCCCACACCCAGTTAGCCGGTGCTAATGTGAATCCAGGTCCTCTCTGTTTACAAGCAAATGATTCCCCAGTTTACCGAATTCCTGGGGCAGTTGCAACCAAAAGATCGACAAGCCCTGGAAGCCCACTACACTCTATAGTATTAGCGGTTGCTGGTGCATTCCCAGAAGGCCCACGCTGGGACATTGGTACTTTGACGGCAAAGTCAGGAGGAACACCAATAATTACATAGCCATAGATAGCATTTGATTTTTTTTACTCGCACTAGGTAGCATGGAACGGGTTTGAAGGATCAGGCGGGTTGCATGACGAGTTTCGGGAAGGATGACGAACCCGGCTGCATACGTTGATGAAGCCATATGGCAGTGTGTAGCCGAGGCACTTTTTGATGTTATTCTTTTCACAGTGATGGCTAAGGAGTGATGATGATTCTATGACGGCTCACAAGGAAATTCAAATAAGGGGAGGAAAAGTATACCTTTGATTGTCATGTTGCTGGGGCGAAGAGATGATGTGTCATCAATGGGTAACGTAGATAGAAAAAGTTTGAAGGCGAGGAGAAATGAAATGGCGGGAATATGATTTTTTTGGAATCAAACAAGCTTTAGATAGATAGGGTAGTCCAAGTGAGCTGAATGAGTGGGTGTTTGAAGCATTGAGATGCACAGATGGGATATTTTCTCTGGTGTCTGAGTGATATTTTCAGGTCCCATCTTGGTGGTTTGGTGATTGATATAGACTGAGGTTTGCTAATATGTATGGAAATAATGGGTCATCAAATGGTTGGAATGCGAGTGGTAAAATATGTATGTTGTGTGTGAGTGTCGGGATGCACAAGATGGAGGCACGATACAAGAGTTTGCTTCACGACCAGTTACTGGGGCATATTTCACATTTAGCATCACAATCATAACACATGCGTAATTTCAAAGGCTTCTTGCGCTTATTTGCGCAGTGGTCTCACTTCTTGTGTTGTTGTTGTTGTTGTTGTTGTTGTTGTTGTTGTTGAGTGAGCGTTGTGGTGGTGGTTGTGGTCTCCATTTGATGTCGCTATCGAGGGGGTAAATGTAGACTTGGAGTAGAACAGTATCGTGAAGCATGGGATTAAATGCGCAGAAAATTTCCCCATCATTCTTGTTGTGCTTCTCATTCTCTTACCTGATTGCACCTGATGGTTTGCCACCGTGACGAAGGTAGATCCGCTGGTAGACTTGGTTGGGGTCTAGCCAAGTCAGTAGGGCAGAACAAGAAAACACTACGAGGAACAGCCACGAGAGACAATACAAGACAACGTAATATGTTTCATCGATGATGTGGAATTCATAAATATGCCTACCCTGTACAGAGTTGTCCTTGGAGCAGAATCGGTGCTGTGGCCACTTGAAATGATACATGTCCAGGGTAAGTAGCACCCACGGTATTGCAAACCAAGAACTACGACATGGAAATACTCAGCGTTGGCCCATGTGATTAAGAGGAACCAAACGTCTCACGGTACCCGAGGCGATGAACCACCCGCCCGGGTTGCCCTCTCTCTTCCTCGTCCGTCTCGGGCCTCGTTTATCGTGTTGACTCCCGCGAAGCACAGCACCACATGTCCCGTTGACGTAACTCGCAGGCCCCAAAATACACTCGAATGATATCCTGCTTCGGGCAAACATGATGTGAGCGTCAGGTCAACAACAAACACAACGGCCATTCCGGAAGGTCCACATGACTCACTGTCAGCGGTGGTTGTCCGCGTGGGAGAACAGAGGCCCTTCGGGGTTTAGGCGCCCACAATCGCCAGTTGCATCATGCATCTCCGTCGTCGTCGTCGTGCGAGTGGGCGAAAACGGGCGGGCGAGAAGGAGACGGGGTTGGCAACACCACATTTTTTGATATTGGGTTGGGTTTCGCGCGGGACGGGGCGCTCCAAAAAAAGACATTTCGTCTCTCGTCCTCCAAGAGACAGCACTCAATGTCCTTGGCCGCGTCGTGGCCCTCCCCTCCGGCCGTTTTTTTCAAACCACGCCCAAAACCTCGTATTCCGGCTCCCTTGCAGCAGCAGCACCCGCACCAGCTCCAGCTACCAACTCCAGCTCCAGCTACCAGCTCGCGAGACCAGCAGACCGATTCACACCCTCTCCTCCCAAAGCGCGCCCGCCTGTGGCATGACCAGCCTCCTTCGGCCATTGCGTTCTGTGTCTGCGACTGCATCTGCGTCAGGGTCCTTTTCTTCTTCTGCTTCTCTTGACTCACGGCTTCCGGCTCTCCCCAAACGAGGACATGTCGCCGGGTGTCGGCATCATCGATGCTGCAGCCAAGGCAAAATCTTGGGTGAACACACCCATCCGCACGCCCCTTCCAACGTCCACACCCTTAGCGTTATCATTAATCTTCTGCTTCCTTACTTTCCCTTTTCATTTTTCGATACTCGACATCATCCCCGAAACTGGCTACTTTGGGCAGAAAGAGTCACTTCACCGCCAATGCGTGCGAACCCCTCCCCCATCCCACCCTCTGCTTACCGGGCCCGTCCCGGACGCTGTCGGCCAGTTCTAAAGGAGGTCATTGCAAAGCTTGGCAGCAAGGCCCCTTCTCATGCACTCCGGTTCTCAAAATAGGTCGCTGCAGCCCACCCCCGCTCCCGCGAGATTCATCGAGAACCACTCAGCCAACACAACCATATCAGTTTGCGTGCTCAACCCTCCCTGGGGGTGGCCCTCCCCCTCGCCATGAGAAGGAGGGTCGTGTGGTTTTGGTTTTTGCGATAGCCCCCCTCCCTCCTTGTTCTTGAGTTGTTCGGATGACCCACGAGGTGTGACCGAGGAAGCAGATGAAAACAATAACAACATCAACATACATCAACTGCAGTACCGGTAGTAACAAGTAGTAGTAGTAGCAGGAGCTGCGGCGGCAAGAAACGACGTCGGAGATGAGTACGAGCCCGCTAAATCGTAAGATCCTCTTTAGATGGCGCCCTCCTCCACTGTTCCCCGGTTACGCTCTGTAAATAGCTACATCCTGCGAGACTAGTAGTTAGTGAACTGGTGTTTTTTCTCTCTCTTTTTGTCTTTTTTTCTTTCTTTTTTTTTCCCCCTTCATTCTAGTTATCCAATTCAACCCCCCCTCCCTGGTAGAAGAACCCTTGGAGGATTCGTTTAGAAACTCTTTACTTTTTCAGTCCTCTTTTTCCATTTCTTGGTTCCAACTTGCGCAATCTGACCAAGGCGTTAACACAATGAATGGTTGTTGCATACATCTAACTTGGCCCTGCGGGTGGAGAAGCGGCGGCTGCATGCATGCACCTTCTCTTCTTCGCGCTCGCTTCCTCTCTCAATCCGGACCGACGGGGTGGGCGGCAGCGAATGAGTTCCTGCCACAAGGGGAAAGCAGATAGAGTACGAAGTAAAAATAGACGTAGATGCAACTTTCCCTTTCCCAATCGGCCACTGGCACACGTTACAACTTACTTCGGGAAGGAACCAGCGGCACGGGTTTTTTTTTGGGGGGGGGAGCAGGGCAAGGGGTTGGCGACATTCATCATCATCATTATCAGCAGCAGCAGCAGCATCATCATCACCGGCACCGCCATTATCAGTATCAGCACCACCATGTCCCGCATGAGACTCCGCATCACGACAGCCCTGCCAGGCAATATCGACGGGGGGTTCGGGATACTTGACATCCTCTAGTCCTTTCTGGGAGACTGCAACCATGGGCGCGTGGGGGAGGGTGGCCTGGGACGGTTTCCTCCCCCCCTTGGCCTCGGGGTAGTTGTGTGCATGAGAATGATGTGGGCGAGGGGATACGGAGGCGTATGGCGGACGGCGTATATTGTCAGATGCAATGCTGTTGTTGGGCCTTGCTCGGGGACTCCCAGAATAGTCCCGACCAGGCAGAGACAAGCTTCGGATGGTTGGCTGGGAATGGCCTCTTGTCGAGATGTGAACCATATCCCGTCACCTCCTAAGCCTCGGGGGCCACGCGTATCGTATCGTCAACCTCACCCTTCTCGCAGAGTCTCGTCGACGACACTGGACCCCTGAACTAGAGGTTTCGATACGATACAAGCACTCACCTCTCATCTCTCACCCTACGCCTCAAGCCTTACGCCTCCCCCTAAGCCTCCCCCTTTCCCCAACGCAACCCACCGCGGGGGCCCATGCTCCCCAGCACCCAGTTGAAGCAACAGCTCCAGCTTCTGCTCTAGCTCCGAAGCTCCTATTGCTACTCTCCAGCTGTTACTTGCCACACTGCTCACACTCACGCAGTTCCCCGAACCGGATACGCCTTCCCCTAAGAGCAATGACCAAGCGGTCCAGTGTCTTGGAGTGGAAGCTACTGCGCTCGCCTATGAGCTCGTTGTGGGCTCACTCGTGGGCTGGGGCTTGGCAGGCTACCCGGTAGCCGGGGGTTGAATTTTCACTTGAGGACGTGCTCTCAGCGACAGCCGGACTGAGAACGACGGGACGACGACGTGACCGAGTTGGCAAATGGGGACGGCTGTGACGGGGTCGTCAAAGCGCACGCCGCCCCCCCTTCCCACCAGCTATATTTGTCAAGAACCCGCTTACCATCCCACTCTTGCGCCGACAAAATGGGCTGGTAGTTTGACTCCTCCGCCGAGAAATGAGGACGGGGGCAAGGAGTGGCGGCATGGTGTTTTTTATTTTGTCACCACCTCTATTTTAATTGTGCCAATGTTGTTGTCGGGCTTCTTCCGCGAGGCGAACCAAAAGTCTGGTGCCCAGTGGAGTGGACTGCTTGGGCAAAACATGGCTTGGGGCAAACGGACCGCCGTGTGACGGGCACCGCGGAACCCGCCACTTTTCCGCAGGGGAATGTCAGGAATAGAGCGCAGTAAGATAAATCAAATAAAAGAAGCAAAAGTTTGGCCCACACGGTGTTCGTCCTTGAATTCCGTGATGCAGAGATGACGGCGGTTGGACCCGTCATGGGCATGCCAGCTTGCTTGGCCGGAGGGGGGCAGGTTGCTTTTTTTGCTTTGGACCTACATGCGGGTTGTGACGTCGGGCGAAAACCAGCGAGAATACGGCGGGACAACACGCGGAAGGGAGGAGGAGAGGAGAAAAAACTCCGATTTCAATCGCCGAATGACTGTTTGGGAACGGGGACTAAGAAGGACATCAAGCTAGATCACCCTTGCAGTAGCCTTGACTTCAACTCATGCACGCCCTATGGGAAATGGATATGGAACTGGAAACGGAAATGAAAGGCAGGCAGAGGCAGGTCCATGGACTCCATCGTTGGTTGAAGTGTCTTCCAAATCTCCCTTTTGTCCCAGCGGCCAAGAATAACAAACTCAATATCCCGTTGTGATGCCGAAATGAGGGCTCTTCATTGTGGAATGGCCAGAACTGATGCTGATCTGGGATCGCCTCTCTTTTTCTCTCTCCTCCCCACTCGCCGCCACCCGGCAAAGCCGTGGAATCCGACGATGCGCACGAACCGGATGCTTCAAAAGGGCCCCTCCAGCATCGAGCAATCAGCCGTGAAACCTGCCTCGATGTGTGCTAATAGGTTGCGAACGGACAGAGGGGCCCTCCAACGCCCAGCGCGCTTTAAGCTTCGGCACTAGGCATGGGAAACTGCTCTTGGCCGCTGCCGTTGGTGATACTCACGACCAGCCGTTAGGAATCGATGGGGGGGATCAGGTCCATGACGGACGGGCCAGCACCAAAAAGACAGGGCCCTTTTCCTCTCTGCTGGGATGAGGGGCGCTCCATGTCTTGTGTGCATGATTGAGTGCTCGTGCGTCCTGGCTCGTGCCTGTATCCATCCATATGTGTGCCAATATTCCCTCCCACAACCCACAAACAAGCCTGAGCGTGGGGAACCGATAGATGCAATGGGCACTTTGTGTTTGACAGTCGCACCATGTCACGAGCAAGATTCAACCACGGAACAGATCTATGAGAACCAAACTCAATGTCGAGGTAGGATCGGTCAAAGCACTGATTGTTTTACTTTTCTTTGCCTGTCATGCTCTCATCCCAAGGGACCCCCCCTGGGTCCCCTGTAATGCCGTGTTGAGAGTGGATTTGTGAGGCGGACAAAAAAAGAAAGAAAGTTTGAGGTGGAACACGCACTGAAGAGAGGCGACACCAAAGGTGCCGCTGAAGTCGAAGAGCTGTTGCTACTGATTGACCTGTGCAGGCATAGGCATGGGCATAGGCATGGGCATGGGCATGGGTCGGCGGGCATGCCCCAATTCCATTAATAGCTCCCAGCCCCAGCCATTTCCAGCTCGATAGAAGGGCCCCTGAACCCAGCGCCGTTTTTGCCCTAGGGCCTTGGACCTTTGTCCCGGGACCCCTCGGCGGCGATGACAGGCCAACCAGGATATGATAGAGAGCATCCATGGATGGAGAAAGCGAGAAGCGAGCCGAACGATGGCGATGCAGCCACAGCCAGAGCCAGAGCCAGAGCCAGAGCCAGAGCCAGAGCCAGAGCCAGAGCCAGAGCCAGAGCCAGAGCCAGAGCCAGAGCCAGAGCCAGAAACAAAGCTAGAAACAGAAACAGAACTGGCGCCGTCACCGCTCAGGTTTCATGGCAAAAATGGCCGGCCAAGAAGCAACCCGCACCGTCCCCTCCCAAAAGGGCTCAAGGCTCAAGGCTCAAGGCTCAAGGCTCAAGGCTCAAGGCGGCCGCGGCGCGCCGTTCGTGGTGGGTTGGGGGATTTTTGTTCGCGCCGCTTGCCAAGGACTTACACCTCTGGGACCTAGGCGGGTTTTGGATCCCAAGATTTGCAACCAAAAGGTAAACAACCCTGCTCGGCTGTTCTGTCAAACTCCTTCGCCGAGGGCCCTTCCTTGATGCCCCAGAAGCAAAAGGTCCCTGCGACCCTTTCTTGGACCAGACTAGGGCTTGAGAGGGGAGGGAGAGGTGGATGGGATGGGTATGAGAATGGGAAGTGGTCATGGAAATGCCCTCAAACTCAACCAATTTACTTCTCGCAAGTCACCCCCCACCTTCCCGTCCCGTTTCACACACCGATCCCGCCTTATGATTGATTTCCTTCTTGAAGAACCCAAAACGGAAGCTTCCATTTGTTCTTCATCAAACACCCAAGCGAGCGTGTCAAACGTGTGGGCCGCGGTTGAAGCGAAGCCAAGTCATGCACACAAGAGAAAGTCCGCGTATCACCGTCACCATCGACAACATGGGCATCGGCCACTGCAATACTATGTACCTTCAGAGCCATGATCTCGGACCCGCCATCTCCAGAGTTCAGAGTTGCTGCAATTTCGATCGCCCCGGAGGGGCGTAGCAGATGAGACGAGACGAGTCGAGGCATCGTCCCGTAGATCGGTGTCCAACATCGGAAGGGGTCCCTTGGCTGATGGCCCCGAGGCCCATCTTGCTGGCGCGCGCGCGCGCAACCTTAGCTCCCACTTGATGCCGTCGTTGCCGCCCTCGTCGTATCTGCTGCCGGGACTCGTTCTATGACGCTCGATGCCATTCACGGATCCATCGCTGAGACCAGGGGGGACTAACCACATCGTAGTGCGTGCTTGTTGCTGTTGCCCGCCAGGTACTATGCAGGTCGGGCTCCATCCGCCCTCAGGCACCCCCCCCCCCCCATCCTAATTGTCCATCCCGCCGCAGAACTCAGGCTGGGAAGAGAGCCAGAGGATCGTCGGAATGCATGATACGTTACCTGGCTGAGCACAACCCGGACGACGCCAATGTCGAGCAAACCGAGCCACTGGAACAATCTAGAGTCCGACCAAAACTGAGCCGGGATGATGAGATCTCGTGGGACCCCCGTGCGCCAAAGCGCGCTGCATGGCGGGTTGCCTTCCAGAACCTCCAAGGTCTCTCTGGTCTGAGGTTTGCCGTCATCGGGTCTCCTTGTGGCCTTGTGAACCTTCCTTTCCCCTTTCTGTAAAGATCTTCTCGACGAAAGAGCTTCCTACCAAGGCTCCTTGGCCAAGATATCTTGGCCATGGGACCCTGACTATGCCACCGCCCCCATTTCGCAGCGCCTTTGTTGACTAATAAGCGGCAATCCTGTCCGGCGCTCCATAGGGTCCTGGTCTGAGCAACACTGCGCTGTCCTATTTCACGGTGTTTTGCATGTAAGCATCGTGCCAGCGCCTTGCCCGTGCTTCCATTTTGGACTTTGCTGCTCACTCATCCATCCCTCTCGTCAATCCTGCCCCAATTTACACGGACAGCAACCCCAACCCCAGCCCCACCGGGATATCCCGCCGCCCTCCCACTGTGACGGATGCTTTAGAGTTTGCAACGTGATGCCGGTAGCTGTCGGGTAATAACCCTGCGTGCGCTATGCAACACCCCAATTTGCTTGACAGCCAGCCCCTCTCATCAGCGTCCTCGCCCCCCCTTGGCCCAGAGGGAAAATGCACATAGCCTCAGTGCTTGACACCCTTTGGACCCCTTGAGAGTTCGTCATTGGCCTCTGTAAATTGAAGGGATTCTTGCATAGGATGCTGCTAGACCCAGGGCGATGGACAAGCACGTCTCAGAACACCGCCCGCTGATCCCGTCATGTCGATGTTGTCCAAAGGGGTCGTTCTATTGAATTACTGCCCACCTTCTCGATTTCTACCCGCTGTCAAGCAACAAGGGTTCGAGATTGATAGCGAGCCCCTCTGACGCCTACTTGCCTGTCAGCGGCACAAATGGCTGACATTGCTCACGAAGGCGCCTCAACACAGCGGAGGAAATCAAACCTCCGGAACACGCAACTCGGCGAGGCTTGGTTGACAACCTACACATTTCAATGGCCGTTAGTCACATCACAAGAAAGCTGAATCGTCACCTGCTGTCTAAACCAACCAATTCGCGCAGATCTATGACATACCTACCCAAGAAATTCGATGACCTCGCCAATCTGATTTCGTATGCTCACCTGGTGGCGCATACCACACCTCAAATGAGAGGCGCTTGGCACAACCTAATTATTATCTCACCCACCTGGCCAGAGAATTTCTTCTGACTTACTAGGTTATGTATCATGGATATTACTCCTGCTTGCATGTCGAGTTCTCCAGGACATCCGAGTTCCAGCCAGGGGAAATGAACAACCGAGCAGCATAGCGTTCCCCGGTCGCCAACTTACTCGTGAGGCGGGTTCGAGAGACCATCCTTGCCGACATAATAGAATTACCCTGGCTTGAGTATGCTAGTTTTTTATTTATCTTACGGATGAGTTTAAAGCTCTGAACGTGGTTTCGTCGAATTATCCCTAGTCTCCGAACTGTATTGTCGGGCTGGCCTAAGAAGTACCATGGCGCGTGGTTGAGAACTGGAGTTGGAGAACCCACACCTAAGCAAAGATGGATTAAGATCAAGCGCCCAACAACTGATCTCGTGCTTCAACTGCTTCCCAAATTGCCTGGATCATGTCTCATCTGATTCTATTCGTTATTGTCACTAAGACACGCTAGATGGGAGTCTAAGTTCGGACTTGGGTGGGGCCCCCTCATCCCTCCGCGCCGCGAGGGAACTGAGCATTCAACCGAGTTATTCATCACCACCTGCCGGCTAACATTCCGCTCAGTCCCGTCGGAGGAAAATCGATCGTTGCATTTTGGGACGCGGGCTAGGAATCTGAGTCGTGTCAAGCCATATGCGCCTTCATCGTGGGCGTGGTAGAGCGGCAACATCCCGCACTTGCCTCTCGGCCAAGCGAGTCTCATGGTTGTGGTGGACCGACATTGTGCAAAGTCACCATACATATCTCCTGTCTGATCTCCGCGAAAGAGATCGTCGGGTTGGAGATCGGCTTCGCCTACAACCTTAGCCGATGTTGACGATGAGGGCAATTCGCCCAGCAAACGTTGACCGTGATGATCGCTCAGATGTTCTGCAAGTGGACAAAAAAATTGAGGCACACTGTTGTTGCAGCGAGCCAATGGCCGCCCGGGAGTGGCAATTCTAAATATATCTCGCCGAGGCGGGCCCCCTCGTGGCCGCGCCATAGCGAATCCCCAACGACCAAAAGAGAGAACCGGCAACTTAACTTATGTGGTTGCGTTTCGTCATGGTGGGTTCATGGGCCGGGCAGCTGGTACACTCTGGAGACATGACCTCAGGTAGTTGGCCGTTTGCCCTCTGTTAACATGAGGTCTTTTCTTCTCCAGAGGGAACGAGGGGCAGCACACCCCAAGGGATTTTTGTTGTGCGCAATTTGGCAGAAAGTGCTGATCGAACGCCGAAAACCCTCAGCACCTGGTCCCGGGCGGATCCTTGCGGGGCGACCCTTGACAGTCTTGATGCTTGCCCGACCTCGTCTGGCCGTATTTGGCTAGTCGTAACCAATTGGGCGAATCGTAAAGATACCAAGGTAGTGGCAATGTCAAGCATATGGAAGTCATCTCTAGGACGGTGACAACCTTGCAATCGGTGGGTGGTTTGCTGCGACGCCTGAGCTTCCGTACGATATGTGCCCGGTTCTGGAAGGAATGAGGCCAGGTTTCTCAAACCAACCGCCCGATTTACCTCGGTAGGGCTACGGAGCGTACAAGTAATCTTTGGTGTCACAGATGTCGTGCACCATGATGTCTTGTTGCTAAAGTGCTCTAGGTTGAGGGGGCATGAAGTCGATACAGGCGATCTGCATACCAATCTCGAGGCTGCTTCTACCTTCGCGGCACGTGCGCCCTTAGTTTCGCCGTCATGGTGGTGCGATCTGGAGTTCAGCTTCTCATGGAATCAACAGCACTCACCGCCTAGGTTGCGCAGTCTAGAAGTGCCAACATGCGCGACAAATGGATGCAGAGCTTCCAGCGACGGGGTAGGGGGGGCAAAGTCATGGGAACGTGGTATGCATTGGACAAGTGCGTAGAGCGGGCCCGACACCAAGTTGCAATATGCCAGCCACAAACTGAGGCCTTCCGCTGAGGGTATTCCAATTGATCACGGTCACGATTAGCTTTGCCTGCAGTCCCGGGTTCACTGGTGACTGCCAATCATAGTGTGCATGAGATGTTATCCACCGAACATGAGATTCTTGCTGGGCCGACCAGCGCAGCGAGCAGTGCCTTTGTCAAGAATAGCAACACACTAAACCCAACTATGGTAAGCGGGCACCATTTGGGGCAACGTGGGATGATGACCACGGCTGAAGTTGGAGAGCCTCAACATGCGGGAGATCTGACTTTGAGGGTTTGACTGCAGGGTGTGTCCACCGCGGCGGTATCGCGTAGCTCCATTGTGCCTAATTAACCTAAATGGTTGAAGCATGACAACGGAGTCGTGCATGCCACCTTGAGATGGTGTATAATTTTGGATGTCGCCGCTTGGCTTGACTGTGCCTCGGTAGCACCGACTGTATCATGTCGCAACTATCCCCACATGAGTAACGGCAGGAATTAATTTTGGCACGGGATCCTCAGAGGTCTGTTCTGAACAAACCCATCTGAATGAGGCTCACCCGCGGCTCGGTAACCTGCAACTGGGCTCCGTCGTCTAATATCAAGTGTTGCCAAGCATAGGGCACTCCAGCACATACGTCGGCCACTGATCTAACGCCGGTGGGTATTTTGGGACATCCAAATGCAGGGCATGGCAGGCTAGGCTAGCCAAGCGAAGCGAATACTCCGTAAGCGGTGCCGGAAAGGGAAGACTCGCTTCCTAGTTGAGGCGGCAATGTGGCTATGGCTGGGCAAGTTGTGCAACGTTAGCGGCAATGTTTCTGGAGACAGGGTCTAAACTGGTCGGTTTGGCCCGAGTTTTGGGTAGGCAATGGGTGAATGTCTATCTCAAATGCGCATGGGGCTGGCATGGGTATGGAGAAGTCCCATTTCGGGACACGAGGTCTGTAGTTTGGACCAAACAGAAGCCCCAGATGCCTGCCAACCAGATCTGATCCAGGACAAGGGTCCTTTAGTGCCTCTTCTCCCTGGCTTCCGTCACCAACCTGCATCAAGCGTTTGAGAGAAGGGTCTGAGACGAGAAGTCTGGCCTGAAGGAAAGACAAAACAAACCACCCACCACCAAAATGAAGGGTACATGAAACCGGGGAGAGATGCTAAAAGCAAAGCAAGCAATGAGGATCTTTTGTTCCGTCGCCACCAACTTGACCAATGGTGAAAGTGGCTTGTCTGAAAAACCCAACTGGGGATGGTCCACTTGGAACTGTCCTATCGGCATGTCCGGAGCGATATTTGAAGTGAGCGGATATTACCCGCTTTGGGATGACCTCATGGACGCAACACTAGCCCTAAAATCTGGGGCGACAAGAGACCATTCATTATTTTTCGGACTCGGTTCCTGAGGCGTCGGAGCTAGACTTTTTGCCCACCAATAGACGTGGGCTTCCCAGAGAATGTCGGCCAACATGAACGAGGCGCGCTTTCTTTTGCTCGCGTGGAACCAGAAATGGGTAAGACATCCATTTGAGGCTGCGGTTGGTTCAATATTTCATGCAATATCTGAAGTTGGTTCAATCTTTGTGTGATGCCTCATGCTAGAGACTTAGTCATGTCCTTGTAATGATGAGTCTTGATTACCATGAGTTTGGTTACAGCGCGGGACCCAAAACGGAGAACCAGGCCCCGAAGTAGAATGGGCGCGGTAATCTGACAGGCCCGAGACCGAGTGATCGATGGGACGTTGATGGAAGCCTGACATGATGAGGCACGATGGTAGGTGCTCTGTCGATGCCCTCAAGGAGAAGAGGGATTCGAGGACCCTGACTCGCTGTCCAGCCTCCCGTTACAAAAGGTCGTTGTCCAGCCCGGCATCTGTATCTGGCAAGCTCCACCCTCGGCCCGGAGGGTTGGCTCGGGGGCTAAAGAAAGTTATGGGGCCATGAGTGCATTCAGACCCTCCCTTGAATCAGCACGAGGCTCAGGACTAGGGGCCAGCTTTCGGTCACTTGGCGCGCCCAAACGGTGGAGGGGGGTTCGATAGCTTCTCTTAGCCGTGGCCAAGACTAGGTTTCATTATTACGTAGTTGGCCGATGGGGTATCCTGGTGGAGGACAGTCTGCTGGGGCATTTAGTTAACGATGCGTGGGAAAAGAAGGCCTCTCATTAGTTCCTTGAACAATTAGGTTGGTCCACGTTATGGGGACAATTAAGGTCTACTTTGATGTGCTTGGGGAGGGGCCGGTGTGAATGTGATGCTGCAGTGTAGTATGTAGTGACAGCCAGGGACAAAGCGTGACAGGGCACATGGTTGAACATGGGAACTTGGGTATAAGGAGAGGGGAAGGGATTGGACACTAACAATGCGACTTCGGGATTGACCATGTTGAACCAAACGACCTCGGCGGATAGGATCCATTGGATCGCAACGAAGAACCGTGCTTGGTACCCAGAATGTCGTTGGATGGGCGGGTTGGTTTGGATTGAGATCATAAGCCTGAAGAAGAAATGACCTGAACTGGTTCCGGGGATTTTTGGAGCGAAGGAGGATTACATTGAGATGAAGTTGGAGAACTCGAGTACGTCTAGTAAGCCAGTACCTGGCATGTACTGAAGACCCTGTGTGTGGACCAATGAGGCCCTCCCAAGCGAAAACACCCTGGGAGCGTATGACAATGATGATGATGGTGGTGGTCATAGGATGGAAGGTGAATGGGTGATCGGGTTGGAGTGAGGTACTTACCTACCTGGGCAAGCAAGTACCTTCCGAGGAATGGGGGGGGGAAATCCGACTCAAGTACCCACCGTATACAGAAGGCAGCAGAGAACATGGAGAACAATTCTCACCACAGGGGATGTTCAGATGCGCCAAACCAACTTCAGGAAGGAATAATGTACGTATTTTGTCCAACTTGCGGCACAGACATGGCAAACGCGAAGCTGCCTAGCCCAAGAGGGGTACAAACCAGTCAGGCAAAGCAAAAGGTATGTGTAAAAACTGTAGTGTGCAACTGTGCTGCATCACACTGCATCACACCGCGGTGCATTGCGCTGCACTGTGCTATGCCGCAAACCCTGTTGGAGGGGGAAGGACCCAGTAGTTTCCTGCAAGTTGCAAAACAGGAACTCACCGGCTGTTTTGTTCTTTCCTCAGCCCACTGCATCCAGACGCAAGTAGGCGGGAATGCACACAGTATCGCATGGTATAGCCTGCTTGGAGGTGCAGGTGGGCATCATGGAAGGTGCCTTCAGCAAGCCGAGCAATGCATGGTACGATGAATAGGAAGGAAGGCGGGCGGGCGCAGAAAAGCGCAGAAGCCAAGGAGCCACACCCACTTCATTGAATGCCCAAAAAAAAAAAAAAGAACCCACGATGAAATGACACTGGTAGTGGAGGCACCGTGCAACTTAGATACCTAGGTAAGTAGGCTTGATCAGCCGCCAGCGTGAGTTCCTCGCCTGTCCCCAATTACCAACCCCCAGAGAGCAGGGCTGCCAAGCTTGCAACCTCGACGCAAAAGTGGCCAAGTTGGATCCTCTAACACCATGGCGAGGTGAATATTCGCCGATAACCTCAATACTGGACAAAAGCCACGCCGCCTTGCTAAGCCTTACTAAGGTACACGTTTGTTCAGTAGCTCATCACTCATCCAGCATCAAGCCAGCCTTCGCCGCCTCGCCGGCTGGCGGCACCTCCAACCAGCTCTCAGCCAGGGATCTGCAGCATATGCAACCCTACATCCCACTGCACTTTGGACCTAGCCAGGTAATCAGGGAGCTCCTCTGGAAGGTGTTGAAAGCGTAGTGCAACCAACCACCAGAACAGAGCAGGGAACGGGAGAGAAAACATGCCCAAGAATGACGATTTGATGGGACTCTGGGACTGTGACTTGATTCGGGCAGGACCCTGTTGGGGAACCCGTCTTCTCCAGTGAGACACGGCTTCAGACCTGTGCATCCCTTGCACGACTTACACGCATGGGGGAGAAGAGAGACCCCTCATCCTCTTGTTGGTCCAGCTCCTGAGCCCGCATTGTCTTACTCAGTTTTCCCCAGTTGCCTTGTTGCCTTGTTCCAGCTCCAGTTTTGCTCATTTTTGTGCGTCGATGATGGTTTCCAACGGCTGTTGGTCCCTGGGAATTAATTAAGGTCAATCATGATGGATCTCCCGGGGTTCCGCAGACGAGGAACACCCACGCAGTTTCTGTGCCCTTTCCGTTCTCTCCCATCCCTGCTGCAACATTGGTGGCCCAGCTCGGGCTTGACTGCTTTGGCCCTACAGGGCCTCTACGCCGTCTACGACCACATCCGAATTCCTCTGTCATTATTCCAATTCGACAGACCATCAATTCACAATCCCCACCCGACCACTTTCCCTCCAGCCTCCATCCGTCCAAAACGTTCCTCTACCAGCTGCTCCGCCTCCACCGAGTTCACACTAGGCTGGATATGGCTTCGCTCCAGGCCAAGGGCTCCATGGCCTTATGCTTGGCGCTAGTCACCTCAAGTCTCTGGGCTGGTGCACTCTGATGGTGGTCGCGCCTGGCTCGGCCAGAGGCATCAATGACTGACTGATGCCTCGTCATTAGGAGGTAATAATGGAAGTCTCAAGCTTTCGGGCGGATCGGGTGGTTGAACACCTAGAGTAGCGCCCGTCATGGCAGTCCAGAGAGGGAAGGGGGTGCCAGAGTGGTGAGAATGTATCTTGATAGCCTATGACGCCGGGATGACCGGTTACTTTCAATTGAGAAGGACCGATGGACAGTGTGCAAAATTTGGTTGAAGGCAACCCACTTTGATGGCAAAAAATTTCCAGTTGTGGTACAGGGTTGGGGGTGGAAACCAGTGCCCTGTCAGCACGGGCACACCCACATGACGCTGATGTTGAACATATTGAGTGTGATGCCCACAATTGACTGATCGGTGTCCACCCAGATTCCAGCTATCAAAGGGGAATGAAGTGGGAGAGAAGGGGCGACAGGGAGACGAGAGAAGAGAGTGCAGAGGGGGAAAAACAAAAACAAAGAAAGAGGTGCTATTCATGTTGGGAATTCATGATTTTTGGCGACTTTCCCCATGCATCATATGATTCATTCTGCCCGTGCTGTGATGACTTTCGGCTGAGAGCCCAAGGCCAGCCCCGGCCACCTGCGCAAGATACATGCGTCGCGCCCTTACCAAGCATGGCGCTTGACGGCACTTGCTGATACCTCAATCACAGTCACAATTTCAAGCTGTGGGCTGTACCTTGTTACAACTGCTGGGCCACATTGAGCTGCGCAGTTTGACATTCCCCAATCGGGCAATCCAGTCGTTCGGCAACTGGCCACCGATGACATTGATTTCAGGGCCACAGGTATTCGCCCATTTACTTGGTGCTATTACTCTGACGGCACTCCACCACCATGTTCCGTCTCACTTGTCAATCTCAAACACCTCCCGAGCGATCTGTAGGGCGCTAGAGCCTGCCACTTCTGGGCACGCTTGAGAAAAACGACGGGGGTGCTCCGGTCGAGCAACCCTGGGCTAGGCCGGGCAGCCGGGCACCTGGCCTGAACACTACCCGAACCGGCCGCCGCCATCGATGGCCGTCGAACAGAGAGCTCACTATCCTGCGCTCTCCCAGAGCACCAACAAAAGCACCCGCCGTCGACTGCATAGCGCAACCGAGGTGCCCCCGGCTGCTCAGTAATTGAGTATGTTGGTGGAGTGGGGGTCGATAGGCAGGCGGCCATGGTTGATGATGGAGGGGTGGGTGGAGGGTGGTGGAATGCCATGAGGAGGAATGATGACTTGGATGGGGGGAGGGGAGTGCAGGACAAAGACACACGGGAGAGACTGGCAAAGGGGAAAAGCCGCAGAGGCGTAGAAGTGGAGGATTTGAAATGATGGCGGGCTTGGTGGTGGTGGCACGTACATACAGTAGGCGCGAAATGCTTGCTGCTGATGCGGTGCTGATGCTAATGCTGATTGATGAAGCCGGTGCGTGCAGGGCGCGACGTGGTTCCCTAGTGGAAGGCAATGAGGACAAGCCCAAAGGGGACCAAAAAAAGTAAAGGAAGACGGAAGGCGATGCTTGCGATACTGGCGGTTGCGTGGCGGCCTTGGATCAAGTTTCCCAAGAAGGTCGACCAGATGGACCCTCGCGATTTGACTGGCCCCGTCTCACATGCAGAGCAGTGAGGCTGGCGTGGGTTGGTGGACAGGTAACGTTCCCATTCCACGATGCTTCCATAGATAGACACAGGAGACGGTGCACCGTCAGGGTAGCTAACAATGCACCACAGGCCGTGGCGGACTGGCGGTGCCAGAGGGCGTCCCGGAGCAGAAGCTTCGCACTAACTGGCATCCAATCGATGCCATGTCGTGCCTGTTGTGGGCAGTAGACTTTGGGCGCCGTGGTCCCGCCGGCCCTGGTTGTTGATGCCAGTATTAGACACGACGTGGGCTGTGTGAGCCGTGAACCGCGTTCTGGACAAGCAACTACCGGGCCTAGTCGTACGTACAAAGAAGCAGAGTCGGGGATGCCATGATGCCATCCAACCAAGCGCCGGCCAGACCATGCTCGCCTTGTTGCTGGGATGGGGAAAAATGGGATGGGATGGGCATTGTCATGTCCGTGGAAAAGAGGACCACTCGCCTGCCAGTCTGGCCGTCTGTCTGCCTGTGACTGTATGTTCTCTGTTTTCTCTGCCCCCCGGTTTGCTATGACGCTTCGCCACCACCACCGTCCACCGCCCGCTCACGCCCTAGCATTACAGCTCACACGCCCGTACAACAATCCACCCACTCACGCCCAACGCAACAAGAACCTTTTCTCAGTCGCCCAGGCGTACCTGCACGCCCGCTGCCCCACTACCGCCACCCCCCGGCCCCGCGGGACACGCGAACGAACGATGGCGGCTTAGTTGGCAGCACGGATCCCCCCAAGAGTTATTTTTACATTGTTACGTATTGTTTTTGTCCACTCGACCCTCGCTCAACCCTCCCTGCGAGCGCCCAGAAGGTCCCCCAACCCGCCCAATGCGGTCCCTTGTCTTTTGTTCCCCCGGCCGTCGCGGCTCACGGGCGGGTGACCCACTCCCACAACTCCCTCCACCACCTCCAAGCTCCTTGTCGGCTTCTCTGCGAGCCATGTGCGTCATGCTTCCCTCGGCCGCCGCCCTGGCTCCCATTACCCACTGATCACCGTTTTGTAACTTTCCCGTTATCCCGCTGGTCGGTTGGCCACAGACGGCGCTGGAACACGGAGAGCGCCCTGCATCTTCTGGCCTGGCCCGACCCTCCCAGTGGAAATTTTGTCCACTGGGTCAGCGGCCAAGCCTCTTTTTACCGACATCTTCCTACCGTGACCTGCCATCGGCCACTGGCGATTTGTGCTGGTATGGTCATGCATCCCCCGCCACTTCACTGGGCCGCCTGTACCGCACCGCACTGTACCGCACCGCACCGCACCGCACCAGGTGCTCGCCGGCCAGCCAGCTCGCAGCAGCAGAGCCCAGCTCACGCCCCATCGTCACACGCTCAAGCCCAATCCACCTTGGGTCTGGCTGTCGAACCAGGACACTGTCAACTCAATGTGGTGCGGCCTACCACGGAAACAGGCCATGGCCATGTCAACAGGCCCCGAGGTCCCCAAATAGCAGCGACAAGCTATAGCCTATGAACTATGACTTTGGACCCTATGCTATGCTCAAAAAAGTCTATGGCATGCCATAGTATGGGTATGGGTAGGTATGGGGGAGTATGAGGATGGGTCCAACGGACTTTTGTTGCCTTCAGATCGAGCTCGAGCTCGTCCCCATCGTCACCACGCCCCTCGAACCGCCGAGTCCAAACTGAACCGACTCTTTTTGGTCAATTCCACGCCCTGCTTCACGCCCACGTCCGCATGGATGACAGATGCCCAGCCCCAAAGACGTCCCCTCCGACCCCCTTCAAGAAAAGTCCCCCTCCCCCCATGGCGGGCCCATGGATGGATGGGTGGATGGACTCATGGAGCGCCCTGTGGTACCGGTGGCACCCAGTCTAGCGCCTCCGCCCAGCGCAGCGCGGAACCACTGCAATGCTGCCGCAGTCCCGGTGCCCACCCACGACCACCGACCACAGCCTCTTTTTCCAAGGTTCCCTGACTTTCTACCTCTGCCCAGCGCCCAGAGCCCAGTGCGTTTTCGCCCTGGGGACCCAGTGGGTGACCCAGTCTCTCAGTTGTCTCCAGCTCCCATGTCCCCAGTCTCCAACTCTTCTCCAGTATCTCCGTGCCTTAGTGTGCCCGTCTCCAGCACAATAGTGCCAGTGCCAGTGCCAGCCCAGCCAAGCCCAGCCCACCTCAGGTTCCTTCCTGCTTCCCGGTACACTCCTGCCGTGACCCTACCTCACGCCTCCCCTCCCACCCCCGGCCGCACCTTCCTTGTACTTCCTTGCACCTTTCCCCCGGTACTCGTCCCCGGTGCCTGCCTTGTATTTAACAACGCCAACTCCCCAGCATCCTTCCCGAGTCCCCTCCTCCGCCTTCTTTTGGTCATCTCCATCAACTATCATCAACAGCTCGCCAACCTCAAACAACCGTGTCCCCACGTTCGCTTTCTCCCTCTCATCCTCCCCCCTTAGGAAGTCCTCGTCGACTCCTGTCACTCGCTTTATCGGTGCTTTGGTTTTTTTCTTGTTTCTTTTCCTTGTCACCCAGGGTATTTCAAAATCGGTCGCTGTACCTACTTTCGACCCGTCAAAGGAATCATCGCTCTGTGCAAGACAACCACATCAACAAGAAACTCCCTAGACGATCTTGACACGCCCTGCAAGCCCTAGATCTTCCCAAAAAGATCCGACGACAACAAGCTCCCAGCCTTGTCTCTTAAGCCCAGCTTGGATGCCCATGTCTCGCCTTCGTGTCTAGTTGATATCTCACCTGCACAACCACGCTCGCTTCCTTGAAGAAACCACCCCCTCAAGTTTTCTTGAAGAGGAAAAGTTCAAATCAATCCAAACATCAAATTCGATCGCTACCACATCGGGGAAGAAGAAAGGAAGGATAGAACCGACGCAGAACAGCAAACCCCAACCGTCAACCGACGCTCTGCAGGGAATCCCAAGATCCGTTCCGACGACCATTCCAGGAGGCTTGAACTATCGTAGAGCTCCTCCACCTCTCTCCATTCGCTCCAGCTAGATACCCAGAATCGTCTCCGAATCGCAGTATCGCCCATCTCCAGTGGCTGTTCCTCGCCGCAACGTTGCCCAAGGTCCGATTCTCGCACCACGTTATACTCCGAGAGTCCCGAGCCTAGCCCCAAAGCTTCTTCGGACGCCCTGGCCTAGCTCACATAAGTCAGTCCTGCAACCTGCTTGACTAGATAACAGTCGCTCCTCCATTTATCACACACTCGCTTCTTGTCCACAAGCTCGTCTTTGTGGGCTCTTTCACGTATGTGACTGCCCACTGTTGACTTCATTAACGTCAAGCTTATCACTCTGAATTAGGTCTCTCGCTACAGTTTCTTCTGTCAACATCAGATACAATGGCTGGTCCCGGTGGTGGTCCCCCTCGCCGCAGGTTAGTGTTCCCGGACACCATTTTGACCTTCGTTTCACTTTGCTAACTGATATCTGTCAATAGCCACACCAAGTCTCGCAAAGGTTGTGATACCTGGTATGCTACAATTGTTTCCCCGAATCATTCAGGTGGCGTTTGTTCTGACGGTGTTCTTCCAACAGCAAGCGACGACATATCCGCTGTGACGAAAACTTCCCTCAATGGTAGGACGAGTGCAAAAACGGCCATGACGAACCATCTGCTAACGCTGCCTTAGCCGCAACTGTACCAAGCACAAGATCCGCTGCCCTTACAATGACGTCCAGGTTCCCGACGCTGATCGCTCCACGACTCCCGACAAGCCTGATTTGATGTGGACGCCTCAGGTCGAAGCCGCAATCGCCGAGTGGCAGAGAACAGGCATTTTCCCTCTCCCCAGCTTGGGTCTTTATCCAGCTCCCATGCCTCATCTCTACTCTCTCGAGGACCTTCGGTTGATCTATCATGTTGCTACTCTGTACTATCAATTGGCTACAATTGACGCCAACAACTTTACACTGTGGACCCGCCACATCCCCACGTAAGTCTAGCACTGCCACGGCTAGATCGCTCATGAACCCGGCTAACATTGGACCGATAGTCTGCTCAGGATTGGCGCCACCACCCCTTACGTCATGCACGCACTCCTCGCCTTCTCGGCCATGCACATCGCCTTTCTCACTGACTGCCCCCTGGTTGGCAGCATGGCCTACGAGCACCGTGGAATTGCCTTGAAGGGTCTTCAGGAAGCCATCGGATCTTTCTCTCGAGAAACCTCCGATGCCATCCTCGCAGCATCACTCGTCCTTTCTTGGCAAGCCACCGACTGGTAAGTCATGCAATGCTGACATCCAACCCCCTTTCAGATGCTGACGACGGCCAAAGGCGCAGCTGGACCCAGCTCATGCAGGGAACCTCTTCGGTACGTACCCAACCCATGCTGACCCGGCAATCCGCTCTAACCCACTCACAGGTCATCGACGCTATGGACCCCTGGAAGCATGAGTCTCAATTCGGCGACTTCATCGCCGAGAGCAGCACTTTCCCAACGGCGCCAGCCTCGCCCGGCAAAGACCACCGCCCCAGCCAACCCCGACCCGAAGACCTCGAGGCTTTCCAGCGGACCCTTGAGCAGGTTCAGAAGGTGGAGGCTCATCTCAAGCACCACAAGGAAGACACAACCCAAATCCAGCACCTCATTGGCTTCCTCCGAGGCTCCCGAAAGATTAGCCCTACGCTCTCCATTGCCCAGCAGTTCGAGCGCCTCCAGCCCCTGAGGACATGGCTCTTTTGGATGCCTGTTGGTTACCTCCAGAACTACCATGGTTCTCCCAACTCCCTCATTGTCATTGCTCACCTTTACACGGTGGCATTGCTCATGGAGCGTCTATTCCCCGAGATTGGTGCCGCTTACTTTGGTAGCCTTGCCATCTCGCCAGTTGAGGAGATTGCGCGACGACTCATGTCCATCAACATCTCCAGCAGTGCCAAGGGCGAGCTCCAGACCCCGCTCACCCTCATGGAGTTCCCCATTGACACTGTTGGCGAGTTCCGTTCACGCATGGGCTGGATCCACCCGGAGAGAACCCCGTCGTTCCCCCAATTCCACCCGCCCAACTTTGCCGTTCACGAGGAGGTTGTGCCTGTCACCACGGAGTCTTACATACCATATGGGAACCCGGCCTTCAGCTACAGCACCGAGGAGATGCCAATGCTCAACGCATCCGGACCGCCCCAATCTGCCGTCAGCCCGCTGGTCCTGTCCTCGCCATTCCCAGGCTATCAGTACCTAAACATTCCGTCACCGGCATACACTGGTGCCTACAGCCCTGCATCTTCCACCTTCGAGGGCTCCGTTGCGTACAGCGACACTGAGGAACACGGATCGTTCGACATGAGTGCCCTGCAAGGAGGGCCTCCCGCCATGGTCAACGATCCTACTCACAACTATGGCGTCGGGTTCGTCACTCCCATCCAGACCGTGTGGATCTAGGCATCTAGAAGGCATCACACCGGCCTTTTCGCTCGAGGAACAATATGGGATTGACCGTTACCACCCAGGATGACCAGCACTCCGACATATCCGCCTCCCGAGGATCCGTCTTCCTACATGGCACCGTACGCATCCGCCCAATCACCCTACCTGTACTCGGAACAGCTCGGCATGCTTCCCCTCCCCGAGTCTCCGATGTCTTCAACCACCTCTCTCCACCGACACCGCCACACCTCATCGATGTCGTCGGCTCCTCACCCACCGTCTCCGCTGGCGCAGGCTCCCCTGGTGCAGAACCCCGACTACGCCCGACGACGAGCCACCTGACTTGCTCATCGGCTTCGATTCACTTGTCCATCGCTCTGAGCCATTTGATTGTCGATTTGTTTTCAGACTTGTTTTGGATGCCACTCGCTGCTTGTTTTTTCGATCGACACAGACGCCATGTATACCACACTCCTTCGACGCTCGCTACCACCAGGATCTCAACAAACGACCCGGTTTTGTTGGACCCCTCACGCTCTTTACCGACGATCTTCAATGATCACGACGCTCCTTCTCACGATAAACTCGAACCTAAATCACTCGGACTTAATGTCTTTGTATAATACCTAACGCTCCTTACGATGACCTCCAAGGACGACACTCCTTTTTGTTTTAACAATATGATACCCGATAGACACTCCTTATTACGACCTCATGACGATTTTCATCGGATAGATTCACTCCTTACGGATTCCGCCACCGGCGACGGAAGCACCGTGTCCAAACTGCATAGCGACTGTTGTTTGTGTGATTTGAAACGCCCAAAAAAGTTTGGCGTTGGCGGGAGTTTTGGGACAGCATATGGATCGGCGCTTTGATGATTTTCAAGTTTGCTGTTTTTGAATTTTGACTGTTTACTCGCAACAAATGTTTTTATTTTGGATCCGCACCGCGGCTTCTTTCAAGAGCTGCGAGAGCGAATGGAATAGTATGGGCCAGAACAATGTTTTGAAATGTGTTTTTGATTTTGAATTTGACAAAGGGAATGAGCGCAGAATCAACATGTACGTTCGCAAAGGAAGGATAAAGGCGAAGGAATCGCGAAAGGATAGACTGTTTGGCGCGCATCGCCTTCTGAGCTGTCGAGGTTAGGCTTGACGCCTGCCTTTGGCCTAGAAGAGCTTTGCCTGGGGATTAATGATAATCGACCGGATGCGCAGCACATTTTTTGTTCTCACATACGTCACAAACCGTTACTTGCTTGAGTGATTCTGCCGCACTAAATAAGACTCTGAATCCATGAGAGATAGATATGGCCATGTACCTGACATACCCCTGTAGATTGTTGCAGCGGTGGTGTTGATGGTGGTGGCTTGGTGCCGACTGTGCCGGGCTCCTTCGCCCCGTTGGCGCAAAATGAAGAGTTCGTATTCGCTTAAATGGGCAGCCTACAGCATAGATCGGCGCTTCTTCGACGGGGTTGGGGATAGTGACGAGGGTCTTGGCGGCTAAAACGAGAGTCGAAGAGATGAAATGTGCTTTCCCCCTCTCGGGCGACGGTCTCGATTAGAGATTGGCCGCTGCTGGGCCGATGAAGATGTTGGGATAGATAGGGTGGAGTCACGAGAAGAATGGAACCACCGCGGCCTTGGCTCACCAGCCCTAGAGCGATGGATCTATCGCTAGCTTGAGCCTGCACCGATTGGGTTTTTACGAACTGTGCCGGGGGTATCTGTTATCGACATTGTCATTATGGTTCGATGCTGCGAAGCTCAGCATAGCGCCCCCGGTAAACCCACGTGTGAAGCCTCTGATGGTTGCAACAAGGAATCCGTCTCCATCGACGGCCCAACACACCGCAGCAAGATGTAGCGGAAACTATTCCGGTGCTGATCATATATCATTCAGGTACACACCATCGCATAAGCTCAGCCCAGACGTGAGCAAATCCAACCTCTCCATCTGTTGAGCATCGGGGGACGGCGTTTGAGGCCTCTGGGCAGCGATGCATAGAGGAGGCCTATTGGGGGCTCCACGAGATGCAAAAGGCCAGTTTCACAATGAAAGGAGGAGCCAAGAAGGGATTTCCCGATTTGTGAGCTTGGCGTACAGGGTGGAAGCATGGAGAAATTCAAAGACGTTTGATGATATCATCTCATGGTTAGTTCCGCAAGCCCGAAGGAGGGGAGTGGTTGTAATGCCAACACGCTGTGGGAGTTGATCTATCCTCTTCGAGCACGAGGAGTGTGCTTGGAGAAGGGGGGGAAGATGAAAAAGGAGGAGATGAAGGATGGGCAGATCCTCTTTGAAGGTGCAGCCTAAATGTTACGGGTAGAAACGTCGTTGAAGTGGATGAGGCGAGGGCTATGTTGATCTGGCTACAACACATATGCAAATACGATGCCTCACGAATAGCCGGCATCCTATTTTTTATGCTTTTGCGAATTATCCTCCCTTGTGCGGCTCGAGTTTGCTTTCAACGTTGCAGCTTTGCATGAGCTGCCTCAGTTCGTATTTGTCCCAGTTTAGACAAACACGTTGATATACGCGGAAACAAGTGGATTATCAGGTGGATCGTGCCAGTTCAAGACTAAGATTGAAGCAGAGGGGCATTAAGACAACGGCATATGGAAACAAGGAATAATGAATTGACAGCTGTCGTTTGAGTAATCTCAGCTATATATACCTGTGCATGTATGGTTGCTGCAATCACGGTTGTTACAACCTTGTAGATAGATGTCTTCTTCAACTCTCGAGTTGGGTAGTTGACAAATGACGAAACACAACATACCGATGGGCGTCAACTATCGCACGAAAGGGGAAGCTCAACTACAAAGGAGTCTTGGGTTTCCCTTCCCATCTGGCAACCACAGTTCAGGAACCATTTTTCAGCACGTTCGTAGACTCGAGCCCGCAAAGCCACTCATACCCCTTGTTGAGAATCCCAAACGTCGCGGCGTTATAGGCGAAAGCTGTTGGCGTCGACTTTAAGAAGCCGAATATCGATCCTGCTCCCGCGCCCAACTACGATGCTCGGTCTAGAACCGCGTGGCGGGCGGGCCACACGGACTGGTGGCGTTTGCAACACCAGCACACCTTTCTTTCTTTCTTTTTTTTTTTTTTTTCCCTTCTCGGTCGGCTTGACCGAGAGCCACGTGCCAGGGCGGAAAGCTAGATTTCAAGTCCGTTGTGAAAATAGACTCAAAGTTGGGGAGAGAACCAGGTTCCTAAGTAAGCTTGCCCAAGCGAAACTGAGACCGCTTGTTTCACTCGAAAAGTTAGTTTACTGACGTGGGCGGCCAGCAGCCAGTTGGTATCGATAACGGCAACCCCCAACGCACGTGAGGAATCTCAAGCTTCACCGAAAGTTGGAAAACATCAAACGAAAAGTCAAAGGTAAGCAGAGTAGGTGATATTTGTATTCAATGCTCTTCACGGGGCAAACCTTCTGCCCGCCCGTGGAATTCTTACATGATGCCGTACACTAAAGTTGCCCCCCTTCAACTCCCTCAACTCCCTCAACACCACATCCGCCGGCAAGCATCCAACTCGCACACGGCACCGGTTTTCGAATAGACAGACGAGCAAAACAAGATATAAAAGCAGGTAGAGCAAGAATGATGATGTTGAAACAAAGAACGAGCGCAGTCCGTCAGGCTGAATTGATTGGTATCACTAATCCCCCGTTGTGCTCCTCCCTTCCAGGCCTAATAAGTTATCCGCCCCTCAGTTTCCTAGGAGACACAAAACCCATTTCCCCGTCTAGTAGAAAAAAAAATCAACCCAGAAAAACGTTCAGACGGCGCAGCGCGATGGGGCGTTGCTGGTGCTGGTGACTCCATCCCCAAGGCGGTACTGCTGCCGATGCTATAAAACTCCTTGGCGCCGATGCGTTAAAACAAACTTTGACGTGTGTCGCGTGTATGGTGTGCGTGTGGTAGACCAACTCCTTCCTATCAACTCCGATGATCGTTGTGTGATGACGCTTCCCCCAGGGCTCCCGTCTCTTGAAATGTCATGTTCATCTCCGACCAGCCGTGGCTTGCTCAAGTCGGCATGCTGGGCCCAATGTCTGGGAGATGTCCCCTCTCAAAGGGGATTTGTAGCAAAGCCCGATCCAAAAACTCAACTGGAGTCGCTGAGACTGCTCTCGGAACTCGTAGATTGCTCTGATCGTTGTGATTCCCCGCTGATCCTCCTCTCTTGGCCAGCGCCCTGTTGCATCGCATCGCTATAACTAGGAACGGGAGGCTGTCGTTGATTTGAGCCCTGCCCGGTGTGCACCACGGTGGCGGCGGAGTTGCCTCGACTTCGGTTGAGGACTCGGATGAGAGGCGTGTTCTCTTCGCTGTCGGTGCTGTATCGCCGGCCGTCTTCGTTATCGGAGTGGTTGGGGCTCTGGTACTCGGGGGGAGGATTTGTGGCGTCCTCTAGATGAAGATGCAGAGGGTTCTGGGTGTGGGTTTCCTGCTGAATGACGATCCCGTTGCTGGCTTCACCGCTCTCTTCATTTGGCACGAAGCGGGCCAGTGAGATGTCGGTTGGGCTTCTGACCGGCCCGGGGCTTGTTGGGGGCAGGATGCGGAAGTTTCCACTGCGGGTTCGTCCGTGCTGGGGGTTGAGATTGTTGCTGTTGGTCGTGGCGGTTGGGTTGCGAGTGTTGTAGGAGCCGGCAGTCACTGAGTGGCTGTGTGTTCGAGCTTGGGGATAGGTGAAGCCGTCCTTGGTACCGGATTCCAACAGAATGCTACCCTGCTCGGAACCATACGGAGGAGGAGGAGCCAAGCTTCCAGTGACAGGAGCCAAACCCCACTTCTTGACGTTGGCCTCGATGAAGACGAAGCCGGCTTGGCCAAAGTTGACGTGGATCACAGCAGGACCGTTGGCGCCGATGGCAGGGAAGAAGTTCTGGGCCTTGAGGCCATGGACGACCTCATCAAGCTTCTTGCCGTTGCGAGTAAAAAAGATGGCACCGGTCCTGGGGCGGTAGCCGACACCGACGACATCACCCTGAACGAGCTGTGGTCCGTAGGGGGTGGAGCTGAAGGGTTGGTTGTAGCGACGAGAACCGGTGGACTGGTATGCGGCGGAGTACTTGTGATAGCCTAGCATCATGTGTTAGCACGGTACCGTACGGCACGGGACAGCCAGGGCATGGCTTGGTGGCACGAGATCTCACCAGGTAACCGGAACAGAGGATAGGGCTTAGTGGCCATGCCGATGCTGAGCAGAGTGCTCTCAGGCTTGTCGTAGATTTTGGCCTCCCAGTAGTAGACGTCGTTTTGCTTGGGGACGGGGAGGTTGCTCATTACGGTGCACTCGGAGTCGAAGAACTCAATTTCGGTGCGAGCTTCGACGAAACAGTTTGCGATCTCCAACTCGGGCTCAAACTCCCATGCGGAGACTCCCTTTTCCTGGATGGCGAGATATTGCGACAGTGAGATGTCCGTCTGGACGGACTCGGGGGGTTCGCGGTGACGTAGGCTATGTGGAGAGAAGAGGTCAGGTCAGCAAACAGGAGCCCAGGATGCACGTGCAGCGATAAGCATAACAGGGAGGTGAAAAGAGGGCGAAAAGTCGAGGGATGGGGAGATGAGATGCGTACCCTTTGCTCGGAGATATTCTTGACGGGACATGTCGTCCATGGTCTCGAGGGCTTCAGCCTCTTCGCGGGCAAAGGCCTGCTCGTCATCGTATTCGCCGGGGCGACCGAGGCGATCGAGGATGATGCGGCCGGTGTTTGCGCATCCTGAGACCCAGAAAATAAAGATGACGAGGGCGATTAGGATTATCGAGCCAAATGATGAGACGAGGCCGATGATGACGCCTGTGAAGGCGGACGAGGGGGATGAGTCGACGGCCATGGTGGTGGCGTCGGGTGGTTGAGGAGGAGGAGGAGGATTGGCAGAGGCGAGGAGTGCGCAGGATTGCGTAGCGGGATCGTATCGTATCGTAATCGCAGGTGTGAGGTACGCAGCAGCGTCGGGCTGGTTCGGCCAGGCAGGGGTACGGGCGCTGGCACTCGGACGAGCGAGGGACGGCAAGCAAGAGGCGGACGGCGTCACCGCCGTGGCAGAAGCATCCGGAAAGATCAATCGCAGGAGGTTTGAGCGACGGGCGACGAGCGAGTTGCAGAGAGAGAAAACAGCGAAGCGGTCGAAGAGAGCGTGGTTGCGTGTGTGTGTGTGTGGGAAGGACGGGAAGAGGGATGTCAGCCGGGAGGGGAGAAATGGAAGGGGGAGAGGTTGGTTTGGTTGGTTCCCACTGGAGCCTCTGGGGGCCAGTCGAGGGTTGAGGGTCGAGGCTCAGCAGCAGCAGCTTGGCCCACGCGCGCACGCCGCCAAGTATGATGTCGCCACTGAAGAGTCCCCAGAGCGTCGTCGTCGTCGTCGTCGTCGTCGTCGTCGGTGCCAACGGATGGAAGAAAGCCAGGGACCCGGTCCTGACTCGGGCAGCAGAACTGACGGCTGCAGAATGGGCGACAAGTGACGAGCGGCGAGCGATGAAAAACGACGGGATGGGATCAAATGAAAGAAACCGTCCGCAGCTGACTGGCGAAAAACAAAGAACCCCAGAGAGTTCGACAGGACAGGGCAGGACAGGACAGGGCAGGACAGGACAGGGCCCTGTATTTCATGCCCTGCATCAACAAGATTTGAGATTGATACGGACTCGTCAGCCTCCGTCTTCAGTTTCCTGACGCAGCGAGGTTTCACCCGTGGTTCGGTGAGGGCGGGGGGCTTGCCAAGGGAGGGGCGGCTTGTTCAGTGGGTTCCTAGCGGGCCAGTGGGCGCGCAGCGGGCTCTCAGTGACCCCTTGGGCGCCGTGGATCACCGAGACCGCCCTGTGGTTTTGGCGGCTTCCGGGGCACTGGCGCAGCGTTCATCGACGGAACCGGCGGGACAAAGCACGCTGCCCGGCGGTGGGGAAGTACATCTTCCCTCGCTGTGGCGTGTTAGTGTACCACACTGTCGCCGCGCATCAACGGCTAATGCCCCAACAAGGGGCTGTAGGTACCTGTCGAGCCTGCCCTGCGCTGCACTGCACTCTGTTGCCGGCTGCGGCCAGTCATGGAGAAACACTCTTGACAATGCCTTGGTTCGTCGCTGTCTAGCGCAAAGCCTCCCTTTCAATATTCAAGCCAACGCATGCCATCCAAGTGTGCCTCGCGTTGTGGCCAGAGTCCGTCCGCCTTCGCCCCAAGACTCCTACGGCGCGAAAAACACGACTGCGCATGTCCCATAGCCTCCAGTAGACCCAGCCGGAAGATCTTCCCTTCAAGGATGTACCCTACCGCCAGTGACTAAGCCTCTTCCTTCTGCCCTCCGATTCTCCCAAATCCACCAGGGCATGACGATGGCTCTGGCCCTGTGACGTAGCCGCTGACATGGAACCCTGTCTTGGTTTCAGCGCCTCTGATCTTGTCGTTCCATGCCGCCCCCCATCGAATCAGGTCATGCAATGCGGAAAAGCTGCAATGCAACGCCCTCTGCGGTAGAAATAACAACAAAAACAACCGCAGCACCAAGTCGATGAACGAACGCCAATTGCTCTGAGCCAGCGGCTGCTGCAATTCCCCGTGTGCATAGACGCCGCCGTGGCCGTTGCCGTTGCCGTTGCCGTTGCCTTGCCCTCCAGCGGTTACCCGCTGCCAGCTGAGGCGCCGTTGGTTTCATAGCTGCGATACCACCCATGCGGGCCGGAGCTTTTTACCACCGCGTTTATTCCAGCTGCTATTTTCATCGCCCACCCCCTGCTCCCCGGATCGAGCATTGGAGATTAAACATGTAAGATGCGGCTGCATCTGATCCCTTAGGAGCGATTTGGTAGGTTCGGGGCGCTTGTATTTCGGCCCCCTGAATTCGAGGCTGAAATGGATGGGGTTGTTTTGCTGGATGGTTCCGGAGGAGGGGTTTGAGAGAGAGAAAAGAAAAAAGTCTCCAGCGTCATGTGTGCTGAGACAATCGGTTCGTGTGTCCAACCTCCGTTCAGAGGAGACAGGAGCCAGGGACTGAGACATGGTCATTGTTATCAACGATGCGGTGAATGACGGTACTTTTTTGCAGCATTTTCTGAAACCAGTCTGATGCCACCTTCGGCCAGCTCCTCATACAACTTTTGTCTGACACTCAACACATAGCAGAAAAAAAAACCGAGTTTTTGAACCACTTGGGAAAACGTATGGCAGTCGAACAACCATTCTCAAATTCTGGATGTAAGAGTTTTGATCTTTCTGTGGGTACAATGGTGCGACCCCTGTATGTAAAGCCATGTGATCAAACATTCCCATTGGCAACTTTGCCTAACTGAGGGTCTTGATGTGCGTTGGGCATTCCTGGGCCTGGACGGGGCAAGCAGCCTGGGTTGGGTTGAAGGCTGTGGAGTCTTCGCTGTTTGGTGACTAGATGTTCAGATTGTTTACAAACTTGATTTGCTCAAACTCGCGAGTGCACTTATCCGACTCCTGGGTGGTGATCAAGTCCCGCTCTGGCGATTAGGACATCTCGTGAAGGGCGGGATGTTGCCCTGATCAAGCTGGTCCACCACCCTATCACCTTGGCAAACCCGTAACGTAGACTAAGAATATGCCTAAGCTGAGGCCGTAAAAGTTCATGACGCGATGAGCCCCTATTCGATGAGGGGAAGGCCTCAGCCCAGATGTTGCGCATCCGTCCGCATGCCAGGCGTCGGACTTGAGACGAAAGACGGCAGGTGGACCGTCAGCAGCACATAAGAACGTCACTCCGAGACTGGCATTGTTCCATTGCGTGCACGCAATGATGAGAGCCCATTAGGTCTCGCCATAGGTGATTTGGTAGCGAAATGTGCCCCGGCAAACGCTGATAATAAGCCCGACTGGAACGTGCCAACGTGGTATCACATCGTCGTGACCGATCCGGAATCGCTGGGGACCGCCGAGTGCCTCCCCGCGTGCTGTGGGGCTGTGGTCCCGCCGCAGTGGGGACATCCGAGTGATCGCGGGCCTGTTTCCGGGCTAAAGCCGTGCCCCAGACCGGCCTCGTGTGCGGTGCGAGGAGCCAAGCCAAGCCAGCCTGCTTTGTCAAGGCCTTGTGCAGCAGGTATTATCGTTTGGCCTGGGAAACCAAAGCTAAGTGATGGAATTGAGGATGTGTTTAGTATCCAAGACTCCTTGTTTGGTTGAGCACGACTGAGACCCTATCCCACTCTGGTTGTTGCCGCGAGGAGCATGAGCGAGAATATCTTGTTCAACTAGGATAGCTTCTATGATAGAGCAGTGATGAAAAGTGTTATATCACTGCTGAATTGCTCGAGCTTCACCAAGCAACCTCGGGATACCATATGCCGAATATCTCACATGCCTTGACCTACACTTGGGCTGCATCACTCTCGTCCTGGGTCAAGCGTAAAGAAAGTCGATATGGCACACCATCCAAGGACTGGAGATATGGCCGTAAGTATGAATATATTCACATCCTAGGGGTAGGTTGATCTCGAGCTTTGAGACGAGTGCCGCCTGCCTGGATTGGTTAGCCAACAGAACCGCCGGGCGTTGTCGGGAACTGGCTGGCTAAGAAGGATGCCTATAAATATCGCAACGATCTTCACTAGCCCGTCAAATATTGCGTCCAGGTTCTAGATGGGGATGAATGTGCCTTGCGAAGCATTCGTGATCACAGCACCCAGCGTTGGTTCCCAGTCTCGCCATGGCCACGCTCATGGCCACCATCTTCACCCTCTTCAGCAACCACTTAACATCATCGGTGATGTAATATGCTACAGTCAACAAAACCGTGTAGATTGGAAACTCGACTGGCCCAAATGAACGTGGATAAGTAATCAAGGAGTGTTGTTGCAAGGAATGGACCTGAGTCTCTGGCAATCTCCATCCGTCCATCCACAAGTCTCATGCACATGCATACAGACAACACCCGAATCCTAGGGTGAGAAACCATTAGTCCACAACATTGTTGGTACTTTCAGTTGGTTCTAGACTTCTCTTGGGCATGGATATGCATAGATGCTCGACTTCTCTCATCACAATTACTGCCATGTTAGCATGGACACTTGTGCACTAGACATCGTTTAATTTCAATCTAAAAATTTATTATGGCCCAATTTTTATTAAATCCATGATTCCATTTGTTGAGTTGTAATGTACCTAATTCGTGTTCTAAAAGAAGCCTTGCAATCGTGACATGACCCATCCTGCTTTCATTGGAGACATCGCACCCGCATGCAGAAACAACCGACAAGAAAAGCAAAGAGCTAGTAAAAAACAACCAAAGATCCTTTGCCCAAACCCCAGTTTCAATTCTCTTCCACAGTATCATCTCGCCACCGGTATCTTCTCAGCCCTCGCTAGTCTCGTCTCAATCAGTCAACCTCTTCCTCCTCCTCCTCCTCCGTTCGCCCACGGCGATAGCCGCTTCGGCGCGCTCTGCGATCCTCACGGGCTCGCTCTCTCTCACGCTCGAGCTCTCGAAGCTCGGGCATGGGGTGGTGGTAGCTCTTGGTGCCGAGGTCGCTCGAGTTGGCCGTCAGCTGGCTGCCGCTAACGCTGCTGTAGCCCTCGAGCAAGCTCTCGCTCTGTGAGGCGTTGTTGCGCTGGTAGCTAAAGTCTCGTCGAGCGGCACGGCCAGCCTCGCGGAGACGGCGGGCCTCGGATCGCATACGCTGGTTCTCACGCTCGTCGCGGCGCTCGGCAACGGAGTAAACCTTGCGAATACCGGGACCGCTCTTCTTGGTAGGGGTGGCAGTAGGGGTGGTGGTAGGAGTTCGCTGGCGATCAGAGAGGAGGCTGCTCGACACGTTGGACTCGGTGCCGGCGTTGGTCGAGCCGTCCCATTCGGATCCCTCGCTCACCTTGTTCAAACCACCAACGCGGGCTGCCTTCTCGTGTCGGTAGTTGCGGAGCATATCCTTGGCCTCTTGCTCTGCTTCCTCGTCGAGCACACCGTGTTCGCCAACGTGTCTCTTGCTGGTGTTCTTGCCCTTCTTTGCTCGCTCTTTGTCTCGCTTCTCCTGCTTGCGTCTTCGCTTCTCGCGCGAAGCAATGTCACTCGCGCCAGCAGTGATTCCACTCAAGAAGGTGCCCTGTGTCATGACGGTGCGTGTATCTTCGTCGTGCACGTCCTTGTAGACGCTGCCTCCTCCGAGGTCTGTAGACGCTGTTGCACCAGACAAGAGAGTTCCGTTGGGTCCCTTGCGTCGCAGAACGGTTGACTTGTAGTCTTCCCAATCATTTTCCTTGAAAGTGAAGCCACCATTCTTGGCCCAGAAGAAGAACCAGATGCCGGTGACGACAAAGGCAACGCCAATCAATGCAAACAGCACGAAGAAGCCGACGTTGTTGATATTGTGAGGGTCCAGCACACCCGAGCTTGGGTTCACGCTGGGCTGGTGTGCTGTTGAGGTGTCGGTGGTACTTCGTGCAAACTGTGTTTTATCAACCTCGACGAGTCGCTTGGTGAGCGTGCTGAGTGTCTCTGCGGAGCGAGGGACCGCCGAGGAGGAGATGATGCCCCGGATGGTGATGATGAATGTGGGAGCCATGGTGGGCTGGATGGAATGTCGATGTTTCGGCTCGAGGCCGGCGAGGTATGCGGGCTGGGCCTAGGATGCTGGATGCCCCAGCCAAGCTCGTGAGTGGTGAACACTGGCCGTCGAGAGAGAGGCGAAGCCTTTTCTTGACCTTCAAAGAAGGAGTCGTGAATGTCGTCGATGTCGGTGGGGATCAGTCTATTCCCCAGGTGGCGTTTCTCAGAAAATAGTGAAATGAAGATAGTATGGATCGGGATCGGGGTAGAAGCGAGAAGGAAAGGAAACATGCAGAGTGAGTGCGTGCTGCTGGTGGCCTGCGCGGTTGACACAGAAACCGAGGCGAAAGTTACGTGGCTGGGGGGTGCGAGGGGTGGTTGGGGCGGGTGGTCGCAGCACAGCGGCCCAAAAACCTCGTAGACGACTCAAAACCAGCAGAGTGCACGGATAGTCAAAATCATTCAACATGAATGAAGCAAAAATCAGAAGATCTTTAACGCCTTCTAAGCCCTTGCTGGCCTTTTCTTTCTTCCTATCTTGTGGCTTTCCCGCCAATGTCGAGATGAACTGCTGAACCTCCCGCAGACAAGATCGAGAAAAATGACGTCGCAAGTAAACAGTCGGTGTGGCTGGCCGGACAACAAACCATCCTTGCGGGCCCATTGGCTGGCTTGCACCTCGCAGGCCAATGACGCTGATCCACGAATGTGGGGTCCACCGAGGCGCCGAGACACGGACCTGGCCTCCTTCTGGTGCCGATTTACGGTGCGGTGCGATGAACGGCTGGAAATTCCTCATGATATAGGTAGACAATGTTACGATGTTAGCTACAAGAATCCATGAGCCAACTCTGCGGAAGGGCTATGTCATTCGCTGCCGAATTTACCACCACTTGGGGCTGGCCCGCTTTTGCGTCAATTGAAACAACGCAGCCCTTGAAACACACCGAGCCGTTCTCAACCCATCTTTGGTACATCTTAGCATCTATCTAGTTGTTGCTGATGTTCTCGAAAAGTCTTTTTGAATTATCTCATCATACATACCTCTAAAACATGAGAAACTCCAGTTGAAATATAAAAACTTGCCACTGCAAGATTAATATTGGGCACTTGACCCTTTCGCAAAGGCTCAAACAACTTATGCATGAGTTTCCACGCAATATAACCATTGGGAGAGTGTCAGCGGGCAAGGCTCGATTTCTGAAGTAAGACGCAATTGTGAAGCATCTGAAGCCCTCCGATCCATCAGTGATGAAAACTGTGGTCATGAATGGCTCTCTCGTCAACGGTAGCGTCAGTTGCCCAGGACGGACCTAAACAGCGGTACCGGTGTTTGGTGTGCAAGACCTCGTTCTGATACCCGTACTTACAGTTACCGAGAAGGATCGAATCGCCCAATTTTACAAATATGTCAAGTGGATTTCTTCTCTTGCAGACCCTCTGGTGTCCGTGAGTCATTATTGCCATCCCAACACGGAGTACATCGTGCTCCGTGGAAGCAGTTTCCTAGAATACCTCAAAATTATTGAGAATCTGCGGCGGCTCATCTGGTGTTCCAATAGCCAACTGAGAGCAAATGGGAAAAGGGGGATTCCTGTCCGCTGGTTGAAAACTCCATTGGCTCCTCTATACCTAAGTACTTGGCGCAGGCAAACCCCAATTATCCGGGTATTGGGTAAGATAGCTAGAGATTAGTGCTCAGTTGACTCTTCGATATGATTTGAAAGTGGTGTGAAGGCAATTATTGGGCCTAGCCTCCCGCTGCCACCCTAGTAAGCTTGATTTGAAACCTAGGGAATTTCACATCTCAACATGTCATGAAGCATGGGAACTCCAACTTGTCGGGATCTGAAATCTTCAAGCAGCCACGAGGCATAACATTCGAAAGTGACCATTGAACCCTGGACATTCACCTCCGGTGGCCCCAGTAGTTCGGTAATATTTTGTAGTTGGTGCTGAATTGTAACTTTAATGACTTGATTCATGTCCGCAGTGTCCGAAACCATTACCTTCACCATCGGGCGTGGGTAGGGTTGTCTCAGGCACGGCCGTTGGTTTGCCTTCGACGTCTAATGACGAGGGCGCTTCCAGACACGACTGGGAGAAAGCTAGGATCCATGGAGCACAACCAGGGCCAACTGTTATCATGGCTCTAGTCACGGTGGATTTGCTTACTCGACCAAGTTGGCGAAAAGCATTGACCTACGAGGCAATGCCTTGTAAAGTTGGGACAGTTGCTAATTTAGGAGTCAAAGGAAGCTCCCAAACCTCCAGTGAGTTATCAAACTCGTAGCAATGATTGGTAGCCAACAACGACATTCTTAAAGGAGCAGTTGAAAGATCTATTCTCAAGGCTTCGCAGAAGATCCTTTATCTGCCTGAATGATGGAATCTCTGTCGAGTTCAGCTTTGTGTCTTCCAGCAGGACCTCCAAAACTCTGGCCGCTTGGAACGGGCCGAGAGAGGGTACAAGCGCCGCTGCTGCCCTAGAAATCGGACACCGGCTTGACTAGTTTCAATTTAAAGGGCGTAGTCATGTGAGGAGTAGCCGACAGTTGCTTTTAAAAAGCGTATTGAAACTAGGCCCGGCGTAGGGAGCATGCAATGCATCACCTTGTCCATCGTGAGGGTGCTCATTACCAGTGCGCTGCCCAACTCTTCACATGTGATTATGGCTTGAGCCTGCACATTGTCAGTTGATGTAGCACGTGTGATGTCTCTGAAGAGCCCAAATTGAGATGACGAGGTTGAATTCAAGCTCCATTGCGCTTGGATTTGCCTGTTGGACATGTGGTGAGTATTGAGAGTGTAGAAGGCACTGAGAATGGTGGCGGTGGTAGGACTTCTGAGTGAAAAGACTAATATCTTTCAAGAATCTACAATCGAGAGAATTCGGCAAGCAAAGGTTTAGAAATGGGGTCTGGGTTCAACTCTCGTTTCTCGACGTGTGATCTTCACACTGTCGAGCGAATACCAAACGATGACGCCGAGTTGTCTGTTGTGCTGCTTGTGTCGAAACAGGAAAAATGAAGAGAATCAAGATGTTTCCCAGTGATGCTGGAGTTTTCGGGTAATAACTTTGCTCGCCTCTGAACAATTGTCACGTCGTGCAACCCATTCTCAGCCAGCGAGGTATGCACCTTATCAGAGAACAGGACTGAGAAGACATGCTGGCAAGGCGAATTGAGTTTCGGAAATGCAACGCAACGGCTGTAATTCTCAGCCTTGTTATTGATCTCGATGACAACCGCGAACCGAGCAACCGTATACTACATGTTTGAGGATGCACATGCTGGCATGCAATAGGAGCGAGTGATAACAGTAGATGCATCCAGGTCATACACACAACCATTAAATTCTAGGTTTAAAGGCGAAATAAAATAATAATTTGATAAAAAATATCTACTTTAGAGGCCATCTGACTGAATCTACCGGCACCCTCGGCGACGTTGACAGCCTCGATTGGCTCTTTACAAGTATCACGATATTTGATACGGATATACAGAGACATACAGCGACGCACTGGTAGTGCAGAGCACAGTGTTGCCTACCTACCTATGCAACACAATGCATACATTATTACCGTGCACAAATAAGTGCACAATACTCCGTATTGAATTGCCTGTCAACACACCACCTCCACCTCCACCTCCACCGCCTGAATTGAGACACCGCCACCACGAGTGAGCTGACCAGGGCCTCCCAGAAATAGCACTAAGGGCGCTAAGCCCGATCGACGGCGTTCTCGACGGCCTCTTCGAAACCACGCCCAACGCCACGGCGCGTCCCTGTCAGCTCTCAAACACCAAGACAGCTCCCGGGCCAACAACCCAGGGGCACGGCCTCGGGCGACGCCCCCGCGTAACTCTCCCGCATGACGATCAGCACTGGCGTGCCATGCTGACTTGACTTGGGGGGAGCGATGGCTGTTCCCGCCATTCATTCACGAATCAATCCGGTCTCAGGGAGGGGGGGTGGGCATGAGAGGGTGGGAGGGTCAAGTGCTGGAATAGGGACGCATAAGTTTCGTTGCTTTGCCTCATGTCAATTTTCTGTCTACCTGAGACGCGGACACTTGTCCCTCTTCCCGGTGCCCAGCACGTCGCTCAAACTCAAATATGCCCTTCCCAGCCAATCTTTCCTCCCAAACCTATACCAATGTCTCCAAGTTATCCATCTACAGCAATGCGCCCAAACTGCAGTATCCCAAATATCCCTGTGATGATGTATATCCCTGCCTCGGGATGCCAATCTGATTCTATCCGGTCCACCCACCAATCCCGTGTATCCGCCAGCCTGGGAACCAACAAAGCAAGTAATCGTAATCGTAATCAGGGGAGGGGGGCGTGTGGACGCCAACTCGAGCACCGGGGCTCTTTGTTTGGTGTCGCCTCAGCCCCGTCAACAGTCTAATCTCAACACGCGATGAAAAGGAAAAGGAGAGAGAAAAGGAAACAAAACAACATCAACGGAAATCCCAGACGGAGATAGGCATGCCAGTCGTAACAAGATTATTCTCTGCAGGGCAGCAGATGAAGGCGCGAACCTCCTTTGCCCGTACAATCTATCGCATTTGGTGACGCGGGATGGTAAGGTAGTGTGTGTGTATATCCAAAGCCCGGCCAAGTTCCTCCTCTTACACCATGTTAAAACTCAACGGTGCGAATACATAAGCCGCTTCCCGAGCCATGGCCATCAAGTAGCTTTCCCCCAGGGAATGCTTGCCGTATCCGGTCGTACCGTAACAAAGAAACAAACGGCGAGTTCCAAACCCACCCCGGCCCATTCCAGGGGACAGGGGACCATCTTAACCGGGTAGCCCCAACCTTCCTCCAATATGGGATCGGTGAACAGCCGCCAGTGACAATCTTCCTTCCACCAATTCAGGACAATCTTCCATTACTTTCAACCGAAAACAACAACAAAGCCCCTCAGGGGTGTACATGATTTCCTAGGCAAGATGCAGTAGTATATGCGCCGTCGGGCACATGGGGACCGAAGGGGAACAGGTCGTAACGAGAACCCAACACTCCAATGTTTTCCCAGCGTCACCGCTTTTGGGGGGTATCAACTTTTTTCCTGCCATCAAGCCAACGACCGAGGGTCTCGACCCATAAGACAAAGCATAGGGATACAAGGCTCAACAAGAAAATATCATGCTGATGATAAAATGGCAAGATCGAAGAAAAAATGTCCAATCAAATGCACCTGTCCGTGTCCAACTTTGATCAAAGATTAGGGAGGACAGCGCTGCCAGCCTCCATCAAAGGAAATGAGGGGGACAAGGTAAAGACACAAGTAAAAAAAAAAAGAAAAAGAGACATGAAATAATAGGAGAAAATAAAGCAAAACCCATCATGTCGCACGCTAATCATCAACTTCGTCATCTCTCATAAAGGAATTGTCATCAAATGTAATCATCAGCTACAACCGTGGGATCGTAAGGGGCGTGGTAGAACTGCGCGTATCCACGGCTCTGCGAGTCCGACTGGCTGGGAGCTCTAATTCGATGCGGCAAGGCCTTGCGCTCTACCCGGCTCCGACCGTCTTCAATTTGGTATATGGTACTAGCCCTGTCGCTACCAATTCGAGTGCCGGTCGGGGCGCTGAAGGTGATTTCGCCTCCGTCGCCGCATTCAATCTCGGCACCCTGCACACGGACGACTGCTGAGCCGGAAACTTTGATCGTGACATTGTCGTTGTCGCTGGACGATGATCGAGTGATGGCGGTAGTGTTGCTTTGCTTGTACTCGCTCTCGTCCCGGCTGTCGCTGCTGCGGGTTGACCTGCTGCTCCCGCCGACGAGGCGGTGACTAGCTTTGCGCAGGGCCTCGGCGGTCAACGGCAACCCGGGGCCGCCGTTCACATCTTCCTGGTACGCCATCGCAGTGAGGTACTTATCCTCGTCCAAGCTGACACCGCCACCCCGAGGGCCCGGCTGTCTCCGTAGAAGGAGTCGCGCCGAGTACGGGAGGGCATGATCTCGAGGCCTGGTTGCTCATAGGCGACAGAACCTCGCCTGGTACGGGCCAAGACCATGTGACGATTATAGGTGGGCTCGTGGGAGATGTCAGCAAAGAGCTCTCCGTTGCCTCCGAAATCATCGTCTTCGTAGCCGCCACGAGGATCGGCGAAGCTGATGCCTCGACGGCTGGTGGGAGGGCGAGACTTCTGGCGAGGGACAGGCTTCTGGGCTGTAGGCGGCGGTCGGAACGGTGTACCGGCTGGCAACGCAGACTGTGGTCGAGGGATGAAGTCAGGAGGAGGCATGCGTTTTCTGTCGTCGTCTGCTGCTGTCGGCTTCTTGGAGCGCGAGGTGCGTCTCGACAGACGAGGGTCTTGTTCCTCTTCATGGTCTCCGGGGTTGAAGCCGTAGGCGGCAGGAGAGGGACCGTTCTTGGCCTTTTGTCGATAACCCATGGCAGAAGCAGGTCGCTCGAATCGGCTCTTGAGGTGAGTGTTTTGCTGTTGCATGCTCATGTCGAAGAAGCTCTGGCCATGTTGAGCGGGCGACGCCGGTACACCAACCATGGAAGGTGAAGGGCCTGACCCTCCGTAGATGGGGGGAGGCGGGAATGATCCGGCAGGGTAACCAGCGGGAGTTTGCTGGCTGGGAGGAGCCTGACGCCAGCCAGGAGGGGCCATTGAGAGAGGAGCCTGGCCTTGGCCTGGGTAGTAACTGTTGGGACGTGTCTGGGCACGAGGACGCATGCCGGCGGAGGCGGCAGGCTGCTGGACGCCATAGTATGAAGGATCCTCGACGTGACCTCGTCGGTATTGCTGGACGACGGGTTCGGTCCTCGATTGGGTGAGGGAGGTAGGGCGAGGCTTTCTGGCCACAGGCTTGGGCTCACGCTCACGCTCACGCTGCTCCTTGGCGGCGGTGGCCGCTGCTTTGGCTTCGGCGCGGGCCTTGCGCATGCTCTGCTCAGCAGCTTCTTTTTGTTTTCGCTCCTTGCGGCGGCGGTCCTTTTCACGTTGTTCACGCTCATACTCTCGCCGAGACTCACGGTCACGCTCGCGTTCGCGTTCACGAGCAGCCTTAGAAGACCGGGGAGTAGCGTCGGAGTCGGTTGGGCTGTTAGATTCGTCGGATTTCCTAGGAGAGGAGCGCTTATCGGCACCACGGGACTTACCCGTGTTGGGACGCTCCTTGTAGGGGCTCACGGGAGCCTCAGAGACGGCATAGCGGCGGGTGCCCTCGATGCCCTCGACAGAACTTCCGGAGTCCTCCTCTGCGTCCTCGACGTAGGTGACGTAGTTCTTAGACATCGTGGGGTGGCGCGGTGGGTGGCGCGATCAAAGTTTGGTCGCCCCGAGGGAGCGTTTAGGCGAAGGTGGGTTCTTCAGCCTCCAGCAACGGCCGCACTAGGGCGGAAGGGGACGCAAGTCTATGCGCTCGGGAAGGGGGTGACGATGACGATTGAGGCCAATCTCACGGTCGGGATCGTGGAGGTTTGTCTCGATATTCTCGCGGATCGAGCGGCTGACATAGGATGGTGGCCGAGAGTTTGGGTGGGGTCTTCGCAGGCCGACAAAATCGTGGGAGTGATATTGGGGTGGTGGTGTTGGGCGAAACGAAGACGGCGGTCCTGGCATGAACCGAGTAGTGAATCGAGGTTGATGGTGGTTTATAGAAGAAAAAAACGACGATGAAGCGGATTCTCGTCGAGATGGTCGAGCAAGAGAGTCTGGCGACAAGAGGAAGGCGCTAATAAGGTCGAAGATTGATTCTTGCGAGGGAAAGAGGGGAGGAGGGGGAAAGAGCAACGAGCATGGATGGAGAGGAAGGACTGTTTTAATAAAAGCAGTACTAAACCAGGACCCGGGGGGTGGGAGGGGGTGCCCCAGTAGCCGCTGTGGCCCGCAGCTGCTGGCCCGCAGGCCTTGCCGGGGCATCCCAGGCAACGCAGCGCAGCCTGTGCTATAACGAGGATTTCTCGTCCCGCCCCCAGGGCCCCAGTCGGTTGCTGGCCAGTCAGTCCCGCCAGAAAGGTGTGAGTGTGAGTGCGTGTGAGAGCGAGAGTGAGACGGGGATGGGCGTGGACCGATGGATGGATGATGCTGAGGGTGTGGGCACTGGGCGTGCGCAGGAGCTTGCAGGTGCGCAGGCATGGGCTAGGCCCGCTAGGGGCGTGTGGGCGTGCGGCGTCGAGGCCGCTGCGCTGGTGCAGTGGTCGTCTGTGGGTGAGGTGCCGTAGGTGCGCGGGTGAGGGCGAGGTGCAACCCCAGCAGGGCGCCAGCTCCTACACCGCAGCAAGGGGGAGCATGAGAGAGGCCAGGAGAGTCAGAGAGTCAGAGTGAAGGGATCCAAACCAGTCCAATCCGATCCGACGGGAGGGGACCGTATGAGGAGTGGCCGTAGCGCACCGCGCATCTGAGCACCACGCAACATCGTGGGTGTGCCTTGAGCCAGCACAGCAAGAGCACAGCGAAGCACATCGAGCACAGCTAAGCACAGCAACTCACCAGCACCAGCACAACGCGGTGACCGATGCACACACTAGCACAGACCCAGACACAGGCAACACACAGGACACAAAACGATGATGCCAATGCGAATGCTAATGCCCTGCCGATGCAGTCCACGAAATGCCCGTTTCCTACTCGCTCAACGCCCAGCAGAAGGGCTCCTTCTGCTGCTACCACGTTATATCTGGGTTGAAAAAAAAAATAGAGTCGGTTTGGGCCCTGCCTGGAGCCGTGGAGCCAGTGGGGTATGCCTCAACTCTTCACACCTGCCGGTGGCGGATAGCGGATAGCGGATGGTCGCAGCATGACACCAAATGTCCTCCCATCAGTCAGCAACCCCGTCCCTCCTCAACAGACAGATGTGGACATGGACGAATTGTCAGCATGTCACTTGGTTAGCGGGCGAGATTTGACAGCTCGGGGACCACGGCCGAAGGGCCACGGACAATGGTCGACGGATGACGGAGGGCAATTCACGGAGGCACGGCACAGAGCGTGCTCTCAGACATCAGCCTACCTACACCGTCTTCTCCTCCTCTCCTCTCACCGATGCATTGGCCCATGCCCGCCCTTGCCATGCTGTGGCCTTTCCTACTATGTACCGCCATCGTCGACTAGCCCCGTCCCGGCCTACTATCGAGGCCTACCTTAGCTTACCGAGTTCTCTCCTCCGCTCCGTCGACGGCGTCGGCGGCGGCCACGGCGGCGGGAGTGTCATGCCAAACTCGGGTGGGGTGCAGCAACGTACCAGCGCACGAGCGAAGCACGACGAAGGGGAGCACCGCACCGCACCGAACTGCACCGCAAGACTCAAAAACTAGAGGGGCGTGCGGCTGGCATGAAGCCATGTGCTGTCCTTGGGGGAAACGGGTCGTCCGCGTCCAAGAGACCGAAGGTTTGATGATGACGGCCGGGCAGCTCGACCGAACGAGCTAGAAAGCTGACCTTTCTAAACTCTTCTCGTTCAATCTCTCGCGGCGTGAAAGCTGGGATATGCCTGGCTGCGCCTGCTTCCAGACCGGACCCTTTTTCTTCTCCATGGCACAGCCAGTCCCCGAGCCGAGCTACTGCTTCCTTTCATCCTACATTGTGGCCTATCTCGGCCCTTGAATCTATCTAAGCAGCGACGCAAACAGTTTAGCACCCAGCCCTTTCGTCACTGACAGCCCATTTCTGGTGCCAGCCCACCATGACCAAAGGCAATCCCAGAATCCCCAGTGCTGTCAGCCAGGGGATTAGCTCAGAATCCTGGCCGTCGAGCCTCAACAGCCGTCCCAAAATGGCCAAAGAGGACTAGGGGCGCGGGCTGGCCTCGTGAGGTGAAGAGAAACGAGCGAGCGACCTGGAGTGAGGCGGCTGGCGGTGCTTGGCCCCGGATCCCAGATCCCAGCCGATTGTCAGGCTACCCACGAAAACCACGCGGCCGAGAATGGATCTGATCTGTCGACGCAACCCCAGATGGTGTCCCTCGGACCCGCTCTCGCACGCCTTCGCGGGTCCCTCAAGCGTCGTTCAGCGACCATGAGCGTTTTCACCCGCAGGGAGTCCCCCAAGAGCCTCCGGGTCCAGGCGAAGCAGTCAGGCCCAACTGTGGAGCTAGTGTCCGGCCCGCCTCATCCAACGCTCTTTTTTCCCCTCTCGCCTGCGATTTGGCTGGCTCTGCTTGCTCTGGCACGCCGCCGCCTCCTCTTTTGACTCTGGATCAGTTCCCCCGATTTTTTTTTGTTGATCCAGTCATATCAGGCCAGGTCACTGGGTCGGGTTTCCCAGCAGATCAAAAAAAAATGAACCACACCCCTCCTATCCACGACAAGCTTTGCCTCTCACCCACACCCCGGCGTTGCCGCTGGGCCTGGTCCTGGGCTCTGGGCTTCCATCGCAACCCCTTGCTCCTTGCTGGAAGGTTTGGAAGAAGCTGATGAAGAAGCTGATGAAGAAGCTGGATGGGCCCGGGCTCTCAGGCTTTTGGGCAGGGAAACCGACCCACCAGCCGACGGAAGTAGCAGATAGATTGATTACCGAGCCGGCAATCTCCAATGACGCCCGATGGAGGGCAAGGACTCCTGGGAGCAAAGACTCGAGGAAGAAAAACCGGCGGAGTTGCAGTAGTTGTTGTTTTGTTAAGCCATTGACCGCATGACAGCTCAGTCGCGCGACGGCTGAGTAATCGTGGGTGGTTTTTGATAGGATGCTCGAGGAGAAGAATGTCAACAACACGTCAACATCATGGTGGGTGTCCAACTGATCTGATTCAGGATGTCTGATAGGTTTCCACGATTGACGCTCCACGAAACCTGGGGGTACATGCTTGGCAGGTCGCAGGGGGTTGCCAAAACAGGAGCAACGTTTCGAAGTCAGGGTCTCGTCCACGGGCCTTAGCCTTCCCTCCACGGCGACCCTGTCTGGAGAAGGCAGGCCAAGGTTCGCGTCGTGCGGTACCCGACCTTGGGTTGCTAAACCGTTAAGGTTGGTATCAAGATGGGCATCGTCGCGTCAGTATCGGGATGATGGGGAATGCGGAAGTCTGTGTGGCTCCCGCGGTCTCAACTTCCAGCCCTTGGGTGCGGACTGGGCTCGATTAAGGCGCCAATACTGGAGTCTTGCATGCCCAAGGGGGGTGTTCGCAGTAACGTCCCCGAGCTTCCCTTGGTGCCCTTTTGAGGCGAATTCTCAACACCCAAAGCATCTCTGTGTGTGCGTGCGTGTGTCCGTACGGGTCAATCGTCCATCCGTCAGACTCGGCCTCTGCTTGATAATCTTGTTTTGGCCCTGGTGTTGCGGCTCTGCTAAGTTTCGCTTTGTGCCCGACTGGTTTCTGGCGGGGTGAATCCTCGGGCTTGGGTATCAACCCAAACGACGCCAGCTAGCGACTGGCTCGTCTTGAAGATGGAGTAGTGAGAGAGGGGGGCCAGCGCAGACTCTTCGAGAGAAATAACACGTCGAAACACTCAGGTCTGTGTGAATGGTCCATTTTGATGCCATCACAGCGTTGCGTGAGTACAAAGGGCTGTTGAGCTGGTGTGGCTGTGTGATGCTGGGCAGTGGAATAGCTGCGCATTGTGACAGGTGAATCATCCATGTCTCCATTGCGCGTTGGAATAGGATTCACCAGGCGCCCAAGATTCGAAACGACACACGACACGCCCCTTCCATCATTCACGAACAGATACCCCTCCTGTTTCCTCGACTGCCCAGCAGTCATCCCCATGGCCCTCTATACGCACCGGGCTTGAGGACTGTCGAAACAGACAGACCAGGGCCAACTCATCTTACCAGAAGGTCGACGGGTAACATCCAATCGTCTACGGCGCTACCCCCCCCATAGCTCCACGGAGACTCATGCACACGCCTGATGCCCAACCCTCCTCTCGGCTGGCTGCTTCGACAAGAAGCATGACTGCGCGTTCTGATAGGCTCATAACTCTTCATCCTGCCCGAAACTCGCATCGACTGTAAATGGGTTGCAGGGTCCAGACACACGCCCTCGACGTCGACGCCCCGAGTCATGCCCTTCTTGGGTGAAGATGCGTCACTCCCTCCAGGAAACCCCAGGACCCGCTGTCAACAACGAGCGATTCGAGAAGCCTCCAGTAAGGGCTGGGAGCCTCAAGATTGCATATCGGAGCCGCCCCAGCATGTGTTTTTTCAGGATCCCTTTTTTTTCCTTCTTTTTTTGCCCTTTTTCCTTGTTTTTTAAAGAGTGCCCAGGGTTGTTGTCCGTTTCAAGGCGCTCCATCTCCGGAAGGCCCCCCACACTCCCCTCCGGGAAATCCCCTGCCTGTCTTGGTCCCATGTCCCGATATTCGGCCTCCCTCACCAAAATCCTCGGCCGGTGGGCCGGATATAGGCTCCGGGGCCTCGAAAACGACAACTCCTTCTGTGTGCCCCAATGACGATACGCCAGCTCTCACAACGTCCTCCCTGCGACGCCCGCATGTGACTTCGCCTTGTTTGCTCGAACATGTTCGGGGGACAAATGCCGGGAGCCAAAAGCAGAAAGGGACTGGGAAGGAAAAAAAATTTACTGACAGGCAATCCCATTCCTCCCCCCCCCAATGCCCAAGCGAGACAAACATCATCGGACGCGGCGATGGTCATCGCCACGGTGTCCGACGCGGTAGCGACGAGCACAACACGGACGATGATTGCTCAGAACTCTGCCAGAGTCAACAAACCAAGCCAACCACCTTTCGTGCTGCCGACCGACCGACACGCTGCAGGATTTGACTCGACTTGCGCCGGCCCAATGGGCGGTGCGAAGCAGTCGTGACCTCTGTCAGTTTTGTGTGCACCCCCTCCGCCCTTCACCCTGCCACTAGGAGGTGCTGGCTTGACTTTTGCCCACTCTAGTTCCAAGGTCGGCTCAGCAGTGTGTGGGATGGATGGATGGCATCGCTCGCCCGCGCGCACGCATGCACTCGCGCGCCCTCAGACGCTCTCACAGGCTCGCTCCCTGCCCCCAAACGGACCTGTAGCCGTATGTTTTCAATGCAAACGCCGGTGACTGCATGACGATTGATTGGAGATGAAGGGATTTCCCGGTCATTCCGCCGTCACGCGTTACCCAGACCCATCACGATCCCTCCTTGCCCCCTCCGGGCTGTGATTTGATTCTGCGATGCCTCGACCACCGGGCATCACGTTCCCATCACCACACACGCTGATCGTTGAGAGGGAGGTGTCAAGAACCCCGGTTATGGCGTCCCGTGTGCCTGACGGGAAGATCCCTGCTCGAATCTCTCGGATGGCTTGTCAGTCCTTCATCAGAGTGTGCTCGAATTGTGGGGGGGAGGGATGGAAAACCGCATCCAAGGCATTGACGCATCTACCAGGGTTTTGGGAAAAGGTGCCACACACTCACAGCTCGTTTTTTCTCTACCCTTTGCGAGTCCATACCATAGCACCTAGTCCACCTCTGTCCACTCGACTCCGGTCCAGGCTGCCTAGAGAGCACCGGAGCATCTCCACTTTGTGATATCACCAGCACCGCGGCTGCGACCCAGCACAGAAGTCATGCCGAGGAGGATGGAGCGATGGGGAAACCGGGCATTGTCGCCCTCCGTTTCTGCCTGTCACGGCACCATCATCATGGGCTCGGCCAGAGACTAGCCAACGCCGCCCGTTGTTAGTGAATCGTTTCCCCGGGATGACGGACATATTGATTGTCCTTTGGTCACAGGGTGGTGACGATCCGGTGGCACGTTGCTCGACTAAACTTAGTTGCGATCTATCACCTCCTCGCCGCTCCCACTTGGCCGTGGGGCAGCACAACTGCTCAAACGAGCAATCCCTCTATCAACGGTTGCTCAACAGTAGTCTGTAGAGAATTGGCTTTGCTGCCACACCTGCACGAAATCACGAGTGCATGCCACCATTCGGAGATCGATTGACCATCACATCGTTGCCACCCCATCCATTTGAAACGGCAGTGGGAAATTCCCAACTCAACTCGGGATGGAGCACCCATCCCGTCAATTCCCCTCCCCAACAACTGATCCGTCCAACCTCTCTTTTTTTTCCTTTGCCCGAATCGTGCCGTTGTGCTCGCTGATAGCCCGTTCCAAGCCAACGGCGGCGGCAACGCGGGGGGGCGAACCCTAGAACCCCTCATCCAGCCAGCCCCCATACTACACACCAGCACACACCGCTCTTTCGAAAAATCGCCGGTGGCACCCCCATCCTCAAGAACCAGCTTTTTTTTCTTCCTTCTACCGCATATCGATAACTCCCGAACGCATTCCACGACGAGTTGCCGCTCCACGCTAACCTCCGCGATGTTTCACTGGACTGAGGCTTCGTTTCTGATGGCAACAGCATTTGGCACGATGTAATCTTTCGTGTGTAAGCGGGTGGCATCGTCGCCTGTCTCGATGGATCAACGGGGTTTGTTCGTCAAGACACCCCCCTCCTCGTACTTCTCTCCCCATATAGTATAGCATGTCTCTTGTCCCATTCGGCGGCTGCTAATGGGAGGGGAAGAGGTTCTGGGGTCTGTCTCTTTTGCTTTCTTTTTTTTTTCGCCGCTTCATCTATCGTACTCGCGCTCGTGGCCAGGCGAGATATGTACAGCAAGTGGATACACTATCAACCCAATCGCAACCCCTCATATGCTTGCTGTGCCGTGTCTCCCTGTGGCCGATGACTCTGCGGACCAAGCACGACGTGGCATCTGTCTCGCCCTTGGTAGGTACGGAACACACTGTTCTAGCTCTAGTCATGTACTAGGTATGTTGTTTTGGGGGGATTTGAACGAGACATCAGTTCCTCTCACCGGGGAGGGTTTTTTTACATGCCGGTGAGTCTATGGCCTTGCCCGCCTCTCTATATACATTGGTTTGCCAGTTTACGATCCTCCCAGGTCATCCTTGGTATTAGTGCGCCACAAGATGCGGCGTGATGGAACCGGGACCCTTTTTCCCTTCAAGCGGCCGAACTCTCTCGCTCTCTCCATCTCTCCCATTCTCCATCTGTCGAAAGACAGATGGCGACATTTATCCCGCTTAGGGCCCTGCAAGCCGTCCGCTCAGCTCATGCTGCTTGATGTCTTAATCATCATGCATACCGTCTCACTGCTCCGTCGACCACGTCTCCATATTCCCCCTCATAACCCCTTTGTCCTGTGACTCACGGGGTGCGCTGTCAAAGTTAGGGCTCAACGCCCGTGGCCCAGTCATGCATGGGCTTTAGATAGCACTGCCTCCATGCCTTCTTTTGTGACGAGGTGTTGCTGTAACCCAAGAAATCAACGCAATGTCGATCAAATCACGATATCCAGGTCTGCCACGACGGGGCGGTGGTCAGACAGGCGGATATTGTCGTCGAAGTTATTTGCCAGGACGCCAAACGTGTTTACTTGCGCGGTGCGAGGCTCCTGGATAAAGAGGAAGTCGATGCGACTCGGCGTCTCGCCAGGCTCTCCGAAGCTTGTGTAGGTAAGGTGGTTACCGTAGTGTTTGCTTGCCGGAACCAGATCCGAGAGGTCCGAGATGCCTGATCCGGGCGCCGTGATGGTCTTGTATGCACCATCGTCGGTTTTGCTGTTGAAATCGCCACCGATCAGGACGACGGAGGGGGCGGCCTTGCTGTCGTCCCCAACGCTCCATTCCTTGGCGAACTTGATGAGTAGCTCAGCGCTGTGCTCGCGAGCCTTGACGCCAATGTGGTCAAAGTGAGTGCTCAGAACGACGACGCGAGTGCCCATCACGATGTTTGAGAACTCGCCCATTGTAACGATGCGGTTGAGCACAGCGTCCCATCCCCGAGATGGGCGCTCGGGTGTCTTGCTTAGCCAGCGAGTCTCCTGGCGCTCCAGGCGCCACGTACCCCGGCGATAGAAGATGGGCGAGAACTCGCCGTCCCGAGGGCCCTCGCCCCGGCCTCGCCCGATATGCGCCCATGTCTCACCCAGTTGGGCTTGGATATCCTGTACCTGTGGGTGCAGACATTCCTGCAGGCAGATAAAGGAGTTCTCATGACCGGCGGTGATGAAGGCGAGCTGGGTGGCAAGCTTGGGGCCTCGGACCGACCAAGGATACTCGCCGGAGCCCGGGTGCGTGGTCGCGTACCGGACGTTGTATGTGACGATGCGGAGAGGCGCCGTAGCCTTTCTCGGCGCCGGATGAGATGTATCGAGATCCATTTTCAGCGAGGCGCTGGGCGGGATATTGACTCTCGTCATGTCTAAGAGAATGAGGACGGAGAGGTGAGGTGAGGTGAGGTGAGGGGTGAGAGGGAGCTGACGACGACGCAGTTACAGAGCACACTACACTGAGCAACGGTGTGGGGGAGCGAGCACGATGATCCTGGGTGGTCGAGTCAGCGAATGAGGAGTTGAGAACATGTCACGATGCCTTACAAGTTGGCCAACTTCTTTGACCTTTGTCAAGCTAAGCGCGGAGATCTGATGTCGACGGTGGAGAGGTGGTTGGAGGATCGATGTGACGTCACGTGTTTCCCCGGATCGACCCCGCGGACGGCCCAGACTGCCTGATGTGGATTAGTGAGACGCGAATAGCATCACGATTTAGGATGGGGCGCGAAATGGATAAATTTTGGGTCAAAGTGGATAAGAGAGGATCCCGATCTTGAACGAGGCTCATCTCCAGGGGTCCTTTTTTTTCATGTCCTTCCAGATTCGGGTTTGTTGTATGGGCTACGGTTTGGGGATCGTCCGCGCAAGCATGTTTTCTTGCAATGTGTGTGAGAGGATTGGTTGCAAATGCACATCTGCTCCCAAGATTCGTCTGCATTAAGCGCCCAGTGAAAAGATCTGCAGATCGGTAACAAAGGGGTTGTCCTGCCAGTTCTCACTCAAACGACATCTGATTAGCGGGTTTCGAGTCAACGCCTAGGAAGTGCTCGGGTTCAGCGGTGATCTTTGTGACAGTTGTTCCGGCATGTCTAACGCTATTCAAACTAAACTTTCAATCATTAATGCATTCTATGACTAGCCCGAATCTCGCCTAGAATCTAGCCGAGAGTTGTTGAAGCTAGAGCTAGTTGGTAAGAGATTGTAGAATGAGCTTGCTGCGTACCTAGCAGAGTGTTGTTCTAACTCGGCACATTTGCAATTAAAGCAATTACCAAGCACCACTAATGCCTCACATTAATTTTCTTCCAATATTTAGATCTAGCAAACATTCCTTGATCATCAAGCAGTCATGATATGTACTCTCTCAATAGCCAGTTCCACATCCAGGTTTCGAAATGTAGGAAATGAGTTGATGGCTGCGAAATAATTGCCCATATAAGTAACTATATCACATTACAAACATCCTTCTTCAATATCCAAAAGAAAAGAGTGAGATCACTATTACAGTGTTAAGGCATCATCCATCACACGGCTTGAGTTGATGTTCAGTTTCAACAATGGCGCTGTCTTCCAATTGCATTCAACGTCTGACCGAGGCCACTCTGAATGAGCTCTTTAAGACAGCTCTCATAATAGAATCGACTCATTAAACAATATATAATGTATGAAATTCGACCCTGAGACACTGGAGTCTGTAAAACTGAGAGCTGCACCGAAGCATTCGCAACACATCAACTTTCCACAAGATGCAGACGAGGAATTACAAAGGTTTCCCGGGACTTCACAGTTCATTGATTTTCGCTTTTCGATTGCGAATTCAGTTTACTGGTTATCATACTGTGCCACTCTTTGACAAGTACACTCATGACGCACCACTCCTCAGGGATACTGAAATGGAATGACTCGCCCCTGTATTTCACATCTTATCCTATTCCTCACTGTTTGTACCATTTCCCTCTTCTTTCGATGCTCGTTTGAAAACTCTTTTAGTAACTGATAAAATATTGAAAAAACCTTACTCCTCAGATGGAAAATTACTAAGGTGTCCACCAACCAACATGCGTTCCCATTTCATCGGGATATTGATACCTACCTTTATTTCAAGCAATGCCTAAATTTTGGAAAGAATGTAGCTTCTGAGACAAAAGCACTAGGCATCTGAGTCAGGTCACAAAGGTTATTTGCTTTGTGATCCCATACAGGTTGGACAGGTCTTAGCCAACGCTTCTTTGGATTTCGGTATTTACAGCGAAACCTGAACCACTATGCCTTTAAAATGCAGAAATTTCCACCGACAGCATCCCAACGTGGTAATAAAGTGTATCACAAGTCAGGGCCACACCATGACGGAATGTTTCTTCCAATCGCCGATGACATTGCGAGGCACCGCACGATTCGCCTCCCCCTTCCAATTCTACCTTGAATAGTGCCAATTCCAGCTCAGCGTGAAGTTACATAGAAGTGCAGATGAGCCTATCAAGAGCCGCCGACGGCATCTACGGCCAACTGCACCAACTTCCAGACCTACAGCAGGTGACATGAGCATTTCAGAAAGGACATGTCCTGACATCACCATCTACCGGCTGCGAATAGCTTCACGTTCCTTAGTAGCTGCCGATAGAACTTCATTGACAGCCTCAACGCAGAGTGATATGTGGTCTCAATATCGTATGGAAGAAAGAAAGATAGGCTGTAGATTGATGCTTCTTCTCAAAACTCATAATGAGTTCTTACACTTTTGAAGCCTATACCTGTTTGCTAAGATGTCAGTATATCGTACCTCGGGCCTCACGGCCTGAGGGCAATGTATCTCTGCTGGGCCAGCCCTGCACATATCACAGAGTCTCGGGTGGCAACGAACAATTGATTCTCCGCGGAATCAGAATTCACTGCAATTTTAGCCTCCACAGAGCAGTCCACCAATATCCACGGTGCAATGCAGCAGAGTCTTGGGTGGTAAGGTTTATAAGGCTTTTCACTGCAATTCTAACCTCCGCAGAGCAGTCCATTAATAACCATAGCGCAATGCATTGTGATACCATAGTTTGCGCCAATGCATTGCAATTTTAACATATCCAGAGCATTCAAGTCGTGCTGGTGGAGAAGAACACTTGCTTCCGTGTCAGCACATGAGCATGAAGCACTGCTTTTTTAGCCTCGCCGGAGCAGCCAAACCCTATCCCTGGTCAGGTGGAAATTTGATCCCGATGTCAAAGCCAAGATTGATAAAAGGCATTACCACTTATGAAGGATGAAATAATGCCAACACAAGAATAATTGGAAGCTGACAGATGAGGTCACTCCTACTTCAAGACTCAGATCCGTTGAAAATGAACATCTTGGGGAATGAGTAAACTTAGATAGTGACCGCAATGAAGATACAAGTCCGGCGTCGTTTCCAAGCACAGTGCTGGCACAGCTTTTTTTAGTTATATGGAAGCCACAATGGGGCTATGGAGGGTGCCACTTGTGCGAGGCAAGTCTCCTAATTTGAATTGAAGAAGCAAAAAGTTCACCAGCGAGAGAATGAGGCGAAGGGGCTTTGTTTACATGGCACGCACAATTGACAGTGCTTTTTTTTCTTTTTTTTTTCTTTTTTGCAGCGCCACTATACTCCAACTAGGCAGAAGGCGTCAAGAAAGTCGGGCGTAGAATTTGGAAATTCGTAGAAGAAACCAGATGAGACGAGGCAAATCAGCCTACCCTAGGTGATAGGCATCTACGAACGTCATTTAAAAGTGTATTTTCTTAGAGCCCGGTGAGTCAATCAATGGTCAAAGCGTCCTTGACCATTTGACAAAATTGAAAGGGCAATCAAGCCGAACCGCCTTGAATTCAATTCAATGTTGGAGTGTGTTTTGTCAGGGATTTCCATGCCCACGGATGTGCAGGCAAAGGCAGTGCCGGAGAGTCCTAGAACGGACTGTAAGTGGGGATGTTCTGTCGGTGCCGGGGCAGCGATGCAAACCAAAAACCAACGGCGAGGACTCCCTCCTCCACGGCTGGCGGATAGAATCCCCGGGAGGAGTGCCCCACAGGGCCGGCCGGGACCCATATCGTCGGAACGGCTGGATCCATTCCAAAGTCAGACTTCGATCGGTCCCGCCTCTTCCCAACAAAACTCTGCAATAGAGTCACGGCTCGTATCGACGCCGCGGGACGGCATATGGCGGTCCCAGCCTGAGCTGATTCCCAGTCCCGGAGCCTAACCCAACCGGACCAACCCAGCGAAACCTGAGACATTCAGCAGGAATGACGATGTTCAAGGCTTCAAGCCACCATTGGCGGTCCCCCCGCCTAGCTCGCCCGCCGCCCTCCTCGGCGACGCACATTTCCTCGTTTCGGCCAGCCTCGCCGCCTGCTCAGCTGCTCAGCATCAATCTAGACCAGGCCGTGGCTTACCAATTCCCAACGTTGGTCGAACCAGAAGGCTGACGTCGCGGACGGTCATGCGCGCCGCACACCCTCCCACGACCTTGTCTTGGAACGGCATGCTATTGGATTCCGACCACCCTCAGGTTCGCAACAATCATCGCCACCCACCCATAGATAGCATACGCAATTTACGGTACTTAGGGCAGGTCGCCCGTTGTCGGTAACGAACGCTACCCGCTGCCACCGCCGCTTGCAATGTTGCACGGCCGTGTTATCTCTTCTGGGACGCGGCTGAGGCCTGCATTTCCCTCTTGGGATGTGCTGACGGCTCGCACCGCAGCTCCGCCAAACCCCAGACCGGCAACTTCTCACCACCGTTTGAGCAATGACGACATTCTAACGTTTGACCTGACTTATCACTTTCCCCGCGTTATAGGTTCTGACGTCGTCCCGTTCGCCGAGACTCTTGAAACCCGCGCAACCTCGTGGTTGATCTCGTGGCTCAGACGTACGACCCCTCCCCTCCCCTCCATATCAAATACGGGTCCGTTCGGAAAGGCTCGGTTTCTTGATTATGACGATATTCAAATCAAGGCCCCGCATGAAGAGTCTCCCCCCGTGCCTCGTCGACCCACTACAAACGTGATGCTCGTCGATGGGGTTACGCCCTAGGGAAAGACACCTGCAAGGCACCATGCAGGGCCTCGTTGATCGATTGTGCATTTTCCTCTCGATGGCAAATCCAAATCATAGGCCTCCCTCCCTCGAGGAGGGCACGTTGCGGCGAGCATGACCTCTTCATTCACTGGGCCTGTCCGGCATGGCCGGTGCTGACAAGTTCGGAGACACAGTCAGATGCTCGCCGTGTGCCATCGTGAGGGTGTCCATGTCTCACTTATCACCAGCCGGTCACCCCGCCGCCGCGACGCTTGCCCTCCACGGCCGGCGATCTTGCATGGTCGATAACACGGTTGGACGGTTCACGGCATGTTGGTTCCATTTGGCTTTCTATCAGCTAGCCCGTTTCTCTCTTTTTTTTTTCTTTTTCCATGTCTTTTAAGGGCGGCTCCCGCGTTCCACAGGCCGGGGCCCTGCGTCAGAAACCTGCTCCATCGTGTGGCTGCCCTACCATCCTCTCCCTCCCCCTCATTATTCCCAAATCTCGCCGAACCGACCACCCATGCCTTGCGCATCCAGCCAGCCAAGCTCGTCAGCTCGCCTGTCGATGATTCCCCCAGCCCAACCCATGACTTCCGTTTCCAGCACCGGCCACTCCCCTTTATCTCATTAGTGAACCGCCGCTGCGGACGCGTGGCGCCGTCGCGGGAGGCTCATAGGCTCATCTGCCCTCCGCACTTTCACGTGCAGCAACCCAACGGGGCACAGGCGGCCCCGCTTGGCGAGCCGATGACCACCACCTCAAATTCACAAGGATGCTAGATATGACTGGAACGCAGCCTGCTGTGCGCCTTCTTGTCTCGCACTGGTGGGCCTTGTGGGTGTAGGGCCTCCCACGCCTTTTCTGCCTGTGTGTGTCCAGTAACATAACATGTCCGTCATTCCTTCGCGCGCACGTCTATATATGAGAGTCGTCGCTCGCCCGGGACACCAGCCAGTCAGCCTTATCTTGGCCAACTTCACTTCCACCTCAAGGGAGCCTACAGTGAATGACTAACCTCGTAAAACGAAACTAGGCTTCCCCAGGTGTGAAAGAAGGACTTGTTTGGTTGCGCCGGTCCACCCGGCTTCTTCCTATTTCTTCTGCACGTCGCTGCTGTTGCATCTCTCTTGGTGAACGAACCACTCTCATCCACTTACACTGCCTGCCTGGCCGATCTCTCCCATCTCGAGCCAACCACCAGTTCACCACTGCATACATCTACAACCTTAACACAACCACCATCCGCACAAACTTGGAGTGATATTCATCTACAACTACACATGATGCCGACCGAGTCTGGAATGTGGTCCCGTCGGGACTCTTGGCCACCTACTCAGGTGCGCCTCAAGCCCACCGTCTCTACCAAAGATGATCCACTACCATCCCTGGATGACATCGACGAAGACCCTCTCACCTACTTCCTGACTCCCGCACCGGAATTTGACGACGACGACTTGGATGAGCTCATGATGGACTTTGATGCCGGGATCCAGAACGACAACAAGCCCCGGGAGATTGTCCGCAGTGTGAGCCCGTCAACTCTCGACGGCCTGCGAAAGCCAGGTCTCCGCCCAGTCTCACCAGACACCAGCTCCGACATCACCGCTGACGACGACGACGACGATGAGGAGGACTACATCCGCTTTTCGCCCGGCAAGGACTCCCTGCTCTCGCTGCGTGACATTTTCAACGAGGGCTCCCGTCCCCGAAGCCCCGCCTTTGGCCAGTCCACCAACAACACCCTGCTCTCCCCGTCGTCTCCACAGCTCCGGGGCCGAACCCGGGGTCACGGCCCGGCGCGCAACATGACTCTGCGACGGCGACATGGCCAGCTCTGGCGCGAGCCCAGTCCGGACGTCTGGTCCATCGAGGAGGAGACTGAGGAGGAGATGATGAGCGACGTGGGCAGCAGCGTCGCCGCTCGAAGCGACATTGGCGACGGAGGGGAGGAACGCAAGACTACCAATGGCAAGAAGGCTGCGAAGCCAAAGAAGAAAGTCCGCTTTGTGTTGCCAGCCACGGCGCATTGAGCATCACTTGGCCTGCCTGGGACTGAGACCTTCAATAGCGTTGAAGGACCGTTGCATTTCATCGGAGTTTGGGACTTGTCTTGTTTTCATTTTTCCTTGTCATCATGCATATGCATCGTGGAGTTTAGGTTGCACTTTTTGTTTTCATCACATCGGGACCCGTTTCTCGGATCCGCAGCATTGGCATCGGCATCGGCATGGATCAATAGTACATGGCTGGTCCATGGGAGGCTTATTGGGTTCTTGGGTTCTTTTTCTTCATTTTCTTTTCTTGGAGGGTTCGGTTTTTATCTCGGTTTCGCTGTTCGCACGGCATCTTGACTCTGAAACACATGACGGTCAGATTGTCAACATTTCCTTCACATGTCGCATTTTACCTACATTTCATTAGGAGCAATCCGCCTATTCGCCTCACAAATGAGGCTCATCTTAGTTTACTGTTATTACTATTTTCATCAATTTAACATTTCACTTTATCCACTTGGCTCTTCCTTGGCGTATCTGGTTGTCATGGTGATGGCGGCCCATTTAGCCGCTAAGATATGTCGGTCTAGGGTAGCTCTGATCCAGGCATGAATGGCTTGTTTCAGTGTGGTGCATGCAGCCGAGCAGCAGCATCCTCCTCCCAAGGAATAATCGGCCGCGTTTGACGAGGCCTCCTAATACCACAATTGCGCTTGAAACATTCGACTCCTCGGTAATTGTTGACGCTCTGGAATGTTGTGTTCGGGAGCCGGTGCACCCTCAGACAATATACTCGTGGGACCCGGTGTTCGGTAGATGAACGTTGCTCCGTAGTTGGCGTTATGATGAATTGCCACTTTGGCTCTGTGCGACAACGCCACAATGCCACTTAGACTGGGCTTGGTCCTAGCGGGTTGTTTTTTTTGGGGGGGATGGTGATGAACTGCGACAGATATTGTATCGCATCTTGATCGATCCGAATCTGAAGAAGGTTAAAGTGCCGTGTTGAGGACCCATGTCCGTGATCCTTGATTGAGGCCAGATAATTGTGCATGGGCCTGACCTGGTCACCTTGGGCCAAATTGGGCCGGGCCGACCATGTTTTGACGTGCTACGGTGAATAGGATGGGACAGGTTTTGCATGCACGATATGTATACTGTGTAAGCGAATACATGTATATGCACCTACGTATGCCAGTGGAGTGAATGCATGCCCAAGTGGCAGTCAGGTTTTGGACGCCTCGCTCTCATGCCGAGAGGTAGACTACCTACGGATACATGTACGTACATAGATGAAAACGCAGATGCGAGGAGTTTTTCGTCCGAAGATGCTACAAACGCGGACGATCTGACCGCTTCCTGTGCGCGGTAGCGAATCAGGACATGGCCCGGCAGCAGTGGAAAACGAGCAGGCTCTGGCTTGGCCAGGATCCCCGAGCGAGGGCGACACCGTCGTTCCTTGTTTTGATGGGGTTGGGGCCAAGGATGGTTGTCGTCAGCAATAAAAAAAACACCGCCTGCAGCACAGCAAGGAACCGCGCGGGACAAGCGGAACGAACACGGCGCAGAAGCATGTGGAGGAGTGAGAGGGGGGATCAGATATTGTCAAGGAGGGTTATCCTTGCCGGAAAAAAAAACAAGATTCCTTCTTCCCCGTGCCGTGTGCGGATACGATACGGATCTCGCGCAGGCAAAAACCGGAGTCTCTTACGTGGTGATGCTGCAATGTCGTCGCTTCGTACGAGGTGTACAGCGTTTTCGTGGGCATGAAACATCAGCATTGTGGCTTGTCAGAACGTACGGGCCTAAATACGGGTTGGAGAAGGGTTGATTTGACCGATATTCCGTAGCCGCAATGCACGCCATCGCTTGCAGATCACGTCAATCCCGTTCGATGGGGGGAGGAATTACAGCATAAGCCGCCTGGGGCGGGAGATGGATGGCCAGTCACCGTGAGAATGGATCGGGATGCCGAGTCTTGGTGCTGTGTTCCCTGGCAGTCTTCCCGGTTTTCGAAGGCCATGGACATGGAATAGGAGCCGGAGCTGCCAGCTAATTGCGGACGGCGCGGATGAGGGGGGGCCCCGCTACAGCACGATGGCCCACCCCAAAGATCCCTGTCGCGCTGGAAGCGGCCTTCTGGAGGGCAGCCTTGACGCGTTGGAGGGGGCTTTGGGGGTACTGGAGGCTGCTGGAGGGCGCCACGGCTGATGGCCCAGCACGTCTGATAGGCGGCGTGCAGCGCTCGTGGGCGTATCCTTGGAGGGTGGAGGCAGTGGTCTTTGGGTGGATGTGCCGTGGTGGGGCCGGGAGGCCCTTGTGAGCAAGCCCACCTCGGCCATTGTTTACCATCTGAGCTCTTGCCTCGAGCGAGGAGGTGGCAGACTACCTATGCAACAGCACTGGGAGTGTTGGAGGAAGGTGGACGAGCGCGGGGTCCTATTGGCTGCTCCCCGTCTCCAGAGCAGCAACCAGCCAGCAACAGCAACAGCATCCAAGCAAGCCGGCATCCCAGCATCAGCAGCAGCAGCAGCAGCAGCAGCAGCAGCAGCAGCAGAAGAAGCAGCTACCCACATTCGCACCTGCCTGCTGTCCACTGCTGCCCACTGCTGTCCGCCCCCCCATGCAAGGAAAGCGGGTGCTCGGGTCTTGCTTTGGTCTCGGTCTTGGGTCTTGGGTCTTGGGTCTTGTTTGGTCTTGGATCTGGGTTGGTTCCCACTCCTGTGGTTTGGTTGGACTGGGACTGGGTCTGGCACTTGAACTGACACTGACGCTGCGTCGGCGCCGCCAACACAAACCAAATCAAGCCGTCCTGCTCTCCCGCTTCTCCTTCTCCCTCACCCTCTTTTTTCCTTCATAATTCCGCACTTTCATTCCTTCAGTCGTTTCGTTTTTTTATTTTATTTTTGGTGACCGTCGTGTGCGTGCGAGCCTCTGTCTCGGTCGCCGTAATTTACAGAGCCGTCTCGTTTTTTTTTAGTACCTGGTGTTGATCTCGGCTCCATCCCCCAAAACAACACACACAGCTTGTCGTTGACCTCACAACAAACAGCCTGGAGCTTCCTCCAAGCTCGAATGCAGCCACACTGAGCACCACAACCCTGCTCTGACTGCCATTCAGCATGTTGCGCACCTAAAGGTAACTCTCGGCGCAACATTTAACCACTTGCACTGCTATTGCTTCCCCCACCATGGCCCAATGCATCATGCGCTGACCGACACTCGTCCAGCCGGCATCATGTCGTCTCCTAACCCGTCCACCGAAGAGGAGACCTCACCAGAGCCTGCCACCATAGAAACACCCGAAACCTCAGAAACACCCGCGACTCCCGCGACTCCCACCAAGGGTTCCGACAACAAGCAGGCCGACAATGCCAAACCCCCCCCTAAGTCGGCTCCTGCGGCCGGTAGACCCCGTGCCCGAACCACCGCCAAGAAACTCGAGCCAACTCTCCTCCATGATTTCCTCAAAGGTCGCCCCTCTCCTGCCCGCGTGGCTGCCGATCGCCAGCGGAGGATGAGTCTGGAGGCTGTCAAGGCTGAGTTGCGTCATGAGATGAAACAGAGTGCGGTCAAGCGTGTCCAACCGCCCGGTGGTGTCAAGGACCGTGTCAAGAAATGGCAAAAGGCAAACGCTGCTGTCATCTCCGACGAACAAGTCGACGACGCGGCAACAGAGCCCACCGATGTGGCATTTAAGGGCGAAGACTTTCACAGCGTTACCGAAGAGGATCGAGTCCGTATTAAAATGAGGAAGAAGGTCAAACCAGTCAACAAGTCTCGAGAAGCCTTGGAGACAAAGCAGGAACCCCTCCAGAAGAGCCAGCCAAGCCCCCGCCAAAGAAACGAGTCGTGAGCGACGAGCATTGGCGAAAGAACCGCTCGAGGAGGGTTTCCAAGAACGTCAAGGCCTCAGCTCCAGCCCCAGCTCCCCTTCCCAAAGACTTTACCATTCGGAACTCTGCCAACCCGTCAGTCTCCAGCAAAGTCAAGGCATGGGCCCATAAAGTCGAAGTACCCGAAACTCCACCTCCAAGAAGTCATAGATACCCTAGGTCCGCGGGATCAAGGCCATGTACCGATACCGAAAGCGAACTCTTCAGCGACCCGGGAGAAACTTTGAGCGAGGTTACTCCGAGCAATGTTACCAACAGTCGAGTAACGGGCCATCGATCCGCCAAATCCACATCTGCATTGGACGATGATGGCATTCGTGTTACTCCGATCCCAATTAGAAAACCAAAGTTGGACGATGACGGTATCAGAGTTCGACCTTGCAGTGAAGTCTCCTCGGACGCCGGAACCTCTCGTCCTGGTTCTGTTCGGACAGCCAGGCTAAGACTAAAGTCCACCCACAGCTCTCGACGCTCAAGCCCGCGGTCTGAACGAACAAGAACGACCGAGGAAACAGCCAAGGGGCCCAAGTCCTCAACCGCGGATGAGAAGTCGGATGTGACAAAGATCGAGATCACACAAGGGAAATCAGACGTCTCAAAAGCAACTACAAATAGTTCCAACACGGTTGACAGCGTCGAAGACCCAGAGTCAGTCATGGACACTCCCACCAAGCGTCGGAATGTCTCTGGCAGCAAGAAAAAGCCGCGACCCAAGGCTCGCCGTGTCAACAGTCCAAAGCAGAAGGAAAATGAATCCTTCATTACCGAAGAGTCTACCAATCTGAGCTCTTCCCAACTCGATCAATCCGATCTATCGCCCAGTCTCCTGGCCAAGTCCATTGCAGACATTCCGGGCACAATCCCATTTGGAGACTCTGCCTTTAGTGAGCTAGATGTCCCCACCCGCGGAGGTCCTCCACGAACCCGAGCGAAGCGACCCGTCAAGGTTGACAGGAATACGAGTTTCAAGGGCATGGGGGTATTTAAGAAGGTGATGGAGGAGGGGAAGAAAATGATTCACGAGATGAACGAACCCCCCGACACGCCGTGCCAAACAAGCCTCCAAGCATCGAGAAGTGGCTCAACAATACCGTAGAGGCGAATACTCCAGCAGATCCTTTTGTCGACACGCCCAAAAAGGAGCCTGCAACAAAGCAAGAGCCTGAACCTACAATCAAGGAAGAGATCTCCGAGCGGGAAACTAGCCCTGAAACCGTCTCTCCCCCTGGAAAGAAGCCTCGTCGAAGAGGGTCTCGGGGTAAAAAGAGGCGGTCCTCAGGCGGCAAGGTCGACAAGACAGACCCTGAACAATCCCCTGAGCCAGCAGTTCAAGAGGCAACACCGACTCCAGAGCCCCAGTCCGAGCCCAAACCAGAGCCAAAGCCGGAAACAAAGACTGCACCAAAGTCCGCACCAAAGTCCACACCAAAGTCTACGCCAAAGTCCACACCAAAGTCTGCACCAAAGGCTGCATCGAAATCTGAGCCCGAAGTGCAACATACCCCAGAGTCGAAGCGAGAGTCAACCAAGCAAGATACCAAGTCCCCCATTCCGGCGGACTGAAGAGGAGCAAAGCAACCCGGACAATCTCCTCTCCGATCAAGCCAAGCGTCAAAAAGCAATTCTTCGGAATGCTCAAAGAGGCTTTCCAAGGCGAATCTGGCAACCAATTACCAAAGGTTACACCTTACCAGAGCTTGGAAGAGCGCGTGTACGACAACGGGATGGAGTCAGAGCTTACATACGACTCTAGGTATGATGATTCCAGATATGACGACTCCCAGTACGACGACTCCAAGTATGACGACTCCAGGTACGACGACGAGCGGACCTACACCTATGATGAAGTCACGGAGGATTGGGAGGAGTCGGATCTCCACAGGCGCCGGGACTCGAGAGGTTCCCGTTCTGTCTCCCCAGAAGAAGAGGCGGACCGAGCCCCGCCGCGCGATGATCAAGCCGAGCATCCGACCCTCAGAATGCCTGGGCCTAGGCTTAGACCTCCCACCAACGGCCACCACGAGCTCTCGACCATTATGTCCGAAGGCGATTCCAGCGCTGTGGAGTCTGATCTGACATCAGATCTGACACACTCGACGGTGACGCAATCCACGGTTCTCACGGGGGATAGTGAACATTCGAAATCGAGAAGCCCTGGTCTGAAACGACGCCTCACCCGCCATTCCGATCTCGTCTCCGTCCTATCATTGCCCAATGATAACAATGTCCCCACCACCATGAAGAGTAGCAGATCGCGGCCAAGCCTACGAAGGAGCCGTGGCGGACCCAATGATGTTACTACCGAAGATCTGCTTAGAGAATTTTCCGATGATGAGAATCTCTATCTACGAGAGCTCAAGACCCTAGTCGACGGTGTCATCCCAGTCCTCCTTTCTGAAGTGATGCATGAGGACAACGCTTCTGAGCTTTTTGGTAGCAGCAACCGAGCTAGTAGGGTTAGCAGCTTGTCAAAGTCCGTTGTCAATATGGGAGTCGCCCTGGAGAAGCTCAGAATTACTCACCGAAAAGCCCCCAAAAACGACTTGCGTCGCTTGGCAAGCTGGGGTCACGGTGTGGTACCCATTTACCACAAGTACTTGGATGCCTGGAGGCTGGGTTTCCAAGACTTGGTTGTCAACCTGGCACCAGCTGGAGGAGCGCTTGAAGACGAAGATTCTCTTTTGGATGCCATGCCGCGAAATGAGAGCGGTGACATTGTCGATGCCCAGGGTGAGAGAGTTGACGTGGCTCATCTTTTGAAGAGACCACTCCTGCGAGTCAAACAGATGACCAAGTTTATCAAGTGTATTGACTCGATGATTGGAACCAATGACACATACTATCTGTTGAGAGATTTCGAAGACTTGCAGGAGAAGGCTCGCCGTCGACACCGAGAAGAGAGTGCTCGTTTAGTGGATGAGGACGCAATAAATACCGATACCACAAGATCGCGCGACCTCCGCACATTTGTTCCAATGGACTATGTCTACATTGAGACAACTCGCCAGGTCGCTGCCAAGGACTTTTTCTCTCTTGACCTGGTTCATTCAAATGGGCAGCGACTTGAGTGCCAGGTTGAGCTGGTCCACAGAGATAATGAGCGCCACCCTGAAGACAAGGGTGACCTCCTGATTCGAGAAACCGGTGATGGCCGCCGTACATATCTCCTCTTCCCTCCAATCCCCATGGAAATCATCTCCGCCCGAACAGGAGAAGGCAACTTTGACATGGTCATTATGATCCGAGGCTCCCACGACGATCGACCGTGGTTTGAGCTCATCACTTTGACCGCCGACAATGAGGATCAGATTTTGGACTGGCTCGATATCTTCCCGTGGCTCCCGTTCCACCGCGTGAGCCAGAGCCGAGTGTTTGCGGAGAAGACGAAGCATCATGGAAGAACGACGTCCCAGTGGGCGTCCGCGGTAGTAGCAGGCGATCCCCTCGTAGCTCCCGATCTCCCCGCTCCTCTTCGTCTCCCCAGCCACCAGAATCTCCTACGAGCCCTCTCACGCCAGCGAAATCGCCCTTGCCCTCCCGGTACCGGCCTCGCTCCTCAACCCCATCAACACCAACGAGAGCCTATCAAGACCACGCCGACTTGGAGAGGACACCCAGGCAAGATGGCTATGAAAGAGGTGAAAGGGGAACGCCCCTCAGGGAGGACATGAGACCCGATCCCGCCATGTTTCAATCGAGCCCCAGCAGCCCAACTTATCGAGATGACGGGGCACCGCCTCCGCCGGCCCATCGCACCCTGAGCCCCAGCCCTCAGTCGTCGCCCAAGTCTCAGTCCCTCAGTCCTCCGGTTGACCTCCAGAGCTCGAGCCGCCTCAAGCGTCGAAACTCTTCCCCACTCAAGCATGAGTACCTGCCTTCCGAGGGAGGCTCCTCTGTGACCGGAACTATTACAGAAGGCACAGAAACATCTGAAGAATACACAGAGTCCGGATCTGAGGCCGAGTCCTCGGATGACGAGATCGAGAGCGTGGATCTCCCCGAGACTGAACTTGGAGTAAGCATCAAGGAGGACCTTCCCCGCCCGCGTCCTCTCATCGAGTCAGTTGTTTCCGACTCAACTTGCAGCCTCACTCCATCCAACTCTGCCTCCCAAGCCGGCCTTCACGGTCCTAAAATCGCCCCCGAGGAGAATGCTTCGAGATATGTGGCCTCTATTTCCAAGTGGTCGGAGAAGGGCATGTGGAAAGACGTTTCCGCTGCAAACTGCTCGATCATTGTTTTGCCCGGCTTGATCCAGGCCTTCGCCATGACCGCCGAGGGCTCCTCCGACTCGAACGAAAAGCCAGTTTTGTCGTTGGATCTCACACCTCTAGTTTTGATTCGCCAGAGCACAGCTGTGGACCTTGAGATTCGCTCATCTGTGAGATCGGATTGTCTTCTCGCCAAATCACACAACGGAGGAAATTTCCGTTTCCGATGTCACGCTAACACTGACTGCTACAACCTTTACATGTCGGTTCATCATGCTCGCCTGAACAACCAGAAATTCATCGAACTCGAGAATGAGTCGCGATTCAAGAGTTTCGGTGAGCGACAAGCCCCTGCTGACAACGACGACACAAGCAGCCATCGACGAAGCTGGTTCGGGCGCAAAAACAGCTACAGAAGCTCAGTGCGTGCCCCCACTCAGTCTCAGGACGGTGCCAGCACAACACCATCCTCCAGCCTCTCTGCGACTAGCTTCCTGAAACGGCTCACTGGAGGAGCTAACCTGCCATTCAATCTTGCTCGCTCCTCCGTAGACAGACAAAGCCGGGCCAGCGGCTACGGAAACAGCCTCTACACTCCCGGGTCTTCATCAAACGGTATGAGCACTCCACGCTCTCCATCAGTCAGTGTCGAGAACAGCGGCCGCGGTGGCTCTACAGGCCTCGGAACAGAAAACATCCGCATCAGACTCCATCTCCTCGTCTCGGCCACTAAATGGGAAGACTTTGGCAACTGCAGCCTCCAAATTCGACGACCACCTCCAGGATGGCGACAGGCCCTCCGTGCGGACCACGGACTGGAGAAACGAGTCACCGTTACCACCATCCCACGCAAGGACTCGGAAAAGGCCAAGATCCTGCTAGATGCCGTTCTGGGCAGCGGATGCTTTACCCCCATGGGTAGCCGAGGAATCGTGTGTGGCATCTGGGAGGAAATGAAGGGCGACAATGGCGTCGTTGGTGCCATTCCCGCCACAGGCCCTTCAAACGGTAACATCAAAAAATGGTGCTTCCAGTGTGCAAGCGTCGCAGAGGCCGGTTGGGTGCTGCGTCTGGTTCACCAAGAGGTTTTCACGGCGTAAGCTGCGGACTACTACTATTGCTCCTCGTCGGAGCGTGCATTTTACATTTCTTTCCCTTGTATTCCTTGCTGGGCCGTGCATAAGATTAGGCTCTAGTGCTTTTGGTCCTTCATTTCTTCCTTTCGTCTTTTGCGAATTCTTGATATCCCCTGGTGTGCATTGCGCACCAGCTGTTTGTTCTCTTTCAGTTTATCCTCAGCTGTCTCCAAAACGATATAGCTACGAGCCATGCTTTGCATTTTCATCTTTCGTCTATGTGTATAGGGATATCCGGGCATCTAGACAAGGAAGGCGTCTGGGTGGTAAGGGGCGATTGACGGTAACGTCTCTGAGAGAATATGGCATTGGGATTTGCCTCTCCTTGGATGGGAAGTGGCGATGGTGGTTTTGTTTTCCTTGATGCAGGAGAAGATTGAGAGACACCCGAGTGGTACATATATATTGACATAGGGGATGAAATATATACACTGTAGTACAACATATGGTTGAGATGCATTGGCTCCCTAATGCCCTGGTGAAGTGTGGTCAAGCTAAAGAAGTGCCGGTGTAAATGCCGAGGAAGCTTGGGATAGCAAATCATTCTGTAAGGGAGAGAGAAATAAACCATTCAAGGTTGGAAACTATTCATAAAAAGATGTGCAAATATTGTCTACCACCTTGCATCATCCTCTAATCGATTCTTAGGCTATTTTCAATTTATCCACTTTGGAATTCTATGAGCGAAACAACACTGCTTTGACGTGTGACTATTGTCGGCATGCGAAGCATCGAATGTCGTCGACTTGCCTGTAATCAGTCAAGAGGCAGCCAAGGTGGGGAAACTGCGCCACAAGCTGGCGAGGCTGTGGAGTAGGATCTCCAACAATCCAAATCAAGCTAGGTTTCCGAGCACTTGAATGCCGTCACAGGGATCGAACCGAGACGATTCTAGATACACATTTCGATCATCAACTCTTCAGCTAAGCCGAAAGAAAGCGGTGTGGAGGTCAATTGAAGGATTCAGATGAGTTGCCCGGCGGTGGACAAATGCTGCAATGCACAACAGTGGGCTGACACAACCGTGGCCGAACCACGTCAATGAGCTCAACCGCGTTGCTGGGAAACCAAAGCTGCTCGTTATCATGCCGCCTTATTTGTCGAGACATGGACGATAGGATGCATGGCTCCACCTAGCTCTGTTTTGCCATTTCATGGTCTATCTGAATCTACCAATCCGAGACGGGGATTAATAACCCCCTCGATGGCTAGTCCGAAATCGGGATGGATGACTCCAAATTTTGTTGGTGCTTGGTGTCATTCAATTTTTGGGACTGCAATGTAACGCCAAGGAATTGATGTAACTGGTGTGGTTGATATATCAGTTGATAGTTCTGGTGATGTGTATTTCCCCTCCTGTGTGACGGTGATTACTGATAACAATTCTGCCTTTTGGTTTTCATGAAGCAACTGCCGATCTCGTAACCCACCCCCGCAGCCTACCCGAGACTCTCAGCCTTACAGTCCATCCAACATGATGAGCTGTATCCGTACATAGCCGCATGATGAAAGTATTTCCCTTTTTAAATATAATCTCTGAGAGAAATTAATATTTAATAAACAACAGCAATTTGCACAAGGAGTTTGAAAAATATGTGCCAATTTTAAAAAGTGCAGTTTTCACCAGACCCTATTACAGACTGCAGTGTACTATGGTGCATGATTCCACATGGAACCCATTCTTAGCTTCGATGCTCTGATCAGCCTCTGAAAACACCCCTTTCTAGTGCGGGTAGTCCGAAATCGGGATTTGTGACCCCTCGATTAGTGGGGGGTTCGGCAACTCACAGCGCAGCGCGGGGCAAACCACTGACACCAATTTTTCGGTGAGTTGAGTTTGGCCTGGAAATCCTCGTCCTTCACAAGCTCTCCTCTAACCCTCCGAGCAAATCATCCCTTACAGACAGCAACAATGCCACAATCCGCTCTTCTTCTCGGCTCCGGCTTCGTCGCCGCCCCCACCGTCGAGTTCCTCTCCAAGGAGGGCGTCAACGTCACCGTCGCCTGCCGTACCCTCGCCTCTGCTAAGGAGCTCGCCGGCAACTTTGCCAATGCCACCGCCGTTAGCCTCGACGTCAATGATACCGCCGCTCTCGAGGCGGCCGTTGCCCAGCACGACGTCACCATCTCCTTGATCCCCTACACCTTCCACGCTACCGTCATCAAGGCTGCCATCAAGGCCAAGAAGCATGTCGTCACCACCTCCTACGTGTCCCCTGCCATGCAGGAGCTCGACGCCGAGGCCAAGGCCGCCGGCATCACTGTTATGAACGAGATTGGCGTAAGTTGAAATGGGATGGTATTTGAAGCTTCAATTGCTGACAACTCCAGCTTGACCCCGGGTATGCCTTCAAATCGTTGAACCCTATCATCAGCTCCCATTGACTTAATCTTCCCCAGTATCGACCACCTTTACGCCGTTGACTGCATCGACCGAGTCCACAAGGAGGGCGGTTCTATCCTCTCCTTCAAGAGCTTCTGCGGTGGCTTGCCCGCTCCTGAGAGTATGGCCATCATGATCATGAGTTGAGAATATTGAAGCTAATCGTCATGTTAGACTCCGACAACCCCCTCGGTAAATACGAACCACGCCATATTTTTTTGCGGCTACTAACCATAAGCAGGATACAAGTTCAGCTGGAGCAGCCGTGGAGTTCTGTTGGCCCTGAAGAACAATGCCAAGTACATTGAGAACGGCGCGGTTGTGGATGTCAGTGGTCTTGAGCTGATGGGTACCGCCAAGCCTTACCACACCGGCTTCTTGGGCTTCAACTTTGTCGCCTACGGAAACCGAGACAGTACAGGTTATCTTGAGCGGTACGAATGCAGACCCGTTCTTCTAACATTTAGTAGCTAATTCTTTTTCTTCTCCTGCTTAGTTACAACATCCCCGAGGCCAAGACCGTGGTCCGTGGTACCCTTCGTTACGCCGGCTTCCCCGAATTCGTCAAGGTTCTCGTCGACATCGGTTTCCTCCGCATCGAGGAGCAGGACTTCCTGAAGGAGGCCATCCCCTGGAAGGAGGCCACCAAGCAGATCATCGGCGCTAGCTCATCGAGCGAGGAGGATCTCATTGCCGCCGTTTCTGCCCAGACTGCATTCAAGAGCGAGGATGAGAAGACCCAGCTGGTGTCTGGTCTTAAGTGGCGTAAGTGGCTTTGAACGTGGTGATTGTCTTTTGGACAGTTTCTAACATTGCAACATAGTCGGCATCTTCTCGGACGCCATCATTACCCCCAAGGGCAACCCGTTGGACACTCTCTGCGCTACTCTTGAGCAAAAGATGGCTTACGAGGAGGGTGAGCGCGACTTGGTGGTACGTATCATTTTATATCCACGTTTCTTATAAATGGATTATTCTAACACTCCACGCAAGTTCCTCCAACACCACTTCATCGTCCAGAACAAGGACGGCAGCAAGGACACCATCACTTCTACCCTCTGCGAATACGGTGCTCCCATCGGATCCGGCGGTTACTCAGCAATGGCCAAGCTTGTCGGTGTGCCTTGCGGTGTAGGCAAGTCCCCCCATATGCGTCGCTGGTTGAGCCTCAATGGCTCTTCAGATGGCGTAGCCTCAGTCCCAGACCTGCATTTATTAATAGGAATACTAACATCATGTTCTAAATAGCTGTCAAGCAAGTCCTTAACGGCACCATTACAGACAAGGGTATCCTCGCCCCCGTCTACCCCGGCATCATTGGACCCTTGATGAAGGAGCTCAAGGACAACCACGGGTTAGTATTCCAGCAAGATTTCTAGACGTAATTACTGACCAAGTATAGAATCGAGTGCATCGAGAAGATCCTCAAATAGACAAGTAAAATAGCGGCTAAATAGCATTGTAGTAATCTATCGATACAACAATTAAGCAGTGTTTGTTACACTGTACCAATCACCCTGTCAACTTCCACATGCACAAACGAATGAATGACACAGAATAAGTCGATTACAGGCTCGATTATGTGTTTTTGTGTTAGTAGCTAGTGGGTGTAGGTGGGCTGTGGATTGCTCCACTCTTGAGCATTGCCTGTTGTTACAATCAACTAGGTCTGAATTAATAGTAGATTGACAAGTGCCTTTATAATTAATGTCATTTACCAACTGCAAGGCAGCCCCAAATTTGACTTCTATCTCCCCGCCTCATCTTTACTTCAAGAACCCTACAGTACAAAACCTCGAGCTCGAATCGCCCAGGGAGCTATTTGACGATTCTTGGAATCTTCAACTCGTGTCATTCCTAGCTATAGGGTAGCGCTGCTTAGAATACAGCCACAGGGCGGAGCCTAAAGCAGACGTGTGAGCGGCGAGGACTCGGTGGTGTTCGGTTCGCCAAGTCAAATTTAAGCCTTGTAACATGAATATATGACCAGAAACCCCTGATTCCACCTCGGCCACATGAACCCTCACCCGCTGGAGGCCCTCAACGAGGTCACGCGCAAACGCCGAGAGAGGGTGACAAAATAATCCAAGATTATTCCCCAATTGAGTCGCCAAATGCGGCTAAACTATTTTGTCGCTTAAATCTGCACCGCCACCTTTTGAGGCGCAGAGTGCCCCTGTCATAGCCTTGTCCAACCACGTCATACGGCTAGCTGCGGAGGCTCTATTGTTGGCTTCAACGAGGGGCAATAAATAAATGTCTGAGCCTTCTCGGTCTTCTTGGAGGCCTAATGCTCAAATTCGCAGCTCGCAACTCACACTGAGCAAGACCAATTCGACAAGGCAATTTTTGAAGAAAGAGAAAGTTCTCTTCTCGTCACACAACTTTCGACTCACATTTATACGTTGACAATCGACACGGACCGACACAGCAAGACGAAAGCCTCGCAGGCAGCAACAGACGCCATGTCCCATCACGAGAAGAAGCCGCTCTGGCTTATCCAGCCTCGCCTGGACGCTGGAGAATATCGAGACAAGCTCATGGGAAGCGTCGTCAAGTATCCTGAGCTGCCCACGGAGAAGCACATCCCATACCACTCCAACAAACTTCCCCTTGAGTTGGTGAGCAACTTGGATCCCAAACCGGTCCAGGTCCGCAACGTCAAATTTTGGCAGCGCAGAATCAGGGATGCGAGGGTGTCGGCCTCTGTCAATGAGATCCTCGAGGGCTTTGTCGAGCGCGCAAAGGACAGTAACAGCGAGCACGCGGCGACAGTTGCGCGCCTATGGCACATGGACTCTCCCGGCGAAAAGTTCAAGGAGTTGCTCAAGAACAAGCAATACTTTGAGGAGCTCTTTGAGCTGCTCCGAAGCAACCACGACCAGGGCTATTTCATCACCGACATTGTGACTCTTGTCAACCTGGAAGCCAGCAGCGAAAGCGGCAAATCACACGGCTTCGGCGCCTCTACAAAGATCCCCGTCGACCCAAACACGGGCATCCGTGTAGGCGCCGATGCCCACATGACAAAGCAGCGACAAGGCGGCCACTCGGGGACCTATGAGGAGGAAATCATTGTCTTCCTAGGATACCGCCTGGTGCGTCTGGAGAAGGTGGACGGCAAGCGGGCCAAGCTGGCGCGTGTGTTCATGGGCCAGAAGCACGGCTTCGCAGTCAAGGACGGTTTCGAATACTGGCCGCAGATTGAGGACGGGCCGGTCGAGGGCAACGCGGAGCCATTCCTGGAGCCGGTGACGCCCCCCGGAGACGGTGCCGGAGAAGACTGAGGAGGAGAAGGAGTTGGATAAGATTGCGGAAGAGATTGGGGCTGACTTTGAAATTGTTGGATAGACGGGGGTGGATGCCGGCGTGCTACTTGAGTTTTATGTTTTGGACGCATGGTGTGTTATATAGTTGGACGGCATTGGCGGGACGCAACGGACATAATGGTGGAGGAGACATGTGGACCTGATTAGGTTGACTACGACTTGCATGATATATACCTTGAAATGGGTGCCCTGGGAGGCATATAGATGGACGACGGAATGGATATATTATATGATTTAAATGGATGTGATTGACTACGTGATGACGAGATACACAATCCGCCGGTTATCATTGAGCTCGGATGAAATAAAATAAATGAAATAATTCGATGGAGTTATTTATAATGTTAGGTAGGTCCTCAGAAATAAATCTTATCGGCATTGGTTCTGTTGAAACCGAATTGATGTGGATGGATATTTGCCATTTCTTGTTAGTATGCGCCTTGCATGCCACATACCATTCCAGACACACAGCCTTCTCTCTTTTGACACTGATCACAATTTCAAGGAAAGAAGACGAAGAAGCTAAGAGAAGAGAAAAAAAAAAAGAAAGAAAAGATGTAGTTAGTAACCAAGGACCCAAAAAAAAAAAACGACTCGTCCCAAAGGACGACTGATGCTGCTGGTTCACCTTCTTGCGTCAAGAGATGGAGATTGAGGGAATTGAACCCCCGACCTTTTGTAAGCGAGTGTGCTTGAGACAATGCAAAACAAACGTCATACCCCTAGACCAAATCCCCAATATGTTCTTTGATGAGGAATCGGGGATGCTGAGTTGCATGATATCCCTTTGATGCCAGATTCTGTGGTGTTCGTTGGCTCACAGCCACACCTTGTCTGGCACGAACCTTGCCATCACACGCGGCGTCGGCCAGTTCCCGGCAGCGCCACCCGCAACGCCGCGTGACCCCCCGGAACAAAGAACCAAGAACAAAGCCCCTGGAATAAAGCCTCTGGACTCGCTAAGCCACGCGACGGCGCCCACTGGAGGCCAGCCGGTCGCCTGGAGCGTGTGAATCACCCGCCGGCGACCTCCACTGAAGGCCTCCTTCCCCGCCGCTGCTGCGTGTGTTGGCTTCGCATGTGTCTATGCAACTTTGGTGAGGCGCCACGCCGTAACTTACTGAGCTGACAAGCCTCATAAACTCACCCTCGCCTTCATCGTCTCAAGATGAGCAACGACTCTCGCCGCGACCGATAGCGCCCAAGAATTTGCGTAGATGGCGACCGACGCCCTGGAGCCGCTCAAGGGACTGCTTCACCGGGTGCGAGGCGCTGTTTCGGGAGTTGCGAGGACCAGGACTGGTGAGATAAGTGGCTTGGAGATTGTGCGCGATCCCGAACATGCTGAGATTGAGTGAGTTTTTGTTCGAGTCGCGCGCAAACATGATGCGATGCGATGGCTGGAAAGCGAAGAGACTGACAACTTGCTAGTATCGTCGCCGTCCACGGCCTCGGCGGCGAGGGCTTCCGCTCGTGGGTCACCTGGGAGCCTGGGTCTAAGAAGAAGTCATGGCTCGAGGAGCTGCTGGCAAAGGACATTCCCAACGCGCGAATCATGACGTATGGCTACATCTCCGACGGCGTCAACTATCGCTACCTCGTGCGCAACGTCCTGTACGGCCGCGCGCTCGATATGGTCAAGGAGCTGGCCGCCCAGCGCACTCGCGACGGCTCGTCGCGCCGCCCGCTCTTCTTCATCGCCCATAGCCTCGGAGGCTGGATTGTCAAGCGCGCCCTCATCATCTCCAGCGAAGCCGTCGACACACACATCAAGAACATTGAGCTGTCGACCTGCGGTGTCGCCTTCTTTGGGACATTGTCGCCAGGCCGCCCGTCGTCGCCATCGCCACTTGCCACCGTCATCCGCCGCACGACTTCAGGATTGGAAAACGACCAACGCGCCCTGCGCGCCTCTCGGACTTCCCGCTCTCGGACTTCCTCATTGCAGATGCATGGTCAGCCGGACAGCAGCGACATGGAGTGGCTGGAGAATCAGATGGAAGCCTTCAAGGCCATTACCGCCAACCTGCCGAGGCTATCGTTCCACGAGACGAAGCAGTCCGGGTCCAATGAAGGTCTGGTCGTGGACAAGCGGCACTCAATGCAGGGATCCGATGGCGTCCAGATTGGGTTGACGGCAACGCATTGGGACCTGGTCAAGTTTCAGGGACGAGACTCCAACTACAATACCTTCCTAGGCAACTTTCGCGACATGGTTGACAAGCGCCGAACCTCTGAGGTTTTGGAAGCGAAGCGCAAGGCTTTTGATATGACAGCCGGTGAGTTTGTTCGCATCATATTGAATTACCAGAGATTGACATTGTATAGTACATCGCTTAGAATACCTTTCTGCTGGGTTTGCAATTCCATACAAACTTCCGAGTGAACCAAGCATAATCATCCCGAGGGACGATCTCCTTGTTAAACTGGAGCCTATTCTGAAACCTCCTACAGAGATGCACAAGGTGCACTTTGCCATTGCGAACCTGTGGGGCCTTCCGGGAACTGGCAAGACAACCTTGGCCCGTGACTATGCCGAGAAGCACAGAGACGAACTCTCCTTTGTGTTTTGGATCTGGGCCGAAAGCTGGGAGACTGTGGTTGCGAGCTACCTCGAGTTTGCCAATTCGCTGGTGATTCATTACAGCCAAAATGCCCCGAGGAGCCAGATCGAAAACGATTTCGGCCTCACAGGAGTTGAGGACATGCTCAGGGTTAAGAGCATCTTGCAACTAGATACGTTACGAGTCAGATCGGTGGTTCGCGCAGTTAAGGAGTGGCTTCTTCGACCGGAAAATGACAAATGGCTCCTCATCTTTGACAATGTGGAACCTTCATATGACATATTTGACTTTATTCCCTTGACTCTCTCGGGTCAGATTATCCTCACGTCTAGGGACAGCAACTGCTGCTCGTGGGGAACCAAACTTCAGGTTCAAAGTATGGACGATGACCAGGGAACAAGATTGATAGGCTCTGTGATGGGAGACTATGTCTTGGAAGAGCCAAAACAAGGTGAGCAACAACACCACACATGTATCCGCAGAGCTAACAGGCACACAGCCGAGGCAGCTCTTCGAATTGTTCAACGTTTGCAGCACCACCCACAAAGCATAGCCATGGCGGCATCGACGATTCGACAGACGGGTTCGACAGTGGCCGATTACGAGAACAAGATGGAATCAAGAGTGCCGTTGCATCTTCTTGGCTCAACTATTGACCAATCCCCAGTTACAAAGCTGATTCTCAACATCAGCGCTATGCTATCGACATCGGTTATCCCAGTCGCGCTGTTTTGTGCAACATCGCAGATAAAAACCGCCCCAGACAGATTCATGGGCGTGTTTAATGACATGAAAGGTATGTTTACATTAATAGCTAGCAAGGTCAAAACTAATACCTCGCAGCGTTCCAAGATCTGAGCCATGTTGGCGATGTTCTTCAACACCTCTTGGACGAACACGTCATCCAAGCACTAACACCGTCCGAATCCCCCGATTCCTCACAATCTCAATCATCCGGTCCCGCATCTCCCTCTTTTGGCTACTTTATGCTCGACGCCGCTGCTAGGGACCACGTGCGAGGGTCGCTCAGTGCGCCCGAAAAGGTTGACAACGCGTGGCTAGCGTGTAACGTATGCGTGGATGGTATCAAGCAGAAAGAGGTCGACTCGTTGAGGTTGCCTGAGATCCATGATTTTGGAAGAATCATGGCCCCTCATGCCAAGACTTGTTACGATGACTTGTCCGACATGCTAAAAGATGTTTCGGAAGACGACGATGCTGTTGAATGGCAAGTTTTAGGAAACGTCTGCATGACGCAGGGCGCTTCGGAGCAGGCGATCGGATGCTTTGAACTCGCTCTTAAACAGAACCACATGGACCCGATCGAACGTATTCAAACCTCCCTGTCTCTGGCTTCCCTCCTGCAGCAAGCCAATGAGACCAAGCGGAGCGAGCAAGTACTTTCAAACATCAACATTGCCTCCATCGACAAGGCTCTTGGCTTCCGCGTGGCTTCAGCAAAAGCCTCTGCTGCTGCTGCCCAAGACGAGCTTGACAAGGCCGAAAAGCAGTACGAATCCCTGGAACAGCAGCAAGAAGAAGCCCTGGGCCCAACAGACCTTACCACCGTCAGCACCGTACAGAAGCTCGCTGCTACGCTCGAACGTCTCGGCAAGATGGAGGAGGCACAGGCAATGTACCGCCGCGTCTACATTACATACCAAAACCTTTTCGGCCAGGGCCATCCCATGACGCTCCAGGCGCTGGAGGATCTGGCCCATATATCAAAAGCTAGCAGCTCCATTGACGAGGCAGAGCAGCTCTACACCCAGTCCGTAGACATCAAGATGCATTACCTTGGTCCCCACCACCCCAGCACCGCACATGCAATCCAGAAACTTGCAGTCATTTATGACATGCGATGTCGATACGACGAGGCTCGCTCAAAGTACCAACAGGCCCTCGAAATCATGGCACCGACGCTCGGCCGCGCTCACCCTGCGTACACAACGACAAAGGAGAACATGGCACTCAGCGCGCGCTGGCACGGCGCTTCCCTGACCGAAGACGTGAACCTGAGCTTCAGCTCCCGGTACACCGACGACGAAGACGACGAAGACCAGGTTTCGCCCACGACGGACCCCAAAAACCGCAGCGCCGCCCGTGCTGTTGCGTACAACCTCGCCGAGTCTTTGTACCTCGAGGTCCTGGACGTCCAGATCAAGGCGCGCGACTTATACACCAACGAGCACATCTTGTCGACGGGCTCCAAGCTGCGTGAGATGTACGAGAACGAAGACTATTTCGAAGAGACCAAGGCTGACAAGGTGGCCGCACTGTTGAAGATGCTGCGGGAAGGCAGGAGGGATGAAGGGGTGACAGAATCTCAGCCAAAGGGAGAAGAATGACAAGGGGCCCCGGTGGGGATGTGGCTTTGATGGCGATTTACCTTGTGGATGTACCTGGGCGTTGATCTTGGGGTATTTGCTACTTGTGCTAGCGAAGGAGTTGGGAATGTGTTTTGACAACGGTTATGATGACAAAGATGATGTATCGATTCCCAAGAATCAATGTATGAAATTAATATTTCTCAGCTGAACAAGCCCATCACATCCATCACATCCATCACATCACATCACAGTGTGCAGCGCGGCGCGAATCTCTCGTAATATCATGCAGCCAAAATTAAAAATAAAAGGCGCCTTTTTATATTCGTCTCCAATCCGCCACCGCCTCACGGGCAGGCAGGATCATCTTTTGTCCCCATTTATCATATCGTACAACGCAGCCAGAAAAAAAAAGTAGCGAGAGACTCCCCTCCATCCCCACCCAAGATGACCTTCCAACGATGAAACGAGGCTCCGGTATGCCAAGGAGAAAAACAAAACCTCCCCTTGTCCCGTTCTATAGTGATGAAGCGACCGACTCAATGGCAACAGGCGCCTTCCCAACCCTGAGGCATGAATGCAAGAACAGAAGACGTGACCCAAAAGACAAAAACAAGATATGGGAGAAATGTCGCCGTGGGGAAGTATGGATGGCGAGGTTTTGACCCAGGCTAAGCAAAGCCAATGGTTTCCAGCTGGGATGGCTTTTCCAAAAACAAAAAAAGAGCAAGTTGTAAGTTGGGTATAGAGTATATGTGGATGGGCTAGAGGGAGGTGAGATTCTTATGAGCGACTCGGAAGCTTCTGGGCCGGGATCTTCTGGGCCGCTGGGGGCGGCTGCTTTTGATCATCAGGGGGTTGTGGAGCACCCTCTTCGGGGACAGTCGGGGGAGGAGGAGGAAGAGCCTTGGGTTTGCCACCGTCGACAATGATTTGCTCGTCGATACGGGCGGCAGTGTCACCGTACTCCAATCGCTTCCAGGTGGTGATGCGAGCTTCGTTCATGTCCACCTCAAACAGGCGTAGTCGACGAACATAATCGCCGTAACCAGCATATCCGCCAAAACCGGCGCCGCCAGCGTAGCACATCCACAAGGCTGGCTTCTGGTTTTCTTCATCACCGTCTACGCTGAGGGAGCAATAATCATTGCAATGATCACTGTATATGTCAGGTTGCGACGACGCAAAAAGAAGGCAGATCAACTTACTGTCCGGCACTGACCATGACGATGCCCTGTTCTACCAGAGCATCGCGGAAGCCAGAGTTGAAAACGGGGGCGGTGACACCCTCCCTCCAGTCTCCAAGCCGGGGCAAAGTCCAATTGGCGTATTCGGTCATGGGGATGTGGATAAAGGAAATATCCATGTGGCGGTGGGTGTACCGGTTGTGGTTCTGCTTCAATCCCGCAACAGTCTTCTTGAACCACTCAATCTGATTGGGCTTGACCCAGTCATAGCCTGGGTACTTGCGTTCATTCGAAGAGTAGGCATGGGTGTCGAAGAAGTAGATTGTCAGAGCAGAGTGGTCCGACTTGCCACGGGCAAGAATTTCAATGTAGTAATTGCCCACGCCAGCAATGTCGGCGGGACCAGCGGCGGAGAGAGAGTACGGGAGCGACTCCATGAGGGCCATCTGCCCTTCACGGGACATGGTCTTTTCGTCATCGTGGTTGCCAAAGATGGCAGCATAGGGGATCCTGCGCTCGATAAGGAGGTTGGCCCACTTGAAGATGGCCTAGAAAGGGTCAGCTTGATGAACAGGAATTGGGGCCCAGTGCGTGTACTGACGGTTGGCGCATCTGGCGCGGTGTCTCCGTTGACCTGGTCGCCACTCAGCACGACAAAGTCTGGCTTCTCTTCATCTAGGATTCTGTTGACGAAATCAAGAGTTCTTGGATCAGCCTCACACTTGCCGCCGTTGTACGAGTCTGGAACAGCCTCACGGCATTTGCCAACACCGGTACTAAGATGGAGATCGCCAATCTGCAAAATTTTGAAGCGCCCATTATCCCTGATTCGAGGAGTTGGCTTTTTATGTTCGTGATGGGGCCCTCGCCTGACAGTTATCTGTACGCATGGCAGTTTACCACTAGTCTTGAGAAGCAAAGGAGTGCCTGTTATGGCCCACCCGTCTCTGGCTTCAACAGCATCGTATCCGAAAAGAACGTCAACGTCGGTCACAGCCTCGCTAGAATCGCTCGCTTGCTTCTTGGCAGATCGTTTGATCCAGAGACCGTTAGTGCGCTTCTCCCAGGGCTCATCAGATTCGCCTTTGGGCTGAGGCTGGAGCCTTCCGACAGAGACATCCATCACTACCTTGTCCGCGTCGGTGAGCTCCTCCTCATGCTTGCGACTGACGAAGATGTACGCCGACGAGGTCCAGGCCTTGCCCAGATACAGATCCTTCTCTATTCGATGCCATTTCTTAGGGTCGAGCTCGCAAGAGGAAAAGATATTCAGGCTGGAGCATGTGACGATGGTGACGTCGGTGACTACCAGCCCCGGATGGTGAGAGGGCATGTAGCCATGGATGGAGTTGGGAAGGACTCGATAATTTCTGTCGAGAAGGAAGATGACGAAGAAGGTGAAGACGGCGGCGCTGGTAAGCTGGACGATGGCCCGGACCTGAACGAGACGGGGACGTGGTTAGCAGGCGACTTCATGCCATGGCATGACTGGGACGGGCGAGAAAGGAGACGCCGCAATCTGGGGAGCTGCTCACAATGCGTCGTGTCATGATGGGAGGCGGTGGCCAAAAAGCCAAGTGTATGAAAGTGAAAAGTTGGGTGGAGAGATCCGCCGCCTCAGGTAGCGACAGCTAAAAAGTGGCGGGCAGGTCGGGCATTCGGGGGCAGGATCGAGGGTTGGGCTATTCGCATCTTCCCGGGATGGGCGGCTGTCGCATTGCACACAACGAGGACCAGGAGGATCGAATGTCGGGGGCGATCGCGGGGAAGAAGCTCAATGGCGTCGTGTGATCGGGTCGCGGCTGCTAGCGTCGTCGCAAGGTCAGTCGCCAGGCGGACGTGACACAACGGTCGGGGCGACAGCTAACGATACCCAGATCAGCCACCAGATTGAAGCCGGCGACGATCGAAGGCGTGGGTGGTTTTCCAGGTGCAGGAGGAAGATGTTGGACGATTGAGTTGCGCCAACATGCAGATTATTACGACCAGACCAAGCGAAAGAGAGAGGAAGGAGAGACAGGGGCCAGGGGGAGGCCCTTAAACATGTGCCTGTGCCGTGCAACAGGGCAGGCGCACACTACTCCGTAATTCAGCGGCCCTGCCCTGTTGGCCGCCCCGTAACCCCCTTTGCGTCTTGCCATTCTTGAGACCACAAGTGGGCCCGCCGCGCCGGGAGGTCGGGAGTCGGCGTCGGATCTGCTTAACTCTGGGGAACGGACACACAAACTGTCGGATTTTGGAGGGTAGCTACTTGATCGACGGTAGGATCAGCTGGGATGGCACTGCGGCGATGGAGGTATGGATATATGGATACAGTACACCTCGAAACCATGTTGCTTTTGGAGACTGTGCGCGGAATGCCACCCTTCCCGGGCCTCGGGGAATTCTTCAATGTCATCAAGTTCGAGTCGTCATACATGAATATCCACATACCACCTCAGTTGTTTGAGGGCCAGGGTGACGCACATGTCACAAAACATACCTATGCTCCCGACATAGCCAAGGAAACCCCCTGAGGTCCCTCGCGCGTCGCTACATTGCGCACACCTATGGTGATCTAGCCGCTCAGCCTCTAGCCAAGCTTAGGCATCCACCCGAAGGAGCGACCATCTCGCCCACCACCTGGCACTAATTTCTCCCATCTCATCTCGTCCGAACCGCTTCAGACTTGAGCACGAATGGAAATCTACAAGCCAATTGTGGCAGTGTTACGTTCCCCCATGGCCATACGCGCGGCCTTGAGCATGTCGATGATACCATGCTCTCAGTTAAGTGGGCCAAACACGAGTGGAGGAAGAGGGCATCAAGGGCAGACAGCAAGGGGAAAATGAAGAAATGAAGAGTTGCAAAAATTTCAATGCCAATGTATGAGCAAAGTCGAGTTGAAAATCTATTGAACCAAATAGCCCTTCGGTTCATTGGATGCACATGATTTGTTATCAACTGGTACTGTGCTGGGACCAGTAGCCAGCTCCAGCTCCTTGCTAACACTTCAGCGACCTTTGCGTAGTGCTTCGCCAGGAGAAAACATCACCTCGTAGCATGTGTTTGGATGACTTTGGTTTATTTCCGACAGTCTTTGCTTTTTACTCTTCTAGAACCGCTGGAAAGTTCCTATACGTAGCCACTTAGGCCAAGAGAGGTTTCCTTTCAGAGGTACCTACCTACCCTAATCAAACAAGCTTCTTATAGCTTGCCCTCCAATCAGCACTATGGGTTTGGCCACCTCCCGAGCCTTCCTCCCTTGGCAACTAACTACCTTACCTAAGCTCCCCGGAATTTGCAGCACTGAACTTGGAGGGAGCCGTTCGGTTCCTGGAAAGACTGGAGCTCCAGGCAGGAATATGGTCCGTGCGCATCTCCCTGTGAACAAACAAGACAAACCACCCAAATGCAAAGCAAAAGCTGCCCAGCAAGGCAAGGCCCCCGGATAGAACAAAGGAAGCGCCCGTCCCACTAAATCCCAGTCTCCATCGTCATTCTCCTTTTCCATCCCGATCAAAGCCCTCCGTCCTCTTCGATCGATTTTCGACTCGACTCGACTCGTATCGTCTCGACTTTCTCCCCTAGCGTTATTCCTCTCCATCTTCGTCGCCGCGCGTCTCGCAATCGTCGTCCCTGGTTCCACTCTCCCACCCCCAGGCTACTCCCTCGACAGAAAAAAAAAACGTGCGCGTCATGGCCGAATACTCGTCGCTCAAGGTGCCGGAGCTGAAGAAGCTCCTGGCTGAGAAGGGCCTGCCCCAGACCGGCAACAAGGCCGACCTGATTGCGCGCCTGCAGGAGAACGACAAGAAGGCCGAGACTGAGGCCAAGCCTGGTAAGTGTGACCCTCGCGATAGCTCGCTCGCTCGCGCGCGCGCGCGCGCCAGCGCCGTTGCGCGCAAACCCATCATATCATCACCAGCATCAAACTAACGCCCATTCCCCAAAGATGAGAACAAGGAGGACGAGATCAGCTACAGCGACGACGAGGCTCCCGTTGCTGCTGCCGCTCCCGCCGCCGAGCCCGCCAAGGAGGTTCCCGCTGAGGAGCCTGCTCCTGCGGAGACCGAGGCTGTTGAGGAGGCTGCGGAGGAGAAGCCCGTCGAGTCAGAGCAGAAGCCTGAAGAGCCTGCTCAGTCGTACGCCATCGGCCTCGCCTCCACTGCCGCCGATGAGGAAGCTAAGAAGCGTGCCGAGCGCGCGAAGCGATTCGGTCTTCAGGAGGACGAAGATGCGAAGAAGCGCGCCGACCGAGCCAAGCGATTCGGTCTCGACGAGAAGGAGCTTGCTTCCAGCCTCGACTCCGCCCTGCCTGAACGCCCCCTCAAGCGTGGCCGTGACCGTGGCGATGGCGACAACTCTCGTAACAACAAGCGACAAAACCTCGACCGAAGGGGTGGTGGTCGACGACGAGGTCGCCAGGGACGCGATGGTGGTCGAGACGGTGGTCGAGACGGTGGTCGAGACGGTGGTCGTGATGGCGGTCGTGATGGCGGCCGTGACGGTGGCTCCAGGCGAGAGGGTGGCCAGAAGCGCCATGCTATCCTCGACGACCCTGCCGAGAAGGCCAAGGCAGAGAAGCGTGCGGCTCGATTTGCTTCCAACTAAAAGAGCTCGGGTTCAGGGAGCACGAAGGTTATATGGTTTGGTCTGTGGATGAACGAATTTCAACGCGATATGGGCAAGATTGAGGACAGAAGGGACGGGGAAGGGTCAAGACATGCCCATGGGTTCTGAAATGTAAGACTACTATTTTTTTCAAGCGCAAACAATGAAGGTAAAAGAAATCAATAAACGGGAATCGGCGTTGCGGGGGCTCAAGTCGGCACGTCTCCAACACTTCCAGCATCCCCTCGTGTGTATGAGTGATAGTGAGCGCGAGCTCTGGCGGTTTCTGTCTTGTCTCGCGAGATGGGAACCGTGCCGCTCCCCTACAGTCTCATCCCACGCCGAGTCTGTCCTCCAGTTCAAGAACATCGCAATCCACCGGATAATGCGGTTGTCATCATGAAAGCGAAAATCTTTTCCAACATAATGAGCTTTGCCACTGGGCCGAACTTGGAAGCAAATTTCAGCATCACCACGCCGAAAACAGCAGGATTGGATGAAAATGGAATCGATAGCGCAGAGCTGACGCCCGTTTCCTGAGAGAAGGTGTGTAAGACGAGCGAGACCAACAAGACGGCCACAGATCTGTACGACCAAGCCTCTCAGGGGGGAAGCATACTAACAGGAGAACAGACTTGGATGGGTGGGAAACATTATCAAAGGCTTATCGGCCTGATGCCGAATTCGGTCATGTCAAGGCTCGGCTGGACATGATGGGGTCTGACGGAATTGTCGAATAGCATTAGGTAGTTGAGAACAACAAAGCGAAAAATACCCGAGCATAGGGGGTTGGTTGAGTCTGATCCCAGTTTCGCCCCTTTCCCGTGACTGAATCTAGATGCATCGGAGCAAATCCTGCACACCCTCTCGTGCAACCAGTCCCATCTCTGAAGTTGGCCAAGGATACTTGTCGCGCCGGAGCACCACGGGGAGGATCCCTAGTTCATCGGATGACGGATGGACGTGCGCTGTCGTCTAGGAGTTTTGCTCCACCAACACTCCCGTGTCCTAGCGTTGGACGAGCTGAGCCACTGAGAGCGCAAGATGGGGGTGCTGACTTTGGATGCAGACCTGGATGGGTTGCGCGGCCAATGGATCCAACCACATAAGGCGACGACTAACAGGACTGAGCGAAAACACGGGGCAGTTGACGTTGATATTCAGCGAGGAAGTTTCACGATGTGGGTTGCGGGAGGCCAGCACATCGGCCGCCTGAAGCCCGCGTCCCTTAGCTATGGGGCAAAACTGATGGATATGACGGACGTGAAGAGGTTATTCGTCCCAGTGTAGGAGTCAGGGGCGTTCAACCTGAAGCTGAGGATGACTCCCTCAGCCTTGAACGGTAACGCCCCCCTTCTGGACTTCTGGGTCTATGGAGGTTGGGTGGTCCTGGATGGGGCCGGGTCGCTGATAGCAGCCGAAAAAACTCAGCCCTATCACAGTCACGAAGGGGACAGTCGGCCGAGAAGGCCGGGTCGAGAAATTGACGAGACCCGTCTTGCGCTAGCCAAAGAAACGGCCCAGTCACAGCAGAGAAGAGGACAGAAAATCTCTCGCTGACCGGTCTTGTGGTCATGGCCTGGGTTAGGGAGCAAGCACGCGATAGTCTTCAAAGAGCCAACGGCAGATGCAGGACCGCGGCTGCTTGCCATGGTCGACGCAACGCAACTGGACCAACGCGCTAATCCCGCATTCCTAAAGAGACCATGACCCATCCAGCAACGCAAGCCACGCAGACCATTCTCAGACGACTTCGTCAACCTCCGACACCCTCCAAGAAACGTGCGGATGGAACCATGTCTTAATGGCCGTTGTTGTGGGTAGAGCCCTTGGCTCGGCACGGATGAGATGGCCAACAGTCAATCGAGCCTGTAGAGGTTTGGCCGTCCGTCAGCCATCACGTTACCCGGCACTATGCTCGTCAAGTCTCAGCCCGCAAACCAATGGCATCCGTGAAACCCCTGCTCACTTGATTCGCCCCCCAGTCGAGGAAGGCGATGGCGGCTACGATTGGAGAGTGCGGCTAAGCAGCTGGGTGGCGAGCGACTCCAGTCTCCTCTAGTCTGGGTAGGCTCGACCCTCCCAACGGTGTCCCGAATTTGGTCGATAGCCTGTGTGTCTTTTCTGAATCATCTTTGCAAGATATGTCGGCTTGCGTGTGGCCGGCTGGCGAGATGATGTGTTGGCAATGAGGCAAGGCCGCAGAAGCGCTTGTGAGGGCTCACCGCCAGGCCAAGTATCGAGTACTTTGGATCTCGGCCAGAGTGACCTGACAGGGGTTTAAAGAGGACAAAAACGGACCCCTCTCACCGGGGATCTGCGATTCGCTCAGTTCTCAGCAGCCACAGCAAGATCTAGGTTGGGACGAGGCTTGACAGGTGAAGACGGGGCGTGCAGCCACGCGGGAGGTGCCACGTCAATGGGCACCAGCCTCACCTTTAAAAACCCTGCAGACCGCTGTGGCCCAAGTGTGGCCGTTTGTGGCGGAGCAAGGTGGGATGCCTCCCCCATTGCCACTTTTGTAACAGATGATGACATCGTCTCAACAAGTCCCGAGTAATATCGATGGTAAGGAAACCGGTTCGAAATCTCACATCGATTTTTTTTTGTTGATGCCGATAGCCGCAATAGACGCGGGACAACGCATTAACCTTGCCACCGTTCGCTGCAGGTTTCAGCTCTGCTGGGACGGTAGCTTGTCAGGGACGGAAACTACCTAAACCGTTCGGAAGGCTGGGTTAGGCTGACTGATTTCGATATGACTTTGGTCACCAGGGCCAAGGAGGCTCAATTTGCATAGGGCAGATCGGTCCTCGTGACCTGCTTGCTTGGTCGGTCAAGGTCAGATCTTTCTCTCAATGACGTCCCAATGCCGGGGTGGTAACTTCAATGCCGGCCTTTGGGTACCTAGCCTTAGGCCCAAAGGCTTGGGTCTCGTGAGTACATTTTTCTTGGGCATTGCGTCACGGGGCTATTTTCGCATTGCGAACTCGGATGCCCAGGTAATGCTCTGGGGGCCACTTGGGATCAACGAGACATACGTCCGCCTTCGGTTTCCTCGGTCTCGGCCGATACGCTTTTGCTGTGGAAATGGAGCAGGAGAGCGCCAGGCCATCCAATTCAATTGATAAAGCTTGTCTGCAGGTCTTGGTAAGTGGCCGTGGACTATCAACCTCGGACCCATGCGGCACAGATAAAGCCAACGTCAGCAATGGTCCAAATTCCGTAATTGCGGCGATAACTGATATGAAAGTGCAAGAGGCGCCCAAGGATTGGCGAACAGGTTCGGTCTCGACGCGGTGGATAAGATGGCTGCTATAATAATAGGGAGAGACATGCAGGAGAGAGCCCGCTCGCCCGCCCCAAGTGGGAGTGAAACGACGGATGCATGTTCATTGGTAGAAAGTGATTTTCAAACATCCAATGGGGACGCGAGAAAGATGGGGTGGGATGGCCACTCCCAGGCAAAGAGGGCGCTTTGCGTGGCCGGGCCAGCGAATGAGAGCCTTGCGTCCTATTGTTGCTGACTCCTAGACAAAGTGAGAGACATCCGGAGTTTCCAGAATGTCTCGCCGTCTTTGAGTTCGTACTGTGGCCATTGGGGATGGCTACGGTGGCGATTGTAACACTCTCACAAAGCAACAGGCAATGACCACGGCAAGGTCCAGGATTCCCGACACCGCCCCTGCGGCCCCTCCCACCCGTCTCGCCGGGAACACGGTTGTGTGGGTAGAAGCCCATCATGGGGCCCGAACGACTGGGACAATGTAGTTGGTTTGATGCTTGATACGAAGCTGCGGCTCAGGCCCCAATGCCCAGTTGCTTCACCGCATAGGTGCAGCGATAGAATTTGCATTCACCTGCCGCTCCGACGATGAGACGCATGGAGACGCGAACGGCCTCCCACCCTTGGACCCTAGGACCGGGGCCAGATGCTATTATGGGGAGCATGAAGGCCTGCTAGGCGGACTGCAAACCCTCAGGCTACTTGCTGTAGCGTGCAGGTCGACTAGGTAGGTGGGCAAGTGCGCGAGTGGGGATGGATGGACTGGCTTTGGTGGAAAAAGAGCAGGGAGTGGACTGGAGGCCCAGGGTATCAGGCCCAAGCTCTCGACACCCCACAATGCAAGCAGCCAGCAATGCGTGCATGCCGTCTTCCTTTGCGTTGATTTGAAGAGGGGAGATTTGGGGTTTCTTCTTTTGGAGATCTGACTGGAGACGAGGTTGGGAGATCCCTGCCCATACCTGAGGTTGAAAGTCGAGGGGCGAGAGCGAGACGGACTGGACAGGAATGGAAGGAACTTGGGTTGTGGCACGCGGAGGCAGGAGGCAGGAGGCTTACCACGACGGGAGAGCCACCGCCTCTACAGCGAGCAATCCTCTTGGCCTTCCCTTCCCCACCTCGCTCATGCTATCGAAACTACCCACCGCCACTTTGAACGTTTCGTGGTCTGCTGAGAAGACATGAATTCGGTATCATGACAAGTTTGTTGATGCCAAAACAGGCCTGTCATCGTCATGACGACCCCCAACTCGTCTGCAGCTGGGTTTGGAGAGATTAGAACATTTGGGTGCACCTGCCTCGACCATGGGTGAGACATGCAGAGGAACACAGCCTGTCGGAGTGCACGAAGCGAGACATGTCTTCTGCATGTCCTAGACACGCAGCAGTGCGCACGAGGCCCCAACGACACCTTGTCGAAGCCGGCTGGAGGCCGCGAGTCCGGGAGTCCGCGAGCCCGCAACTAGGCGCGAAGGATAGACGTTGCAGCAGGCGCTACAGTGGGCTTTGCAGCCTCCCAGTCAAGGCAGCTGGCTTTCGAGGGTGGGTGACATTGAGACCCGCAGAGTCCCGGAACAGTCGAAGCGAGCCTCCATCTCAACCTGTCCGTCCGCATGACATCGGCAACGGCCTTCCATTATGAGCAAGCATGGTCCTTGAAGCCAAAAGGAATGCGGACCAAACTAAAGCGAGAACTGGAGCTAGAGACGGGGTCAAATCGGAGGGGCAAAGATAATCAGTCAGTTCATCTGTCAATCACTTGTGAACTATCATTACCTCTAGCAAACTCGTCGAGCCATACACTCCAACCAACACCGACCCCAAATCCACATCGAGACCCTCTCCCCTGCGCTTGGATTATGGGCAAGATTGTTCTTGTCTTTCGTTCTCTCGGATCCATACGATGAGGAAACCCGACACCACCGCTTCGCTCCCTATTTCCTAGTACATCCACATTCAGGCTTTTCTGATATCCATCCATTGCTGATGCACCTAGCAGCGTCCAGATAGATAGATGGAACCAGATTTAGCTTCGACCAAGCCCCCCCAGTCCATCGGCCCATCCCTCCAGGACCCACTGAGCAACGACCAAACCATCGTCTAAACCTCACCGGCAAACATTCTTGCTTCAGGCGATGCCCCACCCCGGCGTTTCTCCAATGGCTCCTGGGGCTAAGGTGCAACGGGCGCGAGAGGCTACCAGTGGCTCGCAGCGTCGTCGCCCACCAAGGTGCGTAAAAATCCCAGCCAGGGTTGGGTGCCCAATGGCAACCGCAAGCCATCCGTAGCCGTCGCCTATAGGATGGAGGGGCCTGCAGGCCGTGGGAGCAACGCGGCGCAGTTTGCAGAACGGCACAGGGCTCCCTGAGAAACTCGCTCTGAGTCCCACTGTGACACCGCGTTGGCCAGAGAGGTGACTCAACACATGGCGTCAACCTCGTCGATCGGCGACTCCACGCCGACGCCGCAGCCTCAGTGCACACCTAGGGTCTACAAGCGTCTTCAAGGGTCTCCAAGGCCCTCCTCCCAACGACAGCCCACCCCGGCTTAGTGCCTGGGCCCAGGGATTAGACGCCACAGTCAGAATAGCTTGCCATGGAAGTACCTTCGCCCAGTCACCCAGGTACTCCTGTACCGGGCGACCTCATCCAGTCATGAGTATGCCCTAGACCAGCGGCAATCACCTAAATACTATGGCTCCGTCTCTCCCGTTCGGGCCTCCCCGCTGTCATATCTCTTCTCTCTTTCTTCTGATATCCACGGCCCTCTTCCTTGCCACAGTTCCTGTTTGTTCCTTTGCTTTCTTTTCCTTTTTCCTTATTGACATCCCACCTTTCCCAAATATCCGCCTGCCCCCGCTCTCGTCCTCCATCACCTCGTACGTGCTCCGGTCGAATTCCGCCCCGAAATCCATCATATTTGTCCACCTGGCGCCAACACTCCTCACCTAAACGCGGGCCCATCCCATCCATCACACCCTCTTCACCTTGGGTCTAGCCTACTCCAGACGGCCTATCCCTGACAATCGCGGAGTGGTTTCAGTCGCCCACCACCATACCCATCCCCTCTCCACTAATATCGACAACCTCAACACACCCCGTTCACGCGCGTGCACCCTCGGCCTTTATTTCTCTCACCCGTCGCATGATTTCCTAATTTTTCTGTATAATTCCTCCCCTGTCCACTGTTGTCTGAAATTGGATTTACCTGTGAATCATGGGCTGTGGAAGATATTGGTGATCTTGAAGGTTGGATATAATGGATTCTATCAGGTCGGGGTCTGGTATTCCATCCAGGTCCTTGAAAGGACCTCGGATTGGGAGGATGGGAGATCCAACCATGTCTTTGAGCCCACAGCAGCCACTGAATATCACTCGAATGGAAAGAAAGGAGCACGAAGTCCCAAGGTCAACCCCAAAGCCTTTGGCACCATCTACACCACGACCGACTACGAGGGTCCCCCAACCTTCCAACCGCCGTCCCTCGATCCCTCAACCTGCCACCAGACCCTCTCTCAATCGCCAAGATCAATCATGGGGCTCTTCCAGTACGCTTGCATCTAGCCGCTCAACTACGACGACAAAACTCCGTGCCGGATCTGGTTCATCATCTTCAACGCGATCTATCGATGCGGCCTCGAAGCCTGCGCCAAATGTCCTAAGAAGGAAGAAGTCCTCTCTTTCTAGCGGTGTCGCCAGCCCAAACAACGAATCACCTCGCACAAGCTCTTCTTCTTCCAGGTCCCGGTCACGATCACGAAACTCCATGGACCCGGCTTTCGGTATCCACTTGGACAGAAGCTTAACTCACAGCCCAGCTGATATCCAAGTCGCCGAGGTTATTGAGTTGAACAAGGCCGGCCGGTCACCAGCCATTTACCCTGAGCTTGATCGTTATCGAAACATCCGCCGCCCATCCAACTCTTCAGAAACAAACCTGGAGGTCCCCTTCCGACTGGCAACTCATGACTTACCGCCCCCGACTCCAGCCAGCTTGTTGTTCTCCGGAACGAGTGGGAGCCCTTCCACCAGGTTTTCTGAGTCCCCCGGCCCCGGCCCTTACAGCCGGGACACAACACCAACCTCTATCGCGTCTCAATCCCCTTGCCTGGTTTCAACCTTCCGAGGAAGTCAGGTCAAGCCACGGCTCAGCAGCCCGTCTCAAACGAGGCCACCAGTCACTCGAAGAAGGGCGGGCAGCATTCCAAACGAGGTTGATGCCATCACTGCCGATCCCCACGGCCTCGCAGCTGTTCGAGAGTCTCTAACATCCTCTTCCTCGAACTCGACGGTTCGAGATAACGAAAAGACTATCAAGAGTAATAAAACAAAGCGACTCCCGCCTCCTCCACCAAGTCCGCCACCCCGAAAGTCTTCGCAAAAGTTTGATCCCAGTCGGTTTGACTCGTCTTCAACTCCCAAGACCATCCGGAAGCCATCACGGCCTGCTTTGAGTTCTTCACCAGAGAAGCTTAGCCAGCTAAAGCCTTCCGAATCTCATCCCTCCCCCAAGACCGTACCTCCTGCTCGCCCTAGTAGAGATGGGACCCAGGACATTCATTCACAACTCTTCGGCCCCATGCCTGTCATTCACAGCAACCTCTCTACGCAATCATTGCCGACCGAGAGGCGTGGAAGTGAATCGGCCATTCCAAGTTCGCTTCCAAGAACCAGCAACCAGTTGTCAGAAGCCGATAGGACTGCATCTACCTCTAGACTTCCTATCGCTGGTGAAAAGTCATCTCGGTCTCGCAATAACTTGGCTGTGGACCCGAAGAAGCCGATCGACAATGACCAACCTCGTCGCACTCGTACACCTAGCCCGAATGTTGTGAGCTCCTTCTCCAGGTTTGCCTTTTTTGGCCGAAAGAAGGCGCCTACCGATGGAGCCCACCCTGACAAGAAAGAAAAGGAGAAGGAGAAGGATAAGAAGAAGACCGCTCGCAAAGGGCCTGTCGCTGGTACCGGACACGAGGGCTATGGGCGTGTTGGTGGTGTTCGTCGCCGCAGCAGCAGCATCAGCAACTTGACTCGAGGATCTCCTAGCGCTCAGACTTCTCAAGAAACCGTCTCGAGTAATGATTCGTTCCTTGCGGATAGGATGAATCCCGTCATCATTGCTGGCGGCGAGGTCATTGAGAACCGCAATGCCAGTTCAGAGCTGTCGAGAACTGAGAGCAACCAGAGTCTTGGTTACAGTCAACCCAAACAGAGTTCCGACTCAGTGTCAACTTCTCAGCCGGGTTCAAGAAATACTCTGTGGCCATCCCCAATGTCACGCACGCCCCATCCTACATTGGGCTACCGTCGACCGTCCGATAGTAGCGAGTCGGAAGGTCTTACCATGAAGCCCTCCTTGGCCTTCCGAAGATCGGTGCAACGCCTGCGTTCTTCACCTGATGACCCGTTGAGACTGCCAATGCCAATCAACACATCTGGAATGGCGAACTCGCCGCTCACAAGTTTCGACACAAGCGTCATGTCTGATGAATCTCATTTCGAACTCCAGCGGGAATTGTCTCGTGAAGTGAACGCTGCCCACCCGGCGCCTAAGAAGTTGATAAAGCGTTCGCGTTCACCTCGGAAATGGAACTTGTTTGGACGATCACAAAACAACACCAATACCAAGAATAGCGAGCCCGTCGCTGCTACAGTCAAGGTGGTCGAGAAGAAGCCCGTTGCATTTTACACAATCATGGATTCTTCAGAGCAAGAAGACAACGAGCCCATGGACGTCCAGGAGGTCCTGAGACGTGCTGAGGTGTTTGGCCACTCGCCAAGCATCGGTAGCACTCCTGTGATCCCCCACAATACCCCCCAGATTCCCAAGCCTTCAATCCGCACTCCGGCCCAGCCTAAGCATTCGGTTCAGAAGAGTAATGGAGCAGAGGTGAAGGTCAAAGAGCAGTCCTCAGAGCAGTCTTCTGCCCCGCAACATGTTTTCCAGCCTGTGGCTGCTTCTTCTGCTCACGAAGACCATGTCGGTCGTCGCACTCGTCTCCCTCAAGTCGGAAGAATCCCCAAGGTTGTCAGCAACCGCTCTGACCATCTTTCCCCAAAGAGCTTCTCTCGACCATTCAGAGCTAGCATGCAATTGCCCCCTCAAAACTTTGATGCGTATGATGCCGAGTCAATCGCAAAGGGGCCAAGCCCTCCCAAGCCCTCTTCACCTGTGCCCGATCTCACTATGGAAGGTTCAACGATTGGTAGCGGGACCAATAATTCCCCTTTCCGTGGTTCAAACCGAACCATATCCCCTGAGCAGCACCGACCCGAACGAGAGTTTATCACTTTCTCTCCTCGAAAGAGTTCTGTAGGAACTATCGGCACTTCAAGCTCCAGCTGCTCAAGAATTCGCTCTTTCTCCGGAGCCACTGCCGTAATCCCCAACCCCAACGACCCTCCTGCAGAGGATGAGGTCTGGGACGAATACAACGATTTGCTCGGAGAAGACAATACCAAGGGTCCTACCTCTGCCTCGTCTTCAAAAGGCACTCCGTTCCACTTGGAGACTTATGGATCTAAGTTGGCAAAGGAGAAGGCCCTGGAATCCCCAACAATCGTCTTTGACAACCGCAAAATCTCCACGCACTCAAAGGCAACCACTGGCTCCAGCACTTTCAGTGCTGACATGACAGAGAGGATTCGGGCCGCATTCCAACCTCGTCCTACTCCTACTGCAACGCCATTTCCCCTGGCCGAGCCCGCTGCTGGGTCTCGTAGCCGGAGCGGGAGCATGGAAATTGTTACCATGGCAAAATTCAACGAGTCTCGGCGAAGTAGTCGATCGTCTCGAAGAAATAGAGTATCCGACTCTAGCATTTCTTCCGACGACTCTTCTCCGCTGGCACAGGTCAATCTGCGCGTCGGTTCAATGACCGTTAGCAAATGGCTTACCTTTGGGCACGTATTGTTCAGCGACGTCCGGCATGAGCTTGTCCCTGTTGAGGGCTCCCTGAAGCGGCACTCAATCCTTGTGATTGATGGCCTTGGCAACGATGACTGGTCGTTTTATGCCGCTGAGACATACCCGGCTGCCACGTTCTTCAACCTTTCGCCCCGTGCCCCTTTACCCACGGATCTACAAGGCTCTTCCACAAGCTTCCCTCTGAGCCCACCAAACCATCATCAGATTCAATATCTCTCTCACCTGGAAAAGTTCCCCTTTGCGCCCCAGAGCTTCACCGCGGTAGTCTACAGATTCCCTGTCGCGGCTCCGGAACCATACTACCGCAGCATCCTCACTGAAGCCCGTCGCGTGTTAAAGCCAGGAGGCTACATTGAAATGTCGATTCTCGATGTGGACCTGAACAACATGGGTAATCGGGGTCGACGTGGTGTCCGACGTCTCAAAGAGAGAATCAACGAGAAGACTCCCGACACCAACCTTGCATCAACGGCTGATCTCATCCTCCGCCTTCTTGGCAAGGTTGGTTTCTCAAACATCAAAGCAGCCCGCGTTGGTGTTCCAGCAGCGAGCTCAGTTACCCGCTCGGATAGCATGCGCAAGGCTAAAAGTTCTGAAGAAAAGAAGGAGCAGCCTAGCCTAGCAGACATGATGAGAGACAACAGCCCCTTGGCTGACGAAGGCATCACCAAGATGGTTAGTCGCGTTGGCCGGTGGTGGTACACCCGCTGCTACGAGAATGCGGCAGAAAGCCCATCTGGAAAGAGCATTTGGAATGACAAGGCCTTGCTCTCAGAGTGTGAGGAGCTTGGAACGAGCTTGAAGTTAATGGTTTGCTGCGCTCGCGCCCCCGACCGAGTTACCAGCTTCTAATTCAAGAGCTCCATCCATGGCCTTATTTCTCTCCTGTTACATTACATTTCCTATCCTGTTTCATCTACTTTATCACTGCCCCACTGTCGGGGATGAACGAAAACACATACATGGAAGCATTCAAGATTGGAAGATACTATAAGGCGCAAGCCTAAAAAAACACACAAACCCCGATATATCTCATTCTCAGCGATCGTCGAACCGGAGTTTACAGCACGAGTTCTGGCGCAACATCCAACCCTTGATTGGGTCTTTTGGATGTTTAAAAAAACAACACGATTATCATACCCATTACACGGGGGTCTATCAGTTTGAATCTCGTTTTTCTTTTTCATTTTTTGCATATTCGTTTCTTTTGCCGCTGGTCGGAGGGGACCAGTCACTGGATGTCTTGGTTTTTTATATAATGAGCCTGGAAGCTTTTTGGAATACACGCGGAAACAGGCTGAGGATCTTAATGGGAGCTCCATCGAATGGAGCGCAATGCTGGCCATTATACCTCTTAGTTTCTTCTCTAAGATGTGTAGAACGGGTAGGAGATTTCTCGAAGAGGAAGTGCTGGTGGACGGACTCATGATCATGATGACGATGGGGGAAAATGATTTGAAATGATGGCATGGATATGTTGGCATGTGCATAGAGATACCCATTCATGCTTTGAGGAAGCGATAGCGAATTGCAAGCGACATTTGATTGTTCCCTCATTGAAGAAATTGCAGTTCAAGTGACGTGAGCCCGAGATTACATGTAGCGATGTAAGGCGAAGTGCAGTCATGTTAGGGAAAGGCGAATGTGTACTGAGGAGAACAGAGCAAGTTTGCAAAACTATTACAGTAGATCAGCCGGCAGGTTAGCCAGTATTTAAGTTCTAACAACTATATTTGTATTCTAGGGCTTTATCTTGGTGAGGTCTTTCTGTGGCCTGCCGATTTTCGAGATTGGTTTCGGATCTAATCCGAAAAGCAACGACAGATTGCGCCGAGATCAAGGTAATGTTACAGATATTTTACAAAACAATACGGAAGCGATAATTTCTAGGGGCCTGTACAAGCGCTCAAGAGTTTGTTCATCATGGCGTTAGAAGTTGCAATCGGGTTCAACTCAGCTCTGCGATTCAGACGTTGCTTCTTCGTCTTCGGTCGGCGCCTCTTCTTGAGGAGTCATTTGCGTGGCGGGGTATCGACGCAAGGTGGCGACGAAGCCGCCGCCAGCAATGCGATCGCCGACCCTAGGTCGCATAATCTGGACGGGCTGGCTGTTGGGGTCGGCAGCCTTGGGAATAGTCGTCTTGACGTCCCAGTCTCGACCGCCACCATTGTCGCGGACACCGTCAGCTGTTGTGGAGACGGGCAGTTCAATGACCCTCTCAAAGCGCACGGGTTGCTTAGTGCGGTTTGCCCAGGCCTGAAAATCGCCAATCTGGCTGATGGAGGGCTTAAAAAGAATGAGCAGTCCATTTGGCTTCAGGGCCTGGATGACGGAGAGCGCATTGTCGTGAGCGGATGGGAGGTCAAGGATGGCATGGGAGAGGAACGGGTCGCCTTGTGTCTGAGAAAGGCGTTCTGAGAGGTAGTCGTCGATAGACCCAATATGGAAATCAACTGTAGGAAAGTACAAGGCGTTGCGGTATTGACGAATTAGTCTGTGAGCCGCGCGCGAGTGCTTGGGGTTGCGGTCAAGAGTGTGGAGGATTGCTCGGCGGGAGTTGCGGTAGCTGTCGTAGGCGGCTTCTTGCTCGGGGGTCAGGTCCAGTCCGAACTGGTGGGCTCGGTAGTTGGAGGAGCAGAGAGCATTGCGTAACGAGGGTGTGGTTGGCGGGTTCGCAGCATGGAGGGCGCGGGCGAGGTGCAAGGTCAAGCTGCCCATACCAGTGCCGGCTTCAAATATCTCAAAGGGCGGTGCATCCGTATCTTCCTCTTCTTCTCCAGGTCGCGGGAGGTTCAAGTCAAGCAACGAGACAATAGTGTTTGCGTCATGGGGGTAAATCTGCAACCTCCTGTCAGCAATGCGGGAGGGCTGTGCAAAGCCAATTCTTGTTCTTCCGAGGTGGAGATTCGTACCGGCGTGGCATACCGTGCGCTGTTGATAATGTACGTTGCCATGGAGGGCTCGTGGATTGCGACCTCTCGGCCAGAGGAGTCGAGCACGACGTCAAGAAGAGAGCGGCCGATGAGTTCGGAAGCGTTAACTGAGGCTCCATAGCCGAGGCGGATGCGGAGGTCCGGACGGAGAGGCTCGGTGAGGTGCCAGCGGGGCGCATTCTTACCCTTTTGGCGGAGGAAGAGGACGTCGTTATCTACAGGTGGTTAGTTGCGAGACCAATTGGGCCAGAGATGGGTGATGTGCGGTTGTACCTTTGACGGTGCGTGCCGACGAATATGGGCGGCCCGTTTGGAAGCATGGCAAGGGCCTGCGGGCGAAGAGTCGTGGTGGGGGCATTGCTGAAGAGGTCGAGGCTATCAAGCTGTGTTGGTGATGATGGAAATCTTGTCTTGGTGGGTTGTGCCGGGAATACATCGGTTAAGGACGTTGGCAGGCCCGTCTCGCCTCGAGATTGGGTTAAACATACAACGTTCCCATTGAATCAGAATTGAAAAAAAAAAAAAAAAAAAAAAAAAAGGAAACAACAAGACAAGAATGGGACTCAGGGACAGGGGTTTTGAAATTTAGTATATTTCTACTTCTCGCTGACTGCGGGCTTGACGATTGGTTTCGCCCCCCCAACTATCGCTTATTCCTCTTGCCGCAGGATGTATTTGTTGTTATTTGGGTATCGCCTTCCCTCTTTCCCTGAGGGACAAAAAAAATCAGACTTCTTTCCTTTCTTACGTCCGCCTTTTCTCTTGCTCCTCGATGCGCCCCTCTCAGGTTTGGGCTTTTCCCAACTTTCACTCTTCAAATCTCGTTTGCACCACCCGGGCCACTTACATAACACCACGAGAACACCATCGCCGTGGTCTTTCCGTCGGCCTTGTACACGTCGCCTCGTCGAGTCATTAATCTTCTGCCAACTCCCCTCCGCCTTTGCCGCCGCCGAGAGGCACCGTTCCTAATATACATGGTATGCGCAAAATCACATATAACGAACCTACAAGCACACCACAATCAACTGTCTCCTCCCATCTGCCCATTATGGCACTCCCAAACGCCAATCCATGAAGGAACGTAAATGAGAAAACAAAGAAAGAAAATGAGTATTATGATGCCGACCCAGACTCCTGACATGTGTGAATGGGCGAAAAGCAGCACAAGGAACGAGAACTACGTGTGGATGTCGAAAGCATCGTTTCAGTCGTCTAGGGCGTCGAGGTTCCGGTTGGGTTTTGGTGAGGTTGCTTGCACGAAGCTGTACAGCTTCGTCGCGTCACAAAGGAAGGAATGCCAATGAGGGTTTCCAGAGATCCTGCTCAGATGGTACCACCCCATTTTGGTACGATTCCCAAGCCCATTGCAGCTGCCCACGCATCTTGTCCCGACAAGGGCTGTTGAGAGTAGTGCTGAGAACTCTGCTGCGGGGGTTGTTGATGTTGATGTTGATGTTGATGTTGATGTTGATGTTGATGTTGATGTTGATGTTGGTTCTGGTGTACCGGCTGATGGACTTGCTGGTGGACTTGCTGGTGGACTTGCTGGTGAACGTGCTGAGGAACGTGATCTTCGGCATGCTCCGTTGTGTGGAAATCCTCCTCAAAGTATGGTATGATCCGTACGCCGGTGTGATCCTCCATGAACCGAAGGCCAAGTTCATATCGTCGTCGGCATCGTTTAGTCCAAGGGTCTACCTTCACCGGGCTGTGATAGCAATATACGTTGGGTCGCGAATCCTGGACTGGGAAAACCAGACCCATGCTGCGGATGTGATTCCAGAGGTCAATGGCGGCCTGCTTCGTGCTGTCAGAGTTGGGATTCGCCGAATACATGAGCTGGCAGATCGCATAGCGCAGAACCAGAACATCGACACTCTCCGTGCCAAGGCGATGCTCCATCTGACGTTGGAGGAGCCGAAGTTCACCAACCAATTTCTCCAGCCGTTCCGCGTTTGCGTGGTTATAAAACATGGCCAAGTCAATCCAGGTTCGCGCAACATACGGATGGCGTCGGCCGTATATAGCCTCCAACTCTTCTGCAATTGTTGGAATGCTGCCCCGCAAGAGATCCGAGAGCGTTGCAGAACCGTGCTTCTGCTGCACCTCATACAAACAGGTAAAGATTTGCCGGAGTGGGTGCGATCGTTCAAAATTCGTCGTCGAATATGCTGCGAGGTATTTGCACAAGGCCGTCATCATGCCCGGATCGCGATGTACCATTCCCAGCAGCAATTCTTTGATGCCTTGGGGCGACAGCTTCTTGAGGTCCAACTCAAGTTGTTTGAAAGCCAACATGAGATAGTGGCCTCCTTGGTCGGTATCCCTCACCTCAAAGTAACGATTTGCCTCCAGCAGCATTTCGCTAGACCCAGCTCCCCATACCATGATTGTCGGCCATCCGACCTGGGCTTCGGTTTCCACCTCAAACTGCCGGCACTGCAGGAAGGCTTTCCTCATGTTTCCAATAACGGTTTCCTGCGCCCTGAGGAGATCTGGCGATTGGAGGTACCCTGTTGCTGGAGGAGGCGTTGGGGTTCGGCATCGGATATGGGCCGGGAGATCTGCTGGCTGCTCAAAGTCGATCAAGTCATACTCTGTCACGCCCTTACGCTTCAGGTAAGTCCCGAGGTTGACAACCTTGCCATTTCGAACAAACTCGGAGACTTTGCCTTCTGCATCACGCTGAAACTTCATAGATAATAACCTCTTCACTTCATCCTCGGTATTGTTCTTGACGAAACCCCACTGCGAGAATCGAGTCTTGTACATCTTGGGACTGGTCGAGTTCAGCGAAAGCGCTACACAAAAAGGAGGGATGATACTCACGTGGCTTGGAACCCGTACTTTTCGGCCATGATGGCCATGACTTCCTTCAGAGGCTTCCTCTCCTCGAGATACAGGGCCCTAATGGTTGACTTAAATGACTCCCAAGCTTCAGCAGGAACCTGTTCCCGTGACGGTCGAGTACCTGTCTGGGGGCGGAGAGACATCGAAGGTCGTCGTTCAGCCTGATATGATTAGACAATCGTCGGCGACGGGGGGAATCAACACAATCTCGACACGACTTACGGTTATTGTGGGGGCTGGAGAGGCTTGAGACAACTGAGGAGTCTGAGGCTCTTGCTTCGGGGAGGGACTGAATACGGGAGGTGTAGGTGCGGACATTTGTTGTCTTGAAGGGCGGCGTGCCGGCTGCCTCGCCGGCTGTTTTGATGGGGCTCTCACTGGGGCTTTACCCCGGGCATTGGAGCTGGCATTAAAGTCCAGAACGAGCTGGCTTCCAGCATTCATCACTGGCTTAGGCGTTGAAGGTATTGGTGGTTTGGCAAATTGCCCACCAGTATTGACAGGATTGCTGCTAATCTGAGACTGGCCCAAGGCTGGTTTGGGGGTCATGGGAACAGGCGGCCGCCATATCGAAAATCCAGGTGTTCCCGGGACGCCCGGCGTTGTCGGGGGTGGAGAGGCGATTTTGGGGGAGGCGACCATGGATGGCGCGGTCATCGGGGTTGCTGTCATCTGGGAGGTGCCCATCGGGGTTGAAGCCATCGACGCAGCCATAAGAGCCGATGCTGACATGGACATATCCATCGTGCTGTTCATTCGGTCACCCGCCACGAAGCTGTCCATACTACCGAAAGGCCCCATCGATGAGCCAGCAACAGGACTGGATACGTCAGAAATGCCCTGAAATCCACCAAAGGTCATGGGAGGTGGGCTTGCAATCGGACTGGTCACTCGCGATGGGCCACCGAAAGATCCGTAGTTGACCTCGGATGGGCTGGCGAGAGGGCTTGCAACATTGGAGGCGATGCCGAAATTTCCGAAAGGCGATGGCGATGATGATACCTGCTGGTTCGTGGGTATGGGACTTGTCACGCTGTGAGAGGGTCGTGGAGGAAGGGGGGGTGCGAAGTTTTTGTTCTCGAAGTGCGCGACCAAGCGACCGACGCCTCCTCCTCCTTGGAGGGGAGTCATGTCGGCATTCAAATCGACATCGTCGGCGGAAGGGTCGAGTTGCTGCTGAAAGCGCTGTTGGATATCGGATGAAGTAGGTGCCCAGTCCATGCCCATGGAGTCGTCGAAGTTGCGCCCGGTGCATGGTAGGGCTGGGAAGAGTAATTCGAAGAGGCCGTTGAGGCGTTGATGCCGAATTTCGGCCAGGCTTGATCGGTGAAGCCATATGAAGGGTTCTCGTGGGCGTCGGAAGCACGAGGCCTACCCGCTGAATGATGGGACATGGCGCCAGAGCGCCCAAGCTGACTGAGGAGGCCCGACCCGCTGGCTGGATGACAGTCAGTGACGGACTCGGGCGAGTCGAAAGCATCGGCTGGGTCCTCAGTCGCCAATGCGTGGATTCATCACTCGTCAAAGGTGGCGAGCGGGAGAGCTCAGGATGGAGGTCGAGAACGAGAGTATGAACAAGCGGGCAGAAGTGCCCATGATCGCCTGGGTACGTATAATAAGAGGAGGACGGAGAGCTGCGACGGCGCGCAAACGGGCGCGACGACTGGGCTGCTTGGGGTAACCAGAACGGCAACACCAAAAAGCAGGTCCAGGGCCTGCCAACGTTATCGTTCCCCAGACTTGCGCACTGGCAGGGAGATATGGGGACCGGTGTGATAGGGTCGTCGATTGCGACCACAGCCAGAGAGACTCAGCAGACGGACGCCAAGTGCTGCGCGTGAGGAAGAGCCAGCAAAAGTTCCTTCGCCTAAGTTTCCCAACAAGGCAACCCAATCTGCTGTCTTGAGAGTCTGGAGCGTCCGTCCGCGGGGTGTCGAGGGAAGATAAGAGGAGACATCCTCGGCCCCTCAGGGGGGTTCCGTTAATGTCCTGGGAGGCCTAGCGAAGGCTCTCGGGGGGGGGCGCGCGCTGTGTTTGGGGGGGGGCTTTGGCCGGTAACCCAATAACAGCTTGGCCATGACTCTGGGCAACGGGCTGGGTCATTGGCGTGGGATGGTCGACCATGTTCACTAGGTAGGAGAAGGCCCGACGAGGGAACAAGGACGGCAGAGCCCATCATCCATGGCCGATGGAGGGCACCGCAACGACCACTGAGGACGGAGATTCCAGGGGTGGGCATGTGAGAGCATGCGACCATGTTGCCCGAAGCAGAAGGTGAGAAGAACGGCGCCACCACACACGAGAAGAAGCACCAATCACGACGGCTCGATACAGCCCCTGGGGGCCGGGCTAGCAGGGAAATCTACCGAGGGGGCAATCAATTCCAGCGCCGTTGCTGCAAACCAAGCACCAAGGCGCACCATCAAACGCTGGGCTCTGGATTTCCAGAAGGCTTCAGGGTCTTCTCCCGCGATCGAGTCGGGGCCGTGGCTGCCGCTGAGCGAGTCGCGACGGTCGAGGACCATGAAGGACGACCCGGGTGGCTCGGAGAGGTGCAGGCTGCAATGATGAAAGAGGGTGGCGATGAAAGCGCCTCTGGATGAGCCTCGGGGCGAGTGAGTGCGTCGCGGAGCACAGCGCTGTCAGGAGAGCGAACTGCGAGGCGCCTCACACAAGGATGACGGGATCATGTCTGCATCGATGAGGGTCCAGTCTCGGCTGCGAACTCTCTTTGACCTCGTTTCCTCCATGCCTCATCCCCGCCGTCTTCTACAGTAAGACGTTCGGCCGTGGCGCCGCCACTATTACGCCTGAGGCCACCCCCGGGCTGGTCTCAGAGTCCCCTCCACAGTCTCGGGCCTTGGCCTTTTGGCTTTCACGGGCGTCCTGGATTGGTGACTGGACCCGTCCATTGTTGTCTGCGCGAGATTGGTTTTCAAATGGGACGCCCCCGACCTATTTTTGTGTCCGAGGTTGATTGATTTGTTTGGGTTCGTCGGCTCCCATTTCCCAAGAATCTCCTTGACCCATCCATGCCCCTGGTGGATTAGGTGCGTGTTTTGCGTGCGTGCGTATGTGTGCGTATGTGTGTGTGTGTGTGTGTGTGTGTGTGTATGTGTGTGTGTGTGTTGCCGTACCTGGACTACCGGTACTAACGAACTGAGCCGTCTCGTCGCAAAAGACCAAGATGGAAGGGACCAAGAAAAAAAAAGGTTCAGCCAGCAAAGTGGGGTTTGCGCGACAAAGCTCTGCTTCCTACTCGGCCATCGCCGGTCCCCCAAGGACCACCAGAGGACCAAGCGGGCGTCCCCCAAGCTGAGCCGAAAGCCGTGGTGCAGCAGTAGCAAGCACAGCACAGCCGCAGATGGGCCCATCCAACGGTGGATGAGGCGGTCGAGTGCCTCAGGGCGAGGTCAAGGCGTCCCTAAACAGCCCTGATGCTGGGTAGCGAGACGAGACGAGACGAGACTTGTTCATACCGTTGGAAGGCCCGCGCGCGTCAGCCCGTCTCATTCGCATTGCACAGTTTATAACCACGCCCAGACTGCAGCGCCGCGCCTTTGTATTACAACGTGCTTGTGCTCATACGTAGTGGGATATTTTTGGCACCCCCTTTGCCAATCAATCCACTAGGCGGCAATCCCAGGCATGAATTATCCGTGCGAAACGAGAATGATAGCCCGTTGATGTAGAAGAAGATGGAGGCTCGACTTGGTGCACTCGGCCGAGACTGTAAAGGCGGCCGAGCAACCGTCGATGCCAAGCAGGGATGCTTCTCATCGAGGCAGCTTGCATCGAACATGGCGACCCAGCGGGTACTTCTTCAGCTACTGCAGGGCCGGTGTACCGACTTACGCGGGAAATATCGTATCCCGCATTGGAGAGGTGGGAAACTTGTGATGATTTAGGTAGGTCATTGTTGGTGTGACGCCAAGGGTCCAAAACCCAAGACCTGATGTCGACGGATCCTTGGCAGAGCCTATTAGTTGCCCAGCTAAGACCTCCAGCTCCCCCTTCCTTTCCAGTCGGTGCTCTCGAGCTCGCAATCAGGTCCCCGGCTGGACTACATCCAAAATCATGAATGGAGCGGCATCTGACCCATGCATGTCCTTCGGGCGGAGGGGGGGATCTCCACTGTGAGATCCGGAAGGATTATGCGTGCTATTTTTGAGAGCGAAAGGCGGCGGCACATAGCACCCCCCAGGCTCAAGGTTCGCTGATCGCCCAGAGGTTAAGACGACCTCCGTTGTCTGTCAACATGATGACATGCAGCGCCGTGTTCTATGTAGGACCTGATGGACTGACTGGTCGGTGCTGCCGAGACAGATCTGCACACATGTCCGCCACAATGGCGCAGCCCATCGATGACAAGTGCCGTTAGGTGCGATGAGATGTCAACGAAGTTTCATCAAAAACACGTTGAATTTCTGCAACTAAGACTATGGTCAGATGGCAAGGATGCCGAACCAACAGCAGCACGCGGGCCGAATGTCTAAGATTGAGACACACCCAGGCATGCGCTGTGAGCCTTTGAGAATTTTGGGAGAGCGGCTGCTGTCCGAGACAGAACGTTGGAGAGAAGTTTGGTCAAAAGTTTCCCGGCTCTCTCAGCCTAGCTTCCGTTCAGCTGATGATTCATAAATCTCTAAAGATACGCAACAAAATGAAGCTTGATTTCGCCAGAGGTATGCTTTACCCGCGGCTGAAGAGATGCGTCATATTAGAGCCTCCAGGCGAGCATCTCCAACTCTGCTCCGAGGAATGAGACACCCCCTGCCCCATTCGCAAAGTCTGTTTTACCAGTCACAGAAGCTGCTTCTGTCTATCATATCCTAACTTGCCAGCCAAGGCTGACAAGAAGGCGGCTCCGATGACAATTGTCGATCCGAGGAATCCAATGTTTGGCTGAGAAGATCAACGAGGGATCAATTGGCAAACATAGGCAGCAACCTACATATGCGTAAATGTGCATCACCAAAAGACACAGGTCGTTGCATGGATAACAATTAGGACGCGTCACGTCGAAATTGATGAACTGCATTTGCCAGATTTCATGAGAAACAAAGGCATGTTGGTTGCCCGTTTAAAGTACATATGCAAACCCCAAACCGCCCCCAAAAACCACGAAACAAAAATAAAATAAGCTCCCCTACCCACGCAGCATGACGAATAATAATATATATGTAATAATAGTAGTAAGAGTATGGTGATGTACAGAGAAAGCGAACTGAACACCGTAGTCTATCCATGTTTTGGTATACCTTTTCTACCCCAGGAGCTTACGCATGGTATATGATGATGATATAGTAAGTAGTAAACAGCAAAAAGCCAAAAGAAAGAGGTCCAAGAAACAAACCTAAAAAAAAAACGGTTGGCCCAAGGAGCAAAGGATCCGAAGAAGAAAAAAGAGGGCGAAGAAAGAAAAGAAGTGTGCTAAAGATACATGTTGAATAAGTTCCAAATACCGGTTTCCCCTCTGTTTGCCCACATTTGAACCGCGTTTCCCGTTTCCCAGTTTCCCGTACCTTTGATTTCCGTCATATGGTCATTGGCAGATCCGAAGGTGGATTTCGTCGTCGCATCGCGGTCTTTGAAGTGGTAGTTTCTCTCGTTTTGGATAAGTGTGTGTGGTTTTTGTAACGTCTTTGCGTTTGGGTCTTTAGGATGCGAAGTTGCCTCGGAGCAGAAAAGTCGAACGGCGATGTGGGTCGCTCAAAAGAAGAGAATACGAAGAAAAAGAGTAATAGCAAAGAACATCGACCATTGCAGGCCTGGACTTTTGTCCAATGTTAGAGTTCGGGAAGGGGAACCTCATCAAACCTCCTCTCCGTCCGTCTCCTCTCGGAACCGCAAACCTCCTTCGACTTTGATGGCATCGGCAACCCACGGGGTCTTGGCGACCTTGGCGACGCTCCATCGACTTCTTGCGCGCTTGAGCAGTCCCTCGGTGATCTTCAAGGCTCCCGACAGACCCTTCTCCTTGAACTTGGCCTCGTCGCCGTCGTTGTCAGTATCGTCACCGGCGTATTCGACCCATCTCCATTCGACTCGGGCGATGCGATGGCTAGTACGGCTACGCATGCGGTGGGCGTCGCTCATGCCGGGGTGAGGGTCAAAAGGCAGGCGAGCCTCAAGCAGGGCATACAGCAAAACGCCAAGAGACCAGGCATCGGTGGCCCGGCCGTCGTAAGGTTGACCCATGATAACCTCGGGGGCTGCATAGTCGTCTGAGCCGCAACGAGTTTCCAGCTTCTCGTCGTCGGCAATTCGACGAGACAGGCCTAGGTCGGTAAGGATTACCACAGAGTAGGGGTAAGTCTCCCAGTCAGTGGCGGGGTCAGCAAGCTCCGTCGGGCTCAGATTGACAAGAACGTCTGCAACGTGTTAGTCCATGCACATCCAGTTTAGGAAATGCCCGAAACTCACTCTCAAGCTTGATATCGCGGTGGCAGATTCTCCTCTCGTGGAGATAGCTGACCGCACCAACCAGCTCGGCAAAAATCCTGCGGAGCAATGTCGGCTGTAGAACGGCACGCTGGGTAGTAGCCACGTCGAAGAGGTCGCCTCCAGGGCAGTAGCTCAAGACCAGGATGGCCCGCGTGGGCTCGATGTTGAAGGCCTTGAGGTCGACCAGCGACGGGTGGTGGATGGTTTGCATGATCTCGAGCTCGCGCTTCAGGCTCATTTCGACACGCTCCTCGCTGGCGCCGCCCCGGGGGCCATGCTCGCAGACCTTGACCGCAACCAACGTCTTGCGGTCGAGGTTCAGCTCGGGCTTGGGGGTTACCCTGCCAGCGTCGGTTTCCGAGTCTTCGGGCTCGATTTGGCTCGTAGCCAGCATAACCCTACTAAAGGTACCCTGACCCAGGAGGCGAATCGATCTCCATCGGCGGCGCTTCTTGTCGGTTCGTCCAAAGGCCTCAAAGTACTCGTAGTGGGAGCTTTTGGGTTTGCTGGACCCGTCGGCCGAGTCCCGAGAAGACTCGCTCGGGGGCGGAGTAGGAGGTTGTGTCAGGGTTGGGGTTAGGCCTCGAGACTCGGCGAGGTGCAGCTCCCTTCGGATCTGAGGCTCAGGGATAACAGAGTCGCTGACCTCTTTGATTTTGACGTGAGAGCCCGAGACCGAAATGTTTCTCTGGGGGGTTCCCATGTGGTCCGGGTGGTATTCGTTAACACTGCGGTTTCGGTTACGTCGAGGTTGGTTGTTCGCGGGGGGCTCAGCTGGGATTTTGTCGCCAGGCTCGAGAGCCGAGTACATTTTGCGCTTCGCACCATTCGTAAGAGCCGCGTCGATGGATTCTCCCGTATTGGTGACAAGAACGGAGCCTTCACCGACCCTTTTGAGGCGGTGCTGCGAAGGTGACGCAGACCCTGCACTCAGCCTCTTCCAAGGCCCTGGGGAATCTCCCGACATGAGTGGACTCGGCAGAGGCGTCACGTCGCCCATAGCAGTAATGATGGGACTCGGGACGAGGCTGCTGGTCCCACTGTGGGAGCCCAGGCTGTTGGCCAGCGCTGCCTTTAAACTTGGGGTTCGCGAGACGCCGCGAAGGCTGTTGGTTGAGGCTCTGTGGGTCAGAGAATTAGATCCGCGGGAAAGAAGAAAGGCTTTCGCTTCGACGGCCATTGAAGGATTCGCGACGGACGGCAATCGAGTTGTGGGGGTTGAATTCGGTGGTCAAACGCAGGGAGCCAACGGGACTATAGGAGCGCCTAGGGATGGGAGAAGCCGCGTCTGGGGCAAGTGAATCATGGTGGAGCGGGGGCAGCTCGCCTTGCTGGAGGGGAGGAGAGGGCGCTATCGTGTTTGAGCGGAAGTGGACGAGAGCCGGCGTGGTGACGGAGACATCGGGGAGGGAGTAGGTGCCGGAAGGGCTGGTGGAGAGGGTGTTCTGGGCCTTTGCGGAGGCGTTGCTCGGGGCGGGGACCGGGATGGGTCGAGAGCGGAAACCAAGGGAGGGATCGCGGTTGATAGTGTTTGATCTTGACGAGTTGCAGGATGAAGCGTCGAGGGGCAAGGCCGTCGCAGTCCGGGGGGTGTGGGGCGTGGACATGGCTTTGCTGGTAGGGCGTCGGTTCAGATTTGTATCGAATCGAATCGAGGGCAAGTCGAGTCGAGACGAGGAAGAATAATAAAGAGGAACAAGAAAGAGAAGAAGGGGGGGGAAAAGGGGGTCCTGTCCCCCGTGGTAATGGCGGTGGTGTGGTGGTGAGCTAGGACGAACACCAAACGCGAACTGCAAAAGTCATATGCGTCAGTGACGGCGACGTTGAAGCAAGGGGCGAGCAGACGGCGCAATCGGCGAGGGGAGTCGAGTCGAGCCAAGCCCGGTCAAAGTGGCGTGGGTCACGGGACGAAATGAGAAACGGCGGGATGCATTAATGGAAGGAAGAAGCAAAAAGCGAAAACCAAAACCAAAACAGCCGAGGCGAACATACCGCGAAGCCAAAGAGCTCCCCTTGAAGGGAGATCACGATGGAGTCAGGTCGAGGTGAAGCAAGGTGAAGCGAGGCGGGTGTGGTAACGAGCCGAGGGAGGGTTTCTAGTGGGGGACGGGGGGTGGAATGAAAACGGGGACTGGGCTGGGGGGAGGAGAAGAGGAGTGAGTGGTGACGGGCGATGGGTGACGGGTGACGGGTGACGGGTGGAGGGTGAAGGGGAAAGGGGAGGGGGGAAGAAGACGGAGGCTCTTCTATAACGAGCTCATGGAGACGGATCCAAGGTTGGCGATGGTGCTGATGATGCTGGAGCTGGAGCTGGAGCTTGCCGGTGCGTCGTCGCAGAGACGAGGCGAAGTTGGACGCGAAGGAGAAGAGGAAGAAGAGGAAGAAGAAGAAAGGAAGGGGAAGGGGACGAGGGAGAAGCGACCGAGGCCTGGCCTGGCGAGGAGCAGGAGGTCGTCGACGTTTGTTCCAGATCCAAGGTTTCGGTTGGTGGAGCTTTGCAGCGGTATGTACGGAGCATGTGCGCTACGAGGCGCTGGGCACAGTGGCACTACAGGGTCCCCAGCGCTGCGTGGTCTCTGGAAGCCCACTGAAGTCACGGCGTAGGTTTTTTTTTCTAGTGATGAGCGGGTCCAGGTAATGTGCTGCCCCGGGAAAACTGGGGGTGTCCCTCTGTGGTCCTCTGTGACCCTCTGTGACCTTCTGTGGCCCTCTGTGGTTGGGGGGGGGGGGGGGGGGGGTTTCTTTCTTATTTAGGCGGTCCTTCTAAAACCGATAGGGAGTTGGAAGCCGGTAGATCCTGTGGATGGCCGTTCCGGGGCAAACAAGATATGCGCCTCGGTCTACGTACAGCACAGTACCGAACGGGATGGGGCTGTACCATCTCTGCAGGTGCTTGTGTGTAGGCGCTGTGTGTGGACGGAGCAATTATGCACAGTATCTCGAGGTTTCCGGGCGGCGACGAGACCAGGACCGCCGAGGGAGAGAGGTGTGTGTGGAGAAGCGCCGGCTGGTTGAGGATCTGCTGCTTTAGAGATGAGATGAGATGAATTGTAAGAGTGTGTTTGCCTCTCTCTCTGTCTCTGTCTTGTACTGCACACAGGCTGCATCTAATTTCATTTCATTAATTGCAGCAAGGTACAGCAGGGCAAGGGCGGCAAGGCAAGGCCAGCCAAGGCAAGGAAAAGCCCAATGCGAAGACTCATGTGGCCCCGCGTAATTGTGTAATGCGCCTACATAGCAGTGGCAGGTGACACGAAAAAAAAATACACACTGAGAAAAAGAAAACCCCGTTACGGGCTACCACAGGAACGTGCGGGTGGTGGTTTGATTGAACAGGTTAATGTTAACGTAGCAATGACACGATGGTGGTCCAAGTCGGATGAGATTTGGCGTTTTCCTTCGCTCCGCTCAGTCCAGTTCAGCCCCAAGTCTAGCCCAGCCCAGCAGCATCAGGAGGCCCAGTCCGTTGACGCAGATCCAGGCGAGATTTTAGAACCAAAAAAAAAAAAAAAAAAAAAAAAAAAAGAGGACGACGAGAGGGAACAATCATGAACGCGTGAAGGCTCCCTCGTCATCCCCATCATGGCCGTTGAACAAGTCTCGTGCGCGCCGCATGTGGCCCTATTGCATGCGCCGGCGAGCTTGGCTCTCTGGTTGCTTGCGTATGCTTCCAACCCCCAAGCCGCCCTGTGCAAATTGGTCCTACCAATAGCCCAAGGTGCTATTTCCTATCCGTAATACCGGCTGGTTTGTATGTGTCGTGTGGCGTGTTTAGAGCCGACAACGGGGCGAGTGAGTCAAGTCAAGCCAGCGCGCGCCCCCTCCCCAAGCCGGACAGGTACGTTGCTGGACGACGGGGAACATGGGAGATCAGTCAATCAATCAATCATTAATCAAATTAATCAACATGTATCGGTCACGTACATACAGGCAAAACACATGTCAACTGCATGCTTTTTTTTTTTTTCCTTCCCTTCCTTTGGTTGGGAGGGCCAACCAAATAATAACCCTGGACCGAGTTTAATTAACTTCATCGACCCTTTTTGGGGGGAAGGGTGGCCCCGTGATATCTGGGTCGCAAAAATGCACATAAAAATGCCAGAGGGGATCCCCACCAAGCGAGGGAAAGGAAATACAGGTGATTTTCTTGTCAAGAGCCGCGACCCTCCCACATTCGACCCCCCCCCCCCCCGTCGTTGGAACCGGGTTGCCATATTACCGGCGTCGTGAGAACAGGCTATACAAAAACGTTCTGTTGCGTCCGCCGTCGCCGCAACGTGAGATAGATAGGTAACAGAGGCGGAATGCATTGGCTGAGCTGCCCATTGTGTCATAGTCCACCTGCAAAGTAACGTGCTATACAAGTAAACTCGGTTGCCCCCTGGGTTACACTGCAGCCCACGGCATCCTTGTCGCCGTGTGTCTGACCCTCTTTTTCGCCCATTCTCCTGTCAGTGTGTCTGTCTGGTCTCCTTCTGTGACGCCGATCATGCTCTATTTCTCCTTGCGCTCGCGGGCCTCACTTCTGCCGACGCGCCTACCTATTGCATTTTGGATTGCCTTTGCCCTTGCCCTTTGCCCTTTGCCTCTTTTGCATTTCGCGGTTTGGCTTCTTCAACGGCTGAGCTGACGCTTGGGCTTTTGGAGAGAGAGGGGGCCCCTCCCAACATTCCACCGGGTTACCTGTTGAGGAAGTGGAGCAATCAACGAGCGGACTGGATGGATTGATGGATGGATGGATGGATGGCCGGTGGGTTTTCTGTCTGCCGGGTTATCACTCTTGCTTTCCTGCCTGTCAATCCTGATCCTGTCTTGTCCTGCCTTGGCTTGACTTGACTTGACTTGACTTGCTCTTTATCCGGTCGAGATCCGATCAATGCTACAAGGGATCCGCTCCCCTATCGCCGCTGGCCCCCAACACACAGACATACAGGTGCATGTACATGGTGCATAGTACGGGAGATAGTGCACACTACATGAGCTGCTACTACTAGGTGCTACTACATGCTACATACAGCCTCGCCCGATACACAATGCACGATTCACGATACATGGACACGGACGCAGACACAGACACGGACAAACGCGGACAAGCCCGTCCCCCATCCTCAAACAGAGCTGGAACGCCACAAGATTTCTGTCAATTCCAGACGCGCCCTGCCTTGTCTCGCCTCATCCTTTGTTGGCGGGCGCCCCTCCAAGTGCAACGAAAAAGCAAACGCCTTGTAAAGATGGGTCTGGGCTCTCTCTCGCTCTCCTCTCTGTCAAAGTGTCAAGCTCTAACCGCAGCTCATCCCTGCTTTTCAAGCTGGCCACCCATGTCGATTCGATGGACCCCAAAATTGCCAAGGGAACCAGCATATCTGCAAACCTACGCCAAAAACAAAAACAAAAAAAAAAAAAAAAGGAAGAAAAAATGTTGCACAGTCAGTACGTTCTGTAGGTGCATGTATCTGCGTGCGCGCGCATGTACATGCCAATTTAGCAACCCTGGCGGGCGTGGCGTGCAGCAGCAGCACATCTGTTCAGCTTGCTCCATCACCAACAACAAGATGCAGTATCTCCGATTTCCATTTTCCCAATCCCACGCAAGCTCTCACAATCTCTCGCTCGCTGCTCTTTGTCCTCCTCCCCGCATCTAATCAGCCCCTTGCCGCCCTATCACGCTCTCCATATCTACGCGATCCATCGCCTCAATCTAGCCCAGCCCACACCTTGGACCAATCCGCCCTCGGCCCTGGCCCTATCCACCGTCCCCGCCGCCCAGGCACGGCCGCTAGACTCAACTCTCCCATACCGGCGACTCCTTAGCCTGTCGCTAACTGCTTCACCTGTTGACCAAAAAAAAAAGAGATACGTACGCAACTTTTTTTTTTTTTTTTTGGAGCTTGTATCTGGCCTTGCCAAGAGTGAACTTTAATTCCCTACCGCCCGTGCCGCTTGATCTAAACGGCGTCCATGTGTCTTGTCTGTCCTGCCCTGTGCTCCCTGAATGACGCCCTCCGTTCTGCTCCGACCTCCCGTTCCGTTCCCCCCGATCGGCCGAAGCTAGGCGGAGTCCCGGTCCGGCGAGGCCTCAACTCCAACGCTGACGCCGCCTGCGCTCACGGCGGCACACCGTCTCACCCGGCTGCTGCCCATGAAAAAAAGACTGGGGTGGGGGGGGAAACCGCACAAAAGTGGCATCCATTACATCGTTGAACCATGCCGTAGCCCTCGAATGCATCCAGATCCTCAATCCATGGCGTCAGCGCCCGTCCCCTTCCCTGAGGGGCCCCGGGCTCGCCGCCGTCTCCTCGTCCTCTGCCTCGACCACATGGCCCGTCCCCGGCCGCCATTGGCTGTCCCTGACCAAGCCCGCCATTGCAACGCGCTCTTCTCCATGCCGACGACAAAGGTCATGTGTGATTCCCCGTGACATGGAATGTGTATGTGCAGTCAGACTATACGGTGGAAGACTACGTAATTAATATGTAGTGGCATCTTCGAGACCCTCAATTAGGCCGCCTGGCGGTCCCGTGTCTCAGTTTGGGGCCGTGATGGAAGGCAGATATAGGTAGATAGATCCGCGCGTCTAAATGCCAAGGCACTGGACAACTTTATTTTAAACTACAAAGAATGTGGAACATGCCTCATCTTGTTTTCAACTCATTCCACAAGTGGTGAAAAAAAATAGCCTCCCTAGCCAATCGCGTCCCCCTTTGCAACTGTTAACACATTCGAAGCAGTTGGACTCGACTCATACGGCCGGAGACTTGAATGTTGGCTTATACACCTCCTTCTCGGCCAACTATCGAGCCGCGTCGGGGTCGTGAGCGAGCAGCAACACAATGGGGTGTTGCCAGGCAAACTCCTTGATCTTCTTGACAGACTCAGTCGCGAGCTGGGGGGCTTTGTTGACCCCGTTTGTGAGCTCCTGGTCCAAGATGTCCTGAGCATACGTTGCGTCTCCGGCTAGGAAGTACGTAGCTTCATCACCGTACACGATGAGGCACATGTGGCCAGGAACGTGTCCCGGACACTCTACGGCCACGACCTTGCCATCGTCTGTGATGGGGAAACTCCTCTCCCACGGCCCGATGGGGGCGTCAATCTTGGAAAGAATCGGCGGTCTCCACCCTTTAGGCCACTGTCCGGGAACAGAACCCTCCATTGTGGCATGAAACGGGGTTTTGTATGCGTCCCAGTGCTCCTAGCTCACGTACATTAGCGCTCCAACCAGGTCCGCGATGCCGTCGTCGTGGTCGTGGTGAAGATGGGACACAACTACAGCCTTGAGCTTGTCATGGGTAAGCCCTCACTACGCAAGCAATGTCCCAATGCCTTCGTCGTCTTTTACATCGATATCGACCGAGTGGTTGAAAAAGGGTATCCATCGGGGAAAGTATCCCGGGTGGCTCGCCTTGGGTGATTCCCCCGTGTCGAAGAGGATGAAGCCCTCTGGGTGCTCGATGAGGTACGTGTTGATGGGCAGGAACTCGGTCCACTCTCTATCCGTCGTGATTCTGAATCGACGCCATAGGACGGAGCTGTCTGCGGATTGCTGCTTGTGGGTGGACCGGATACGGATGCTGCCGGTTTGCAGGATGCTCACGGAGATGGACATTTTGGTCAAGAACGCCAAGTGGTGAATTATTAAATCGAGTTCGAAACTAACAGTGCCCAACTGATTATATGAGCATTCTCTTTCATATTTATGCGCCTCTCCTCAGTTGTCGAGAATTCTGGTATATCCCTTTTTTGAACCTATTACTATCGGAGGTCAAGCGCCGCCCACCGACCGGCACCAAAGTGAAAGCCAACGGCCGAGATGTTCAACGCCGGTCTCCACTAAACCCAATGTCGACGGACGTTTGTTCCCCGACGATATCCCATTTAATGCAACTTTCATTCCACAAGCTGAGGTCGAGCCCCTTCATCCTCATGGAACCCCGTGGCGTCATGCTCTAGCATCTCCGGGGTAAGTCGATTGACCGCGTGTCGGAGGTTATAGACAGACCAGAGTTGATGACCTGGGGCAAGAGACTGTCCGACTTGATCAAAAACAGCTCTGCGAGAACAGAGCACCGATGTCGGGCTCGCCGAAGCGAAACTCCGTCCGGGACATCTCTCGAAGCCCATGAGAGCCATGAAATCACCTAGTTCCCTAGGTTTCGTGCAACCAAAATTGACGTCAACGCAAGCAACTTGGATCACAGGTTGTCCTCTTCGCATTGACGAATAGGCAACTTTGTTACAGCCCACTATGGGCGAATACAAACTCGAGCACAGCCCAGTCGCAGCCACGTTCCCAGAGACTACCCATATGCACAAATCCAATAAAACCAACACCAATCTCACATCAAACTAACTTTACAGTTCCTTTAGAGCTTATCGTACGTCGTCGACCTCTCAGCTGCAACGCCGGCCGGGCTTCAGAAAGGTCCGATTGGCATTGTCGCATGCCTCTCTGCCTCTAATTCCGCCGCATCTCGTCATACTTAAAAAAAAAAACACACCCTCCTCCTCCTCCTCCTCCTCCTCCTCCTCCTCCTCGGCATGATTCCACTTGCATGCAGCTAAGATTTGGCGTGCTTGAAAACTCTCTTTTCCAGTACTACTAACCTCGTATTTCTCCCCCATAACAAACCAAGGCACACCTAAGCTTCGGGGCTATCCGTGATGCGACATCTCACCAATGGCATGTGAGTGCGTCATCCAGCACATTCCCCTTTGAGCAATGCGGGCAGCCAACAAAAAAAACTCACCACCACCCAGCCCTTGGTCGCACAAAACAGCTCGATGCTCCGCTGTCATGCCGCGCGCGCGGCCGCGTCCGCGCCCCAAACTCCCCACGGCGCATTGGCGGTTGACAAAGAGGTATTGGATTACTCACAGCGGTGCGAGTGCGACGGGGACGACATCGTCAGACCAGCCAAATTCTGGGAGATGGCGGCCAGTGGGATGTTTTGTAAGGGCGTCGATGACACCGAGTAGTCGACACCCCCAGCGGTGAGGGAGGCATTCAAGCCATGATTTCCAAAAGAGGGTCCGTGAGGGTCTGGAGGTGAACAAAAAAAGAAAAGCACGGTGAGACGAGAGCCGCCACTCGGGGACAGACACTCAACGGACATCGGGCATAGGACATAGGATATATGGGATCTATGTTTCTAATCTACGGATGCCATCACTGCCGATGCGGTCATGGTAAGCCAGCCCCATGGCCATCACCACCTGCTCAACAAGAGGGTTGCATGCGCCAGAGCTGTGGCTTTCGTCTAGCCATTGACTACACTGAATAATGACCCCTATCCGTCAGCTCATTCTTCTCGAACACCGAGCTTGTCCCTCCCGGCGCTTGGCTAGCCCAGTCGTATGTATGTACCATATGCCTTGATCCTCAAGTGCAACAGGGTTTTGCATGGGAAGAAGATTAGGAGAAGTAAAAGAGGAAGAAAAATAAGGAGAACAAGATGCACCCCGACCAGCTTCATCGCCGTGCGCCACCACCATCCAAAATTTGCAGGCCTCCTTATGTATGTAACAGCCCATGTGTGTGTCCCTCCAGTTAGAAAACCCACCCCTGCGTCGTCATGTCGTGAAAAAAGAAGCCTTTTTGGGTATAATACAAGTTGTGAGAGAAACAAAAACATTGGACCCTTGTCCAAAAAAAAAAATTTACCCCATATCTCTGAGGCCCCGATGCTGCTGCTGGGCCCGTAAGCAGCCACTCATTTGGTCCGCCCACCCGGGCGTGTGTGTCATGTCATGCCCATCACGGGCATCGCGGTCGACACCTGTGCCACGTCGGGAGCGGCCCACAGCCAATCGGGGACCTCGATGCTGCTCCCGCTCGACTCGTCGATGGGGCTGGCAGCTGCGACAGAAGTCTCCGAATGGCATGGCTCCCTCCACTGGGACGAGAGCCCAGCAAAGGCGCTCGAGTCTCTGGCGAATTCTGATAGACGAATGAGCCGGTACTGCTGCACCTGGGCGGCCTCGACGTCCTGGCCCGTCTTGGACAACGCGCGCTCGAGGTTCGCGAGGCACGTCAGAAGTAAGCGCTCGTCTCCGTCGCTTGCGACCGCCAGCCGCGTCGCCTCCTGGAATCGCTGGAGAGCCGAGGCAAAATCGCCCATGCGATAGCTGTAGTTGCCCAATTGGATGCTGATCACTGCTTGCTGGTCCTCGCCCATGTTTTGGTTGTTGAGCGACTGCAGGCACTCGAGTGCCTCGCCGTACTTGCCCTCAGCCTCCTTTGCCTTGCAGAGCACAGCCGTCTGAGCAACTGCAAGCTCGATGAGCCACCAGTGCTGCAGGCCTGTAGCTTCTGCCCTGGCGCGGTAGTTTGAGGCTACCGCGAGAGCCTCGGCTGATCGCCCGTGGCCGAGGAGGCAGTCGATGTGGTCGCCGTATAGAATGGCCGTCAGGTAATTTGCAGGTCCAATGTTCTCTTCCATTATGGGAATCAGGGTAGAGTAGAGCCGCAGCGCGAGCTCAGAGTATTCGGTAAACTGCGGAGAAGCTAGAATGCCCCATATCCGCACCATGGGGTTCTGTCGCCCCAGTACTATGGGGACCAGGCCGGCTAGGTAGTCCATGACTATCCGGAGGAGGTCGTCCTTGTGGTTGCGGTCCAGATACCAGAGCAGGGAAGCGGTCCGCACGACGAAGATGGGGCTCTCGGAGGCAATAATCTCCTTGAGCGACTCAAAGGCCGGGTTCAGGATGCTGCTGATGGAAATGTCGTCATTTCGCATCATTGACCGGTTGACAAGAGCAAAGCCGGTCATGACGCGCTCGAACAGCTCGTCACTTCGATCCTGGGGAATGTGACTCTTGCAGATGTGGTTGTATTCAAAATCCCATGCTCCAGCAGCAAAACACGACTCCACGTAGTCCTTGAAGAGGCCTAGCACTTCTTCTGTAGGCTTGAGCTCTCCGGGTGAAGACGCTTGTGGGCTGGGGGCCGGGGAAGGGGTATGGCACTGGACCTCGAGGAATGTCTGGACGCTGGGGACCTCGCCAGCTCGAAAGCGAGTGACAAGGGAAGGATTTCTGCGGATATAACGGTTGATGTTGTCGAGGTCGACTGGTTGGCCGCGGATGGTGAACTCGGAGGGCTTGCCCTGGGCATCACGCTCCGTCTTGAGGATGAGAATGGCAAGCACCTCATCGCTCTTGAGCTTCTTATCAAGCCCCCATTTCCAGATTCTCGACTTGTACATCTTGACGCTGCAGACGGTCAGTTCAGTTGCTGAACAAACCAGGGACGGATTCTAAATATCCAGCAGGGTGTTACGATGCAGAGAGGAAGCAAGCAACAGAACTTAAGGGGCTGGGGGGGGCAAGACGGAGACGAGACCACGTACGTAGCTGTAAAGTTGTGTTCCCGTTCAAGGATCTCCATGACGTCCTTCAAAGACTTCTTCTCCTCCTGGTAAAGGCGAGTGATGATGGGACGCTTCTTCTCCCATTCTTGGCCGGGGATGCGCTTGCGGGGCATCGACCGAGGCATGCTGATATCTGTGTCGTCTGAGTCGCCGGGAGTGGAATTGCGTGCGGCAGGAACACGGGGGACTGCCATTGCCATGGTCTAGGTGAGGTCTTCGGCTCCAGCTCTGAGGCGGTTGGGGGGGAGGCAGGATATCTTATGTGAATTGAAGGAGGGGGGGGTGTGGGATGAGGAGGAGGATGAGTATGAGTATAAGGAAATGAGAGGAAAGGAGGCTGTGAAACCACTGTGGTCGGCGGAGTGGTTAAGGTTTAGAGTTGATCACTGGGTGAATGGGTGGTGAAGGTAAGGGTGAGGGTCAGGGTGAGGGTGAGAGTGAGGGTAGCAGCACAGAGCAGAGCGCAGGGGTGGTCCGTTCGAGAAATGACGACACAAGGCAGAGACAGCAGTGGCACCTCGTGCAAGGTGTAGGCCAAGACGTCGGGGGTGGGTTTGTAGATGGTGGATTGTTGACTGTGGAGGGATTGCGGATGGATTGCGGATGGAGATGGATATGAAGATGGAGATTGGAGACTAGAGATGGAGGGGAAACAAAGGCATAAGACATCAGGCACAAGGCAACGACAGAGGCGATCCACGGTGGGGGGGGGTCGAGACCGGCGTGCGGGCGAGGGGTGAGGGCATGCGGCCGGTTCCTTGAAAAGTTGGTCGCGGAGGGTTGCGCCGCGCCGCGCCGCTCCAGGGAAGTCCGTACGTGCCTCTATCACGGAACTCCGTGGACGGGATCGCAAAGGGGAGTTGGTGGTGTGTTATGGTGGGCCTTTCTTCTACTCCTCCTGCTTGCTGATCATTGGGAATTGTCAGCCCCACCCAGAGGAGGCGCACCGGCAGGAGACTGTAGAGGCAGCCAGAAAATGCGGCCGTTGCAGCGCTGGGGGGGGGAGGCTGACTGGGGGAAGCCGTCCAGGCATGAGGTGAGTGGCCGCCCCTCCCCACAGCCTACGACGCTGCACTTGGTGCACGAGGCATGATCCATGCCTAGCCGATCAGCTCGGTGGGGGCTAAGGCCTGTGATTCCCCTCTGCGGTGCTGCGGTGGGCGCTTGCTAGAGACGACGGGCGGGCGGTCAGCAAAAGATCCCTGGTGTTGCTTGCGTTCGGCTGTCGCTTGTCACGGACGGAGGAGGGTGGATGGACAAGATGAGACGACGGACGAAACGACAAGACGGCGACCACGGCGTTCGGGTTCGTGATGCACCGGCGACATGACTGGTTGATCAATCACTTTCTGCACTGCGCCCACCCCTACTGTCGCTACAGTTGCAGCGAGAATTGATTTACCCGAAACGAAACAAGGAAAAAAGAACAAATAAAATAGCAACCATTAAAATAATGATGGAATAATGAAAAATAATAGTGAAATAATGAAAAATAATGGTGAAATAATGAAAAAAAAATTAATGATGAAAATATTAAAATAATTAATTAAAAAGGCAACAGACATGACTCCTTTCGCCTCAGGTAGCAATGGCATCATGTGTTGTGTTGTCTAAGTCTCCGAAGGCTGAGTCGAATCCGCGTTTCAGAGGCGGGTTCTGTTCCAAAGGGGTTGGAAGTCGCGCCCTGGAGGTGGCGGACCTCACCCACTGAATGGTGCCGCCTGTGTCTCGGGCTCCAGGCAGTTCAGCCCTATGGCCTTGCGGCGCCCTACGGCCGTTTTCTGCCCTACAGACCCCTGCCATGCCGTACGTCACCCCCTGTAGAACGCCCTTGGGCGCTGCAGCATACGGTCTCGCATCGTCTCGCACAAGGGGGGTGCGGGTGCGTTGTTGTCCGTACATACAGTTACAGGCCATTCAGCACCGCATAGCATTAACGCCACGGCATAGACGAGGAGCGAGGAAGGGGGAAAGTCGCCGGAGGAGGGGCCCAAGCAAAGATTCCGCCGTGTGGAAAACACCACGAGTCGGCAGATAATGAAGGCATCCGGGATGAGGGAATGGGTCATGTCCAGCCACATGTCCCATGTCCCATGTCCCATGTCCCATTACCCATTACCCATGCGCCCTCATCAAGCACCTTGCTCGGTTCACCGACGGTTACACTGGCTCTTCCCAAAGCTACAGTAGATGGAGCGCTTCCGGCCCTCTGGTGCACATCCATCTGCACGAGCGCGAGCGCTCCAGCAGGTAGTTCCCTGCCCCCCCCCTCCCCAGAAGCTGGCATGCACTGACCACCCTGACGGGCGGATAATCAAGGTACGGATGAGCTAATTGCTTGACCACCTTACAACAATTTCGATCAAGCCCGTTGGTAGTCTGCACGGGCTTATGCTGTGTATTGCTTTGTTTGTTTTCACTCCACCTCTCCGTGTCTCTATTTTGTTCCCGAGCCATCTCCACCTCGGCCCGTCGAATTCAGCCTCAGTGTCCAACGGCCAGCGCTTCCCCGCTGGCCGCAAGCCACCCCGCCCAGAATCGACGTGCTACCGCCTTCTGTGGCTCGCCACCTACCGTAAATCTATGCACACTCGCCTCGCTGGTGCCTTGATTTCTAGTCGCCATCTCTAGGCAGGTTCATGGCGAGACGCTAGGTCTTCTATTTCGATTCCATATCGGTTTCCATGAACCAATCGCGCTTTGGAATTACCATTCTCGGTTTCGCATTCTGGTGGATAGTTGCTCATGTCCAACATCAACGCGACCTGGCTCCAGGCATTCACCAGAATCAGTCATGCATTCACGAGACTCTATTAATTTGCTCACACATGTAGTCACACATGTAGTCACACCAGTACTCACTCGCTCCTGATCGAGACTACTCATTTACTCACCCATGTCTTCACACAGGTGCTGGCTCATGTACTCAGTCATGTAATCGCTCGTTTACTCAATTCACACGCACACGCACACGCATCATAAAACGCCAGTACCAACAAACGACAGGCCCCCTGTGAACCGAGAAACTCCTCTAGGTATATGTGGACCACACAGACCACACTCTCCAATCCCTGCGGCCGCCCCGCGCAGTGCACATGGACGTGGCAGGGGGTGACTCGAGCCTCGCTAATGGATATCACTTCCCGTTTCAACCATATTTTTCGAGCCGCATGGTAATCTAGTGTCAAGTGGTATTAGTTCTCTGCGCCTCACAAGAGCTGCAATCGAATCCTCCTGTCCCCGTTTTAGGCCGTCGCAGCCATAGGTACAGTCCCACCCCGTCGACAACCAGCCCAACCGTGCCATGCCCGCATCCCAAAACCTAAAGGCTGAGGCTGGACGACGCCAACTGGGGTTGCATCCAGCAGTAGGGTAGGTAGCAGTGCATTTCACGCTGTCGTGCATCTCAAAATATGCCCGCTTCAGGAACCGCGGCGGCTATCAGGCCTCTGCCCACCAGTTGCCTCAGCGGAATCGACAACGAGTCTGCTCGTGCCGGTCCCGATACCACTTCGTCGTGAGTACCTTGCTGCAGTTTTCATTGCCACACTTGTAACCCTTCCGTTCTATCTTTGAACATCCCTCCCGCATGTGCTTGTTGCGGTTGCTGACGCTTGAAAACGTCTTGTGACATGACCCGCACTTTGCTCGGCGCTCCTTTACCCGCGCCGTATCTGGCGACGATAAGTCTGTGGAAATGAACGATGAGCCGCTGGGCACCCCCTTGGCGTCAGCGACGTATTCCTGTAGTGTTTCAAGAGGGGAAAATATTATGCCCTACCTTGGACTAGACATTGACGCTGCCGCCGTGAGGCTTGCAGACTTGGCCCCCAGAGGATTTAATGAACGGAGACGCGAGTTGCGTTGGCTCGCCTTCTTCATCTCTCGTATGTGCGGGCTGGACCATTCCTCGCTAGCCGACCGGATGTCTATCCCGGAGTCGTAGAAGTTGTCGTCGGCCTGGAAGCTGAGGAAGCCCTCCACAATTGCGCAGGACCGGCCGTATCCAGGGGCTGCCCGCGGGAAGGCTTTTGACCGGTGCACTTCGGGCCCGTCTTGGATCGCTAAAGACGCTGGTTAAAAGGGTGAAGAGAAGCCCGCCCCCAGCTTGAAAACGCTTACCAGATACTGCGGTCAATGCGATGGAGAACGCGACAGACGCCAGGGCGAGGACCACAATTGGGTTCACGTCCTTCCACTCTGCCGATAGCTCCATGGCGTCGTTGGACGGCACCGGCTTGGCCATGAACAACTCCCCTTCTAATGCGTCCAAGTCAATAAACTCCCCGAGGTCCACGTCGTCTTCGTGGTACTCATCCGTATCGTGCGTTAATCTACCTAGTACGCTACCGATGCTCTGGAAACTACCAATGGGCTGCACGGGCGGCCTATTTGCCCGCTGAATTAACCCAGACCTCCGCTTCTTCTTCTTGAGCTGCCGCTGGACCGCCTGCAACCGGCTGCCTGAAGACCCTGATTTAAAGGGCTTCGTGGCTTCTAAGGATATCAGGTTTTGGATCAGCTCTTGGAACCGTAACAGCTCATCTGGCTCAGCTTCGGGAATGTCCAACGTCGCGACCGAGTCCATGTCCCAGACGGCGCAGACAATCTCGTCAAACATGGCTCTCTCGGAGCCATGGATGAGCGTTCTCCACCGACCAAGGTCGTTTGCAAACCTGCAGCTTGTTAGCCAAGGTGATTATACCAGAGATGACACTTACTCAAGGTCGAGGTCTTCGCTAGCTTGGGGCGTTTGGCATCCCAGCGCATCGGCAACAAGGAGGACCAAGAGAATCTCCACAAGACCAGACGGTGCCTTGTTCCTTGTTATTTCGCGGAAACAGTCGATTCCTAGCTTCCAAATCTGTTGGGTCTCGCTGAAATGGCTTGCAATTTCGGCGTGAGCCGTTGAGGCTGTGCGGCTGCCGCAGAAACTCCTTAGCTTGTCGCATCGCCGTTCTAGCCTCTGCATGAAGTTGCGACCGAGCTTCTGGCGCGCTTTGTGGCCGTCGGTGTGTCGAATGGAGGAAATGGTGAAATGATCAAACGAAGCAAACAATTCCGAAGCGTTACTGTCCAGATAAGTGATCTCCGGCAAAGCTGGCTCAATGACAATTGCTGGAGTCGACGGGATGGAAAAGTCTAGGGTAAGGTCCTGGGACTGACTGGCGGAGGGGCCCAGCGTGCTCGTAGATGTAAAGCTCCCAGGTTGTATGGAAACGCTCGTGTCAAGGCCGGACAAGGCATTCGCGATGCCCGAAACGCTCTTGACGGACCCCGGAGGGCTGGGGCTGGGCATGGCCACTGGGTATTGTAGAATTTGCGGTGATACCGCAAACTGAAACTGGGTCGAGGACGGTTGCGGAGGATAGAAGTCGTAGACGAAGGTGGCGGGAGTTGACGGCTGGGGATGCTCCATCAAGAGCTGTAGAATATCCAAAGAACCGTTCTGGTGGGCTAGCGATGTGGCTTGCGGCATCCCCGCATGGTAGATGGGCTCCGATCGGATGAGTAGCCGCACGATCTCGGCTTGGTGCCAGTACGTGGCGGCGTACAGAGGCGTGAAGATGCGGTCTTTGTCGACTGGGGCCTGGTAATCATCCATTACGTATCCCTCAAAGGTTGCGTGGTCGTCAATCAAGCAACGTACCGCCTCTATCTGGCCAAGACTGATGGCTACATAGAGAGGGTCGTAGGTGACGTCGGAGTATTGGGGATCGGGAATCTCAACAGTGGTCTTCTTCGTGCGATCGACGAGGCCCAGCATGTACTGGAACACGTCCAGGTAGCCATTTTCAAGGACTTCAAGGATCAGGGATGGATCGTACTGGAGTTCAATCTCTCCAGATCGCACAATGGGCTCACAGAGGTTCCTCAGCTCGGCGTAGTCACCGGACCGCGCAATGTCAGCGTACCGGAGGTTGAGGGCCTCGAGATACTGCTCGCTGACATGGTCGGGAACGAGACCCAGGGCAAAAAAGTCCTCGATCTCGTTCAGCCCGGTGCTGACGTTGTGCGCATGGATGTCATGGAGGTGGGTCACGGAGAGGATCTGCTGCTGGCGGAGGGCATCCATGTTCATGCCGTCGTACAGGGCACGCTCTAGCAGGAGATCCTCGACGAGGAGTTGCATTTCGGACGTCACATCATCATATGGATACCTGTCACGAAGCCCGTTGAAATGGGCCTTCAAGGCTTCATAGTTTCTGAGGACGGTATCAAAGTCAAGCTCCAGCGACGCCATGGACGTTGCGGGATACTGGAGGGCAAGGCACACGGCCTGGCGCAGGCCGAGGCTCGTGAGCTCTACAGTGATTCTCCTCGACAGCCTATCCTTTTCCACAATGAAGGACAGGGTAGGCAGCGAGCACCGGGCCCCGATCTCGACATACTTGCCGGAGCCAGACGACAGGGCACGGTAGACGTGCCCGCTGGAATCGATTAGTTTGGCAGGCGAGGGAGATCCCAACCGCTCACCTCTCGAACAACTCGATGTATCCGAAATAGGGGCCTTCGTCGGCTGGGAAGACGGATCTCTCGAGGGTCGCAGCCTGAAGGCGGCTCCTCTTGACGGGGATATCAATTGGCTGGGTCATGGCGGCGAACTGACTGGCTGGGGCAGTGCCGGTGCCACTCGGCGATGACTGCGACGGCGCAGTGTCAATGACCCCTTGGACAACAGCCGCATCGGCTGGTGCTGCCACAAGAACGAGGAATCAAAAGGCCCTAGAAAGAAGGGTGATATTTTTTATTGTTTCGGAAGAGAGAGTGCTGGCCATGATTGTGTATTGAAGGCGATGATGCTGGACGTGGCTGTAGTCAGCACGGCGAGCAGCCAACCAGCGTCGCAGTGAAGAGGGGCTTGGAATTAGGAATCGCACCTTGTCATGCGCACCACGACCCCTCGATCCCCAGGCCGCCTTGCGCCGTTGTGTGCCTAGCCATGTGCCTAGCCATGGGGCGACTGGACGCGCTGCGACGAATCGGGAACCTCGAATCTGCCTGGTTTGCGACTTGGATCGAGACATGCGAACCAGATGTCGCATGTGTCGCATTCCTGTGCGCCGCTGTTATCACGGGCCTGGAGCGAAACGGCTGCAATTGGCGCGGCGACGCAACACAACGGCCGTCGTAAAGCCGGCGAATCGCTCAAGTGACGAGCACGAGATGTCGCAATTGATGCGCCTTTTCAAGCATTGCCAAGGTGACCGGTTTTCGCCCTGATTCCTGGCATATTGGTTGAACAATGCTACCGATTCACTGCTGCGCCTTCGCTGCCGGCACTAGTATTGAAGATTTGGCGTTAGGCTTCAACACCGTATCGCTGGCTTTGACAACCCGCCCGTCGACAACAACATCTCGGGTTGTGTCGGCCTGTCTCTCTAGGTAGACTGGACTCGGGGTTTTGGAATCTCGACACGTATGGTGCTGAATGCCGAGTATCCCTGCACACCATTCTATATCACCGTAACACAGTCGATATGGTTCAGGCCACAAAAGCATATCCATCTCGAAGCCGAATGGACTAAGGAACTAGCACTTGTATAATCGATTGAGCAAGTGTTCTTGTCTGATCCACAAGTCAAGGCGCTGTGAGGACCTTAGTCCATGACTTTGAGGTGCCACTAGTGTCGCTGGAGTTTGTAAAGCCCTGTTTGGCACTTGGGTGGTGATCAGGCGATACTCCGGCAAGATCTCAGGCGATGAACTATACATTCCTTTTTGCCAATCAATTCAGGGATCAGTCCTAACAGACAACTTTGTTAAGTCTGTTAAGCCAGCAAATGTGGTCCCAATTTGCAACAACTGCACACGTCTCATCCTGTGTCGTCCCCCGAGTGCCGAGCAAGGATGGGATCTGTCTCACCGTGGAGTCGACATGTCCAAGAACTAGCGCCTGTTGTAGTAGGATCATTTAGTCATATTACCTCTGGGCTGTAGGGTCGATATGCCTAGCAAGTCAAATACCAAGATCTATTCCGAGTGCGTACTGTTGGGGGTGGTTGGAGTGCACGCGGAAGACCGAGAATTCGCAGCAACCGTGAAGGCCTTGCTGCCAAGATACAATGGCAGCTCAATGGGCGAGTCTCTATCTGAGTGAGGGCAGCATTACTTTTAGCGTGGTACGAAATGGTGATTACCTCTAATTGAGCAGTTGAGTTTATAAACACCTGATGACGTCCTTGGTAGTCATGTCTGAGGCACAAGAATGCGAATAGCAGAGCGGCATGGACCTGTCACGACGATGGAGCGAGATCATGCCTTCACATATATTTCATCTCTACGAGGTCTAATAATATGTGATAGATACTCCACTTCCTTGGCTGTGCCCGATACTTGGCCATTGCATGTGGCCATCGTCCAAGGATGCCGCATCATCACGCGATTCAGATTGAAGCTGGGCCTCCATCCAACAAACGTGTAAACACAACCTAACAATAGTTGAAGAATATACCCAATGTACCACCTTGTCGAGTTAAGGAGTATGTTCTCCTTGCCTTACCTGGTTCAACTACAATCGAGATGAAGTTTGGATGATGTTAGTCCAGGCGGCGTGCGGGACTTCGCGGGCTAGTGGTTCTGCTGTTGACACTGCACGAGAAGCAACTACACAATTAAAAAAAACGGAAGAAGAAGAAGCCAAAGGACAATTTTTAGTCGTTGATCTGCATGGCGGGGAACTGTGGTGATGCGAGGGTGGTGTTATTGGTGTTTCTTGATTCGTTGGCGCTGCTTAATTGATGCCCCACGGCGCGCACCACGCCAACTGGATCCATCCAACGCGTCCGGACGCGTCCTACTTTACGCCTCTCACTCCGCGACCAAAATTATCCACGACATCAACCACACAACATCACAATCGCTCCAGCACGACCAAAATGCTGCGACAAGACTTTAATCGAATCGAGCCCAAGCGGCGGAATGTCCTCGACCATCGCAAAAAACAGTTTGCTGTTCCCGTGTACAAGGAGCTCGAGTACCCCCATCGCCTCAACTTTTACGCGGAACCTCCCACTGCCGACATCACGCTCGAGCAGTTTGAACAATGGGCGATTGACCGACTACGAGGCATGCAACGACCTCTTTGACCAATGTGCCATTGCTAACCGTCAGCAGTCCTCGCTGAGCTTGAAGCGTGCTCGTTTCGCAACAAGACTCCCGCCGAGACCGCCACGTACATGAAGCCCATTCTCGACAAGTACCTCCCGCTGGAGCGAGCCAGCTCCGGATCCTCCAGGCTTTGGACTCAGCGACAAAAAGACCACTACAGCCACTTTATTCTTCGACTAGCCTTTTCGTCCACGGAGGACCTGCGACGGCGATTTGCTCGCGTCGAGACCACGCTCTTCCGCATGCGATTCAACGACGACGACCTCGCCGAGCGATCTGCCTTTGTCTCCAGCCTCAACCTGGACTGGTGGGAGGCCGTCACAGAGGATGAGAAGCGACTGTACGCTGCAGAGCTGGCTGCCATGGGGCCCAGGAAAGGCGGCAACGACGAGGAGACTTGGTTCAAGGTCGACTGGGACCGGGTCCCCGAGCTCATTGAACACCGAAGGGTCTTCATGAAGGGTGGAAAGGCATACGTCCCTGGCCGAGAACAGGCTAGCATGGTCGTTGCCGAGTTTACTTCGCGACTGGACCGACAACTCGAGGTATGGACCCTGAACTGAAAGCAGTCGCAATACTAACAGCCGCGCAGTTGACAGCTCGTGCCCTCCCCAGACTCGACGAAGATGACCGACTCACTCCTATCCTAAACCACCTCTCCAAAAACTTCATTACTCCTGATTCTTCTTACATGTCGAGCACAACTGCCCCTGCTGGCGCGCAGATTAGCGCTTCCAACATCGACAGCCTCTCTCAGCACTTCCCCGCGTGCATGTCTCACTTGCACCGGTCGCTTCGCCGGGATGCCCATCTCAAACACTACGGGCGTTTGCAATACAGCCTCTTCCTCAAGGGTATCGGCCTCAACTTGGAGGAGTGTCTCATGTTCTGGAGGAGTTCCTTCCACAAGGTCACAGATGACACCTTCAACAAGGAGTATCGATACAATATCAGACACGTGTACGGTGATGTCGGCGGTGACTCGAACCGACGAGGCGGTGGTTACAGCCCCTTTAGCTGTCAGAAGATTCTCACCGAGCATCCTCCGGGACCTGGCGAGGCCCACGGTTGCCCTTATCGACACTTTAACTTGGAGAACCTCACCACGTTGGTGCAGGCCATGGGCGTCAATGACCGTTCGGTGATCCAAGGCATCAAGGAGGATAAGGAGAAGCTAAAATATCACATGGCATGCAATCGGTAAGTGATGTCGATCAAGCAGCACTCGTGAATGAGATGTGTGCTGCCACGAGCTGTGCAAGACAGGAGCTAACGAGGAACAGTGTTTTTGAACATCTCCACAAAGCAGAGATTCGCAAGGCCAAGGACGAAGGTGTCATGACACAGTCCCAGCTCGAGACCATTGTGCATCCCAACGAGTACTTTAAGCGTAGCTACCTTCTGAAGAATCTCGGCAAGGAGACGGACGTAAAGATGGAGGGTTAAGAATAACGGTTTAGCGTTATGGGAAACGATGTCTTGATTCTAATGGCATGATTGGCCGGATACCTCGGCAGGGCACGCTCGGAGCACGGCGTTGGATAGGGCATATAACTGGGTTAATCCGTAGAAACAGTGTACAGACGACTATTTGCATTCATCACCGTTGATAACGGTCTCAGTTTCGAACTGTGCTGCTTCCATCCAAGTTACGGCGACGTAGAGATGCGACTATCGGGTTGTCAAGTCGCAATGCAACCACCGATTTTTGGCTGCGAAATGGACACAAGACCCGCCATCTAAAACATGTCCAGCTGCAAGCCTGCATCATCTATTATGTCAATACTAGCACGGCGTCCCTTTGCATTCTCAGCCTCATCTCAGGCCTCACAATTCCCTCACCCCCCCTCCCCTTGACCTTGCAAGCAACTCACTGGCATTTCTGCGTCTTGCTCGCAGCTGCATCACCACCATCCGCATTGGGCTGCTGACAGGTATGGGCCGGTCGAAGGGCGGGGACGCGCGATGAGGTCAGTGGTGATGGGGTAGCGGGATGACGACACGGGCTAGGAACGGGGGTGTGTGTATTCGTATGTGTGTGTGTGTGTGTGTGTGGACACTCTTGGACGGAAAAGGGAGGAGGGATTGAGTGGTGTTTGACGGGCGTCTGATGAAGGCATTCGCAGTGCAGTGGTGGGAAATTGGCGCATGCAGGCGAATGAAGCGTGGCTGCGGTGGTTGAGGGGGCACAGGGCGGGAATGAAATGCAAGCTATCTAGCGGGTCGTTTTGGGGGGTTGATGGCATTCAAAGACAGGCATTGTCAGGAAAAAGAAAACCTACCATGGGGCGAGGATGGGATCGTGGGTTTTTTTTATCGTTGCTTGCCGTTGTTGTCTTTCCCGCCCTGTTGAAAAAAGGCCGAGTGTTGGCGACTCCCTGCGATGATCTCCCATCCGCTGAAAGTCTCCACGGACCACCACCGCCACCTCGCCCGTCGTCGCAACTCCCCTCGCACACGGCGATTTCAATCTCTTAGGTCTGGAGGAAGACGATCACCAAGCCTGTCCATCATCCACGACAGGATAGTTAGCCAACCATTGAGCGCTGGGGTACCGTACCACGGCCTTGACCATCGACGTTCAGAGTCTTCGACGTCATAACCGATAAACCCGGTCCCCCCGTCTTCGATCCGTTCGCTATCCGTCCCCTAACCGTCTCCCGCCCGTGGCCCGCCGACGTACATGGCATAGCATCAACCTCTCTACAAGCAAGCTCGATGGCATTGGTGCGTTTTGGGACAAACGGCACGCACACCCCCGTCAATGACATCGTCATGCATGCAAGCCACAAACACCCCCAGACACCGATGGCGACCCGTCACCATTACCACTTCGTCCGTCGGTCCCCTTTTGCAGCGTCGCACTCCATGGCCAGCGGGCGGCCCCAAAGCCCACACGAAGAGGAGAGCCCAAGGGAATTGGCACAAAAGGTTAAACGGGGACCGGCCCGAACGTTGTTTGGATTGGCTGGGCAGGTTCCCACGACAGGAACACGTGCGACCGAGCGCCCAAGGGCAAAGTTGCATGCCACGGTGCGATGGATAGTCGGCACCGGGGAGATGGGCGCGTGGTGCTTGGGAGCTTGAGCTTGTTGCGAAGGAAGCCTCAGTAAATGCATGCATGGGAGGTTACGGCGACGCGATGACACTTTCGTAATTGCGGTATGGGGTGGACAATTGAACATGGAGGCCGCCTGCGACGACGACGACGACGACGATGACGACGGTGAAATGACACCTGGAGACATTCAACCACCGGTGAGCATGTCGGTGGGCCTGTCCGTTGAGAGGTCAATCGGCATTCACCAATCCGTGGGTGAAGAGATGGGATTTCTTCAAGACATGCATCGAGACAATGACAGCTGGGACGGCTCAACAGCTCGCCTGTCTCAGTCAATCCGCCGTCGCCGGTCGCCCCGACTGAGCACCCAATGCAGGGCGGAGAGAGACACAGCAAAGTGCTGAAGCCAATGCGTCTCACACAGGATGCCAGCTTTCGTATGTGGCTGGCTTGTCTCGTCGCCTTGTCGCATTTGCCAAAATCCCATGTAGCGGCCCATGGGCCTTCAACCCATCGGTGCTAGTGACGCCGCCCCGACAGAGAGACCGAGCCAGCTTTTCCCATAGACCTGCCACTTCGTCTCGGGCCTTGGTCATTGTGCTCGGGGTCCGTTTTGCACATTGTGCTTTGCGCTCTGGGCTTGGCATTTTCCGTGCCGTCCGCTCAGTCGCCAGGGCGAGCGAGCTGGCTGCTTCTGTTCGTATCTGCACCGCCCTGCCCCCTCAACCCTGTTTCCAAGTCACCAACCATGCCCAACCCATTCAGCTCCAGCCCTCCATCCCCAGCCGGAAGGGAACAAGGAAGTCCCAGGTCTGTCCCAGTTTGTCCTGTCCAAGGCTCGTCCCCCAGTCGTTGCTATTACGGTCATGGCTTTGCTCCTGCTCCTGCCCCGTCCATAGTTTTGTTTTTTCCCTGTCAGGTCGGCTCCACCCATGTCATGTCTATTTTGAGACTCGAGGAAACAAATGAAACGAAACAATCCTCACCTCAGATTAGACACAAACACGTATACAGACCGGACGGGACTGGGAGGGGGGGCACAGCTCATTGCGAAACAGCGCAGCACAGCTCAGCACAGCTCAGCACAGCTCAGCACACCTCTCAGGACACGAGATCATCACCGCAACTTTGTCATAATCATCCATGATATTGTACGCACGCACGCACACTCGCACAGAGAGACACTCACGCGCGCATACTCGCACCCCGGCAGAACCCGGGGGTGGATCAGAGACAGGGCAGAAACGCACTCATGATATGACGCAAAATGTCATCACAGGGCACCAATACGACGACTGGACAAACGGCCCTGAAACGTGACAGATCTTGTTTGCTCGTACTCGTGAATTCCAACGCCGTCCGACCAAAGTCGGCGTGGCGTGAGGGCCAGGACCCGACTCAAATTCCAATCCCGGCCGAACGCCCGCAACCGTGATTGCTAAACTTAACCATTGCTACGTAACATGGCCAAATTGTCTGGCCTGGCCGCTCGCTCGGCGCCGCGTCTCAGCCACCGCCAGACTAGTCTCGACACAAGACCGGGGCCCGGAGCCGAAGGGTCGGGGCAGCTCCAGGTTTCCTGCGAGTCCGCGCCAACGCCGTCGCCCTAACGTCTCCCTTAGGGCCTTGGGCCTCTTAGATGGACCTTTTCGAGCTCTTAGTCATGACGGGGCAAGCAAACAAAGCAAGGCGGGACGACGCTACTGCCCAATTGCCGGCGTGCGGAATCAGTCACATCCGGGGGCGGTCACTTGAGTGCACTCGGTCCATGACGCCGGGGGAGCTCCCATTCGTGCTTGTGCTGAAATGGGGGTGGGGGAAGCTGATGTCGATTTTTGAATGGGAGATCAAAGACAGCAGAAAAAGGAAAACAAGACATGCGCAAGACCAAAAGGAAAAATACAAGGTTGATGAGTGTGTTAGTTTTTTGACAGCCCCAAGCGAACAGGTGCATTTAGAATTCGGAGGCGTCAGCTAGGTGGCCGCAAGCAATGGAACGGGACGCGGGCATTCCAGCCAGACTTGGTGTTGCCGGGGCACTTGGCCCTACCAGCTCGGTCAAGATATGCAACTCCCGAGGGATCTCACGATGCTAAACCCATCAGAGGGATGGCTCCAGCAAACGCGTCAACAACCGAGCCCAAGTCAAGTGCCTTCCGATACCGCCTCGAGATTGCATGCGGGTCTGGAACCTCGATCCAAGGAACAATCGCGATCGGGTCAACGGGATCAAGAGTCAAAGACTCTAAGCCAAAGAGGGGCGAGAGGGGCGAGAGGGGCGAGAGGGATTCTAAGGTAATGTTGTGCCATCGGCTATCCGCACCAAGACCTGCATTTCACGATGCCATATCTGCGGCTTGGGGTTGGCTGGGCCTGCGCAGGTGTTGCAGCGTGCCGTTGCAGCTTGCAGTGGGAACCTCTCATCATTCACATGCCTGCCGCCAGACGCGAAACATGTCAAACTAAAATCACCCGTTTACGAAGATGTGGGTGAGATAACGCGAGTAGTTTTAATGCGAGCGAGGTTGATTCACACAGGTCTCGGAGCAGGGTAAAGGCTTTTGAACATAGCCCGTTTTCATTTTCAATCTCTATATGCAACTCTCCGTGTGCGTGTGCGTGGTTATAGATGTATGCCCCGTTTCCCAGTCCAGCATGGGTTCTCATGCCCAATCCAACCCGAAAAAGAAATAAGAGCGCCCCAAGGGTCATATCTCCGCCCTTTGATTGCCACCCATGTCCGTATCGCAAAAGTAAACAGCCAGCCAGACCCAGCCGAGGCCCTTGTTGCAAGGGCAAGGGAAAGAAAAGTTCACCCAGACCAAAAAAAAAAGAGGATCCACCGAATTGTTGACCGAAAGAAGCGGAAGAAAAAAAAAAAAAAAAAAACCTTCAAGTGGGGAATCATGAAAGCAGGGGTTTGTGACAGAAGACCAGAAAAAACTAGAGGAGACAAAAAATGTGTGGGAAAATGAGCCAAGGTAGAGAAATAAGCCCATAAACTAGGATGCCAAACCGAAAATGCGGCGATATCTCACATGGAGAAACAGCATCGTGAACCCAGCGGCGTTGTGCCCCGTGTCTGCAGCCCACGGAAGATTTCCTCCCGTCACATCGCATCTGACAGAAATGTCTCTCCGTGTAGTGTCTGCCCCCAGTGTGTTTTGTGTTTTCCCTCATTCCCCGCTCCCCGAACCGCAGGCCAGCAGATAGGGAAGAGAGGGGGGGAGGGAAAGAAGAAGAAAAAAAAAAGAAAAAAGAAAAAAAGAAGAAAAAAAAAACTCCACCCCAACCTGCGAAACCCCCGACCCGCGACGTCAGCGGCTGCATGTGCTTTTTCGGTCGAATTGGCCGTTGGTCGCGGTACAGGTCGAGTTCGGCCGCATATATGTCGCTGCAGTGCGCGACTCCTGAACCAATCCGGTGCGCTTGCGAAGCAAAAGAGAAAAAAAAAAAAAAGTCCAAGAATCCACCATCATGTCCTTGACCCTTGGCGGCACCCTGACACACCAACGAACTGGAGTACGGCTGGGGCGCGGCGGTTCGTCGCGGGTACTGCGTTGAAATGATGTTGATGACAATTCCCTGACCTCACCGAGACACACACAACACACTCACAAGTGGGATGGCATTGTTTCGAGTGTCGGTGATGGGGAGCAGCCAAAATGGAAAGGAAAGAAATGCCAAACGAGACGACCCACACACGAAGCGACGAAATGGAACAAGAGAGACAGTCAAGTAGAATAAAGTGCGATTTGTATTTGGATTAAAAAAAAAAAACTGCGATAGGCCGCCAATGGGGCGTTAACAAGATGGTGCAAAAATGCGCCGTGTCAGGCACCAGGCCCTTGGGATTGTATGCGTTGATGATGCACAGCACAGACCGTTTTCTCCGTCTAGAATCCTACGGGACCGACGGGAACAAGCCAGGGTGCATCCCCTCTCTTGGGAGCCCGCAGGGGCTAGGGAGAGGCAGGGAGAAGAAGAAAAAATTGAAGAAAAAATTGTAAAAGTAGGGTGAGGTATGATATGACATTGCCGGGGGATATGAGAGATATAACTAATAAAATTGTACATGAAGGTGTAGTGGGTTGTGGAGAATGGGGAAGTCCTCAATGCGGTAACCCGATTGAAGGATTCCCATGTTGGACTTTGCTGGGTTGGGGCTGTAGTGTTGTGTGTCTGAGTCCCGCCCGCGGATGAAATGGCAGCCTGCGTAGGCGTTGACTGCTGATCCGGAAGCTGACGAGGCCCAGGTCCCGGACGTGCCGCGCCCAGTCAACCGGAAGCCTTGTGATCGACCCAGGCAACGCGTACCGAAGGGACGCAAGACGAAAGTCGGCTCCGATTGTCCAGGAAGAAGTCGGATTGAAAGTGCCGTGGAATTGGGGTTGCCGTATGCTGTTGGCAAGGGTGGGTGAGCGAGATGCTCTGCCAGGCATGAAGTGTGTGGGTGGGAAAATCCATAGCCTAGAGCAGCAGCAAATACTCTCTGGGTTCATCCGTCGATTGGACGGAGAGAAAGGTGTGATGCGCTCCATGTTGCGCAGGCGCCCTTTTGCGCCGGTGGTGGTATCCAGTCTATCGAGTTCATGTTTGCCGATGCGATGCCTGAAAAGATGCTGATGCTGATTCTCCAAATGCAAGCGTTGATGTGTTGTTACTTGGGAAGGCCGTGGGTCTCGTCAACTTCGTGAAGAGAGTGAGCCGCCGTGGCGTCACCCTTTACTTGTATCCGACCATCTTGGCGCAACGCTCGCAGTAGTAGAGGTTGTGGGCAATGCGAACCATGCCCATAGAGGTGATGTCGTCGGTGGAGGTGGCCTCGACGGAGCGAGCACATCGCATGCAGCGAAGCACCTCGACCGAGGCGATGGGGAGTTGTACTGAGTCCATGCTGTGTCTGGTAGTGTATCCCGAGGCAGATGCTGAGTCGGATGAGAAGCCTGAGTCGGAGGCGGAAGATGAAGTGGAAGAATCGTAGTGCTTGGAGGAGGGCATGGCGATGTAATATATCTCGGCGTCAGGGGACCCGAGGATGGGATGGGGTGGATGTGCTGGCCCGGGCTGGGGCTTGTAGAGCGAGTCGACCGGGGTGTGTGATGTCTGAAATTGAGCAGGGCGACGAGGCAACACGGCTCTGCAGGTGGCTGAGGCTTAGTCTGGTTGGTCGCAGGAGCGCTGGGCTGAAGGCAGGTTTTCCACGATGGAAGATTGAAGGGTTTTTGGAATTTGGGGTCTCTGGAGGACGGGTGTGTGTTTTATGATGTTTGGCGGCCTTGGGTCTGGGTGGAGGGGGGCAGAGGAAGGACCGGAGTGTTCAAAGGGGGGCGTGTGAATCGGGATATTTGTTTTGTTGTAAACAAGCTGTTCGGTGTGTCTTGGTCAAAGCGAGATAGAGGAGAGTGAGGAAGGCTTGGAAGGCAAAAGGGGAGATGGGGCCGAGAAAAGGCGTCTCTGGTGCTATGTTGGGTGCTTAGATCGTCGATGACAACGAGACCGTAGAGAAGAGTGCGTGGCATGGAGTAGGGATCGGCAGCGGTCGCGTCTTAAGGCCAGGGCAAGCCCAAGCCCAGCCAAAAGTCCAGGCTGGGGAGATGGGGATGGTGGGCAATGGCTTGCGCGGGTCGCATGCATCAAGGCGGAGAGGGCGGAGGGTGTGTGGTGAGCGACGAGCACGAGTGCGAGACCAAGGGGGGCGTGGGGAGGTGAACGGCGTGTGATGACGGTCGTCGTACTCCGTAGTGTGTGTATTGTGAGCCCTTGGCATCTTGGCGGGCGTACGCTCGGGGCTTGGACTCGATGCAACGTCAAGGTCTACGCCAGGCGAAGCCCGTCTCTCCGTATTTGCTCCGTTTCGAGTGGTTGGCCGCGAATATGCATCTATGCGATGTCTGGCTATTTCGGGGGGCATGTGGTGAGGCGTGCCGCCAACCACCATTGCGAGGCGTGCTCGTAGAGCGTCTGTAAGGAAGCTTGACACATCTGGACAGTCGTGACTGTCAAACCAATCTGTTTTGCGGGCCCCGTCTGATGTTGGTTGTCTGCTCTACAGGACACGCCCGGCTGTTTCGGGGACGTCTGGTAGGGGATCGCACTCTATCGCTGACCAAGAGGCCGGACATAACTCGCAGCAGCACGGGACCGACGGTGCTGCCAGGTGCTGTGGCTGTAGCCGATGCCGATACGCTTCTGCTGGTACTAACACCACGAATACACTGTTTCTGGGGCATGCGGGCGGTAACTCGGGATGTGCCTGTCATCCGTGAACTTTCGCCTTTTGTTGCACTAGGTATTGTTGCTCCGAGTCTCCGTAGTCACCGGACGGGAACCTCCCTGCTCGGCATATCTACCGGCCTTGTACGGACCTCTTGTCTCAGGCTCTATGCGCTGCGTCACCTCTGTTTCCCCGCCTGTCGCTGCGTTGTCCTTTGTTGACGAGATGAGTGAGTCAAGCAGGCCCGCCTTTGTCCAGCATTTAGAACGAGGACGAAAATTGAAGAAGGGCCCCGGACAGGGTACCAAAGAAAACCACAAAAGAAGAAAAAAATTCAATCTAGACAGGGGTGGCGAGGAAAGCCAAACGTCCAAGCAAATCTAAACAGGGCTGTCTGCTGATAGCGCCGTGTCGAGAGGATGACTACAACTCGGCATCACACAGGCGCCGAACCCATGGTCGTTACTTGGTGGCCGCGTATCCCTCATCACCATGATCTGAGCCGCCCAACCCGAGTGGGAGGAGCCAGCGGCAACCAAACGTGACAGGCACCCGGCCGGCCGATCATCTGCCATGAAATGTACGTGCTGTTGCAGCAGATTGGCGGGTTGGCTCAACGGTGTGATGAAGCAATCGTTTCACGCCCATCGCGGTCAGCGTCAATCAAACGGTCATGCCAAAAGGTCATCGAAGCACGGTGCCATGTCTCGTCTCCTTTTTCGTGACGGTCGGCCAAATTCCAACTTGTCGAGCGAGGCTGTGAGACCCGCGAATAGAAACGACCCGACCCAACAACAACAACGACACCCTGAGATGCCCAACCGGGGACAAGCCGCTCTCGCGGTGCTGTACTCCAGAATGCACCAACGCGTGTCCCACAAGGCTTCCAAGGGCTCCTTCGCCCTTCACCAGGACAAAGCCTTGATGTCTTACTGTCAGCAAGGGATCAGAGCAGGGAACTTGCCTGTTGGGCTGAATGTGCAGGACGGGCCTGACGGGGGCCTGACAAGGTTGGAAAATGTGGATGCTGCCCGGCTTCTCGGGACGGATCCTCAATGCAACTCCGGCCCACGGCACGGGCCTTTTTTTTTTCTCGCCCTTTCCGCTTTGCCAAATTCTTCTTGTTGCTTTGGGCATTTCTTTTGGGTTTCTTGCACGGTTGGACCCTTTGTGATCGGGCTCGGACTGTAAAAGCGACCCTGACCTTGTCCGTTGATGATTGACGACCGCCTGAACCGTTGGGCTGGGCTCAGCGGAGTAGACCGCAATGCTCCATGCTCGCCTTGCTCGCCCCAGACGAGGAACTTTCCGCCTTGCTTGATTGACTGATCCTCATTGCATTGGTGGTTTGTCTAAGTAAAGACAATCGACTCTCTACCAACGGAAGTTCTCGCGCCACGCAGGGCCGGGCGGCGGACAACTGCGAAAAGGGGCATGGCAAAGCAGGCACCAGCCAATCGAGGCACTGCATCTAACCGCATAAAGGACTCGTGAAGAAGAGGCTCTCTAAATCAGGTATGAAGGACGATGACCACGCATTCTCGCGACAAAGTCTGATGCCAATATGCCGTTATTTGGCAGCTCCCGAGTGGACGTGCGTGATCCTCCTCCACCTGACTTCGAACGAGACACCGTCGAATCGACGTGCTTCATGGTTCAAGCTTCAAGCTTCAAGCTTCAAGCTCCCAAGGCTCCAAGCCTCCGGGGATGCGTTTGCGTTGGCAGTCGTGGTGATAGGGACACGGCCGCGGGCGTCTCCAGCGATGACTCACCTCCACCCTGCTGACCTTGATGGCGCAGACGACCCAACACGGCCACGGACAACGGAGGACGAGTGCCCCGGTTGTTGCATCTCCCTGGTGGTGCGTATTCGCCAGAACGGAGCCCCGGTAATTGCAAAGGGGAATACGGAGATGGGAAATGGAGGGTTGGACGGCTGGACGGCCACGACGCACCAAACCAGGCCCCCCTCTTCAAGCGACTCCCGCGCCCTGTGATTGGCTTCCCTAAGTTGCTGCCTCTGGTCGCTGGCTGGCTGCGCATGGCCAGCCAGCCTCGGCTGTCGCAGTCGCGGGCCTGGGCTTTGCTCTACTGTGCGTTCCGTCCGCTGTCCAAGTAAACTCGCAACTTGATTAAGCTGTGGCAGGCCAGGACCCATGTTTTGCTCGGTGTTTGAGGTGTGAGCCAATACCCGAAACGGCCTAGCTCCATCGGCGACTCCTGATGACCCTGCCAATTTCCGATTCTCAGCCACCCAGGAATAGCAGCACTCTTTGTTGCCAGCGCTGCAAAAGGCCCAGGCCAAGAGACGGGATGATATGATTACGGCGCCACGGAGCCAGAGCATCTACCGTCCAGACAGCCAGCCGAATGGCGCTGAGCTGCGAGAAGCGCTGTACGAAGCGCGATGGAAAAGTACGAGGTACGAGCTCCTAGTCTACTCCGTAATTGTCCCCCTTTAGCTTTGCCTTTCTTCATTCACTGTGGGGTATTCCCGTTTGATGAGGCGTTCCTTAACCTCCCAGGAGCTATTGTGCCCTCAATTGTCTAATTGCTCGTTATTTCGCCAGAGTTTGCGTCGTGGCGATGCCGATGCCGATGCATACGAGGTTCCTATTTTGGGCTGATGCCGCGACGACGTGGCCATCATTCCAGCAATTGCACCGAGACGGCTTCTCTTGACCGAGCCTCCGAGCATATTCAGCTTAGCCATGCTGCTCCTGGCTTGATCACAGAGACCGCCGGCCCCCATTGTGTTTCGAACCTAGACATTCCATTGAATTTTCATAGAATGACACGACTTGGTCGCATGTCGCCATGCCGGCATATCCCCAATCTTGGCTGCCCGGCTTCCCTTTACCGTAACGGCCCAGAAGCCGGTTTTGGTCCCGGATTGACGTCTTCGACTCTAATGTCCTGCCGGCCCTCTATCCCATCTAGGTCGAACTTCACCACTTGCAACCTCGATCGATGCTGCGTCGCTACCAATGACCCGGTATCGTCGGGCACTAGTTCTTTGCATGTCACGTCACTGTAGCAATCGTGCTGGCTATTGACACGGGGTTAGATCTGATTGTGTGCGAATGGCTTGCAGAAGCTATTGTGTCAACGACCATGTCTATCCGTACACCGTCCCTTTCGTTTCAAGTCGTCCGGTTTATCAGCCCAGGCCGTCGTCATCCTCGTGCCTCCATCGAGTTTTACCCCAAGTCCTACGTTTCTCGATTCCTGGCTGTCGAGATGATGCAATCACCCATTGGCACGGTGCCAAGTTCCCATCTTATCTTTCTGCTCACCCCTCCAGCCCAGCTAAACGACCATCCCAGCGCCCATCACAACCGTTTACGGAACGGGGACTGACGTCTCGAGGTATTCATCACGTACTAGTGCGAGTCTCATTGCACCCTTCGTGGTGGCTCAGCAATCTGCGATCGTCTCTCCGCTGCGAATGATCTCCCCCTGGACTTCAGACCATTGCTACATATTGGTACGCGAATGGCAAATTGACAAATGGATCATGGATGTTGCGCGGCAGGCGATGCTGGAGCATTGGTTGGTCCCGACTTTAAGGGTGATGTGGGGTTTCAGGGACTTTGATTGACTGAGGCGACAGACGGTCTGGTTTGATCATCATCTCATCTAGAGTACAGGCATCTATCCACTGAGGCCTGTAACATCTCAATCAGCCTAAGTGTTTACATCGGCGAACCGGTTTAAACTGACGCCGATGCGACTTGACGTCTGATGGCCCGGCCGAGACGCACAAACTCAGCCACAGGCTGCAGTCTAGCCCGTTGGCAAAGGCCCTCAATCACACACCCTTTCCCCCATCGAACTAATCATCAATCAATCTCTTTCGACCCACGAGCTTGTAGCCGGGACGCAGCTAATTGGGGTCGGGCGCCGACGAGTAGGGCAGAGTCAGAGGAGCTCTACTATGTATGAGCTTTTCGATCGAGATTAAGCCACCTCCGACGATATCCACCTGCCAAACCTTGGACGCCCTCGTCGCCGGGAGTCTTTTTCTCTCATGGAGCCTTACAGTACCCCTTTGCTCATCGGCATTTGCTTTGCTGCTAGCCAGAATTCGCCGCCGTCCAATTCAGGGCACACGGCCGCGTCTGTTTCATCCGTAGGACAATTCCAGCCCGCCACCGGAGCCGAGGCCGGGCGAGATCTGACCAGAGAAAGTCCACAAATCCGATCATCAGGCGTCAATCTACTGTTCTCTGCAGTGGGCACTAGAACGATCCGAATACTTCCTGAACTCCCCTTTTAGGCTACGATTTAATGGGTACGCCTGTTGCGCTGCTTTGCCCGAGGCGCCGCGCCTCCGACGGATGCGACGGAACACGGTGATTTCTCGCATGTGCTCGGAGGGGCTGTAGCCCACCAGATGAATGGCTAAGCGGCCTTTTCAGTTGGGTGAGGCTCAGTGAGTGCAGCGCTTTTCCTCGCTCGCTCGCCGACCCGAAAATCCCGGACAACTCAACCACCAGCAGATTCTCGATCCTATTACGAGCTAGAGGTCTAGACTTTCAGCGGCCGCCCCTTGGCACCATTGGCGGTCGTGTTCCCGGGGGTGGACCCCGATTGATTGAGAACTCTGTGGACCAATGGCCCACCCAGGCGCGAGGGCATCAGGCACATTGATGTTGGCGGTGACCCTTAAGCCCTATGGCGACCCGCTTGACCCTGAAATCCGCTCCTTTGCTGTGATAATTTTATACAGAGCCGTCCCTAGAAGTCTAGACCGCCTGGCTGCCAGAAGGAAGCCCAGAGGATGAGAGAATGAGGCGGGCCGTGTACTTGAACCGTTGCGGATTAAGCCAACCTGTTCTCGAGGTGCATACTCGAATTATCACATTACCACGCCGCTGTGCCTCAGAGAGCAGCCATTCATCTTGATGCTCACTCACTCAGCTTCAGCCTTCTGAACGAATTAGCTCTTGCCAGCCCGGCGTTGGGTTGTGCCCCCCTGGCCCCGCATGGCGAACTAGAACGATCTGCGACCCGCTCGAGAATGTCTGGAAAATGCCTGACATTGATGATTACGACCTTGAATAAAGTCTCGCACAGATCTGCTCGCAGGAATTGGGCTGCAACTATGCATCGCATAGCATAGAATGGCATGGCATGACATGGGACTGATGGTGGTGTCTGCCCCCTGACCCCTTTTTCTGAACTTTTTTAGCTCCATCAGGAAACATGTTGCTGCTGCTTGGCGGAATGGAAACCGCAAAAAAGCCTTGCGCGGAATGTAGTGGTGGTGGCGGTCACGCTGAGCAGACGTTGACGCTGAGTGAGATTACTACTTAGCGAGAAGCCTTCTAGTCAGGCCTGGCCCAACCATGCTTCAGCCCTGCGTCGGTGCTAAGCACGATCCAACGATTCTAGAAGCATTCATCCAACGGCCAAGAGCAGACGACTTCATGAGGACTCCTTGCTCATTTCTTCACCCCAAGTCGAGGCCTCTCCGTTGCGCATGCCGTTTCGACTAGCACCAGCCCCGAGTCGAAACTCCACGTGGACGCTTTGGCACGGCATGTAGATGAAGCTGGCGCGACAAAGCTGCACACGCGTCCGTTTTGAATTTCTAGCATAAGCCTTGAACCACACAGCAGTGGTTTCGATACATAGGATTGGTATATCAAAAGCTGAGACGTCTCAAGGGTATGTTGCGTGCGTCATCCGGGGTTCGTCGCTGATCAAAGTCAAATGGGTTGATAGTAGTTCGACAATAGGATGCCAAATATAAATTTGAATTCGGTCTCGTTTTCGGTTTCCACCCCATTGCCAACTCAGCAAATCCACAACAGATAGCTCGCAACCTTATAGCATAGGGCCTTTTCAAAAGGCTTGGCGAGTTGTGGACGTGTGCATTGCATCTGCCGTTTCGACAACACATCGCATCTCGTGTCCGCGTCCGAGTCCACGTCTATTACCAAGTTGATTATTTCAGCACCGGCATAACAGAGGCCAATGCTGAAAAATGCCCGAGAAACTACTGCATGTGATTTTCTTTCATTAATTCGGTGCACGTGTCAGGCGTAAGAGCACGGCCGGTGCACAAACGGTTCATTCATCTGACGACAGGACGAAACGCAGTCATGACAACCACTAACGGCGCCAGTCTGATATTCAATAAACCGCATGGCCGTTTCCCCAGGCAGCGCGATCTCAATGCGACTGCGTCCCTTATTGGGACCCCGGCGTGCAGGCGTGTCTGTACGTGACCGAGTTGAGCGCTGTGCATGACCTTCCAGAAGGTCGCTCCGGACATGCAGTATTATTTCGTGGCGCCTCGCAGCACTCGGTTTCGCGTCCGTTGTCGCCGCCGCAGCTGGACTCAAGCAAGCCCTGGTCGGCCAACCCACCAGTACCAGAATCTTTACCGTTGCAGCGCCTCCCCTGGCGCGGACGGGGACGTGGAAGAGCGACAAAGGCCGACGTCCGATGGCCGACCGGAGTACGCGCGCATGCGCCTTTTGGCGGTCCCCTGTTGATCAAACCCAGTGTCGTTGGCCACCCACCCACGACTGCATACGCCCTGGGAACGCCTCGGGAATACCACAGCATTACGCCGTGCGGTTGATTACAGCCTGACACGGGCCCGGGTTCCAGACCACGGCCGCTGGGCCTCGTGCCTAGAGCCACAGCGCTTTCACGCTCTTGGCATTCTAGGCAACTGGAGGCCCGGGCCTGGCCTTTTCCCTTTTTATTTTTTACTTTTCAGTGGCGCCGAGATGACTGGGGGATCAAGGCGCGCGTTTCACGGTGGCTTTTTCTGTGGCGGGCCGTTGGACGGGTCTAGACCCCCAAAAGCCCAAAGGGCCAACGGCGCAGGACCCTACGGAGGGCCTCTTGCTTCATTGTGAAGTTGCCGTGGCGCTCGGCTGCGGCGGATCTGCTCACAACGGTTTCCTGGGGTCTATTTTAAACAGATCAAGTCATGGTTGCCGGGGCTTAAGAGGGGGGTTGCTTCGTCGTCGTTTTGTGCTCTCTCCGCGCCGAGACACAGGCAGACGGACGAGCAAACGGACTCTTAGTGGCTTCCCCAAGCATAGCTTGGTGCTGCCATGTATGTGCAAAGAGCCCTGGCTCTTGCTCTACCCCAGTGTAGTGTCGCAGTGTAACTTTCCGGTGGAACATGCCGGATAGAAGGACGGATTCGATGACAAGTCATTCTCGCCGAGAGCTGGCTCTCGTGGACAATCACGGGGCGCTTGGGGCCGCCTGTTACATCGGCGCAATGTCTAAGCTCGGTCTCTTGCAGCGTGGAGGGCCGACAATAACGAAACACAGAGGATGGGCGCAGTCGGGTGACCACGGAGTCGCAAAGACACGCTCCCAGGCGCTGGCATTATGGGTGTGCAATGGCTGACCCCCCCGGGACAAGTCGGCCAGCCAGCCCATGCTCGGGCGCCGTATGCAATAGAACCGTAGAGGCGTACCTGAAAGCGTGGTATCGACTCGATGCTGCAGCTGAAGCTGCGCTATTGCGTGATCCTGCAGCTCACTTGTGGCTATGTTGCATTCACCGACCGTGGCCATTTTTGGTTCACGGTTTCGACCAGATCCGAAGCTGTCAGATCCCAAACGGTTAATCGGAAGATGATCATGGTTCGTCACGCCTGTCACCAGGAGTTCCGTCACCGCCCGTGGCTTATCACAGATCCATGCTCTTCATCGCCGTCTATTTTCGGAAATCAATATCCTATGACCAGCTGTGGCTAGCTTGATTCCATGTCAGCGGAAACCAATAGAAGGCATGTTGAGACAGATAGATGCTGGGGTTGTGGTTCACGAGACGTGATGCCTACCCTGGAGGGTTGTATTGGGGTACTGTAATGGTAGGAACATGTTCGTTGTGTCTGAGACAACTCTTGCCTCGCTCTAACGTGCCAAAGCTCCTTTGACGCGATTGAAATTATTTACTGTATTTCTCTTCAGCTAAGATTTTCTAATGGGTAGCTGAGTTGATTAGGCCTCAGTAGTGAAAGAAGCTCTCGAACTGTGCAACTGAATATGGATACCTTCGAGCATGTGACTTAAGCGGGGTACAGAACGTTGGTAAGAACCCTGCTGATTATAGGCTTGGCTTATCAGGCAGCCCATTCTACAGACTCGTGACGCGGACGTCTCACGCGAGCATTGAATCACCTAAGCCTTCATCTGTGGTTGCAAAAGCTGTTATCTCGCCATCAAAGGACCAACTATCAAATTTGTTTCCACGTGGCCACAATGGGCCTGGAGTTCGACGAGTGTGAGACCATGTCGACTGCGTCAACCGTAGACAACATTGCCACGCCATCGCAGACCACAATCACCGATGGCGGCCTCGACACCTTGAATGAGGCCGTTCCTGGCCCCGACGAGACGTTCATCATCCGACATCGCGAGAACGGCAAGGCCATTACCCTGGTGGACGGGCAGTTGCAGCTATGCGACGGCCTCAACCCGCAAGGCGGATTCCACTGGCGATGCGAGGAGAAGGAAGGATGGCTCGGGTTCCGCAACTGTGTGTCGGGGACATATATCGGACACGACGAGCGGAGAAACTTTATTGCCAAAGTTCCGCATCACAAACCGCACGAGTACTTCTGTGTACGTCCGCATGCGAAGAAGGGCGGGTATGAGATGCTGATGCGCCATGGCTGCGAGCTGTGGAGGATGGACGTCTCAGCCGACGGCAAGTTGGTTGAGACCAAAGGCAAGGGAGCCACCTGGGATTTTTTCAAAACACAAGCGTCGCTTCTGTAGAATGGAACTATGTTGTCTACCGCAGTTCCGACTTGTACCCCTGTATGCCTTTCTTTTCCTCTTCAGATAGTGTGACGGAAAAGTGCTTGTTCAATGCTGCAACCCGCTCATCTTCCGTCTTGCATTCCGCGATTATCTTTGTCTTGCCGCCGAGGTTTTCCTTGACTATGCCGTTGACGAGCATTCGCTTTCCATAGATTTCGTACTCTTCCTTGTCGCTCTTCTTGGGCCTTCGAAGAAACTTGATAGTCAGGACGTTGACTCGTTGGTGGCTGTCGGGATGTGCGCCGATCCAAAAGTTGACAACTCCCCAGTCCAACGCGTAGAATTCGACCCGGGGAACGAATAGTAAGAGTTCCAGTCCTTGTCGGTTCCGTTGCGGTACTGATAGATCCACAGCTTGGTCTCTTCTGTCCTATGCACCTGATGAGGTATCCAGTCGCGCACCAGTCGGATCTGCTGTGTGCCCATGTTATGGTGGGTTAGACCATCGATGAGAGGCATTGGGAATAGCGCGCCGTCGCCTCCAAATGCGACATCGTCATGATACTTGCTGCCGTCGGGGAAAGCAACAATGTTGATGATGTGATTCCTGCAAGGTGTTAGGTTTTTTCAAGGTTAAATACCCAGTGCATACCAGCCAGGGTAGTCTCCTTGCGGAACTCCCTCAAGTCTCCCTCTTGTTCTGACACCAGCAGTGTATGCGTCGAATCCTATCGCACGCAAAATGTGGTTATACAGGATGGCAATTTCCATGCAGAATCCACCTCGCCCCCGATTTTCTAACACGACCTTACGGAAAAGATGTTGAGGGTCGAGATCAATCTGGTGACTAGCATTGTAGTGAAGTGAGAGGTTCTCGTATGGAAGCGTTGATATGCAGTGTACATGAAGGGCATTCAAGAGACTGAGGGAAGGCAGCTCATGGCGCAAGTGGTGAGGCAAGCCGATGTGCTCGAGAAACAGCTGAAGCTGCTCTGGACTGTAAGCGGATGCCATTAGCGACTGATTTTGAATGAATTGGGCGCTCAGCCTCTTACTATTCATATGAGTTATGAGGGAACTAACATGACTCAATAATGACTCACGTGTTCCGATTTGGCCCGGCTGTTCGCGCTTAGCTAGATGTCGCAATCTGGACATGAAAAGGCGAGCTAGTTGGACCAGTCAATGCGTTTGGACTTATAAACAGATAACAGGAGTAGTTGACTTTCAAAGAGGAATCAATGTTTGGAATGGTGTTACGGGAAGGATGGTGGATGTTACAAAGACTAGATTTGATGGTGGTGAATATGTCAATTTAATTCGCTGTATTTCCCTCACTCAAGGAATCCCGTCGTATGTAGAACCATTAGTTCCTTCACACTAGAATATCGTAGTCTTATTGACCTGAACTTATTGACTCTTCGTTAAGGTAGGTTTGCTTAACATTTAATATGCGAAAAATGAGCTTGCTCTGAGATAGCCCCGGATTAAAACACATAGGCCTGAGAGGTTAGCGAGAGACTACTTGAGGATCGGATAACTTACAAGATCGTGCCATGCAACACCTGCATAGTTGGAGGCACTCTTGCCGTAGTGCTCAAAGCCCAGGCCAGTATAATAAGGCACAAGTCTGTCGTAGGTCAAGATTGCAACCCTCTCGGCTTGGTCAGTCTCTTTCATATGAGTGAGGTATGCCTTCATCAAAGCCTTGCCGAGGCCGGATCTCTGGTAATCGGGTGAAACAGCCAAGGAGTGAAGCGTGATGGTTTTGCCGTCGGGTTGATGGCCAACCTCGGACACGGCCTGAGGGTTGGACTTCCAATCAGCAGGGAAGGACATGTCGCTATCCTTAACTACTGTGGAGGTTGACTTTGTGGAAATGGTGTGAGCGACTAGCTTGGCATTTTCAGAGGCTGGCGCTTCAGCAAGAATTGGGATGTTGGCCGGCAGCTTCACGGGTGAGCTGACATCCTCGTTGAAGAAGAGCCCGTAGCAGACCTCTGGGCAAACATTTAGTCGGTATTCAATCTGGTCTCGGTTAGTGTTATACTAAGATCGGAAGTCCTGGATTGGTCGCATCGTGATATAAGCGTGCTATCAAGTAATCCTGTGAGGGGCTCACCTTCTCGCGGGAGGCGGCTTCGGCTGGAGGGAAAGCGGCGGACTCGACAATCTCGCACTGGTCGAGGTCCTGAATGGACAGCGGACGAATGTAAGCTTCCATGTCGAGATGTGGCAGTGGATGATCTTGCACAAGAATGTCGGTATGAGAATCTGTCTGCGGGGGATCTTTATATTGAATGTCACTGCTCGGACTAGGATGTGGCTAACAGCAATGTGGGGCGCCCCACCAAATTTGTCACTGGGAAGGCGTCAAGCCTGTCGTTGTGTCAAGGGCGTTGAAGGAAAATCAGTTTTGTCGGTGTCGTGCCAGTTCTCACCGAGGCCAGAGTTTAATCCATGCTTCTTAAGAGTTCTAGAACTGTCTATGATGCGCGAGGTAAACAACAGAGTATGGCAACAATCTAGAGATGCCGTTCCGGCGATACAAGAATCAACTGGTTCAACGCCTCCATATTAAGGAGTTGGAGTCATAGCCTCAGTTGATACTTGGGATGGGTTCTTAGCCTCTCTCCATATTTCATTGCCATCCAGATCATGCCCATCATCCCTATCGCAAGACCCGCAAGCAGAGTGTTGCCCCATCCCTGGTCAAGCGTTGCGTACATCCTGGTGCCAGCGAGCGGTAAAAGCGCACCTCCAATGCTCCGGAAGACTGTGTTTGCAGCACTCGCGCTGGCTGCGTGAGTGGGAAATGCATCAACTAAGTACGTGGCCACGGGCGTGAAAACAGTAATGACTCCGACGCCTATGAAGAAGTTGCCAATGATGGGGACGAACCAATACACGTAGTATTGCGCCGTCCAGCCGTATATAAGAAGGCCAATGGGGATCATGGCTCCACCCGGAATCATAGGTGGAAGTCGATACTCGGGCTTCATCTCGCCCTCCTTGGCCATCCTTTTGACAATTGCGTCCGAAGCGGCACCGAAAAAGAGAACCCCAGTAATTTGGCCAGCGCCGATTCCGAAGTAGACCAACCCAACGTTGGTTACAATCCCATACCGTGTCTGAAAAACCTCCGTCATCGTTGTGAACAGGAGGTACAGGATGCCATACGCAACAGCGGTCAGAAGAGAGAGACCAAGAATAATTGGCGAGAGGAAGAGCATCTTCACAGGCCGGACAATGCTTGTTATGAATAGCTGTGTGTGAGTCTCGTCCAACTCCATGACAGATCGAAGATTGGGGTTGTTGGTAGCCTTTCTTAACTTTTTGGTCTTCCATTTGAGAAGCGTTGGGGGATGTGTTTCACGTAGAAGAATCAATGAGAGAATGAAGAAAACGACAGACTGTTATCTGTTAGCACATACAATAACGCGTGATGACAAGACCAACCATGATGATAAGCAGCCAAAAGTCCCATCTCCACCCCTCTGCCTTGGACAAGTATGCACCAATTGCAGGCCCAATGCACGGCCCAAGCAAAATAGGCATCGTCCAGACCGCCATGGCTCGACCTCGTTCCTCTTGCTTGAAGCAGTCCCCGACAGTGCCGGGTCCGATTGTCAACGGACACGCTCCGAAAACTCCTGTGAAGAAGCGGAAAGCAATGAGCATGGACATGCTTGTTGCCAACGCGCAGCCCACGTTTGTGAGAATAAACAGCACCATGCATGCATGGTAGACCACTAACCGGCCATACAACTCGCTGCATGGCCCGAGAAACAGAGGGCCAAAGGCGTATCCGAGCAGGTAGATGGAAACCGCAAAAGTTCCAAGATCCCGGTTGGTAGTGTTCATTTCCTTCATTACTTGTTCAATTGCCGGGGCAAACATTGATGATGCAAAAGGTCTAGACGCGTGTTAGTGAATGGGGAGAAAGGTGTGGAATGACCAACGTGAGAAATGTCAGCATGGAAACAATTAGAGTCATTCTCCATTTTTTCGATCTCGGCCAGTTTACAGGCCGCTCTGGATCATCAGGGCCATCCCAGTCAATGTCTGTCTCTGGTGACTGAGATGGAGAAGGGCTGCCAGCCCTCTTTTCGATGTCATTTTCAAGATACGGGCTCACAGTAGCAGTAGCATCGGTTTCAGAGACGGAGAGTTGCTCAATCCTGACGGAATGGGCTTCTCCTGCTCGAGTCCTTTCGGTCATGATGGACGCGGTTGGTTCTGCATTGGGCTGTGATCGTCAGACGCCGAGGTGATATCAAGCTTCAAATCGATCATTTGATGGATTTTAAGCGCAATAACTGCAAAAATTGCAAGATAAGATTTTACGGAGAAGGGTTGCGAACAGAATGCACAAATATGAAAGGCGGAGCTGCCTCAATTACTAATGACAAGAATGTGGGAGATGAACGTGATTGCAGAAGAGGCACCGAATTGCAGGGATCCTATGGCGCAAGAGAGCCTCAAATTACAATGAGTAGTGAACCACCGTGATCGGGCCGTTGCTACGGCCTCCAGAAGCCCATGCTCGGCTTCACGATAGCGGCGATATGGATCTGATGTAATTGGCAGGATGTTGATTCGTGGATCGTCCGCGATATTCCCACGAAGAAGTGGATATCCACTAACCGAGTACGGCCGATCGCCCCAAACAGAGACTAACTCGTATCTTGGCGTCTCCGAGATGTCAGCAAGTTGCAGAAATAGTGTATGGGTGGTTGAGGTTCCATCACGTGGGGGAACGACGCAACGGTGGATGTGCGTGTAACGAGACTGGTACCATTTTGAATAAAGCTCTATGTCTGAGGAATTCTATACCTAGAATATAAGGATAGAGCTATTCTCGGCACAGATCACGTACTTGAGATCTGTAGAATGTCTCTGATTGAAGACATGTAATACTCAAAGATTGAGTTTGAGCATAGTCAATCAACTCTACCAAAATTAGGAATCAGCGTAAAGAAACAGGGATCTGCAGTCAGGTTCGTCAATTAGGAACGACCATAGTGGAAACACGATGATAATCTTGTAGTAATCAATGACATGCTAAGAGTGGAACTAATAGAGTCAGTAATGATTGTTGTCTTGATACTATCCAATATTGGGCACAATAGACAAGTCTAGAATTTAACTGACCTCTGCTTATATTCGACGTAAGATAAATTCATCGGAGTCGTCCACCCACTCAACTGTTTAGTCTCCGCACCCAAGCCTGATTTGCTCACTCTCAAGGGTGGATTGACCTGTTCATTTTCTATCCCTCTGTGTCGCAAGATGATGCCCTCGCAGCCTTCTACTAAGCAGAAGTTTCAATCAGTCTCGGCGTGTGCCACAGCTGTCTGGTTGTCATACTATGCGTGCAACACAATGTGGTTAATGGAGAGTTGAATAATCGCCTTTCTCCTACGAAAGGTTCGCTCGTGAGATGAGAGAACTGGACAATAGCATAGCTGCAGGCTGATGTGTATTTCTTCTCATATCCTGGACAAGAGCCTGGATCTATGGAAAGGTTGTACGTGGATGATACATGAGGAAAGGAGCATCTTGCGGACTTTATCAACGATGAATGATTATGGGAATCCAATCTGGTGCGATACGGCGACAACTCGAGAACATATAGTTCAATGAGCAACCCGTGCACCTGTTCATTACGTTGGAGCACCACCTGGTTGCTTCATCTGAATGATCACCACTGCCTACCTTACTTTGACATGATTATACCACAAAGTTGGTTGATGATAAATGATGAATCATGCCGTCACAATTGACAAAGGATTGTACGATCATGAACCTTGAAGCGCTCATGCGAGAATCGCTAATACTCTACAGTCACGCGGGTCATTGGAATTGAAAAATGGTGCTTGTTGGTATTCTATAAGCTGTGCTCAACATTTGATTGCATATCAAGATGAGAGAATAATTGGCCGTCGCGTGGATTAAGGAGACCATGACTCGATGTCGTGAAGGAACCTCAGTGGCACAAGCTATCCCGTTGAGGCAAGGTGGAAGCTTGATTTGGCGGTGATGTTGGTGGGTCGCGGTCCCTTGAGCCATTTCCTCCATCGCGGAGCCTCCCCGACGACGCCGAATCACCCCCCACGACTTCCTCGCAATCCGAATATATGACTCCCTGACACGGCTGCGCGATGGATCATCATTCGGGGCTCCCCGAGGATCCTGCTGCCTCTGAAACATCTCCCAATCATCGACCTCCAAAGCGCCTGCGCACTCTCGCAATGGCCGATGGCAGCGCGTCTCCACAACCCCAGGATCCGACCAGGATTGTCTCCAGGTCCCGTGGGGCCACAGCGTGCGAAAAGTGCCGATCAAGGAAGACGAGATGCGACAATAAGCGCCCTAGCTGCGGCTACTGCGTGAAGAATAGGCTGTCATGTGTCTACGCCGAAGATACCGCCTCTCTACCGTGAGTGTTCAAGTGGCAATAGTGGCATGCATTAATGCGTTTTAGCTGGTCGGTTTCTGGAGAGGACATCCTTGGAGCGATAGACAAACTGTCAACTTTGGTTCAACGCCAGCAACACTGCTCACCGTGCTGCCGCCATTCAGATGAATCCCCTCGTTTCCAGGCTCGTGCCACAAGTGAGGTTGTGTCAACTCCAGGCGTCAACCCCGGAGACGCCATCCAGCCAACCATCAAGCCTCAAGGGTTGGAGACTGTGATTGCGTGGGGAATCTTCTCCCATCTAAATCTTCCAGCTTGCTGCTACAATGTTAAGTCGCAAGCGCCCTTTGCGAACCACTCTTTACCAACCATCGATTTTAACCAGCTCTCACGGCTGGAACTCAGATATATCAACGGTCTTCATGTCAAGAATCCGATATTGGACCTGTCCGAGTTGCACCGCATGATTTCGCACGTCGCCGAGAATGGCCTTGATTGGTCGACGGAAACATGCTTGGTCACCTTGGTGTGCGCCATAGGTGCCGTCACTCAACCATACCCAGACCCAAACTTGTCTCCAGGCGATCTGTCAACCCCGAGGACTCTTCCGGATACTGCAAACATGCAAGGCGAAAATGAGCTGTCAATGCAGTTCTGGAGCCTCGCTGCGAAGCGCCTGGGATTTGCAATTGGGCAAAATGACCTTCAGTCGGTGCAATGCCTTACCTTGGCTGGCATCTGGTACATGAACCAAATGATGCCGCTTGAAGCTTGGAAATACTTTAACCTTGCCGGCGCCGCCTGGCACGCGGTCAACTTGACCGACGAACCCTCTGGTGACCCGTTTGCCATTTCCGACGACCAGTCTAGTTCATTCACGGTCAAGCAAGCACTGTATTTTACCATCTGGAAGTCTGATTGGGAACTGAGGTGGGAGTTGCCTCTTCCTAGCCCGATACTTGATAGCATCAACTTCCCCCATGCCTTTCCTCTCCCACCAAATTTCACCGCGGCCAGAGACCCGGATATTGCCGAGAATGAGCGAAGCTGGTACTATTACCTGGCAGAGATTGCGGCTCGCCATCTTATAAACCGCGTCCTCAAGATTCAATCGTGGATTCCCGCCGAGCCTACCAAGAAAGATATCCAACGGATGCTTAGCCAAACCGATATGCTCGAGGCCCAGATTCATAACTGGTACTCATCGCTGCCACCGATTCTCTATTTCGACATACCAGCTGGCTATACAGTTCCTCCTCATTCCGATGAGCTCGTTCACATACTTCGAAACCGATACATATCTTTACAGGAGCATGTAGGAAGACCATTCTTGAAGCTTTGTGTCGAGTCGCCGCTAGACTTTGACAATACCCTTCGCTCCCGCATCCTCTCCTTGGCATCGCAGAGCATACAACACAGCTCTTTGAGGATCTGTCAACAATCGCCCCATCGTCACCAAGGAACGTGGCCTACACTGCGCAATACCGCCTCGTCTGGCTTGGCTTTGTGCGCTGTTGAACTAGCCCACCAACAGACGTGGCTGACCGGGGCTCAAGAGTTGGTGCTCCCTCCAGGCTGGAAACCGATGCTTCTTGAAGCAATCGAACAGCTCAGCCCTCATTGGAATGTCCCGAACGGCGGTGCCTCTGAGATTAGGCATGTTTTACAATTAGTTCTTGACAGCACGTATAATTGAGACACTGCACTCAGCTTAAGTTATCAACCTAAGAACGTGATGTGATGGGAATTGCAGGGAATAACTTCGATTTCTATCGGGGAGGGTCCGCGTCGGCTCAGCACAAGGACCCACACCCTGACATTTATATCATCATGCAGTGCACGCCAGTCTTCTCTAACTATCATTCAATATTCAAAATGGCGCAGGATACAACTAGTGGTTTTGATGTCGAGGAAGTCCTCCGGAATGCCTCTGTGGCAGAAAAGGTTTCCTTACTAGCTGGTAAGCATCTCGGGCATATTTGGCCTCGTACTGATGCGTAATAGGTCAGGACTTTTGGCACACAACACCTCTTCCGAGATTCAATGTTCCGTCAGTCAGGGTTAGCGATGGTCCTAACGGCGTGCGCGGAACCAAGTTCTTTGATGGTGTCCCGGCTGCCTGTCTTCCCTGTGGCACTGGTCTTGCGGCCACCTGGGACCAGAAGCTCCTGCACGAGGCTGGAGTCTTGATCGGCGAGGAGTGCAAGGCCAAGGGAGCGCACGCTTGGCTAGGCCCGACGGTGTGCATTCAGCGATCGCCCTTGGGCGGACGAGGCTTTGAATCAATGTCCGAGGACCCGTATGTTACTGGAAAGCTGGCTGCCGCTTACATCAACGGCTGCCAGTCGACAGGCGTTATTTCAACCATCAAGCATTGGGTGGCCAATGACCAAGAGCACGAGAGAACAGCTGTGAATGCCGTTGTGAATGAGCGGGCAATGAGAGAAATCCACATGCTTCCTTTTCAGATTGCCATCAGCGACGCATCCCCTGGAGCCGTCATGTCCTGCTACAACAGAGTGAATGGAACCCACGTGTCGGAAAACAAGCACCTTTTGGATGGCGTCCTTCGAAACGAATGGGGCTGGAAGGGGCTAGTTATGAGTGACTGGTGAGTGAATCCAACCCTTGAATGAATAATGCTAAAGGCTCAGGTTTGGCACCTATTCTACAGTTGAATCTTTGCAGGCGGGTCTTGATCTGGAGATGCCTGGCCCAACCAGGTTCCGTGGCCAGTTGGCAGACTCGGCCGTCTCGAACCGAAAGGCCAGTCGGGATACCATCGATGCTCGAGCACGAAATGTGCTTGAATTTGTCAAGAGGGCAAGCAACGTGCCCGTAGCAGCCACAGAGGGGACTCGGGATTTCCCAGAAGATCGAGCTCTCAACCGCAAGCTCGCCGCCGACAGCGTGGTTCTTCTCAAGAATGACGCTGGCACCCTACCATTGAGGAAGACCTTTAAAAGCATCGCGCTTATCGGTCCCAACATGAAGAGCACTGCATACTGTGGAGGAGGATCGGCTTCGCTGCAGCCTTACTACACCGTCTCGCCGTTCCAGGGCATCGTCGACCAACTCCCCGAGGATGTCGTAGTCCACTACGAGATTGGAGCACACGCGCACGGCTACGTTCCCACTCTTGAGGCATCCGAAGTGACCACACCTGAAGGGAAGAGTGGTTTGAGGATTAGATTCTTCAACGACCCCCCGTCCACCCCAAACCGAAGCGTCATCGAAGAGACTGTCATCCCCGATTCGTCATGGTACCTGATGGGCTTCTTTCTTCCTCAGCTGGCAAAGCTATTCTACGCCGAGGTGGAAGGAGACCTCGTTGCGCCTGAGAGCGGCGATTTTGAGTTTGGTCTTTCGGTCTACGGCTCTGGAAACCTGTACATTGACGACGAGCTCATCATCGACAACACCGCCGTGCAGAGAGCCGGAACCTTTTTCTTCGGAAAGGGCACAGTTGAAGAAAAAGCAGTAAAGTCTCTTGTCAAGGGCCAAAAGTATAGGATCAAGGTCCAGTTTGCCAGCTCTCCTTCGTCAAAGCTGGTCAAACCCGGGGTGGTTAGCTATGGAGGCGGCGCGGCGCGGTTGGGCATGATTGAGGTTATTGACCCTCAAGAGGCTATCGCTAAGGCTGTCGAAGCTGCCAAAAAGGCTGACGTTGCGGTTTTGTGTGCTGGTCTGTCGAAAGACTGGGAATCTGAAGGCTTTGACCGTCCTAATATGGAACTACCCGGAACGGTTCCCGAGCTTATATCTGCCGTGCTTGCCGCGGTGCCCGACGCTGTCGTTGTCACCCAGAGCGGTACGCCCTTCGACATGCTTCCCTGGGCCCAAGATGTCAAGTCCCACATGCACGCATGGTTTGGCGGTAACGAAACAGGCAACGGCATTGCCGACGTTTTGTTTGGCAAGGTGAATCCTGCGGCTAGACTGCCTCTGTCGTTCCCCCGCCGCATCGAGGACACGCCGACCTACTTCAACTTTGGCAGCGAGCGAGGAAGAGTTGTGTACGGCGAGGGAATTTACGTCGGATATCGGTTTTATGAAAAGGTCTTGCGGGATGTGCTCTATCCGTTTGGGTAAGTTTGCCGACAGATGAGTTTTTCTTCACTAACTTGTTGAGCAGCCACGGTCTCTCGTATACTTCTTTTGGATACTCAAACTTGGTCGTCGATGCTAAATCGGCAACTCTGGAGCTTGAAAACATTGGATCAGTCCCTGGAGCGGAGGTTGTCCAGCTCTACATTGCTGCCGATGAAACAACATCCTCCATCGCTCGCCCGAGAAAGGAGCTCAAGGGATTTGCAAAGGTGTTCCTCTCGCCGGGAGAGAAGCAAACAGTGACCATTTTGTTTGACCGGTTCACTACGGCCTTCTGGGACGAGGAGCTATCTCGGTGGGTGTGCGAAAAGGGGCTATACAAGGTACTGGTGGGACCTAGCAGCCAAAAGATTGAACTCGAGGGCGTCCTGGAGCTGGAGGCAACTTCCACATGGTCAGGAGTTTAGGTCGAGACGGTTAGACTTATTCAGGGAATAAACGAACTTACCCCATACTTACAATCCCTCATCTGACGAGTCATGAGCTGCAACCGTGGGGATGCACGTTAGTTTAAGCAATCCGTTGCGGGGTGTTGAACGACATCCGCTCCCCTGTACGCCACATAGAGTTCTCACCTTGGCCAACGGCTTCTCTTGTAGCATAGGCCACGTAAAACAACCTGCGAGGTCCTCACGCGGACGTTGATTTGCCATCCCGGCGCGGTGGCTGAGCGGATGTCGTCCTCGGATGTCGTCCCCCATTCGTGTCCGGATGTCGTCCTCGCTGTGGATCTGAGATTTTAGTTCCGGGGTAAAGCGTCAGTGCAAATTGCCGTTTCCAGTCATGGTCCCATGACGAGCGCTTTCCCCAGAATTCCTCAGCCGACCCTGCCAATCACGACATTGACGTGCCCGATCAGGACCAGGAGTATAAGTTGAAGCCGCTGCGAACCCATGAGCATGTCCTCACCGCATCACCGCAGATCTCACCTTCACAGCCCTCCGGTTTGACCATTGCCATGGCTGTCTTTGCCAAATTCCGCCTCTTCAACCTCAGGCTCACGCTGGCGTGCACGCTGATTGCCGTGTCGACCTTCAACTATGGCTTCGACAACCAGGCCTTTGCGAGCACCCAGGCAATGGACGCGTTCGACAAGCAGTTTGGCGTGCTGAACGCAAAAACTGGCAAGTATGAGCTTGAGCCCTCGTGGTTGTCTCTGTTCAACAGCCTGAACTACATTGGATTCGCAGCTGGTGAGTCAACACGCGCCGTCATTGCTAGGTTGCTAACAACTCAGGGGTTTTGATCGGCAGCTTCATCTCCTCTCGCTGGGGTCGAAGATGGTGCATGTTTTCGATGAGCTGCTTTGCCATTGCCACCGCCACCGTTGGCGTCACCTCTGTGCATCGCGAACAGATCATGGCGGCACGCATTCTCAACTACATCTACGTTGGAATGGAGCTGGGCGTTGTGCCAACGTATCAATCAGAAATCGGTAGGCCAGCATCTCGATATGTGAAGCATCTTGGTGTGGATGCTAACGCTGTGCAGTGCCTGCCGAAGCCCGAGGATTCATGGTCGGCTCCTATCAACTCAGCCTGGCCATCGGCGGCCTCGTCATCAACTCTGTCTGCTACGGAACGAGCGGTCTCCCCGATAATAGAGCCTGGCGCATCCCCCTGGGCCTCTTCTACATTGTCCCTTCTATTGTGCTGAGTCTCATCTGGTTCATTCCAGAATCTCCACGTTGGCTGCTCCGCAAGGACCGCGTCAAGGACGCGTTCAGCGAGCTGCGCAAGTTGAGGCAGGGTGCTTTTACAGAGGAGCAGATAGAGGCTGAGTTCCGAGAGCTTCGCACTTCTCTCCAGAAGGAAGTTGAGCAGGGAAGATTCGCCGAGCTGTTCCAAGGCTTGAACCTCAAGAGAACCATCATCGTCATCATCGCCAACATGTTCCAGCAGCTCAGTGGACAAGCTTTCGTTTCCCAATACGGCGCCGTCTACGTCAAGACTCTCAACTCCATCAACCCATTCAAGTTCAGCCTCATCACATCCGGAATCAACATCATTACCATGATTGTCATCCTGTTGTGGACCGACATTATTGGTAGACGGTATGCTATCTCTTCAACTATTGTAACGTCGCTAACTGGTAAGAATCTTGATGATGTTTTCCTCTGGAGTCATGGCCACGGCAATGATGATTCTAGGAGGCATGGGCATTGGAACAGTAACTGCTTCTCGGAAGATTGGAATCATCGCCATGATGGCCTTTTTCCCATTTGGATTTGCGATGGGTTGGGCCCCCCTGCTATATGTCATTACGACTGAACTCTCCGCTCTTCGGCTCCGAGATCTTACGTCCCGTGTCGGATTTACAGTCAACGTCATCATGAAGTAGGTTGCCTGCCCGTCTGTCTGTTGAAAGGCCGCTGACATGTCTAGTTTCTCCGTCAACTTCTCGATCCCATACCTCGTTTATGACAAGTACGCAGGCCTCAACAGCCGCGTTGGATTCATTTTTGGCTCGCTGATGGTGGTGGCTGGAGTTTTTGTTTACTTTTGCGTGCCAGAGTGCCGAGGCAAGACGCTCGAGGAGGTCGACTTCTTGTTCAACAACGGCATTCCGTTGCGAGACTTTGCAAAGACGGACGCAAAGGCCTTGATGGAAGCCGCAAGCATGAACGAGCGAGGCAAGTCGGATGCCGACGAGGACAACGTGTCTGTCAGAGCCAAGGACACGAATTCCGTTTAGCAAGGCAAGATACCTAGCTAGACTGGATTGAGTCGAATTTACAAGCTTGGCTGTGCATCCTTGTGTTTTTGAATGATTGGTCCCGCGCGTGAACAGTGATGATAAATAAATTAGAAACATGCATTTGATTTCCGTGCAGTTCATGTTTCGTTGGTTGTTGTTGCGCTCTTCAAATCTTTAAATCTAGCATTCATTTATCGCGCTGGTCACATCGCTCCCATGAAGTCTCATATTTTCCTTTGGTCTTGGTGTTTCGACACGGTCCTAGCAGATAGTTTCTCTGACCTGCGGTTTAAACGTGGGCTGGCGTACATGGGCGACAAGCATGAGTCCGATAACCAACTCTTGCTGTCAGAAAACTCAACCATTTCTTGGTATTACACGTGGTCGCTATGGGCGTCGGACAGTATTGGAAGCTCAATACCCTTTGTCCCGCTCGTTCATGGCCTGGACGACGCTTCGGACTCGGATCTGGTTTCTCGGCTGGGTAGCCTTCCAAACTCCTCGACCCATTTGCTCAGTTTTAACGAACCTGACGGAGAGACCGGCACGGGCGGAAGTTCAATCTCAGCTGAGGATGCTGCAAAGTCATACATGTCTCATCTTGCTCCGCTCAGAAATGCAACCAGTTCTCGGTCACGCAAGTGGGCAGTCAGCCATCCGGCCGTGACTGGGTCAACTCGAGGCCTAAAGTGGCTCCAGAGCTTTAATAAGACCTGCTTCGAGCTGGACGACAATGGATGCCCCGCGGATTTCGTGTCGGTGCACTGGTACGGAGATTACCCAGGTCTTGTGTCGTGGCTTGAAACGCTACGGGAGTTTTACAACCAGACAAACCCAAATCTCCGCTACTGGATCACCGAGATGGCGCTGCCAAAAGGAGACGATGAAGCAACGCTCTCAATGATGAACCAGAGTCTACAGTATTTGGACAGTCTGGACTATGTCCAGGCTTATGCCTGGTTTGGGGCGTTTCGTGCCAATGAGGCAAACGAATGGACCGGCGACAGCGTTTCACTATTCAACGATGATGGAGACCTGACAGAAGCCGGTGCTTTGTATCTAGGCGGACAAGAGAGAGGGTTTCGAGAGGGTACCTCTATCGGATCAAATTTGCTACCATCAAATTTCCTCATGCTCGGGCTGGTTTCCCTGGCAGCCGGGTTAATTCTTTAAGACAAGCATCAGCTGGTTACTCTATCTGCCCCAGAAAGTTTGGGATATTTGTGTCCGTATAGGCGTTTATTTGAAGGTCAAACGGGTCCATGGGAAATCTCAGCTCCCGCGCGTCGAACGCAGGCCCGCCTGGATCTGACAAGTCGTACTGCACAACGCCGTCGCCAAAGAACTGGGAGCCCATTATGTTTGGCCTTTGTTGTCCCGTCTCGCTTGGATCCGGCATAGAAAATGGCCAGGTCTCACTGCTGGTAGTGGCTCCCGGGGTTGACATGGTTGCAGCCCATCTTTCTTCCATGGCTGGGCGGAGCGGATTCACTGCTGGGTCAGAATCTTCTTCGTCGGCTGGCGCGTACGCATATTTGGAGCGTCTATGAAGCTTTTCCTGTGTTCTTATGGTATTTGATGATCTTGCAGATTAGTAGACGAAATAGCACACGCATTTAGACACGAATTAGACTTACTCATTATCCGATTGAGGTCTCACCCCGAGGCGGGGAATCAATTTCTCAACGTCCGCAATCTAAGCTGTCAGCATGAATTTTCCCTAGGGGTTGCATGACTTACGCATCGCCCAACCCATTCAATCCTCCTTTCAGCTTGCGAAGCGAGATTCAATGCCTGGCACAGCTTCTGCTTCAGCTGGGGTAACGAGTGGCCTCCTTCCGGTGGGAGGAGGAAGCAGAGATGATCAATGATTTTGCTGCATTGGTACAAGGCAATGGCAAATGTGCTGCTCTCTATTGGCCGCCGGGTTTCCGAGTGGTGAATATGGGACCAAAATTCGCAGCACCAGACGGCACTTTCCAGACACCTTTGCTGACAGTAGTCGATGTAGTCCTGCGGCGTTTGTTCCATGGCCTCGGCAGATACGGATTCCCGGATGCCCGGGATCAAGAAGCGGAATAGATCGCAGCGGCAGAGGTATAAAAAGGTGTGAAGCACCATGTACGTGCGAGCATCTTCCGAGTGGCACATAATCATGAGCCTATTCCCGTCAAGCTTTAGCTCCTCTGGCAAAGAGTTTTTAAATGATATCAATTCCTGATCAAGCGACCTCAGCTGGTCTCGACTAGGATACGGGCTGGACCCGTCGAGTATAACCCGTCGAGTGTACCTACAATATTGTTAATGAGCTCGAGCAGTTGGACGGGGGCTCTGACCTAAGAATCCTATCGCGGAGGTCGAGCATTCGCATGAGATAGGCCAATGGATTCATTTCCGTGTCGTTTTCGCCTCTGTCATGCAAGAATTGCACCTGCGACCTCAAGCCAAGCTGAAAGTTCCGGTGGCTGTTGGGGAGCTTAATGTGGAGTCTCTGTGTAGGACAGACAGTCAAGTCCTCAATGCCCCCAGAGAATATTTTGTCAAACCTGTAGATTGACCACATCAGTCGACGCAGAGACTCTTGCTTGACTGGATCCCCTGCCGGCCGCTCGTAGTTGAGGCGCTTGGTGAAGGCAACCCGGGCGGCAATAGACAAGAGGACCCAGACATCGCCATTGAATTTCAACAAGGAACGAAAGTGCACGATGAGCATGAGGGCCTGGAGGTTGGGAATGGACATGGTGCTGATTTGACCGAGTAAGTCGCGCTGAAGCTGGTCCATCCATTCACACGCCGTCGGACTGGACTCTCCGGGCGAGCTGAGGTGAATTCCCAACGCGCACATGGCCTTGAGGAGGTTCTTCCCCAAAGTCCCCTGGCTCCATTCGGCCAGCATGGTTGCTCTGTGCAAGAACAGACAGTCTATAAACTCGGCATTGTCAAAGTAGGCGTGGATATAGTCCCGGATCGCATTCCTCGGCTCCAAATCAAACGCCCTGCGATGTTAGCACGACCCCGGCAGATCATTGATGAGCCTACCGTGTTGGTTCGTTCCCCGGACTCGTGTCCAGGGTCGTATCTACAGACCCGGGGTGCTCCGTCCGCGAGCTCGCCGGCGACATGAGCGCTTCTTGGCCTATGTCGATCCGAGCGCTTGCTGGGTTCGGGAAGACGCATTCTTGGTCCTGAGCTTCGCATCGTCTACAAGGATAGGTCCCGGAGCACTTCGCCTTGGCTGCTCGACATGACGTGCAGGCCTTGATAGTGCGCCGCCGCTTTGTTCCCGCCTGAGTCAGGCCGTGAGAAGAATCCTCGTCGTCTGGCACGACGATGGTGTCGCCAACGTAGCTGCAGTGGAACTCGAGGCGCTCACACCGCAAACACCCCGACTGGCGGCGGTCACATTTGACCTTGTTCGGTCAGCATGTATTGCAGGATTGGCCATTGGCGCTAACCTTTCGCGCCCGACATTGTCTACACGCGGGTCGCTTGTCTGGAGACCCGGGCTCCTGGATCTGGGGAAGTGCATCGTCGCCTGGGGTCATTTTCAGCCGAGAGCGAGATCCGGAGCAGAAGTTCGCTGCTAGGTTGAGGGGTGGGCCGGGTTATGAAGAGGCGCTGGCCTATGTTACATGTATCACGTCATCCCCGTTGGAATGATGCCGGGCGAGATCCGTGCCGTGGCGGCCAGGACGAGATCCGGTCAGTCGAATGGGCCTCTGCTGAACCCAGAGCGCAAGTGAAAGATCTTTGATGCAGTGCATAAAAGGACGGGGTTTGAGGGGATATTTCTAACCTTGCTGGACCGTCCATCTCCGCATCTGCATTCTGCGCCTCGGGCCGCCAAAATGCCTTCACATCAGCTCCCGGCGGGACCCTTGCCGCTAAAGGTCAACTCCAAAAATGGCGGCAACCGCCCGAATTATATCATCTTTATGCCAGACCAGCTGCGATACGACTCGCTTGGCTGCACCGCCGGCCCTGATTCCGAGGTGAAAACGCCCAACATTGACGCCTTTGCCGCGCGTGGCAGCCTCTTCACCAATTGCTTCACGCAGGCGTCGGTGTGTTCTCAGTCGCGATGCAGCATGTTCACGGGCACATATGCGCACGTCAGCGGCCACCGCAGCCTGGAAAACCTCATTAAGCCGTGGGAGCCCAATGTCTTCCGCAGTCTGAAGGAATCCGGCTACCACGTCGCCTGCCTCGCCCCGCGCGGCGATACCTTTGCCCCAACAGTGACTGAGCTGAGCGTCAACGAGTATGGCTTCCTTGAAACCCCGGAATTCGTCCCCAAGTTTGCTGGCGGGGGCCCGGAAAAGGACGAAAGCATCTGGGGCCGGCTGTTCTACCGAGGACTGCGAGATGCCGCCCATGCCTCTGATTACGACGATGCTGTCGTCAGATCGGCGCTGACCTGGCTCGATTGCCCGCCAACCGACAAGCCGTGGGTCCTCTTTATGCCGTTAATCTTTCCTCACTGCCCGTTCCAAGTGGAGGAGCCTTACTTTTCCATGTACGATCGAACGAAGATTTTTGGAATACAGGCACTGCCGGAAAAGAGAACCGGCTATGAGCCTCGATATATGAAGTCCATTCGTGACAGATACGGAACAGAACGGGCAACCGACGAGGTTTGGAAGGAAATCAAGGCTACTTATTACGGCATGATTACGCGGCTGGATGACCAATTTGAACGTATCATGAAGCGCGTCGAGGACTTGAATCTCTGGAAAGACACTGTAACCATGTTCTTTACCGACCATGGCGAGTACTTGGGCGACCACGGCCTGATTGAGAAGTGGCCGTCTGGACTGTCGGAGACTTTGGTTCACGAGCCTCTCATCATTGGCGGTGCTGGATTGCCTGAAGGAAAGAAGATTGACGCCATGACTGAGATGGTTGATCTGGTCCCGACAATGCTGGAATGCTCTGGCATTGGACAAAAGTTTGCCCATAATGGCCTGTCGTGGGTTCCGCTGCTCTGCGAAGGGGCCACAGAACACAAGGAATATGCATTCTCCGAAGGTGGCTTTCTAACATCTGAAGAGCCCTTGCTAGAGCAGGCACCCTATCCATACGATCTAAAGGCTGGCCTCCAGCATGAAGACACTAGCCTTGTCGGCAAAGCCATCTCGTTGCGCGACAAGACGTGGACGTACGTCTATCGCCTCTATGAACCGGCTGAGCTGTACCATCGCCACAATGACCCGCATGAGCTGCACAACCTTGCCGAGGACCCAGAACATATAGAAGTGGCCGATAGACTAGAAAAGGTTATTCTGAAATGGCTGCTAGAGGGAGCAGATGTGATGCCCTGGCAGCCGGATCCTAGATTCCCCGAGGTCAAGCTGAAGAGCCCACGGGAGCAAATGGAGGAGAGATTGAAGCAGGTGCCTACATAGAGTAAATTATTATCACGAATAGAGATATGTATCAACCATTCCGATCCGACCGACAAGATTCAATACTTGTGTCATGTGTCATCTGCGCTTGAATCGACTGATGGGCTGATCCCGTCGGGTATTCGGAAGCTACAGATGAGGCTGCTTTAGGGCTGTGCGGCATTCAACCTTGCAGCTAAGCCTTAGCAGGCACCATTCCGCCTCGTCCTTATCAGCTAATTCAGAGTGGAAATCCGTTCATCCGCTGGTCTCAGCTACACCGCAACGTAGGATATGGCTTCAACATGCCATATAACGGTCTATTGTTGTTTCCTGATTCCGCGCGGTTCGTCTGTTGGAGAAGTCTACCAATGGCCTCAATTTGCAACTATTCCCACCCTGAACTCCAAATACCGGGAGACTTGGTGCGACATGACACAGGAGCGCTCTTTCCGTACAACCCCGAGTTTTACGACCTGGCTAGTGGACTCTATGGGCCTGGAACTATATATTGCTGGCATTTGCTACTGGCCTCGGTGTTACTCAACTGGCGGTGCTATCCTGAAGGCGCAGATGGAAACAGGCAGCCCAGCGTGACAAACGACTTTCTTGGTGCAATTGCCTTCCCAGCTTTCGCCGCCACAGATGCCCTCATACAGGCTGTTAAACTATGGGGTACGGAGTACCGGGCATTGGCCTTTCTATGCCTCCGGTATCCTAAATCGCGGCTCGACGGCTATGCCAAGTTTAACACCACCCAGCTCGACCTCCGCGACATCCCGCCCGACGTGCTGAGCCTTGGGCAACGCATAATTGACATCACGGGCCCTATTGGAGTATGCTATACCTTTACAACAGTTTTCTTCGCCTGTATGCTGCTGGGTGTGGCTGAAACATCCCGCGGAAGAGACTGGGAGCCGACACCGTGTGCGTCAATATTGGCGCTGCTCACCTACTCATATGTCATGCTCGTCCTCGCTGTCGTTCACCTCAGCTTCGGGAATATATGGATAACAATCACTATTGTAGTATTCGAGACATATGTTCCCTGTCATTTCTTGATCACTCTTGGCTTATCCGTCCTTGCTGGACTCAGCCTCGTCGTGATGGTTGGGATGCTCATATACTCGGTAATAAAACGGGAAATACTGGAGATTTACGACAACATGAAAACACTACTGGGGGTGGCTTTCCTCGCTTGCTTTCCAGGACTGTTGATATACATGCGATATAGCCTTGGGATCAGTATGATACCAGACCTTGCCATCAGCGTGACCGAAAGAGATCAACTGGCGACGCTGATTGTCGGGATTTCGACCCTGGGGTTTACTCTATACGAAGTTTTCTCCCGATGGGTACCTGGCCATGCAATGCAAGATAATGAGGAAGAAATGCAAACTCTGACGAGTGAGGTGTAGGTTATGGTTGAAGGATAATAACCTATCGAATATGATTCTGACACCAATCAAATTACATTGAATTCAAGTATTTAACGGTATCTGCTTCCGGACATCCAAGCATACGAAACAATCCTTCCTTTCTGGTCTCGAGCCAGACGAGGCTAGGGTTGATAATATTCCCAAGTCAGGGCAGCGCCAGTCAAGACTGCCGAGATGGCTTCCCACGTGGCAATGACGCGCCAAGCAGGCCCTTGGGCCCAGAAAATCCTTGCAGAGATGAACCGCGCAAGGGTCATTGCGAAAAAGGCTCGGTTCTCTTGATATGCCGCGAGGCAGTAGTAGATTCCGATACCGATGATGGCCACAGAGAAGCCGTTGAGGGCGGGGAGGGCCGTTTCTGATAATTGCTTGGAGGCCAGAGCCTTTTTTGGTGATATTAGGTTGCTGACGCCGTGGTTGAAGGCGCTGATGCCGAAAATGTAGATTGTGAAGGCGGAGATGCTGGGCATTCTTCTGTGGGTACTGGATAGTGCGACCTAGCACGAGAGAAGTTCAATGTGAGGGATAACTTTGGTGAAATTACAGGTCTCGAATAGCAAAGCACGAGTGTTGACTCTTAGTTGTTCAAAGGATCATATGCTGTCCCACGTTGAACCATTGGGTTACATTGAACAGCGGGAAATCAATAACGCGTGATTATTCAGTGTTACGATAATCCAAGTATCGAATGGTATCAATTATTAGCGTAGACATGGCCCTAGATGTTCAATGGGCAGAGCCGCTGAAGTCTCAAGGTCCTGCAGCCTTAAGCCACTCGCGGCTATGCATATCATAGAACCATACTTAGCGGCTTCTAATTGGCGCGGGATAATGGAATGCGAGGCTAACACGACTTTGAAGCTTTCGAACACATATAGAGGAATCGATCGGGCTATAACTAATCCTCAGATTGCGGTAGTTACTGGGTGAACTGGTCGACCTATTGCCAAAGCACGTCAAGCCTAAATACATATCGCAGCACGCCATGACGCCGGTTATCCGAAGCGCCTTTAGCTCGATATCTAGAATAGTTGAGACAGCCTTAGCACGATATGCACCCAACCAAGAACTATGCATAACGCCTAGCTGCAACTAGTCTTGGTGGACATTGAAACGACTGCGCTGAGGCATACTATCGGCTGCCCTGTCTGGTCCGCAACAGGGCTGAGATGCAGACTGTGCAAGTGAAAAGAGACGTGTCCCTCATTTCTTGGCAATCAATCCTGATTATCATCTTAATGGATACGACAGAAAGACCCGAAAAGGGCTCCGACTCGGAAGTTGGCATCGCAGACACAGCCACTGGAGCTCCCATCCCCAACAGCCCAGAACCTCGGACAGATCAGAATTTGGCCCACCAGCACTGATACCATGGAGAGATACTTGTTTCAGAGCCTGCCTCAATTGTGCCAACTATTGGGAAGCTCACGGGCTGGAGAAGGAAGCTTCAAATCTTCATGTGCAGTTGCTTCATTCTCGTATGAGACGCCAGTATGATAGTTTCGTGGATGCCTTTTACTAAAATCAGCATCCATGAGGCCCGGGGCCCAGTGTAAGCACCAAAGTGTTCTCCATCTCGTATTTCTAACACTGCATAGGTTGTTGGGCTTGGGTTGTACAGCCCAAGTGGTCTCGATCTTGTATCTACTGCTCGCGTACATGGTTAGTCTCTTGGAAAAGCACCCCGACTTCATAATTGGGGCGTTTAGATATTTCCTCCTCTTGGCGCCGCCCGCCACTGGAGTGTACTTGTGAGTGGAGTCTGATTTCTTTTACCGACCCAGAGTGCAAGGTTGGAAATAAAATTTTCTGAATCATTGGCATCTACAGGACTTTTTCTGCGTAGGGGCCTTCCCAATATACGTGATTGAAGTGTTAATTGAGGTTTGGGTTGATTCTAATTTGTACCGGGTTTATAATAGGAACTAAATATGTCCTACTTGGAATACAGAGGAGAGAATCATTGCGGTGGTCGAGAACTAGGGCATGAGTTGTGATACTATAGCTAGAGAAGTGGATTATACAGGTGAGAGTGTTAAGGCAGGAATAGGTAAATAGATGCGATTCGAAGAGGAATCACATAAATATGCATTTGGTACAATCAATACAGTGGTGCATCGAGATTCAGGGTATTCCTATTGAATAGTCTTGAAGCCTTTAGGGATGAGAGTATGCAGAATAGGCAATTCCATCAACTGTCCAGTAGTCTTGTCTACTAGATGACCAGAATCGTGTCGAGTGAAGATCATGCAAAGCAACCGCAATTGCCAACCAGATGTACCAACCATCTACCTCGACATTACAATTATTCTCCAATTGGGCGGCAGAGGAGTGTTGACAATTACACGCTTGCCACGAGAACAATGGTTGAGTGATGCTCATTTCTCGCCGGACCCTTTGAAACTTTGGCTCAGCAACTGACTCACTCATTGGTGACTAGAAGCTGAAACAACGTTGTTGTTATTCACATCATCCACATCTCAAGAGCGGCACCACCCTTGGTCCTCTTCCATAAGTCGACCCACAGTCAGAGCGGAGGCGTTCCGCTCACCTTGCTTGTCCATCCACTTGGCCGGGATGTTCTAATGGAATCCTTGGATTGATGCTCCGACGCTCGCACCCGAGGCTCCCGCCCTCCTTGAAGCACGGGGGAAAAGCCAACGATCGCTTACTTGACTCAGGTTACGCCGAGGATGTGTGTGTTGTTTCGGCGTGGCGTAGCTTGCTAGCGAGTTGCCGGGCCTGACGGCGTCCATCAAACGAGTGCTAGCTTCGGGAGGCGCACATCAGGGGAAAACCTTAGTTGTAATCGCACCCGAAGCAGTTATGTAGGACCGATCAATCAACCTTTTGATGGCGGAGATTTTCAGAACCGGATATTCGTCCGAAACGCCACGAAGACTGCTGAGTCTGAGCGCACCCAGCATTGCCGTGGAGTTTTCCCCATGCATGTATGATCGACAGTGCAGGTATCAAGGTTGCTACACGCAATGGTCGATGGCCTTGGATCTTGTAGTATCTTGCATCTGCCTTGCATTTAGAGTGGGAGTTATGTAGTGGTCCGGATAATCTCCAAGGCAAAAGTTTGCAGATTTGCCACATCATGAATCCACCTTGCATCACCATTCGAACCATGAGACGCCTCAACGTACTCCGCCCGCACTAACATAGTGGCCCCCTTCGCCGGGAGATGGCCCGAAGATCTGTGTCATCGTGGACAAGGTGATCCGCCGTTATGGTTCGCAGGGGTATTCTTAGCTCCAGGTCTCCGCTTCTGTTGGATCTGATTGAATCATCTGCCTGTTTGTCTTTCACACATAGCTGTTACTATGGCTTCGACTAGCGATATTGAGATCGCCTCGATGGCTGCAGGCTTCACCCTCGGCTTTGGAGTCTTGACGGTCAGTCTGGGAAGCGATCAAACAAACGAGACGAAACCGAAACCCGTTACAAAGCACATACATTTACATGCTATGGGGAGAGATTGCGGCAAATCTCTATATTTCAATCATCGGCTAGGCGTTTCTTGATGGCATCACACCGGCGACGTAAGTAGACAGACATGTGTCAAGACTTGGCTAACGCTCGCAGTGTGCCTGTTCTCTTCTTCATCTTATTCTTCTGGGTGTTTGAGGTCCAACTACTTTTGTAAATCATCGTCAACCGAATCGCCATCATCACCGAGCATCAGAGCACTATTCGGAAGCTGAATTGGGGCACCGCTGTTTTCATTACTTGCATCAACGTGATCGTCTTCTGCATTTGGATTCTAGCACACCTCTCACCCCCGCCGAGCACACTGTAAGCACTGAACTCCGATTCTGTCAATGTCGCTGACCGCGTAGGATTGTCCGAATCAACAAATATTGGGATCGGGTGTCCAAGGTTTGATTATGATTGTCAATGCCGCGCTTCACTGGTACTTTCTACGAACTGTGAAGAAACGTCTTGTCGAGCAGCATAACCTGAAGAAATACGAGCCTCTGATTGGATTCAACGCCAAGCTCATGGTTGTATCCATCACCATGGATGTCAGTTTACCGGCTACTGGTACGAGCTCAACTGACCTGAAAGGCACTGCTCATCGGCCTCATGTTGCTACCGAACCAAGTGGTGTTTATTCAGTTTCACCCCGTCGTATACATGGTCAAACTCAACATTGAAATCTCCATGGCCAAGCTGATTACTCGCCTCGCCTACGGTCCCAACGTCGACGACTATTATCCTCAATGTCCAACTCGAATCATAAAAAAGCGGTCATCATGGCACACACGACAATACGCCCTGGGCACAAGGCGCCGTCCAGTTGACCCATAGGTCCAAGGTTGTCGCGGGCGACTCTGATGAAGACCTTCCCGCGTCACTTGACGGGCATGGTGGTATTCATAGGCGGACAGATATTGAGATCAAGTCGGAGCCTGATGTCAAGTCCCGCAGAATGAAGCGAGACAGCTCAAGAGCGAGGGATGTGGAGGATGAGCAGCCCCTAACTTCTGCTGCTGGGGCTCCAAACAAGAGTGGAAAATAATAGAATACAAGCTGAGTTAGAGATAATTACGAATAGTTGATTATAATCTTGTGCACTATCAAGTGCTTGAAGTGATGCAGAGATCAAGACCCTATGCTACTGAGGTTACTAACAGTATAATTTCCCTCGAATACAACTCGCAAACCGTCAAGTCCGAAGAAACGAAGAATCAGACTGAGAGGCTTCATGTATGGCGTGCGATGGACGGCTGGACCCCGGGGTGGGATTGGTGGTACCCGGTTGAGCGCTGAAAGAACAAATGGCATCTTCATCATGAATCAGGGTGAGACGGGCATTTGAGTAAGCGGGGGAATCTGCGGACGTTCCGTGATGCAAGGCCAAGGTTGCGTTGCATCATCAAGTGCGGGAGCTTATCGATGGCGCTCTATCTCAGGGCAACCGTCTCACTAGGTTGATGTAACTAATTGGCGAGCTGTAAGCGGCTAGGGAATCGCTTGCGAAATCCAACCAAAAGGTGTATCAGGACGAACAACGACTTGACGCCGAGATGAACAAAGGCAGCAGGCGGATTCTCATTCAACAGCAAAGCTACACCGACGAAGTAGGTTATGATAAGGACAAAAGTGCTTGTTGTATCCCGATGCGCAGGGATGTGATGCACGATGGAATCAATCACATGCAATTGATAGGGGACCCTCGCAGCCCGAGTGAGGCTGGAAGATAGGCTTCCGCCTTTCATGCCTATTCGGCAGTTGAAGCATCTAAAGTTGATGGGTGTGCCCGACCGGCTAAACTAGGCTTATCGAGGTGTAGTGGTGGGATCGGGCTTGGCATTGAGCTCATTGCAATCTTTGTTTTTATTAGGAATTCGCTGTTGGAGGATAGAAGATCTCACCAAAACCGCAAGCAAATACCGCTTTGAATGCGAGCGATTTAATAACAGCCGAGTCAACATCGCTCCGACGTAGCAACCCTATATCACTCCAACAGAACAGAAAAAGCAAACCTCAGCCACATCAAACCAACCGCACTAAGAATAACCTTATTGTCCTTGAATTCACATGCTAAAGAACTACCATGTTTGCTGTCAGCTTATGGCATGACAGAATTGGCGCTACTCATTGATTGTTGGTGGGACTCACTGACGCGTGGCTGCTGACGGCCATAAGCCAAGAACTTTACGAGATATCAACGCAAGCCAGTTGCACTCTGAGTTTACATGTGATTGCACAACATCTCAGGATGAATAGATATAAAGTCCATCATAGCCTCGATGTCGTTGCCTGACCAAGCATTGATCTAATTGCCGCCCTTGCGAGCTCTCCTCACCACTGTCTGCCAGAGCCTGATTTCATAATGGCAGTCTCCAATGGCGCTTCGGGCACAAACGGCGTGCTGGGCGGACAACTCGATTTTGACAACGCCCTGGATTCCAGTTCGCCTAATGGCGCACCCATTTGGGATGAAGTCGAAGGCGGAACCACAGGACAAAACGGTCAGATTCCAGATAATGAAGAGAACCCTAATGTAGGGGCTAGACAGTTTCCTCGCATCTCGCTCCCTGTTGAGCTCATGAGAGATTCGTATGACGTTGTTGTAATAGGAACCGGCTACGGTGGCGCGGTAGCAGCCAGCCGAATGTCAAGAGCCAAACAGAGGGTGTGCGTTTTGGAGCGAGGAAAAGAGCGCTGGCCTGGCGAGTTTCCAGAGACGCTGCCAGATACAGCCAAGGAGATTCGCATCGTGGGAGAGTTTGCGCCGGGAGACAGGAGGAGCATCCCTGGCCACCCTGTCACAAGCGGGAAACCGACCGGCCTCTACCATTTCGCAGTTGGAGAAGGCCAGAACGTTTTCTCGGGCTGTGGATTGGGTGGAACAAGTCTCCTGAATGCCAATGTGTTTCTAGAAGCAACCCCGGCTGTTCTAGATATGGAATTTTGGCCTAGTGAGCTACGAGGGCACGATGCTTGGAAGAAGTGTAGGTTGCAATAATAGTCTTGAGTAACACCAGGGTTGACCGTTGAATTGCTAATACTTGATAGACTATGAGCGAGCTAGTGACGTTCTTGAACCTACGGAATATCCGGCCACATCACCTCCGCTGCTGAAGGCAAACCTTCTGAAGAAACAAGCAAGTCTCATGGGCCTTGAAGACAATTTCTACCATGTCAAACAAACCACTCGGTTCCAAGATGGACCGAACAGCACAGGAGTCTTCATGCGTGCAAGCACCTTGACCGGCATGGACGCAACTGGCATCAACGACGGAAGCAAGTCTACTACTCTTGTCAACTATCTCAGTGACGCTTGGAACTGGGGCGCAGAAATGTTCTGCGAGTGTGAGGTAAGGTATGTAACCAAAGCACCAGGACGCGACGGTTATATCGTGTGGTTTGCCTGGCATTCTGAGAAGCGAGATCGTTTCACGACATTTTACGACGATCTAATGTGGGTTCATGCCAAGAAGCTGGTATTCTTTGGAGCCGGTAGTCTCGGGACGACTGAGATTCTTCTACGAAGCAAGCAGCTAGGCCTTGACATTAGTGACGACCTAGGCACAGAGATGAGCGGCAACGGAGACATGCTCGGCTTTGGGTGAGTACGAAGCAGACCGTTCAAGGCCTTACTAACTCAGATAGATACAATACGGATTTTGACGCAAACTGTATGGCACATCCGGACCCGCCGTTGGACCGGCCAGTCGGCCCTTGCATCACATCTGTGTTGGATTTACGAGACAAGAAAAACCCGCTAGAGGGCTTCGTCGTGGAGGATTGCGCCATCCCACTCGCCCTAGGGCCATTCATGTTTTCCATGATGGAATATTTGCCTGATCAGGTGAAGCCTTCGTACAATGCAGTTCGCAGGGCTGAAAAGCTAGCAGCCCGTTGGGGAAGCAAGCATCTCGGGCCATATTTTCCAAAAGGAAGCGTCGCAAGGACACCGACATATCTGATCATGTCACACGATAGTAAGTATCCTGGGATTCTGATGGAATCTGCTAACACGGTTGTAGGCAGCCAAGGAACCCTGAAGCTCAAGAAGGACAAACCAGTTCTGACGTATTCTGGTGTCGGCCGGTCAGAATCTGTCTCTCGCGTGCACGGCTTCCTGGAGAAGATGACTGATGTCGTCGGCGGAAACTTTGTGGCCAACCCGGCCTGGACCCTTCTCGGCGCGCAAGAAATCACTGTTCATCCAATGTATGTGTCTCACAAGCCTGTGATCTAAGCTAACATTCATCAGTGGCGGAGCCCGTATGAGCTCAGACGGCACAGGAAACAAGGGTGTCACAAATCACATAGGTGAAGTATTCGTTGGAAACAGCACCGAAACTCACCAAGGCTTGATTGTTTGTGACGGTTCTGCCATTCCAGCTGCCGTGGGCGTCAATCCGTTTGCCACCATCACTGCTCTCGCTGAGCGGTCCGCCGAGCTTGTTGCTCTGAAGCACGGAATGAACGTCGACTACGAGACCAAGAATGGTATTTCACCCGGCTATTCATTGAGCATTCACTAAAACAACTAGGTAATCTCGACATGTTTGGCACCCCTGCACACCGATTATCAAGGGACGCTGGAATGCGGAAACTCGCCGCTGCCATAACTAAAGCTAGTAGCAATGGTGTGGCCGGAGTGGGATTCTCTGAAGTTATGTCTGGATTCATCCACGCCAGTGGCGATGTGGCCGACTTTGACGTTGCAGCGAACCTCGCCAAAGGTCGTTGTGAAGCGGCTCGATTCTTCCTGAGTGTCAAGTCTTATGATACTGCAGAGAGTATGCACGTAAAGCCTTTCCAAATGACGCTTGCTGACTACCTTAGTGATCAACAATGACATTCATCCTGCAAATCTGACTGGGACCTTTTGCAGCGAAGCCCTTGGAGGGGTCTTCATGGTCCGTCGAGGCACGTTCCAACTGTTCAGCCAGGACCAAAGGGAGCCTGACACTGCCAACTTGGTATACAACTTTGACATGATATCTACTGCCGGCGTGAAGCTGCACTTTAACGGCTACAAGGTTGTCAACACGGCGGCATTCCTGAACCCGCTGGAAGTGTGGAGGCAAACCACTACCCTCTACGTCACCATCACTGATGCCGAGGCAAAGGTGGTCGGGCGCGGAACTCTGCATATCCAGCCGATAGACTTTTATCAAGAGATTCAAACCTTTGAGACCAGTGGGCCAACCACTTGGTCCAGGATCAAGTCTGCAACTAGCTTCCTTGCCTACTTTGCTGGCCAGGTTGCCGTGCCATTCTTCTCAACCCTTGGTCGTCTCCAGTGGCCAAGCGAGGGAGTCAATGCCGCGTCAAACGTCACTACTCCTTCTCAGACCATCCCGCTAGAAGCAACGGACGGAGTTCGGACTACAATGTTGATGTGGAATCCCATCAAGAATGGTGAAGAGATTGTTGGCAGGGCGCCGACCCTTCTCTTTATACCCGGCGCGGCTGTTGACCACACCATTTTTGCTCTCCCGACGATCAAGAAAAACGCGATATCCTACTTCCGCGAAGCTGGATACAGGGCTTACTGCATTACCCACCGAGTTGGCCGAACCCCAGTTGCGCAGGAAGGCCATACGCCGTACGATGCACGACGCGACATCCACGCCGCCCTGGCACATATTCGAAAAGCCGATGACGCGCGAGGCCACCAAGACGCGCAGAAAGTGTACATTATTGCTCACTGCGCAGGCTCTTTGGCCTTGTCATGCGGCCTGCTAGATGGTACAATTCCTGCAGAGTGGATCCGCGGCATCACCGCCTCCATGGTGTTTATGAACCCCAAGTTTGGCAAGGTCAACAACCTCTTTTCCAACTTCCCGGTGGGACTGTACAGCCGACTCGTTGGTTCATTCTGGGATTGCAGTAGCGGCCCGGAGGACTCATATCTGCAGCAGATTTTCAACCAGGTGTTGCGGCTCTATCCCGCCGGCGACGCCCGCGAAACGTGCAGATCGGTGGTGTGCCACCGAAGTGAGCTTGTCTTTGGACGGTGAGTTGGTTTAATCTGAAGCAAATGATACACGGCTGATTTATCTAGCCTATGGACACACAAGAACCTCAATGAAGCTACTCACCGACACCTTGACCGATTCCTCGGAGGCACCTCGATGCGGTCTCTGGGATGGCTCATGGCCTGTGGGCGTGCCGAGCATGCACTAACCAACGAGCCCGGGAACGTGAATCTCGTTACGCCAGAAAACATAGACCGCCTGAAAGGCATTCCAATCTTGTTTTTGTCGGGGACTGACAACATGGTTTACACTGCCGAGAACACCGATGTCTCGTATACAACTTTGTGCCATGCACATGGACGGCAGTGGTATGAGAGAGAACTCTTTGCTGGGAAAGGGCATTTGGATGCCTGGATGGGCGCAAATTCGTACCAGGATGTGTATCCCCGTGTGAAACGGCACGTGGACAAATTTTCACAGGAATAGTGTCTGGATACATATTCTTCCAACGATACAGGGTTGATGGTAAGGGCATGGAATTCTAGAATGAATTGAGTGGGAATTGCAAGAGGTGGGGGTATCAGGGATGATGTTTATAATGCTTGTGGAAAATCTTCATTTCCGGTGGAAGATGCGTTTCTTCAACACCGAGATCACATTCGTCGATTCAAAGGCTAAAAAGTTGGGAACCCTTGGCGGAAAATTGACTCTGTTCTGCGCGAGTGGAGTTTGAAGGTGGCGAAGGATTGTCTTACACCCCATGACCAGTGTCAGACCGGTCACTATCATGGTTACTAGATCGATCAATTTCGTTTCTTCGCGTGACTCCAGATTTAAGTCCGGGCCTCAACCTCGTGGGATAGTGTAATGGAGCCAGCGGCCTTGACCGTAAATGGGGCATGCCATCGGGGTTGCAATAGCGTCGCAAAGCCTACCAGGAAAGAAAACCCTTCAGACACATATATAAAGGGCTCGTTGCCCTCCCAGAGACTGGAGAAATCCATCCTTTTTCATCTGTAAAAGCTGCCCGCAGAAGTCGGAGCAGGGCATTGATTCGTTTCAAGTGCCTGGTCATGCAATGCATAAGCTCGAAAGAAAAGAGCAAATTACGCGAGGAACTGTGGTAAGTGGCTTAACCTGTGATCACGGTAAGATGTTGGGAGAAAAGGCGAGATCCAATCTGGCTTGTTTCTCAACTACATCATTTCGCCTCAGGCGAGGCTGCTCTGTTGCATTACAAGAACGCTTGTTTTCGGCCCATTGCCTTGACCCTTTGCATTTCTGCCTTTACCAAAAGAATCCTGTCTTTCACAGACGAGTGATCCTCTGGACCAAATCGGTTCCATTCCCATTGCTCACAAAAGTCTCGTCCTTCGATTCGGCCGAGAAAAGGCTGATGTGTTTGGAGACTGATAGCCATTGGGCTCAGTACCTCACCCGTTCAGGGTCACAGGCTACAGCTGGACATGTAAATTTAGGTGAAATACCTCCTCCGAAAACAAATCCAGTGACTCAGTGCCTTCTACAAGAAAGCAAACTGCCTTATCTAGTAGGCGTTCCGAAGTCACAACCTGGCATGCGGGTCTAATAGTCTCTACGAGCACTTCCCATCATCGCCGATAACCCGATCACATGCTACCTGTTGATGCTAGCTGCATTTCCTATAACCGAGTATATGCGAACAGGCATCAGGCCAAATTCCTCCTCTGGTAAGCTAGATAACATGTATAAAATGCCGCTAGAGTTGCGGGAAGCCCAATCCCAATCCCAACCCCAAGCGAAATTTGGTCCGAGTTTGATCGGCCTCCACTAGTGACTGCTGTAGTCGAAATGGCTGCGGCAGTCCTTGTTTTAGTCGCCGATACGCTTCCGACTGTTAGACTAGGTCTCGAGTATTTGTGATTGACTGACATGTCTGTGGCGTGGTTAAACAGTACCACCTCGGCGGTAGGCGATGCTTCGGTGCACCAAACTAGGGATGCGGCTAAGTCTGAGTAGGAATATGTCTGACAATACGGGTACTGAGAGAGCTCGCTGATCCAGGCAATGAGTTTGGCTGGTCAATGGATGTAATCGGGTAACGCACCAGCAACTTGTGCCTACGCCAAGTTCGCCCGAGTCACATGCTCCCCCTTGGCTGGCGGCAAAGTCATGGCATACTGAAACTATTGTACATGGCTCATGATAGCAGCATCCTGCTGCCTTATATCTACTGTTGTACTGGCAGGTGCCGCCATTCGGACAAACCCAGGGGATCCCTAAAGACGTAAATCGCGTATCCTACAAGATGCGCCATGGCTTACCCTGGTTTCCGCTGACATAGCCACACACTTGAGACTCTCCGCCGGGGTTCAATACTTCTAGTGAGGCGTATGAAGTGATTACCTGAGTATCTGTGGACAATAGAGTCGTCACGAGTGTTGTCATGGTTAGGACAATTTCATAACAAGACGAATATCCGGACAATGTTAGAAATAAATACCAAGGCTGTAGGTAAGATGGCATTTGTTCGCCTCCACAGGTGCTTATTTATCATCAAATTCTCGACCAGGCTACGCATTTCCAACTGTATGCAACATCATTGAACTGATGACCTGCAGAAGTCGGCACCCAATTACCATGTGCCATTTCGAGTAACCGCCCGATAGCCGCAGACCTGTCAGTATGGTGGTAATTCACTAAAAATAAGCAGGTGGCTCAATAGTTTGATAGTTCTCACGCCTATTGATCTTTGATTCGTTGTTGTTGCTTGCGCCATGGCTCCAAGCGCTGAGGCAACGCTGCTAGCAACCACAAACTTGCCGCTCGTCCAAAGCGCTCGCGGGCGACAGATATGCCTATCATATGACGCAACTAAACTCGGCGGAGAGTTTCGCATCTGTAGAGATGATGTTACTCATCTTGCGATTCATTCAGGCGCACGTGTTAACAGAATAGTCCCATTTAATGGCCGGTTTATCAAAGGCAAGTTAGCATTGAAGCTTTTAAGGACACGGATCTTGATATCCCTACAGAACTAGTCTAGTGTTATAACAACTATACTCTAAACACTAAGACTAAATAATAAGAATAAGAATATTAGCTACAACATAATCACACTTGGGTGGGAACTTCGTGGTGATGCCGGATTGATCTATCGAGACACTTACTAGCCTGCACCGAATCACCGGATAAGCAATAATATCAGTTTAAACAAAAACTTGGGGGTAATTCGAATCGCATAAGTTCTAATACAAGACAAAGCCAATCCATCCTAGCTGTGTCATAAATCGTCAACTCATCCCCTGGTCACTTTCTAGATCGACTCAATCTCATTATCCAACGCCATTTGCTCCTCGGCTGCCACTCCTCCAAAGTTCTAATCGATTCCTCGGTATCAGGGTGTTCTGGCCCTAGGATGTTTTGCTGAAGGTCCAGACATTCTTGCAGAGTCAAGATGGCCTCGTGTGTTTTGCCAGCGTTGTGTTTGATCTTGGCCAAGCCTTTCATCCATTCCATGGAACTTGCACTCCTCTCGCCCCATAGCTCCGAGCTGATGCGCAAGCCATCGGCTTGGTGTTGCTCTGCCATTTCCCATCTACCATCTCTCTTGAACATAGCCACAAGGGTTTCTTTACAGTACATCACATCACCGTGTGTGGGTCCAAACAATGCTGTAGCCAGAATAAGGAGATCCCATACCGCGCGTTCAACATCGTAAGACGGGGCTTCCTGGTCATGGAGACTGAGAAGCCTGTTGAGGATTGAGATTGCCGGCTCATCGCACAAATTTGCGTTTGATTTCAGAACTTCAAGAACCGCTTTTTCGATCTCCGAGGCCTTCTCCCAGTCACCTTGATGTCCATGGGCTAGCCCCAAGGTCAGTATTCCTGAGAGCGTTTCCGAGTGATTCTCGCCAAACACCCTCTTCAACGGTTCGATCGCGGAACCTTGAATCTCCTCTGCTTCTTTGTACCGCCCCAAGTCGCAGTAGAGTAACCCGATAGTACCCTTTACAGACAGGGTGTCGGGGTGTTCTGCGCCAAAAACCCTCATCCTAACTTCGTGTACTTGCGCCATTAAAGTCTCCGACTCCTCGAGTCGGCGCTGGACCCAATATATGTGGCCCAGCATGGCAATGCAGTCGAGCGATTCTTCATGCTCGTCGCCCAATATTCGCCTTCGAGCATCCATAACCTGCTCCGCCAATTCCACTCCTTCATTTATCCGGCCCAGGACCCAAAAGATAGGCACGAGGTGTATCAAGCTCTCTAGTACAATGCGGTGCTCTGGTCCATGGTGTGCTGTACCGATTTCGACTGCTCTTTCCGCCATGACCTGAGCCCCGTTCGTATCCCTGAGGTAGCACATCAGCAACGCGTTCATGTTTACGCTCTTGAGCGTCATTTCATGTTCTTCTCCAAGGAGTTCTCGCCGAACAGAGACCGCCTCCTTGATCAAGGCGAGGCTCTTGTCGAATTGCCCAATACCCTTGGCACACCAGGCCCCATTGTGCAATACAGTAGCTCGTTGCAACCGCGATGCCTCATCCTGTGAAGCATGCTCCAATACTTGCATAAAGTGCGGGAGAACCTTTCGAACCTTTTCAAAGAGCGAGGGGTTCGTAGCAGGCAAGGCTCGCGCTAACCTGGCAACGAACTCTTGCTGATGGTTTTCCAGTCGCCCACGAGCTTGTAGACGATTCCTGACTGCTTCGCGAACCAAAGGATGCATCTCAAATACATCCTCTTCTTTATGTACGGTGATGAGAAAGTAGTCAAGCAGAACTCGCGAATCCTCCTGGATATCGACTGAATCATGATGCGTGTCGCTGCTGTCCGGGGCGTCACCGGAGACTATCGAATGAGCCTGCGGCTCTCGAGACATGGCCTCTAGTCGAAGAATCCAGCCTGGAATGGGCTCATTGCCGAACATGCCCATGAGGAAAAGCAGCGACGCTGCAGATGGAATATTAGATTCGAGCCGATAGAATGCTTCATCCCACGTATCCACGGCTGCCGCGAGTGCCCTGCCGCTTTGCATTTCCCCCAAAAGGTTGACTTTGAGGAATTCTTTATTTCGAATATTAGATAAAAGCTGTTCCTGGCTTAATGAATGACTTTGGCGTATATGTGTCGCGGCTTGGACTATGGACATGGGATGAAAGCCGAGTCTTTGAGCGAGCTCCCCAGCCATTCTCCATGTGTCCGAGTCAAGCTGAGCTTTAGCAGTAGATTGGAAAAGCACCAGGGCTTCATTTTCCGTCATTGTGCCGAGCCGGTAGATTGCTCGTTTATTCAGGGCTATCTGAGAGGCGAAAGCTTCGTTTGTCGTCGTGATGAGAATTGAGCCATTTCCGCAACGCGGTAGATAGTCATTCACGACCTTGTCGCTCGGTAAGCCATCCTGTCGCCCAAATAACACATTGCGGTCATCGGCTCCATCCAGTATGAGGCACCACTTCACATTCGTTTTCTCGCCAAAGCTCTCTATCCATGATTCAAATCTATGGCGGATAGAGCTCAGTGTGCTAGTGAGCGTGGGGTAATACCCGACTCTGCAGATATTCGCAATATTGGTGAGGCCCTCCTGCAGCCTGTCGATTGTGCTTGCGTCCACCCAGAATACGGACACATGTTCATCGTGCATGCGGTACGCCAACTCGATGGCGAGATCTGTCTTCCTATCTCGGTTGAGCAGACGAGCTTCTAAGATATCAATCAGGCTGCTTACCCGACACCGCCTGGGCCAAGTAAAACGACCTCCTGCCCAGACTTGGAACATAGCTCTCGTATACTCTCGAAATCCTTGCGGCGTTGTACAAAGTTGGAATCGCGGCGGAAAGGGACCGATATGTAGGCGGATTTTGCCGGTGCGTCAGCGACCTGCATCTCGGCGATTCTTCACGATATCGGGCATGAAAAAATTACTAGCAGTCGTCGCTCGTCGTTATGATCAATCATTGATGGGCTGTCTGGGGATTAAGTGCCAGAAAGCTCGAGGTACTAATTCTTGGCTGGCATGGTCGAGGCTGATTTGAGCTAGCCAAGGCTGAACATGATACAGCTGAACGGGGCTGTGCTGCTGCCTGAAGGCGCTATCGACTTGATTTATTAGAGCCATATTCTACATGAGGCGGACAGCGCAGATCAATATTCAGCTCAATCCAATTGCGCATATCCCTCATTCGTCACCGGTGCACATCGTACATGAAGCATCGCATGCCTATTTAACCCGATTTCCCTTGAAGGTTTCTGGCAAGCTCTTGATGACGGCAACTAACTGTGCCCTGCCATCCCAGAGGGGATATATGCCGATGACGACAAGCGATAGCCACAACCAGACGAGACGACGCAACCCAAGCCGTGAAAAACTATACTGTCAGCATAGGTCATTTGGATGAAGAGTCCCTTACCGTTTTGCTACAGATGTATTTTGCTGCATACGTGGGCAATGGCCAAAGAACCCAATGGCCAAGGAACATTACGATAGACCAAAATAGGGTGTACCAGGTCCGCTGGTGATGCGTCTTTTTCTTCGCCGCTATCGCTTTCAGCCTTGTCGGATGATTGAAATCCGTCTTCACTTGCGTCAATTACTAGCTTTTGTTGCTTAAAATTGTTCTAGTCTTAGTTGGCCGGCCGGATCAAAGAGATGATAACCGTATACAATGCTGGACTCAATGCGGACGCAACGGTGTCATACATGTAGGATAGCGTCTGGTCAGTCGACGATACAGTCACTTCGCCACAGAAGCTGTAGGCAGTTCCGAGCCAGACTGAAAGCACAGTGGCCATCCCAAGGAAGGCTGAACCTGTGACTGCAATTCTGCTCTGCGTTTTCCACAAGATGGTCAAGATCAACGGCACATTCCCGGACTCGTAACAACACCTACAGAGATTATTATGGTGATTTAAAGCTAAAGGTCACATACAATCATGTATAATGTCCAGCCCATGTCGATTCCAACGTAGTGGAACATTGCTGTAAATCCGGGGGACACGACGCGGAACAGGACGACTCCAATGTGGCTCCAGCGAATGACGTCCTTGTTTCCGGCATTCTGGTTGAAGTAGGTGCGATCAACGTCGAATTTTATAATGAACGAAACCGCAAATGACCTGTGCTGAAAGCGTTGATGTCACGGCCATGAATGTCATCAAGAGGACAGCCACTGCGCTGCCGTTGCCTGCGACTACAACGGCGACATAGGGCAAAGCTAAGCCGTTTGTGACCTCGGTGCTCATCAAAGCCTACATTTGTGAGTCTAAAAACAATCAAAAAAAGAGTGTTCATACTCTGGGATATGTCGGGGAAATCGGCGAGACCTCCAATCCGACTGAGGGAAACCATTCCCACAATGGTACCAAGAGCCTACGGGATGCTAAAATACGACACGCCTCCAACTACATAGCCAGATACTATAGCACGAGGCGACGCAGCAAAAGCCTTTATAAAGTAGCCAGTGTCCATCTACCGTCGTTAGCGGGCTCACCAGTGGTCAACCAGCGCAGACTCACAATGACAGCACCAAAGTTGAACACGAGGAGAATGATGGCAGAGAAGATGCCTTGCTGGGACGTCATGGTCAAAAGTGATCCCTGGTAGTTACCGTCTTTGTTGTGGCTTTCCTGTGCAGACACTACGAGGCCATAGAGAGCCGTGATGGATCCAACGTGGTCTGATGTGGTGGCTTCATCGTAAAGTAGCAGCTGAAGATCAAAATGACAAACGTGTACAGGTAATCCGTGAGGAAACTAGTATTGTTACCGAGCCTCTTCATTTGGAATTCAAGCCTACGTTGCTTTGATGCCTCCCACAAACGTATAGAGCACGACCCCAAGGGGCAGCAGGAAAGTCGATGCCATGACATGCATGTCGGTACTGTTGATCCGCCAAAGTGCTTGATTCGAGACCTGAACTTACAGAAATGTAGTGACTGCCGAAGCACCTAGTATCATGTTGACCGTGTTGAACAGATTGTTTACGACTGCGAGAAGGTGAAGCTGATGTGAGCGGCCGTCCCTGGAATCATTAGCTCGTTCCGTCGCACAACAACAGCCAACGGCGGGTCAAATGTGTGACAAGCTTTTGCCGATCTGCCAGCGCGTTCGACTATGCGACGGCAATGTCAGGGCTACAAGCGACCGAAGACGCTTAGACGGACAATCAGCCTGGCCATTATGGGGAAGATGATAGGGAAAACAACTTTTGGGAGGAGCCTCGCCTTGTGAATGAAACGACCATGCCTTGTACCCAGGGTCACGATGGCACTATCCCGAGCTCATTGATCGTGCCTGGCCTGCAGGGCATGTCTTGTGAATGTAGAAAGTACATTCGATACTGTAAGCTGGCGGTCCTCTTCTTGTTCGCACATGAATTTTCATAGTTGACCTGGAATTGTCCAACGAGTGCGTCGTGTATAACAAACGCGCCACGAATCCTTTCCTGGCGCTCATGCCTCTTATTCCGACAAGCCAGACATTAAAGCACATTATGATATCCATATCAGATTTTCACTTTTCCCACCGAAGGATTGTCCACAGCCTCCCTATCGACCATCAAGACCTCGGTCAATAGTACATGTCAGCAGATCTCCAGCAGATGACGCGGCTGATTTCGCCCAGCCGCTTCAAACTGCCCTATTACACAAGCAGAGAGGTCTCCAATCTCTCAAATATGAGTTCTATGAGAGCTTTGAAGCCAAGAATGATAGGGGTAGCGGCTGTTGCGATTCTCTTCATCCGCATAGACGTCGAAAAGTCAGGAGCTTTGGCATCAGCTGACAGGAGCAAATGAATTGATCAAGCGCCGAAAAGACAGGGCAAATTTCGACGGCGGTTCCACAGCATGGCTGCAGTATTTGAAACGGCTTGTACTACGTGCATATGCTTTTGAATGGTGGACCCTGCTAACACTGTCGGGGCTGATATAATGGGGAGTACGCTTGCAAGAACAAAGAGTCCTTCTCCGCCCGATACTCTTCAATCTTCATTTCTGGACATTCTCCAAAAGTTTGAGGATAAGACTCGGGCTGGGCGTCCTGCAGAGCTTCTATACTTGCTCTCAGCTATTCATTCGCTGGTTTCTGCGCCGACTTTTGACCCTCCAAGCCAAGCCATCATGCTTCAGGCCATGCTTCACAGCTTTTCTCCATCGGAGTGGGCGGTCAAGTCTTCACGCGTAGAGCACTATGTCTCGCACTTCCACCTTGCAAGTGCCCACAAGGTGGCCATCGAATCTATGCCTCCCACGTCCTCGGTCCGCCACTGGGAAATGTCTGTCCGCCAGCGTCGCAATCATGGATCACGGAGCCTGCAATGGCACATTTGACTTCAATATAGGCAGATGATTCACATCAAGAGCTCGATGTGGCCGGCATTCGTCATTGGCGCTGAATGCCAAATCCCAGAGCAGAGAGCCGTGGCACGGACAATCTTCCAACAGATCTGGATAGCTTCGTGCTGCCGCAACGTAAGAAACGCCGGAGATATGCTAGAGACCATTTGGAATCGAAGTTTGCAAGATCAGGCTGAGAGGACACGGCTTCAGTTCATGTACGAAGAAGGAGAGTGGTTGTATGTTCAAGCCTGTTATCACGCAAGTCCACAATCTGTCACTGCACCTGTCGACAGAATACGCGTCTTCACAGCACGAATCGAGCCATTGTAACGTCGCTCCACTAGCGAGACTTGGGCTCACGTAGGCTGGAACGACCGCAGTCATGCTCCACATGGATGTCGCCATCGGCGAAGCATAGTCGTCATCCACTGCCGAATGGGAAATTTGAAAAGAGTATAAGACTCATCTATGAGGGTGACCTGAATGCTCAGCAATCTCCAGTCTTGACTGAAGCAATCCCTAAAATGGCATCCAAGCCAATCTATCCTCTTTGCTCTCTCCGCGGATGAAATCCAATTGGCCGCATCCTTGCTTCGAGCAGTGTGGCCGTCGACTGTCTCCTTGAATTTCGAGGTCATTACGCTGAGCGAGCTACTCAAAAAGTCTTGTTGCCCTTCCTAGCAGAGGATCAGGGTGTTTTGACCGCAGAGCTTCCTCGTCGAGCCTTTGCAACGTACTACATACGCCAAACAGTACGCAGTCAGTCCATGAATGAATCAAACTGACTTGATAGTCGATATTACACGAAGCCGTCGTCAACTTGACAACGAGACGACGACGCTTCCTAGTGGAGAAGCCCCTGGCTCTGTAGCGAGCCTGGGTGTGTAACGATGCCTCCGCTCAGAGCGGCCTATTGCGATACGGCCCTCGCCGGCCATTGGTCCGTAAACGAGCGCAATGCAACCCAATCCTCTGCTCAATCGAGTGATTTTCCAATCAACGTGCGGAGTAAGCTTCGCAGGAGCTGACAGCCATTTAGAACATCGGCAGCCCCCAAACATAGACCAACATGGCCTTTGAGAACAAGCTCATCTGCGTTGTTGGCGCTACCGGAAATCAGGGCGGATCCGTCGCCCGCCGGTTCCGCCAGGCCGGCTTCCGGGTCCGGGGACTGACCCGCGATCCTTCGTCGGCCTCGGCCGAGAAGATTGCCAGCGACGGCATTGAAGTAGTCCAGGCCGACCTCAACGACGTCGCCAGTCTTACAGCGGCCTTCCAGGGCGCCAATGTCATCTTCAGCGTCACCAACTACTGGGAGCCCTTTTTCCGCCCCGACTGCCGCGAAAAGGCCCAGGAGCAGGGCATCTCGTGCCGCCGGTTTGCCTACGACGTCGAGTATCAGCAGGGCAAGAACATTACCGATGCTGCCGCCACTATCGATACGCTCGATGCCAACGGCTTCCTTGTGTCTACGCTGAGTCATGCCGGTAAGTGCAGCAAGGGAGCCATCACGGAGCTGTATCACTTTGATGCAAAGGCCGACGCCTTTCCCGAATATGTCCAGGCCAACTACCCCGAGCTGGCGGCCAAGATGTCTTGCATTCACACGGGCTTCTTCTACACGAGCTTCAGGATCCTGCCCGATTCATATCTGCACAAGGTGAGTAGAGCGGCAGCAATTAACGGTTCTTCTGACACGTTTAGCTTCCCGACGGCAGCTTTCAGATGTCCTTTACCACGGCTCCAGAAAAGCCGGTGCCTCACCTGGATCCCGTCGGTGACATGGGCAACTTTACCTTTGCCGTCTACCAGATGCCCCCTGGAAAGGCATACATGGCTGAGGGCACAACCTGCAGCTGGCCCGATTGGATCAAGACCTGGGGCCAAGTCAACGGTCTGCCAGTGTCTTACAAGCAGATTACCCCCGAGGAGATGGTTGCGGCGACCCCGGATCGCGACACCGGCATCGAGGTCGCTTACATGTACACGTATAGTTCCGATCCAGGATACGATGGCGCAATGCCGCTGCTAACAGCAAAGGATATTCGCGAGGTAAGATTCATTTCCATATACCAGGCGCTTATTCACACGTTTAGGCCGGAATCGACTGCCCGATGACTCCTTGGAAGGAATGGGCCAGCAGATTCGACTGGACCTCCATCATTAACGCCTAGTTGAAACCCACACGCATCAGGCCGGTGGTTACGTTCTCCAACCCATCTCGGATATTCACCAGAATCTTGTCTATATAAAAATACTAAAAAATTGAGGCATATGGCCTCCCAGACATCCTTTCGTTGTAGCATTTCCAACATTGCAACGTGTACTCTGGCTCGTCCTTTGGGCCATGCTTCTTGATGACGCAGTTGTACTCGGTTTGGCATTGGCTGCATGCATCTCCGCTGGAAAGGGCCTTGCGGCACTTTTCAATGTTTTTGATTATCTTCTTCACCTTTGCATTCTCGCTTTGGCACCAGTTTTGGGCGCTTTCGAGGTCTGCCTCGAGCTCATGAATGCGCGAAACACACGCCCTCAAAACTTGAATAAAGAACTCGGTGACTTCATCCAGATTACAAAAGCTCTCGGAATCAACTAGCTCCGTGACGTGCGTGGCTGCGGTCGACGCAATGATGCTGTGAAGGTTCCTGTCGCCTGTTGAATTCCACACGGTCTTTGCAACCTCTGGAAACGACTTTACGGACCATCCGTCCCGAAACAAGACTTCGATTTTAGCATTGGCAAGGTCCCTGAGCTTTGGAATATCGTAGTAATCGGCGGCGGCGTTGACTCGCACATGACTGAGCAGTACATCAGATTGGTCGCTAACAATCTCTCGGGGCCCATTCAGAGAAACGAGTCGCTCTGAGGATTCTTTCCCTGTAAGCCACTTTCTTCAAGGAATGACAGAGGTGCGATACCTAGTGAAGGCGGGTCCATTTTGGAACTCACGCTCTCAGCCAAAGGAGTGTCGACACTTTCAACGCTGTACTCTCCGGTGTACATGAAGTCGATCATGTGTCGGATGGTAATTGCATCACATTGCCGGTCGATAAACTCATTATTTATCGCTTCCTAAGGCACTTTAGGCCTAGCTCAACCTCCCGTTAGGCTCTTACCTTGTACGGCCCCTGAACAGCTTTGGCGATGACTGGAGTTTGTGGGCAAACGATGGCTCTGTGGAGATTGAAACGCTCATAGCCGCAAATGAGGACGAGGTCGCTGTATTCTCCCGACTGCAGCAACTGGGACAGCAGAGCTGATTTGAGATTCGACATGTCGGTGAAGGATGAAATGAGATGAGATAACAAGGCTGAGATTACCTCCTCTAACCCCGCATGTGGCGGTATCGGACGCGTCCTACATTCAAGCATGATGCATATCACGTGGCAATATGCGTTAGTTGTGACAGTTTTGACTGACATTTTTGTCCGCCAATTGGTACGTGGAAGTGGCGCAGTCTAGACGTTGACAAGAGCAGTTCAGATTTGTTGCATCAGTGATAAGTTCAGAGAAATTATTGTTCATGCACAGTTTTGGATTCGATTTTGGTCCAATGGCATCAGAAGGTAGTTATAATTAGCTTTATTAGCAAATATGAAACTATTGAAGTAGACATTGCATCAAGCAATTAAGATATCCTCTGCTTAAACAAAATGCTAGCGAAGAGAGCAGCAATGGGTGTAAGAAGAGGAGCCAAGGGGCCGTTGCCGAAATCAACAAGGAGAGGGCTGAAAACAACGCACTTCTGGGACTTTGCGGTGGCGTCGACAATCTCGCCAACGCCAGCAGACATAACAACGATGTTCTCGATGTCCTTGACATAAGTCTAGACGTCATTGACATCGCGGGCAGTCTTGTCGACAATGGGGGCGGCAAAGGTCGAGGTGGCCAGAGCGACAACGGAGAAGAATACGGCCTTCATGATGCTGTTTCAATGGTATTGAGTTGTAAGGGTGTAAGGATGAGATGATCAGATGAGATGATGAGATGAGATGATGAGATGAGATGAATTGAACTGTCTAATCGAGAACATCAAGGGATACATATGCTCTCACGAGCCTTGGTTAAAGCACCCAGCGGGTCAGGAGATTCAGCATCATCGATGATTCTCTCGGTAAAGATTGACTCGGAAGGTTCATATGCCATTCTCCATAGAATCCTGCCTCCCTACATGTACCGCGTCGATCTGCATGTTCCATCCAGCTTTGTGGTTCTATGAGCTTCTCCTAGTTGCATAAGGGATACTACTCAGGAATTCCAGCATGTTGTCCGATGTTCTCTGCCACTTCTTCCCAGCAACTCTAGTTGCAAATCCTCCCACGTCATTCCTCTGACTCTATTCAAATTACTTTGATTATTTTCAGCTGTTTCGTTCGTCTTAACCCCTTTCCAACGGAAAAGCTATGCAGGAAGTGCCATAGAAACTGTTATGTCGATCAATAAACCAGCTAATCGTGCAGCTGGACTCCTACTCTCCATGGAATTACGACGTCATCAGCCGCTGGCGAATAGCTCGCCAGGAGACACCAGGCCTCAGGGATTTAATGCGGGCCACAATGAATTGTGGGGAGCTGAGAGGATTTAGCTCAAGACGGCGGACTAAGCTATCCCTGTCTGGCGGTGTTGATCCCTGCCTGGTTAGTCTGTTTTCTTCATGATCATCGCTCTAGCAATGTCCGCCTTTCTCCGCAAACTAAAGAATGTGGCTGGGGCCCGAGAGCAGCAATATTCGTCATTGTGTATCGCTACGTCGTCTGGCAGAGGCATGATTCTATGTCCTGTTTAGTCTTCTGCTTGGAATGGACTCCCGCGACCGACATGGCCCAGGTTAGAGACGTCGACCCGATTCTGTTTGAGATCGCCCCACGTGGGTCTCATCCATGGCCACAGATCCTAACTAGGTTAAAGTGAGTAAATCGGCATCTGAAAGATCTGATCTGCACATCCGGGCGGAACCGAGCAGAACTGAGCAGACCCGCAGGTTCTCTTTGGTCATGTTCAGAGTGTTGCTGCAGAGGCCAGTACAAGTCCGAAAATAGTAATCGGCGTTTTCGACTCACCGAGGTTGAGGAAAGGCATTGTAAATCCACGGTGGATGTCGGCTTGTTGCAGTTCCAGCACTTGGGTCGCCTCTCAATGTTGAAACAAGTATCATGCTTTAAGAGTTTGCTGAGGATCCAAGTTGAACTTGCCGTTGATCATCGTGTAACTCCCACTGACCATCCCGTTGACTAGGCGAACGGTTAGTTAAATTCCAGTTGGCCCAGCCTCACCAAACCTACTTACATCTTCCTCTAGCTTGATTCGATGGGCCTAGTGAGGAAATTTATGGGCTTGAATCCTTGGTTGCTGAGCTCTGCGTTATTCGCTCATATGGGTGGTATGAGACACGGACAGATCAGGACTACAGCCCTTATGCACCCACTGGCTGGCATCCATCAATCGGATTTACGTCTTGCCACAGTGCAACAGAACCCGCCACTTCACAATCCACGGGTCTAAGTGGCAGCCAATGCCAACGCCCGATATCAAGAGGAATCTCTGCTTGACTTGGGTTGAAGGAAATGGTGACTAGATACGCTTGGCGGAGACTCCACCCGTGTGCCTAAAGTGTGCCCTTCTCTTGTGGTACATCATATCTGACTTGATATCTTCAGGCTGAAGACGACGAGTCTACTGCAACGTCAAGCCTTTATCCGGTTAGCCATATTATGCATATCTTCCGTCATATTCCGAGCGCCTGGGTCGGCTGGATCCGAAGAACTCGAACTGGGATCAGGGTTGCACCACTAATCCCGCCTGCGCTTGGATGAACACCGTGGCTCATAATGGAGATCTTAATCGGCAGTCATGTTATTTACCTTGCAAATTGATTTCACGCGTCGATGGCGGCTAGATAATGGAACTTGATCCTTTATTCTCTAATCTATATCTATACCTGTATGCTTTACAATACCCAATGCTAGCATTTGGACCAGCTCGCTGGACGAATCAAACAATTCACACCCTATAGATTTCCGATAGGAGCTGATACAACCAGTGATGCTCCTATCTATCCTCTGACAATTGGCAACTTAGTTGAGCTGGCAGCGCTTGGAGCCGCCAGAAGTGGCCGAGGCAGCGGGAGTCGAGACGCCGACGGGGGGGTACCGCTGGCACCGGTAGGAGCGTTGGCGGGAGGAGTGCCGCTGCCGCCAGGAGGAGAGCCGCCGGAGCCGCTGCCGGGGGAGCCAGAGTTCTCGTTCTCGACACCGCCCTCAGCATAGAGGTAGGCAGCGGGGGTGATGGACTGGGACTGGGTAGAGTTGATGCCAAAGGCGAGCCAGGCGAAGAGACCGTCGGCGACGCTGTCTCCAAGAAGAGTGTACTCCATGACAGGGTCGACTCCCTCGGTGGCAACCTCCTCGCTGAGGATGGAATCATCCTCGTTGGTGGTGAGCTCTTGGGTGTTGGTGTTGTATGGGGCAAGGAGCTCGACCTCGGTGATCAGTTCCTGGTCGAAGAAGGCCTGGCCGACGTGGCTGGCGTAGTTCTCGCTGCTCAGGGTGTTGTTGGACTGGAGAGTGGCGTTGGTGTGGATCATGATGTGGATGTGAGTGGCACGGCTGGTGTAGTGGCCGGGGAAGATGGACTCGAACTGGGCAACGCCGTCAGAGTTGGTCATCTGGATGCCTCGGAGCCAGGTGTTGTCGATGTTGGTCTCGTCGGAGCTGTCGCCGTTGCCGCTGGCGACGATGCCAGAGTAGACGCCGGTGGAGTTGCAGTGCCACATCTCAAGGTAGACGTTGGGGATGGGGTCGCAGGTCTCGACGTCGATGACCTGGTAGTCTAGGACGATGTCAAGGCCCTCCTGCTCCTCGACGAGGTTCTCCCGAACATACTCGCCAGCGACGTCTAGAGGGCGTTAGGAATTCATCCGCGAACCATGTGACTGGGACTTACAGTAAGGTCCCTGGGTAACCTCAGGGGTGAGAACGCAAGAGTTGATGGAAGCAAAGAGGGTGGCAGCATCGGTGTTGACGGTGTATCCCTTGTCGGTCTGGTTGTGAGAGGTGGCCAGGACGGTGTCGAGGTCTCGCTTCTTCAGGCCGCGCTTCGCACGAGCCTTTTCGATCTGGGCGCTGCGGCGGGCGACATTTCGAGCCTCAACGCCGCGGGCCTTGAGCTTGCTGGCGCAGTGAGCGAGAGAAGAGCGCTTGACGGAGCTGAGGTAGTCTCGGCGCTCAGCAGCCTCTTGGGCGACATTGTGGCCAGGGTGGGCAACGGCAACTCCACCCAAAAGGGCGAGGCCGGCAACGACATTGTTGGAGAAACGCATTCTGAGGTGTGAATTTGAAAGAAAGAATCGCTGTTGATGGTGTTGATGAAAGTTGCTGTATCCTGCAGCTGATCTATGAGTGTTGAGTTGAGGTGTTGTGATAGTCAATTCAAGGCATTCTCTCGCTTGATATATATACCTCCAGTTTATACAACTGACGGCATTTCCAATCTTGGCATCTCAAAGGTCCCTTCGACATGTGGGTCGAAGAAAGTTCCATCAAGTTGGCAATGCCCTCGCCTTACGCGTACCAAACAGCTTCGTCATCCGCCTCCCTTATTCTCGTTTCCCTTAACGCCGGCAGCTCAGACTGTTTTGCGGAGGTCTCCACCGAAAAAGGAACACGCTCGAGGCCAGAACTGGACTGGTCGCCGTGCTGGACGACGGAGGGGCAACATGCATAAGAATACCATGGATGGGATTTGACGGATGACGCAACTTGTTTGAAGCCGTCTGGACCTATCACGAGGGCCGCAAAACAAAGCAGCCAGGAGGTTTCTCCACATTCAGTCACCGTGAAACCAAGTACCGGTCTCGATTCGCCGGCAATTGGCCATCGTGGATGAGATGATCAAGGGTGGACGGGGAGACGCGCAAGCCTCGACATTGGCGGGGTGGCGCACGGATTCTCTCCCACCTCCCGCTGTTTCGACGTGCCAGGTACCGGCGTTGGTTGCGAACATGGAAGAAGACGTTGAAAATTCGACTTGGTTGAATGGACGGAATATTGGCGTCAATGTCGATCTCATGCCACATTGCCGGTTGTCCCCTGGCTTGTGGGAGGGACGTCTCTCAACATGTACAGACTCAAGGACCGAGGCACGTTTTGCTGCTACACTCCTATCTCAATTCCAAGGTTGGTCCCTGCCAATGACTCGTCGAACCTTCATCCAGACCTTACATACACGGAACGTTTACGTATCCGCTCTTGTCTGCGAGCGGCCATGCCCGTGGAAACTCTAGCGGGCGAGGCTTGGTCAAGCAGATTCCATGGCATCAATGCAGCGAGGCGCCCGGGGCTGAACTGGCTAAAGATAGACGGGGCGACGCTTCCAATTCGCCAATGGCGACGTCAACGGCTCCGTGCGACGTAGCACCTGAGAGCCCCTTCGCCCTGCCCGAAGGCCTCCTGAGCCTCCAATCTCGGGGGCTCGGCTCCGTGGCATCTGCTCCACCACGTTGGCCGGGCCGAGCTCGACCAATACCAAGCCCAGTGTTTCTCATGACGAAGGCATTGAGGGCATCGCAAGGGAGATGAAGACGAGACGTAGTTCGTCCTGTCAACAAAGGTCAATTGGATCCAATTCAAGATCCAATTCATCACTCCGAGTCCATCATTTCCCGTCTGGGACAGCAGATCCACGCCACGGGCTCGACACGCGGCAGGGCGACGAGGCATCTCCGCCACCCGAGGCTCGACGAAGCGACGGCGAGGCGAGGTTCTACACAAGATTTATCACGCAGGGCTTTGGCCGTGATTGGAGGCGCTGTCGAGGCTC